>JARJIL010000007.1:49793320-51261653 GCA_038502395.1 Dittrichia graveolens | reverse complement strand
CTCACTCACAAATTCCGTTCAACAACCGCCACAAAAAACCTAGACCAACTACTCGGTGATAATACAATCCTTAGGTTCATTTATTTGTAGCACACAAATCTGTTCAAATCTCATACGATATGTTCCATTTGCATGTTCTTTCATTCTTATTCATTGATATGAGTTTCTTAAATAGAAAATAGAGTAGAGAGAGTTTTACCAATTTATGGGTTCGGGTGTGGCAAGCTTATTGGATACAAACGCGGTTGAGGGTGGTGGTGGTGGTATGAGGGGAATGTTTGTGAAATGGGTGTTCATCTCCAAATCGATTGTTGTTTCCCATTCAGTACATTTTTCACGTGCAAATCATCTTGTTGTTCATCTCAAATAATCTTATTCATTTACAAATCATCTTCTTGTTCATCTCCAAATGAATTATTGTTCCTCATTGATGGGTGTTCATCTTGGTTCATCTTCTTCTTGCGTTCATCTTTGACTTTAATTTTGTTTGTTTGCATTAAGCAATGAGGCAATTGTAATACATATTAGTTCATATTTATCATCATTTTAGTGTTTAATTTTGTTTTTCTTTGTTTGTTTTATCTTCATTTATTTTGGATTTTGGTTTGTGTTGGGGAGATAATCACTTCACCCTAATAATCAACTCTGCCTATCCTAAAACGTAGGATTTGATGAGAACCAAACCCTATATTCAGTATGACTTAGAAAGAATTCAAACATGTGTTGTTTGAATCAGTTTATGTAAAAATATGCTAAGTATGGAACCATCAGCTGAGCATCAGATCCTACTCAAAGTATCAGCCAAAGGATATCAGCCAAGGAGCATCAGATGAAGAAAACAAGTAAAAAGACCATCAACTAAGGAAAACAGTCTATCAGCTGAGCAAAATTGTTGACCAGATGATGAAAATATTCCATCAGCTGAGTAAACAGTTTGATCAGCTGAGTGAAGAAAGGGATCAGCTGAGTGAAGAATTTGATCAGCTGAGTGCCTACTCTATCAGCTGAGTGAACGATTGGATCAGCTGAGGCCCAGAGCATCAACTAAGTAAGTATTTCTTTACACAAGTCATCTCCCCTTATAAACTGATGTATTTGATTGATCAGCTGAGCATTCTTGATCAACTGATCATACAAATACATGAGCATTATATCCTCCTAAGCTTACTATTGATCAGCTGAGCATCTATATAATCAGCTGAGCAATATGTGTCAACTGAGTCCTAGCAAAAATTGATCAGCTGATATATTTTGTCAACTGAGTAGTGAATATCAGAGTTCCTTGTACAATCTGTTAGCTGAGTCGTGAAAAATGTCAAATCTACTCTATCTTTTCAGATTGTAAGTCATATGTAAAAGGCAGAACATGTGTTGTTCTATTATGCCTTAGATCTTTGTTTGTAAAAGTAAAATGCACTTTTTGGATCAAGTATGAGACAAAAAGGTTTAATCTTATCCTCTGGAAAAGGATAATGATACCTCAAACAGACGAAGATCTTGAAGATTTGTTCAAGCAACTAAGTATGGCTGGCAATCCCATACTTGGTAAAGTCAAATCAATCAGAAGCATGGTGTTGATTAAAGTACAATCATGAAAAGGGAAAGATACTTCTACACGATAGTAGATGTGGACTTTAATATTTTATATTGTGAATGGGTTGCACTTTTGCAGAAAAGTACAATTACTTTTATCATACATTTGATTAAAGTAACTTTACTTTTCACCCACTCCTTTACAATTAAAATATTATATTTCTACTTCCTCTTGGTCTCTTACCTTCATGCAACCGGATCCACCAACACTTCTATATATACTCATGCATGGTGGACATGCAAATAGAGAATACTACACAACACAATACAACATTGAAGTCTCTACTGCACTAAAAGAAAATCTCATCAGTTGAGAAATTTCGTAGAGTATAAGCATTGTGTAGAATCAAACTTGTTCATGTGTTGAACACTCTAAATACATTAGTTGTTTTAGAGTTAGCTTGTCTATGTGTTAGACAAATTGATTGCCACCTTTTATTGTACTTAGAATTTCCGCTTCTAGTACATGTAATTCTTGATTCATATCAATAGGAATTATATAAAAGTATATAAGTGTGTCTTTAATTTTTAAAAGCTAAAGTTTGTATTCAACCCCTCCTTCTACAAACATTTGTTGTTGCGTACTCAATCTGGGACTAACAACTGGTATCAGAGCAGGTTAGATAATCAATATCTAGATCTATTTTACTTACTCTACAACTGCTTCTACCCCTCTCAATATGGCCTCATCCGCAAACAATATGAATATCTCAAACACTGGGTCCTTAACAAGATGTCCCATGTTTGACGCTGAAAATTTCTCCATGTGGAAAAGTAGAGCACATATTTTCCTATCCACCCTTGATATCCAAATGCTTGAAATAGTCACTGATGGTCCTTATGTTCCAACATCAGTGTTATCTATCCCATCAGAATCTGAAGGTCAAACCTCTACAACTGAAAGAATCATAACCAAACCCATGCATCTGTGGACAGATGAGGATAAGAGGTTGGTTAGCCTAGATATTAAGGCTAGATCAGCTCTTGTCTCTACACTACCCAATGAAATCTATCATCAAGTGCTTAACTGTTCTTCTGCAAAAGAGATGTTAGATACACTCACAGTTGCATATGTAGGGACTGAAGAGGTGAAGGAGAACAAGAAGCTCCTCCTCAACAGAGAGTATGAATTCTTCTTTGCTCAGAAAGGTGAGAGTCTTACACAGACATACACCAGGTTCAACTGCCTAGTTAATGACTTGAAAAGGGCAGACATAACCAAGAACAACTTTGTCTTGGTGAACAAGTTTCTAGACTCCCTCCCTGAAACATGGGATCACTTTGTCACTGTTCTAAGACATAGTGAGAAGATTAAGGGAATGTCTCTGGTTGCTCTCTATGGTAACTTACTCAACCATGAGCAATCAGTCAAGCAAAGGAAATTGTCATCCAAGGAGATGAAGGAGATAGTGAAAGCTGCACCAACTGCCCTTTTATCAAGAGATACAAAGATGAGAAGCTTTGCAGCTATTGATTCTGGTTCTGATGAAGAAGGAGATGGAGAGGAGAGTGCTGGAGAAAGTGAAGAGGAGAAGGATTGTGAGGAAAGTAATCTGGAGGAGTTGGTTGAAGGTGTAGCTATGCTGGTTAAGAAGTTCAGACCTTTCAAGAAGGGAAAGGGTCTCAAGAGGTTTAGCAAGAGGTCTTCAAAGTTTGTCAAGCCCAAATCCACTTTTGATGCCTCCACAGCAGAGTGTTATAAGTGTGGCAAGATTGGCCGCATAGCCAGTGACTGTAAGTCCAAATATAACACTGGTTCTTCATCTGTGCAAACGCAGGAGGGCAAGATTGATTATGAAGCCAAGTATAAGAAACTCCTTGCTGCTGTCCTTGACAAGAAGAAGAAGAAAGCCCAAGGGCCAAGTTCTTGTTGCTGAAGAAGAAGATTGAGCAGAAGAAGGTCTCTCCTCAGATGAAGATGAGGTGATCTCTGCTCAGTTCTGCATGATAGCCAACAACAATGATGGTAGTTCCTTTGATGAAGACATGAAAAAGGCGGCTAAAGCTTGTTCAACTACCAACTGGGATCCTTCTTCTATGGTATGAGAAGAATGCTATGTTTGATTACTTGTGTATTGATTTCTAGTCTGCTATTCAAAGAGAGAAGAAGCTAAAACTAGAAGTAGAATCACTAAAGGAAAAGTTAATTCTTAAGGATGAGGAACTTAAGCAGATAACAATCTTAAATGATGAACTAGCTAATCAAAAGATACTTAATGAGATCTTAGTAAAAGAAACTAGTGAAGCAACCAAAAAGTTTAATGACCTCCAAAAAGTAGTAAAGTCTTGGTGTGTATCTGCAGAAAAGACCACTCAGTGTGTCAAGGAGCAGATACCCAAACAAGTTCAAGCTATTATTGGTGGAAATTACTCTAAGGCTGCTAACTATGTTGATTTTAGTAAGAACCTTAATATCAAAGCTGACATCTTGCCACAGACCTTTCACAAGACTGTTAAAGGCAAAAGTGTGTTCACAAATAAGTTTGTTAGAAGCAAGAGTTCCCACTCAAAAGAATCAATTATTCCTTTTGTTGAATCATCCTCTAGTAAGATTTCAGAATGTAAAAATACTAATAACACAAAGTCAAAGGATGTGATTAGAGGAAAGGAATCATTAGTTGAGACCTCAGAGACATTATGTTGTCAAACCTTGAAAACAGATGACTTAATTCTTAGCATTTCACAAACTGAAGAATCATTAGCTAATACTACTCCATCAGCTGATAGGTTAGTAGATGATAAATGCTCAGCTGATAACCTGTCAGCTGATCATAGCTCATCTTCTAAATAATCAGTTGATCTAGAAGTAATCAACTCTCTTTTAATAGAAGAAACTATGAGTAAAGAGAATGATGTTCACATTGTTCCCATTTCTGCCACTCCAAAGATTGGTCAAAAACTTTCCAAAAACAAAGATCAATCTAAGGTTCCTGTAAATAAAGACTTAAGAAATTTATAGGATAAGCTTCATAAGCTGAATGGTCAAATTAGTCAAATGATGACTGCTAAGAAATCTCATAGGCATTCAAACCATGTTATTCAATGCTCCAAGGCCACAAAATCTCAAAAATGTTATAAATGTGGAAGCAAAGAGCATAAGGCATTTGAATGTTCTTTGGAAGGGAATTCAAGACAGCGGACTTGTAATGATAACATAGTCACTCATCTCATACATAAGAAACCTGAGATGAAGTGGAAAGCTAGGTGCATTCCACAGGGATCCACTGAGTAGTGGATTCCTACGTGTGTCACTAACTCTTCTTTCATTCAAATCTATGCAGGGTGTTGGTTCTTGGTTTCTTGACAGTGGATGTTCAAGAACCATGATAGGTAACAAGGCTTTGCTCAGTAACTACAAGAAAGAGAAAGGTCCAAGGGTGACTTTTGGTGACAACAACCATGGGCAAACTAAAGGCTATGGTGAGCTTCATAATGGGAACCTCAAGCTGTCGAAAGTTTCATATGTCAAAGGGCTGAAATATAATCTCATAAGCATAAGTCAATTGTGTGATGGAGATAATGAAGTATACTTCACAAAGACAGGAGGCTCCATCATAAATAAAGAAGGTAATACAATGTTCAGTGCCAAGAGAACCAAGGATGTGTATACACTTGACATGTCCTCTAGTGACCCTTCAAAGGAAACATGTTTGTACTCCAAGAATAATGAGGATACAAACTGGCTGTGGCACAAGAGGCTTTCTCACCTTAATTTCAAAAACATCAACAAGTTGAGAAAGGGTGAACTAGTGTCAGGACTACCTTCACTGACTTATCTTAAGCCTAAATCATGCACTGCTTGTGAGAAGGGAAAGCAGCATAAGGCATCATTTCCATCCAAGCAGGCTTTCTCAATTACAAAACCTTTCTATATGTTGCACATGGATCTCTTTGGTCCTGTTGCAACTGCTAGTATTGGTGGAAGTAAGTATGCTCTTGTATTGGTTGATGAATTCTCAAGATATACTTGGGTTTTCTTTCTTAAAGCAAAGAGTGAGGCTGCTGAAGAGATTATCTGTTTTATCAAGAAGATGGAAGTGTTGAATGGCAATCTGGTGAGGAGTCTTAGAAGTGATCATGGAACTGAATTCAGAAATCAAACTCTGGAATCTTTCTGTGATGAGAAAGGGATATCTCAAAACTTTTCTGCTCCAAGAACCCCACAATAAAATGGTGTAGCTGAAAGAAGAAACAGAACATTGATTGAGGCTGCCAGAACCATGTTGTGTGAAAGTGGGTTACCATTTAATTTCTGGGCTGAGGCTGTAAGTTGTGCATGTTTCACACAGAACAGGTCCCTTATTATCAAGAGGCACAACAAAACTCCATATGAAGTGCTCAAGGGAAGGAAGCCAAGCATCAACTTTCTGCATATCTTTGGTTGTCAATGTTTCATACTTAATCAAAAAGATCAATTACAGAAGTTTCTCCCAGAGCTGATGAAGGAGTGTTTGTAGGTTACTCTATGATTTCTAAAGCATACAGAGTATACAACCTCAGAACCAAAGTCATAGAAGAATCTATCAATGTAAGTTTTAATGAAAATGACTTTTTTGCTTCCTGTTCTTCTAATCATGTTTCAGGTGAAGAATTTAATGATCTTATGCAAACTGAAGAAGTTCCTTCAGAGCAAGTAGATCCCTCTCCACCAGCTGCTCATGATTTAGATGAACCTATCACTATCCAAATTTTTAACCATGTACAACCATCCTCATCCAATCCTATACCTCTACTGAATCGTGTGGAAAATGACTCAACATCATTGGATTCCAATTCCATATCACTCATTCCCTCTTCAGTAGAGATACCCACAGATTGCAATAATGAAGTTATATCAGCCACTCAAAATGAACTCATTTCTACTGCTGATAGTCAACATGTAACTTCTTCTCCCCAAATCCAAATGAATCCCAATTCCCAAGAAATCCAAAAAGCCTTCAAAGACCTCAAGCACCACCCTCATAATTTGGTGATAGGCAACATAGATGATCCAGTTAGAACAAGATCAAAAGCTTGCAACATCTGTTTGTATTCTGGATTTGTCTCAATGATTGAACCAAAGAAGGTTGATGAAGCTCTCAATGATCCTCACTGGGTGTCTGCCATGCAAGAGGAACTGGCAGAATTCAAAAGAAATAATGTATGGACTTTGGTACCCAAACCAAAGGATAAATCCATCATTGGAACAAAGTGGGTGTTCAGAAATAAACTAGATGAAAATGGGTAAATCATCATAAACAAAGCAAGGCTAGTGGCATAGGGGTACTGTCAAGAAGAAGGTATTGATTTTGATGAAACCTTTGCCCCTGTTGCAAGATTGGAAGCCATCTGACTATTCCTAGCCTATGCTACCTTCAAAAGCTTCAAAGTGTTCCAAATGGATGTGAAGAGTGCATTTCTGAATGAAGATTTGAAAGAAGAGGTGTATGTCAAACAACCTCCAGGTTTTGAGGAGTCAAGCTTACCTGATCATGTTTACTTCCTAAACAAAGCATTATATGGTCTTAAGCAAGCTCCAAGAGCCTGGTATGATACCCTCTCTTCTTTTCTCATTAACAAAGGTTTTACAAGAGGATGTATAGATAGCACTTTATTTATTAGGAAGTACAAAGGTGATGTGATACTTGTGCAGATATATGTAGATGATATAATATTTGGGTCTACTAATTTGGAACTATGCAAAAAGTTTTCTAAACTCATGTCTGATAATTATCAAATGAGCATGATGGGTGAGTTAAACTATTTTCTTGGTTTGCAAATTAAACAAGAGGTTCATGGTATTTTCATTCATCAAACAAAGTATGTCAAAGATTTACTCAAGAAGTTTGATTTTGAAAACTGTTCTTCAATGAAAACACCTATGTCTACTTCTATTAAGTTAGGAAAGGACACTGATGGCAAATCAGTGAACATTACTACTTATAGAGGAATGATTGGGTCACTTTTATACCTTACTGCAAGTAGACCAGATATAATGTTTTCAACATGTCTCTGTGCAAGATATCAAGCAGACCCTAAGGAATCACATCCTGCTGCTATTAAGAGAATATTCAGATATCTCAAAGGAACTCCTAATCTTGGTCTTTGGTACCCCAAAGACTTAGATTTTGAGTTAGTTGGATATTCTGATTCTGATTTTGCAGGATGCACATTAGACAGAAAAAGTACTTCAGGTGGTTGTCAACTTCTAGAAGGAAGATTGATTAGTTGGTCTAGTAAGAAACAGAATTCAGTGTCAATATCTACTGTAGAAGCAGAACACATTGCTGCAGGAAGCTGTTGTGCTCAAATTTTGTGGTTACAAAATCAACTACTTGATTATGATATGAAGTTTGAAGACACCCCAATTCTTTGTGACAATACAAGTGCAATCTCCATCTCAAATAATCCAGTCATGCATTAAAAAACAAAGCATATTGAAATCAGACATCATTTTCTCAGAGATAATGTGCAAAAGAAGAAGGTAACTCTGCACTACATTAACACTGATTTACAACTTGCAGATTTATTCACAAAGCCATTAGATGAAGCAAGGTTCAACTTCCTAATATCCAAACTAGGTATGTTAAATTTTTAGTTTAAAATAATGGTAATTTAGTTTGTGTTAATTTATAAGTGTTGAAAATTATAAGACACTAATCTAAGCATAGCTGAGTCTTACTTGATTTGTGTAAACTGATTAACTATGCTTAGCTGATGCCTATCAGCTGATCAAATTTACTCAGCTGATCACTTTAAGATAAGGAAGACATGCTCAGCTAAGTACTTTACTCAGCTGATACCCAAATTCTCACTATCAGCTGATAGTTTTCCATCAGCTGATACCCCTCAGGTGATAGTTTTCCATCAGCTGATAGTTTTCCATCAGCTGATACCCTTCAACTAATAGTTTTTCATCAGCTGATACCCATCAGCTGATACTCTCCTTGATCAGCTGATGATTCTACACTTAGTAAATTTTCACTTTTTACTCTCATTTAATGCTTTTTAACCCTAGTTATTTACTCCATTTGTCAGTTTTCATTTAATTGCTATTTAATTTATTTTCCGTTAGAACTTTTGGCAGTATCTAACGATCTCTATTAACTAATCTTCATAAATATCCCAATTTCTCTCTCATTCACCTTTACCTGTTCAAACTTTCCAAATTCCCTCTCTCTCTTTACAAAGAACTACCCTACCTTCTCTCTCGATACTCACTGTTCATCATTCCTACCAAATGACCACCTATATTCCAGACCTGGCTGTTAACCCTGGTGAGAATGTTGCACCCAATCAACCGATGAATATAACCTTCAACAACATTCTGCTTTGCACCACCATCCCTGCCTCGCGAGAAAACCAAGGTTATGAACCAATGGTTCAGTTGCTTCAAGCCCATCCCCTGTTTGAAAGTCTCACCGCTGATCCACACTACATTTACCCTACCATTATCGGTGAACTATGGTACTCCGCAACCTATAACCTAAACACCAACACCATCCACTGCACCCTAGCACAAGGAAACTATCATCTCTAGATCACCACCGAAACCCTTCGTGAAGCCTCTGCTATTCCTAACTTCCCACCGTACACCGCTTTTCCCTCCAGAGCAGAAGTTCAAACCGTTTTAGACACCATCAGCTACAATGAACCTGTAGTGCATGGTCAAGTCAAGGTCTCTGCTCTCGCTCATCCATGGAAGTATTTGGCCAACGTGGTCATACGTTGCTTTGGTCCTAAATCTGGAAGCCATCATCTCATCAACCAAACCGAGCTTCTAGTGCTCTATGCCCTAGTCTTCGGGGTAAATATCGACTTTGCTCAAGTGATATTTTCGGACCTTATTGATAAAATCACCTAGAGCACCAACAAGAAATCATCAAGGTCGCAGGTACCCTACATTAGACTATTGAGCCTGATAGCTATGAGGGAGATTGGAGAGGATGATTATTTGGGCTTAACAGAACATCTTGAGCATATACCTGTCCCTGCCATGGGTGAAAAGATATTCCATTTCTTAAAGGAAAGCAGAGGTCCTCCAATCACTGCCCAAATGCAAGAGCTGATAGATGCTGCAAACGACAATGAAGATGATAATGATGGTGACGAAAATGATGATGATAATGATGGTGATGATGATGCTGATGAAAGCCATACTGGCTCTAAGGATGATAATGATGATGCTGGTGATGGTGATGCTGGTAATTTTGCTCCTCCCAGTCCAATGGAACTAAGTCCTCTTGGTGATGATGGTGATGCCCAAGAACAAGAGATCTCTGAGCAACTTCTGGAGCTCATTGACAGATTTAGGCACATCATGTCCCAAGGTATGGATAGTACTGATTCCACCTCTGAGGATATTCAAATGGTCGTCCCAACCTTTGATAGCCCATCCTCATCTCCAGTCCAAACACCACTCCAACTGCCAAGCTCTAGTGAACCTCCTGTGGTCACTAGTTCTACTCCTATCCGTAGCCCCATATATACAAGGTCACCAGAAGTGACTCATTATGAGCACTTTGAGGGAGTGCAATCCACACCTCTGACCTCAACTCCAATTACCCTTCCTCATGTTGAGGGGGAGCAATTGGATGTTGCAACCCTTCAGCTAGTGGATGTATCCTCATAACAGGATACATCTGTAAAAATGGGACTTAAATAGTTAGCTGAGACAACCTCCCAAAAGGTTGATCTCATTGAAAGACAGACCTCAACCCAAGGTCACACTGTGTCTATCCCACAATTGAGTCAGCCTATACCATCTACATTCTCCCAACAGAATGCGGATCCAATAAGGGATTCCCTGTTATTGAGTGCATCCCACACTCAGTCCACTTACCTTGCACCTATTATTAATTCAATTCTTACACTTGCACAGCCTGCCAATGCTAGTGGTACAAACCAACCACTTGCACAGGGCTCAACTCTCTTTCCCAATGAATTTGAGCTTATACACCAAGGCTCAAATGAGGGGACACAAACGTTACCCAAGTTCTTTGAACCTCTATCTACTCCTTCCACCTCTACCCCATCCATATCTACCCAAACCACAAACCTTACCCTTATCCAAACCATAAACCAGAACATTGATCACCTAACCCAAACCTTCCAAGCCTTCCAAACCCAAACCTCTACTCAACTGTCTAGACTTGCAAAAGACATTGAGCTCCTCAAGACCCCAACCCAACCCTCCCCTGCACCCATTGATCTTACACCCCTCCTAACCAAAATAGACCATCTTTCTACCCTTCTTCCCTCTCAACCACAAATTCCCAGCCTACCTTAATCTACCATATCTACCCTAAAACAAACCATATCTACCCTAAAACAAACCATATCCAACCTCCTATCCCAACTCCAAACCCTACGCCCAATCAACCCAAACATTTCTGTACCTATTCCTGAACAACTCCTTCCCATGCCTTCCTTTCTCAAAGGCATCCTTGATGACATAGAAACCTTAACAGAACAATCCAGAATGAGTCATCTCTCATTGTGGAAAGCTATCAAAGATCTCAAGGATGACCTCTCCCTTCAGCTTTCTAAAATTACCTCTACTCCTTCCTCCATGCATACCCCTACCCCTGCCCCTACCCCATCCCATAAGCCTGCAGCAGGTGATTCCCCTCCTCCTTTTGATGATGCCAAAAAGGGGGAGAAATTCTCAAGTTCTTCCAGGGAGGATGATCCTGACTCAGAGGATATTGATGCTGCCTATGCTGAAACAGCCACCAAAATCTTGCAGCAGGAAGCACCCAAAGCAACAGCTCCCTCACCCATTAAAAGAAAAGCATCTTCTGAGGGGGTGCAATGGTTTCCAAAAAGGTTCAAAAGGATGGCAAACAGGCCAAAACCTAAAAGAAAAGTTGCTGAGGGTTGCTCTCCACCAATCACCATAGAGTCTGATTCTGATGATGAGGATGATACTCCACTTTCCGACATCCTCAGAAGAAGAAGACAAAGCCCTAAGCCATCTGCTCCATCAGTCCAATCAATCCCATCAGTCCAAAAGGCTTCAACCTCTGCTCCTAAGGATAAAGGCAAACAAAAGATGACAGATGAGCAAGTTAAAGCAGATGATCAAATGAAAAGGGAGCTTGCTCTTAAAGAAAAGGAAGAAAGGGAGAATGCTCAAATGGCTCAAGCATTGGGTGTTTCAGTTGAGGAAATCTACGTAGCCAAAGAGCTAGCATATCAGCAAGAGCAAGAACAAAGTCAAAATCAAGCTGCTGCTCAACACACATTGGCAAAGGAAAAATCTCAGGCTGAACTACTCAAAGCTAGATCCCGTGCTGATGCCATCAAAACCCTCTTCAACCTTGATTTATCTGCTCCTATCAACCTAAGTCAACAAAGACTTCAAAGCTTCAGAGAAAGAATCAATATTCTGAGAAACAGAACAGAACCAACTCCAATAACAAGAGCCACTATCCATAAAGGTGATGGTGAACCCTACCTTAAAGCAATAAGACAGAACAACTTCAACAGCTGTGAAGTTATATCCTATGAGAGGTGTCACATATATGGGTTCACAGAGTTAGTGGGGATCCTGTACCTTCTCTTCAAATCCAAGTCAAAGCTCAAAGTTCAATTCATTCAGAAAATTCAGAATTGGATAGCTCTAGCTGTGTCACAAAGGGCCTTCACTCCAGATGACTACTACAGGCATGTGCACACAGTTGATAATCTTCATAAGAAAGGCTCCAAGCCCTTCAAACCATTTGAGCTAAGAGAGGTACTACCCCAGCATGAATTTCTATCAGATTTTGAGGGTCTCAACATATCTCTTCCACTGAACATCACTCCTGAGTTATACAAGTTTATAATTATGCCTATTGAAGGTATATTCTTTTTGGACAGTGCTGGCACATGGAGGTTCTTTAGACAGTCTGAAATCCTTAAAGCTAGCAAGAAGTTTCTATTTGGGCTAAGGATATCTACAAGAGGCAGAACTGGAAATGAAAACTTTGAAGCCCTTGTTCAAGCCCAATGTGAAGTCTTAGCTGAAGCTGATCCCCATGCCAAAGATTTTGAAGTTAAAGAAGAACCATGGTGGGATGATTGAAGACTGATTCTAACTCTGAAGATTTTGTTGTTATTTAGTTAATTGTACATTATAGAATAGTTAGTTAGTAGTTAATCTATGTAATCACTTATGTACATTTCTTTATTATGTTATTTCAAGTGATGTTTATGTATATCAGAAAATCAAAAGCATATAAAAATGGAAAAATGAAAAGATACCAGAAAAACAGACAAAATGGTACAACACAGAAAAAGATTCCACAAAAACAGAACAAAATGGAACATTAGAAAAGAAACCAAAAACAGAACAAGGTTCAAATAAAAAGAGCTACCAAAAACAGATATCTAGGTAGCCATATGTACTTAAAAGTTTAAATCTTTTGTAATTCGAAGTCAAACTGATTCTTCAAAAAGAAAAAGGTTTTGTCATCACAAATAGGGGGAGATTGTTGGGGAGATAATCACTTCACCCTAATAATCAACTCTGCCTATCCTAAAACATAGGATTTGATGATAACCAAACCCTACATTCAGTATGACTTAGAAAGAATTCAAACACGTGTTGTTTGAATCAGTTTATGTAAAAATACGCTAAGTATGGAACCATCAGCTGAGGAAAATACGCCATCAGCTGAGCATCAGATCCTACTCAAAGTATCAGCCAAAGGATATCAGCCAAGGAGCATCAGATGAAGAAAACAAGTAAAGAAGACCATCAGCTGAGGAAAACAGTCTATCAGTTGAGCAAAATTGTTGATCAGCTGAGTGAAGAAAGTGATCAGCTGAGTGAAGAATTTGATCAGCTGAGTGCCTACTCTATCAGCTGAGTGAACAATTGGATCAGCTGAGGCCCAGAGCATCAAATAAGTAAGTCTTTTTTTACACAAGTCATCTCCCCTTATAAACTGATGTATTTGATTGATCTGCTAAGCATTCTTGATCAACAGATCATACAAATACATGAGCATTATATCCTCCTAAGCTTACTATTGATCTGCTGAGCATCTATATAATCCGCTGAGCAATATGTGTCAACTGAGTCCTAGCAAAAAGTGATCAGCTGATATATTTTGTCAACTGAGTAGTGAATATCAGAGTTCCTTGTACAATCTGTTAGCTGAGTCGTGAAAAATGTCAAATCTACTCTATCTTTTCAGATTGTAAGTCATATGTAAAAGGCAGAACATGTGTTGTTCTATTATGCCTTAGATCTTTGTTTGTAAAAGTAAAATGCACTTTTTGGATCAAGTATGAGACAAAAAGGTTTGATCATATCCTCTGGAAAAGGATAATGATACCTCAAACAGACGAAGATCTTGAAGATTTGTTCAAGCAACTAAGTACGGTTGGCAATCCCATACTTGGTAAAGTCAAATCAATCAGAAGCATGGTGTAAAGTACAATTATGGAAATGGAAAGATACTTCTACACGACAGTAGATGTGGACTTTAATATTTTATATTGTGAATGGGTTGCACTTTTGCAGAAAAGTACAATTACTTTTATCATACATTTGATTAAAGTAACTTTACTTTTCACCCACTCCTTTACAATTAAAATATTATATTTCTACATCCTCTTGGTCTCTTACCTTCATGCAACCAGATCCACCAAGACTTCTATATATACTCATGCATAATGGACATGCAAATAGAGAATACTACACAACACAATACAACATTGAAGTCTCTACTACACTAAAAGAAAATCTCATCAGTTGAGAAATTTCGTAGAGTATAAGCATTGTGTAGAATCAAACTTGTTCATGTGTTGAACACTCTAAATACATTAGTTGTTTTAGAGTTAGCTTGTCTATGTGTTAGACAAATTGATTGCCACCTTTTATTGTACTTAGAGTTTCCGCTTCTAGTACATGTAATTCTTGATTCATATCAATAAGAATTATATAAAAGTATATAAGTGTGTCTTTAATTTTTAAAAGCTAAAGTTTGTATTCAACCTCCCCTTCTACAAACATTTGTTGTTGCGAACTCAATCTGGGACTAACAGTTTGTTTCATTTTCCTTTTGTGTTTCATCTTCTACGGTTCTCCTATTACACAACCAAGTTTAGTTCTTGATAATTCAAAAGATATTAAGATGGAGTTATTATTAATCTTAAAGGTAACACATGATATTATTGAGATGGTGATTTGATTTTGATAGTTATAGTTAGGGTTTTGGTATAATTGATCTTGTAATAATGCAGGGACCAACCGGAGATGGAGGCTCGAGAGTTTGTGGCGGTGGTGTTTGGGCCGACCAATAGTTTGTATTGAAAAATCGATGACTGCATATTATCCATGGCAGCCTTCATTTTGTGTAACATAATTATCGAACAAATATGCACACAAGATAAGTATTTATTAAACTGAGATTGGATACATAAAAGTCTTGTGCATAAGTCCTATTTATAGAGAAAGATTGGTGGCAGTTGGGGTGGTTTTCCGCCGCCAATTGATGGCGGCTTTTCCCTCCAGAAAACCGACATCAAAACTATACACATGTATATAATTATTACATAATAAAATATTAATAATAATACTACTAATGTTTCTTAACAAATGATAAATAACATTTACGGATTCTAACATTGTCCTCCCTAAATATTTTATCATTTGTTTCCATAAGACTTGAATCTTTGATCTTCAACTTATGATGACAATCATCGTTCTTGCTACCATCACCATCGCCTTCATCCGTTTTGCATGATTCTTAAATATCACCATCCTTAGCTTGAATCTGATCCGATCCTTCTATGTTTACAATGTTAGTGAGTACACCACCTCTTCAACATTGCCCAAAATGATCTTGTTGACTAAACGATCAACATTCTGATCTTCAAAACTGAAAACTCTGCAGAATCTCTTCAACCCAAACTCGTAGTGCTCATGTGGAATTAATAGATATTGATAAAAAAGTTCCTTGAAATTTTGTTCGTAACAATCCGGATATCCAAAGCTCATTGCTATTTCTCCCCACTTGTTTGCTTTGTAATTGCATTATGTCCTCCTGAATTCATAATAAGTCTGTAAAGGTCAAACAAGCAAACATCCAAATTTGCGATCTTTGGTGGTAGTGCAAGGTCCATTCCATCTTTCATCTTGAAAAACCATCTTAAAGCTTTTTCAAATTTCTGCCTAAAAAGATCCAAATACTTATAACATATCTTATCACGATTTGCTAACACCATGAATGAGATGTAATCATCAAAAGTTTTGATGATCAAAAGATACCACTTTTCCTTTGATTTCTATTCCTACTTCTATTGTGCTTGCCTCACTTCTATTTGTAGAATAATTGTTTTCCATCATATTTCTTGAAGTAGTATTATTCTGATCATCATCTAGATTTTGTCGGCTCATACACATATGAGTGATTACACATCCCATGTCCTTGATCGCAATCTCAAAACCTTGAAGATAAGTTGTTTCAAACTTAGTACATTTATGATGATTCCGGGTGCATATGACACATATGGTATCGAAAACCTTGTACCATTTGATCCCACTTGTACTTCACCAATTCCGTGTATTATAAGTTCACCATGATGATCCTCACGATTAACGGGATAACAATCTTTACACATTGTGAATAGATCACGGTTGGGGGCCATATGCTTCGAAATCACCGTATTGATGTACCAAATTGAATTCCAAGTTCATCTATCCGTTCCTTCTATAAGGTATTCCCCGTTTATAATTGCTCGATTCACATATGCTTGTTTGAAAGGTTGCAATGGTTTTCTTGACAAGGTATGAAAGAAGGATTTGTAGTAGCCATAATATCTTCATGTTCATGTGTTCTTGTTTACTTTAGAGGACACTCCCATGCGAAATGACCCCTTTCAAGACAACGATAGCAGGTTCCTTTTCTCTTCCATCTATGGCCGATTTGTCCCCAAAGACTCCAATTTTTTAGTAGACTTGCAAGTTCCAAACTTTTCTTCAGATTTTGTATCTTCTTGATATGTATATTATGTAATTTCCGATTGGTCCTTGCAGCTCCTTTTCGATCGTGTCTCCTTCCTTGTAAAAACCGATCTGCTTTCCAGTATGATTCCTTACGACCGGTTCTTTCTGCATATTGGAAATCTTCTGTGTGTTTCATCGAGTCTTCCCAACGATTGTTTGAGCCTTTGGCTCTGATACCATACTGAAAGTTTGATGATTTCATATCATCCATGGCAGCCTTCATTTTATGTAACATAATTATCGAACAAATATGCATACAAGATAGGTATTTATTAAACTGAGATTGGATACATAAAAGTCTTGTACATAAGCCCTATTTATAGAGAAAGATTGGTGGCAGTTGGGGTGGTTTTTAGCGTCCAACTGATGGCGGCTTTTCCCTCCAGAAATCTGACATCAAAACTGTACACATGTATATAATTATTACATAATAAAATATTAATAATAATAATACTAATGTTTCTTAATAAATGATAAACAATATTTAAGGATTCTAACAAGATGCAACACCACACAAAATAAAACAACTAAAACACGTAGACCACTACACTGGAATTTGACCAAATCAATAGAACAACGTAGAGATCTCTACACGAACGAAAAACTACACTCCTTCAATTCACTAGCCATGCTTCAGAGATGCAGGATTTGACAACCAAATCCAATCCAACTTTCTTTTACCACATCTACTAGCAACCAATTAAAACTTTTTAGTTCAAATTCAAAAAACATCTCCGAAAAATCCTTCCTTGACTGATTATAAATCGTTTGGTTTCGGTGCAGCCAAAACAGATAAAGAAATATCAAAATATTAGCTTACCACAAATTCTGATCTTGAGAAATTAAATCAGCTACTGAATTGACCGCAAACTTCTCCTTGGACTACCATTTGAAAATAGCAACCCAAATATCCTTCACTTTTTCACATCTCCACAAAGCATGATCCAATGTTTCTACTTCCTCCTCGTAGTGTGGAATCACACTTGAATAAAGGTCAACCTGCATATTATAATTATCAAGCATAGACCTAACCGGAATTCGACCCAACCTCACTTTCCGGATAAACAAATATCCAAGTAACTATGACATTTAACATTTGTTTATATAAAGGACTAAATTGGGAACAAGTTTGCTACAATAGGGACTACGGGTGTAATTTTATTTATCTTAAAGGTGTTTGTGATTTTAGTGTCATCAAGCCATTTAGTATAACCAAGATTGACATGAGACTATCCAATTGTAGACTTAGTTATAATTCGGGTTTGGAGGTGTGGAGTGTACACTTAAATAAACTAAGTTGGTATCGGAAATACGAGGTCCGGGGGCTAGGCCCTTATGGGGTTCCAAGGGGCATCGCCCCTTCGTGGGGTCTGAAGGGCAGCGCCCCATAGCAAAATTATATATATATATATATGAATAACCGCCGGCCCTACCTCCGTAACCGCCTTAATAACCGCCGTTTTTTATTCCTATATATATGAGTGTTCGGTTTTGGTGTTTGATATGAAAAACACGAAAATATAGAAAGCCGGAAAAGGAGAATACGATTACGTAAGTCGATATTCTGCCAAAATAGTCTGTGATAAACGGAAAATAAAGCAAATCGTGATACCCCAGGCAAGGGTCGAATTACAGATTACGGAAGGTGTATTAAACACGATCCACGAAACTATCCAAGATATTATTGTTATTCTTAACCCGGTTTCAAACCCTTTCCTCAAACAAAAGGAGCAAATTAGCAAAAACATACAAATTAGGGGACCAAATCAGTAATTCACTCTAATAAAAATAAAAATAATAATAATAGTAGTAAATTACTTATTTGGTCTCTATGGTTTATAGAAAAGCATTGATTTAGTCCTTTAACTTTGAAATTTACAAAGACGGTCCGTACTATTCCTTAATTGTTACAACCTTTGTCCTTTAAATTGGTTTCCGTCTAAATTGGCATGTTAGTCACCTTTTGCGAAGAGATAAATAAATTTTTTTTGCCTTTATCTATCGACACAGTAGATAATCATTCACCTTTAGCCACGTCGGTTAAGATGCAATGTCTTTTGTTCCCTCTTCACTTGAAGGAGAAAAATATGGATTTATGTAATACCCCTTTTTCCGAGCCTTGTATTATGAGAATGTAAACTCACGAGAAATATTATTAATGAATATTAAATACCATGGGTTGGTCAATTATCGTACTCTTGTCGTTTTCAAGTGTTCATAAATATAATTATGTATATTACACATGTGGACATATGTGTTGGCTTAGTAGACTAGCTCCATTTAGTATATAAGTAAGGTTGGCCTAAGAAAGTTTGAGGTGTGGGCTTGGCCCAAGTAAGGGAGGTGTATATATAGCTATTTAGAGCACATCCCCCAAGGGGAGAAACACTGTTCCATTCATCCTCCTCATTTAAACATCAAAGAGTGTGTGTTGTGTGTGTTGTGCCCTTGCCGAGAAGGAAGAAGAAAAGAAGCAAAGTAGAGAGTTTGAGCCAATCTTCAAGTAACGAAGCCCTAACCCTTGTAACTTACCTTATGTTGGATTTCCATGTATTAAGAATTGATTAAGAGGAGTTTTGAGTTAAGTTCTTCCCTTATTCTTGTGCTTTTCGAGGGACACAAGCAAGAACACCTAAAATGGGGTTTTAATCCATTTAAACTTGTTGTTAACTGATTATCTTCAAAAGGATTTTTTTATTAATCATTAGGCAGCTTTAGAAATAAAAATGGCATGAATTGGTTAAGTCCTTGAAGATTTCAGAAATTTAAGTAGCCTGTGTATGCATACGTATGAACTATGTGATGAGGATTCAGTGGGTATAGGTCCATGCGACTTATGGGTCCATGCGACTTATGGTCTCATGCGACTTATAGGTCGATGCGACTTATGGTCCCATATGACTTATAGGTCAATGCGACTTATAGGTCCATGTGACTTATGGTTCCATGCGACTTATAGGTCCATGCGACTTATGGTCCCATACGACTTATAGGTCCATGCGACTTATGGTGCCATGCGACTTAGTGGTTCACGCGACCTAGCCCTGGTTCGATCAGGGAGTAATACTTTATAGTAACTCAGCAGAATGTGTTATAGGCTTCGCTGTCAGGATTCGTTAAACAAGCAACCTTGAGAACTATTACCGACTCTCTCAGGTCGTGAGTTAGGTGAGTTACCCTAACTTACTTTATTTTCTATAATGTGTAAGTGATATGCAAGATCTTTATTGTTGCAATGTGTGTTCTTAATTGCGATTAGTTATTATGTGTATTGTAACATCCCATTTTTTTTTTTTGCAATTAAACATTTACCAAAGCATACGATTCACAATCCACCATAATTAAAATATTGTATCACTTTAATTACAACGCCGGGTGATAACCCGTAAGATTTGAATTCAAGTGTCATCGTTTCGGAATACATCGTTAAATACAAAATGGTTTAAAATGTTGTGGAAGCTTGAGGAGATGAGCTATCAATCGCGTGCTGGAGCCCCGCCGTGGCCATCACCTGAAAAGAAGGTTAAACAACAACCGTAAGCACGAACCTTAGCGAGTACACTTACTTATTTACACTTAAAGAAGGTTAACCGTAAGCTCCCGCTTCCTCCTCTAGCCTCTGGGCACTCGGCCATGCGGTGCCCCGGTTTGTTACACTTAAAACACACGTTCAAGTGGACCCGGCAGTCTTTCCCATAGTGCCCACTCTTTCCGCACACAAAACAAATGACGGTTCCAGCCCGGCACTCCCCAGCGTGCCCCTTCCCACATTTTCCACATCATGCCCCCGGATTCCTCACGGCAGGCTTCATACCTCCAATGTTCGGTTTCTTGAATGGTTGCTTACTTGCATTTCCTCCTAGTGCGGCCCGCTCCGTGGACCTCTTTTTGTTTCTTTCTATCAAATACAGTTCCCTCTTTCTCGCTCCCTCGATCAACTGGTCTAGTATAGCATACCGGCCGTTTGAAACAAAATCTTGAATATCCTCCCTCAGCATCTGCGTGCACTTGTGTATTTGTAGTCGTTCATCATTTGCGTACGCTGGACAGTACAACAGCTTTTCTTTGAATATCACGGTTATCTAATTAACCGTCTTAGTAGTTTGCTTGAGTTTCATAAACTTATCCATCACTCGCTCCACCTCAAGCTTGGGAGCGTACTCTTCATAGAACAATTTTGTGAATTCCTCTCACCTCAATCCGGCGATAGCTTCGTCTTTCATCTTCTTTAGCAAATTCCACCAGTCCTTGGCCACTCCCCTAAAGAAGTTTGAAGCAAACCAATCTTTTGATTCCTCAGCACAACGATAGCTTCGTCTTTCATCCTCCACGATCTTGGGCAAAAGCTCCTTAAGTGTATTGGTAACCACAGTAGTCACCAACTCGGTCATAGCCACATCCCCGTATTCCTCATCATTCATTACATTCTCCGGAGTCACATTCTCAGTTTGATTCAAAATTGGTTGTGCACGGGGGTCACTCTCTCCCATCACGCTAGCATTTTCTCCATCAGGTGGGTTCTCAAAACCCGTTGGTATCACAGAACGATTTCTTGTAGTCACCATACTGGATGTATAGACAATGCACTTAATGAATAGGCGGCATTGCCACACAGTCCTCATCACTATATCAGTTCATGTTTCACGTATGTCATGTCATAAGTACAGCTATCAGACAACCCTAGTCATTCTAAGGCACTCTAGCTATAGACATCTTATCTCTACAAGTACCCCTCACCGGATCCACAAGATTCCCCGGATTTTGACAAGTTTCAACAAGTGTCGTGTGCAAATAATAATATGGGCCCTATTATTACAAACACACTACACGTATTGGAGCTGGTCATCACCACTAGTAATCTCGATTCACTGGCTTGGGCCATGTATCAATCATCTCATCAAGCATATAGTCAGTTATCGTGTAGGCATTAACATGTCATTCTATTCTGACTCTACTAGAGCATCTAGATTGGAAAGTCTTTGTAACATCCTCAACTTGGGCCTAGTTGTAATTATTATGTGAGTGTACGTAGTTAATGTAAAAAGAATGATTACGTGTATGTATTTTTTAAGTTAAGTAAATGAATACAAGTTATATGTGTTATATATATGTGTTTATGTATGTGCGTATGCATGTATGGTTAATGTATGTATGTTAAGTATGTATGTAAATTAGATATTTAAGGAAAACCTCAAGTGAAGTAAGAGGCCACCGCCTCTGGAATTAGAAAATACAAGTATGTGTGTGCATGTGTTGTGTTGACTTTACAAGTCAAGGAAAGCAACACACACAAAACCGCAAACACCTTTTCTCTCGTCTCTCTCGTACTCTCGGATTTCCAAAGAAGAACAAGAAGCAGTCGATTGTTAAATCTGCGAAGGTGAGCAACGTATTTAGAAGATTAGAATCATGTATATGCATGTTAGAACCATGAATCCATACAAGAACCACCTTGAAGAAACATGAAAGCTCACTTCCTAAGTGGGTTTTGCATGAATGGTATTCTTGTCGGGATTTCATGTGTTTATGATGATTAGATGATGATGTTATAATGTTCTAATGAGTTCTGGGCTTGAAACCAACGAATTCAAAGTTGTTAGAATGAGTTATGAGTGTGTCGCAATTACAGATGATGAAGCTGTCGGATTTTGATACTTTGAAAGTGTCGGAATCCGCATATGGCCAAAACCGAAGGATTGTCGGAATCCGATAAAAGTGTCGGATTCCGCATATCTATCGGATTTCATGTCCTGTAATTCCTAAGTTCCAGATTTTATGTGTCGGATTTGGTATTGCCGGATTTCAAGTGTTGAAATCCGACGGTATCGGATTTCAGTTTAAAGGATCGGATTTCCAAGTCTCGGATTCCCTTCTATGTGTCGGAATTCGCAAGTGTCGGATTCTGTATGCGTGATTGGAATTCCTAAGTGTTGGAATCCGATTGATAAGTATCGGATTTGTGTGTATGTAAGTGTCAGATTTCATGAATCCGACAGAACCATCGGATTTCCTCAAATCCGACAATTCTGGCGGATTTGTGTTATGTCCAAATGTTATTTGTAAATCTTGTATGCACATGTGAATGATAAATGCAAATATGACATTTTAGGTGAACTTGTTGTATTTCTGGAGTTAAAAACCAAGTACCTGTGCATAGTAAACAGCTCAGGTGAGTGCCTGCTTTCATGAGACTCAGTAGAGTAAGGCTTGCATGCTAAGTAACTACGTGAATGTACTATGCATGACTAACCTGCTTTTGCAGGTATACTCCAGGAGGTAAGTTTATATGATATAATAGGTGCATGCCTGTGGGTCCAAACTGGAACCACTTAGTTAACATGATGTTATGCGTGAATAACTATCTGGAAGATGTTATATGTGAAATGATGGATCCCTGTGAGATCAAATGAACGTATATGTGTGTGTGAACTGTCTGCAGACTATCTGACGCATGGTAAAGGTCAGTCGGTTGTAACTGGATCCTTCGCGATTTCACGGTGATTCAGGAGGTATCCTGGATCATAGGTTTTGTAGAACCGCCATGCCTTAACGTGAGTGGTGATCAGCCGGTTGTAGCTGGATTACCTATTGAGCCTCTGGCTCTATGAACGATGTTTGGTTGACTGCTTTATGCTCCCTTACCAACGCGGATTGGTCATGTCTGATCCCGGTCTGAGTTGTTGAGCGGGATTGATTACCCTACAAGACATGACTCTTACTGATCTTGTCAGCACACCGCTATGTGCTAAGCTAGCAATGATTGTTTAAGATATGATGCATGACTTACTGTATTGATACTTATGTGAAAGTCCTTTGTTGAGAATAAGATGAGTAAACAATGAATAATTGAAGTAAAGATGATGAAGTTAGTATTAACAAGTATGAACACTTTGCATGAACTTGAAGATTCTCTCTTGAATATAACTTGAACGTAAAGTGTAGAGAAATTCTATTACAAAGAGTTACCTTGCAAACTAGGTTTGCAAGGGTTTAAATACAAGTAGGCACATGGGCCATAAAGCCTCATGGGCCCAATTCTAATAATTAGACTAGACTAGAAATTACATAAAGAAAGTCGGCCAAGCCCATACATTAAATTAGTCTAGAGACATATATTACAAACAAAAGAACACACGGCAAACAAACTAATTAATATCTAACAATCTCCCCCTTTTGTTGCCTTATGCTGAAGCAAGTAATTTTTCATCTGCTTCTCTAACCTAGGAGTCTTTCCCAGCTCCGGATGGCCTTTCTTTCTTGAATCTTTTCCTCCAACTGATCTGCTATTCTGGTCATTTTTACCAATTCTGATAGATCAGGCAAGTGACGGTTTCTGAAGCATGTTCTGCGGAATTTAGATATGCATCTTTGAAGCGTTCCGTCAGAACATGCACTGAGCTCCGAAAGTCGAAGGAATGCTTTGTCTCCGTTAAGATTTGGCATGACGAATCCATCGGCTCCTTCGTAGTCTTCATCAAATTTTTCTATGATAGTGTATTTTCTGTGTTTGTCTAGCTTGGAAATCTGTTGGTTAGGCCTTTGAAGATTTATCTTTGCAAGATCAGCCTTAGCACCAAGCTGTAGATCGTGGGTTCTGCACAGAATGATCTTCTTTCTCATGAAGTCTATGATGACTTGGAGAGCCCTTTGTTCTTCACGATTCTTTTCAAGCTTACAGGCCAGCTCATCTTCCATATGTGTTATATCTCCCAAATTCAAAAATCTAAGCTCGACCTCGTGAAATGTATACCTTTTCCCATTTGCTCTGGTTACATGGAAGTGAACCATTTGGTAGTTGAGGAAGTTACACAAGTACACGAACTCGATCTTGACTATTGGATATTTGGAGGCTACTTGTTGTCTCTCGCTTGTATGGAAGGTGGCGGCGAATCGGACAGGTTTTTCATGCTCTTCTGAGTTTAGCACATACAAATCATCAACCTCTCTGATAGTCTCTGAGAAGATACCCGGAATTCTTTCTTCAAGATATGGAGTATTTAGCCATTGAGTGGGCCAGCGAGGTTGGTCTTTTGCCAGAGCTTCTCTAGGCCTGATGTTTCTAATATTTGGCCTTTCTGCTATTACTCTCTTGTGAGTGGCCAAGGGCATAGGTCCTCCATGATAAGTTGCAGGTACCGGCCATTCACTTTCTTTCTGCTCAGATTCTTGAGATTGCTGCTGACTTATAAGATCGATGGGCGCTATGTTGAATTGCCCCTGTTCAGGTGGAAAAATGTCAAGCAGCTCCCTGTTTACCGTTGTAAAAACCTTACGTATGTTGATCAGTGGAGTCTCTTCTACTTCCTCAGTAATCGGCCTTTTGCCTTTGGATTTTTCTGTTGAAGATTCAGGAAGAGAGGATTCTGGTTCTTGTGAATGTGTTGGGATTTGAGGGATTTGGATTGATGGAGTTTGGATTGTTGGGAGGATTGTTGGGGTTTCTTGTTTTTCCGTCTCTGACTCTGCTCCCTGACCCGCTTCAAATTCAAAATCTGCCATTGTAGGCTCAGTTGCAGGCTCAGTTTGTTATTGTTTACCCCCACTCCCACTGCCGCTTTGACCCTCTGACGGCTTTGACACTGGGGCGGCTTCAATTCGGAGTACGGTGCTTTGAGCCCCAATGTATCGCCGTTGCCGCTTCTCCCCCTCATGATGTCCTGGATCCTCAGGATCATCATGCCTACGCTTGCGTGATTCAGATTGAGCTTTGCAGGACTCCTCCACTACTTCCAGCCTTTTGCTTATATTTGAGACGGTGGAGGTTAAGGCATTCAAGGCTTGTAGGACAGTATCTTGGAAGGTGGTGGAGCTGGAGGAGGAGGGATGGGGTTGGTGTTGCAGTGCTGCAAGTATGGTTGATTGTTCGGGTGTAGGATTGGCAACACTATTCAGTTTCGCATGGAGAAGGTCCTTGAGTTCATCGATTGAATAATCTCGCTCAATGACAGTAGATGGGCGGTTTTCCAGGGCTCGTATTTGGGCTCTGAGGGAGTCGATTTCAGAATGGAGTTGTGTGTTGACATACTCCCTCAGGCCAAAGTCAAGAAAAGAGAACTTAGAATTCAGGAAAGATCTAAGTTCTAGTGTAACCCCGACCTCACTAAGAGGCTCGGTTGGCACAGGTCTTTCAGACCCGTGGCCCTCACGCAGTGTTGGCAAAATTGTAGCACTGGAGGGACTTCCGCTCGATCCTCGCGTTACCTCTGCAGTAGAGGCCGCTACGGGCGTTCCGGCAACGTCACGAAGACGTGCTAGTGCTGATTGTGTCCTAGCAAATGATTGGAAACCAGTCAAGGTTGGTGCTAGACTCGATTGTGCTCGGAAAGAAGATGTGGACGGGGGAGGCGGTCCACTGATTTCAAAGCCAGCAAACTCCGAACGAGTTGCCGACTGTGTATGTGATAGATCCCCGTGCAATGAAACTACTTGCATCTGAGTGGAAGCAGAGTGGCTGGTGGGGTGAGGTGCATGCACTGGTGGGATGCAAGTGTCTGTTTCAATACCTGCCGGAACAGTGTCCCGACCGGTAGTGGATGAGGCTTCCCGGCTTTCTTGGTCTGGGGTACTCTCACCCTTATCTTTTTCTTTCTCACTTGTACTATCACTCACCACAACATCTACTTCTTCATCTTCTCTTTCCATTACCGGTACATCACCAAAGGTGGCAGATATGTCAGATAGATCGTGATGGATGTCCTCGGGATGATCAGATACTTGTCGCGTGCCAGTGGATTCGGCACGGACTAGAGAAGGTCGTGGGCCAAACGAGATAGATTGTCTTGAGGAGGATGATTCTGTTTGAGTCCTTTCTGTGGAGGACTTATTCTCTAATTCAGCATGGGTGGAGGCCTCTGAGTCACTGATTACAACACCCTCGCTCTCTTGTATCTCTCCTCCCTCACCACTTCCACCACCCCTCTCTATAGATTCTTCCCTCTCAATCACAACCCTGCTCGGGGCACCCCTGCGCACCCGAGCCCTAATACCGCTAGGACCCTCACCAGGTGCTACTGCTCCAGGGGCAGGCACAACCGGCTCTGGTTGCGCCGGAGGAGCAATCCTATTAACCCTCATGTACTCATGCACTACCTCACTTTCCTGATTTAGCATTCGAAGAAGGGTAACATGCACGGTCATGGCTACAATATCGGGGAGGTCTCTGATTCGTAGGAATCTGGCGATGCGTTGTACTTGGACCTGCGGGCTATTGAGTCGTCGAGGGATGGTGTGGTAGGTTTCCAAGTTGGTGGCGATGAAGATGGTCAGGAATCGTTGAAAGGGTGTAAAGGTTTTCTGGCGAGTGGTGTCCTTTTCTTTAACCATACGAACGATCTCTTCAAATATGATGGTGGCGTAGTCTAAGTGGCGGTGGTAAGCAACACCAGCCAACAGTAGTAGGGAGTAGTAGGATCCGCCATCGGTGCCTCGGTGATTACCAGTAAGGGTACGAGAGATGATAGTAGCAAGCGTCTGCCAGAGAGGTGCAAGATTTGTCCGTCTGAACTGGTGAATTTGGTTCAGCTCTCCTTGATATCCAAGTCCTCTGATTAGGTCTAGTACTGCATCAACTCCAGGATTTTCATCAAAGTCAACTTTTTCTGGATAGTGATCAGCAGTAGGTAGGTCCAGTAGATTTCTCAGTCTGACAGCAGAAAGAGTTGTGCGGATATTCTCAATTCGGCCCCTGAGGCACTTGTGTCCCAAGTGAGTGACACCCTTAGTAAAGTATACCACAGTTGTTGTAGGTAAATATCAGGTACGTAGGTTGGTGATGTGTTTGGGTTTTCAGTGATGGCCTGGCGGAGAGGATGGGCACGGATAATTTCAGTGATGATAGGAATTTTGGTATCGGTGGCTAGGTCAAAGTATACGTTGTTGCTCAGTGTTTCAAGCCTATCAGTAGCAGGGACTAGGCTTTCCTCGGGAAGGGGTTGGTTAGCAGCCATCTGTCACAGATAAGATAGATCAGATTAGTATAAGAAAAGGACAGATAGTGTCTGATGCACATGTGTAATTATGAATGAATGTGTGTATTGTAGTCCAATGCACATTTGAATGTTTGGTTTTGACTTTGACCTTGACTTTGTGACTTATGAAATTTGAATCAAGTCAAAAAAAATTTCTAAGTGTTGAAAGTTGGATGAACCTAAGTTGTGCGACAGTCGGATGAGGTGAAAGTCGCATGAGGTGTAAGTCGTAGAAACATTTAACCTTGAAAGTCGCACGAGTTTTAACATTGAAGTGAAAGTCGGATATGCTTAATTCATGCGAAAGTCGGATAACCCAAGTTGCATTTAAAAGTCTGATGAGCACATTCTATGCGAAAGTCGGATGAACAAAATTCATCCAAAAGTCGGATGGGCAAATGAGTCATGCGAAAGTCATGCGAAAGTCGGATGGACTTGTTTCATGCGAAAGTCGGATGGCATAAAACTTAGTCTTTTCAGTGTAATTTTGTTTCGAAAGTCGCATGGTGTAAAGTTATCCATTCGAAAGTCGCATAGAACAAAGTTCATCCGAAAGTCGGATAGACCAATTTCATCCGACTGTCGGATGGCATGAAACTTAGTCTTTTTAGTGTAATTTTGTTTCGAAAGTCGCATGGTGTAAGGTTATCCATTTGAGGGTTGCATAGAGCAAAGTTCATCCGAAAGTCGGATAGACCAATTTCATCCGACTGTCGGATGAATCACATTTCCCTTCATCCGACTGTTATGAACACTCAGTTTGTTCATATTAAGTCCAAAAATGATTTTTGACATAAAGTAAACTTATGGACTCAGAGTTGGTACCAATAGACTCGGATTTTAACCTCAAACAATTTTGTACACTCAATCAAACCTAAACATCCCTATTTTGTGCACATTTTGACTCGAAGAACTCTGTTCTTCAAAGCGAAGAATAGTACCCAAAAGCCAAACAAGAAACTTCCAAATGACTCGATTGGGTGTGATCTTTAACGCAAAATTTGTGCCATTGTGTTCGCATACATTCAAGAATTACTCAATACCATTCAAACACCACAAACAACACCATTAATGGTGTTTTTGATTCAAGAAACCTAGAAAACCCAACTGTTCGATAAACAAGGGTTCAATAACCCAAAAAAAAATGATTTTGATGTGAGAATGTGGAAATGATTCACCATTTCTTGTTCAAAACTCCTTACCTTTCAGTTTGATGTTTAAACAACACAAGGATTTTACTAGAACAAGATTTTCGTCCGAGAGCAGTTGAGAGGGAAGAAGATGAACAGTTTTTTTGCTTTTTGAAATCTTGAAAGCGTGAAGGGAAAGAAAGGGTCGGATAGTTCTATTTATAGACTATCCGACGGTCGGATGGGTCGGGGCTTTGATCCGACTGTCGGATTGACCCAGTTTGGCCCAAACTTGGTGTTTGGTCCAATCTGTTCTGTTTAAGTCCCAGATTGAAAATTTAGCATTATTTAACCCAAAATTTATTATTCATTCTTTTTGTGGTTTTCTACTTCATTTAAAGATAACATAAAATAAACAATAAAGTAAACATCTGACGAAGAATCATCTTTTAAGATGAATTTTGAACATTTCTCCCCCTACACGAATGCACAGAAAACATTCGTGTTAACCAGCGAATCGCATCGCTCCCCCTAGATAGGAGCATGTGTATAGCTGCATAGAAAGTAAAAGAGCGCGTAAATCTGTTCAAGACATGAAAACAGGAATGAATCAGAGTTTGAGATTTTGCATGCCAATCTTGGATACCAGAAATGAGAATCGGGCTTCGTCCAGTGGTTTAGTGAACAGATCAGCCAGCTGATGATCAGTAGGAACGTACTGGAGTTCAATCAGACCCTTTTTGAGGTTGTCTTTCAAGAAGTGATACCGTATATCAATATGCTTGGTTTTAGAGTGATGGACAGGATTGCAGGAAATGGCAATTGCACTCTGAGAATCACACAACAGGGGAATCTTAGAGTAGGTAAGACCAAAGTCCCGTAGCTGAGTTCGTATCCACAGACTCTAAGAGCAGCAATTGGCAACAGCCACAAATTCAGCTTCAGCAGTTGAGGTAGAAACACAGTTCTGTTTCTTTGAACTCCAGCAGACCAAACGATCGCCCATGAAGTGTGCACTTCCTGACGTGCTTTTCCTATCCAACATACACCCGGCATAATCCGAGTCGGAATACGCAAGCAGTTCAAATGATGAGTCGCGGGGATACCACAGACCAAGGTCAGGGGTCCCTTTCAGGTATTTGAGGATACGTTTCACGGCAAGTAAATGTGATTCTTTGGGATTTGCCTGAAAACGAGCACAGAGACAGGTAGAAAACACTATATCCGGTCTACTAGCCGTGAGATACAGTAAAGAGCAAATCATTCCCCGATAGGTTTTCAAATCGACTGCCTTTCCATCAGGATCAGCACACAATTTGGTTTTAGAAGACATGGGGGTTGATTTGGACGAGCAGTCCGACATTTCATATTTTCTTAATAAATCGTTAATATATTTAGACTGATTTATGAAAATGCCATTGGAATTTTGTTTGACTTGTAGGCCGAGGAAGAAATTCATTTCTCCCATCATGCTCATTTCAAAGTTGCTCGCCATTAGTTTTGAAAACTCTAAACTGTACTGTGGGTTCGTAGAGCCAAAGATAATATCATCTACATATATCTGAACTAAGATATAGTCATCCCCAATTTTCTTGGTGAAGAGTGTGGTGTCAATTCGTCCTTTTGAATAGCCTTCATGAACCAGGTAGGCCGAGAGAACATCATACCAAGCCCGTGGAGCCTGTTTGAGGCCATAGAGGGACTTATCAAGGATATAAACGCCAGTCGGTCGTTTGGGATCAATAAAGCCTTTTGGTTGAGATACATAGACTTCCTCCTTAAGGATTCCATTCAGAAATGCCGTTTTGACATCCATCTGGTATACCTTGAAGTCCCTGTAAGCAGCATACGTGACAAAAACTCGGATGGCTTCAATACGGGCAACAGGAGCAAAGGTTTCATGGTAGTCAATACCCTCCTGCTGGTTGTATCCTTTTGCTACTAGTCTGGCTTTGTTCTGAATTACCACACCGTCAGAATCTTTCTTGTTCTTGAAGACCCATTTGGTGCCAATTATGGTCTTATCATTGGGTGGGGGCACCAGTCTCCAAACCTTTAAGCGGGTGAACTGATCTAGCTTTTCTTGCATGGCAAGAATCCAGTCTGGGTCTTGCAGGGCGTCAGCAGTTCGTGTGGGTTCTAACAGACTAAGAAAGCTTGAGAACTGACACTCATTTGCTGTGGCAGATCTAGTCTAAACGCCGGCATCTTTGTTTCCAATAATTTGCGTTTCAGGATGTGCAGCCGTCCACTTGGTATTATGGGGAAGAGAGGTATCAACAACTTTATCAGTAACATCCTGAGGGAAGAATTCATCCATGCGTTGTTGAATAGATGTTTCACCCTCAGGAGTAAATGACTCTGGGAGGGACTGAGGTGTTCTATTTTCGTGATCCTCAGTGGTAGCATCGTCGATAGTGTTTACCGTAGAGTTGGATGCAGTGTACCGTTCACTCAGAATAAGGAACGGGTCAGCAGATGAATTAAAAGGGCCCTGATGTAAATGTAGTGGTAGTTTGTTGCGTGAGTTCAAGGGATTCCTGAACAACATCTGTAGGTCTGTCAAGAGGTAAACTATTAGTTCCAGAATCATCAGTATCTAAGAAATCAAATATATACTTTAAATCACAAGATTCATTTGCGTGTGTTACATTTGTTTCTTGTCGATTAAGTCCCGGTCCTGAACTGATATGTCCGAAACGATTGCAGGTGACTCAGGTGATAAAGATGTAGTGGTTAAAGTTACAACAAAAGTCACATTATTACTTTCAATCACAGCATTTGTTCGTTTATTTAACACACGAAACGCTTTAGACTCTGAAGAATAACCAAGGAAAATTCCCTCATCAGCTTTGGGGTCAAACTTTCTTAGGTTAGCCTTTTCATTAAGAACAAAGCACCGATTACAAAACACGTGAAAGTGTTTAATATTGGGCACTCTGCCATTTGCAAGTTCATAGGGAGTTTTGTTAAAGCGACGGTGCAAAATTGTGCGGTTTTGCGTATAGCATGCTGTGTTGACAGCTTCTGCCCAATAGGAAGGTGGCAAATCTGCATAAGACAACATGGTGTGAGCTGCTTCTACAAGCGTTTGATTTCTTCGTTCGATTACCCCATTTTGTTCTGGAGTATATGCTGCGGAGAGCTGATGCATGATTCCCACGGACTCAAGAAAAAAATCCAAGACTTTGTTCTTGAATTCGGCGCCATTGTCGGTTCGAATGGTTCCACCTTTCCTTGTGATTGATTCTGCACCTGTTTGAGGAAAGAGATGATTGTAGATGGATCTTCATCCTTCACCCTCAAGAACTTGACCCAAGTGTATCTAGAATAGTCATCAACTATCATGAGAATGTACTTCTTCCCATTACGAGATTGAACCCTCATCGGCCCGCATAAATCCATGTGCAACAGTTGGAGAGGAGCTTTTGTGCTGGACACCTGTTCGATTTTGTGAGATGCCCGTTTCATTTTGCCCCTCTCACATTGCTCACAGAGGTGCTCTTTTTCAAACTTCAGTTTGGGCAATCCGCGAACTAAATCACCGTTGACCAATTTGTTGATATTCTTGAAGTTTAGGTGAGATAATTTGTGATGCCACATCCATGTCAGTACCGATGAAGCCTTGGATAGAAGACATACTGACTGTTTTCCTTTTAGATCTGAGAGATCAATGGTGTATAGATTTGACCTTCTAGACCCAGTCAGTACCACATCACCATTTTCAGTCTTAACTGAGCAAGTTTTGGCCTTAAAGTTAACTTCTAACCCCTTGTCACAAAATTGCCCAATACTGAATAGGTTTTGTCCCAACCCTTCTACATACAATACTTTGCTTATTTTTATATTTTCTTTGATAATGTCTCCAGTTCCCATTATTGGTGCCACGTGGTCGTTTCCAAAACGAACATTTCCCGAGTATTTTGGGACATAGTTCGTAAGGAGACTCTTTTCCCCCGTCATATGCTTCGAGCAGCCGGAGTCCAGGTACCACCGGCTAGATATCTGCACATTGAAGACAAAATTTGTTGAGGTACCCATTGTGTATTGGGTCCTTGACTGTTAGCAAAAACAATAGTATCACATGTAGCTTCAGGTAATGAATTCGTTGTTAGAATGTTGGGAGTACAAACTTGTGACACTGTTTGTGGTTGAGACGATGGTGGCGTTATGCTTTCTTTGGATATTGCGGAGGAATTGGTTGCTCTGTATGTGACGACAGATTTTTCAATAACCACATGATTACAACCTCTTGGTAGTGAGACATCATCGACGATGTATTCACTTGATTTCTTTGGGATTCTTGCCTTGGTTGTTTCTGTTATCACTTTGATGGGTTTATATTGAACTGTAGGTTGTTTATGCTGTATGAATTGAGTTTGCTTACTCAATTGATTTGTCACAGTTGGTTTGATAGCATTTGGATTGGCGTGATTCCAATTGTTGTGGTATCTGCGATTTGGAGTCCATGAAGTGTGCCGATTGGTAGAATTTAATTGTGGATTATGTTTAAAGATCACACTTTTATTATTCATTTGGAATTTTGCTCTTGTCGAGCGTTTCTTTCGCCAATAGGTAATTTTGTTACCTCTTTTGTTTATGAAGGAAGCTTGTTCATGAGTGGATTCAAAGGATTCATAGTTTGGATTTGGTTTGATTCCTCGTTTCTTTATATCATCATCATACATACATTTGAAAGTACAATGACCATTCATGCAACCATCACTCATGCAAAATATTTCAGTTTGAACATAATCAAGTGGAGTTCGAACAGGTTTAACACTTAAGATTGACGAATCATTACAAAGTAACAAAGTTGTTTGTTTATTGAAAGTAGCTGGGTAAATCAAACACTCTTTGTCTTGTCTTCCTCCATCTTTCTCTTCTTGCTTCTTACGCCCTCCAAAAATATGTTTTCTCTCGCTATTCACATTTCAACCTAGAAGGACATTTGAGTTAGAAGTAGGCATTTCCAAACTATCACTCTTGGAACGAGAGCGTGTTGTTTGTTTCTTGATTAGCTTTGTTTTGGATTTGGATGATTTTGAGGTACTTTTCTTTCGTGATAACGGTGTATCAATTATCTTAGCTTTTCCCTTAAAGTTAATGGATTCAATTGTTTTCATTCTGAAAAAATCATTCTCAAGTGTATTAAGTTTCTCATGAAGAGTGAATAATGATTTTTCTGATCTTCTGCATTGTTCACAATTTTTACCAAGATTCATTCGGAATACATCACTTGCATGTATGTCAGAACTTGAGTTTCCAGATGTTAAACATTCACCTTCTTGCACGTGTGGAATTGGGATTTTAGACGTGCTTATGGCAGCGGAGTTTTGTGATTTAGTATTTTTAGTGGCAAGGTGATCAATCAGGTTATGAAGAATTGCCTTTTCAAAGTCAAAGATAATGGATCTATGGACAAGCTCAAGTTCAACTAACTCAATGTGTCGTTGTAGATCCATATGAGGGATATACAGGCGAGGCTCGGGTGGAGAATCTGAGATTGATGGTAATGACTCCATTTCTGTTTGGGAGTAGCTTCGGAAGTAGTCATCAGAGATTGTGGGTTTGAAGACTTCGGTTATGTACGACTGATTTAGGCTTTCGTAGTCGTATGACGTTGAAGCTCTATTCGTGATACGTCTCTTGTGTTCCTCCTTGGCGAGTTCGTCGACTTGTCCAACGAACACCATTTTCTTGGTTAACCCCAGATTTTATGCTTTCAAAGTCGTATAGCTGTTTAGCACTTATCTTGTCACTTATGTGAGGATTAATGTAACCTAAACCTTCGTATGTCCATTTAGAAAATTTAACATCCTTTGGTTTGTTTAGAAATTTGGTTTGTGCCGTTTGATCTCTTTTAATTAACAGGTCTTCGAGATCTTTTATTTTTGAGTATAGTTGACATCGTTCTTTTTGCAAAAACTTAAAATCTTCTTCAGCTGAGACTTTGGCTGCTTTTAAGTTATGAATTGTTACCTCATTTTCACTTCTTAAGGTGTTCAGTTCATTCTCTTTCGCGGTTAATTCTGTTTGAAGGTTGTCTAAGTTAGATGTTGATTGATTCTTGATTCGGTATTCCAACTTAGAGATTTTACGGTTTTGTCGTTCGATGTGTTCAACTAATGTTTGAGCATACTCAATGTTTACCTTCCCAGAAACACCTGCATCATCATTGTGTGTTTCTTCAAATTCATCAGCCCCATCAGCTTCATTCTCATCCTCATCATCTGAGGAGACTACACCATGAGCCATCAAGCAAAAATGAGCTTGATCAGTACCATCTTCGTCTGAATCATCTGTGTCGGTCAGAAATTGGTCTTCTTCAACAAGCATCGCTCTCCCACTCTCCTTTTTCTTTGTCAACCGCAGTTTGTTACGGTAGTATTCGACATCTTTGGTCTTAGGTTTTCTACAGTCTTTGATAAAATGCCCTGTTCTACCGCAGTTGTAGCATTTCTTTTCCTCTTCCTGAGGTTCTGCGGGTTTGTCCGTCTTCCTCTTCTCATCAACTACCGTCCTTTCAATTTTTCTAGGTCCGGATGTGTACCGATGTCGGTTCTTGGTCTTTCCGTACTTGTTCTGGAAAGCTCGCGTAATCAATGACATAGCCTTCAGTACTGCATCCTTTTCTGACATCTCCATCTCTCCTTCCGAGGAGTCGGAGTCAATCACAATCTGCTTCCCCTTGCTACCCCTTGATGGTTCCCGCGGTCTCCTTTCAGCCACTAGTGCAACCGGGTCAGATGGTTGCTTCATTGAGAGTTTGGTGAGAACTGTTGGAATATGCCCGCTGACACGAACGAGTTAATAGCACTACTGATGAAGTATAGGACTATTGGGTCACACACCAAGTATTGATTCCGGCAACACGATCAAGCAAAGGAGAGGAAAAGGCCAAAATGGGTTTTGGCAGCATGGTACACGGGCCGTGTCCAGCCCAACTAGCACGGGGCGTTTTGGCCTAAGTCGAGACCGTGTGCTTTGGGCCTACACGGCCGTGTAGGTGAACACGGGCCGTGTTGGCTATACAAGACACGAGCTAACTTGGCCCAATTGAGGTCGTGGGCTTTGGGCCTACACGGCCGTGTTGATCAACACGGGCCGTGTACAGGCTCTGTAATAGCAGAATAAACAGCTTTAAACACTCATTTTAATGGGGTTAATGTGAGTGAATGAAAAGCCACGATTCATATGTCTCTGGAACTGATTTTTGGGTGCTCTAGAGTCTTATGCTAGAGTTCATGCTCCCTCCTATTGTTCTTCTTCTTGGTGATCAAGTTTTAGTGCACAAGAGAAGGTAATATACACTTTGTGATCAAGCTTTGATGCACAAAGGTGTTGCTTGTTCTTGTATTGTGTTGTTTTGGTGGCTACATCAACCTACTAGCATTGGGGAATCAAGTGTGCTTGGGGTGGACTACTCTAGAGTAATTCTTCCTTGAATTCTACACACTTTGACAAAGAAGAAAGCTTTGGTGATCTTGCATTATGGTATAACCTTTCTTCTTTCTTGTTTATTATATTTTAGTTGCAATTCCATGTCTAGATATTGGTCCATGGGAAGTGTTTGTTTGGTTAGCTTATTATTTTGTGTTATATCTTGCTTCCGTTGCTACTCGATTATGCCAAGCAAATACCTTCAGTGGTATCAGAGCCATATCTAACATGGCTTTTCACTAACGAGTCTAGAAAAACCATATAAATATTTTATACAAGAAAATTGTTTTCTTGAAAGTGTTTCGTGTAGATTTTTGTTAGGCTAAAATTGATATATTTGTAGCCTACATAATATTCATATAAGTATTTTTCTGTTAGAAAATTGTTTTCTAGAAATGGTTTTTCATATAGATCTTTGTTGGGCTGAAATTGGTTTATTTGTAGCCTACTTAATATGTTAGTTTTTACATCAAGTCTCAAAAACCATATAAATACATTTATATAAGAAAATTGTTTTCTTAAAATTGGTTTTTCCATTGAGGCTCTTGTTGTGCTAGAATAGATTTATTCGTAGACGTGTTAATATATTTTAGTTTTTTATTTATATATTTATTGTAACTTGGCATGAAGTGTACACAAATATATACTTATAAATGTATATATGAATATGTGTCTCAAAAATGGTTTGGTACACTAATGCATATGTACAAGGATTGTCATTTTGGTGCCTTTGATGTTGTTGACAATCTTGACTAAAATATACATATATATTTATATCATGGTTTTGTGTGGCACATCATGTTTCACTTATGTTGCATTTGGTTAATTCGGTAACACCATATGCCCTTAGACCTATGTGTTGTGGTGGTTGATTGATTCGGTTTTTTTTGGTGGCCTGCGTGCTGTATTGATGTAAATATTTATTTATTTATATATTTGTTGGTGCGGCTTGCACGCCGTTTATTTTATTCCGTGTATTTGTATAAGTAGTGTAGGAATGCGACCTGCGTGTCGTTTATATATATATTATATATATTTGTAAATAGTATGGAATTAGAACCGGAGAAGTCAACGGGAGTCATGGTGATGACGTCTTGGCGAGAAGGAATCAACACGCTATTGGAGGTGTTGGATTCGATGGGAGCTCACCCAACGAGACTTTACCTAGTCCTTAGGTTTTGGCCTCGTTTTCCCCGTTGTGGCTCACGGGGAAAACGCATAGGAATTTTGGGCATGTTACCGAATTATTCATATATATATATATATATTTGTGTGGTTGTGTTTTATTTTTCTATGCATGGATTAGGATTCGCATGCTAGACAATTTTTCTATAAAATTAAATAAAATACAACGTTTGTTAAAATGGTTAACAATCTCGTGCGAATAGAATTGACAAAGAAAATATAAACTTGGTATTATATTTAAAAGTGCTTAAAAATCGTTTTGACACTTACTTTGTTAATTCAGAAAAAGGTTTTTAGAAACCGGAAACAAAATCCCGTTTTTCAAAATGTAAATCACACACCATCCGTAAGATGACACCACCCGAATCTAACGAAACAAGGATGATTGTCGAGCTAAGCACAAGTCATTCCTTGCGTAGTTGTGTGGAAGGTGAGCGGGGTAACTCGCATGATTGGTTGTCAAGCTAAGCACGAGCCAATTGATGGTCGGGAGTGCCACCCGTGTGTCTTGTCGGACGGTTTACAATTTTAGTATATAATTCTTGATTAGTTGTCGAGCTAAGCACGAGCTAAACAAAAATTATATATTAAGATTGGTGTAAGGAAGGGATCAAACATGCCAACCGACATATTGGATGTCAACGGATCCCGCAAGTGTCTAAGAGTTGAAATAGAGATTACAATTGGTAAAATGGTTGCCGGCCTAAATAGCTTCGCCACGTGATCCGCTGTAAACCCGTCACGGTGCGAGGTGAAATAAGGTTCTTAGCCCTTGTTATAAATAGTAGTTTTTGTCTAAAACTATGGGGTAATTATTTTTAACAAGGTTTATCTAAACTAACCAAAACTCGTATTATTGTTATTTATAGATGTCAAACCATAACAATACCACGTCAAACATCTCACTTCGTGTGTTCCTAGAAAGGGAGAAACTCACGGGGGTGAACTTTATTGCATGGCTTAGGCAATTGAGGATTGTCCTTCGCCATGAGTCAAAGTTGCACAACCTTGAGGAACCCCTTCCGGAGCCACCTGCTACCAACGCGACTTGGGCCGTCCGATACGGGTATGAAAAACGTGTTGAGGACACGCACGATGTTGCCTGCCTCATGTTGTCAACTATGAGCTCGGAGTTGCGAAAGCAGCTCTAGCACATGAGTGTGTACGATATGTTAAACAAGCTCAAGGACATGTTCCGACAGCAAGTTAGGCAGGAACACTATGAGTGTGTTAAAAGCCTAGTCGGTTGTAGGCTGCAGGAAGGCGGGAATGTTGGTCTTCACGTCCTTAAGATGAAGGAGAACGTGGACCAAATGGAGAGGTTAGGATTTCCTATTAGGAGAGAGCTCGCTGTGGATATTGTACTCCAGTCTCTGCCCGCATCATATGGTCAGTTTGTCACAAACTATCATACGCAAGGAATGGAGAAGTCCTTAAGCGAATTACATGGCATGTTGAAATCTGCAGAATCTGACATGGCCAAGCATAATTCCACCTTAACCATTCACGTCATGGGAGAAACAAAAGAAAAGGAAGAAGAAACCAAACCTAAAAGGAAAGGTTGGAGTTCCCAAGCCTATCCTTAATATTGAGTCGAAGGACATAGAGAATGTGCCTCAAGATGAGACTCAAGAAAAGGTGGTTTGCTACTTCTGTGGAAGATTTGGAAATTGGGGCCGTCACGCCTGCCCTATGTGCCGAGAGGATATAAAACTTCTCAGGAAAGAGAGAGTTAACTTTCCATCTTCATGTACGTTCATGATTCATTGCTATTCTTTTATAAGCTGGGTTGTTGACCCGAGCTAATTGACTCACGTTTGTCACAAATTTGTTTGTTACAAAGTGTAGATCCTTTGGTGAAAGAAAAGCATGAATAACCGGGTCTCGAACGAGGAAACCATGGTGATTCTCCTCCAAGAGAAGATAAGGAGACTTGATCTCGCTTTTGTCACCAGTTTATTTATTACTTTATTTTATTGCCCTGCGTGGCAAGTAACATCTCTTTGTATGCTCGCTTTAATTACGGTGAACAAAAATTTTGAAGTTTTAAGAATTGATGTTGAACCTTTTTTAAACGTTAATTATTCAAGGTTTTATGTCATAGCTCATGTGTTGTTTTGCCCTACGTGGCGTACAACTTTACATGTGGTGACGATGAGTTATTCTTAAAATACGAAATTTATTATGAAAATCTATTGTGAGATATTTTGTTCAAAATTTCCCATGTCATGGCATACACAAGGATTTGTTATAAGTAATAGAATATTCATGAATAATTGATTCTGAATCCAAAATAGTTTGGATGAGTTATCTTTTTATGATAATCAACTTAATCACATAAACAAGAAATATATTGCCTAGATCCATGTGGTTAGGATCTTGGAATAGTTTAGTCTCGGGCTAAACGCTTTGATGTTGATCTTGTTTATTAGGCTAAGATGATTATGAGATCCTTCGCCGGAGTTTGCAAGAGGATTATAAGCTTGTTGGATATTGATCAGATTTTGTGGATAATCCGTTCAAGCATACCACAAAGAATAACGAAAGCGAAACCTCTTCATCACTACCTTGATGGTAGTAATTGCGAGACGTTTATTAGTTTAGGCATATGTCTGAAACCTTGTTGGTATGCAGAATTAGCCAAAACAACTTTAAGAATCAATAGGGCATATAGATCAAGGTACTTAGATCTAGTTAAGATGCTAAGGTATCTACTATCTATATATTGGATGACCATATAGTGAATTGTGGAATTGTTTCACAATTCATATCCTACTAAGATGCATTGGTGTATGGTGTCACGGAGTAGGGAACCGGGTGTTATTGATCCGGTTTATGACAGGTCGATAATGTGTGTCCGGTTTGTTGGGATATTCATTTGCCATTGTGACTAAGTCCTCAAATCCAAATTCAATTGATAGTCTATTTAGCATGTGTTAAGATACGGCTAGAAAGGTTCTTTGCTTGTCTATCTTAATAGTTTGAAGTTATCCATTCTACATTCAGTGGGAGAAGGATAAACTTGAAATCAAGAAGTGCTAATACATTTGAGGAGTTCTTCTAAGTTTTAGTTATCTAACCTTTTGAGAACAATGTTTGTTGCTTAAAAGGGGAAGAAGAAAGAAACTAAAACTAAGGCATTCCAGTGGAAGAACGTGGAACTTAAATGAAGACTTGATGATGATACTAGCATATAATCTCATATCTTTGATAGATGATGAGCATGGTTATGTTGGTATGCCTGACTAAGAATCATTACTTCTTTTAATTCTGATTAGAGTCATATAGAGCCAAAGAGATATGGGTTTCTCATATCTAAGTGGTAATGACTTAATGGTGAGTCTTGTTGAGTTCGCCACCTATCGGAAGACGTAGTGGATCCAGAATTCGCTAAAAATAAAAGAAGTAAATGATAAAGAGATGCAATCCGTTTGGAATGTCCAAGTGCTTGACTTGACTTGATCCCATAACTAGGTGTATACCAAGGTGGTAGTGATGAGATTAACATGGATGGAATTGTAGACAACTTCAAATACCGACTAGTGGTAAAGATTTTCATGGTGGTTATGGGGAAACTTGTCCTAGTGGCTATGTTGAAGAATGTTTGATACTCGTGGATATTAATGACCGCGTTTTGTCATGAAACAATATGATGAGGAAGTGCTTATAACACTATCCGAGGGTCTTAATATACATCCGTAGTATCCGAATTATGTCTACAAAAGTGGATAAGACCTAAGATCACTTCGGGCTTATTTTTGCATCTTGAAGGAAAGATATCTTTGCTTACTATTAGAAGATCATAGTGATGAGTTTTCTAAAAGCATAGATAATGCCTTTTACGTATGTTAGGGCTAGTGGGAGCTTTGTTGTATTCCTAGTGTTAAATGTCTATGGAAGATAATGTCCCGATATTAGGTTATCTGCAAACCTAATTCAGGAATTACTGCTTCATAGGGGCATTTAAGAGATACAAGATTGGATAGTATTTAGTTCAAGAAATATAGAGATATGTTCTTGATGTTTGATGACTTGAATAGGCTTGGAGTAAGTAGTTACTCTAATACATGTTTCTGCTAGGATAACTGTTGATGTTTGATCAAAGTTGATGATCCTAACTTGTGGTGTTGGTTGTTGATTCGTAAAGTATCACTAACCTTATTGTGGGTTTTTGGGACAATGAGTGTGTGATTAATTTAACTTTTTGAAAAGTAAGATCTCTTTGATGCATACGTTTGAAGTAGTCTTGTCAAAAGAGATATAATTGAATAACAAAAGATCTAGTGGATGTTGTGGGACAAATCCACTAGTTAAGCCGTTGTTATGGACTAGTGGTGTTTGTCATACTAGGTCCATTAGCATGTCTAATGCGTATGACTTGGCTTGAATATGTTTTGGTTTATGATTGATTTGTACTTATATTTTGGGGACATTAAGAAATATTGCAATTAATACCATATCGATTATTAAATGGAGATTTAATAATACGCCGAGGGCGGGTATTTTATGAATCCTTATTGTGTTCCATCTTAGCATGTTTAAACACTTCCGAGAATGTTTATCATTCTAAAATCTCCACAATCGGTTATACTTTATGGGAAGGAAGTATAAATTAAGATTGAGGTAAAGAGTTGGTTTTGTTAAACGTGATTCTTGCCTATACTTGAAAGGGGTTTCAAGTGGTTGGAGGACCCGCACCCGAGTTCGCTTCATGGTTCTAGTCATAAGAAACTCGGGATGATGATGACGTTTCATCCTTAAACTAGAGATACATGTGATTCCAAAGCATAGATCTGCTTTGCTTTGATCGTTTTCTAACGCGGTCCGTAACTAGTCTTATAAGGGAGATGATTGGGTAGAGTATTATCTATGTGGCGGGACTATGTAGTCGAAAGGAATTTGTTCCTCTATGTATAGAGAAGATATCCATGGGCCCCTCGATGATTGAGTGCTGACGTTCATATGCATGGCCGTGCTCAAGTTATATTGATGATGAATCAATGTTAACTTGGGTTGTTGGTCACCACTAATCTAGAATCGAGAAACATAATCGTGAACGATCTGAAGGTTGACTTTATTCCATGCCTTGTGTTCACATAGGATATCGTGAACAAAGGGATGTACATGTTCATTTATCTTTAGGACAATCATTTTATGATTGGGATCTTGTCAAGAGTGGCATACCCTATACTGACTTGGGAGCATAGATGTCTTGCTAGAGGCCGCTCTATGTTTGTGTTATTTTTCGTAGTCGTGCCACGTGCAAGTGGAGTCTGTTGGAATATGCCCGCTGACACGAACGAGTTAATAGCACTGCTGATGAAGTATAGGCCTATTGGGTCACACACCAAGTATTGATTCTGGCAACACGATCAAGCAAAAGAGAGGAAAAGGCCAAAATGGGTTTTGGCAGCATGGTACACGGGCCGTGTTCTTGAACACGGGCCGTGTCCAGCCCAACTAGCACGGGGCGTTTTGGCCTAAGTCGAGACCGTGTGCTTTGGGCCTACACGGCCGTGTAGGTGAACACGGGCCGTGTTGGCTATACAAGACACGAGCTAACTTGGCCCAATTGAGGTCGTGGGCTTTGGGCCTACACGGCCGTGTTGATCAACACGGGCCATGTACAGGCTCTGTAAAAGCAGAATAAACAGCTTTAAACACTCATTTTAATGGGGTTAATGTGAGTGAATGAAAAGCCACGATTCATATGTCTCTGGAACTGATTTTTGGGTGCTCTAGAGTCTTATGCTAGAGTTCATGCTCCCTCCTATTGTTCTTCTTCTTGGTGATCAAGTTTTGGTGCACAAGAGAAGGTAATATACACTTTGTGATCAAGCTTTGATGCACAAAGGTGTTGCTTGTTCTTGTATTGTGTTGTTTTGGTGGCTACATCAACCTACTAGCATTGGGGAATCAAGTGTGCTTGGGGTGGACTACTCTAGAGGAATTCTTCCTTGAATTCTACACACTTTGACAAAGAAGAAAGCTTTGGTGATCTTGCATTATGGTATAACCTTTCTTCTTTCTTGTTTATTATATTTTAGTTGTAATTCCATGTCTAGATATTGGTCCATGGGAAGTGTTTGTTTGGTTAGCTTATTATTTTGTGTTATATCTTGCTTCCGTTGCTACTCCATTATGCCAAGCAAATACCTTCAAGAACCTCATCTTGAAACTGATTCAAGTCCTCAAAAATCGAGTGGTGAGATACCGCCTTGAGATTCCGATTAACATGTTTATACAAGCGAACATGTTCACTCCATTCAGGACCAAGTGCATTGATCCAGTTGACATTTATATCTAGATCGGATCTCGTCACGACATGATTACTCATTTCGTTAAACAGTCTGCAGAAGCGACTGTAAGTGTCCTACAACAGTTCACCCTCCCTTGCCTTGAATTCCCTGAAGGTGTTAACAAGATGTGTTTCCTTGATAAATGACCCTTGCTCAGTACCCTACATCTGTTGTTTTACTTCATCCCAAATTTCTTTGGCAGAAGTCAAACTGTCTATTTTTTAGTAGATTTCCGCACATAGCCCTTGTTTCAAGTAATATTTTGCGTCTTTGCCGGCGCGTGCACGGTCTTTCTCTTCTGCAGTTAATTCTGATGGGAGCTTCCGTCTCCTTTCAGCAACAATTGGTGGGTTGTTATCTGGAACAGCCTCGACAATTTTCTCAAAGATGGCATCACCATTTAAGATGTTGTCTTTCATCATCTCACCATATTTTTCATTGTGCTCTATGAAGTCCATAAACCTTCCTTTCCATACATTGTACTCATTTATGAAAAGTACCGGAGGTTTAGTGTCTGTTCCTATGGCAAGAATTTCGTTGCTTGAACTCATCTTTTCTTTGGATCTTTCTCCTTGAAATAGAATGGTTAGTGTGTGTGTGAGAAAACTTGTGAAGTCAGATGAAGTGTTTGAGGATTGAGTGAGGTTGTCCGACTGTCGGATTGTTTGCTTATGCGACTGTCGGATGATCTGAAAGTCGGATGGACTAAAGGGTATTGGATTTGTGTTTCTATGACTGTCGGATTGTGACTATCGGATTTGTGTGGTGCGACTATCGGATTTTTGATGTGGTGCGACTATCGGATTTTTGATGTGGTGCGGTTATCAGATTTTTGATGTGAAAGTCGGATGGGCTTTGGTGATCTGAGTGTCGGATGAGTCGAACAGTCGGATGAGCTTTGGTGATCCGAGTGTCGGATGAGATTTGGTGATCCGAAAGTCGGATGAAATATTGAGTTGAAGGTCGGATGAGTTTTCAATCCAAAAGTCGGACGAGACTTTTGATCCGAGAGTCGGATTAAATTTTGAATCTAAAAGTCGGATGAGACTGAAGTCGTGTGCCTTTCAAAGCCAAGTTCAGATGAACCTAGAACAAAAGTCGAATGACCTTTGGGAAAGTCGCACGACAGTCGGATGAGCCAAAGTCGGATGAGCTAAGAGTCGCACAATTGTCGGATGGGTAATAATCCAAAACTTGCAGGTCTGTACTCTGTTGTCGAACAGACTGCTAATTTTGCCCAAAACACACTAAAAACTCACTAAACTTTTGTTTTGACCTTTCCTTTTACTAGAAACACTTCCCTTTACTGATTTCAATCCCAAACAACAACAAATTTTTGAAAATTTGATGAAACAGTAGAAAACTCTACAAACTTGAAGAACACTAAATTTTCAAGAACACTACCCAGATGTTGTTTGTTTGTCCTAAAAACACTTAAAAAGGTTTTATCCTTCTTAAATACTTCCTAGATACAACAAATAACTTGAAAAACAAGAGATTTTGGCTAAATGGGTTTTATTTTTTCTAAGCTTCACGCAAACAAGAACAGAAGCAGCTTCTGGGTTTTGTTTCTCACACACAGATGTTTCTTTCAGGTAATGTTGAACCAATCCAGTAGGGAGTTGGCTCTGATACCAATTGAAAGTCCTTTGTTGAGAATAAGATGAGTAAACAATAATACTTGAAGTAAAGATGATGAAGTTAGTATGAACAAGTATGAACACTTTGCATGAACTTGAAGATTCTCTCTTGAATATAACTTGAACGTAAAGTGCAGAGAAATTCTATTACAAAGAGTTACCTTGCAAACTAGGTTTGCAAGGGTTTAAATACAAGTAGGCACATGGGCCATAAAGCCTCATGGGCCCAATTCTAATAATTAGACTAGACTAGAAATTACATAAGGAAAGTGGGCCAAGCCCATACATTAAACTAGTCTAGAGACATATATTACAAACAAAAGAACACAAGGTAAACAAACTAATTAATATCTAACATTATGATTGTATGTACTCACTAGCTAAGTGTTAGCTAATGATGTTATGATCTCCCTTTTCAGGTAAAGACTAGATGTCCTGCGAGGCGGGTAGCTTTTGATGTACATTGCCCCTTGTGGGTGGAACACTTGAACTTATATGTTGTAATGTAATTTGATACAATGGTCGGTTCCTGTACTTGGTAACACCAACGTTGTTTTGAGAAGTTGTTAATGTAAATAACAGTTTGTTGTTTTAAAAAGAAAATTTTCCACTGCTAAAACCTGATTTATCATTAAAGTAACTATATTCAGAAGCGGTGTTATAGTCTTAGTTATCATAGTCAGCATATCATAATCTCAACAGTTCAGTTAACATGATCATCATTTCATAAATTCATACCTTGTACTTGCGTGTGACCACTCGGACTAGCTCCAGCCGATAGATCATCGTAACATTTAACATATGGAAAGGTTTCAAAACTTGTCTAAATCTTTCATGAACCAAGGTTTAAGTTCAAACACGTGGAAATGTATTTGAATCTCTTAAACCAAGGCTCTGATACCAAGTTGTAACGTCCCAATTTTTTTTTTTTGCAATTAAACTGTTTTTCCCGAATATGAATAAAACTAACTATGAATAATATCAAAGTGCGGAAATAGTTTTAAAGCAATGAACACACGAAAGTTTTCAAAGTAGGATTATATTAATAATCAAACTTCAAAGAGTGCACAAGAACAAACTTGAGCACCGAGTACAAACTAAATCAAGAACAAACTTGAATGCAAATTAGCGAACAAGCGCTTAACCTTTTCTCGTTAATCGAGCAGGTATTTATCGGCTAAGTAAACTAACCCTGACAATCTAATTTATTTACACGTATACCGCTCTATACTTAATTAGGAACAGAAAATAAAATTGCCATTTCGAGCTCCTTCAGAGCGCAGATCGTGCACTTTACATAACAGGAAGATTCTGGTTGTCAGATGTATCTTCAGTGTAGAAGAACCTTTGATGACTGAAGACAAACTTCAGCTGACGTTCAATTTAGAACTAATCTTCAGATGAACTACGGGCTTCTTTCTTCAGATGACTCGTCAGAACAGTTTACAAAAGAATGATATATTACACCTTCAGTTGCTTTCTTCGAAAGCTTCTTCAGGAATGGAATATATACAAATAAAAGGACTAAAAATCTCCCCCTATTTGTTTATAATCCATGACTATGTACAAGTTAAAAATAAAGAATAAAGAATTACTATTCTAAATATCTGGTTTGAACTCTTCAGGAGAAGATTCCTTTGGAGCGTTGAGCTTCATTTGCTTCAAGTATTCAATCAGAATGTCTTTGACTTGTGGATTTTTATTGTCTATGAAATATCGAAGTGATCTCAGTTGAAGCCAGTCAGCCTTGGCGAAGTCTGAAACTCTCTGAAAACGAATCTTGTCATATGCATCAAGAAAATAAAATCACCTTGGATTTGAGAGAACTTTACCCACTTCAGGAATGAAACCCGGAGTCAACGTGGTGTCAAAGCCTTTGCAATTTGGAAGCTCTCCAATAGATATCAGCTCCAAGATTTGTTGCTGAGATTTCTTGAGAGTGAGCCTCCTCCTCTGAAATTTCAACTTTTCAGCTCGAGTGGGTTTCTCTTTCCGTGACATGAAAATTGCATCAGATCCCCTCTTCTTTACTTCCTCCTCATAATATTCAATAACTTTGGTGATCTCTCGTTGAATGAACTTAACATCATCAGTTTGCTTGCGTTTTGATAAACAAGCAAGTATTTCATTCCATTTAGACACAGCATATTTGAGTTGGACATTCTTGACAGATTGTATATGGATGCCTTCTCTGATGTCGAGAGCTTAACCACTTTTCTTGCTTTTCTTCCATGATCCTTTTCATCTCCTCAATTAAAGCTTTTTCAGCTTCAATATTCTCTTGAATCTGTTTTTGATGATCGAATGGAGATAGTTTAATTTTGTTAGCAGCAAGTTCTTCAAGTGCCATTTTCTCTGCTGCTATTCTGCCAAGTTCATCAGCCACTTTCAAGTCTTTTACTCTAGGATTTTCATCATCTGAGTCACTTAATTCATATATACCTTTACTCATCAGATCATCCAAAGAGACTATCACCATTTTCCCTTTACCTTTATCAGACTGGCTTGGCTGACCACTGGATGAAGGAGCAGCTGATTGAATGGGAATCTGAGAAGCTTTGGCTTCAGTTATTATTTGCTGACATTCAGCTCCATCTAGCTCTGAACTAAAAAGTTCAGCTTCAGCCTTTCTTTGATCAAGGAGACTCTCTAGCTCCCCCTCAGCAAGTGCCTTAGCCTCTTCGGCTTCTGCTAACCTGGCCTCGAAATCGATCAAGGCATTATTCTTTTTTTCTTCAGCAGCTTTGAGGTGAGCCACTTCCTCTTCTAATCTCTGTGAGTATTCAACACGTGAATACTTCCTATCCCATTTGATTATTTTCCGATCAGCGGTAGCCTTCCTTCTTATAATCTGACAGATTTTGGACTGTCTTCGAACTTTCTCCCCCTTAGAAGCTGCAGAGATTCCTGAAGCTTCTACCGACCGAGACAGGGCCGAAATCTCTCTGGAAAGGCCAGTGAAGGAGGGAGCAAACAAATCTTACAACTGACGAGTTGCAGCATCAGAAAGATTGACAACATGGATGTTGTCAATCTTGGAGGAAAGAGAATTTACAGAGGTGGAGATAGTAGAGAGTTGAGTGTTAAGTTTAGAAAACTCAAGAGTGGCAGAATCAACTATTGTTTTCACAAGATGGTGAAGAGTTGTGTACATCACATGAAGGATCAGATTTTTCCGATCAATGGTTTGGGTGAGGGTGGTGAATTGAGTTTTGACAGATTCAACAAGAGATTTAAGCTCAGTTTCAAGCTTGGCTTGATTATTGGCTACACAATGACCCTGAAAGGTGTTTGTCTTAAGTGAATTAGAGACAAAAAGAACGAGTTTAGATAGATTTTCCAATAAGGAAGCAATGTCTATTGAAGGCTTAGAAGTTTGAGAACGTACATACTTGGGGGATTGAAGAAAATCAAAAGCATCACTGTCATCAAAAGGACTGACAGTTGTATTAGGAGAAGGTATGTCAAACAAGGTGTTTAGGAGAGATGGGGAGGCCGTAGCATCAATAAGAGTAACTGATGCATCAAGGGCCTAAGGCTCATTTGCTTCCGTTACAATTTGGTTTAAGACTGTGTCTTCATTAGCCAGCAGGAATCTCGATTGAAGGAGATTGAACTTCAGTGTCATTGATAATGGGAAGTTGGGCATCACTCTCAGTTTGGTGTGAAACTGATAAATCATATTCCCTAGTAGAATCCATAGTGTCAATGTGGTTTAGTGACACATCAAGGGATTTGGGTGCAGTTTCATCTTCAGGGTGAACTGAAGAATCATCAACTGGTTGGACCTCCGAAACTAGGGGAATGATAGTTTCATCATTGGTTATGGGCTGAGCATTAGTGTCAGCCGTTTTGGGTGCTGACTCATCATGTGCTTGGTTGATATCCATAGGATCAGTTGGGTTTACTGATACATTAAGGGATAGAGAGGGAATTTCAACAGAAGCAGGAATAGGTGTTCCCTGTTCTGGTGATACCTGAGTCGCAGTGGGTGTACTGGCAGACTCAATGGTGGGGATAGAGGAAGTCTCGGCTGACTGGTTTTTGTCAGTGTCCTAAACTTGTGGTAGTAGAAGTGGGACTTCAGGGACAGCTTGGTCTTGAGCTGTCTCTTCATCAGTCAGACTAGGTTTAGAGAATTTAAGTAAGGGAGAACGTACCTTAACAGCTTCTGCGGATTTTGATGAGTGAAGCTGAGTTTTGCGAAGAATCAATGGGGTATCATCAGGAGAATCCTCACTTGAAGCATAGTGAGAGATGATGGGACTGGAAGGAACATTGGGTTTGCGGTGTTTGGCGGTTGAGAATGATTTTAGCGGTTGAGCGGAGGTTGGTTGTTTAGAGGTGGTGGATTTGGGTACGGTTGAAGGTTTGGTGGATGGCTTGGTCGAAGTGGATATCAACTTCCTTTTCTTTGTTTTAGATGGAGAAGACTGAGGCACTTGGTGTTGTGGTTTAGATGGTGTAGCTTCAGATGATAAACCTGAATATGGTAGTGGAACGGCAGGAGAAGACTTCAGCGAGACTAGTGCAAACACTGGTGCTGTCAAAGCTGGGTTGAAGGCAGACGAAGAACCTGTCCATACTGAGCCTGGTAGTGAGGGAGATGGAAGCAGAAATGAAGCAGAGTCGTATGCTTCAAGTGGTAACAGGGAGTAGATAACCAGTGACACAAACCTAGGAAAAGGAATGTGTTGAGACCTAGTGCGGGCAGTCAGAGAGACCACAAGACTTTCCATGATCAGTTCAGCATAGTCAATGTTATGACCATTGATAATGGCATAGGCCATTTTTAGAATGGCTTCATTGACTTGGTCAAGACCACCGGTTTTGCTCGTCATACAGAAGTTCAGATGAGCAATCAGACAGTTCCACTCCTTTGGAAGACGAGTGCGAACCATAGAGTTTCCTTTGACTTTGTGCTCATCAGCATATTGAAAGAAGGAGAAGAGCAGCTCCTTAGCGTTGGCAGTGGATGAGGTGAGTTCCTGGCAAGGAAGATGAAGAACAGATGCAAGAAACTTCGTGGTGATTTCAGCAAACTTGCTACCAGAGAGCATACTGAAGTGAATACTTTGGCCGGAGGTTTTGGGTTTGATGACTTCAGCGGTCATCCAGAACTCACAGAGGTGTTCTTCAAACATCGGAACCTTTGCGGAGAGAGCAAAATTCAATGGGCGGTTGCGAAGATAGGTCATGATTTGATGAAGTGGTGAGGTTGTAGGAGGGATGGTTAGGTTAGCGGCGAAATTGTTATCTTTGAAACAGATTGATTCCAGTGGGATTTTGGGGACAACATCAGTTGGTAGAGTTACCTTCACAGGAGCAATTTTAGGGCCCATGGATTCAAGCACAAGAGTTGTTTTTGCTTTTGAACAAGAGAACTCGCTGGAGAAAATGATTTGCAGGTAAAGAACTTGAAGGGGCGATTTGTGGTTTTAAAGGGCTTTAAACCGAATCAATCTTGGCGGTTGAGAAAATCTAGGGTGAAAATGAGCGCGTGAAGCCGGAAAATACGCAAGGATAACTTTTGTGATGTCAAACTGTTATTGGGTAAATCAATTTACCCAGTGTTATCTTGGAACTAGCTAAACTCCATCAACAAACCATTAGCAGGAAGATAAAAATTTCACAATACAAAGGAAAAAAATATCCAAACTTTGCATTTGAAATTTTAATCTTAACAAAAAGAAAAAAATAAATAGACGAAAGAAACAATAAAGAAAAACACAATGCCTACAAGAATAATAGTTAAGCTTGGAAATTGCTAATTCCATATACGAACAAAAGATGATTACATGAAGTTAATCACGATTTACATAGACTGCCAAAAGAAAAAAAATTACATCCATGTTTAAGATAACACAAATATTTGAGATGAGACTTCTATCCCAATCCCTTCATTAGGGATGCGAACAATGATCACATAGCACACCGGGAAGAAAACAAAAGTGATTGTGAATTCCATGAGTTTTTGAGAAAGTGAAAGATTTTCTTTGAATCTTGTATTGATTTGCAGAAGATGAAAAAGGAAAGAAAATCTTTGGATGTTTATAAAAAATTTACTCATGATTACGCTTCAGAGATGATTTGACAGTCAGAGAGATGCATGGTAAAAGTAATTATTCAAGCTTAGCTATTAGGGTGGCTGGCATTAAATGTGACAAGAAAGAATGAACAGTAACAATCAAACTTACCTGAAATAGCTATACTGTCGAAGGATTTAGCATTCCTATTTCTACAATCAGTTGATTGAACCGGTGTTCATCTAAGGCTTTTGTGAAGATGTCAGCTAGCTGATGTTCAGTGGAAATGAAGCAAAGCTTAATTTCATTCTTTGCTATGTGATCTCGAATAAATGATGGCGAACATCAATGTGCTTTGTATGAGAATGGAGCACCGGATTGTTGGAGATTGCAATAGCACTTGTGTTATCACAATAGATAGGAGTGCGCTGAAAGGAGATGCCATAGTCAGCGAGCTGATGTTGCATCCATAAAACTTGTGCGCAACAACTCCCAGCTGAAATGTATTCAACTTCAGCGGTGGATAGAGAAATGGAGTTCTGCTTCTTGCTTTGCCAACTTACTAGTTTTCCACCTAGTAGCTGACACTTACCGGTAGTACTCTTCCTATCAATCTGACATCTGGCATAGTTTGAATCTGAAAATCCAATTAATTCAAAACCGGAGTCTCTGGAGTACCATAGCCCAAGTTCAGGAGTACCTTTCAGGTATCTGAAAATTCGTCTGACAGCCGTTAGATGTGATTCTTTTGGGTTCGTCTGAAACCTTGCACATAGGCATGTGGAGAACATGATATTAGGATGACTAGCCGTCAGATATAATAAGGATCCAATCATCCCTCTGAATGTGGGAAGATCATCTGCTTTCCCATTCGGATCAGCGGTAAGCTTGGTTTTTGGAACAATGAGAGTCTTCATAGGGGAGGAGTCTAAAAAGTTGAACTTCTTGAGTAAGTCTTTGACATATTTCCCTTGATTAATGAAGATGCCATGGTCAGATTGCTTTATCTGAAGCCCAAGGAAGAAATTCAGTTCTCCCATCATGCTCATTTTGAATTTGTCTGACATTATTTTCTCAAATTTCTTGCATAAGTGATTGTCAGTAGAGCCAAATAAAATATCATCAACATAAATTTGAACTAGAATGAATTCACCTTTTTCTCTACAATGAAATAGAGTTTTATCGATGTTCTCTCTCTCAAATCCATTTTTAGAAGATGATTGGACAAAGTATCATACCAGGCACGCGGAGCCTGTTTTAGTCCATAAAGGGCTTTGTCGAGCTTATACACGTAGTGTGGAAACTTGGGATTTTTGAACCCAGGAGGTTGTTGAACAAATACTTCTTCTTGAAGTTCTCCATTCAGAAAGGCGCTTTTAACGTCCATTTGAAAGACTTTGAATCCCTTGAATGCGGCAAAGGCTAAAAACATGCGTATTGCCTCCAGACGAGCAACTGGAGCAAACGTTTCATCATAATCTATCCCTTACTCTTGATAGTAACCTTTTGCAACTAGTCTGGCCTTGTTACGTACAACTGACCCAGTTTCATCACATTTGTTTCTGAAGACCCATTTGTGCCAATAATAGACTTGTCTTCAGGTGAGGCAATCAGCGTCCACACCTTGTTTCTTTCAAATTCGTTAAGCTCGTCTTGCATAGCGACCACCCAGTTTGGATCCTTCAGAGCTTCATCGACTTTCTTATGTTCGACCTGTGATATAAATTCAGAGAACATGCAAAATGCAGACGTAGTTGAATTTCGGGTTTGCACACTAGTATTTGGATTACCAATCACATTTGTGATGGGATGAGCTCGAGTCCACTTCGTGACCCTTTGTGGTTGATCATGTTGCTCATCAGCAGAGGAGTCATTTGTTTCCAAGTGATCTTCAGTGACCTGATTCACATTAACAGAAACAACATTATCGTCAATATTTACCTCTTGAGAATAGTCATCCAAGTTATCATTAAATGACTCTTGTAGAAGAGCATCAAATTCATCGGAAACAATTTGATCAGTATGATTGGAGGTTGACTCAGCATTGAATTCATCAAAGGTGACATTTATTGTTTCAACCACAGAGTTCTTCTTGGGAAGAAAAACACGATACGCTTTAGAGATATCAGAATAGCCTAGAGACACTCCTTGTTCTCCTTTGGGATCAAATTTGCTTTTCTGGTCTTTGGTGTTCAGGATGAAGCATGTACTTCCAAAAACTTTGAAGTATCCGACATTGGGTGACTTCAGATAAAGTAACTCGTAGGGAGTTTTGCAGTGGAGCTTGACATTGATAGACCTGTTCTGAGTATAGCAAGCAGCATTAACAGCTTCAGCCTAGAAATGGCCTTTCAGATATGCTTCAGCTAGCATAGTTCTGGCTGCTTCTATCAGGGTCATATTTCTTCTTTCAGCAACCCCATTTTGCTGACGAGTTTATGGGGCCGAGAAGTTTTGGATGATGCCATTTTCATCACAAAAATCTTGAAGAGTAGAGTTCCTGAACTCTGTTCCATGATCACTACGTAGCTGTTTTACTTGAGTGTCAAACTGTCTTTGAACACGACGGATAAAGCTCATCAGAACTTCAGCAGTATCACTTTTGTTACGCAAGAAGAATACCCATGTGAACCTGGTGTATTCATCAACTACAACCAGGGTATAATTCTTGCCTCCCATGCTAGGAGAACTGACAGGACCAAAGAGATCCATATGTAGTAGATTAAAGGCTGAGTTAACTTGGTTACAATGTTTTGATTTGAAAACAGACTTCTTTTGCTTTCCTTTCTCACATGCATGACACAACTTGTCTTTCTGAAACCGAACTGAAGGTAGACCTCTGGTAAGCTGAAGCTTAGAGAGTTTGCTGATGTTTTTGAAGTTGAGATGAGATAATCTTTTGTGCCATAACCAGTTAACTTTGGAATCAGCTTCAGAAAAGAAACAAGCATCTCTTTCAGAGGTGGTAGAGTTGAAATCAACAACGTACATGTTACCCTGCCGTTTTGCTTGTAAGACCTCTTTGCCTTTCTTGTTAAAAATTGAACCTTTAGTCTTCTTGAAATGCACTTCATAATCCGCATCACACAACTGACTGATGCTGATCAGGTTGTGTTCATGTCATGTCACGTGAGCAACATTCTTAATGTTGACTGAACCTTGGTTTAGATAACCATAACCATAAGTTTTGCCACATTTTCCTCCACCAAATGTGACCTTGGGGCCATTTGCTTCTTGAACCCCATTCAGTAGGGACTTACATCCGGTCATATACCTTGATCATCCACTGTCAAGGTACCAAATGTTATCATGCTGAACGCCCTACACAGACAGTTTAAAAGGTTAGTTCATTTAAAGAGCCCAAACTTTACTGAGCTCCATAATACACTGCTTAGAAGAGCAACTCGAGACTTTGCCTTCATTAGAACAAGAGGTCGGTTCATGACCTCTTACTCCACATTTATAGCATTTTCGAGTGGATTTAGAATTCTTTGCCTTAACTCTTTTATTTTTCTTCTCTTTTTCACCAATTAAATTTAAAATATTGAAAAGAGAATCCTTAACTTCTTTGAGTTTGGATACGGGCAGAGCAAAGGTTTTATCACTATTTTTGGTTTTGGAGGGTTTTGAATTCTCAGCTTTGGATTGTAGGGTTTCAACTGATGATTCTTCATTTGACGAAATCATGGGAATGATAATGTCGTAGAAGACATTGGCTTCAGGAAGAAAGCTAGAGTTGGATGACTCAGCTATGTTGATTTAAGAAGATATTTCATCAACTGATTCAGATAAAGACTGTTTGAGGGTTTCAGTACAAGTTTCAGATACAACTATAGATTGGGTTTCAGTTGGAGTTACAGACATAACTTCAGGTAGGGTTTCAGTAGGACTTGGTGTAATAGGTGTTTCAGGGATTGGTTCAGTAGTTTCGTTGGCAAGGGTATCATACTCAGTAGGAAGTTAAAGATTTCTAATTTCAGAATTTGTTCTTTCAGAAAAGCTTGGATATACAACTTCAGACTTGGTGAATATCTTTTTAAGGAGATTTTGATTTCCATCATCATTAATGCTTATGTCATTAAAAATCATTTCATCGACATTTTTACACTTTTTACTGAATTCAGCGGCTTGTTTAATGTGTCCTATGTCCACTCTTTCTCTTTGAATCACCATCTGATGATTTATACACTCAAATGCTAGTTTATTTGGACTCAACCAAAGATCAATAATCGACTTACGATCTTTCACTTTTTCGTTAGAGTCTTGCAAATCCATTTTCACATTTTTGAGTTCATTTGTTAAAAATTCGAGATGATTCTTTAAGGCATAAGATTCTTGAAGAAATTGTTCATTTTATTTTTCGATGACATTTATTTCAGAGGTGAGCTTGGTGATCGTTTGTTTAGATTTGTTTTGATTGTTATGTGCAATTGTCAGATCAGAACACAAATAAGCAACCATATCATCCTTCTCATTCATTGAATAATTTTTGAAATTCGATACCTTATACATCATGGTGGGATTCCATCCTTCTGCTGAGCTTAGTTTTCCAGCCTCAGCCAGATCCTTGCAGAACTTGCTTTCAGTGGCCATTAAGCACATTTCAAGATGTGCAGTTCCAAGGATTTCTTCGGCCACCAGACATTTACCTCTGACTTCATTTTCTTCTTCTTCATCTGAAGATGTTTCAGAATCAGTCCAGTTAAGGTCATCAGCAATCATGGCCTTTTCCTTCTTTCTTTCATTTGATGCTTTTAAGGCCTTACATTTAGCCTTGTATTTATCAGCCTTTAAAGGAAACCCTTTCTTAGAATTCGAGGAGGTCACCTTCACATAACAGTCGGCTGCATAATGACCGGGCTTCCCACATTTGAAGCACTCATTCTTGGACCCTTCAGATGATCCCTTTTTCTCTGATGAGAACTTATTGTCGAATCTTCTCTTCACATCAGACTTGAACTTCTGAAACTTTTTATAATTTTTCATAATGAAGGCTTTTTCAGTACCTTCATCATCAGACCTTTCTTCCTCCTCGGCCTCATTCATCTGAGGCTCATCATCAGAATCAGAGTCTTCAGTTTTCTTGTATTTGACTCTTTGAGGATTTTCAGCAACGAGGGCCAGAGTTTTCTCGAAGGCCTTTTTCAAATCAGTTTTCTGAATGCGAGTTTGTTCATCATTTAGCAGGATTCCGTATAGCTCTCGCATGTTCATGTCCCTGAGCATGTTGTTGGTTCTCAGGATCATATACATGGTATCCCATTAAAATGGGAGGGAATCCAGAAATCTGTTAAGTATTTGGAATTGCTCTCTGACACAATCATGTCGTTAAATAGACATGTAAATCTGGTGTAGACCTCAGTGAGAGACTCTGAGTCTTTTGCACAGAAGCTTTCATACTTGCGTATGATGTTGGTCTTCTTGTTCTCACAAACTTCAACAGTTCCTTCGAACGATATGCAGATGCTCTCCCACATATCCTTAGCTGTTTTCAGATTACAAACAGTATGAAATATTTCATTAGGTAAAGCAATGACAATACTGTTTCGTATCTTAGCATCTAGACCCACTAGCTTCTTCTCCTCCTCTGTCCATTGAGATCTTGGTTTCGGACGAGAGGGAATGGAGGTTTCAGCAGAACCAGTCTCCATGGAGATGGTTTGAGGAATATAAGGACCTTCCTCCAAAACAACAAGAGAGTTGCAATCAAGATTTTCTAAATACAAAAGCATTCTGTTTTTCCAGCTAGAAAAATGTTCGATAGAAAACTTTGGTGGTTTGGCAGAGGAGCCATTATCGATGTAATCAAACTTCGACATGTTGAACAGATCACTAATTTATAAATAAAATTAGAACCTGCTCTAATACCAATTGTTTTTCCCGAATATGAATAAAACTAACAATGAATAATATCAAAGTGCAGAAATAGTTTTAAAGCAATGAACACACGAAAGTTTTCAAAGTAGGATTATATTAATAATCAAACTTCAAAGAGTGCACAAGAACAAACTTGGGCACCGAGTACAAACTAAATCAAGAACAAACTTGAATGCAAATTAGCGAACAAACGCTTAACCTTTTCTCGTTAATCGAGCAGGTATTTATAGGCTAAGTAAATTAATCCTGACCATCTAATTTATTTACACGTGTACCGCTCTACACCTAAAGGAACAGAAAACAAGATTGTCGTTTCGAGCTCCTTCAGAATGAGCAGATCGTGAACTTTACATAACAGGAAGATTCTGGTTGTCAGATGTATCTTCAGTGTAGAAGACCCTTTGATGACTGAAGACAAACTTCAGCTGACGTTCACTTCAGAACTAATCTTCAGATAAACTACGGGCTTCTTTCTTCAGATGACTCGTCAGAACAGTTTACAAAAAAATGATATATTACACCTTCAGTTGCCATCTTTGAAAGCTTCTTCAGGAATGGAATATATACAAATAAAAGGACTAACACAAAGTCATAAATATTTACCAAAGCATACGATTCACAATCCACCATAATTAAAATATTGCATCACTTTAATTACAACGCCGGGTGATAACCTGTAAGACTTGAATTCTAGTGTCATTGTTTTGGAATACATCGTTAAATACAAAATGCTTTAAAATGTTGCGGAAGCTTGAGGAGATGAGCTATCAACCATGTGCTGGAGCCCCGCCGTGGCCATGACCTGGAAAGAAGGTTAAACAACAACCATAAGCACGAAGCTTAGCGAGTACACTTACTTACAATCAACCACATGACATCAAATCATCTGTTTTGCAATCATGTTACATCTTTCATTCCGGCTACCATAGTAGTCGGTCCCACATTCCTGCTACCGTAGTAGTTGGTCCCGCATTCCCGCTACCGTAGTAGTCAGTCCCACATACCCGTCACCGTAGTGAACGGTCTAATCATTCCCGTCACCGAAGTGAACGGTCCAATCATTCCAGTCACCGAAGTGAACGGTCCAATCATTCCCGTCACCGAAGTGAACGGTCCAATCATTCCCGTCACCGAAGTGAACGGTCCAATCATTAGCACAGCATAACACATTATCATTTCATTAATTCATCAGTCATCAATTCATCATTCGTCAATCATCAATTCATATAGCACATAGCACATTGATCACATACATCATAGGGTTTAGATGGTAAGTAAGAATACTCACCTGTCTTACAGTCTCAGTTTCTCAATCTTATCTAACTAACTCACTTGTGATTACTTGCTAGCCAACCGTCACCTACAATAAGCCTACACAAATCAATACCGTGTACGAAACTCTTGTTTGTTTACTCGCATAATACATTCGGGTCTCACATTGGACCCCGTTACTAAGTTTCATAAGTTGGACCTCCTAGAGTTCTCAAAGTCGCATGGACTATGCGTAAGTCGCATGGCTTATGTGTGAAAGTCACATGGGTCACATGCACACACACCGAAAGTCGCATGAACATACTTTAATATCTGAAGTTGCATGGTAAGTCTCATAAGTGGTGAAAGTCGCATGACATGGTTCAAAGGTCGCATGGGGTATGGTTTGGATGTGAAAGTCGCATGGAGTTATATTTGGTGAAAGTCGCATGGGTGGTTTGTGTAACAACTTATTTTCAACCCAAAAATTTTCACTTTTAAATACACTGCGGAAGCGATTAAATACCAAAGTATTTACAACTAATCACAAACCACTGTTTACAAAATACTTGTTCAAATATCAGTATTACAAAACACGGCTCGTCACAAATAATCTATCAGAGTCCTAGGTGATTACTCCCCAAGCTAACCACTCTCAGCCGAGCCGCTAACTTACCAAAACCTGTAAAAGAGTGAGAGGTGGGGGATTAGCACATAGCTAAGTGAATGGAGTACCACACAATAGATATATCAACCTGAACCACATGATAACAACAACCACAAATAAACACCCTGGGAAGACCGGTGGTTCTGCAGGAACCTACAACCAATGCCGGCCAAAGCAAAGGTTTACCGATAGTCCATTTTCTATTCTCACACAGTATTATCTTCTAGTAGCAACAAATGCATCCCAAGGTCCTAATACTGCTTAGCCAATAGCAAATGAACCCAGCCCATAAGCGCAGTCGAAAACTGACTTCCCTTCCATCATGTGTACATATCACTGATGCAACAATTAACATTCAACAGTTAATCAATTATCAACTATGCATCAAACCAACAATAGTTGCAACCAAACCAGTACAACTAATATCACACGTGAGTAAACATCCACTCACCTCTGGTTCTCAGCTTTTCCACTTAGCGATCTAATTTTACTAAGCCTTGTCTGTTTCTAAGAACACAACAATCAACCATCAGTATTCAACTCATAAATATATATCAAACATATATTTATATCCATTTAATCAATCATAAACATGTAAGATTCACATATGTAGGCACATATAACACATAGCATTAAACAATGCAATCAACAATCAAAACTGTTCGATTTCATAGGAAATCCGACACTACCATCGGAATCCGCTACCACCATTGGATTTCAAAGAAATCCGATACATACATCGGATTTGAAGTCAATCCGTAACACTTTGTCGGTTTTCAATGAAATCCGACACTACCATCGGATTTCACCCTTCAAGCTTCCAACTGAATGATTTAATCATTGGATCACATACATTCGGATTTCATAATCGGGAATCCACCATCAGATTCAATCAATCAGATTCTATCATGTTCCGAATTCTAAGTACTGGATTTCACTAGTTTCGGATATCAACACCCGGTTTTTATCATCTTCATCAGAATCCGCCATCTTCATCATTTCATCAATCCGACAACTTCAAACTTGTATAAATCAACTTTCCAGATCATACAATTCATATACAGTTTATCAAAACACATATAACATGTTTAAACATGCAAGCATGCATCAAAACACCTTTTAACACCCAAGAGCACCAAATCCGACAAATTCATATATGATGTTCATAATCAAAACCCAACTGGGTATAGCAAAACCGTAGCATGCTAATAACAATCAATAGCATGTTATCGAGATTCATGTTTCAAGAAGAAAACAATAAACATACAAACCTTCTAGCTTGAATTCACAAATTCACAATCACAACAAATCCGCTTGTTCTTCTTGCTTTCTTTCTTTCTCGGTTTACACACACATGCAATACTTCAGAGTGAATGAACCCTCTCCAAACCCACGTATATATTTATACAAGCATGAGATGTCACGATTAAATTCATTAATCACATGCGCACACACATACTCTCAATACCGTTTATATATATATATATATCAATACATATATACATATATATATATATATATATTACCACACAACAGATATATCAGCCTGAACCGCATGATATCAACAACCACAAATAAACACCTTGGGAAGACCAGCGGTTCTGCAGGAACCTACAACCAATGCTGGCCAAAGCAAAGGTTTACCGATAGTCCATTTGCTATTCTCACACAGTTTTATCCTCTAGTAGCAACAAATGCATCCCAAGGTCCTAATACTGCTTAGCCAATAGCAAATGAACCCAGCCCATAAGCCCAGTCGAAAACTGACTTCCCTTCCATCATGTATACATATCACTGATGCAACAATTAACATTCAACAGTTAATCAATTATCAACTATGCATCAAAACAACAATAGTTGCAACCAAACCAGTACAACTAATATCACCCGTGAGTAAACATCCACTCACCTCTGTATCTCAGCTTTTCCACTTAGTGATCTAATTTTACTGAGCCTTGTCTGTTCCTAAGAACACAACAATCAACCATCAGTATTCAACTAATAAATATATATCAAACATATATTTATATCCATTTAATCAATCATAAACATGTAATATTCACATATGTAGGCACATATAACACATAGCATTAAACAATGCAATCAACAATCAAAACTGTTCGATTTCATAGGAAATCCGACACTACCATCGGAATCCGCTACCACCATTGGATTTCAAAGAAATCCGATACATACATCGGATTTGAAGTCAATCCGTAACACTTTGTCGGTTTTCAATGAAATCCGACACTACCATCGGATTTCACCCTTCAAGCTTCCAACTGAATGATTTAATCATTGGATCACATACATTCGGATTTCATAATCGGGAATCCACCATCAGATTCAATCAATCGGATTCTATCATGTTCCGAATTCTAAGTACTGGATTTCACTAGTTTCGGATATCAACACCCGGTTTTTATAAATCAACTTGTATAAATCAACTTTCCAGATCATACAATTCATATACAGTTTATCAAAACACATATAACATGTTTAAACATGCAAGCATGCATCAAAACACCTTTTAACACCCAAGAGCACCAAATCCGACAAATTCATATATGATGTTCATAATCAAAACCCAACTGGGTATAGCAAAACCGTAGCATGCTAATAACAATCAATAGCATGTTATCGAGATTCATGTTTCAAGAAGAAAACAATAAACATACAAACCTTCTAGCTTGAATACACAAATTCACAATCACAACAAATTCGCTTGTTCTTCTTGCTTTCTTTCTTTCTCGGTTTACACACACATGAAATACTTCAAAGTGAATGAACCCTCTCCAAGCCCACGTATATATTTATACAAGCATGAGATGTCACGATTAAATTCATTAATCACATGCGCACACACATACTCTCAATACCGTATATATATATATCAATACATATATACATATATAATACTTAATTTAAATAATTAAAAATTAAATCAAATACTTAATTAATAATCAATTAAACATAATCACATAATGATTCACGTGTAACAGACCCTAGCCTACGTTTCTACTAGGCCCAACTGCAGGATGTTACAAATCTTCCCCCCTTAAACTGGATTCCGTACTCGGAATCTCTTCACTATCAAACAGATAAGAGCTTTCATGTCGGCCTCGGTTCCCACGTCAAGTCTGAACCCAAACTGTGTTTCCACTTAACTTGAACCATCAGAATCTGTTTCTTACGCAGTTTCGTCACTTTCCGATCTAGTAGTTCAATGGGTTCTGTTGGAATATGCCCGCTGATACGAACGAGTTAATATCACTGCTGATGAAGTATAGGCCTATTGGGTCACACACCAAGTATTGATTCCGGCAACACGATCAAGCAAAAGAGAGGAAAAGGCCAAAATGGGTTTTGGCAGCATGGTACACAGGCCGTGTTCTTGAACACGAGCCGTGTCCAGCCCAACTAGCACGGGGCGTTTTGGCCCAAGTAGAGACCGTGTGCTTTGGGCCTACACGGCCGTGTAGGTGAACACGGGCCGTGTTCGGCCTGTTAGACACGGGCTATCTTGGCGCAATTGAGGCCGTGGACCTTGGGCCAACACGGCCGTGTTTACCAACACGGGCCGTGTACAGTCCCTGTAATAGCAGAATTAACATCTTTTAACTCACATTTTAATGGGATTAAATAGAGGTTAATGCTAGCTACGTTTTTCTCTGAACATGAACAGACTTGAGAGAGTAAAAAGAGGCTCTTGGAAGTTCATATTCTCTCTTGGTTGTTCTTCTTGAAGGTGATCAAGTTTGATGCACAAAAGAAGTTGACATACACTTTGTGATCTAGATTTGATGCACAAAAGGTTTTTCTTGTTCTTGTATTGTGTTGTTTTGGTGGCTACACCAACCTACTAGCATTGGGGAATCAAGTGTTCTTGGGGTGGACTTCACTAGAGGGGTTCTTCTTGAATTCTACACACTTTGACAAAGAAGAAAGCTTGTGGTGATCTTGTATGATGGTATAATCTTTCTTCTACCTTGTTTATTATTTTCTAGTTGCAACTTCATGTTGAGATGTTGGTCCATGGCATGTGTGTTTGTTTGGCTAGTTTAGTTTTTGTATTGTATCTTGCTTCCGTTGCTACTCGTTTATGCCAAAGAAATTCCTACAGTGGTATCATAGCCATATCTAACTTGGCTTTGCACTAACGAGTCTAGAAAAACCATATAAATGTTTCATTTATATTTGAAATGTTTTTCCGTGTAGATGGTTGCTAGGCTAAAATTGATATATTTGTAGCCTACATAATATTCATATAAATATTTTTATATTAGAAAATTATTTTCTAGAAATGGTTTTTCATGTAGATTCATGTTAGGCTAAAATTGGTATATTTGTAGCCTACCTAATATGTTAGTTTTTACATCAAGTCTTGAAAAGCCATATAAATACTTTTATATAAGAAAATTGTTTTCTTAAAATTGGTTTTTCATTGAGACTCTTGTTGTACTCTTGTTGTGCTAGAATTGTTATATTTGTAGCCTTGTTAATATTTTAGTTTTTATATTTATATATTTGTTGTAACTCGGCATGAAGTGTACACAAATATATACTTATAAATGTATATATGAATATGTGTCACAAAAATGGTTTGGTACACTAATGCATATGTACAAGGATTGTCATTATGGTGCCTTTGATGTTGTTGACAATCTTAACTAAAATATAGATATATATTTGTATCATGGTTTTGTGTGGCACGCCATGTTTCATTTATGTTGCGTTTGGTTAATTCGGTAACATGATATGCCCTTAGACCTATGTGTTGTGGTGGTTGATTGATTCGGTTTTTGGTGGCCTGCGCGCCGTATTGATGTAATATACTTTATTTATTTATTTATTGGTGCGGCTTGCACGCCGTTTCTTTTATTCCGTGTATTTGTATAAATAGTGTAGGAATGCGACCTGCGTGTTGTTTATATATATATATATATATATATATTCTATGTATTTGTAAATAGTATAGAATTAGAACCGGAGAAATCAACGGGAGTCATGGTGATGACGTCTTGGCGAGAAGGAATCAACACGCTATTGGAGGTGTTGGATTCAACGAGACTTTACCTTGTCCTTAGGTTTTGGCCTCGTTTTCCCCGTTGTGGCTCACGGGGAAAATGCATAGGATTTTTTGGGCATGTTACCAAATTATTTATATATATATATATATATATATATATATATTTGTGTGGTTGTGTTTTATTTTTCTATGCATGGATTAGGATTCGCATGATAGACAATTTTTTCTATAAAATTAAATAAAACACAACGTTTGTTAAAATGGTCAACAATCTCGCGCGAATAGAATTGACAAAGAAAATATAAACTTGGTATTATATTAAAAAGGTGCTTAAAATCGTTTTGACACTTACTTTGTTAATTCACAAAAGGCTTTTTATAAACCGGAAACAAAATCCCGTTTTTTAAAATGTAAATCACGCACCATCCGTAAGACGACACCACCCGAATCTAATGAAACAAGGATGATTGTCAAGTTAAGCACGAGTCATTCCTTGCGTAGTTGTGTGGAAGGTGAGTGGGGTAACTCGCATGATTGGTTGTCGAGCTAAGCACGAGCCAATTGATGGTCAGGAGTGCCACCCGTGTGTCTTGTCGGACGGTTTACAATTTTAGTATATAATTCTTGATTAGTTGTCGAGCTAAGCACGAGCTAAAAAAATTATATATTAAGATTGGTGTAAGGAAGGGGTCAAACATGCCAACCGACATAATGGATGTCAACGGATCCGCAAGTGTCTAAGAGTTGTAATAGAGATTACAATTGGTAAAATGGTTGCCGGCCTAAATAGCTTCGCCACGTGATCCGTGACAAACCCGTCACGGTGCGAGGTAAAATAAGGTTCTTAGCCCTTGTTACAAATAATTGTTTTTATCTAAAACTATGGGGTAATTATTTTTAACAAGGTTAATCTAAACTAACCAAAACTCGTATTATTGTTATTTATAGATGTCAAACAAAAACAACACTACGTCAAACATCTCACTTCGTGTGTTGCTAGAAAGGGAGAAACTCACGGGGGTGAACTTTATTACATGGCTTAGGCAATTGAGAATTGTCCTTCGCCATGAGTCAAAGTTGCACATCCTTGAGGAACCCCTTACGGGTATGAAAAACGTATTGAGGACACGCACGATGTTGCCTGACTCATGTTGTCAACTATGATGTCGGAGTTGCGAAAGCAGCTCGAGCACATGAGTGTGTACAATATGTTAAACAAGCTCAAGGACATGTTCCAACAGCAAGTTAGGCGGGAATGTTGGTCTTCACGTCCTTAAGATGAAGGCGAACGTGGACCAAATGGAGAGGTTAGGATTTCCTATTGGGAGAGAGCTCGCTGTGGATATTGTGCTCCAGTCTCTGCCCGCATCATATGATCAGTTTGTCACAAACTATCATATGCAAGGAATGAAGAAGTCCTTAAGCGAATTGCATGGCATGTTGAAGTCTGCGGAGTCTGACATGGCCAAGCATAGTTCCACCTCAACCACTCCCGTCTGGGGTTTAAAGAAACAAAAGAAAAGGAAGAAGAAACCGACCCTAAACGGAAAGGTTGGAGTTTCCAAGCCTATCCTTGATGTTGAGTCGAAGGACATAGAGAATGTGCCTCAAGAAGAGACTCAAGAAAAGGTGGTTTGCTACTTGTGTGGAAGATTTAGAAATTGGGGCCGTCACGCCTGCCCTACGTGCCGAGAGGATATAAAACTTCTCAGAAAAGAGAGAGTTAACTTTCCATCTTCAGGTACGTTCATGATTCATTGCTATTCTTATATAAGCTGGGTAGTTAACCCGAGCTGATTGATTCACGTTTGTCACAAATTTATTTTGTTACAAAGTGTAGGTCCTTTGGTGAGAGAAAAGCATGAAGAACCGGATCTCGAATGAGGAAACCATGGTGATTGTCCTCCAAGAGAAGATAAGGAGACGTGATCTCGCTTTTGTCGCCGGTTTATTTATTACTTTGTTTTATTGCCCTGCGTGGCAAGTAACATCTCTTTGTATGCTCTCTTTGATTACGATGAACAAAAATTTTGAAGTTTTATGAATTGATGTTAAACCTTTTATGCATTGTTTATTCAAGGTTTATTGATGTCATAACTCATGTGTTGTTTTGCCCTGCGTGGCACACAACTTAACATGTGGTGACGATGAGTTTATTCTTAAAATATGAAATTTATTATGAAAATCTGTTGTGAGATATTTTGTTCAAAATTTACCATGTCATGGCATACACAAGGTTTTGTTACAAATAATAGAATATTCATGATTAATTGATTCTGAATCCAAAATAGTTTGGATGAGTTATCTTTGTGTGATAATCAACTTAACCACATAAACAAGAGATATATCACCTAGATCCATGTGGTTAGGATCTCGGAATAGTTTAGCCTTGGGCTAAACGTTTTGATGTTGATCTTGTTTATTAGGCTAAGGGGATTATGTGATCCTTCACTGGAGTCTGTGAGAGGATTGAAGGCTTGTTGGATATTGATCACATTTTGTGGATAATCCGTTCAAGCACACCACAAAGAATAACGAAAGCGAAACTTCTTCGTCACTACCTTGATGGTAGTAGTTGCGAGACGTTTATTAGTTTGGGTATATGTTTGAAACCTTGTTGGTGTTCAGAGTTAACCAAGACAAATTTTAGAATCAATAGGGTATATAGATCAGGGTACTTAGATCTAGTGAAGATGCTATGATACTTACTATATATATTGGATGACATATTGTGAATTGTGGAATTGTTTCACAATTCACATCCTACTAAGACGCATTGGTACATGGTGTCATGGAGTAGGGAACCGGGTGTTATTGATCCGGTTTATGACGGGTCAAGAATGTGTGTCCGATTTGTTGGGATATTCATTTGCCATTGTGACTAAGTCCTCAAATCCAAATTCAGTTGATAGACTATTTAGCATTTATTAAGGTACGACTAGAAAGGTTCTTTGCTTGTCTATCTTATAGTACAAAGTTATCCATTCTACATTCAGTGGGAGATGGATAAACTTGAAATCAAGGAGTGCTAATACATTTGAGGAGTTCTTCTAAGTTTTAGTTATTTAACCTTTTGAGAACAATGTTTGTTGCTTAAAAGGGGAAGAAGAGAGAAACTAAAACTAAGGCATTCCAGTGGAAGAACATGGAACTTAAATGAAGACTTGATGATGATACTAGCATATAATCTGATGTCTTTGATAGATGATCAACATGGTTATGCTGGTATGCCTGACTAAGAGTCATTACTTCTTTGAATTCTTATAAGATTCATATAGAGCCAAAGAGATATGGATTTCTCATATCTAAGTGGCAATGACTTGATGGTGAGTCATGTTGAGTGCACCACCTATCGGGAGACGTAGTGGATCCAGAATTCACTAAAAATAAAAGAAGTAAATGATAAATAGATGCAATCCATTTGAAATGTCCAAGTACCTGACTTGACTTGATCCCATACCTAGGTGTACACCAAGGTGGTAGTGATGGGATTTACATGGGTGGAGTTGTGGACAACTTCAAATACCGACTAGCGGTAAAGTTTTCATGATGGTTATGGAGAAACTTGTCCTAGTGGCTATGTTGAAGAATATTTGATACTTGTGGATATTAATGAACGCGTTCCGTCATGGAACAATATGTTGAGGAAGTGCTTATAACACTCTCCGAGGGTCTTAATCTACATTTGTAGAATCCGTATTATGTCTACAAAAGTGAATAAGTCCAATTCGGACTTATGCTAGCATCTTAAAAGAAAGATCTTTGCTTACTATTAGAAAATCAATGTAATGAGTTTTCTAGAAGAATAGATAAAACCATTTATATGTGTCAGGGCTAGTGGGAGCTTTGTTGTATTCCTAGTGTTAAATGTCCATTGAAGATAATGTCCCGGTATTAGGTTATCTGCGAACCTAATTCAGGAATTATTGCTTCATAAGGGTGTTTAGGAAATACAAGGATGGATAATATATTTAGTACAAGAAATATAGAGATATGTTCTTGGTGTTTGATGAATAGAATAGGCTTGGAGTAAGTAGTTGCTCTAATGCGTATTTCTATTAGGATAACTGTTGTTTTTATCAAAGTTTATGATCCTAACTTATGGTGTAGATTGTTGGTTCTTAAAGTATCACTAACCCTATCGTGGGCTTTTTGACACAATGAGGGTGTGATTACTTTAACTTTTTGAAAAGTAAGATCTCTTTGATGCTTTTTTTTGAAGTAGTCTTGTCAAAAGAGATATACTTGAATAACAAAAGTACTTGTGGATATTGTGGTTCAAATCCACTAGTTAAGCCGTTGTTATGGACTAGTGATGTTTATCATACTAGGTCAATTAGCATGTCTAATGCGTTTAACTTGGCTTGAATATGTTTTGGTTTATGTTTGGTTTGTACTTATATTTTGGGGACGTTAAGCAGTATTGCAATTCATACTATATCGATTATTAAATGGAGATTTAATAATACGCCGAGGGCAGGTATTTTATGAATCCTTATTGTGTTCCATCTTAGCATGTTTAAACACTTCCGAGAATGTTTTTCATTCTAAATCTCCACAATCGGTTATACTTTATGGGAAGGAAGTATAAATTAAGATTGAGGTAAAGAATTAGTTTTGATAAACGTGATTCGTGCCTATACTTGAAAGGGGTTTCAAGTGATTGGAGGACCTGCACCCGGGTTCGCTTCATGGTTCTGGTCATAAGTAACTCAGGATGATGATGGCGTTTCATCCTTGAGCTAGAGATACATGTGATTCCAAAGCATAGGTCTGCTTTGCTTTGATCGTTTTCTAACGCGGTCCGTAACTGGTCGTTATAAGGGAGATGATTGGGTAGAGTATTATCTATGTGGCGGGACTATGTAGTCCTAAGGAATTTGTTCCTCTATGTATAGAGAAGATATCCATGGGCCCCTCGATGATTGAGAGTTGACGTTCATATGCATGGCCGTGCTCAAGTTATATTGATGATGGATCAATGTTAACTTGGTTTGTTGGTCACCACTAATCTAGAATCGAGAAACATAATCGTAAACGATCCGAAGGTTGACTTTATTCCATGCCTTGTATTCACATAGGTATCGTGAACAAAGGGATGTACATGTTCATTTGTCTTTAAGACAATCATTTCATGATTGGGATCATGTCAAGAGTGGCATACCCTATACTTACTTGGGAGCATAGATGTCTTGCTAGAGGCCGCTCTATGTTTGTGTTATTTTTCGTAGTCGTGCCACGTGCAAGTGGGAGTCTGTTGGAATATGCCCGCTGACACGAACGAGTTAATAGCACTGCTGATGAACTATAGGCCTATTGGGTCAGACACCAAGTATTGATTCCGGCAACACGATCAAGCAAAAGAGAGGAAAAGGCTAAAATGGGTTTTGGCAGCATGGTACACGGGCCGTGTCCAGCCCAACTAGCACGGGGCGTTTTGGCCCAAGTAGAGACCGTGTGCTTTGGGCCTACACGGTCGTGTAGGTGAACACGGGCCGTGTTCGGCCTGTTAGACACGGACTATCTTAGCCCAATTGAGGCCGTGGACCTTGGGCCTACACGGCCGTGTTGACCAACACGGGCCGTGTACAGTCCCTGTAACAGCATAATTAACATCTTTTAACTCACATTTTAATGGGATTAAGTAGAGGTTAATGCTTGGTACATTTTTCTCTGCTCATGAACAGACTTGAGAGAGTAAAAAGAGGCTCTTGGAAGTTCATATTCTCTCTTGGTTGTTCTTCTTGAAGGAGATCAAGTTTGATGCACAAAAGAAGTTGACATACACTTTGTTATCTGGATTTGATGCACAAAAGGTTTTTCTTGTTCTTGTATTGTGTTTATGGTGGCTACACCAACCTACTAGCATTGGGGAATCAAGTGTGCTTGGGGTGGACTTCATTAGAGGGGTTCTTCTTGAATTCTACACACTTTGACAAAGAAGAAAGCTTGTGATGATCTTGTATGATGGTATAATCTTTCTTCTACCTTGTTTATTATTTTCTAGTTGCAACTTGATGTTGAGATGTTGGTCATGTGTGTTTGTTTGGCTAGTTTAGTTTTTGTATTGTATCTTGCTTCCGTTGCTACTCGTTTATGCCAAACAAATTCCTACAGGTTCTTCCACCAACTTCTTGTTAGAATCAAGTTTAAGATCATGTAGAGGTAGAATCTGACTTTCATCCTCAACTTTACATTTCCGCAAGTAACACACGTTGAAGGTATTGTGAATACCTGACGATTCTGCTGGAAGATTGAGAGTAAGTCATTACCCACCCGTTGGACACGAAACTGCCCAATATAACTTGGAGCCAACTTTTCTCGCTTCCCAAAACGGATAACCCCCTTCCACGGAGAAACCTTCAGATATACCAATTCACCCTTAACAAACACAACAGCCTACGACGTGGATCAGCGTACATCTTCTGTCGATCCCTCGCAGCTTTCAACTTTTCTCGCGCAATAGCTACTTTATCTGCGGTGATCTGCACAATATCAGGCCATGCATACTGTTTCTCACCCGCCTCTAACCAACACGTAGGAGTACGGCAGCGACGACCATATAACATCTCGTAAGGCAGCATACCGATACTCGAATGGTATGAATTGTTGTACGCGAATTCAATCAACGGCAGATGGGAATCCCAAGAACCTCCATATTCTAACACACATGCCCGCAGCATATCCTCAAGTGTCTGAATAGTTCGCTCAGATTGCCCGTCTGTCTGAGGATGGTAAGCTGTACTCAGATTCACACGTGTACCCAACTCCCGCTGTAAACTGTTCAAGAAGTTTGATACAAACCTGGAATCTCTAACTGATACAATCGAAAGCGGTATACCATGTCGGGAAACAACTTCATCTATATACAACTGAGCCAACTTACTGAGTGATGCCGTCTCAGTGGTAGCCAAGAAGTGAGCACTCTTAGTCAATCTGTCAACAATCACCCAAATCATATCATTATTCCTCTGCATACGTGAAAGTTTAGTTACGAAATCCATCGTTATGTGCTCCCACTTCCACTCTGGAATCTGCAACTGTTTCAATGATTCATAGGGTTCTGGTGCTCTGCCTTAACCTGTGCACATATATGGCAAGAGTCCACAAACTGTGCAACATCTGTCTTCATTGTTGGCCACCAATACAACACCTTTAGATCGTTATACATTTTTGTACTACCTGGATGAACAGATAGTCTAGACTTGTGAGCCTCCGTCATAATCAAACTCCGGAGACCTCCAAGCAAAGGCACCCAAACACGAGATTGATAAACCTTCAATCCCCTAGAGTCATCATTCAAGTCATTCTTCTTTTTAGTCATAATCTCTGACAACAAATTTTCATTCTTCAAGGCTTCCAACTGAGCTGCCTTTAATATGTCAATCAAGTCGGAGACTATTTCAATTCGCATAAACTTCATATGTTCACTAACTCCCTTGCGACTCAAAGCATCGGCTACCACGTTGGCTTTCCCTGGATGATAGCGAATCTCGCAATCATAATCTTTAACAAGTTCTAGCCATCGCCTCTATCGCATATTAAGTTCCTTCTGTGAAAATACATACTGCAGGTTTTTGTGATCCGTACAAATGATGCACTTTGTACCATAAAGATAGTGTCTCCACAATTTTAACGCAAAAACCACAGCTGCCAGTTCTAAATCATGGGTTGGATAGTTCTTCTCATTAGGTTTCAAGTGATGAGAAGCATACGCAATAACTCTATCCCGTTGCATCAACACACAACCCAACCCTGCCAATGACGCGTCACAGTAAACTATGAAGTCATCTGACCCATCCGGTAAAGCAAGAATAGGAGCCTGGCACAAGAGTCGTTTCAACGTCTGAAAAGCTCTCTCCTGTTCATCACTCCATTTAAATGGAACCTCCTTGCGAGTCAACTTAGTCATGGGATTCGCAATCTTAGAAAAATCTTTAATAAATCGCCTGTAATACCCACCCAATTCCAAGAAGCTTTTAATCTCAGAAGGTGACTTCGGAGCCTCCCAGTTCATCACTGCTTCTATCTTTGTCGGATACACTTTGACTCCATCACTAAAAATGACATGCCCCAGAAAGTGAACTTCTCGCATCTAGAATTCACACTTTGAGTACTTGGCATACAATTGCTCCCGTTTTAATGTCTCAAGAACCTATCTCAAATGAATCTTGTGATCAGCCTCGAATTTAGAATAAACCAATATGTCGTAAATAAATACTATCACAGATTTATCCAGAAATGGTCGACAAACCCGGTTCATCAAATCCATAAACACTGCAGGTGCGTTAGTCAAACCGAACGGCATGACTAAAAACTCTTAATGGCCATACCGGGTACGGAAAGCAGTCTTAGCAAGATCTCCGTCAGAAACTCGTACCTGGTGATAACCCGGTCTCAAATTAATCTTCGAGAAATACGAAGTACCCTGCAACTGATCAAACAAATCGTCAATCCTAGGCAGAGGGTATTTATTCTTTACCGTCCTCTTATTCAGTTCCCTGTAATCAATACACATCCATAGTGTGCCATCTTTCTTTTTCACAAACAAGACTGGTGCACCCCATGGTGAAGAACTCGGACGGATAAATCCCCGATCCAACAAATCCTGAATTTGTGTCATCATCTCCCTTATCTCAGAAGGAGCCAACCTGTAAGGAGACCTCGCCACTGGATTAGAACCTGGTATCAATTCAATCTTGTACTCTACCTCTCGAGCGGGAGGTAGCCCAGGTAACTCATCCGGAAACACTTCAGGATATTCTGATACAACCCGTACATCAGTAACTGCCAGCTTCTCTTTTCTAGCATCAATAGCATATGCTAGAAAACACTCACATCCCTTACTCAAGGATTTCTTGGCCTTTAATATCGATATAATAGGAAAAGCAGACTTGTTTATTTCCCAACGAGCCACCACATGCGACCCATCAGATAACGGAAAAGAAATCAGCTTCCTATGACACTTAATACTCGCCCTGTTCTTACTCAGCCAATCCATACCCAAGACCACATCAAAACCCGCCAGAGGCATCAATAGGAATGATACAGGAAAGCACTTACCATCAATATCTATCTCAGCACCCGTCACAAGTCGTAATAGGTACTATCATACCATCTGCTACTTCTATTTCAATCGGTACAGTGATAATAGTAGTAGGCAAATTCAACTTAGCACAAAATGCTATAGAAATAAAGGAGCGATTCGCTCCAGAATCAAATAATACACGTGTAGGTAGGGAGTTTATAAAGAACGTACCGGTGATAACATCATCAGTGGCAGTAGCATCATCTACTGTCATCCGAAACTCCCTACCCTCCAAAGTCGGAGGATTCTTCCTCTTCTGCCCCTTGCCGCTGACGAACCCCCAACCGCCCCTGCCCCTGTCCCTGACCCTGTCCCAACCCCTGGTCTTCTCCCTGCAGGGCAGTCACCTGCCCTATGCCCCTCCTTTTGACAGTTCCAATAGACATTCCGAGGGTATCAGCAATCCTTCGATTCATGCTCATGAGTTCCGCATCTCACACATCGCATGGTCTGAGCAGTACATTGCCCAGTGTGAGTAGCCCTGCACCTCGTGCACCACTGAGATTTAACTCCAAAATCCCCTAAAGATACCTTCCTGCTTTGGTTGCCCTGGGACCGGTTACCCTGCCATTTCTTTTTCTGCTGGCTACCCCCAGCCTGATCATACCTCAACTTTTGCAAAGCCGCCTCATCCCGTGTTTGCCTATCCTTGGCCTGGATGTCCCCCTCGGCAGATTTTGCCAAGGTAAAGGCCTGGGACAAAGATCTAGCCAAACAGGTTATACTCCTGTACTCCGGTAATAATTCTCCGATAAAGTGCTGAACCTGGGAAGGTTCATCAGGCACCCACTGAGTCACAAACCTCAACTTCGCATTAAACTGCTCAATCAGTTCATCCACCGTCATCTTCCTCGTCATCTTCAATTCCATGAACTCCTGCCTTATTTTATTCAATTCAAAGGCATTACAGTATTGTTCGCACAGTTTATCCCGAAATTGATTCCACGTGATTGAATCCATCTGTGCTCTTGATAAATTGGTGGTAATGGAATCCCACCAAACCATTGCCTTGCCTTTGAGCATTCTGGTGGCAAAGCACACTCTCATCTCATCTTCACAGTTGCAAGTATCCAGAATTCTTGCAGTGTCCCTCAGCCAGTTTAGTGTAACATTAGGATCCGTGCTGCCGTGGTATTCATCTGGTTTGCAATCCAAAAACTGCCTGTAAGTACACGGCTGCTTGTATCCCATGTTAGGTGGAAATCCCAGATACAGATACGAATAAGATCCTTGTGGCATCAACCCCTGTGGAATAGATCCTTGAGGATAGGGTCCTTGAGGAAACAACGGATAGTAGAAGGGTTGAGACATCGGTTGAGATAGTGGTGGTATTGGCATTGACATAGGAGGAACTTCTGCCAATGTAGTGACTGTTGGGAAAATATGTGGTATCTCAACTGTAGTTGAAGTTACAGGAATAACCGGTGGTTGTGCTGCAGGAACCTGTCTTTGCTGCTCTAGCTCTTTCCTCAGATCCTGTAGTTGACCCTCCAGATGTAAAATATACTCATCTCTCTCATCACCTACTGTACCAGATGTACCAGCATTGGTAGGAACTCCAACTGTTGTAGTAGGGACCTCAGCAGAAGATGGGACAGTAGGGGCACCGGTTGAGAAATCACGTCCAGCCATTGTTATCTGTAACAATCACATCACCTCGCGATTTATTAGATAAATCCATTAGTACATAACATACTAACTCCACCACACTCCAATTCACCCCAATCCCACATCCAAGAAGTAATCGACCTACCACGAGCCAAGATTTGGGAATGTAACACTTCCACTGTGTCTACACCGCCAAACCAAGGCTCTGATACCAAACTTGTAACACCGTATTTTCAACCCAAAAATTCACTTTTAAATACACTGCGGAAGCGATTAAATACCAAAGTATTTACAAATAATCACAAACCACTGTTTACAAAATACTTGTTCAACTATCAGTATTACAAAACACGGCTCGTCACAAATAATCTATGAGAGTCCTAGGTGATTACTCCCCAAGCTAACCACTCTCAGCCGAGCCGCTGACTTACCAAAACCTGTAAAAGAGTGAGAGGTGGGAGATTAGCACATAGCTAAGTGAATGGAGTACCACACAACAGATATATCATCCTGAACCGCATGATATCAACAACCACAAATAAACACCCTAGGAAGACCGGCGGTTCTGCAGGAACCTACAACCAATGCCGGCCAAAGCAAAGGTTTACCGATAGTCCATTTGCTATTCTCACACAGTATTATCCTCTAGTAGCAACAAATGCATCCCAAGGTCCTAATACTGCTTAGCCAATAACAAATGAACCCAGCCCAGAAGCCCAGTCGAAAACTGACTTCCCTTCCATCGTGTATACATATCACAGATGCAACAATTAACATTCAACAGTTATTCAATTATCAACTATGCATCAAACCAACAATAGTTGCAACCAAATCAGTACAACTAATATCACCTGTGAGTAAACATCCAGTCAGTTCTGCTTCTCAGCTTTTCCACTCAGTGATCTAATTTTACTGAGTCTTGTCTGTTCCTGAGAACACAACAATCAACCATCAGTATTCAAATCATAAATATATATCAAACATATATTTATATCCATTTAATCAAACATAAACATGTAAGATTCACATATGTATGGACATATAACACATAGCATTAAACAATGCAACCAACAATCAAAACTGTCGGATTTCATAGGAAATCCGACACTACCATCGGAATCCGCTACCACCATCGGATTTCAAAGAAAGCCGATACATACATCGGATTTGAAGTCAATCCGCAACACTTTGTTGGTTTTCAATGAAATCCGACACTACCATCGGATTTCACCCTTCAAGCTTCCAACTGTCGGATTTAGTCATTGGATCACATACATTCGGATTTCATACTTGGGAATCCACCATCGGATTCAATCAATCTGATTATCATGTTCCGGATTCTAAGTACCGGATTTCACTAGTTTTGGATTTCAACACCCGCTTTTTGTCATCTTCATCAGAATCCGCCATCTTCATCATTTCAACAATCTGACAACTTCAAACTTGTATAAATCAACTTTCCAGATCATACAATTCATATACAAGTTTATCAAAACACATACAACATGTTTAAACATGCAAGCATGCATCAAAACACCTTTTAACACCCAAGAACACCAAATCCGACAACTTCATATATGATGTTCATAATCAAAACCCAACTGGGTATAGCAAAACCGTAGCATGCTAATAACAATTAATAGCATGTTATCGAGATTCATGTTTCAAGAAGAAAACAATAAACATACAAACCTTCTAGCTTGAATTCACAAATTCACAATCACAACAAATCTGCTTGTTCTTCTTGCTTTCTTTCTTTCTCTGTTTACACACAAGTTTACACACACATGCAATACTTCAAAGTGAAGGAATCCTCTCCAAACCCATGTATATATTTATGCAAGCATGAGATGTCACGATTAAATTCATTAATCACATGCACACACACATACTCTTAATACCGTATATATGTATATATATATATATATATATCAATACATATATACATATATATATATATATTATAATACTTAATTTAAATGATTAACAATTAAATCAAATACTTAATTTATTATCAATTAAACATAATCACATAATGATTCACGTGTAACATACCCTAGTCTACGTTTCTACTAGGCCTAACTGCAGGATGTTACAGTTTGGTGTACAATGAAAGTCGCATGGCTCAAAGGTCGCATGATGCGAAAGTCGCATGGGTGGTATGGTGTACAATGAAAGTCACATGGCTCATAGGTCGCATGATGCGAAAGTTGCATGGGTGTACCATGCGAAAGTCGCATGGATGGCTTATAAGGAAAAGTCACATGAAGGTTTTCAAGTACAAAGGTCGCATGGGTTCAATCAAGAGTCGCATGAGGTTCAATATGAAAGTCGCATGGAATTCAATTATGAAAGTCGAATGGGTTTCAATCAAGAGTCGTATGGAACAAAACACAAAGTCGGATGGGCATAGGGTGGCAAAGTCGCATGGAACAAAGGGGATGGTCGCACGACTCATTTCAGAAAGTCGCATGGCTCAACATTAGAGTCGCATGACTCAAAATACAAAGTCGCATGGGATGATATCCATCCCTGTCAGTTCATCATTTTCAACTTTCAGGCTCCATGGCCAAAATCATATTCTTTCAAAACTCAACCAAATCATATCATTTTTGTTTCAAAACATTTCTCCATTCATTTAAGCACTTCCTTCAGGATTTAAACACATTTCATCAAATATTGAAGCTCATGCTTCCAATTCTTTTTCTCTGGTTCTTCATAAACCCAAAAACCAGATTCTAAATCATGCTATCATCATTCAACCAAGCTATAATTGATACCTACAATATCATAGTGAGGTAGGAAACATTACCTGATGATTCTTTTGACAATTCTTCAAGTTTCCAGATGATTCTTGCACCCTTCTTCCTCTACTTCTCGTGGGTTTAAGCACACACACAAACACACACTAGTTTTCTTTCAATGTAACAGTGTTTGATTCAAAAGTGTTGGAGGTTGTGCCCTATTTTACTATATATATGCCTTCTAAAAAGGCCTAAGCCCATTTTCATATTTGAAAAAGCCCAATAAACATTATCCAATTACATTACTTAACTTAACCCATTAAGCCAACTATTCATATATATATATATATATATACACACACACACACACATTCAAGCCCAACTAAATCCACAATTCAACACAATATTATTTCTCAACAAAATATTCCTTTTATTTATTTTCAAGAGTTCGGGTATTACATGTATCATGATGATATGTTAGTAACCAACCGTGCCTTCGTGGTCGGTTGGGGCAGATGACTTCATCTAAAGGTGGGACCTGTGATGAGTCATAACGGGCGAGGCCTGGTTTAGTCATCAAACGGGTGGGACCTGAGATACGGCAGAGGGCGAGTCCCTAGTTACATGATGGCATGATGTGATCCCTGCGAAGGGTAAGGTAGTGGTGATTCACTAAGCTTTGTGTTTACCCGTTACTGTTATGTTTCAGGTTCTTCGAGATCGGACAAGGGCAAGGCTCCGGCATGATAGCGGCGACCGCAGCGTTTCAAGTTTTTAAATCAATTACCAGTCAAACGATTTTATAATTATTCGCTTCTGTCGTATCAAACAATTACTATTTGTGATGCTACATTTGTAACCGTTCATTTTGGTAATGGCTGGTATACATTAAATTACCGTGCACAAATTTTTTTTTTGAGACATTACAATTTACCACCTGCGGAATTTCAAAACATAAACGATGATCATTAAATGAAATTCTTGTTGGTTTCAGAATTGTTTGGTGGTTGTTGAGGCCAACAAACAAATAACCCTTTAATTCTAGCACATATTATAGTGTATAATGGTAAAGGGGTCGAATCCACGGAGACTAGTTTAATTTATATTTCTATGCAATCTAAAGATAAAGATGATTTTTGTAGCAACAATAAAATAAAATAAAGGGGGGGTTTGAGATTTTGATTAATTAAAACTAAGACTTGACAAGTAATTGAAAATTGCAATTAAACAAGATGAGTTAAATCAATGAGAGGTGAATTGGTCAACATTGGTTTCATCACATGAACTATTAGCTAGCTTATCATCAAGGAGTATGGTGCAATACTTGTTCTTTAATTTAGTTTGGCTATAGCAATTTAAAAGCTTAAATCACGTAGATCCTTCTTAGTTATTATGGAGGTTGGAACAGTTCCTAACACACCTTCTTAATCAAAGTCATGAACCAAACAAGCATCTAATTCACAAAAATTGATTAGCTTTACAATCTAAGAATCCCCAAATCCAAGAGGAGTCAAAAATTACACTACCATGTTGGAGAATATCATTTCATGGTTTGAGATATGCCTAAACATTCATGAAACCACTTGTTACTTGTTGCTTTGAAGATCTATTACGTAATCAAGAAAACAACTAATATAAACCACTCAAATACTTGTACTCATGATATACAAACACAAGAATGGAGTAAAGATTTAACTAGAAACAACATTCATAAATATCAAGAACAAATCATAAACCCTTCAAAGTTTGCTAATAATCCATGGAGTTACCAATGTCAACCAAAATTGCGGCTTAGCCACACATTACTAGAGTGATATAGAAGATATTAATTGTACCAAACATCAAGATTTATGAGCTAGAAGGAAGAAATCTTGAGGAAACCTTGAAAAAGCCCTAAAAATCACCTCCCTTTAGCTCCAAATCGTGACCCCCTGTTTCTATACTAAACTGTTGTGTTTCTGCCCTAGATCCTCTTTAAAATGCCAGATTCAGCTTAAAAATTCATGTTTGCCCTCGTAGGCCCGCTACGCGGGCCATGTTAGGATCCACGCGGGCCGTGGTTCGGGGCTGGAACTTTTCTTTCGCTTTTTGGGCCCAAGCTGTTAAGCCCAGCTTTGCATTCTTTTGAGCCTAACTTGTACTTTTCATTTCTTTGATCCAAATGGGTTAGCCAACACGCCTTAAGTCCATATCTCCTAGGGTCTATTGTGCTTCAAATTTACACCCAATAAATGTCTGCTCTGCCGTGGTCTTTTAAAAATCTGAAATTAAACACGAAGACTCGAGAGTACCCGAAATAGGTCAAAAATAAATAAAATATGCAAAAATGGGGAATGAAACAAATGCAAAACAACTAACAAAATGCTAAAATAAACTACTAAAAGAAATAAATAAAATGAACCTATCTTGTTACACAGTGTAAAAATATTAGCTTACAACAGATTTAAAGGAGGGTAGCATTCGTGATGCCGTTTCCTCTCATCGTCTACAATGTGAACACCATTTTGCTTATTTCTTTTCAAATCTCTATTAGAGTTCTATGAATAGTAGACTAGAGAAAGTATAATCAAAAGCTCACTCATGGAGGGAGTTAAAGACACTTCAACTCAACTGACATAAGTGACTAAAAGTGAAAGGTTATCTACTTTATGGACAAATGAAGGTAAAAAGACTTAAATAACCTTTTCTAAAAGGTGACTAAAGGCCAACTTAGATGACAGATAAATTAAAGGACCAAAATTTGGACAATTAATGCATAGTGGAACTATTTTCATAATTTTCAAAGTTAAATGACTAAATCAATGGTTTTAATGAATCATAGAGACTTGATAAGTAATTTACTTAAATAATAATGAAAAGTTGAATCTCTCACATTAAGTAGAAAAAGTTATGAGTCCAAGATTATTCAAAACTTGAACTAGACATAAAACTTGATTGTGTAACTGAAATATCGGTCAACGTATTCCGCTCAACAACTTAAAAGTCCTAACATATTTGCCTCAAGCAAAGGTTTACCGATAGTCCATTTCTACTTGGTACAGTTAAACCCCTTCCGTTGCAACAAATTTATCATAAGATTTAGAACTGTTCAACCAATAGAAAACGAGCCCAACCCTATCCAGCAGCTGACCTCTATTTGTACCATGTACACATATCAATACCATGTGCACATATCTTTTGACTCGATCAAATAACACACAAACAGTTATTTAATCATCAATCATCATCATCAACAGACTAAACAGTCTATCAAAGCATCAATGATATGAATTCCATGTAATTATATCAGTTACAACCAATACCACTCGTGAGTTAAGGTCCACTCACCTCGGTTCTAAATTGTCGAACTCATTTGTCTAATCTAATCGAGTCTTCCCGTTTCTTGAGAACACAATAACACCGAAATCAGTCTCCGATTCATAAATATATAGACATATATATCTATTTTAATAATAACCATAAACAACACGTTAGAATCTCACGAGTAACAATCATATAACATGCAACACGATCAAACAGTAAACAAAACTCTAAATTAAAAAATCCTCCACACGTGTCGCGTCCAAGGCTCTTACGCGTCGTGTCAAGTCACGAACAACATTAACCAACAAAGGCCCAACATTAGTCAAGTCGGACCACAAGAAGTCAGGCCAACCACCAAAGTCGGACCGACATAAAGTCAGACGGGGCACCACAAAGTCAGACCCCCTGAAGTCGGACCTCCTCCAACAAGTCAGACCAAGCATAAGTTGCACGAGGCATCAAGTCGCACCATCCCCCAAGTCGGACCACACCTCAAGACGTACAAGGAAAAAGTTGGACAAGGCAACAGTATTAACCAAAGAGTCAGATGGGTAACAAAGTAGGATAGGATGAATGTCGGACCAAGGGAAATTCGGACCACCCCAAGTCGTACGGGGCCTAGGTCGGAGCACCTTCCCTCATCGACTTCATCTTCATCATTTTTTTCTCTGTTCTTCTTCTAGTCGAATAAATACATAAACCCAAAACTTGAAATCTGCAAATCTCTATGAAACACTTCCAAAACATATACCAACTTCATATAACATATAAACAATCATAAAAAACACACCAAAACCAATTAAATCATCAAAATCTTGAAAGCCCACTTCTCAAGTTTCATATTTTCTTCATATCTCCATTAATGGAGTTCTTCAAGTTCCTAACATCAAAACTCATCAAATACCATACAAAATCTATTGAATCATATTTATAATCAATAAGAAGCACATATATACCTTTATTGTGCAATAAAACACTCCAAATCAAGAATTCAAGTTTCACTTCAAAAACTTCTCTTGTTCTTTTCAAAGCTCATACACACAAACACACATACAAATGAAGCAAATGACTTCACAGTGAAGTTTTATCAACATTGAGGCGGCTAAACATTTGGATAATTACAACCAAACATTGCATTACTCTACTTACTAACATACAGTTAGTCATTTAAGAAGTGAATCTCAATTAATTAACATGCAACGAGGTATTACTTACGACCCTTGTTCAAAAACAAATTCATATAAATCATAAACACATGCAATATAAAATATTCATTTTATCACATATACTTCGCGTTCGATTATTTATCAATGTATAGAAATAATCACATAAATACTTACAAAATACGAACCATCGCCCCATTTCAACTAGGCCGGATTCACGGATGTTACCACCTTAGTTCAATCCCTGAATCACTTCAAGGATTGATATGATGCTACTAAGCTGCTAAAATCTTGTTGTTCTTGATCAAAAAAGGGAAGGAAATGGGTCGTTAATGCTTGCACATATGTATGAACGTGTATGTTTGCTTGGTGCTTGGTTTGACTAAAACATGGTCAAATATATATATATATATATATATATATATATATATATACACACACACACACATAACTACGGCCTAATTACACAAGTGGCCCCTCAACCTTTTATCTCTTTATTTTGACTGTTTAACCCCTCAAGTTTCTAAACACCTCTTAATTTCAAATAGGCAATCCACTAAAATATAACACTTGTCTAATTAATTTAGTTAGAAAATTTTCGAACCTGGGTGTTACAACTCTCAACATGCATATACAATAGAACTACACAAAAAAGAAAAATCTCTCTCGAAGAACAAGCTTAAAGCTTTTAAGCAAGAGAGAGTTTTTGGAGTTAGCAAAAAGTGTAGAAGAACTTGTCAATGTGTTGGACCTCTTAAACATTAGTTGTTTTAGAAAAGCTTTTCTATGTGTTAGACATTTTAGATAGTATGCCACCTTTTATTAGATTTAAAACTTCAGCTTCCTTATACATGTAATTTTTGATTGATATCAATAAGAATAATATTAAAACTATTAGTGTGTGCATTTAAATTTAAAAAGCTTAAGTTTGTATTTAACCCCCTTCTACAAACATTTGTTGTTATGTACTCAATCTGGGACTAAAACGTAATATGCAAGCTTTTCTTATTATGTGTAGCTACACTCTCGGTGTCATATCCATTATCATATATGTCCCCGAAACGTAGATAGATTTCTCTTTGATTTAGGAGATAATAAAGCATTCTCTACGAGAACTTGTGTACCATTTGGTGATATAAAATTAGTCTTTCCCAAACCTTTTATCAATTATGATGGATGTGAGGTAGTGTTTATAATTGCTTTTGTTGGTCTTAGTTCACAGAAAGTTTGTTACATGACAAGAAAAATAACAGTTTTCAAAAGGAACTACATAACTATGAAACTGAAAACATAGATGAAGAATAGAAACATAATTATGAAAGGGAGCATAGGTGGTTATTGAGGTTCATATCACTCCATGTAATTCATGAAAGCAGAAGTATATAGCTCAGTGTTTTCACCATCAAAATGATCCACAAAGTTTTTCTTTCTCCTTTTCCTTAAGTGAAGCTTGATATAGCTTTCAAAGGTGGGAAGGTTTCCGACAAGTAGCCCATGTTACCACATCTATATCAAGAACTTTGATTTTTGTAGGAACCACTTGCTTCAGCACCATGTTTTGGGATTGGACTTGGTTACATTCGGGAACATAATAAGTATCATTCCTTGGTCCATGTACATGTCCACTTCCACGACCATAAATGTGACCTCGACCGAAGTTCTATTTCGTCCGGGAGTATGGTTGTCGCCAAAAAATGATTTTGAGTAAAACGGCCTCGTCCACGACCATGACCACGTCCCTATGTGTTATTCTTAGGACCAACATTTTCTATAGCATTCGCTTCACAGAATGCTACCGATACTCTCTTAGACGTGACTCGAGATTTTTCATTAAAGGCACATTATTGAAACGTCCCAATTTATAAAAATAAAAATTTATATAAAAATATCATTAAGTCTTCACATATGTTTAAAGCGGAAGCATAAGTTTATCAAAACCATTTTCATACAAAAGATAAATATACACATGTACAACTGAAGTATTGTATGTTACACAAAAAAGGTGTTAATGTTTGTAAAAGACTTTTTTAACTATAGGTCAAGCTAGAGCCTTGCCCTTGCCTTTATCACGTCGTGTAAAAACATTGAAATAGTATCTGTTATGTTACAAGAGCTTAGTGAGTATGTCATACTATAAATCATATAAACACATATATAAATCACATACAGATATCATGCTAATATAATATAAGTCTAGATAAGTCTATGCCAGTCTCTGGACGAGGGCTGCAGTTCGTAAGCCAGAGTACTACACTATATTTGAGACCTACTGCATAAAGCATTATGCTAAATAACACATATGATTTATACATATATCATATATCTGTATGATAACACACATGTTAATTTAAAGCGATAAACAACTTATAGATTTCACATGGATAGCCAATCACCTTCCTATATAATTAAAATAACTATATATTAAATGTTTCACAATCTGACATGAAACAGGGCCTACACAGGCCGGGTAAGATATCTACATGGCAAAAGGCTACATGGTCTGCGTTGACCTAGGTTACTAAATGGGCCTTGTACTTCTACATGGGCCGTGTTGGCCTTCACGGATTGGCTATACGGCCTACCCATGAAGTAGACAGGCCGTGTTTAGTGCAAACACACAGACTGTATTCCAAATAGTTGCACTACTAAATGAATCTAAAACACTTACAAATATGTTTTCCTACATCCCATACAACATAAACAACTGCTTTTTACTAATTAATGCATGAATTAACACATAGCTAGCTATAGCTCATCCATATGAACTCTTTGACCTATTTGAACATGTAATTAGCTAAAACCAGCATATCTCTAGCTATAAATGATTGATAGGAGTTGATTAGAACTTGAATTTGACTGTGTACTTGAGTCAAATGTTGATTTTGTGATTAAATTTTAAATTACCAACATATATATATATATATACATATATATATATATAACACTTTGGGTATTTGACAGATTTGCCTTCTGCACTTTTCATCTTTTATTTTGGCAGTTTTAATCTCTCAAATTATATAAACACCTCCTAATCTTAATTATGCACTATGATTTTGTAACATTTTTATATATATATTTAATTAGGGAATATCAAACATTAGTAATTACAATTATTTTGCCCGGCCATTAAAAGATATACTTGTAGTTATTTTGCCCAACCATTAAAAGATATACTTGCAGATTAGAATAATTTTTCATTTCTCCAACATATCTTCATGTTGTCTACAAAATTCTAGTTGTGAACATATTTTGAACAATATTTAGCTATAATGAGCAATTTTCTTAAAATCTTGGAACCATCATATTCTTCGTTCTTCTCTCTCGGAGTAGGAAGCAAAACTTTTCTTCTAGTTATCAAATCTTCCCTTAGAGAACTTTTCATAAAATAAATGGATGTTCTATGTTTAAATTTTTGAATTTAAACCAATATTGATGTGTTTACAAAGATTAAAAATTGCCTTCCACTTGTAATATAATGAGGAATTGTGATTTTCTTTTAATATATCGAAGATACCCATAGATGCTAAATATGATCTTTTATTGGTGACCCATGACATGTAATTTTTCTCAATCGCTTCAAGGGCCGTAAACTCAAAATTTGTGATGTGTTGATATTTTGTAACTATCAAAATTTAATAATCACTAATATACAAATTAGACTCCTTATATATTACTACATTTAATTGTAACGTCCCAATTTTTTTTAAAAAAATTAATCAAAGGGTACTGTTAATAATTCACCGAAATCAAGCATCGTATAAGTTAATTACAAACCCGGGTGATAACCCGTAGAATTCAAATGTAATTGTTTAAAATACATCATGGAACACAAAATAGTTTGATAATTGCGGAAGCTTGTGGAGTATGAGCTATCAACCGCGTGCTGGAGCCCCGCCGTGACCATCACCTGAAAAGAAGGTTAAACAACAACCGTAAGCACGAAGCTTAGCGAGTACACTTACTTACAATCAACCATATGACAATCACATCAATTGCTTTTCATTCATGTTACATCTTTCATTCCCGCTACCGAAGTAGTCGGTCCCACATTCCCGCTACCGTAGTAGTCGGTCCCATCATACCCGTCACCATAGTGAACGGTCTAGTCATTCCCGTCACCGAAGTGCACGGTCCCATCATTCCCGTCACCGAAGTGAACGGTCCAATCATTCCCGCCACCGAAGTGCACGGTCCCATCATTCCCGTCACCAAAGTGAACGGTCCAATCATTCCCGTCACCAAAGTGAACGGTCCAACATTCCCGTGACCGAAGTGAACGGTCTAAACAATAGCATAGCATGATACAATATCAGTTCATCAATTCATCATTTCATCATTTCATCAATTCATCTTTCATTAATCATATAGCATATAACACATTTAACACACACATCATAGGGTTTAGATAGTAAGTAAGAATACTCACATGTCTTGAAGTTCAATCTAACGGTCTTAGCTTACTAGAACACTTGTGGTTACTTGCTTAGCCAACCGTCACCTACAATAGGTCTAACAATCAATACCGTGCACGAATCCCTCATTCGTTATCCCTGTAATACATTCGGGTTTCACAAGGCAAGTAACCATAAGAAATTCACTAGAGTCCATAAAGTCGGGGACGCGTCGCGTCCCTCAAACCGACGCGTCGCGTCAATGAAAAGTATCGGATTCTTATCACCGGATATCAAACTGTCGGATTTCAACTCATGCGGAATTCAAGTGTCGGATTTCAACTCATCCGGATTTCAAGTATCGGATTTCAACTCATCCGGATTTCAAGTGTCGGATTTCAACTCATCCGGATTTCAACATCAAAATGCATAAGTCGCATGAAACACAATCAAGTGTAAGTCGCATGAAACACAATCAAGTGTAAGTCGCATGAATCATAAGTTATCAATTGAAAGTCGCATGAGGGTGGTAACCATGTGAAAGTCGCATGGGTGTATCAAGTGTCGCATGGAAGGTTTTCAAGTTCAAAGGTCGCGTGAAGCTCCATGCGACAGTCGCATGATGCGAAAGTCGCATGGTGCAAAGGTTTCAGGCAAAGGTCGCATGAGGTTAAAGTTTGAAAGTTGGATGGGGTAAAGTAGTGAAAGTCCCATGGGTTCAAAGCAATAAGTCGCATGGAACAATTTTATGAAAGTCGCATAAGGTATCAATATGAAAGTCGCATGGGGTAAGGCAAAGAGTCGCATGACTCAAACAATGACTGGCGTGACTCATATCACAAAAGTCGCATGACACATATTCATCCCTGTCAGTTCATCTTTTTCAACTTTCAGGCTCCATGACCAAAATCATGTTCTTTCAAAACTCAACCAAATCATATCATTTTGGTTTCAAAACATTTCTCCATTCATTTAAACACCTCTTTCAAGATTTAAACACATTCCAACAAGTTTTCAAACTCATATCTACATTTCTTTTTCTCTAGTTCTTCTTAAACCCAGAACCCAAAAACCCCATAAGCTAAATCATGTTATCATCATACAAACATGGTAAAATGATACCTACAGTATCCTAGTTGTTGGGTTTTAGTGGCATCTAGAAAAACGCAGCGGAAAGAAACGAATATAAAACGATTTAGATTTTGTGCCACCAATCACACCACCCAATGGACCACACTCTAAAACAATAGCAATGCAACTCAAAAAGAAACAAGAGGGAGAAAGTATACCATACGATTTCTCTAGCTCCTTGTTGATAGTGAATATGAGAATACAATGTTGTATTCCTCTACCAGTATCCACACCAAGTGTATTAGATTCCCACGTGCTAGCTTTGTTTGGACGCCACCAAAAGCACCACCGACTTGAGTCTAACACCACTTGAAGATTGATGTGTCAATCTATCTTCTAAGTGTGTGTATTGAGAGAGAATATGAACTAATTGACAAATTACAAGTTCACATATTGCATAACTTTGTGATGATAATTCATATGGCTAACCATGTCACATTAGACTACTAGAACCTTTTATACACCACAAAAATGAGGCCTAGAAACGTTCATAACAGTCCTAGGATCAATGACCATCATGAGCCATGAATACCCCATTAACCTAGTCTTAAAAGACTAGTTTAAGAGGTTGTTACAGCATGAGGCGCGGACTTGCCTCACAGTGCACGCCCATGCCAGCCCACGGGCACACCCAAGTCACGCCCGTACCTCCACTAGGAACGCCCGTGCCGGCCCCAATGGGTACGCCCTAGGCACGCCGGCCTTGGGCCCGTACCTTCACAAGGAACGGCCGTGCCCGGCCTAACCAAAACCCATTTTTGTATTTTTCTCTCTCTTGTTCAAAGGTGTTGCCGGAATCAATACTTGGCGTGTGACCCAATAGGCCTATGCCTCATCGGCAGTGATACCAAATCGTGTGTATCAGTGGGCATATTCCAACAAACTCCCACTTAAACATGACACACTCACGAAAGGTAACACCGACATAGAGCGGCCTCTAGCAAGGCATCTATGCCCCCAAGTCAGCATAGGGTATGTCGCCCATGACAAGTACCAACCTGTAAAGAATGGTCCTACAGATAAGTGATTATTCATCCTTCGTTCACGATATCCATTGTGAATGCAGGTCATGGAACACCGTCAACCCCAAATCATTCACGATTATGTTTCTCGATCTAGACTAACTATGACGAATAACACAAGTTGCAAAATTGATCCACTATCAATTCAACTTGAGCACGGCCATGCATTTTGATGTCATCAGTTCAGTCAACGAGGGGCCAGGGATATCTCTCTAAAGAGAAACGAATACCTTGACTACATCGTTCCATCATAATAACAAGTTCTTGCCTGAAAACTTCCCTTATAACAGCCAGTTACGAACTGCGTTAGAAAGCAATCTAAACAAGACCATATCATTAATCAAGAAGCGCATGTATCTCCAGTAGAAGGACAAACAATATTATCATCCTGATTTACTCGTGATCATGTCCATGAAGTAAACTCAGGTGCGGGTCCTCCAATTACTTGATCACTATCAAGTACAGGCTAGTGTTGCGAATGCATGTATTCAATCCACTATGAATACTTTACCAACCACTTGCCTCGATCTTAACTCACTTCTTCCTTCCAATGAAGAACGACCGATCGTGGAGCATTTAGAATAAATAAAATTATTCAAGGAAGTAGTTAAACATGCTAAGATGGAACACAATAAAGGCTAACGAAAGTACCCACTCCGCGCGCATTATCAAATCTCCATTTGATAATCGATACAATCAAAGCACATTGTTTCTTTAATATTCCCAACTCAAAATATATCAAATTCAACTAAACGAACCCAAGCCAAAGCCACTTGTAAACCAAGTGTATGTAAGCCTAGTATGTAAACTCATCACTAGCTCACGACTAAAGCTTAGTAAGCGGATTCACAAAGTGACATCCATGCGTACTCCAACAATTTCCATATCTTCTCTCGACAAAACACTTATAAAGTGTGCGCCGACAAGATCATGGTCCTTTGTCAAAGCCTTCGCGCTCTCATTGTTCCAAAGAATCCAATAGAGTCACAACGCACAAGACTATGGTTCGCATATATAAGCCATCATACTCTTATTTTCTCAAGAGAACCCAATTAGAGTCAATGATGCTTAAAGAACCATTCTAGTTGATAACATTCCACTTAACAACACAACAATAACAATTCACCAAGAATAATACATTACTCAAAGTTCATTGTTACCACCGAACATCAACTTGAAGAACAATGTACCAAGAGTTCTTCCAAGTATGTCAAAATGAGAGAAAAGAAACCATGTGATAAACCAAGTTGCTAATTAAATTAACACACTAGTCCATCATGTTTCAATGTCACTCTCTTAGTTTTTCACTCCGAAAAATCCACGTTTGTATCCTCCCAATTCTTCTTATAAAGCAATAATTCCTCAACCCCGGTTTTATGAACCGCCAAGTTAAGGTATTATCTTCAACAAGAAGTATATTATGGATACACAATTTAAGGAACACAAGCGCTCCCACTAGCTCTGGCATACATCCAAGTTTAATCTTCCCTTTTTGAAAACTCAAATCTATGATTTTCTCATTAAAGTGAAGATTACAACCTTGCGATATTTATCCAAGACTACGAGGATACTTTCAACTTACAAGACCTTCGGAAAGTGTTAAAACGCTCTTCCTCAAAATTCCCACGAAGGAATACGATCTTTACATTGTAGTGATAAACACATGTATCCGAGTAACCTTCAACATAACCACTAGGACAATTTCCTTATGATACCATCCTCATGGTCAATCATAACGGAAATTTATCATTAGTTGGCATTTGAAGTTCAAGTCCATGAATAGACTTCTTGGGCTTGTAGACTTTACGAGGATACTATAATGTACAAGACTCTCGGAGAGTATTAAAACACTTCCTCAAAATTCTTATAAAGGAATAGAGTCTTTTCATTTCACTATCATACCTTCTTCACAATCAAGAAAAGGTAGTGATACATCATAAGTCATCCAAGTAGACTTCAACATAACCACCATGAAAAATTTTCTTTTATGATACCGTCATCATGGTCAATCATATTAGAATTTTTACCACCGGACAGCATTTGAAGTTGTCTACATATCAATCCATGCATACCCTTAGATTTACACCAAGTCATCGGATCAACAAAGTCCAATACTTGAATATCCTACATGGATTGTATCCCATTCTCATTACCTCTCTCCTCCTAGTAGACACTAGGCCCACTACGACTTCCAATAGTCGATGAATTCAACTAATCCATCATCGAGTTATCTTCCTCTAGATATAAAACATATATCTATCCAGCCTTACGACAACTCCTATCGGAAATAGGAAGAGTAACGAATTATGCCAGATACTCCAGCATCACCATGCTGAGTTCCAATATAGATATTAGACTTCCACTTGCTATTGAGCGACAAAACTTGTCCTCAAAAGTTCGTGAAACAAATATCTCATGCCTAATGGAGTAGCATCTTTTGTCCCCGGATTCCACCACCTCATGTCTACACGTAGGCTGGATAATCTAGGTTAATCTAGGTTTTGAGATAGACAAGCAGAGACACTCTTTCTAGTCTTTTCTCCTAAGATGCATACTGGTTATCTTTGTTGATTTTATATATAGAACATTGCCCGCCATACTTAAGCATCCCAACACATTAGGTACGAATTTGCGATCCATCAAGACCCGAACATATCCAAGAGTATTCGGTTTCTCCTCTATGCGACCCATATGCCAATGTGTCCTAGGAGAAATAATTTATGAGATAAATCCCACAATTCTTATGATGATCACAAAATTCATATATTAAGATACTCAACATCTTTACAAGATTTAAGTAACTTAACCTTTTGTCCACAAACCTCGTTAAGTTAATCAATGAACACCTCAAAGGTTTCAAATATACCTATCCCTACTACCACTACGGGTAAAGGTAACGAAGTGCGTGTAGTTATCCCCATGGATTTGCTTGAACGAATTAAACACACAAGTGTGAACAAATTACAACAAGCTCTCAATCCTCTTACATACGCCGATGAAAGATGTACAAGTCATTTAGCCTAATAAACAATTCTCACACTCAACATTTGATCAATTATCAAATGCATCCAAGATTCCAAACCACACGGAACTTGGTGAAGCAAGTCTTGTTTACATAGCTAAATAATCTTGTCACTTGGATAACTAATCCAAACCATTTTTGGATTTAAACACATTATTCATGATTACTTTATTACTTTTAAGCAAAAGCTTATAAATGCCATGACATGGATAAACTTTGAAATAAACCACTAATATATAAATATATCAAATACAAAGTAATATCCATCGTCAACCAATGCATAATAGACTTAATATTTCTCTCGCCATGCAGGGCAGACAAAATATTAATCTAATAAAGTAATAAAATAACTAGATGAAAAGGCGAGATCAAAACTCCCAATCCTCTCAATCGAGACAACGTCCAAGTTTCCCAATCTTGAGCTCTAGCTCTCCATGCCTTATCAGCTACTTCTTCCGTTTAACACCTACACTTTGTAACAAAACAATTTTGCAACAAACGTAAGTGTTATAGCCAGCATTTCAATAAATCTAGCCAAGAAGTAGAAAAACAATGAAGCTAATCATGAATGTACCTGATGACGAGGAGCTATTCCTTTGCCTCATGGGAAGCTTTAACTCCTCCGAACACTCAGGACAAGCGTGGCGGCACCAATCTCCATATTTACCGTAGAAATAGCAAACTTCTCCCTTAGGAGTTGTATTATTTTTTTTGGTTTTACGTTCCTCAAATAACCGGGTGGGAACGAACTTGCTTTTGGCCATGTTAGACTCGAAAGTCTTAAGCATGCCATGCAACTCGTCTAAGGATTCAACCATTTTGTCCTTTTAATAGTTTTTGATAAACTCATCATAAGACGTGGGCAGGGATTGGAGAATCATATTCACCGCAAGCTCCCTCCCAATGGGAAATCCTAGTATTTTCATTTGGTCAATGTATGCCTTCACACGAAGCACATGAACACTAACCTTCCCACCTTCCTGCAACCGACAACCGAAAAGGGCCTTGACACACATAAAGTGTTCCTCTCTAATCTGATGTTGGAACAAGTCCTTCAACCGATTAATCATGTTGTACGCACTCATATGCCCGAGTTGCTTTTGCAGCTCGCAGCTTATAGTCGATAACATGAAAGAAGAAACATCTTTTGCGTCCTCGACACGCTTTTCAAAGGCGTATCTAGTGGCCCAACTTGTGTTGGTAGTAGGTGGTTTCGGAAGAGGTTCCTCGAGGATGTGCAACTTAGATTCATGGCAAAGGACAATCCACAATTGCCTATACCAATCCACAAAGTTCACACCTACGAGTTTCTCTTTTTCTAGGAACGAACGGAGAGATTAATTCGGTGTTGCGTTGTTAACGTTTGTCATCTACAATTTTAGAGTACACGTTTTAGTGAATTTAGATATAATCCTTGTATAAATAATTACCCAAATAATTTTCAAAACCAATTATTTAAACAAGGCTAGAAACCATATTTCACTTTACCTTATGGCGGGTTTACAGCGGATCACAAAGCAAAGCTATTTAGGCCGGTAACCATTTTACCGATTGCAAACACTTTGCAACTTCTAGATCCTTGCGGGATCCATTGACAATCAAAATGTCTTTTGGCATGTTTGATCCCTTCTCGCACAAATTCTAACTTGATCCCCTTAAATGACTCAGCTAGAGCTCGACGCCACCTAAGTGTCACAAAAAGAATTGTAAACTGCCCGTCAAGACACACAGTGGAACTCTCGCCAATAATTGGCTCGTGCTAAGCTCGACAACCAATATTGCGAGTTACCACACTCACCTTCCACACAGTTCCACTCGGCATGACTCGTGCTAAAGCTCGACAATCATCCAAGTTTCACTAGATTCGATTGGTGTCGTCTTACGGATGGCACGTGATTTACATTTTAAAACCAGGATTTCGTGTTTCCGGTTAAAACAATTTTAACCCATTTTGCGAATTAAAAAATCAAGTGATAAATACAATTTTTATCCACTTACAATATAATACAAATTTATATTATCTTGTTAATTCTATACGCGCGGAAAGAAATATAAACCAATTTTATAAATCTTTGTGTTTTATATATTTCGGAAAAATTATCTAGCATGCGATATCCTACACATACATGCAAAATAATAAATATATAAAACAACCACGCATACACAATAGTTCGGTAACATGACCAAATCCTATGCGTCTTCCCCGCGAGCCACCGGAGAAAACAAGGTCAACTAAGGAATCCAAGATCCAAAGTACCTAGTCGGGTGTGCTCCCACTGAAGTCGGCATCTCCAAAAGACAATCCGGACTCCACGTTGCCGAGACATCAACGCCGTGATTCCCATTGGTTTATTACATATAGCATCAACTTCTATACTATTTTACAAATACATAGAAGGAGAAATGGCATGCAAGCCACAATCCTATGCTACTAATACAAGTACAAAGGATAAATAAACGGCATGCAAGCCGCACCAAATAATAATTATAAAAAATTACTACAATACGGCACGCAGGCCACCAAAACCAAATAAACCAAACACCACAACACATAGGTCTAAAGGGCATCTTGTTACCGAACCACAACCAAAGCAAAACCATGGTGTGCCACAAAACCATGTCAAATATATTTTGATTAAGATTGCCAACAAAACACCCAAGGCACAAAAGGCAATCCTTGTACATATACATTAGTAATTTTAATACACTTTTAAAATTACATATTCATATATACACCTTTAAATATATATATTTTTTTATGTACTTCATGCCAAGCCATACAAAATATATAAATTCAAGGAATCAAAATATAGTGGGGAATGACCAGATCCAAGACTGGTCCAACACAATCAAAAACCGGATTTTAAGAACACCAAATATCACAGTTTCAAAAATCCAAATTCCGGCCAAACCACGACGGGTACGGGCGTGCCCTCCGTGTGCCAGTACACTGATTTAAACATTTTTAATCTGGTTAAAAGAAATCTGCCGCCACCGGCAACGGAAAGAAACGAATATAAAACGATTTAGATTTTGTGCCACCAATCACACCACCCAATGGACCACACTCTAAAACAATAGCAATGCAACTCAAAAAGAAACAAGAGGGAGAAAGTATACCATACGATTTTTCTAGCTCCTTGTTGATAGTGAATATGAGAATACAATGTTGTATTACTCTACCGGTATCCACACCAAGTGTATTAGATTCCTACGTGCTAGCTTTGTTTGGACGCCGCCAAAAGCACCACCGACTTGAGTCTAACACCACTTGAAGATTGATGTGTCAATCTATCTTCTAAGTGTGTGTATTGAGAGAGAATATGAACTAATTGACAAATTACAAGTTCACATATTGCATAACTTTGTGATGATAATTCATATGGCTAACCATGTCACATTAGACTACTAGAACCTTTTATACACCACAAAAATGAGGCCTAGAAACGTTCATAACAGTCCTAGCATCAATGACCATCATAAGCCATGAATACCCCATTAACCTAGTCTTAAAAGACTAGTTTAAGAGGCTGTTACAGCATGAGGCACGGCCGTGCCTCACAGGGCACGCCCGTTCCAGCCCACGGGCACACCCAAGTCACGCCCGACTTGGGCTCGTGATTTCGCACTGGGCACGGCCATACCTCTACTAGGCACGCCCGTGCTGGCCCCAATGGGTACGCCCTAGGCACGCCGGCCTTGGGCCCGTACCTGGCATAGGGCACGCCCGTACCTTCACAAGGCACGGCCGTGCCCGGCCTAACCAAAACCCATTTTGGTAATTTTCTCTCTCTTGTTCAAAGGTGTTGCCAGAATCAATACTTGGCGTGTGACCCAATAGGCCTACGCCTCATCGGCAGTGATACCAACTCGTGTGTGTCAGTGGGCATATTCCAACACTAGTAAGGTAAGAAACATTACGTGATGATTCTTGTAGCAATTCTTTGAGTTTTCCCAAATGATTCTTGCACTTCCTTCCTTGTTTCTTGTGGGGTTTAAACACACACAAACACACACTACACTTTCTCTCAATGTAACAGTAATACTTCTTTTTGAAAGGGGGGGTATTGGGGGCTGTGCCCTAATATTACATATATATATTTATATATATATATCTCCAAAAAGGCCTAAGCCCACATTCTCCATTATTGGGCCTAAGAACATAAACCCAAAAACACACATATATCTAGTCCAATACTCATTGCCCATTACTCATTCATCCATTCAAGCCTATAAATTCTTTAACACATTTCACAATCTAATATAATTTATCATTTTCTCAATAAATGTTCTTTTATTTATTTTTCGAAGTTCGGGTACTACAACTCTCCCCCACTTAAACACGATTTCGTCCTCGAAATCTCTACTCGAACATTGCGGGGTAGTTATTTTTCATTTCTTCCTCGGACTCCCACTTCCATTCTAAACCTTTACGGTGCTCCCACTGCACCTTTACCATTCCCACTTCCCGGTTGCGTAGCCGTTTGATTTTTCTTTCAAGGATCGCAACCGGTCTCTCGACGTAATTCAATCTTTCATCTATAGTAATATCCTCCAATGGTACAAACGCCGACACGTCGGCCAAACACTTCCTTAGATGAGATACATGAAACGTGTTATGTATCTTTGATAACTCTTCGGGTAGCTCCAGACGGTAAGCCACCTTACCAACTCTTGCTATGACCTTGAATGTCCCAATAAATCTCGGGTTTAGTTTTCCACGTTTCCTGAATCGGATCACTCCCTTCCAGGGAGATACTTTCAGCAATACATGATCACCAACTTGAAATTCGAGCACTGATCTCCGTTTATCCGCATAGCTTTTCTGTCGGCTCTGAGCCGCTTTCAGTCGTTCACGAACTTATTGGACATACTCCGAGGTTCTCTGCACTATTTCCGTGTTGCCCAGTTCCTTTTGACCAACCTCACCCCAACAGATTGGGGTCCTACATTTCCTACCGTACAACATCTCGTACGGTGGCATACCAATACTCGCGTGGTAACTGTTGTTATATGAAAATTCTGCTAGGGCTAAGTACAAGTCCCAGCTTCCCCCGAAATCTATTACGCACGCTCGTAGCATATCCTCCAATGTCTGGATAGTTCGTTCACTTTGCCCGTCAGTCTGAGGGTGATATGCCGTACTCAAGTTCACCCTTGTTCCCAAATCCTCATGACATTTACTCCAAGATCTGGATGTAAATCGTACATCCCGGTCAGATAGAATGGTCACCGGCACTCCGTGCCTCGAAATTATCTCTTTCACATAAATATCAGCTAATCTCTCGGCTGAACTTGCCTCTCGGATCGGTATGAAGTGAGCGCTTTTCGTTAACCGATCCACCACTACCCAAATTGCATCGTAGTTCCTCGGTGTTTTTGGTAGCTTCGTTATCAGATCCATCGTTATGTGCTCCCATTTCCATACGGGTATCTCCAGCGGTTGCAGTTTACCGTGTGGCCGTTGGTGCTTAGCTTTCACTCGTAGACACGTAAGGCACTTTTCAACATACTTTGCCACATCTCGGTTCATTCCTGGCCACCAATTGTCCATTTTCAAATCTCTGTACATCTTTGTGGCTCCCGGATGTATAGAAAATTTTGACTTGTGTGCTTCATCAAGAATGAGATTCCGGACTTCAGTGATCTAGGGTACCCAAATTCGTCCGTATCGGGTCCACAACCCATGGCTATCCTTAACCATCAATGCCATCTGGCCCTTTACCCTCTGGGTTTATAGATTTTCTTCTTTGACCGCTTCACCTTGGGCAGCTGAAATCGATTTAAACAGCGAAGTCATGACAGTCATCCTTAAACATTTCACATTCAACTGTGCATGGTTTGCCTTACGGCTTAGCACGTCTGCTACAACGTTAGCTTTTCCTGGATGATACAAGATCTCGCAATCGTAGTCCTTGACTAGATCTATCCATCTCCGCTGGCGCATGTTCAGATTCTTTTGATCGGCAAAATACTTCAAACTCTTATGATCCGTATATATCGTGCACTTGACTCCATACAAATAATGTCTCCATAGTTTTAGTGCGAAAACCACAGCGGCTAACTCGAAGTCATGGGTCGGATAGTTGCATTTGTGCGGTTTCAGCTGTCGGGAGGCGTAGGCAATCACCCTCCCTCTTTGCATCAACACACAGCCAAGTCCCACATGGGACACATCGCAATAGACTACCAATTCCTCCATCCCCTCTGGTAAGGCTAATATCGGGGCTTCACACAACTTGCCTCGTAGAGTTTCAAGCGCTTCCTGCTGTTTCTCTCCCCAGTTGAAACGAACATTCTTCTTTGTCAGCTTGGTCAGTGGCACTGCTATCTTTGAGAAATCTTTAATAAACCTCTTGTAGTAACCGGCCAAACCTATAAAACTTCGAATCTCCGTAGGACTCTTCGGTGTTTCCCACTTCAACACAGCCTCGATCTTGGTGGGATCGACCTTGATTCCTTCCCGATTAACCAGGTGCCCGAGAAACTGAACTTCTTGCAACCAGAACTCGCACTTGGAAAACTTTGCATACATCTTCTCTTTCTTTAAGGTCTCAAGTACTTCACACAAATGTAGCTCGTGCTCGGCCTCCGTCTTTGAGTATACCAGGATGTCATCGATGAATACGATCACGGACTTATCAAGCATTGGTCTGCAGACTCGGTTCATCAAATCCATGAAAGCTGCCGGCGTGTTCGTAAGACCGAAAGGCATGACAACGAACTCGAAGTGCCCGTAACACGTGCGAAAAGCTGTTTTGGCTATGTCCTCCTCCCGGACTTTGAGTTGATGGTATCCCGATCGTAAGTCTATCTTAGAAAAACAAGCCGCTCCTTGCAAGTGGTCGAACAAGTCGTCGATCCTTGGCAGCGGATAACGATTCTTAACTGTCACCTTGTTGAATTCGCGGTAATCTATACACATCCTCAAGGTTCCATCCTTCTTTTTCACGAAAAGAATCGGTGCTCCCCACGGTGAGCTACTTGGGCGTATAAAGCCCTTATCAAGCAGTTCCTGAAGTTGCGACATCAGCTCTTGCATTTCTGGCGGTGTTAGGCGGTATGGCGCCTTTGCGATGGGTGCCACTCCCGGCACTAAGTCTATACGGAACTCCACTTGTCTGTCCGGTGGGATCCCCGGCAGTTCCTCCGGAAATACTTCCGGGTAGTCGCATAGCACTGGTACATCTGAAACTGTTAGTTTCTTCTTTTCCATTCTCGAGTCGATCACGTGAGCTATGAAGGCCGTGCAGCCCTTTCATAGATACTTTGCCGCTTTAGTCACGCTGCAGCACGCCATCAACCCATTCTGTCGTTTGCCGTAGATGGAGATTTCTCCCCCACTTAGACTCTGGATCCGTATGATCCCTTGCTTGCACAAAATGTTGGCCTGGTGACGTCCCAGCCAATCCATTCCCACAATTACTTGGAACTCTCTCATCGGAGTCGGTAGCAGATCGATCGTAAACCGTACATCGTCTATCACTATTAAATTATCCCTATAGACCCAGGTAACACACAAAGCCTTATCATCGGCTATCTCTACCTCTAACGGTGTTTCTAACTTCACCGGAGCTATTACAAACTTATTACAGAAAGTAGCAGATACAAAGGACTTACTCGCCCCGGAATCAAATAATACAAGTGCAGGTAGGGAGTTAACAATAAATGTACCTGCAATCACATCGGGCTCTTTCTTTGCTTCATGCACGGTCATCTGGAACGCCCGTCCCCGAGGCTTCAAAACCTCGGGCTTCTTTCTCTTATCTCCATCTGTGATTCGGAGTGGTGGTTGCCAAGCAGGTCTCCTGCTTCCTCCCGTAGCTTCCGGGCACTCGGCCATACGGTGCCCCGGTTTGTTGCATTTAAAGCACACATTCAGGTGGACCCTACAATCCTTCCCGTAGTGCCCACTCCTTCCAAAAACAAAGCAGTTGATGGTTCCAGCTCGGCACTCCCCAGCGTGCCCCTTTCCACATTTCCCACATCTTGCCCCCGAATTTCGAACGGCGGGCTTGAAGTTCCCAGTGTTAGGCTTTTTAAACGGTTGTTTGTTTGCATTTCCTCCCAGTGCAGCCCGCTCAGCGGACCTCTTTTTATTCCTCTCCATCAAATACAGCTCCCTCTTCCTAGCCCCTTCAATCAGCTGGTCCAGTGTAGCATACTGGCCGTTCGAAACAAACTCTTGAATATCCTCCTTCAGCATCTGCGTATACCTGTGTATCTGCAGTCTCTCATCATTTGCATAGGCCAGGCAGTACAACAGTTTCTCCTTAAATATCACGGTTATTTGATTAACCGTCTCAGTCGTCTGCTTGAGTTTCATGAACTCATCCATCACTCGCTCCACCTCAACCTTCGGAGCATACTCGTCAAAGAACAATTTCGTAAACTCTTCCCATTTTAAACTGGCGATGGCTTCGCCTTTCATCTTCCTCAGTACATTCCACCAGTCCTTGGCCGCTCCTCTCAGAAAATTAGAAGCGAACCACACTTTCAAATGCTCAGCACAACGGCTGGTAAAGAACGCTCCTTCTATCGCCGAGACCCAGCGGGTGCTCCGCACCGGGTCCTGTACTCCATCAAAAACAGGCGGCTGACACGCCGAGAAATCCCGGAAAGTCCCTCCGGGGATTACTTGATTTGTAGCTTGTGCTATCGGTTGAGCGACCACAACAGCCGCGGTAGCTTCTTTTGCAGCCCATAGGGCTCCCAGCTTTTGATCAATCATCATGCCCATATCCTGTTTTAGATCCTCAACGATCTTGGGCAACAGCTCTTTCAGTGTGTTGGTAACCACAGTAGTCACCAACTCAGTCATTGTCTCGTTCTCATATTTTTCCTCATTCATCACATTTTCCGGTACAACATTTCCCGGATTCACATTCTCAGCTTGATTCAGGATTGGTTGTGCATGGGGGTAACTTTCTCCCATCACACTAGAGTTTTCTCCATCAAGTGGGTTTTCAAAACCCGTTGGTATCACGGAACGATTTCTTGTAGTCACCATACTGGATGTATAGACAATGCACTTAATTAACAGGCGGCATTGCCACACAGTCCTCATCATTATAACAGTTTACAGTTCATGTATTTCATGTCATAAGTACCACTATCAGGCAACCCTAGTCATTCTAAGGTACCCTAGCTACAGGCATCTTATCTCTACAAGTACCCCTCACCGGATCCAAAAGATTCCCTGGATTTTGACAAGTTTCAACAAGTGTCGTGTGCAAATAATAATATGGGCCCTATTATTACAAACACGCTACACATATTGGATCTGGTCATTACCACTAGGAATCCCGATTCACTGGCTTAGGCCATGTATCAACCATCTCATCAAGCATACAATCAGTTATCACATAAGTACTAGCATGTCATTCTATTCCGGTTTTACTAGAGTACTTAAATTGCAAAGTCTCAGTCATCATAGCCAACATATCATAATTTCAACATATCAGTTAATCATGGTCATCATATCATAAACTCATACCTTGTACTCGCGTGTGACCACTCGGACTAGCTCCAGCTGAAAGCTCATTGTAACATTTATCACTTGGAAAAAGTTTCAAAAATTTTGTTTAAATCTTTCACGAACCAAGGTTTAAGTTCAAACATGCGGAAATGTATTCGAATCTCTTAAACCAAGGCTCTGATACCAAGTTGTAACGTCCCAAATTTTTTATTTACAATTAATCAAAGGTTACTGTTAATAATTCACCGAAATCAAGCATCGTATAAGTTAATTACAAACCCGGGTGATAACCCGTAGAATTCAAATGTAATTGTTTAAAATACATCATGGAACACAAAATAGTTTGATAATTGCGGAAGCTTGTGGAGTATGAGCTATCAACCGCGTGCTGGAGCCCCGCCGTGGCCATCACTTGAAAAGAAGGTTAAACAACAACCGTAAGCACGAAGCTTAGCGAGTACACTTACTTATAATCAACCATATGACAATCACATCAATTGATTTTCATTCATGTTACATCTTTCATTCCCGCTACCGAAGTAGTCGGTCCCACATTCCCGCTACCGTAGTAGTCGGTCCCATCATACCCGTCACCATAGTGAATGGTCTAGTCATTCCCGTCACCGAAGTGCACGGTCCCATCATTCCCGTCACCGAAGTGAACGGTCCAATCATTCCCGCCACCGAAGTACACGGTCCCATCATTCCCGTCACCGAAGTGAACGGTCCAATCATTCTCGTCACCGAAGTGAACGGTCCAACATTCCCGTCATCGAAGTGAACGATCTAAACAATAGCATAGCATGATACAATATTAGTTCATCAATTCATCATTTCATCAATTCATCATTCATTAATCATATAGCATATAACACATTTAACACACACATCATAGGGTTTAGATAGTAAGTAAGAATACTCACCTGTCTTGCAGTTCAATCTCACGGTCTTAGCTTACTAGAACACTTGTGGTTACTTGCTTAGCCAGCCGTCACCAACAATAGGTCTAACAATCAATACCGTGCATGAATCCCTCATTCGTTATCCCCGTAATACATTCGGGTTTCACAAGGCAAGTAACCATAAGAAATTCACTAGAGTCCATAAAGTCGGGGACGCGTCGCGTCCCTCAAACCGACGCGTCGTGTCAATGAAAAGTATCGGATTCTTATCACCAGATATCAAACTGTCGGATTTCAACTCATTCGGAATTCAAGTGTCGGATTTCAACTCATCCGGATTTCAACATCAAAATGCATAAGTCGAATGAAACACAATCAAGTGTAAGTCGCATGAAACACAATCAAGTGTAAGTCGCATGAATCATAAGTTATCAATGGAAGTCGCATGAGGGTGGTAACCATGCGAAAGTCGCATGGATGTATCAAGTGTCACATGGAAGGTTTTCAAGTTCAAAGGTCGCGTGAAGCTCCATGCGACAGTCGCATGGTGCAAAGGTTTCAGGCAAAGGTCGCATGAGGTTAAAGTGTGAAAGTCGGATGGGGTAAAGTAGTGAAAGTCGCATGGGTTCAAAGCAATAAGTCGCATGGAACAATTTTATGAAAGTCGCATGGGGTATCAATATGAAAGTCGCATGGGGTAAGGCAAAGAGTCACATGACTCAAACAATGAGTCACACGACTCATATCACAAATGTCGCATGACACATATTCATCCCTGTCAGTTCATCTTTTTCAACTTTCAGGCTCCATGGCCAAAATCATGTTCTTTCAAAACTCAACCAAATCATATCATTTTGGTTTTAAAACATTTCTCCATTCATTTAAACACCTTTTTCAAGATTTAAACACATTCCAACAAGTTTTCAAACTCATATCTACATTTCTTTTTCTCTGGTTCTTCTTAAACCCAGAACCCAAAAACCCCATAAGCTAAATCATGCTATCATCATACAAACATGGTAAAATTGATACCTACAGTATCCTAGTAAGATAAGAAACATTACCTGATGATTCTTGTAGCAATTCTTTGAGTTTTCCCAGATGATTCTTGCACTTCCTTCCTTGTTTCTCGTGGGGTTTAAACACACACTACACTTTCTCTCAATGTAATAGTAATACTTCTTTTTAAAAGGGGGGGGGGGGTATTGGGGGTTGTGCCCTAATCTTACATATATATATATATATATATATATATATATATATATATATATATATATATATCTCCAAAAAGGCCTAAGCCCACATTCTCCATTATTGGGCCTAAGAACATAAAGCCAATAACACACATATATCTAGTCCAATACTCATTGCCCATTACTCGTTCATCCATTCAAGCCCATAAATTATTTAACACATTTCACAATCCAATATAATTTATCATTTTCTCAATAAATGTTCTTTTATTTATTTTTTGAAGTTCGGGTACTACAACTCTCCCCCACTTAAACACGATTTCGTCCTCGAAATCTCTACTCGAACATTGCAGGGTAGTTCTTTTTCATTTCTTCCTCGGACTCCCACGTCCATTCTGAACCTTTACGGTGCTCCCACTGCACCTTTACCATTCCCACTTTCCGGTTGCGTAGCCGTTTGATTTTTCTTTCAAGGATCGCAACCGGTCTCTCGACGTAATTCAATCTTTCATCTATAGTAATATCCTCCAATGATACAAACGCCAACTCGTAGGCCAAAGACTTCTTTAGATGAGATACATGAAACGTGTTATGTATCTTTGATAACTCTTCGGGTAGCTCCAGACGGTAAGCCACCTTACCAACTCTTGCTATGACCTTGAAAGGCCCAATAAATCTCGGATTTAGTTTTTCACGTTTCCTGAATCGGATCACTCCCTTCCAGGGAGATACTTTCATCAATACATGATCACCAACTTGAAATTCGAGCACTGATCTCCGTTTATCCACATAGCTTTTGTGTCGGCTCTGAGCCGCTTTCAGTCGTTCACGAACCTGTTGGACATACTCCGAGGTTCTCTGCACTATTTCCGTGTTGCCAAGTTCCTTCTGACCAACCTCACCCAACAGATCGGGGTCCTACATTTCCTACCGTACAACTTCTCATACGATGGCATACCAATACTCGCGTGGTAACTATTGTTATATGAAAATTCTGCTAGGGGTAAGTACAAGTCCCAGCTTCCCCCGAAATCTATTACGCACGCTCGTAGCATATCCTCCAACGTCTGGATAGTTCGTTCACTTTGCCCGTCAGTCTGAGGGTGATATGCCATAAATAATAATTAGCAATAATAAATAAATGTTAGTTGCATAATAAATGTAAGTTGACATAAAATTAAATGTTAAGTGTATAAAAATAAATGCTAGTTGTACATATAAAAGTTAGATTGTTAGTAGTTCAGAAGTTCATCATCATCATCATCATCACTATTATGACTATTATGATTACTATCATTATTATTATTATTACTATTATTATTATTATTATTATTATTGTAATTATTATTATTATTATTATTACTATTATTATTACTATTGTTATTACTATTATTATTACTACTATCATTATTACTATTATTATTATTATTACTATTATTATTACTATTGTTATTACTATTATTATTACTACTATCATTATTACTATTATTATTATTATTACTATTATTATTATTATTACTATTATTATTACTCTTATTATTATTATTATTATTATTATTATTATTATTATTATTATTATTATTATTATTATTATTATTATTTATCATCTCATCCTTTCTATGGTGGAGGCTTAAATCCCGAAGTGAATGCCACCAATGGAGGCATAAATCGGTTGAACCAAACCCAACTATGAAGAACAAGTGAAGAAATTAACATGAAGAACAAGTGAAGAACAAGAACTAACAACCACCACTTGACAGCCTCGTCCACTATTGACCACCACCGTCTCTCAGCCTCATCCTTCGTCTTTAACCACCATCGCCTCCTCATAACGTCCTCCGTCGCTCACAGCCTCATACTTCGTCTTCAACCACCACCGCCTCACGGCCTCATACTTCGTCTTCAAGCACCACCGCCCCCGACTTCAACCACCACCACTATTTAGGGTTTTCTTGGTTCATCTTTGACCACCACCGCTGCCTTCGTCTTCAACCACTTCGATACTTAGGTTTTGCTTAGTGTTTTCAATTTATGTTCCATTCATTCAAAAATCAATTTGTATGATCATTTCCATTTGTGATTTAATTTTTATTTATTTTTTTCTTATGTTTTTATATTTACAAAAGTAGTGTCAAAGTTTGCTTCTCGAAAACCAGAAGCTATCCAGCTGATCACTACACTAGGGCCTTACCCTTGCTGGAATTTGTGCCACCTGCAACATGCAATACTGAAATGTAAGCTAACGCTTAATGAGCATACCAACTGAACATAAACAACATATAACAGTAGTAAAATCTCCCCTGGACGCCACAAATCCAAGCTATAGCAAGAGGAGTAAATCTCCCCGGGATGTCATGCATCCAGTTGTATCACCTGTACACCTGCACAAACTGTTACTATGCCGGGCTTATCTACACCTCACGGGTGTAGCCTATCCCAGCTGCTATTGGTATACAACTCCCAGTATACCATACTATAACAAGAGTAACAACTCCCTAGGATGTCTCCCATCCAACTAACAGGAGTAACAACTCCCCAGAATGTCTCACATCCAACTAACAGGAGTAATAACTCCCAAGGATGTCTCACATCCAAATGTATCACCTACACTTTCATCACATATACATATCATACATCATATCATATATCATATCATAGATATCGTACTATTCATCTTGTGCATGTATACATATTATAATTCATGGATACTTACATTGCTTTGGTATACAGCTACCCCAACTGCGTGACTATATATCATAACACTATTCTCCGTATAAAGTTAAACCTCGTGCGTAACTCTATACCTGCTGCTTTTCATTAAACACATATAACAATTATTTCACATAATACAAATATCATGTTGTTCATTTAATGCATACTCATATACTAAACATGCTAAAGGAATAGTATACTCACCTCAGTAATGAGGATGGTTCAATCAACAACTCAAATATCGATTATAAAGTCACTATAAACGTCAACAAGTAGTACCTACAAGCATTATATAGTAATTTTACAAATTCTAAAAATTGTAGGTTGGGCACCCCCTAAGCACACCCTAGGCATGGTTGTGCCTTTCCCTTAGGCACGCCCGTGCCTTAGTCAAAAAGCACGGGAAGTACCTTATGAACTAGGTTTTGCCACGGGGCATTAGGCACACTCATACCCTCTATAGGCACGCCCGTGCCTCCCCTGGTCTGCACCAGAAAGTCTGCCACAACACTGTTTTTCTGACCAAAACTCAACCAAACCCATTTTTACTAAGTTTATAGCATCATAGGGATGTTTTCGTACACCTTAAACAGCTTGTAATATCAAAATAACAACAAGGAACATAATTGACATGCTTTGATCCTTGATTCAATCACTTGACCCATTTGAATCTCAAAACTAAACAAACTAAATATACCTTGATCTTCTATGGATTGAGTTGGTGCTATATCAACACTAAAATTGGCTACAAAATCTTGCTTCAAAGCTTTCAAAAATCCCAGCTGTGTTCTTGAGTTTGTATGTGCCCATATGTTAACTTAAACAAGTCAAGTACATATATATAGAACTATAAGCTATTGACAAATTATTCTATGTACTTAATTCACTTTCTTTTTAATAGTTTTAGCCCCTCTAGTTTTTATAATCACCTCTAATATTTTATAACACTTAATCCTTACAACTTTTAAACTCTAGGGTATTACATTAGGGTTCAATGAGATTTTTCAAATGGGTTTATTCAACATATATGCAAAGTTCATAACCTATGAATATGAACAAGATGATGATGATGGTTGATAATGATGGGTGGCGGTGTTAGGGTACTCAAATGGATTTATGTCAATAGATCTTCAAATCGATTTTAGGGTACTCAAACGAGTTTTGTTTTGTTTCAAAGACCAATATGATGATGGTTGAAAAAGATAATAATACTAATAAATAATTGAATAAAATAAAAGAATAAAAAACAATAAAATAACGGTGACCCGCTAACATTAATGTATTAACCAATAAAGTTTAGTTTGTTAATCTGAATATAAAATATTTTAAAATGATAAAACTAAGAATTTGATTAAATATAATGTTTTGAAATGCTATAAAGAGTTGATATTAAATTTATAAACTATGAATAGACAAACACAATATTTTAAGGTTTAAGAAGCATATATATGAAATTATCTCCAATAATTTTGATTCAAATTAAACTTTGATTCTTAAAATTCAAAATCAAATTAAAATTTTAATTTAAATAAACGGTTAAGATTAATTTTATTATAACGAAGAAATAAAACTATTTAACAAAAATAACCCAAATTAATATTTTATTTATATTTAAAGATTAGATATAATCATTTGAACAAACAATATTTTGGTTAAAAAAAAGTCTTTGATATGCCCCTAAGCCCGTTCTATTTTTTTTTTTAATTTTCAATTTTACTTTTTTAAAATTATTATTATTATTATTTTATTATTTATTATTATTATTATTTTATTTTTTGTTATATTTTATTTTTAAGAAGTTCAAAGAATTTGGCGCTATGCTCCTACGCAATTCAACCAACGACAACGACCCTTGCTATATATATAAAGCAAAGGAAATTCCTTCCTGGGGTTTTACCTTATCTTCTTCCTCATATCCAATTACACAAAATCTTGATTCTCCCTTCCAATGTCAAAACCCCAATCCATTCAATGCAACAATCAAGCGACGTTTGATTGGAAGGAAATTCCTGAACTCCAAAACGTTGACTTCCTTCAATGCGGCGGCGGTGGTGGTGGTTCTGGCGCTGGTGGCCGCCGTGGACGTTTACGTGCCGGTGATTTTGCTACTGTTTCAATAATAGATAAGAGAGCTGAAGCGATGCTAGAATTCGAACCTAACGCAACTCAGCTGTTCAAACATCCGCTAGCGCTTGTTGCTTTGGTGCCTAAAGATGCTGCTGTGTTTGCTGCCGGTGCGCTCTCCGGTGCTGCTGCTAAAACTGTTACTGCGCCACTTGACCGGATTAAACTCATCATGCAGGTGAAATTTTCTAGGTTTTTGTAACTAATTCCGAAATGTTAATGTAGTTTAGCAGCAGAATTGTCTAATTGAAGTCGCTGTTGGTGTTAAATGAAGTTATTGCTTTGTTTATTTGAATGTTGGTGGTTGTAATAATGCTGAATTGCTGATGAATCCTGTAGACAAGATAGATTTCTTCAATAGCTGATAAATTGTGCATTCATTTTGTTAAGAGATAATTAGTAACAATATTTTCTTAGATGCTCTGTTAGCGAAATTCATCATGAAGTCAAAACTGGGGCCGTGCCTAAGATGGGAATATGAACACGGAGAGGCAAAATTTGAAGGATACGAGCAATTATGATACAATTGATTTACCATTTGCCGTTATATTGTGTTAAATTGATTAAAACCTTATTAATTTTCCTAGTTCATCCAATTATTTTGATTGCAGACTCATGGTCTAAGAGTGGGGCAAGAAAGTGGGAAGAAAGCAATTGGGTTTATACAGGTATAAATTGTCATATCCTAACTTTAACTAGTTGTAGGCATATGGTCACCTCAATTGATTTATGACCTGATCAAGTATAGAACTGTTGTAATTTCAGAATTTATCTTGTATAGGGACTGACCTGATGGTACCTAGTGTTCTATGGTTATGAATATTCATGTTGAGGGTACCATGTGTCCATGTATTTTCTACTAGTCGATTGAGTCAGGCACTTCAATCGGTTCAGCCATATTAGATTCTTGTGTTCATGTTTTTGTTTTCTTCGTTACCACTATTTGGTAATCGTCATCTCTCTCTCTCTCTCTCATTATTTCTTTTGATTTGATCTATGAAGGAGAGACTCTACTTGAATACCTTAAAGCATTAGATAGTTACAGGTTAAATACTTTTTCATAATAGGTTTTTAAGAAAGTTTTCTACTCGAGTTTTCTTTTTTCTTGGAAATGTACACCTTAGATCATCTTGTTATTTATGTTTGGCATTGATATTTAAAAATGAATTGCAGGCCTTTGTATCTATAGGGAAGCAAGAAGGCCTTAAAGGGTATTGGAAGGGTAACTTTGCTCAGGTTCTTACACTATTCACATTCACTTATAGTATTCATTGTTTCTTGTTTTGAAAAATACTTCCTTTATGTTTCTCATTAAAACGTTTTTGCTGTTTCAATAACCTTTCAAGATTTTCATGGAAGTCTAATTTTTCGAGAATAAGAACAGTTCCCCCTAATTCGTTGCTATTGAAAGGGATTTTAGTTTTGTGCCTCATGAAATAGCTAAACTATGGGACTACGGTACAGGCGAAGCAATTTTGTTTCATTAATATCAATAATAAACTCTTTCAGGTAGTCCGGGTCCTTCCCTATAGCGCAGTACAGCTGTTTGCTTATGACACCTACAAGGTATGGGAAAAATCTTGTCCCAGAATTATTGCGCTATTTGACACCTACAGGCTACACATATATGGATGATGAAACACATTTTAACCTAATCATTTTATGCAGAAACTTTTTAGGGGAATTGATGGCGAGCTTTCCCTTATAGGAAGATTAGCCGCAGGTGCTTGTGCCGGCATGACTTCAACTTTTGTAAGATTAAACCTAATGATTTCATGTTCAAACCCTTTTAATAATAATCATTCATTCTTTATACCCCTTTTAATAATAATTAATTCATTCTGTTTGACTACTGTCCATTGTTTAGATGCCCTTCGATTATGAACACATAGAAAGTGATTAACATAAACATCTATTCTATGGACAAAGAAGTAAACCTTGTGGACCATATATTAGAAGGGACATCCGAAAATGGAATTTGTTGTACTTTGTTTATGAATTATACATATTATTTGTTTGTTTGTGCTTTCTATGTAAATTTGTGTAAGTTTTAACCGTGGAGAGTTTATTTTCAGGTGACATACCCACTAGACGTCCTGAGATTACGTTTGGCAGTTGATCCTGGGTACCAAACAATGACAGAGGTAAGATTGATAGTTGTAATCTACTTTATGTGAAAAGGCTTATGTTTTGAAGTTGGGTGTTGATTTAATTTCAGGTTTTTGTAAAGATGCTAAAAGAGGAAGGAATGGGATCTTTCTACAGGGGTCTTGGACCTTCCCTTATTGGAATAGCGCCATACGTTGCTGTTAACTTTTGTGTTTTTGACTTGTGAGCTCAATACCCTTGCAAGCCAAATTATAACTTCGATACTAACACAAAGAACAAATTTTAATTATTCACGGTCAAATGGGTCGTTTTTTAAACTCAACTTCTACTTATTTACTTCTTATTTCGAAACACTACGTTCAACTAGTTCTGTAAATATAGTTAAAGTGGTATCCTAGTTTGCACCTGAAAACAAAACTCTTGACCAGGGTAAAGAAGTCTTTGCCAGAAAAATTTCGGAACAAACCTGAAGCATCAATAGTAACAGCTTTCATGGCAGCTACAATTGCCACGCTTACATGCTACCCATTGGACACTGTTAGAAGACAAATGCAAATGAGGGGTACACCTTACAAGACTATTTTAGATGCATTTCCAGGTACTAGTTGATCAAAAAGAAAATTTAACTATTAGATATTCCTTAGTTCCCTTTACAAAAAATTAGATTGTATTGTTTATTTGGATTATCTTGTACAGGCATTGTTGCTCGTGATGGTGTAGTTGGTTTATACCGGGGTTTTCTGCCTAATGCTTTAAAAACCTTACCAAACAGCAGGTTCTGCTTACAAATGCTGATGCAAAACATCTATATATAATTTGTTTATTTATTTAAATTCTTGGTTGCTTATTATTATCCATATATATGCATAAAGAAAGTGGTCTTGTTTGTGTTGCAGCATTAAGCTCACTATCTTTGACGCAATGAAGCGTTTGATCTCAGCAAGCGAGATAGAGTTCCAAAGAATCATGGAAGAAAACCGCATTGAACAAAAGCAGACCGTTACTGGTTCAACTTTTTAGATTTATTATTCGTTTTTTCAGCCGGCTTCATTTTCTAGTTACCATCTTCTTTGTTACCATCATCAAAGGGCAATTTTGACATTTACTATTAATCAAATGATTTTTTCTTATAATTCTACTCTAGGTTTCGTGAAACAAACCAACCTTGGTAAACAAGTGTCACTTAATATGTTTGTATATATGTACGAAGGGGAATGCCTTGTGCTGCTAACAACACCTAACTTAGTTGTTATTGTACTCATAAACCACTTAAAGGAGTGTTTAAGCTATTTTAGTGTTTTAATGAAGTGTGTCTACAATAGAAATTGGTACAATTGTTATTGTATCCAAATATATAGGCCAAGTGTGGCTACAAGAAAAATTAACATTCAACAAAATTAAAACAAAATTCGGTTAATTAATAATATCTCATGCATGATTACAGTATCTGCTTAAAGATGAATCCCGACATCGTGATCAAGTACTCCTAAGTCGAGATGGGTTGGAAAGGTAAGAGTAAACGGAGCGGTTACACTTTATCACACCCACCACATCTTCACACCAGGTTTTTTCTTCCATCACTTAAGCTATCACTCAGACACATAGTGGTTATTTCCTATCACTCTCTACCACACCAAATTGTAGAACCTACATATTAACCACTAACCAATTAAAATAAAGAGTTAAAGAAAAGAAAAGGAGAAAAGTAACAGAATTGCGGACTTGAATTTGTGTAGGGTCCCGCATGAGAGCATACCATGTAGAGAGAGAGAGAGGTACGGTCCCGCATGAGAGCATACCACGTAGAGAGAGAGAGAGAGAGAGAGCATGTGGAGAACTCCATGTCTAAACTCAAGTACGTCATGGTGGAGTGGTAAAATCGCTCACAACAGCGAGGTCATCCACCCTCATGCCAATATATTATGCTTCCATATCGTGTATTCTAAGAGATTAATCTAAGTCTGCAAAGCATAAAACACTTTAAGGCATCATAGGGGAGACCCGTGTGATGCCCTTGCGATTCTTAAGTCCTCATATGGATATATCAACATGAGTTACTAACCACACTCATGGTCGACATCGCCGACAACATTGGTCACTAACAACACCACGGGTCATTGTCGCTACAACGTCACCGACCTCCGATCTCTATGGATACCATCGGTCTGGTGCTACTGCTTGCCGCCACTGGTTGCCTCCGATACCACGTGAGGGTGCCGCCACTACCGCTCGTCGCCGATGACACCACGAGTTGTCACGCCAAACGTGATACTAAATCTCATTTTTTGGAATTCAATTTTGTTAATCCCAGATTGAGTACACAACAACAAATGTTTATAAAAGGGGGGTTACGAACTTAAGATTTTTAAAATTAAATGTGTACGCTAATACTTTTAATATAATTCTTATTGATATGAATCAATGCTTACATGTATGAGGAAGCGGAAATTCCAAATACAATAAAAGGCGACAACTCTCTCTAAAACAACTAATGTATAAGAGGTTCAACATATGGACAAGTTTTTCTACACTTTTACTAACTCTAAAAACTTTTTCTTGCATAAAAGCTTGAAGCTTGTTCTTCGAGAGAGATTTTCCAGATAGTGTAGTTCCAAGTATTATGCATGTTCAGAATGCATATCTATTTATAGAAGTCTTGACAACAAGTTGGAAGTTGAAAAACCTAGTGGTGTATTAAAGATAATATTAATTATAGAAGCAAGTTGGTGAAAAATAAAATTATTTTATTTTTAAATAAAATAACTTTACTTTTCGTGTGGAGATCACACATTTGCTAATATAATAATATTGTCTTTAATACCTATGTGTCTCGTAACACTAAACTTCTCTTTTCATGTTAGTTCTTTAATTAATAGTCATGCTTCTTCTGATTTGACCTTACCAAATATGTAGTTGCCGGTCATACTTGAGTAAATGAGCAAATCATCAAGATCTTCTCTTTGAAAGTAACTTTAAACCTTTTAGGAGTAAAGTTCTATTCTCTTTGTCCTTTGGAGGTACAAACAGTGCAAATACTTTTATGTATAAAAGATCTAAGACATAATAGAACAACACATGTTCAGCCTTTGACTAAAAAGAAATTACATTATAAAACAGAGTATGTTGATGAATCAGTTAGGGTACAGATCATGACTTCAGCTACACAACACGTACTAAACTGACACAATAGGTTGAAATGTTTACTAGATCGTTGAAGAATGAACTAACGATAATGATCGATCATGAAAAGTTCAGATGATAAAGATCAATCATGGAAAGTTCAGATTATAAAGGTCGATCATGATAAAGTATATCATGGAAATTTTAGATGATCATCCCGTTTGACTGAAAAGAGTATAAATCTTATGTACTTAGATATATCTATTAGAATAGAACTAAGTGCGGAAAGGGTATACTTAGCGGAAAGGTTTAGATGTGGAGCTGATCAATAGTTTGCTCAGCTAATCACATTAACCATTCGGTTGATATTCTGAATCATAGCTTCAGATGTTGAGCGATTGGTCTTCTCCACTTGTATTCTTCTTTAAATGTTGTCTTCGACTGACACTTAGTACTTTAGTAGGTCTCTCACCATCTTCTATAATTTGTAACTCTTAAGTCAAAAATTAAACAATAAATGTTTAATTTCATTCCAAGTCTTTACTGAAGATCTGGTTTTCTTAACATCAAATCATATGTATTTCAATAGACTGACTTGATTATAAATGATTATCTCCCCAACAAATTTCATTCCTTTGAATTCTGCAGATCAAATAGGACCTTTGAGGTTGATGGTTTACCTCGTATATAAATATTATGCCGTCCTCACGTCTAGGGGTGTAATTGAGCCAAGTTGACACAGTGCCAAGCTTGAGCTCGACTCGGTTCCAAAGCTCTAGGCTCAAAACTCGACTCGAGCTCAGTCGAGCTTTAATTGTCAAGCTCAAGCTTGACTCGAGTAAGTAATCGACATTCTCGATCTTGACTCGGCTAAAGTTTAATTTAATAAAATTTTTCAACAACAAATGTTAAAATACATTCCGGAATTCAAATTTCACATTTTTGAAAAACAATTAACAGTCGGCTACTAAGGGCGTAAAAGTAAATGGTGTATATGTAAAAGGGTAAAATAGTAATTTACTACAAGCTCGATTAGACTCGCGAGCTTGCGAGCTGAGTATTTCAAAACTTGAACTCAGCTCGCAACCCTACTCGAGTAGCTCGAGCTAGATTCGGTTCACCTCAAGTCGATTTCGGTTATTTTTCGACCTTGTCTCGAGTAGCTCGCGAGCTATCTCGAGTCGATTACACCTCTACTCATGTGATACAGTTGTTTATTTCTTGAGTTAAGCCCTCTGGATTAGGATCCTTTATAATTTGTCCAGACCTCCATCACAATAGCTACTTCTTGCCCCAATTGGTCGCCTCTAACACCACGTGAGGCTGCCGCCAACAACCGCTACTTCTGGTCGTCGATGACACCATGAGTTGCCATGCCAAACGTGATACTAAATCTCATTCTTTTGGAATTGAATTTCATTCCTTTGAATTCTGCAAATCAAATGGGCCCTTTGATGTAGATGGTTTACCTTGTATATAATTTTTATGTCTCCCTCACATCATACACTTGTTTATTTCGAGCGTTAAGTCCTCTAGGTTAGGATCCTTTATAATTTGTTTGGACCTCCATCACGATGTTTCCAAAGTGATCTCAAGACTTCTCGTACCTTATCAATATCTACTTCAATGCTAAAGAAAATACAAATCTTCTTTGCAAATGCATAAATTTAGTGTAGCTAAATGGGTTTAATGGAACACTTTTGTAGATCTTAGGAATTGTTTGGAATAGAAAGATAGGATTTGAATAAATTGTTCTTGGGACAACATACAAATTCAAAATTTACAATATGATTCCATAAAATGAATCTTATTTTGAGGGTATTTAGTTAATAGGAACTACAATAGGCAATAGCAAAAGACAAAATTGTCCTTTTCAAAAAAAAAATTAATATATATTTAATATTATTTAATACCAATATCCACCGCCTGCCGTCACCACCACCACCACCCACCGACACTACTCATCACCATCTACCCATCGCCACTATCATCACTACCATCACAGTCGGCACCGTCTCTACCTCAATCATGGCTGCCACCTACACATTGGGACTACTACCACCACCGATGTTGTCGCCACCATTGACACTATCATTGTCACCACCGCCACTAATGCCAAATTGTGGTGATGGCGACGACAAGTGGTGGGTTGTGGGGACGACGATGGAAATTGCGGTGGTGGTAGTGGTGGGTAGGTTGTGGGGATGGGGACAACTACAGCAATCACTTTAGCCACCACATCTTCATGCGATGTTTTTTCTTCCATCACTCAACCCCTCACTCAGCCACGTAGTGGTCATTTTCTATCACTCTCCACCGCACCAAATTATAGAACCCACATATTAACCACTAACTAATCAAAAATAAAGAATTAAAAAAAGGAGAAAAAGGATAAAAGTAACTAAACTACAGACTTGAAATTTGTGTAGAGTCCTACATGGGAGCATACCACGTAGAGAGAGAGAGCAAGTGGAGAACTCCATGCGTAAACTCAAGTGCGCCATGGTGGAGAAGTAAAATCGTTGATGATGGCATGGTCATCCACCCTCACGCCAATTCTGCTTCCATATCGTGTATTCTAAGCAATGAATCTAAGTCTACAAAACAGAAAACACTTTAAGGCACCACATGGGAGACCCTTATGATGCCCGTGTGGTTCTTAGGTCATCATATGAATACATAATTAACTAAAGTATATAGTATGGTGAAGAAGAATTGTAGGTATATAACTAGCTCTATCTATTAGCTAGGGAAGAATGGAGGCCATTTCAAAGCGAAGCATTAACTGATCGAGAAGAAGACGTTTACTTCTTAAGGGTCATTTGGTTTGCTGAAATCCCATGGAATGTGGTAGATTGGGATTAGATTCCATTCCGTTATCCTGTTTGATAAATTTATTTTAAAATGAATCAAATTTTAAGGAATCTAAATACTCCTTCAGTTGATGGAATGTACGATTCTCATGTAAGATAGATGGAATCTCATTCCAATTATTAAGGAATGTTGCAAAAAGATAAATATACCCTTATGTTCACCCTTAATATTATGCATTGTAAAAATCTCAAATTTTCACAACTGGGTGCCACTGCCATTGTTTACCCTTGTGTCTTTTCCTACACCAAGCTCATCGGGTCGTCACTGCGCCTAATTTCGGTAGCCAACCACACCACAAGCACCGACCACCTCCGCGGTCTTCGCGGACACCATTAATCATGGGTGTCTTCGCTCTTTGTAAGTAGCCACCATTGGGTGTTACCTCCGTGGTCGACGTCTCTGCCAACATCATACACTAACAACACCATGGGTCATCGTCGCCACCACGCCACAAACCACCTCCGTTTTTGCAGATACCACATGTCTCAAGTGCTACTTCTTGTTGCAATTGGTTTCCTCCTACACCACATGAGGCCGCTCTTGGTCACCATTGACACCACGAGTTTCCACACCAAACGTGATACTAAATCTCATTCTTTTGGAATTCAATTTCTTAAGAATTCAATTTCATCCCTTTAAATTCGACAAATTAAATGAGACCTTAGAGGTCGATGGATTACCCCGTATATAAATTTTATGTGGTTCTCACATTTGTTTATTTCTAGAGTTAAGTCCTCTAGATTAGGACCTTTATAATTTGTCCCGACCACCGTCGCAATGTTTACAAAGAGTTCTCATGACATCTTGTACCTTATCAATATCTACTTCAAGATTAAATAAAATACAAAGTTTCTTTGCATATGCATAAATTTAGTGTAGCTACGTGGATTTAATGGAACTCTTTTGTAGATCTTTGAAATTTTTTGGAATAGAAAAATAGGATTCGAATAGATCGTTTTTCGGAACAACTTACAAATTGAAATTTTATTAAGAATCTAGATTTTAAGGGAATTACAATTGGATTCGATGAATATGTGAATCTTATTTTGAGGCTATTTTGTTAATACGAATTGCAATAGGCAATAGCAAAAGACAGGATTGCCCTTTTTAAAAAATTTAATATTATATAATACCAATATCCACCGCCTGCGGCTGCCGCCACCACCCACCCATACCACTCATCACCAGCTACCCTTCGCCGCTATCATCACTACTACCTGAGTTGGTGCCGCCTCCACCTCAATTACGGACGCCACCGCAACCACCTACACATCGGGACTACTGCCAACGACATTGTTGTAACACCCTCAAACCTAGGCTATGGGATTAGTGGGTTTGTGGTACGTGCTTATTTGTTTTAATATGATTAAATGGTTAATTGAGTAATTATATTTATATGATTAAATAATTTTGCATGTATGTATTGTATGTATGTATGTAACCGTATGTATGTATGTATTTGTGTGCACGTGTTCATGGGAAGAGGAGGGTTTGCCACCTCCTATTTCATTTGTGTATACGTGTTAGGGGTTTAGCTAGTTAATTTTTATTCTCAAAACAAAAGAAAGTGAAGTGTGTGTATGTGAAGAATTCTCTCTGCCAAGAAACCGAAAGAAGAAGAAAAGAAAGAAGAACAATCGGAATTTTCATAGTTTATGCGATTTAGTTCTAAAGTCAAGATTCAAGGTTAGATATATGCTTTGTTATGATTACATGATAGTTTGATATAAACTTTGAATGTTTAAACATGAAATTCTTGAAGAACAATATGATCGGATTTGAAAACATGAATTTTGATGAGTTTATGAGTGTTCATATGAAATACATGTTATATGATGAAATGGTATATGAATACATGTTTAAATATGTTTAAATTATGTTTTTGAAATGATTAGATGAATTTATAATTCTGGCTTTGAGTATGAAGATGGCGGATTTGAAGAAGTATGATGTTGGCGGATTTGTTTGGGAAGAAGGCTTAAAACCGATACTTGTAATCCGAAACCCTAAATCCGATTGTTACAAACCAAGTACTTGAAATCCGGAACTCTAAAACCAACACTCTAAATCCTACACTTTGAGAAACCGATACTTATAAACCGAGACCCAAATCTGGTAGACTTGAAATCCGAATGATATAATCCGACACTCAAAATCCTATACTTAGAATCCGATACATGTGAAAACCGATACCCTTGAATCCGATGCACTTGAACTCTTGAAATCCGATTAAGGGAAATCCGACTCATTAGTAGAATCCGACACTGGGTAGCGGATTCTCGAAATCCGACAGTTTTGAGAAATCCGATACTTTGTGTTTTGAACTTGTATTTGTTTATTGTTTGATGTTTGTTTGATGAACGATTTATAAATATATGGATAAGATATATTTATGAGATTGAGACTGATTTAGTTATTGCTGTTTTTACAGGCAATCCAAAAGCTCAGTAAAATTAGATATCTGAGTTCAAGCTGAAATAGAGGTGAGTGGACGTTAAATACGGATGGTAAAGATTGCAGTTAATTTTATTGATGTAAAGCATGATTGTGGTTTGAGATTGAAATAATTGAACTGCTGACTGTGATAATGATTGTTGTTAACTGCTGCATGACTATTTAGTCGATACGCGCTCTTAGGATGATTTTGAGTTGCGTTTGAGAAGTCATCTATACGTGGACTTGGGCTGGGCTTGTCTAACTGGTTGGTTGAACAGTAGTAGCCTTTCTTTTGCATTTTTTGCTCAGAGGGGAGTTTACTATGCCAATCTAGTGGAAAGCTATCGGTAAACCTTTGCTTTGGCCGGCATTGGTTGTAGGTTCTGCGCCGAAACGCCGGTCTTCTCTGGATATGTGATTACATGATTGATGATTGATTGTGAATGTTTTCATTTGTTGTTTTAGCCTCTACTCACTTAGCTTTGTGCTAATTCCCCTCAGTTGATGTTTTGCAGGTCCGTGTTAGATTTGAAGAAGGAAGAGTTGACCACACTCTGATACTTATTTTGAAAAAAGACGAGTGACCAAACATATGTTAATTATGTTGTTGTCTTTTGAACAAATGATTGTATCTTTGTAAATATTGGTTAATGTATTTAAGTTGGTTTTAATTAGCTTCCGCAGTGCGTTTAAAAAAAATGGCTTGTGATTTTCCGGTGTTACAATTGTTGCCACCATTGATGTTGTTATCGCCACCCCCACTAATACCAAATTGTGGTAATGGCGAAAAGTGGTAGGTGGTGGGGACAATGATGGCAATTGTAGTGGTGGTATTGGTACAATGGTGGGTAGGTTATAGGGTGTGCGGCGGCAAGAGTGGTGATGGCGCTGGTATAGGTGTTTGGTGGTGGTGATGGTCTCGATGCGTGGGGTGTGTGGTTGATTGTGGGGTTAGGTGGTGGAAATGGTGGTGGCTAATAGACTGTGGTGTGCCACAACAGTTGTGGTGGTTAGTGGGTGAGGAGTGGTGGTTGAGCGGCGGGTGGCTAACCTGGTGATTGAGATGAAAGGGGTACGGAGGCATAAGACGTCTTAGCTTCAGGTTTTGTGATTTATTAGCTTGGAAGATACATTTGTTTTTGTATTTGTAAGGCGCAAATCTATCTAAGGAGTTATAAAACCTTGATAGCAAAGGAATTTCCAGGAATTTGGAGAACTACAATGGAGTTTAACAAAACAACATATGAAATGAAAAGTTGAATTCCAACTCCTATAATTCGACAAACCAAAAAGATTCTTAGGGTTGGAATGTTTTAAAAAAAATTGGATTTGACTAAAGAAATTAAAATAGGAATGTATAATCAATTAACTTCCCTAACTAATAGAATTTCTACCTATATGAGAATGAGTTTTTAAGATTATCCTGAACGTGAATTCATGTTACACATAGGAAAACGCCTTCGAATTACAACTTTGATGATTATCCAAAAGTGTTCATTCTTTACTCTATAAAAATATGTCTAATAAATGTTAAAGCGTTGTAGTTTGGCATAAAATAGACATATTATACCATTTACATCCCATTATTAACATGCATACAATAGTGAGTTACATTAATTACTTTGTTATGATATGTGTTTTAGGACACTAGAAAAGAAGAAATTGAGAAACCGATGAAAATGGTCTAGAAACCGAAGAAAACGAGAGAATGTGACAGCCCCGACACACATTTACTATTTTGACCATTCTCACTCATACGAACTCAGATTGAGTTGATTCAAATGACCATGAAAACTATATTCAATAAACTAAAATCATATCTTCGAAAAGTTAGCATCCATCGTCGATGCGATGCATTAAAGATGAAATGACGCGTCAAGAATCCAAGTCTAATGTGTAACATCCTACATTCGGGCCTAGTAATTACTTAGGCTTTGGTAAGTTAATACGTGTTTTCTATTTGATTAATGATAATTTAATTATTAGAAATTATACTTTTAATTAAATGTTATATATATAGGTTGATTTATATATACACATATATATGTACGGATATGTGTGTGCATGTAATTAAAAATGTGAGGTTGTGTTACAACCTCATAATGGGCCTAGTCGTGTTTGAATGTGGTACATCTAAAATTCCTATTTAATATTGAATGAAAGGAGAATAAATATATATAATTGATTAGATAAGAAAATAATAAAGAAATGATAATATTAAAATATTATGATAAATAAATAAAAATAATATATTATTAAATGATTTAGAACGAGGTTACCTAAAATATCCCCATTGGTTAAAACGGGTACTCGTGCGTAAAGTTGTAAGTTCGAAAGGGGAACAAGATACACACTTGTGGATAACAATAATCCACAAGCAGGTATCAAGTTTACACACTCACGTGTGCACCTCTTGAGCCAACACATACACTTTCTTAACTATTGACTTTGCGTTCTTGCTTTTGGAAGAGAGGAGATCAAGAAGATCAATAAGCAATCTGATATTTGTTGAATTAAAGTGCTGATTCAAGACTCCAATCTGCTGCAAACTATCAAGTATTAATTTCCATCTTGTTGTAAGTTCAATCTTCAAGTTCTTCACTTTCTTGAAGTTTACGTTCCAATTGGGTTTGTTTGATTTTGGACCCAATAATTAATTTTGAAGTTGCCAATCTGTTTCTAGGAGGTTTATATGTTCATAGGAATTGAATTCTGTAATTAAAATGATGGTTTGGATGGAATTTGGTAATTAAAGTGGCTAATGGGTCAAAGTAGTGATTTTGGTCCCAATCTCTGAATTGGTTGTTTTGGTATGTAAAGATGTTGTTTTTAGGTTGCTTTTGATGGGTATTTTCACATGTGAACATTAGAAACGGATTAGTAATACTCTGGAATAGTTTTGGTATGATTTGGGATGGAAACAGCAGGTTCTGCACGAACCTGCTGTTGTATATTGAAGGGCACAGGCGTGCCTCTCAAGAACAGACCGTACCTCAGGGCGTATCTAGGAGGCACGGCCGTACCTCCCAAGGGTACCCTGAAGTCACGGGGTGTACCTGAGACCCAGGTACGGGGCGTACCCGGAGCGTGCCACGTCAGGCACGGGCATGCCTTGGCAAGGTACGGGCATGCCCTGCCCCTTGCAGAATCTGTTTTACAAGGTTTTAATAGCTGTAAACCTTGTTTAGGTATTCCAGTTGATCCAGAAGCTACTGTATCGTAGAGAAAAGTATTCTAACTCGACAAGTGAGTGCCTGATAACATAACGATTAATATATCTATAACATATATTAACAATGATCACGGAATTGTAAACCATGAATTGTACACGCACTTGTTTAAGTGTAGGATTGCATGATGATGCTAGAATATACCATGAATTGATGTAAAGCATGATTTTGGTTTGAGATTGATATGATTGAACTGCTGATTGTGATAATGATTGTTGTTAACTGCTGCATGACTATTTGGTCGATACGCGCTCTTAGGATGATTTTGAGTTGCGTTTGAGAAGTCAGCTATACGTGGACTTGAGCTGGGCTTGTCTAACTGGTTGGTTGAACAGTAGTAGCCTTTCTTTTGCATTTGTTGCTCAGAGGGGAGTTTATTGTGCCAATCTAGTGGAAAGCTATCGGTAAACCTTTGCTTTGGCCGGCATTGGTTGTAGGTTCTGCGCCGAAACGCCGGTTTTCTCTGGATATGTGATTACATGATTGATGATTGATTGTGAATGTTTGCATTTGTTATTTTAGCCTCTACTCACTTAGCTTTGTGCTAATTCCCATCAGTTGATATTTTTGCAGGTCCGTGTTAGATTTGAAGAAGGAAGATTTGACCACACTCTGATACTTATTTTGAAAAGAGACGAGCCAGTTATTTTGTAACACCAAACATATGTTAATGATGTTGTTGTCTTTTGAACAAATGATTGTATCTTTGTAAATATTGGTTAATGTATTTAAATTGGTTTTAATTAGCTTCCGCAGTGCGTTTAAAAAAAATGGCTTGTAATTTTCCGGTGTTACAGTTTGGTATCAGAGCCTAGTTTTGGCGATGCATGCACGGATAGAGTGTTGCATTCCCAAATCTTGGCTCGTGACGGGTCAAGCTTTCCTTCAGGGGAATTAGGGTGAGTTAGAGTTGTCAGTAGTAGTTAGTATTTTGGATACTAACGGTTTATGCTAATGAGCTATGAGGTGATGTGATTGTAACAGATTATGGCTGACAGAGAGACTCCCATCCTACCTCTTGTGACCCAATCTACAGAGGCACCGGTTACTGAAAATGTGAACCAAGCAGGAACATCTGGTCAAGAACAAGAAAAAGATGAGAGTGAATATATCTTCAAATTAGAGAATGAGTTGATGGATCTCAGGAATAAAGTCCTTAACATGGAGCAGAGATTAAACCAACCGGAACCAACACCTGTACCAATTGCGATAACCACACAAGCAACAGTACCACCAGTGTCAGTACCCTTACCACCGATGACTCAAATGATGCAGCAACATTTCTTCTATCCGTATCCACATCCAGGAGGATATGCATTTGCGTTTCCGGGATATAAACAACCATGTACTTATAAGCAGTTCCTCGACTGTAAACCATCTGAATACCGGGGGAGTTCTGACCCCAGTATCACGTTGAACTGGCTTAGAGAAATGACTAAGACATTAGATGCTTGCAATTGTGAAAACGAGCTGAAAGTAAAATACGCATCGAGGATGTTAAAAGGAGATGCTATGGTCTGGTGGGATTCAATTACCGGCCACTTTACAGAGCAACAGCAGGAGAGCATCACTTGGAGTCAATTCCAGGAGAAACTTTGCGAGCAATACTGTGGAACTTTTGAGATTGCTAAAATAAAAAGGGAATTTATGGAATTGTAGATGACTGGAAACATGACTGTGGACCAACTCATCAGTCAATTCAACGAGAAGATGAGATTTTCCAAACACTGGGTGCCTGATGAAGAGTCGAAGATTGCTCATTTTGTGGGGGGCACTGCATCCAGATCTTCGTAGTGCCACTAGGTGGGCTACCACTTTATCCCAAGCCTTCACGTTAGCCAAGTCGGCTGAAGGGGATTTAATAGCAAGGAACAAGTTGAGTGGGGAAAGAATTTCCCAGCAGAAATCAAAGTTTGAACACTATAACACTCAACAAAGGCAAGGAGGACAGGGCAGTGGAAACCGACAAGGTAATCAGAATAAGACATCTTTTGCAGGTGGATCTGCTTAGAGGGCACCTTGGTGCAACAGGTGCAAGTCCTATCACCATGGGCAGTGTGCGCCCCAATCCATGAGATGTGTAAAATGTGGTCAGTTTGGCCATGACTTGAAGACTTGCAGACTGTAGAGGAGCGTCTGCTGGAACTGTCAGAAAGAGGGACACCGGGTTGGTGACTGCCCATTAAGCAAGAAGACAGGGTCAGGGTCTAGAGGGGGAGGAGCTGGGGGGTCATCTACAGCTGGGCAGAAATGGAAGAACCCACCCACTGCTGAGGGTCGGGCATTTAGGATGACAGTGGATGATGCCACTACCACAGATGATGTGATAACCGGTATGTTTCTAATAAACTCTATTCCTGCTAGAGTGTTATTTGATTCAGGGGCAAATCGCATGCATGCTTTTACAAATAACTTGTATTCATCAATATATACATATATATATATATATATGCACATGTAATTAAATACATGTTCCCATATCAGATAATCATGGCTTTGCAAACTTACATACATATAACCCTTGTGTGTACCATATTTAGCATACAATAACCGTGTAGTGCATTTACCAATTAAATCTCCCTTTATTGAACTCATGAAAGTCAATACTCACCTGAGCGTCTAAACAAAGCAATTATAGTGTTCAAGCTCTTCCCAGTCGCTGGAATCACCTAAACAATATCCCATATATCAATACCACATTAAACAGTAAATTTTGTGCTGAAACAGGGATCCTTACGGCCACAAGCACATGCTTGCTCCCACAAGGAAAGTGCTTTACTTGCGCCCGCAAGAGCATAACTATGCTTGCGCCCGCAAAGGGGGTCCTTACGCCCGCAAGCACACTCCTTGCGGCCACAAAGGATTTCCTTGCAACCGCAAGCAAGTCTGCACAGACCAATGTCGAGTTCCAGCCCCTGTTTTGGCCATTTTCCAACTCCAAACTTAACCAAAAGTTACCAAACTGATTTCCAGCATTCATATATGAACAAGGCATTCAAACTAAGCTAGAAACATGTTTCAAAACACACTTTAACATACCATTCATGAATTTGTACCAAAATCACCCAATTTGATCCATTTACATAAATTCTCTAAATCAATCCATAAACCTTACTTTAATTCAAGTTTCTGATTCATTTAAGATTAGAATAGGATTGGAAACTTGTTGGAATCATTGATTTCAATTATAGAAACCAATTTGGAGTTTTGACCATTTGACCTAAAAAGTCAAGAACATGAACTTGGTGAAGAGAGGCTTACAAGATGGATGAAGATGAAGAAGATGACAGATTCTTGGCTTGATTCTCTGATCAATTCCAACCCTTGATGATCCTTAATTAGCTTTCTCTTCAAGAATACAAGAATACAAGAACACAAGAACAATAAGCAAGTGTGTGTGTTTGTACGTATGTGAGTATGTGTGAAATGTCTGTGTTGGGTAATTAAGAACAGTCCTTGGTTTCTTAGTTATCCACAAGGGGTATTTTGTTCCCCTTTTCAACATACAACTCAACGCACGAATACCTGTTTCGAGTAACGAGGATATTTTTGGAAACCTCATTTGAAACCATTTAATATTTAATCATTATTATTTATTTTCTTTATTATTTTTAAATTCCCATTTAACTAACCAAAAACTTATTTCTTTGATTACTTAACATATATTCTTAATTTAATTCTTTTAAATTAACACACGTACCAAATGGAGCGCACGAATAGGCCCGATTTGAGGATGTTACAACTCTACCCCCTTAAGAAGATTACGTCCTCGGAATTTGCTCAGCTGGAAATAAATGAGGGTATCTTTCCTTCATGTCATCCTCGGTTTCCCATGTCATGTTAGGACCTAGGCTGTGCTTCCATTTGACAAGAACTAGTCTGATCAGCTTCTTACGCAGCTTCTTTGTTTTTGCGTTAAGAATTTCAACTGGCTCCTCTACAAGACGTTTAGCTGAATCAACCTTCAGCTCTTGCAGAGGTAGAACTTGATCTTCATCGACTTTACACTTTCTCAGATAGCATACATTGAAAGTGTTGTGAATACCAGATAGCTCAGGAAGCAATTCAAGAGATACTGTCTGCTCGTTGACCTTTCGGATAATCCTGAATGGACCAATATAACGTGGACTCAGCTAGCCCTTATGTCCAAACCGAAATACCCCCTTCCAAGGAGATACCTTCAAGAATACCCTATCGCCTTCGCAGAATTCAACAGGTCGGCGTTTTCGGTCTGCATAAAACTTTTGACGATCACGAGCTGCTTTTAATTTCTCCAGAGCTATTTTAACCTTATCCAAAGTAATCTGCACAATTTCGGGTCCGGCATACTGCTTCTCACCCGGTTCAAGCCAACAAGTGGGAGTTCGACAACGCCTCCGGTATAACATTTCATATGGTGGCATCCCGATACTAGAATGATAAGAGTTGTTATAAGCAAACTCTATCAACGAAAGATGAGAATCCCAAGATCCACCATATTCGAGCACGCATGCTCGGAACATATCTTCCAAAGTCTGAATTGTTCTTTCGGATTGACCATCCGTTTGTGGATGATAAGCAGTACTCAGATGAACCCGTGTACCAAGCTCACGTTGTAAGATTTGCCAGAAATTTGACACGAAACGAGAGTCACGGTCAAAAACAATAGAACAAGGTAAACCGTGACGAGTGACAATCTCGTTAATATAGAGTTGAGCTAGGCGTGTCAATGACGCAGATTCGTTTGTAGCAAGAAAATGAGCACTCTTGGTCAATCGGTCAACTACAACCCAAATCATGTTGTGCCCTCTGAGTGTCTTGGGTAACTTGGTAACAAAATCCATAGTAATATGATCCCACTTCCACTCTGGAATATCGAGCTGTTGCAGATTGCCATAAGGCCGTTGGTGCTCAGTTTTGACCTGTGCACAGATTTGACACTTCTCCACGAATGAAGCAATGTCTCTTTTAAGTGTAGGCAACCAATACAGCTTTTTGAGATCATAATACATCTTGGTTATACCTGGGTGAATGGACAACCTGGAATTATGTGCTTCCTGTATATCAGATCACGGTTGTCTCCAATGAATGGTACCCAGATTCGGGATTGAAAAGTCTTCAAACCCTGACTGTCATCAACAAGCTGATCTTTTAGCTTTCTCATAGTCTCTGCCTTCAGATTTTCCTCCTGTAGAGCTAATTGCTATGCTTCCCTCAATTTAGAAATAATATCAGGAACCACAGTACAGTAAGCTTCATGAACATGGCTTCAGTTGAAACCCCTTTTCTGCTCAAGGCATCAGCTACTACATTAGCCTTGCCCGGATGATAACGGATCTAATTAGCTCAATCCAGCGTCGTTGCCTCATATTGAGTTCTTTCTGAGAAAAGACATACTGTAAGCTTTTATGATCTGTACATATAACACATTTTGTGCCATATAAGTAATTCCTCCACAGCTTCAATGCAAATACAACTGCTTCGAGTTCAAGATCGTGTGTTGGGTAGTTCTTTTCATGCGGTTTTAATTGCCTGGAAGCATAGGCAATCACCTTGTTGCGTTGCATTAGAACACAACCCAAGCCAGAATAAGAAGCATCACAATATACTATGAAATCCTCCGACCCGTTTGGCAGAGTAAGAATCAAAGCTTCACAGAGTAGCCACTTTAAAGTTTGAAAGGATTGCTCCTGTGCATTAGACCACACATAAGCAACATCCTTCCGTGTCAATTTAGTAAGAGGACCAACGAGTTTAGAAAAATCGCGAATAAATCGCCGATAATAGCCAGCAAGACCAAGGAAACTCTTGACCTCTGTAGGAGTTTTAGGAACCTCCCAATTCATGACCGCCTCTATTTTAGCAGGGTCTACTTTCACACCTTCCCTGCAAATAACATGACCAAGAAAATGCACCTCCCGAAGCCAAAACTCACATTTAGAAAGTTTGGCATAGAGTTGTTCTCGCTTAAGAGTTTCGAGAACTTGACGAAGATGTGATTCATGTTCAGCTTCAGTCTTGGAATAGATCAAGATATCATCAATAATTACTATTACGAATTTGTCCCGAAATGGAGGACAAATTCGATTCATGAGATCCATAAAGATAGCTGGTGCATTGGTAGAGCCGAATGGCATCACCAAGAATTCAAAATGACCATAGTGTGTACGGAAGGCCATCTTCGGAATATCTTCAGCTTGTACCCGTACTTGATGGTACCCTAATCGGAGATCGATTTTAGAAAAACACGTTGCTCCCTGCAATTGATCAAATAAGTCATCTATGCGCGGAGTGGGTATTTGTTCTTTATAGTTCGCTTGTTAAGCTCCCTATAATCTATGCATATACGCATAGTCCCATCTTTCTTCTTGACAAAAAGAACTGGAGCCCCAAGGTGAAGAGCTCGGGCGTATGAAGCCCTTGTCAAGTAGTTATTGTATGTGATTCATCATCTCGCGGATTTCAGAAGGTGCGAGACGATACAGAGCTTTAGCCACTAGAGTAGCTCCGGGAACAAGATCAATCTTGTAATCTACATCCCTGACTGGAGGTAGTCCGGGTAATTCATCTGGAAAGACTTCAGGATATTCTGATACTACCCTGATATGTTCAATTGGTTGTTTCTCCATCTGAGTATTAATAACATAAGCAAAATAGGAAGCACAACCTTTTGTGACAGATTTCTGAGCTTGAATCACTGAAATGATAGGAATATCAGACTCCCATCCTTCTCCCCTCGCGATAGCATAAGACCCGTCAACTAGAGGAAACCTGATAATCTTCTTGGAACATATAATCTCAGCATCTCTACTGCTGAGCCAATCCATCCCGATCATAGCATCAAATCCCGCGATAGGCATAATAAGGAATGAAATTGAAAAGCTATGCCCATCGATATAAACAAGTGCTACCGGGACTTTCTCGGTAACATGAACTACTTTACCGTCAGCCACTTCTACTTTAATTGGATCAGTTAATGGAATAACAGGTAGTTGCAGCTTCTTACGACAAGATATTGAAATAAAAGAATAAGTAGCTCCACTATCAAATAATATACACGCTGGGGTAGATTCAATAAGAAAAGTACCCGTAATCACATCATCTGCAGCTTTGGCCTCTTCGGCCGTCATTTGGAACGCATGCCCTTTTGCACGTGGGGCGCCGTCTTTCTTCTGCTCGGATGAAGATCCTCCTGGTCTAGGGTTGGGATTTTTAGGACACTGAGCTATTTGGTGCCTAGACTGGTGACATCTGAAACAGACGTCCTCCTTGTACCTGCACTCCTCCATCGGGTGCCCTTTGGTTCCACACCTAACACACCTCCTGGTAGCTTTAGAACATCCACCAGAATGGTATGTGCGGCATGTATAGCACCATCGTTCATCAGACCTGGGCTTTTTAGAATCGCCCGTTTTAGTACCTGCAGAAAACTGTCCTTTTGCAGGACTTGGGTTAGAAGAGGATTGAAATTTCCTCTTGCTGCTGCCCGCTGCAGATTTACTTCTACATTGGATGCGATCACCATCCATCTGTCTAGCTATCTCGAAAGCTCGATCCAGATCAGCTGCTACTCGGACATGTGCCCGAAACTCAAGTGGTAATGTGGCAACAAACTTCCTTATCTTCAGATTTTCATCAGTTAACAAATGAGGTACAAACCTCATTTTATCAGTGAAAGCACCAATATGTTGCTCCATGGATTTATCTCCTTTTCGGAGATTATTAAACTCGCGTTCTAACCGCTCCATGTCATATTCAATGCAGTACTTCTTCTGCACCTTCTCTGAAAACTGCTCCCAAGACAGAGCTTCCAGTACCTCCTTTCTAACTGAGGCCTTGACCGTGTCCCACCAGAATATGGCACGGCCCTTCAGCATACGAACTGCATACCTGACGCGGTACTCAGATTCGAATTCACACGATTCAAAAGCCTGCTCTGTCTCACGAAGGCACCTCATGGTAACCACGGGGTCATCACTCCCCTTAAAAGTAGGTGGTTTATATGTCAAAAATTTCTTAAAAGAACACGGCTTGCGTGGTGCTTTACCAAGAGCCAAGTTAAACAAAAGCTCCTTTGCAACACGGAGCTCCTCCTCGAGGCGTCGAATATACTTCTGTTGTACCTGTTCGGCTGGAGCACCCTCAGTATGGTGCTGAGACTGTACGTCTCCAGCCTGTTGGGGTATATGTGAGGCCTCGTCCTCCATTTCCTTTAAAGCCTGTTCAGTTGCATCACGTGGGGCAGACATCTCTATCGATTTGCTATAAGAAAGAAAGGTATTCATTGTAGCATTTGTACTTGTATTTCAACATATAGACTTAACTATTAACAAGCCTTAATCATATAATTCTCATACTCAATTCTCTTTACCCAATGAGGAACACTTCAGAATGGTCGGGCCCGAGTTTGAGATTGAAAACTCTTTCAAGTACACAATTCCCTCAAACTTAGGCTCTGATACCTAACTTGTAACACTGCCTCAGCTATGGTCAAAATCCCGTGTAAATTTAGGTTTTTAAACTGCGTGGTACGGTTTGTAATAAGAGTGTTTACCTGTTTGATTAACTAGCTAGTAATTTTAAAACAACGTAGCGGAATATTTAAAACCAAACAAACAAACCTATCAATTATTACAGGTTAAAACCACATTGATTTGGCTTTTATATTTACATATCAAAAATAGTGCCAAATCACATACTATCAGTGTTACTACATCATCAACCGACCATTGTACACATTGTACTAGTTACAGTGTTCCTTCCCAAACGATATATACAATTCCCAGTAGAGAATCCCATCTCACCAGGCACACCTAATCCTTATCTTTAAAAAGATAATATCAACGGGATTAGCTATATAAAATAGCTATTGAGTACTAACAGGCATGAAAAGCAATAAAGCAAGTCATATACATATCACGAGTTAGCAAATAATGCTATCCTATCACATTGCGGAGTGCTGACATGTCCAGCGTGTGTATTATATTGCCGGGTTGCAAATCCAGCTCAAACCACTACCACCGGGGGAATCAAACACTACCATCCCTTGCTGGTCTCATCACATGAGTGAATCACCAAGCTCGTTTTGGAACCAAAAGCTCATAGGATAGCCCGTTAAGGCAATCACCTCCCAGATAATCTAAGTAACGGCACTCGAGTACCGTTAGTCTAGAACATTATGCCCGAAAGCCCAGGACCCAGCCGAAGCTGAACTTAATCAAGAAACTGTCCGGACATACACATAGCTCATCAGAAATCCTTTCAGGAACAATTGCATGCATGCTTTTACAAATAACTTGTATTCATCAATATATATATATATGCACGTGTAATTAAATACATGTTCCCATATCAGATAATCATGGCTTTGCAAACTTACATACATATAACCCTTGTGTGTACCATATTTAGCATACAATAACCGTGTAGTGCATTTACCAATTAAATCCCCCTTTATTAAACTCATGAAATTCAATACTCACCTGAGCGTCTAAACTAAGCAATTATATTGTTCAAGCTCTTCCCAGTCGCTGGAATCACCTAAACAATATCCCATATATCAATACCACATTAAACAGTAAATTCTGTGCTGAAACAAGGATCCTTACGGCCACAAGCACATGCTTGCGCCCACAAGGAAAGTGCTTTACTTGCGCCCGCAAGAGCAGAACTATGCTTGTGCCCGCAAAGGGGGTCCTTACGCCCACAAGCACACTCCTAGCGGCCGCAAAGGATTTCCTTGCGCCCGCAAGCAAGTTTGCACAGACCAGTGTCGAGTTCAACCCCTGTTTTGGCCATTTTCCAACTCCAAACTTAACCAAAAGTTACCAATCCGATTTCCAGCATTCATATATGAACAAAGCATTCAAACTAAGCTAGAAACATGTTTCAAAACACACTTTAACATACCATTCATGAATTTGTATCAAAATCACCCAATTTGACCCATTTGCATAAATTCTCCAAATCAATCCATAAACCTTACTTTAATTCAAGTTTCTGATTCATTTAAGATTAGAATAGGATTAGAAACTTGTTGGAATCATTGATTTCAATTATAGAAACCAATTTGGAGTTTTGACCATTTCACCTAAAAAGTCAAGAACATGAACTTGGTGAAGAGAGGCTTACAAGATGGATGAAGATGAAGAAGATGACAGATTCTTGGCTTGATTCTCTGATCAGTTCCAGCCCTTGATGATCCTTAATTAGCTTTCTCTTCAAGAACACAAGAACACAAGAACAATAAGCAAGTGTGTGTGTTTGTACGTATGTGAGTATGTGTGAAATGTCTGTGTTGGGTAATTAAGAACCATCCTTGGTTTCTTAGTTATCCACAAGGGGTATTTTGTTCCCCTTTTCAACATACAACTTAACGCACGAATACCCGTTTCGAGTAACGAGGTTATTTTTGGAAACCTCGTTTGAAACCATTTAATATTTAATCATTATTATTTATTTTCTTTATTATTTTTAAATTCCCATTTAACTAACCAATAACTTATTTCTTTGATTACTTAACATATATATTCTTAATTTAATTCTTTTAAATTAACACACGTACCAAATGAAGCGCACGAATAGGCCCGATTTGAGGATGTTACAATGACTGCTGTGGCTGGAGCTAAGATAGATATAGATGGTATTTGTTTTCCTGATTATTTCCTTGTAATGCCGTTATCTGGGTTCGATGTGGTGCTCGGGATGGATTGGCTGAGTCTGAATCAGGCCAGTATTAAGTGTCACAAGAAGTTGATTTCATTTCAGTTGGCTAATGGCACAAGAGTGGTAGCAAGGGGTGAGAAGGCTGGGACTGCAATTCCGATTATCTCGTGTTTGAAGGCTAAAAAGGCGTTGGATAAAGGTTGTGAATCGTATCTGGCCTATGTTATTGATGGAAAGAAAGAGAAGCAGACAGTGAACGACATCCGGGTGGTAACGGAATACCCGGAGGTGTTTCCAGAAGAATTACCAGGGCTACCTCCAGTTCGTGAGGTAGAGTTCAAGATAGACCTGATTCCTGGTTCCCGACTAGTGGCAAAGGCACCGTACAGGTTGTTACTGTCAGAGATCCGGGAGATGATGACTCAGATACAGGATTTGTTGGATAAAGGGTTTATACGTCCAAGTTCATCTCCGTGGGGAGCACCAGTTCTGTTTGTGAAGAAGAAAGACGGTACGTTGCGTATGTGTATTGACTATTGTGAGATAAACAATAGGACGATAAAGAACAAGTATCCGTTGCCAAGAATTGATGATCTGTTTGATCAACTACAGGGGGCTTCGTTTTTTTCTAAGATAGATTTGAGATCAGGATATCATCAGGTGCGTGTTTCTGAGGAAGACGTGTCAAAGACGGCTTTTCGTACGCGTTACGGGTATTATGAGTTTTTGGTTATGCCATTCGGCTTAACCAATGGACCTGCGATTTTCATGGATTTAATGGGTCTGTCGACCATTTCTTGATAATTTTGTGATAGTCTTCATTGACGATATACTGATATACTCAAAGACAGAAGTGGAGCATGAACAACATTTGAGACAGATTTTGGAAACACTAAAGAAAGAGCATCTATTTGCTAAGTTCTCAATATGCAAATTCTGGTTGAGAGAGGTTCAATTCTTAGGGCATGTGATCTGTTACGAGGGAGTAAAAGTGGATCCTTCGAAAGTGGAGGCAGTTATGAATTGGAATGCTCCGAAGACACCGTCCGAGATTAAGAGTTTTCTGGGGTTAGCTGGATACTACCGCAGGTTTATAAAAGATTTCTCCAAGATTGCGGGTCCGTTGACAAAGTTGACTCGAAAGGATGTTACATTTAATTGGGGTAGTGAACAAGACAAAGCCTTCCAGAAGTTGAAACAGTTGTTATGTCAGGCCCTTATTCTTGCATTGCCAAGTGATTCAGAGGATTTTATAGTTTATTGTGATGCATCATTTGCGGGATTGGGTTGTGTACTTATGCAGAGGGATCGGGTGATTGCATATGCTTAAAGACAGTTGAAACCCCATGAGAAGAATTACCCGACACATGACTTGGAATTGGCAACAGTTGTATTTGCCCTAAAGCTGTGGAGACACTACTTGTATGGCACCAAGTGCGTGCTTTGTATCGACCATAAGAGCCTACAGTATGTATTTACACAGAAAGATTTGAATAAGAGACAGAGACGCTGGGTGGAATTGATTAAAGATTACGATTGCAAAATCAGGTATCACCCAGGAAAAGCAAACGTAGTAGCAGATGCCTTAAGCCGCAAGGGAGTAGGAAGTTCTATCCAATTTATGCATATTGAGATTATATCAGATCTAGTGGGTAGACTCAAGTCTGCACAGTTAGAAGCTTTGAAGGAGGAAAATTTAAAGAATGAACTGATGAAGAAACGTAAGGACGAACTTGCCGAGGATTCTCATGTATTGAAAACATATAAAACTCGTGTGTGGGTGCCTATGCTTGGAGATTTGAGGAAGCTGATTTTGACAGAAGCACACAAGTCCAGATTGACAGTACACCCAAGAAGCACTAAAATGTACAACGACCTGAAAGTGCTTTACTGGTGGCCTACTATGAAAACAGATGTGGCACAGTTTGTGGAATCATGCCATATCTGTGCACATGTGAAGGCCGAGCATCAGAAGCCTTACAGTTCTTTAAAACAATTGGAAATCCCTGAGTGGAAGTGGGAACATATAACGATGGATTTCATGACTAAACTTCCGTGAACTCAGAGAAATAATGATACGATTTGGGTGATTGTGGATCTGCTGACCAAGAGTGCTCACTTCTTAGCTACATGTGAAACGGCTTCTCTGAGTAAGTTGGCTCAACTTTATGTTAACGAGATTGTTGCGAGGCATGCAATGCCATTATCAATAGTATCTGACAGAGACTCCAGATTCGTTTCTAACATTTGGAGGAGTTTACAAAGAGAATTAGGGACGAGGATTAACCTGAGTACTGCATATCATCCCCAGACAGACGGTCAGACTAAACGAACCATACAGACACTTGAGGATATGTTGCGTGCTTGTGTGATTGAGTATGGTGGATCTTGGGATTCGCACCTGCCATTAATTGAGTTTGCATACAATAATTCTTACCACTCCAGTATAGGGATGCCTCCGTACGAGATGTTATACGGCCGTCATTGCCATACTCCGATGTGTTGGTTAGAGGCGGGTGAGAAACAATTTGCAAGGCCTGAGATAGTTCAGATAACAGTTGATAAGGTTGCTATTGCCAAAGACAAGTTGAAAGCAGCCAGAGATAGGTAGAAAATGTACGCAGATCCACGTCGTTGCCTAGTTAAGTTTGATGTGGGGGAGTTAGTGTACCTAAAGGTTTCTCCGTGGAAGGGTGTGATTCGATTTGGTAAACGAGGGAAGTTGGCTCCCCGTTACATTGGTTCCTTCCGCATTCATCAAATTGTGAATGACCAGACAGTTACACTAGATCTTCCAGCAGAACTTGCAGGAATTCATAACACGTTCAATGTTTGCTATCTGGAAAATGCAAAGTTGATGATGAAAGTCAGATCCTCCCAATGCAAGAACTGAAAGTTGATTCTAAGAAGAGATTGATAGAAGAACCTGTATAACTGTTAGATCGGAAAGTGACCAAGCTCCGAAAGAAGCAGATACCAATGGTGTTGGTCAAGTGGAAGCACAGTCTAGGTTCTGATTTAACATGGGAGACTGAAGCAGAGATGAAGGAAAGATATCCCTGTTTGTTTGAGCAGGAAAGGATTCTGAGGACGGAATCCTCTTAAGGGGGAGAGATTTGTAACACCCTCAAACCTAGGCTAGGGGATTAGCGGGTTTGTGGTATATGCTTATTTGTTTTAATATGATTAAATGGTTAATTGAATAATTATATTTATATGATTAAATAATTTTACATGGATGTATTGTATGTATGTATGTAACCATATGTATGCATGTATTTGTGTGCACGTGTTCATGGGAAGAGGAGGGTTTGCCACCTCCTATTTAATATTCAAGGTTAGATATATGCTTTGTTATGATTACATGATAGTTTGATATAAACTTTGAATGTTTAAACATGGAATTCTTGAAGAACAATATGATCGGATTTGAAAACATGAGTTTTGATGAGTTTATGAGTGTTCATATGAAATACATGTTATATGATGAAATGGTATATGAATACATGTTTAAATATGTTTAAATCATGTTTTTGAAATGATTAGATGAATTTATAATTCTGGCTTTGAGTATGAAGATGGCGGATTTGAAGAAGTATGATGTTGGCGGATTTGTTTGGGAAGAAGGCTTAAAACCGATACTTGTAATCCGAAACCCTAAATCCGATTGTTACAAACCAAGTACTTGAAATCCGGAACTCTAAAACCAACACTCTAAATCCTACACTTTGAGAAACCGATACTTATAAACCGAGACCCAAATCTGGTAGACTTGAAATCCGAATGATATAATCCGACACTCAAAATCCTATACTTAGAATCCGATACATGTGAAAACCGATACCCTTATATCCGATGCACTTGAAGTCTTGAAATCCGATTAAGGGAAATCCGACTCATTAGTAGAATCCGACACTGGGTAGCGGATTCTCGAAATCCGACAGTTTTGAGAAATCCGATACTTTGTGTTTTGAACTTGTATTTGTTTATTGTTTGATGTTTGTTTGATGAATGATTTATAAATATATGGATAAGATATATTTATGAGATTGAGACTGATTTAGTTATTGCTGTGTTTACAGGCAATCCAAAAGCTCAGTAAAATTAAATATCTGAGTTCAAGCTGAAATAGAGGTGAGTGGACGTTAAATACGGATGGTAAAGATTGCAGTTAATTTTATTGATGTAAAGCATGATTGTGGTTTGAGATTGAAATAATTGAACTGCTGACTGATAATGATTGTTGTTAACTGCTACATGACTATTTGGTCGATACGCGCTCTTAGGATGATTTTGAGTTGCGTTTGAGAAGTCAGCTATACGTGGACTTGGGCTGGGCTTGTCTAACTGGTTGGTTGAACAGTAGTAGCCTTTCTTTTTCATTTGTTGCTCAGAGGGGAGTTTACTATGCCAATCTAGTGGAAAGCTATCGGTAAACCTTTGCTTTGGCTGGCATTGGTTGTAGGTTCTGCGCCGAAACGCCGGTCTTCTCTGGATATGTGATTACATGATTGATGATTGATTGTGAATGTTTTCATTTGTTGTTTTAGCCTCTACTCACTTAGCTTTGTGCTAATTCCCCTCAGTTGATGTTTTGCAGGTCCGTGTTAGATTTGAAGAAGGAAGAGTTGACCACACTCTGATACTTATTTTGAAAAGAGACGAGCGACCAAAGATATGTTAATTATCTTGTTGTCTTTTGAACAAATGATTGTATCTTTGTAAATATTGGTTAATGTATTTAAGTTAGTTTTAATTAGCTTCCGCAGTGCGTTTAAAAAAAATGGCTTGTGATTTTCCGGTGTTACAATTGTTGCCACCATTGATGTTGTTATCGCCACCCCCACTAATACCTAATTGTGGTAATGGCGACAAGTGGTAGGTGGTGGGGACAATGATGGCAATTGTTATGGTGGTATTGGTAGAATGGTGGGTAGGTTATAGGGTGTGCGGAGGCAAGAGTGGTGATGGCGCTGGTAGAGGTGTTTGGTGGTGGTGATGGTCTCGATGAGTGGGGTGTGTGGTTGATTGTGGGGTTAGGTGGCGGAAATGGTGGTGGCTAATAGACTGTGGTGTGCCACAACAGTTGTGGTGGTTAGTGGGTGAGGAGTGGTGGTTGAGCGGCGGGTGGCTAACCTGGTGATTGAGATGAAAGGGGTACGGAGGCATAAGACGTCTTAGCTTCAGGTTTTGTGATTTATTAGCTTGGAAGATACATTTGTTTTTGTATTTGTAAGGCGCAAATCTATCTAAGGAGTTATAAAACCTTGATAGCAAAGGAATTTCCAGGAATTTGGAGAACTACAATGGAGTTTAACAAAACAACATATGAAATGAAAAGTTGAATTCCAACTCCTATAATTCGACAAACCAAAAAGATTCTTAGGGTTGGAATGTTTTAAAAAAAAATTGGATTTGACTAAAGAAATTAAAATAGGAATGTATAATCAATTAACTTCCCTAACTAATAGAATTTCTACCTATATGAGAATGAGTTTTTAAGATTATCCTGAATGTGAATTCATGTTACACATAGGAAAACGCCTTCGAATTACAACTTTGATGATTATCCAAAAGTGTTCATTCTTTACTCTATAAAAAAATGTCTAATAAATGTTAAAGCGTTGTGGTTTGGCATAAAATAGACATATTACACCATTTACATCCCATTATTAACATGCATACAATAGTACATTAATTACTTTGTTATGATATGTGTTTTAGGACACTAGAAAAGAAGAAATTGAGAAACCGATGAAAATGGTCTAGAAACCGAAGAAAACGAGAGAATGTGACAGCCCCGACACACATTTACTATTTTGACCATTCTCACTCATACGAACTCAGATTGAGTTGATTCAAATGACCATGAAAACTATATTCAATAAACTAAAATCATATCTTCGAAAAGTTAGCATCCATCGTCGATGCGATGCATTAAAGATGAAACGACGCGTCAAGAATCCAAGTCTAATGTGTAACATCCTAAATTCGGGCCTAGTAATTACTTAGGCTTTGGTAAGTTAATACGTGTGTGTGCATGTAATTAAAAATGTGAGGTTGTGTAACAACCTCAAAATGGGCCTAGTCGTGTTTGAATCTGGTACGTCTAAAATTCCTATTTAATATTGAATGAAAGGAGAATAAATATATATAATTGATTAGATAAGAAAATAATAAAGAAATGATAATATTAAAATATTATGATAAATAAATAAAAATAATATATTATTAAATGATTTAGAACGAGGTTACCAAAAATATCCCCATTGGTTAAAACGGGTACTCGTGCGTAAAGTTGTAAGTTCGAAAGGGGAACAAGATACACACTTGTGGATAACAATAACCCACAAGCAGGTATCAAGTTTACACACTCACGTGTGCACCTCTTGAGCCAACACATACACTTTCTTAACTATTGACTTTGCGTTCTTGCTTTTGGAAGAGAGGAGATCAAGAAGATCAATAAGCAATCTGATATTTGTTGAATTCAAGTGCTGATTCAAGACTCCAATCTGCTGCAAACTATCAAGTATTAATTTCCATCTTGTTGTAAGTTCAATCTTCAAGTTCTTCACTTTCTTGAAGTTTACGTTCCAATTGGGTTTTTTTGATTTTGGACCCAATAATTAATCTTGAAGTTGCCAATCTGTTTATAGGAGGTTTATATGTTCATAGGAATTGAATTCTGTAATTAAAATGATGGTTTGGATGGAATTTGGTAATTAAAGTGGCTAATGGGTCAAAGTAGTGATTTTGGTCCCAATCTCTGAATTGGTTGTTTTGGTATGTAAAGATGTTGTTTTTAGGTTGCTTTTGATGGGTATTTTCACATGTGAACATTAGAAACGGATTAGTAATACTCTGGAATAGTTTTGGTATGATTTGGGATGGAAACAGCAGGTTCTGCACGAACCTGCTGTTGTATATTGAAGGGCACAGGCGTGCCTCTCAAGAACAGACCGTACCTCAGGGCGTACCTAGGAGGCACGGCCGTACCTCCCAAGGGTACGGGGCGTGCCTTAACCCTAGCGAGCCCGGGGGTACCCTGAAGTCACGGGGTGTACCTGAGACCCAGGTACGGGGCGTACCCGGAGCGTGCCACGTCAGGCACGGGCATGCCTTGGCAAGGTACGGGCATGCCCTGCCCCTTGCAGAATCTGTTTTACAAGGTTTTAATAGCTGTAAACCTTGTTTAGGTATTCCAGTTGATCCAGAAGCTACTGTATCGTAGAGAAAAGTATTCTAACTCGACAAGTGAGTGCCTGATAACATAACGATTAATATATCTATAACATATATTAACAATGATCACGGAATTGTAAACCATGAATTGTACACGCACTTGTTTAAGTGTAGGATTGCATGATGATGCTAGAATATACCATGTTCACACAATGTAGTATGCACTTGATTAGGTGTATGCTATGATGATTATTGAATATATATGCGCGCATTGATTGATGATTCGATTGAATCAAATTGTTTGTTTGTGATTGATCCGGATCTTATGGACAAAGTTGTCCTGGACAAAGCTGTCCTACAAGAACAAAGCTGTTCTACTTAAGGACAAAGCTGTCCTCTTCGGTATAGCTGCGGCTGTACAATAGAGGAATCTGTTGATTCCAAAACGAAACGGTGGACGCTGTATAGCTCCCCCACCGGAGCGGTTGATGTGTTTGGTACCCCAGTTTGGTGCATTGAGTCGGGTTAGCTCCCCTGCAAGATATATTACCACTTGACTACGCTAACTCACCGCGAGATGCTAGGATAGAACTATCTGAGCATGATTGATGATATGTGATGTATTTATGTTGATCGCATGGTATTTGAGTACTCACTAGCTATTATAGCTAACAGATGCTACACCCTACATGTGCAGGTAATCCTTAGTGAGCTCGGGACCCTGCGGGTAGTTTGATTTAATAGGAGGAATACTTTGTCTGTAATAACTCTGAAATAATGTTGTTTGTATTTTATAATGGTCGACCGGATAAGTAACAGTAACACCGAAGTTGTATGTGGCATCTTTTGTTTATAATATATTTTCCACGTGTTTTCTATTTCCGCTGCAAGATTTTAATTGAAAAAGACAAACAAATGTTTTAAAAAGAAAAATTTGGTTCTCGAAACGGCGGTGTTACCAGCTGGTATCAGAGCCTAAGTTTGAGTGAATTGGATACTTGGAAGAGCATTCAGTCTCAAATTCAGGTTCTCGACCATTATTTAAAGTGTTCCTCGGGAGGTGTTGGGGTGTGAGAGTGATTGATATGATTCACATGACTAACACAATTGTTGATTATTTGTTTATTTGATTAACATGATTAATCAAGTATGGAAAAGTATACTAAGTATGTTTGACTTTAATGATCTAACAGAACTTAGAGATTGACTATGTCAGGAAGTGATGATCGGGAGGCGTATATTCGCGACTTGGAGGTTCGTCTTAAAGCCTCTGAGGAACGTGTTCCCGAAAAGAAGATGGCCATGGGATTAAAGGCCTTCATGATGTGTTCACCACCGACTTTTGAAGGTAACATGGATATGGTGGTCGCGGAGCGGTGGATCCGCGATACTGAATTGACATTCGAGACATGTGAGGCTGATGAATCCAAGAAGGTGGCATATGCACGAAAGATGCTGCGAGGTAGAGCGGTGTCCTGGTATGATACGGTGATAGCTTCTACACCTGCTGCAGTCCTCAACTCTATGACATGGTCTAATTTTCTGAGGATCATGAGGGCTAAATACTGTTCAGCCCAGGCGGTAGAAGCAGTGGATAATGAGTTCCGAGCCTTGTCTAAAGGCAATCGATCGATTAAGGAACTCATCACCAGGTATACCGAATTGGTTCGTTTCGTGCAGGGTTCTTTACCGGACGAGGATGCAAAGATTAACCGCTTTGCACTTGCTCTGCCACTGGAGTATCGATCATCCGTCCGGTTTGCCACTACTCTGGATAGGGCATTTGATATTGCACGCCCGTATGAGACTGATCATGCTTCACAAGCTGGGGGAACTTCCAAAAGGAAGTTTGAACAGTCTTCGGGGTCGAAGGCTACAGGTGGAGGATCATGGCAGAGACAGCCTCAGCAACATCAGCAGCAACAAGGGGGTTCCAGGTATAATCCTTCTGATGATCTATGGTGTGCTTCGTGTTGATCTAGGCATACCGGGCATTGTACCAAGAATACTGCAAGGTGTCCTAAATGTGGTCAAAAGGGGCATACAGCTGAAAGCTGTAAACATAAAGATAATGTGTGCTTTAAATGCTTCAAGCTGGGTGACACCGATCGGCTGATTGTAGGTCGAGTTCCAACACCGGATCAGGAGGAGCCGGTGGATCTTCCTCGGGTCGGGGAAAGAATGTTGCTCCAGGCAGGGCGTTTCAAATGACAACCGATGAGGCTAAGGCTGCAGCTGATGTTATCACTGGCACCTTTCTTATTAATAATTCTCCTGCCTGTGTTTTATTTGATTCAGGAGCAACATATTCTTTCATCTCTACATTCTTATGTGCTAAACTGCAATTGCCTATCTGTACACTGACTGATCCGTTAAGTGTTGAAGTTGATAGTGGTAGGATAGTCTCTGTTGTTCATAGAGTTCCTATCGCACTGATTGATATTGACGGGACTAGTTTCCTTGTTTCTTTTCTGGTTATGCCGATTGCTGGATTTGATGTAGTAATCGGGATGGATTGGCTCAGCAATCAAAATGCTGAGATTGTTTGCTCGAAGAAGATTATTAAAATTCCTTTCTCTGACGGGTCATATGCTGTGGCACGTGGTGAAGGAAGAACTTCTAAAACTCCATTGATTTCTTTGATGAAAGCTCGCAAATTTGTAGCCAAGGGATGTGAGTCCTAATTGGCTTATGTTATTGATACACATATGGAGAAGAAAGCTGTAAATGACATTCGGGTAGTTTCTGAATACCCGGGTGTTTTCCCTGATGAATTACTGGGTTTGCCACCGGTAAGAGATGTAGAATATCAGATATAGGAACTTCTTGATAGAGGTTTCATTCATCCCAACTCTTCGCCTTGGGGAGCTCCAGTATTGTTTGTTAAAAAGAAAGACGGGACGATGCAGATGTGCATTGACTACAGGGAGCTGAATAAGCGAATTGTAAAGAAGAAGTACCCTCTTCCTCGTATTGATGATCTGTTTGATCAACTTAAGGGTGCTACTTGCTTTTCAAAGATAGATCTTCGTTCTGGTTATCATCAAGTCCGTGTACGCGATAAAGATATTCCAAAAACGGCTTTCAGGACGAGATATGGGCATTATGAGTTTCTTGTGATGCCTTTCGGATTGACGAATGCTCCAGCAATATTTATGGATCTTATGAACCATGTCTGTAGTGCCTTTCTTGACAAATTTGTCATTGTATTCATTGATGACATTCTTATTTATTCCAAATCTAAAGCAGAACATGAGTCACATCTTCGCATAGTCCTTGACACGTTGATGCGTAGGTGGATGGAATTGATTAAGGACTATGATTGTGAAATCAAATACCACCCGGGCAAGGCTAACGTGGTGGCTGATGCTTTAAGCCGAAAGGGCTCCATAGAAACTGTTAAATTCATGAAAATTACTATCGTTTCTGATCTTATCACTCGAGTTAAGGAGGCTCAGCAAGAAGCCTTATTATAAACTAATCTAAAGGCAGAAGTTATGGCTAAGTTGAAGGAGCAGCTACAAGATGACAGCAGGGGATTGAAGACTTATAGGTCCCGAATCTGGGTACCTAGCATCGGAGGGAACCAGGATCTTATCTTGAAGGAGGCGCACAGTTCTCGTCTATCTGTTCATCCTGGGTGCACTAAAATGTACCATGATCTTAAGGCACTTTATTGGTGGCCTACTCTGAAACGTGACATTGCCTCTTATGTGGAGAAATGTCAGATCTGTGCACATGTGAAGACCGAGCACCAACGACCCTATGGAAATTTGCAACAATTACCAATTCCTGAATGGAAATGGGACAACATTACCATGGATTTTGTTACTAAATTGCCCAGGACTTCTAAAGGGCATGACTTGATCTGGGTGATTGTTGACAGACTCACCAAGTGTGCACACTTCCTAGCTGTGAATGAATCTTCTTCTATGCCCAGACCTGCTCAGATCTATATAAATGAAATTGTTGCTCGACACGGTGTTCCTCTATCTATTGTCTCTGATAGAGATACACGCTTTGTTTCACACTTCTGGAGCAGTCTTCAATGGGAGCTTGGTACTTGTGTTCATTTGAGTACCGCATACCATCAACAAACAGACGGACAGTCCGAAAGGACTATCCAAACTCTTGAAGACATGCTACGCGCATGTGTACTTGAATACAGTGGCTCGTGGGATTCTCATTTGCCTTTGATTGAGTTTGCTTACAATAACTCATATCATTCAAGTATCGGTATGCCACCGTATGAGATGCTTTATGGTAGGTGTTGTCGCACACCTATTGGCTTGAACCAGGGAGAAGCAATATGCTGGACCTGATCTGGTCCAGATTACAGTAGATAAAGTTAAGCTTGCATGTGAGAAGCTTAAAGCAGCCAGGGATAGGCAAAAGATGTATGCTGATCCTAATTGCAGGCCGGTTACCTTTGAAATTGGTGATCGGGTATTCTTGAAGGTTTCTCCCTTGAAGGTTGTTATCAGATTCGGCAAGAAGGGAAAGGTGAGTCCGAGATATATTGGTCCTTTCAGAATTATCCAGAAATTCAATGAGTAGACAGTATCTTTGGAGTTACCTCCAGAGCTATCAGGTATTCATAATACCTTCAATGTTTGCTATCTTCGTAAGTGCAAGGTGGATGAAGATCATATTCTACCCTTGCATGATCTGAAAGTTGATTCTTCTACACGGCTCGTGGAAGAACCCGTCGAGATTCTGAACACGAAGACTAAGCGGCTGAGAAAGAAGACTATTCAGCTGGTCATGGTCAAATGGAAGCACAACCTCGGGTCAAACCTGACGTGGGAGACCGAGGAGGATATGAGGGCCCGCTATCCCTATTTGTTCACTTAAAGTAGATTCCGAGGATGGAATCTTTTTAAGGGGGGTAGATTTGTAACAACCTCAAAATGGGCCTAGTCGTGTTTGAATCTGGTACGTCTAAAATTCCTATTTAATATTGAATGATAGGAGAATAAATATATATAATTGATTAGATAAGAAAATAATAAAGAAATGATAATATTAAAATATTATGCTAAATAAATAAAAATAATATATTATTAAATGATTTAGAACGAGGTTACCAAAAATATCCCCATTGGTTAAAACGGGTACTCGTGCGTAAAGTTGTAAGTTCGAAAGGGGAACAAGATACACACTTGTGGATAACAATAACCCACAAGCAGGTATCAAGTTTACACACTCACGTGTGCACCTCTTGAGCCAACACATACACTTTCTTAACTATTGACTTTGCGTTCTTGCTTTTGGAAGAGAGGAGATCAAGAAGATCAATAAGCAATCTGATATTTGTTGAATTCAAGTGCTGATTCAAGACTCCAATCTGCTGCAAATTATCAAGTATTAATTTCCATCTTGTTGTAAGTTCAATCTTCAAGTTCTTCACTTTCTTGAAGTTTACGTTCCAATTGGGTTTGTTTGATTTTGGACCCAATAATTAATCTTGAAGTTGCCAATCTGTTTCTAGGAGGTTTATATGTTCATAGGAATTGAATTCTGTAATTAAAATGATGGTTTGGATGGAATTTGGTAATTAAAGTGGCTAATGGGTCAAAGTAGTGATTTTGGTCCCAATCTCTGAATTGGTTGTTTTGGTATGTAAAGATGTTGTTTTTAGGTTGCTTTTGATGGGTATTTTCGCATGTGAACATTAGAAACGGATTGGTAATACTCTGGAATAGTTTTGGTATGATTTGGGATGGAAACAGCAGGTTCTGCACGAACCTGCTGTTGTATATTGAAGGGCACGGGCGTGCGTCTCAAGAACAGACCGTACCTCAGGGCGTACCTAGGAGGCACGGCCGTACCTCCCAAGGGTACGGGGCGTGCCTTAACCCTAGCGAGCCCGGGGGTACCCTGAAGTCACGGGGTGTACCTGAGACCTAGGTACGGGGCGTACCCGGAGCGTGCCACGTCAGGCACTGGCGTGCCTTGGCAAGGTACGGGCGTGCCATGCCTCTTGCAGAATCTGTTTTACAAGGTTTTAATAGCTGTAAACCTTGTTTAGGTATTCTAGTTGATCCAGAAGCTACTGTATCGTAGAGAAAAGTATTCTAACTCGACAAGTGAGTGCCTGATAACATAACGATTAATATATCTATAACATATATTAACAATGATCACGGAATTGTAAACCATGAATTGTACACGCACTTGTTTAAGTGTAGGATTGCATGATGATGCTAGAATATACCATGTTCACACAATGTAGTATGCACTTGATTAGGTGTATGCTATGATGATTATTGAATATATATGCGCGCATTGATTGATGATTCGATTGAATCAAATTATTTGTTTGTGATTGATCCGGATCTTATGGACAAAGTTGTCCTGGACAAAGCTGTCCTACAAGAACAAAGCTGTTCTACTTAAGGACAAAGCTGTCCTCTTCGGTATAGCTGCGGCTGTACAATAGAGGAATCTGTTGATTCCAAAACGAAACGGTGGACGCTGTATAGCTCCCCCACCGGAGCGGTTGATGTGTTAAGTACCCCAGTTTGGTGCATTGAGTCGGGTTAGCTCCCCTGCAAGATATATTACCACTTGACTACGCCAACTCATCGCAAGATGCTAGGATAGAACTATCTGAGCATGATTGATGATATGTGATGTATTTATGTTGATCGCATGGTATTTGAGTACTCACTAGCTATTATAGCTAACAGATGCTACACCCTACATGCGCAGGTAATCCTTAGTGAGCTCGGGACCATGCGGGTAGTTTGATTTAATAGGAGGAACACTTTGTCTGTAATAACTCTGAAATAATGTTGTTTGTATTTTATAATGGTCGACCGGATAAGTAACAGTAACACCGAACTTGTATGTGGCATCTTTTGTTTGTAATATATTTGCCACGTGTTTTCTATTTCCGCTGCAAGATTTTAATTGAAAAAGATAAACAAATGTTTTAAAAAGAAAAATTTGGTTCTCGAAACGGCGGTGTTACAGGTTGCCACCTCCTACTTGACATTTTGGGGATGTGTACCCATGGTTACATAGGATTAACATCAGAAACTTATATCTCGCTTTGAAAGTTTTATGTGTGTACTGTGTGTATGTGCCAAGAGAAAAAGAAAAACAAGTAATCGGATTTGATTTCTTGAAGTGGTTGGATTCAAGTTTAGGTTGGTAAACTTCTTTTAAATATTTACATGATTGATTCATGTTAACATGCTATGGTTTTGATTAACAACATGCTGGGTTTTTGTATATGAACACCATGTACGAACTTGTATGTGAACTTGACAAGTGGGTTTGATTGACTTGGTTTTGTTCTTGAGTTTTTATGGTGTTCTGGTTGATAATAAGCATGTTTTAGATAGTTTTAACATGATTAGACGTGATTTCTAGTAAGCTTATGTTGCTGGATATTTGATTCATTATTGGTTAATGTTGGCGGATTGTTGCTTGAAGAAGATGATGATATCCGGGTACTATAAATCCGGTAGTCAAATCCGAAAGGGGTTAATCCGACAAGAGGAATCTGATGGTGGATTCTAATATATTGAAATACAGTGGCTTTGAATCCGGTAGAGGAATCCGATGGTGGATTCCTACAAGATTGAATTCCGACAATTGAATCTGAAGATGAAGGAATCTGACACTTGTATCGGATCTCCTGCAAATCCGACATTGGGGTATCGGATTTCCTTGAATCCGATGATCTTGGCGGATTTCCACAAATCCGATAGTGGTATCGGATTTCATTGAAATCCGATGGTTTTGTTGATGTTTGTTGTTTGTTTGATATGCTAAGTGTTCATGCATATGTGACTTTAGTTTGATGTTTATAACTAAAGATGATATAAATATATGTGTTTGGTATATATTTATGAATCAGTTACTGATTTTGGTTTGTTGTGTTCTCAGGAACAGACAAGGCTCAGTAACATTAGATCACTAAGTGGGAGATCGATAACCCGAGGTGAGTGGATGTTTACTCATGGATGATGTTAGTTGTAACTGGTTTGGTTGCAACTGTTTATGGTTTGACGCATGGATAGACGTTATATCTGATAATTGATTAACTGGTTGATTGTTAATTAATTGTTGCGTTAGTGATATGTATACATGATGGTTGGGAAGTCAGTTTTGGCTGGGCATATGTGCTGGGTTTGTTTGCTATCGGCTAATCAGTATTGGGATCTTTTGATGCATTTGCTGCAACTTAAGGTAATACTGTGTGAGAATAGCAAATGAACTATCGTTAAACCTTTGTTTTGGCCGGCATTGGTTGTAGGTTCCTGCAGAACCGCCGGTCTTCCTTGGACACGATTATTTGTTGTTTGTTGTTGTTGATATCATGCAGTTCATGCTGATATATCTGTTGTGGTTTTATTCTATTCACTTAACTTTGTGCTAATCCCTCACCTCTCACTCTTTTTACAGGTTTTGGTAAGTCAGCGGCTCGGCTAAGAGTGGTTAGCTCGGGGAGTAATTGCATAAGCCTCTATTGTTTTTATTTGTGACGAGCCGTAGTTTTGTAATACTGATATTTTAAACTGGTTGGCGTTGAAAAACAGTGGTTTGTGTATAGTTGTAAATACTTTCAGTATTTTAATCGCTTCCGTAGTGTATTTTTAAAATGAAAATTTTTGGGTTGAAAATACGGTGTTACAAGTTTGGTATCAGAGCCTTGGTTTGGCGATGTGAGCACAGTTGGTGGTGTTACATTCCCAAATCTTGGCTCGTGGTAGGTCAATTACTCCTTGGGTGTGGGATTTGGATGAATTGGAGTGTGGTGGAGTTTAGTATGTTATGTACTAACGGATTTATCTAATAAATCGTGAGATGATGTGATTGTTACAGAAAACAATGGCTGATCGTGAAACCTCAACTAGTGCCCCTACTGTCCCGTCCATAGCAGAAATCCCTACTGCAACGGCATAAACTTTGCAACAGGCTGGTACTTCTAGTACTGTTGAATATGAAAGAAATAAGTACATCTTTCAGTCAGAGGGACAACTTTAGGATTTGAGAAAGAAACTAGAACAACAAAGACGGGTTCCTGCAACTCAACCACCGGTTACGTGACTTCAACTACACCTGAGATACTACTGATCTTTCTAGCAATTATTACTTTGGCTGAGATTCCTCCGGTATCTATACCGTTACCACCAATGTCTCAACCTACGTCTCATCCATTCTTTTATCCGTTGTTTCCTCAGGGATCTTACTCTTATCCTTACAAGGGATTTTCTCCGAATATGGGATACAGGCAACCATGTACTTACAAGCAGTTTTTGGATTGAAAACCTGATGAATATCATGGAAGCACTGATCCTAACGTTACTTTGAACTGGTTGTGAGATACAGCTAGAATTCTGGATGCTTGCAACTGTGAAGAGGAGATGAGGGTTTATTTTGAGACAAGGATGTTAAAAGGAAAAGCGATGGTCTGGTGGGATTTTATCACTAGACATCTATCTAGAGCTCAGATGGATGCGATTACATTGAATCAATTTCGGGATAAATTGTGTGAGTAATATTGCAATGCTTTTGAATTGAATAAGGTAAGGCAAGAGTTTATGGAGTTGCGTGTGAAGAAAAAGATGTCTGTGGATGAATTAATTGAACAATTCAATACAAAACTGAGGTTTGTGACTCAGTGGGTGCCTGGTGAACCTTCCTAGGTTCAACATTTTATTGGAGCCTTGTTGCAGGAGTATAGAAGTACAACTCGGCTTGCTGGATCATTGTCCTAGGCCTTCACCTTAGCCAAGTCTGCTGAGGGGCACATCCAGGCTAGGGATAAGAAGAATCGAGATGAAGCGGCTTTGTAGAAGCCAAAGTATGATCAAACGCGTTGCCAAAAGAAGAAGATATGGCAGGGTAGTCAGTCTCAGGAAACCAGAACCGGAAGAAGACAACGGGGGGTACGAATGTAAAATCGTAGTGGTGTACCCGAAGTAGATCTACCCACACTGGGCAGTGTGCTGCTCAAACCATGCGTTATGTGCGTTGTGGAACTCATGGGCATGAGGCAAAAGATTGCAGGTTCCCTCGTAATGTTTGTTGGAATTGTCTAAAGGATGGGCATCGGGTTGCTGATTGCCCTACACGGAGGAAAGCCGGTACGGGGACAGAGACAAGGGAAGTTGGGGGATCATCTTCAGGGGGCAGAAAAGAAAAAAAATCCTCCGACACCAGAGGGTAGGGCATTCAGAATGACAGTAGATGATGCTACTGCCACCGATGAGGTTATCACCGGTATGTTTCTTATAAACTCCTTACCTGCTCGTGTGTTATTTCATACTACTGTTATATCTGTACCGCTTGAGATAGAAGTAGCAGAGGTAAGATAGTTCCTGTTACAACTTCTGTGACTCGAGCTGAAATTGATATTGATGGTAGATGCTTCCCAGTGTCGTTCCTATTAACGCCTTTGGCTAGTTTTGATGTGGTTTTAGGAATGCACTGGTTGAGTAAGCATAGAGCAAGTATCAAATGCCATAGGAAGCTGATTTCTTTTCCGCTGTTGTAACGCCCCAATTTTCAAAATTTAAAATAAAGCTTGAAACAAAAAGGTATTTGTCTAAACACAAAATTTGATAAGCTGATGGAAACCAACCAAGTATTTTTGAATCCTCTGGTTCGTACAAAAGGTAATACAACCACAAGTCAAAAACAGTTTCCAATAAGCTTTCCGTCAGCGGAAGCCAATAAAACATTTCGTTTAAACCCACGGGTTTGTATAAAAAGAAATATGCGCGCATTTAAATCAAAAGTACTTTCTGTTACTCAAATGGGAGCGTTATTGTTTCAAATCACGTTTTAAGAAACCAACCATTAACAGTCAAACCGGGGCCTTGCCTTGGTGCTAACACAACATGCAAAACAACAAGCAGTATCTGCAAAGCTACAAGAGCTTAGTGAGAAAGCTAAACTGTAAATCATATAAGCATGCGCATAAACATATACGAATGGTGTAACAGTTCTTATGTATACAGTACTACACCATCTTAGCATCTGCCTAGAAGGCTAAAACGCTGTCCGTAGCAACTACTACACAAAGCAGTATGCTACAGCTCTCTCTCTGTGATTCTCTGATCAATAATATACCACATTGCAATGTAACACAGACGTATCACAGATACGAATCAGATTTTAGAAAACTTACCTCAGCAATTAATACACACATATACTCAGAAACTTCAAACAGTATTTCCTACACGTATACATATAATCATGGTGTTAATAACGTACACAAACTCAGCATAAAACAAACTGAACAGGGCACCTACACGGGCCGTGTCCCCCTTCAGCCTACACGACCTGACCTGGCTACATGGCCAGTGTTGACACGTCACCTACACGGGCGATGTAGCCCCACACGGGCCGTGTACCACAAATCCTACACGACCATGTATACCAACATGGCCCTGTGACCGCCTTCCACTTTACACGGCCGTGTACCTCTACACGGGCCGTGTACCCTATAGGTCCAGCCGACTGTTCTTCCTTTCAATCACTGTTTTGGCTACAAATCCGGCAAAAACTCAATAAAAACACTGCAGGGGTGTTTTCCTACACCCCAAACACCAGACAGAACTAAGAACAATAACAAGAACAAGCTAAAACCATGATTCACCAGTGAATCATCTTAAACCCATAAGAACTTCAAGAAAAGTTACAAAATCTTACCTCAAGCTATCCAAATTTGTTATGATTAGTTGTAAACACCTTGCTCTATTGATCTTGAACAAGGATTCTAGAGAAAACCTTCTGCTCTATCACTTACATGAAGTTTTGAAGAAATATGAGAGGTTTGACCCTCAATATTCAAAGCTAGCTATATATAATTAAATCTTTGAGATTTGGCAAAAATAGTCCCTCAACTTTTCTTGTTTCATTTTAACAACTTTAACCCCTCAAGTTTCTAAACACCTCCTAATCTTAATTAGGCAACTCACTAAAACTATAATACTTGTTTAATTATTAAACCACGAAATTCGAACTTCGGGTGTTACAACTCTCTCCCACTTGGAATAGATTTCGTCATCGAATTCAACTGTTGGTGTTCTGGATAACTACATGTTATCTCTTTCTCAGGTTTCTATAGAACCACTCTTGAATTTCCACCGGACCTAACTAGTCCAATCCATTACTGCCGATACTCATAATTCCAATAGTATAAACATATGTGCAGACTCGTCTACTCATCACTCTCTGAGATAAAACTTGTGACAAATACTCTAGTGACTCTCACAGTCTACACGTGACCTTTCCCATAAGCAATAACTCTAAGTGGTCCAATCAACATCGGACCTAATTTCCACCTTATTCTGAATCTATTATTGCTCTTTTATGGTGATATATTGATATATCATAGTTTTTCCCACTTGTCACTCATCAACCATATACAATTATTTGTATAGCTCTTTTTATAGATTTGGGCTATTAACAATATTCTTCTCATTTAATAAATTTTTCTGTTATTGACTGTACTACTTCATTGTTACTCATTTCTTTCTGATCCTGAGGTTTGATCTCTCTTACCACATAGTACGCCGTACATCGACAACCCGCTACTAAAATAATAATTTGTATAATATATAAAAATTTGACTATCAATTAAAAAAAATGCCAGTTTCTTTCAAATTCACACTATACGTACACCACTTACTTTCAATTGATTGAATTGCTTTCTCACTTTACTCATATAATAACACATGCTCCTCATCTCTTCATAAAATCCTTTTCAAAATTTTAGACTAGATCGGTTTTCTAACATAACGAAAACAAAACAAGGCCACGTAACCAAAATAATTTCTTTATATAAACCTCAACGAACGTTAGGGAAATAAAATTTTCTTGATGGAACTGAAATATACATTTTTAAAATAGTTTGATTACAACCACTCATATTATTTTATAATCCAACCAGGTTGGAACTTCTCTTCTGTTTTGATATACATCCTTCATTTCAAACTTTGCATTTGCCACATACTTGGCTACCTCTTGCTTCATCTCTAGCCATTAATATTTCACTTTTAATTCTTTTATACCTCTTACTCGCTTTAGATAAATCAAAAATTTAATTCTATATTCTCTATTTAAAAATCTTTATCTAGCTTTCCACCACTAAGTGTTTGTATTCAATTATAATAACTTAATAATTCATAATCATTTCCATTAGGGTTAATTGCATGTTACTCGATCCGCTTTTGACATGGTTTTCATCTTTATTGTTTCAATTGTGTATTTCATATTTTAATAGTTATTGATAAAATTTTGATCCTTCTCAAGGATTCATTTTTTTAATTCAACTCTGTTGAGTAGAAATTTCATTTTCAAGAATAATTATTCTTTAACCGTTCCCGCTCTTCCTCGAGCAATAATTTTACTCTCATGATAATAATCAATAAAACAATTATCGTGCTCAATTATCTGTTAGGTCAACACCCGACTTTTTGTTCAAATTTACACTTTCCACCTCATACATAGGCCAAGGCCCTCAAAATTTTAAAACTTTCACATCACGTCTATCATGTTCTCTTTTGGTGTTATTGTTGAATTATTTCTGATAATCAATACATACATGACTCATCATTATATTTCACCTTGATTAGTATGATTAATTTATCAACATTTTATCCATTTCCCACTCAAATTTTTTGCTGTAGTAATATGAGTCACTGCCACATCTTTTATTTAATCAGAGATAATAATCTCTTTCTTTTACTCTTTACTCATTTTACCAATCATTTAACATTACATATTGTGGCTTTAAATTTCTTTTCCAACTTAATGTTATGCAATTTCTTCGTTTACTTCTGTAACTTTTATCAATATTCCTTTCTACTACAATTACGGTGGTCAATATGAATTATTTTAATATAATTGATTATTACACATATTTTCATACTACTCTCCTACTTGGAGTCAACTCATAATATAAATATAATATACTCATCACCCGTACATCAACCATTAACATAAAATCTTCCTAAATTTTTGCCTTCTTCATCACTTTATTATCTAAGAAAATACATACCGGTTCTACATAATTTACATACATATTTAAAAGAAACCTTACACTGTATCTACTTATTTATTTAACCTCTCGACTAACAGACTTATTAGTTAGGACATTCTGAGGACTTATGCCCGTACTGAGCACAGTCATAACAAAACTTTCCTAAGGATAAACAATCCTTATAATTATGTCCTACTTCTCCACACGTATAACAACCTTTAATTTTATGTTTACACTGACCCGTATGGTTCTTACCACAAGTTTCGCATCTTGTTCTTCTACGGGATCCCTCAGCTTTAACCTCTACTTTATCCTCTTTCATCTCGTTAATCATTTCATCCTTCAGTATATGAAATTCTTCTCGAACTACATTTCTTATCTCATTCTTCATTTCTGTCATAAAAGACGGCATAACTGTCTTAATACATTTTCCAAATTCATTCGCGACGACACCCCTAAGGTGTTTGGTAGGTATGGCTCCACGCCTTTCCCCATAAAGGGAAATATAATCTTCAACCTCTCCTATGGTAATCATGTCAGGGTTTTCTTCATTTCTTACTTCATTTTCTGTTCTAGGATTCGCATTAGGATCCATTACACTGTAACAAAACAATCCTTGGTTAATCATAATATCGATCACATCTCGCATCATTAAACTTGTCTTTGTTTCACAAACACTCTACTCACTTACCGTCTTTGAATAATATTGTAGATTATACCAATACATACCTCTTTCCACTTTTTGTTAATTTACTTCTCATAATTCTCATAATAACTTCATGTACATGACATCTGTATATTTTGTTTTATTACCACTCTTATCAATACATCATATATTACATTACATCTTGAAACATAGAGTTTTAGTAATTATTATACTTTCACAATCGTACTATTCATTTTCGTCTTAAAAATGGCACACTTCATTACTTGCATTTAGCCAATCCATTGAGACTGGTATATCATATTATACACGCCCACAGTCTCACGTTTTTATATTCATTTCAATTTCATACACCATCGTCCATCTCGTTGATATTTATAGGATTAAACCACTTACTCTTTTTGAAAGAATTTTATTAAATCATAATCGTTTTATTCTTATTTACATTTCAGAGTATGACCTCTTTCCCAATTAAACATACTTATGTTTTCTCGTTAAAACCAATTAAACATACTTATGTTTTCTCGTTAAATACCTTCTTGCTTGTATTAATTTGATCTTGACCATCACAGTCATTACATGTTTAATTGTTCTTCTCCATAATTACCTTTTCTTATAATCAATCAATTACTACAATTAAGTAGTATAATATTTATTATCAATTCACATTTTGTTCATTCGTCTGTACATTTTCCTCATAACCATGATTTCTTGTTCTCTTTACATAATACTTTCTCATAGTAATATATTTTATAACACCACACAGTTTATAGTATCTAGTACTATTTTATTCATACTCAACTCTGGGCTTAATCAAGCCTCGTATCATTTTCCCACTTATTAAGGTATATCATACCATCTTCACCATTTATATTATCAACTTTTATTAACATGTCTTTATGACATCAACTCAATATCTGATTCAATATCTGCCTTACTTTGATAAGTTTATACTTTTATTAGGGTTTTCTCACCAATCACCCTGATTCTGTTCTCTCTAGCCTACTAATAAGACCATCTCTTTGAATATTACTTACTCAAGAATATTTTATATTCATCATACCAAAATTTCTGTCAAACATAACTCTTACACCTAGAAACTACTCAGGTTTCCTTCTAACTCATTCTGGTTTTTCCTCATATTCACTACTCTGGATGTATAGATAAAGCATTAAAACATAAGGTAGCTTTACCACACTATCCTCTATATCACACAGTTGTACTCAATTAACATATCCGTACACCTATTCTCAAATCTGAAGTAGCCCTTTTCACACTAAGGCACTCCTATATTACAGGTGTACTATCTCCTACAAGTACCCCTCACCCGATTCACAAGATTCCCCATGATTTCATCAAGTTCCAACATATATTGTGTGTCAATAATAATATGGGCCCTTATATTACTCTGAACACACTATATACATTCGATATTAACTTTACCACAATAAGTCCCGATTCACAGGCTTAGGCCATGTATCACATTATCAATTACAATCTAACATATAACCAACACCTCCATTAACAGTTTAGTATCACACATTGCCTAATGGCATTCAGCACTAGCCACATAAATCATAGGATAATATCCCCTATAGAATCTTATATATCAGCTCGGTGCATAGCATTTACTCAAATACCATGTCATAGCACTTAAAAGTGTATCAATCAACAATATCTCAGGTATTACCATACCAATCATAACAAAATGCATAGTTAGCACAATCTCTGTAGAATACATAGTATACTCGCCAAGCTGCAAGCCTCCAGTTTGACAAAAATCAACAGAACCATTTTAAGTCTAGACGGTGCATAACACACCTCGAGATCCCTCAAACCGTGGCTCTGATACCAAGTTGTAATGCCCCAATTTTCAAAATTTAAAATAAAGCTTGAAACGAAAAGGTATTTGTCTAAACATAGAATTTGATAAGCTGATGGAAACCAACCAAGTATTTTTTAACCCACTGGTTCGTACAAAAGGTAATACAACCACAAGTCAAAAACAGTTTCCAATAAGCTTTCCGTCAGCGGAAGCCAAAAAAACATTTCGTTTAAACCCTCGGGTTTGTATAAAAAGAAATATGCGCGCATTTAAATCAAAAGTACCTTCTGTTACTCAAATGGGAGCGTTAGTGTTTCAAATCACGTTTTAAGCAACCAACATCAACAGTCAAACCAGGGCCTTGCCTTGGTGCTAACACAACCTGCAAAACAACAAGCAGTATCTACTAGGCTACAAGAGCTTAGTGAGAAAGCTAAACTGTAAAACATATAAGCATGCACATACACATATACGAATGCTGTAACAGTTCTTATGGATACAGTACTACACCATCTTAGCATATGCCCAGAAGGCTGTAACATCCAGGATTTTAATTATAAGTTAAAACGAGAAAATGTATAAAGTGATACACGAGATATAAATGGATATATGTGATAAGATGTGGTTTTAAACTAGAGGGGCTAAAACCATCAACTTATAAGTTGATCAAGTGCAGGGGCCAGTTATACAAATAGTTGAAACTTAATTATATATATATATATATATATATATATATATATATAACACCAACTTTGACCATATAGGAGTCAAAGTTTACAATTCTTTTCTCTGCAACTCACGAGCACAAGAACAACCCTCTAGCAACTCTCAATTTATTTGAAGTAACAGCAGAACTAGTAGCTTACAAGAATCCAAGACTTGAGGTAACCAAGTTAACTCGGAAGGATGTAAAGTTTATGTGGGTAACGAACAAGATAAGGCCTTCCGGATATTAAAAGAACTGTTATGCCAAGCTCCGATCCTTACTTTGCCAAGTGGATCTAAAGATTTTACAGTATATTGTGATGCATCATTGGCAGGTTTAGGGTGTGTATTAATGCAGAGAGATCGGGTGATTGCTTATGCTTCCAGACAGTTAAAACTACATGATAAGAATTATCCGACACATGATTTAGAGCTAGCGGCAGTGGTATTTGTGCTCAAACTGTGGAGACATTACTTATATGGCACCAAATGCGTGATATGTACAAATCATAAGAGTCTGCAGTATGTGTTTACTCAGAAAGAATTGAATATGAGACAGAGACGCTGGGTAGAATTGATAAAAGATTATGACTGCGAGATCAGATATCATCCGGGAAAGGCGAATGTTGTGGCAGATGCCTTGAGTCGAAAAGGAAATGGAAGCTCTATTCAGTTTATACGAATTGAGATAGTATATGATCTGATAGATAGATTGAAGTCTGCTCAGTTGGAATCCCTTAAAGAAGAGAATTTAAAGACAGAGTTAATGAAAAAGAGAAAAGATGAATTGAATGACGATTCTCGTGGATTAAAAACATTCAAAGCTCGTGTATGGGTGCCTAAGCTTGGAGAATTGAGACAATAAATTTTGACAGAAGCACACAAGTCGAGATTGTCTGTACACCCCGGAAGCACTAAAATGTATAACGATCTAAATACTGTTAATATACTGCTAACCCTCTCATGTTCATTCCTAATGCAGGTAAATAGACTAAAGGTGAGCACGGGTACCTGCAGGGGTGACATGTTAGGTTCTTGGGGAACACTGTAATAAGAGAATTTTATGTAAATGTTTAGTGTAATGGTCGATCTAGTTCGTAACGTTGGAAACTTTGTTAAACAATACTTTTGTTATTACAACTTATATTTATATAAGTTGTATAATGTGAATAAATAATTCGCTTCCGCACGCCTTTTGATAAAAAAAATATACTCTGAAATTTGAAAGACCGGCGTTACAAGTTGGTATCAGAGCCTTAGTTTAAGTGAAGTGAGTACTATATATAGTATTCAGTCTCAAACTCGGGTTCATATTCGACCATTACTAAGTGTTCCCAAAGGGTGGTATTGGGGTGTGAAGAGTGATTAATTGTTTCATGCTATGTGTTAAGTAAAAGTTAAGATAAGATAAGAGTTATATATATATATATGAAGTATACTGAAGGTTTTGTTTTGAATTTGTATAGAAGTTTGATATATTATGGAAGGGTCTTCTGGAGATAAGGATGCATATATCCTTAAGTTAGAGGCTCAACTCAAACAAGCCAACGAGCGTGAATCTACTCAAGCGGGCAAGGAATCACATAAGCCCACGAAGTTTAAGACCTTCCTAAACTGCCAGCCTCCTGTCTTCCATGGTCCAAGGAATGATCCGTCAGCAGTAGAGACCTGGATTAGAGATATGCAAAACACCTTTGAGTCTAGCGAGTGCGACGAAGACAAGAAGGTAAATTTTGCCAAAAGAATGTTCAGAGGTTGTGCATTGGCTTGGTGGGATACGGTGATTGCTGTCACACCATCAGCCACACTGGAGGCCATGACCTAGGATGGATTTAAAGAGAAGATTCGGGGGAAGTACTGTTCTAATTATGATATGATGAGGATCGACAATGAATTTAAGGCACTTGAAAAGGGTGACAAGCCTTTGGAGGATCTAATCTCCAAATTCACAGATAAAATGAGGTTTGTTACTCATCTTTTGCCAAATGAAAAGGCAAAGATCGCCCATTTTGCCAATACTCCGCCATTGGAATATCGAGCAGCTGTGAGATCTGCAGCAACTCTGGATGAAGCATTTGATAATGCTAGAACCACCGATGATGATTATACACGGAGGGCAAGATCTCAACAGCTACAACAACAATCTGGGGCAGGTAAAAGAAAGTTTGAGCAGCAGTCAAGTCAGAAAGGAGGTGATAGTGGTTCTGGTGGTAAATCACGTGGTAATACATCCCAGAAGTCTAGAGACTGGGATGTGAAGTGTACTAAATGTAGGAAGAAGGTGCATCAATATAAGGAGTGCAGGTACAAGTAGAGTGTGTGTTACAGGTGTCATAAACCTGGGCACCAAATTACACTATGCCCTATATGGCCAGCCACGGGTGCTGGAGGTTCTTTAGGAGCTACGGCTCCGAACCAGGGAGGCGCTCCTCGTGCACCAGGGAGAGCCTTTCAGATGACGGCTGAAGAAGCCAAAGATGCAGGTGATGTGATTACAGGCACTTATCTTATTAATAATATTCCTGCATGTGTTTTGTTTGATTCGGGAGCTACATACTCCTTTATCTCTAAATCTTATCGTGAAAAGCTTCAATTGCCTGTTTCTCAATTATCTGATTCTGTTAAAGTTGAAGTAGCTGATGGTAAGGTAGTATATATTACCGAAAAACTTCCAACAACAATTCTGTATGTCGACGGGAATAGTTTCACTATTTCATTTCTTGTGATGCCGATCGCGGGGTTTGATGCTGTTATCGGTATGGATTGGCTCAGTAGTCGAGATGTTGAGATCTTGTGTTCCAAAAAGCTAATCAGATTCCCTTTATCGGATGGTTCATTTTCTATAGCTCGAGGAGAGAAGAGGGACTCTGCCATTCCTGTGATTTCTGTGATTAAAGCTCAGAAATTGATTTCAAAAGATTGTATCTCCTACTTTGCATATGTGATTAATGCAGAGATAGGAGCAAAGAATGTTGATGATATCAGGGTTGTCTCTGAATACCCTGATGTCTTTCCTGAAGAATTACCGGGTTTGCCTCTTGTCAAGGATGTAGAATACCGGATTGATCTTGTTCCTGGAGCTACGCCTGCAGCAAAATCTCCCTATCGCCTCGCTCCATCTGAAATCTGGGAGATGATGTCCCAAATCCAGGAATTACTTGATAAGGGCTTTATTCGCCCAAGTGCTTCACCGTGGGGAGCTCCTGTTCTGTTTGTTAAGAAGGACGGGACTCTCAGAACGTGTATTGATTACACGGAGCTTAACAAGCGAACTGTAAAGAATAAATATCCGTTACCTCGCATAGATGATCTGTTTGATCAATTCCAAGGTGCCACGTGCTTTTCAAAGATTGATTTACGTTCTGGCTATCATCAAGTCCGAGTTCGGGAAGATGATATCACAAAGACTGCATTCAGAACACGATATGGGCACTACGAATTTTTGGTTATGCCATTCGGCTTAACCAATGCTCCTGCTATCTTTATGGATATGATGAATCGCGTATGTCGCCCTTTTCTTGATAAATTTTTGATCGTGTTCATTGATGATATTCTTATCTATTCTAAATCCGAGGCGGAACACGAGCAACAGCTTCGTCTTATTCTGGAGACACTTAAGCGAGAACAACTCTATGCAAAGCTATCTAAATGTGAGTTCTGGCTTAAGGATGATCCTATGAAGACTGAAGCGAGAACAACTCTATGCAAGGAAGGTGTTAAGGTTGATCCTATGAAGACTGAAGCGGTTATGAACTGGGGAACTCCTCAGAATCCTACTGAGATAAAGAGTTTCTTAGGTCTTGCTGGATACTACAGACGTTTTATCCAGAATTTTTCTAAACTTGCTTGTCCATTGACCAAATTGACCCGCAAAGATGTGGCGTATGTGTGGAGTGAAGATCAAGAGTAAGCATTCCAGACTCTGAAGCAATTATTATGTCAGGCACCAATTCTAACATTGCCTAATGGGTCTGAAGACTTTATTGTCTATTGTGATGCTTCATATGCAGGTCTAGGTTGTGTTTTGATGCGACGAGACAAGGTGATAGCATATGCTTCTCGTCAATTGAAGATATACGAGAAGAATTATCCTACACATGATCTGGAGCTTGCAGCTGTGGTATTTGCTTTGAAGATATGGCGTCATTATCTATACGACACCAAATGTATTGTATGCACATATCATAAGAGTCTGCAGTATGTGTTCACGCAGAAAGAGCTAAACATGAGGCAGAGGCGTTGGTTAGAGCTGATCAAGGATTATGATTGTGAAATCAAGTATCATCCGGGCAACACAAACGTAGTAGCTGATGCACTGAGTAGAAAGAACTCACCTGCAACGGCTAAATTTATGAAGATGACTATTGAATCTGATATCATTGCTCAGTTGAAAGTAGCATAACAAGAAGCTTTGCAAGAAAACAACTTGAAAGTTGAGACAATGATTAAGATATCTAAGAAATTGGGAGAAGACAGTCGGGGTCTGAAGACATTTCAATCCCGAATTTGGGTACCGAATCTTGGTGGCAATCGGGAGACAATCTTACACGAGGCACACAAATCTAGATTGTCTATTCATCCCGGAAGCACGAAAATGTATCGAGACTTGAAATCTTTGTATTGGTGGCCTACATTGAAGCGTGACATAGCTTCATTTGTAGAAAAATGCCAAGTCTGCGCACAAGTCAAAACTGAACACCAAAAGCCCTATGGTAGTCTACAACAATTAGACATCCCGGAGTGGAAATGGGATCATATTACCATGGACTTTGTCACTAAGCTACCCCGAACTGTAAAGGTGCATGATATGATCTGGGTTGTAGTTGATCGCCTCATGAAGAGTGCACATTTTCTCGCGACTAATGAGTCTGTACCTATGAATCGTTTGGCTCAATTGTATATCAATGAGGTGGTGTCACGACATGGCATACCTCTATCTATCATTTCTGATCGTCATTCACGGTTCACATCGAACTTTTGGCATAGTCTTCAACGTGAACTTAGTACGCGGGTGAATCTTAGCACAGCATACCATCCCCAGACAGATGGACAGTCCGAAAGGACTATTCAAACTCTTGAAGATATGCTGAGAGCTTGTATACTGGAATTTGGTGGTTCTTGGGATTCACACCTTCCCTTGATTGAATTTGCCTATAACAACTCCTATCATTTAAGTATAGGCATGCCACCATATGAGATGCTATACGGTAGGCGATGTACACCTACATGTTGGTTAGAACCTGGCGAAAGCAATACGCAGGTCCTTACATTGTGCAGATGACAGCTGATAAAGTCAAGATGGCACGTGAGAAGCTGAAAGCTGCACGAGATAGGTAGAAGATGTACGCGGATCCAAAATGGAGGCCCATTACTTTTGAAGTGGGTGACCGGGTATTCTTGAAGGTTTCACCTTGGAAAGGGGTGATTCGATTTGGTCGAAAGGGTAAGCTAAGCCCTAGATATATTGGTCCGTTTAAAATTCTGCAATAGGTCAATGAACAGACTGTATCACTTGAACTTCCTCCAAAGCTATCTAGTATTCATAACACATTCAATGTATGCTATCTAAGGAAGTGCAAGGTTGATGATGATCAGATCTTACCTCTGCAAGAGTTGAAAGTTGATTCAGCTAAACGCCTTGTGGAGGAACCAGTAGAGATCTTGGAATCCAAAATCAAAACGCTGCGTAAAAAAATGATCAAGTTAGTGCTCGTCAAATGGAAGCACAATCTGGGTCCTAACTTGACATGGGAGGCCGAGGATAAGATGAAAGCACGCTACCCGCACTTGTTCATTGCTGAGCAGATTCAAGGACGGAATCTTCTTAAGGGGGTAGATTTGTAACATCCTCACAAAGGGCCTAGACGCACGCTTATGTGGTACGTGTATTTAATTAATAAATTGAATAATATATATATATATATGTAGATATCAAAGAAAATAACTAAAATAGTTATTAAATGAATAAATAAAATATTGAGAAAAATATAAAAGAATAAAAGTATATTTAATGATTTAGAACGAGGTTTCCAAAAATATCCCCGTTAGTTAAACGGGTACTCGTGCGTTAAGTTGTAAGTTGGAAAGGGGAACAAAATACCCACTTGTGGATAAATATTACCCACAAGTCAGCCTTTTTAATTATACACGTGAAAAAGTAGAATTATATTAATAACCAAACTTCAAAGAGTGCACAAGAACAAACTTGAGCACGGAGTACAAACTAAATCAAGAACAAACTTGAATACAAATTAGCGAACAAACACTTAACTTTTTCTTGATTAACGAGCAGGTATTTATAGGCTAAGTAAACTAATCCCGACCATCTAAACAAATTACACGTGTATCGCTCTACACACAATTAGGAAAAGAAAACAAGATTGCCGTTTCAAGATCTTTCAGATGCGCAGATCGTGCACTTTACATAACAGGAAGATTCTCGTAGTCAAATGTATCTTCAGTGTAGAAGACCCTTTGATAACTGAAGACTAACTTCAGTTGACGTTCACTTCAGAACAAATCTTCAGATGAACTTTAGGCTTCTTTCTTCAGATGGTGCGTCAGAACAGTTTACAAAAGAATAAAGAATACTCCTTCAGTCGCTTTCTTCGAAAGCTCCTTCAGGAATGGAATATATATAAATAAAAGACTAACAATCTTCCCCTATTTGTTTATGATCCATGACTATTTACAAAATGAATAAAGAATAGAAAGAATAAAGAATAAAAGAATTAGTATTCTAAATATCCGGTTTGAACTCCTTATGAGCGAGTTCCTTTGGAGTTTTGAGCTCCATTTGTTTCATGTATTCATCCAGAATGCTTTTGAAAGCCGGATCTTTATGGTCTATGAAGTATCAGAGAGATTTTCAGATGAAGCCTATCAGCTATAGCAAATTCTGAAACTCTCTAAAAATGAATCTTATCATATGCATCAAGAAAGTAAAATCCCCTCGGATTTGACAGAACTTTACCCACTTCAGGAGTAAATCTAGAAGGTAAAGAAGAGTCAAAACCTTTGCAATTTGGAAGCTTCCCAAGAGAAATCAGCTCCACTATTTGTTGCTGAGACTTTTTGTGTGTGAGCCTCCTCCTCAGAAATTTCAGCTTGTCAGCTCTTGTGAGTTTTTCCTTCTGAGGCAAGACTTCAGCACCAAATCCCCTCTTCTTCAATTCCTCTTCATAAAATTCAGTTTCTTTGGTGATTTCTCGTTGAACGAACTCAACATCATTAGTCAACTTGCGTTTTGGTAAGCAAGTCATTATTTCAGCCCATTCAGAAACAGCACAGTTGAGTTGGACATTCTTGACTGAGTGTATACTAAAGAGAGGAAGATTTCTGCGTTGAATATTCACAAAGATTTCATTGTTTCCTTTCTTTAGCCTTATTGCAATGATCTTATCTGGATGCATTCTTTGATGCCGAGAGCTCATTCACCGTTCTTGTTTGGCATCCAAGAGCTTTTTCTTCTTCTCTTGCAAAGCTTTTTCAGCTTCAATCTCCTCCAGAATCTGTTTTTGGTGATTCAAAGGAGATAGATCAATTTTATTTGCAGCGACTTCTTCAAGTTTCAATTTCTCTGCTGCAATCCTGCCAAGTTCATCAGCCACTTTCATGTCTTTGTCTCTTGGATTTTCATCATCCGAGTCATCTAAATCATATATACCCTTACTCATCTGACCATTCGGAGAACTTATTATCGCTTTCCCTTTACCTTTATCAGCCCGGCTTGGCTGACCACTAGATGATGGAGCAGCTGATTGAGTGGGAATTTGGGAGGCTTTAGCTTCAGTTATTATTTGCTGACATTCAGGGTATATTTCTGGTGTAACAAGAAGAATACCCATGTGAATCTGGTGTATTCATCAACAACCACCAGGGTATATTTCTTGCCTCACATACTGGGTGAACTGACAGGACCAAAGAGATCCATATGAAGTAACTGAAAGGTGGAGTTGACTTAGTTACAATGTTTCGATTTGAAGATAGACTTCTTTTGCTTTCCCTTCTCACACACATGACATAGTTTGTCTCTCTGAAACAGGACAGACAGTAGACCTCTGGTAAGCTGAAGATTAGAGAGTTTGTTGATGTTTTTGAAGTTGAGATGGGATAACCTTTTATGCCATAACCAGTTAACTTTGGAGTCGGCTTTTGAAAAGAAGCATGCATCTTTTTCAGAGGTGGCAGAGTTAAAATCAACAACGTACATGTTTCCCTGCCTTTTGCGTGTAATACTTCTTTGCCTTTCTTGTTGAAGATTGAACCTTTGGTCTTCTTGAAATGCACTTCATAATCTGCATCACATAACTGACTAATGCTGATAAGGTTGTGTTCAAGTCCTATGACATGAGCAACATTTTTAATGTTGACTAAACCTTGGTTTAGATAACCATAAACATCGGTTTTGCCACATTTTCCTCCACCAAATGTAACTTTAGGGCCATTTTCTACTTGAACCCTATTAAGTAGGGACTTACATCCGGTCATATGCCTTGAGCATCCACTATTAAGGATCAAAATGTTATCATGCTGATTACCCTACACAAATAATTGAAAAGTTAGTTCATTTGATGAGCCCAAACTTTACTGGGCTCCAAAACACAGTGCTTAGAAGAGCAACTAGAAACTCTACCTTCATTTGAGCAAGAAGTCGCCTCATGACCTCTTACTCCACACTTATAACATTTTCTAGTTGACTTAGAATTATTGGCCTTAATCCTTTTATTCTTCTTGTTTTTCTCTTTTTCACCGATTAATTTCAAAATTTTGAAAAGAGAATCCTTAACTTCTTTGAGTTTAGATACAGGCAGAGCAAAGGTTTTGTCAATACTTTTGGTTTTGGGGGTTTGGAATTTTCAGTTGTGGATCTTGAAGATTCAGCTGATGAATCTTCATCTTAAGAGATCATAGGGATGATAATGTCATAGAAGACAGTGGCTTTAGGAAGAAAGCTAGAGTCAGATAACTCAGCTATTTTGTTATCAGAAGATATTTCACCAACTGATTTAGACGAAGACTGGTTGAGGGTTTCAGTACTGGTTTCAGACACAACTTCAGGTTAGATTTCAGTAGGAATTGGTGTAGTTGGTATGTCAGGGATTGGTTCAGGAGTTTTCCTGGCAAGGGAATCATACTCAGAAGGAAGTTGAAGATTTCTTATTTTAGAATTTGTTCTTTCAGAAAAACTAGGATTCAAAACTTCAGATTTTGTGAATTTCTTGTTAAGGAGATTTCGATTTCCAATATCATTAATGCTTATATCGTCAAAAATCATTTCATCGACATTTTTACACTTCTTACTGAAATCAGTGGCTTGTTTAATGTGTCCAATACCTACTCTCTCTTTGAATAACCAAATGGATGATTTATACTCTCAAATGCTAATTTATTAGGACTCAACCATAGATCAATGATCGACTGACGATCTTTCACTTTTTCGTTAGAGTCTTGTAAATCCATTTTCATATTTTTGAGTTCATATGTTAAAAATTCAAGATGATTTCTTAAGGCATATGATTCTTGAAGAAACTTTTCATTTTCCTTTTCAACAACATTTATTTCAGAAGTGAGCTTTGTGATAGTTTGTTCTGATTGTTGTGACCAACTGTCAGATCAGAACACAAATAAGCAAACATATCATCCTGTTCATTCATTGAATAATTTTTGAAATTAGATACCTTATACATCATGGTGGGATTCCATCCTTCTGCTGAGCTCAATTTTTCAGCCTCATCAAGATCACTGCTAAACTTGCTTTTAGTAGCCATAAGCACATTTCAGGATGTGCAGTTTCGAGGATTTCTTCAGCTACCAGACACTTTCCTCTAACTTCATTCTCTTCTTCCTCATCTGAAGAGGTTTTAGAATATGTCCAGTTAAGGTCATCAGCAATCATGGCCTTTTCTTTCTTATTTTCATTGGATGCTTTCAGGGCCCTGTACTTGGCTTTGTATTTGTCAGCCTTTGATGGAAACCCTTTCTTTGGATTCGAAGAGGTCTCCTTGACAAAGCAGTCAGCTGCATAGTGACCAGGCTTCCACATTTGAAGCATTCATTTTTGGACCCTTCAGATGAGCCCTTTTTCTTTGCTGTGAACTTCTTATCGAACCTTCTTCTCCCATCAGATTTGAACTTCTGAAACTTTTTATAATTTTTCATGATGAAGGATTTTTTTGTGCCTTCATCATCAGATCTTTCTACCTCCTCAGCATCATCCATCTGAGGCTCATCTTGAGAATCAGAGTCTTTAGTTGACCTGTACTTGACTCTTCGAGGATTTTCAGCAACGAGGGCCAGAGTTTTCTTGAAGGCCTTCTTCAGATCAGTTTTCTGAATGCGGGTTTGTTCGTCATTCAGCAAAATTCCATATACTTTACGCATGTTCATGTCCCTGAGCATGTTGTTGGTTCTTAGGATCATGCACATGGTATCCCATTCAGACGGAAGAGAATCCAGAAATCTATTTAGGATTTGGAATTGCTCTCTGACAACTACAACTTCAGTCATGTCGTTCATTAGACATGTAAATCTAGTGTAAACCTCAGTGAGAGACTCTGAGTCTTTTGTACAGAAGCTTTCATACTTGCGTATGATGTTGGTCTTCTTGTTCTCACGAACCTCAACAGTTCCTTTAAACGATATGCATATGCTCTCCCACATATCCTTAGCAGTTTTCAGATTGCAAACAGTATGGAGTATTTCATTAGGTAAAGCAATAACTATAATGTTTTGTATCTTGGCATCTAGACCAACCAGCATTTTCTCCTCCTCTGTCCATTGAGATCTTGGTTTCGGACGAGAGGAATGGAGGTTTCAGCAGAACTAGTCTCCATGGAGATGGTCTGAGGAATGTAAGGACCTTCTTCCAAAATAATGAGAGAGTTACAGTCAAGATTTTCCAAATAAAGTAACATTCTATTTTTCCAACTTGAAAAATGTTCCATTGAAAACTTTGGTGAGTATAAAACTAACAGTGAATAATATCAAAGTGCAGAAATAGTTTTAAAGTAACGAACACACGAAAGTTTTCAAAGTAGGATTATATTAATAACCAAACTTCAAAGGGTGCACAAGAACAAACTTGAGCACCGAGTACAAACTAAATCAAGAACAAACTTGAATACAAATTAGCGAACAAACGCTTAACCTTTTCTTGTTTAACGAGCAGGTATTTATAGGCTAAGTAAACTAATCCTGACCATCTAAACAAATTACACGTGTACCGCTCTACACACAATTAGGAACAGAAAACAAGATTTCCGTTTCAAGCTCCTTCAGATGCGCAGATCGTGCACTTTACATAATAGGAAGATTCTGGTAGTCAGATGTATCTTCATTGTAGAAGAGCCTTTGATAACTGAAGACTAACTTCAGTTGACATTTACTTCAGAACAAATCTTCAGATGAACTTTAGGCTTCTTTCTCCAGATGGTGCGTCAGAACAGTTTACAAAAGAATAAAGAATACTCCTTCAATCGCTTTCTTTGAAAGCTCCTTCAGTAATGAAATATATACAAATAAAGGACTAACAGTTTGCAAGTTCTATCTCTCTTTGTTTTTGTTCTATCTCTGTGTTTTTACTTGGATCAAATGAAATAATTATTTATGGTTTATGGATCCACATATATAGTAATTATATATGTAATATGTTTTGTTTAATTGAAGATTCATACATATTAAAGTTTCTAAATTTATGATATATTAACTAAGTTTGCATAGGTTAGATAATCATTTTGTCTATGTATGCTTAAATCATGATTTTCTATGACTATTAGGAGTCGTGACTATGGACCAAATCCTAGGGTTGAATCATATTGTCAATAAGCTTTGCGTGTGAACAATTGCATCCGATGACTATTTGGTATAGTTGCTTGATTGCATGACTATGAAGATCAAGAAGATTAAGTTTTGCATGGTACAAATTAATAGATAAGTTGTGAAGGTGATTAATGACCATTGGGTTAACGTTCTGATCATAACTATAGGGTTAATTAGTGTCGGAACAAGAGATTTACAAATTTAAAAATCGGTATATGATGAATAATATCCATTGCACTTATATGAATCGACTATAAACAAGGGAGTAATCAAATCTTAAGTGCAACTACATTGTAGTGATAGTTTCCATTCCAAAACTCTTAGCTTTACCTTGTTTTTGAATTGTTTACCGATTAGTTTAATTAGTAGTTTAAATATTTAATTGTGTTTTAAGATTAAAACTTAAATCTCACAAATTTATTCGCTTTCTTTAGACAAATTAATAATCAAGTCTTTTAAATCTGAAATCATACTCGTTCCCCAAATGTGTGAAATCCGTATTGCCAATACTATACTATAATACGATTAAGTACACTTGCCTCGTTGTGTATAGTATAAATATAAAAACTTGTACCGATATAAACACATCATGAGACGCCCAAAAAGGGTCAAGGAAACTGCATGTATCAATTAATAGCCCGAGTCAACACAACACCATGCAACATCATGAAAAGCTTTTGCCATCCCTTAGCTTCAAAAATTTTCATTTAGACTAATAAAATTATTTTCATCTCTATCTTTGTATTTAAAAAGAATAACTATAAAACTACCACCGATTGTCTAAGAGCAATCACAATGAGGAATAGTTATGATGGATAATGAACAAAAAAAAAGCTTCATCCTGGTTAATCCTGTTGCCATTAAATTGTTATTGTTTCGTTATTGTCTTGTTCGTTGAGCGGTTAACAACTCATTATCCTTTTTATATTTTTTCCTTATTCTTTTCAATAAACAAAAATTGAGATAACTAATTGCGTTTGAGTCCAGTGACGACCAGTGGTGAATCTAGGATTTAAACATATTGGGGTCCAACATATTTTATTTGACAAAATAAGTCGGTTGAAAGATGGTGGGTCAAAATTAGTTCTTTATTTGCGGGTCGGGTAGTATGATGCAAGGCGAAGACACTATTATTACCAACAAAATGTTCAACATATATATCTTCAAAACAAATATCATAAAGTTCTTATAATTGATCCTGACGATACTGTATACCATGAAAATTCTCTAAAATTAAATCATTACTAATATTATCAAATACCTCCTTTGAAATATGTGATACCAAATAGTTGTTCCTAAAATCATCACCCATTTTGTTGCGTAAATCACTCTTTATCAACTTCATAGCAGAAAATGTCCGTACCACCATTGAAAGTTAAAGCTAGTTACAAGGGGACATATACCTTCATACAGATTTCATGTTTGTTTGTTTCAACCATCGTTTTAGCAAAATCTCCTAGTCCCTCAAGTCACTAAACCTTGTATGTCCACGTACATCTTTAATATAATTCAGAAGTTGTCCTCTTAGAGCTTCAAGTTCGGCACTTGCTAACTCAATAGGATAAAATTCAGCCATTTTCATTAGTTCGTCCACTTGAAATGATTTAAAAGATTGTCTCGGGCACAAAGAAGCAATAGAAAGGAACAATGTCGTATTTGCTCCATTAAAATGATTATTTAGCTCTTGAAGTTGCATGTCTATCACCGAGTAAAATACATCAACTTGATAGTGGTGCAAGTTGTTAATCTATGATTAACAAAATATATTAACATGTAACACTATTGGTGCAAGTTCCATATCAATGAAATGCAAAGAGTTTTAGTGGTGCAATTTGTTAACCTTTGAACCTTTTCAACGACTTATTCCACTATAATACGGGTGTTCCATACTCGGAATTTCAACATCATACTGATTGCAAAACAAAGTAATACTTCCTAGAAGTGGTTGTCATCGTTTATGTAACATCCTCATATTGGGCCTAGTCGTGTTCGAAACTGTTACATCAAAATCTTGAATTTAAATTATTGAATAAAGAATTTATATTTTATTAATTAAGATAAATTAGAAGAAAATAATAAAGAAATGATATTATAAAAATATTAATAAAAATAGATAAGAATAATAAAATATTAAACGGTTTCGAATGAGGGTTTCAAAAATATCCCCGTTAGTTAAAACGGGTAAACGAGCGTTTGGTTGTAAGTTGAAACGTGTAAACTTACAGCAAACATTCATACTTACCTCTCACTTGTTCTTGTGAACTTGAAGAAGAAGAAGGCATATAGAGATTGATCAAGCTCAAGTTCTTGCTGCAAATTCAAGTCCAATCTGTTCTTAAGCTTCAACATCATCATTTCCATCTTCTATCTCTTCCTTGTAAGCTCTTTGTCTTCATTTGTTCAAGTTTTTGACTTTTAAGTCAAATGGGTCAAAATTGAAAATTAACTTCTATAATTGAAATCAATGATTCCCATTTGTTCCTATACCATTTCTAAGTGTTAAGCAATCAGATTCTTGAATTAAAATAGTGTTATTAGTTGAATTTGGAAAAAAGCTCAAATGGTCAAAAATGGTGATTTTGATCCTAATGCTTGAATTGGATGCTAAAGTAAGTTTCAAGTGTGTTTCTAGCTTAGTTTGAATGCACTTTTCATATGTGAACACTAGAAATTGGATTGGAATCGTTTGGTTGAGTTTTGGTGTTGAAAATGGTCAAAACAGGGGCTGGAAATCGCAATTGTCTGTACAGACTTGCTTGCGGGTGCAAGGACCATCCTTACGGCCGCAAGGGATAGTGCTTACGGGCGCAAGGTCCCCCCTTGTGGGCGTAACCACCATTCTGCCCTTGTGGGCGCAAGCAATACTGCTTTTGACCATAAGGAGTCCTATTTTAGCAAACAATTTGTTGTTTCGAGTCTACTGATATTCGGGGTGTTTATTTAGGTAAGCTAGACAACCGAGAAGACCCTGAACATTATAATTGTCAATTTTAGCTAGCCAGGTGAGTACCGGATAACATAAGAATTAATATACTTATAACATACATTAACTAACGAATCGAGTATGTTGATGAAAGGTAGAATACCTTGTTGTATGTATGCAAAATGATTACCATGATATTATTATGCACTTGATTAAGTGGAGATTGTATAGCATCATGATGTTAGGCTTGACATGTTGACACAGTATGATATGCACTTGGTTAAGTGTAGATTGAAAAGCATGATGATGTTAGGTATAACATATTGATACAATATAATATGCACTTGATTATGTGTATGTTATGATGATATATATATATATATATATATGATTGCATGTGCGTAATTAAGATCCGATTGGATCAGTTATTGTAACACCGGCTTTGTATAAACCAGATTTTAGCAAGAATTTGCATTTTTAAACAAACGTAAACTTAATCACGATCAATTAACATTAAGCAGCAGAATATTTACAACAAACTTTGTTTCAATATCTGGTGTTACTCTACAATAACCGACCATAATGTATATAATAACAACATAAGTGTTCCAGCAAAATATCCAGAGGCAGGGGACCCGGCTCACCAGGCAATCTAACTTCAATCCGCAAAAGCAGTTAACATGGCACCGTTAGCTACACTTAGCTAGTGAGCACAAACTTAGCATAAACATAATTAGAGTAAGTCATGCATATCCGGAATAAGCATACAATGCTATCCTATCACATTGCGGTGTGCTGGCACGATCGGTATAAGTTGTTTCTTGCAGGATAGCTAGTCCCACTCAACACCAATACAACAGGGGATCAGACACAACCCTCCGCGCTGGTGGGGGAGCATAAAGCAGTCCACCAAGCATCGTTAACCGAACCAGAGGCTCCTTAGGTAACTCAGCCATTTCTGACTGATTACCCCTCATGATATAAGGCACGGCGGTTCTGCAGAACCTATGATCCGGAATGTGACCTCGAATCACCATTAAATCCCGAATCTCCTGATCAAGGGTCCCTGGGATCCAGCTATCCGGCTGACCTTAACCATGCTTGAAGATGTCCGCGAACACATACACATACTGATTCAATCTTTGAAATTTATTTAGCATGCAGATTCACTTACTTCTTTCATGATGGATCCAGTCTGGATCCCTTGCATACATATCATTAAACTTTCACTTAACTGATTCATTCAGAATCAGTATCATGCGTAGCATTCATTTAACTAAGCGGTTCCAGTTCTGGATCCCGCTAGCATTCACTTAACTCACACACGACAAGTATTCAACATGGCATTGTACATAAAGTAGCATGGAAATCCTTAATCATTTACTCATAAGCACACGTGCCCTTAAATCACTTAATACATAATTCTTCCTCTACTGAGGCTTATGAAAGTCGGTACTCACCTGAGTGGCTTAAAACAGATAGCTAATTTACTTCTGCCTTGTTTAGGGTGTCAAGTTCACCTAGAACATTAGGACATGCATTAATTACCTTAACATACAAAGAATAGCTACAAAGCCAACAAAGGAAGTCCCCAAAATCCGGATTCCACATAAATCCGACAGTACATGAAATCCGACATTTTCAAGGGAAATCCGATACATTGTAAAATCCGACACTCATCAGATTTCAACACTTAATGAACTTGGAAACTGACACGCAATCGAAAATCCGACCTTCAATCGGAATCTGATACATTTATCGGAATCCAACACTTTTGTCGGAATCCGACACTTTCAAACGAATTCGATACTTTCGGATTTGACTTGCGGACTTAGATAACATGTAAATTTAGGAAATCCGATATTCTATCGGATTTAGAACAATTATGCGGATTTACGCCACATGCGGATTCCGACACCATTAAGTCTCGGAATCCGACACTATCAGATTTAACAACTTACGGATTCCGACACCTTCATGTCTCCGAATCCGATAACTAAATGCTGGAAATCCGCCAACTTCATTTTGGCATATTTCCAGAATTCATTCTTGTTTGTTTTGACATTTATACATTATGAAAACACTCATTTTCATTAGTATGATTCCAAAAACAAATCAAACCCGCACAACAACACCAAAAAACCAAAACCCACTTGCAAAGTAAGCCTTGAATGTTCTAAGTGGTGTTTTGCAAGGTTTTGAGTATTCATTCATGTTTTAAACATAAAAACTATTTCATATATGTTAAATCTTAACAACAAACAAGTGTTTACCTTTACTTGATTTAAAACCACCAAATCCTTGGCTTTAAAGAGAAACCGAGTGTAACACCCAAGGTTTGAAAATCCTTATATTTAATAATTAAATAAGAAGTGATATACTCGAGTTATAAGTTACCGTTATGAGATTAGATGTGCTTATAAAACTAGAGGGGTTAAAACCGCCAAAAATATAAGTATTACAAGTCTAGGGACCAAAAATGCTAATGGGCCATACTTAAATATATATATATATATATATATATGTATATATATATGGTGGTTTTTTTAGAAGTTCATGCACACATACATGTTCAAGAACTCAAACACAACAACTTTCTTTGATCTCTGGTGATTCTAAGAGCCAAAACATAGCTACGACTTTAATTCTATAACATCTAGTTCAACCTTGCTTGTTAAGGTATGATTAAACCTTTAGTCCTTGAAGTTTTATGAGTTTAGAAGCTTGATTCTATGGTGAATCATGTTAGAATTATGTATTTATGATTGGGTTATGTTCCTTTATCATAAGGGGTGTAGGAAAGCACTCCTAGCATAGTTTTCTTGAGTTTTCACGAATTTATAGCGAAAATCCGACACTTTTTGGATGAACTGTCGGATTATCTGTTAGATACACGGCCCGTGTAGTATGAACTTGCCGATTGTGAACTGTCGGATTGTCAAAGGCGGTCACAAGGCCATGTAGGGTTACATGGTCATGTAGTACATGAGGTACACGGCCCGTGTAGTATGACTAGATAACACTGTCCATGTAGCCAGCATAGGTCATGTATTATGAGGGACATGGCCCGTGTAGAGATACACGGCCCATGTAGGCCCTATTTCAAAATAGTATTCAAGTATTGTAACAATTTATTATATTATTCATATAGGACGGTGATTGAATTACTTATCTGAGTTATCGTTACCTGTGGATCATTACATATCATAAATAACATAAGGTGAGTCTTCTAGATTATTAATCATATCTGCAGCATGTATGCTACCATAACAGATTATAACATGTAATGTTATTCATATGTGTATATATGCCGAACTACTATTTGTAGTAAGGTTCAAAGGTGATACAATACTGTTACAAAGGTGGCTGCCTTGGGTCTAGAACCAGTGGTTAGCAATGATTATCTGACATACGTGTATTATCTTATATGATTCTTGTTGGTGAGATAAGCACTTCACCCTAATAATCCACTCTACCTATCCTAAAACATAGAATTTGATGATAACCAAACCCTACATTCAGTATGACTTAGAAAGAATTCAAACATGTGTTGTTTGAATCAGTTTATGTAAAAATATGCTAAGTATGGAACCATCAGCTGAGGAAAATAAGCCCTCAGCTGAGCATCAGACCCTACTCAAAGTATCAGCCAAGGGATCCAGCCAAGGAGCATCAGATGAAGAAAACAAGTAAAGAAGACCATAAGCTGAGGAAAACAAACTATCAGCTGAGCAAAATAGTTGATCAGCTGACGAAAATACTCCATCAGCTGAGTGAACAAATTGATCAGCTGAGTGAAGTAATTGATCAGCTGAGTGCCTACTCCATCAGCTGAGTGAACAAATGGATCAGCAGAGGCCCAGAGCATCAGCTAAGTAAGTCTTCCTTTACACAAGTCATCTCCCCTCATAAACTGATGTATTTGATTGATCAACTGAGCACTCTTGATCAACTGCTCAAACAAATACATGAGCTTATGCTCTCCTAAGCTTACTTTTGATCAGCTGAGCATCTATATGATTAGGTGAGCAATATGTGTCAACTGAGTCCTGGCAAAAAGTGATCAACTGATATATTTTGTCAACTGAGTAGTGAATATCAGAGTTCCTAGTACAATATGTTAGCTGAGTCGTGAAAAATGTCAAATCTACTCTATCTTTTCAGATTGTAAGTCATATGTAAAAGGCAGAACATGTGTTGTTCTATTATGCCTTAGATCTTTGTTTCTAAAAGTAAAAATGCACTTTTTAGATCAAGTATTAGACAAAAAGGTTTGATCTTATCCTCTGGAAAAGGATAATGATAACTCAAACATACGAAGATCTTGAAGATTTGTTCAAACAACTAAGTATGGCTGGCAATCCCATACTTGGTAAAGTCAAATCAAACAGAAGCATGGTGTTGATTAAAGTACAAGCATGGAAAGGGAAAGAAACTTCTACACGGCAGTAGATGTGGGTTTTAATATTTTATATTGTGAATGGGTTACACTTTAGCAGAAAAGTACAATTACTTTTATCAAACATTTGATAAAAGTAACTTTACTTTTCACCCTCTACCTTTACAATTAAAATATTATATTTCCACATCCTCTTTGTCTCATACCTTCATGCAATCGGATTCACCAAGACTTCTATATATACTCATGCATGGTGGACATGCAACAAACAGAAAACAACACAGTGAAGTCTCTACTCCACAGAATGAAAATCTCATCAGTTGAGAAATTCGTAGAGTTTAAGCATTGTGTAGAATTAAACTTGTTCATTTGTTGAACACTCTATATACATTGTTTTAGAGTTAGCTTGTCTATGTGTTAGACAAATTGATTGCCACCTTTTATTGTACTTAGAATTTCCGCTTCTAGTACATGTAATTCTTGATTCAATATCAATAAGAATTATATACAAGTATATCAGTGTGTCTTTAATTTTTAAAAGCTAAAGTTTGTATTCAACCCCCCTTCTACAAACATTTGTTGTTGTGTACTCAATCTGGGACTAACAACTGGTATCAGAGCAGGTTAGTGTTGGAATCTGCCCACCGACACACGTAGGCCGGCATCACTGCCAATGAAGCGCGGGCCTATTAGGTCACACGCCAAGTTTCAATCTCGACAGCCTACTATAAGAAGAAAGAGTCAAAATGGTCAAATTCCAGTTGACCTAGGCTTCAGGACCGTGAAGGATGCTCCACGGGTCGTGAAGCAGCTCGTGTCCACGAGTCCTGTCGTAGGCCGCAAGGTTCGTGAAACCCTAGGGCTTCACGACCCTACACGGCCCGTGAAGGAGGTCGTGAAGGCACAACCCTCACGATTCTTGCACAGCGCGGCACGGCTCGTGGAGGATTAATGGCCGATCGTGGCGCATTTATCCTTCACGGCCCGGGAGAGCCCGTGAAGAAGTCGTGAAGGCAGAATTCTAAGTGACACTTGAATTTGGTTGGACCATTTTGTTGGTCCAATGAATGAGTGCCAATTAGCACGACTCTGGATTCTAAAGAATAGATGATATCTCTTTATAAGGGGCATTGTTTGTTCATTCAACACTCTTGGATAAATTGTGCAAGCATACTTCATTTGTGAGTTCATACTAGTGAGAGTGAGCAAGAGCAAGAGGTCAAGGGCTGTGCACAAGTGTTTTGAAGGCTGTTCCAGAAGAGATCCATCAAGTGTTTGTGGTGCTTCGGTTTGCTAGTACAAAGAGGTTAAAGGTTTCTTGGTGTGGACTTGCATTAGGGCTTGGAGCCTTTTGTTTCAAGTTTACATCCCAAATCCGATTTGTTCTAGCCAAGTATCAAAGTCTTCGAGGGTATGATTTGATCTCCTTCTTCTCTTTGTTCTTGTTTTTGGTTGCATGCATGTTCTTTCAAGTTTTCACCACCATTGGGAAATCATGGGATCATTTTGTGTGTTTTTGTTGCTTCCGTTGCGTGCTTTGATCCCCATGGATTACCAACAGTGGCATCGGAGCCATACTTGTAAGATGCATGCACCTTTGTGGCTTGAAAATCAATATTTTCGATTTTGGACATTCTGTCCAGAAGGTCTTCACGGGCCGTGGAGCTTGCTTCACGGGTCGTGAAGGCCACACGACTAGTCTCGTGGGGTGGTGGTCATGAAAGGTTTTTAATCTGTTTCACGAGTCGTGGAGCGTACTGCCTTGACGGCCCGTGAGGGCCCGTGAAGAGCAGTAGCTCGTGAAGGCATCGTGAACAGGCTGTTTTTGGCCCTTTTGAAAAAGAAAAATTAATATGGATTTTAGCATTTGATTTTGGTGTTTCCAGAATCATTTCAGGCTATTTAGCCTTGTAGATTAAGCCCCGTAATATCCTAATTCTTTTATATGTATGTATTGGGTGGTTTTGGCATAAAATGCACACATGCATACATGTAAATTGTGTATATATGAATATGGATTTCAAAGTGTTTGGAATCCTAATGCGTATGTACAAGGTTTATTCTTGTGCCTTTAGTTTTGAATAAACTTAATTGGGATATTGTTTTGTGCATGGTTTGGTGTGGCACACCATGCTTTGTAGTTGTTTCGTTTTTGTGAGCACCGGTTTGAGCCTAGACCTTTGTGTGGTTGTTTGGTTGCTCATTTGGTGGTTTGTACCACATTTGGTTTGTAATAATTTATTTAATCCGGTTTGTAATAATTTATATATTTGTGGCTTGCACGCCAAAGTATTTATTCTTTGTAATTGTATATTAGCTTAGAATAGATTGTGTGGCTTGCATGCCATTTCTCTTTAATTATGTATATAATGAGAAGAGAAGACCGGAGGCACCAACGGGAGTCTTGGGAGACGTCTTGGCTACCTCGGATCCGGAGGCGCGGGATCGAGTGGGAGCACGCCACGAAGTCTTGGATTGTCTGTCCTTAGTAGACTTAGTTCCTCGGTTGGCTCACCGGGGAACACTTAGGTTGTAGGATCTTCGTGGTTGTGTAGTTTTATTTATTTGTTTTTCTTGCGTGGTTGTAGGATCTTCGCATGCTAGAAAATCTTTTGAAAATAATAAAACTATATAGTTTTCCTTAATTGGTTAACAAACCCCGCTCGCTCACATGATTAACAAACGAATATAAAGTGTTTATGTTCAATTGGTGAAAAATGCGTTTTGTTACTTATTTGTTAATCAAAACGAAAAGAGGTTTTTAACCGGAAAAACGAAAGTCCCGTTTTTCTCAAAAACGTAAATCACACGCCATCTAAAAGATGACACCACCCGAATCTATTGAAGCATGGGACAATTGTCGAGCTTAGCACGAGTTGTTCCATGTGGACTTGTGTGGAAGGTGCGCGTGGCGTCTTGAAATTTTTGGTTGTCGAGCTTAGCATGAGCCAATTATTGTCAAGGGCGTCATCGTGTATCTTGTTCGACGATTTGCAATTCCAATTTAATACGCCTTGATAATTGTCATGCCTATACCGAGTTATCAAAGCGGCTTATTGAGGAATAGGTGTGGGAAGGGATCAAACATGCCAAACCGGTGCTATGAGTACCGATGGATCCCGCAAGTGCCTAAGAGTTGTAATCACGGATTGCAATTGGTAAAGCGTTTACCGGCCTAAATACCTTCACGAAGTGATCCGCGGTAAACCCGTCATGTAGTGAAGTTATGTTGGGTTCTTAGCCCTTGTTAAATTTAAGTGTTAAACTATTGGGTAATTATTTTACTAGGATTAAAATATGTCGAACTAACCTTTTTGTGTGCGTTGCCTTCTTTTAGATGGCATCTACAAGCAACACCGTGACACACATTTCACTCCGTCCATTTTTGGAGAAACAGAAACTCATAGGCGTAAACTTCATGGATTGGCTTAGGCAATTGAGAATTGTCTTGCGCCATGAGAGCAAGTTGTACGTCCTAGAGGAACCTCTTCCGGAGGCTCCTGCTACCACCGCTACGCGGGCCATTAAGGATGCTTATGAGAAGTGCCTTAAAGACACTAATGAGGTGACTTGCCTCATGTTGACGACCATGAGTTCGGAATTGCAAAGGCAATTCGAGGACGTTGGTGCGTTTGATATGATTTCGCAACTAAAGGAAATGTTCCAGCAGCAAGCGAGGCAAGAACTCTACGAGTGTGTCAAGGCCTTTGTAGGGTGTCGGATGCAGAAGGGCGGGAACGTGAGCTCCCACGTGCTTCGTATGAAGCAATACGTGGACCAGCTCGAGAGGTTGGGCTTTCCTATAGGGAAAGAGTTGGCTACGAAAATTATCCTCCAATCTTTGCCTCAAGCATATGGTCCGTTCATTGTGAACTACCATATGCATAATATGGATAAGTCCTTGATGGAGTTGCACGGCATGTTGAGGACCGCCGAGTCTAACGTGGCCAAGGCAAAGCCATCGACCTCCGCACCCGTCCTAGCCATCCATGAGGGTGGTGCTAAGAGGAAGCGGCCCGCTTCAAGCTCCAAGGGCAAGGGAAAGGGGAAGGTGAAGGTGGCAACACCCAAGCCCAAACCACTCTCGGAGCCGGAGCCGAAGGGGAAGGAACCCGCTCCTATAGCCCCCTCACCGGAAGAGGCCACCTGCGTCTTCTGCGGGGAGAAGGGACACTACCGGAGTAGTTGCCCCAAGTACATGGAGGAGCTCAAGAGTCTTCGCGCCAAGGGACAAGGCGCCTCCGGTATGTATATGATTGAACTCCATAACACTTCTACTTCTAACGCTTGGGTCTTGGACACCGGGTGTGGTACTCACATAGTTAATAATGTGCAGGTACTAAGAAGAAGTAGGGACTTGGTTGATGGGGAGCTGGATCTCATCATGGGAAACAAGGCGGTTGTCCCGGTTGAGAAGATAAGGAGCGTGGACCTCGCCTTTCCATCCGGCTTATTTATTACTTTATTAAATGTATCTTATTCGCCCTTCGTGGCAAGAAACATTTTATCATTTTATGCACTTTTTGACGATGGATTTAAATTTAATTTCTCTAATGGAATTATTTAATGCTTTAAGAATGATTTATTTTATTTTAAAGCACATCCATGTCGTGGCATATATGAGACAAGCGTATGCTTGCAAAGTAATAGATCAATCATGAGTGTTGGTTCTAAATCAAAATGTGATTTGGATAAGTTATCTTTATGGCATGGTCGTTTGGGCCACATAAACAAGAAACGCATCGCCAAGCTCCAAGAGGATGGGATCTTGGAATCATTTGACCATGCGGGTGATGTATGCGAATCTCGCTTGTTGGGCAAAATGACCAAGGCACCCTTCACCGGCGTTTGTGAGTGGGGCAAAGACTTGTTGGATATCGTTCACACGGATGTGTGTGGTCCGTTCAAGAATGTCACTAGGGATAACTCAAGGTACTTTGTAACCTTTACCGATGATTTTAGTAGGAATGGGTATGTCTACTTGGTGAGACAAAAGTCGGAAACCTTTGAGGTTTTCAAGACTTTCAAAAACGAAGTTGAGAACCAATTGGGTAAACGAATTAAGATGCTCAGATCGGATCGTGGTGGTGAGTATCTAAGTTTGGAATTCCGTGACTATCTAAAAGATTGTGGAATTGTTTCGCAATTGACACCTCCTAGGACACCACAATTAAATGGTGTCGCCGAGAGGAGGAACCGGACATTATTGGATATGGTTCAGTGTATGATGAGTCGTACGGATGTACCCATTAGCTTTTTGGGCTATGCATTGGAAATGGCCGTTAGAATCCTTAACCTCGTACCAACTAAGAAGGTCAAGAAGACACCCTTTGAGATGTGGCATGGAAAGGTTCCATCGCTTTCATATCTAAAGGTTTGGGGTTGTCCTGCCTACGTGAGACGTGAGGTGGAGGACAAATTGGAACCCCGAGCCGAGAGGTGTTTGTTCATTGGATATCCTGCCAGGTCTATGGGATATTTGTTTTACAAACCGTCCGAGAACAAGGTATTTGTTGCTCGGAGGGCCGTCTTTCTTGAAAGGGAGATGCTATCCAAAGACGCTAGTGGGAGAAAGGTAGATCTTGAAGAGATTCAAGAACCTTCCAATGACCAACCTGAAGTTGGCACTAGTTCACAAAATGATTCTCAGCACGGCGCTGTTGGAGAACCTGACACGGATCCTTTACCTCTTAGAAGATCCGGTAGGGGTCGCAACGAGCCAGAGAGATATGGGTTTCTCATGTCTGAGGGATGCGACTTAGTGGTGGATCATGATGATCCATCATCTTATCGGAACGCCGTGGTGGGTCGTGAGTCCGCTAGGTAGAAAGAGGCTATGGAGTCCGAGATGCAATCAATGCCGGATAACCAAGTCTGGGATTTGGTAGATCCAGTACCCGGGTGTAGACCCGTAGGGTGCAAATGGGTCTGTAAGAAAAAGACCGGCATAGATGGAGAGGTAGACACCTTCAAAGCCCGACTGGTGGCGAAGGGTTTCACGCAAACTCATGGTGCAGACTATGATGAAACCTTTTCCCCGGTGGCTATGTTGAAGTCTATCCGGATACTCATGGCAATTGCCGCATTTCATGATTATGAGATTTGGCAAATGGATATAAAAACCACGTTCCTTAATGGGACACTTAGCGAGGAGGTCTATATGACTCAACCCGAGGGTTTTGTACATGCCAAGCATCCGGATAAAGTCTACAAGCTAAAGAAGTCCATTTATGGACTTAAGCAAGCATCAAGCAGTTGGAACCTGTGCTTTGATGAGAAAGTCGAAGAGTTTGGCTTTTCGAAAAGCAAGGATGAGCCATGCGTATATGTCAGGGCTAGTAGGAGCATAGTTGTGTTCCTAGTCTTGTATGTCGATGACATACTCCTCATTAGAAACGATGTCCCGACCCTTCAAAGTGTAAAAACTTGGTTAGGGAATTGTTTTTCAATGAACGATGTAGGAGATGTGACTTATATTCTTGGGATCAAAATCTATAGAGATAGATCCAAGAGGCTTATTGGGCTTAGCCAAAGTACATATGTTGACAAAGTCCTAAAGCAGTTTAGGATAGAAGACTCCAAGAAGGGGTTCATTCCAATGTCACATGGTTTGGTATTGAGTAAGACTCAATCCCCTAGTTCCCCAGAGGAACGGGAAGTAATGAAGCGAGTGCCATATGCTTCGGCTGTGGGCTCGATCATGTACGCCATGCTATGTACAAGGCCTGATGTATCGTGTGCCTTGAGCATGATGAGTAGATATCAAGCCAACCCTAGCGAAGCTCATTGGACGGCAGTGAAGAGCATTCTCAAGTATCTTCGGAGAACTAAGGAGATGTTCTTGGTGTACGGAGGTGAGGAAGAGCTTAGAGTAAAGGGTTACTCTGATGCAAGCTTCCAAACCGATAGGGATGACTGCCGATCACAATCGGGGTTCGTGTTCCTATTAAACGGTGGTGCTATATCCCAGAGGAGCTCCAAGAAAGACACCGTGGCCGATTCCACTACCGAGTCGGAATACATTGCGGCCAGTGAAGCTGCTAAGGAGGCCGTATGGATGAGAAAATTTCTGCTTGATCTGGGAGTGGTTCCAAGAAATATCATTTTATCCGAGGTCTCATCAACGCACAAGGCATATTCCGTGGAAATATCATTTTATCCGGGACGTGGTCGAAAATGGAGACATCGTCATCGGCAAAGTACATACGGATAGCAATTTGGCGGATCCGATCACTAAACCGTTGTCGCAAGCCAAGCATGATGCCCACACACGTGCTATTGGGATTAGATTTTCTAGTGAATTGGTTTGAGTTGTATATTGGTTATTGTATTCGATGTATTTACTATGTTATTGGGAACATTAAGCAATATTGTATTTTTGAATGTATTGATTATTAAATGGAGATTTAATAATACGCGTGTAGCGAATACTTTCTTTAAATCATTATTGTGTTCCAACTTTGCATGTTTTATCACTTCCTTGAATGTTTTACATTCTAAACAGTCCACGATCGGTCATTCTTCAAGGAAGGAAGTATGAACGAAGATCGAGGGAAATGATTGGTCATAGTGTTCAATAGGGATTCAATACAAGGGACGCAATATTTCGCCTATACTTGAAAAGAGTTTCAAGTGATTGGACGACCCACACCTGATCTTACTTCATGGTACATGTCAAGAGTAAATCAGGATGATAATATCTTTTATCCTTAGACCGGAGATGCATGTGTTTCACTATTTTGGTTTGCTTTATTCTGACTGCTTTCAAACGTAGTCCGTAACTGGCTATTATAAAGGAGGTATTTGGGTAAAGTATTGCCATTGTATTGGAGGCAATGTATTTGAAGGAATTTGTTCCTCTGTAAAGAGAGATATCCCTGGGCCCCTCGATGATTGGGCGCTGACACCAAAATTGCATGGCCATGCTCGAGTTTGCAATGATTGTTGATCAGTTGCAACTCACCTTTTGGTCACCACCAATCTTGATCGAGAAACACAATCGTGCACGATCGGAGAATGACTTTGTACCATGTCTCTTGTTCACTTGGATATCGCGAACAATAAGATAATTGATCACTAATCTATAGGACCATGTCAAACTCTTTTAGTTTATCATGGTACTTGTCAGGGATGACATACCCCATGTTTAGTTGGGGGCAGGGATGCCTTGCTAGTGGCCGCTCCCTGTCTGTGGTACCCATGGATACAGTGTGTCATGTGCAAGTGGGAGTTTGTTGGAATCTGCCCACCGACACACGTAGGCCGGCATCACTGCCAATGAAGCGCGGGCCTATTGGTTCACACGCCAAGTTTCAATCTCGACAGCCTACTATAAGAAGAAAGAGTCAAAATGGTCAAATTCCAGTTGACATAGGCTTCACGACCGTGAAGGATGATCCACGGGTCGTGAAGCACCTCGTGTCCACGAGTCCTGTCGTGGGCCGCATGGTTCGTGAAACCCTAGGGCTTCACGACCCTACACGGCCCGTGAAGGAGGTCGTGAAGGCACAACCCTCACGATTCTTGCACAGCGCGGCACGGCTCGTAGAGGATTAATGGCCGGTCGTGGCGCATTTATCCTTCACGGCCCGTGAGAGCCCGTGAAGAATTCGTGAAGGCAGAATTCTAAGTGACACTTGAATTTGGTTGGACCATTTTGTTGGTCCAATGAATGAGTGCCAATTAGCACAACTCTGGACTCTAAAGAACAGATGATATCTCTTTATAAGGGGCATTGTTTGTTCATTCAACACTCTTGGATAAATTGTGCAAGCATACTTCATTTGTGAGTTCATACTAGTGAGAGTGAGCAAGAGCAAGAGGTCAAGGGCTGTGCACAAGTATTTTCAAGGCTGTTCCAGAAGAGACTCATCAAGTGTTGGTGGTGCTTCGGTTTGCTAGTACAAAGAGGTTGAAGGTTTCTTGGTGTGGACTTGCATTAGGGCTTGGAGCCTTTTGTTTCAAGCTTACATCCCAAATCCGATTTGTTCCGGCCAAGTATCAAAGTCTTCGAGGGTATGATTTGATATCCTTCTTCTCTTTGTTCTTGTTTTTGGTTGCATGCATGTTCTTGCAAGTTTTCACCACCATTGGGAAATCATGCGATCATTTTGTGTGTTTTTGTTGCTTCCGTTGCGTGCTTTGATCCCCATGGATTCCCAACAGTTAGATAATCAATATCTAGATCTATTTTCCTTACTTTACAATTGCTTCTACCCCTCTCAATATGGCCTCATCAGCAAAGAACATGAATATCTCAAACACTGGGTCCTTAACAAGATGTCGTATGTTTGATGCTGAAAATTTCTCCATGTGAAAAATGACTCAACATCATTGGATTCCAATTCCATATCACTCATTCCCTCTTCAGTAGAGATACCCACATATTGCAATAATGAAGTTATATCAGCCACTCAAAATTAACTCATTTCCACTGCTGATAGCCACCATATTACTTCTTCTCCCCAAATCCAAATGAATCCCAATTCCCAAGAAATCCAAAAAGCCTTCAAAGACCTCAAGCACCATCCTCATAATTTGGTGATAGGCAACATAGATGATCCAGTTAGAACAAGATCAAAAGCTTGGAACATCTGCTTGTATTCTGGATTTGTCTCAATGATTGAACCAATGTAGGTTGATGAAGCTCTCAATGATCCCCACTGGGTGTCTGCCATGCAAGAGGAACTGGCAAAATTCAAAAGAAATAATGTATGGACTTTGGTACCCAAACCAAAGGATAAATCCATCATAGGAACAAAGTGGGTGTTCAGAAATAAGTTAGATGAAAATGGGCAAATCATCAGAAACAAAGCAAGGCTAGTGGCATAGGGGTATTGTCATGAAGAAGGTATTGATTTTGATGAAACCTTTGACACTGTTGCAAGATTGGAAGCTATCAGACTATTCCTAGCCTATGCTGCCTTTAAATGCTTCAAAGTGTTTCAAATGGATGTGAAGAGTGCATTTCTAAATGGAGATCTGAAAGAAGAGGTGTATGTAAAACAACCTCCTGATTTTGAGGAGTTAAGCTTACCTGATCATGTTTACTTTCTACACAAAGCTTTATATGGTCTTAAGCAAGCTACAAGAGCCTGGTATGATACCCTCTCTTCTTTTCTTATTAACAAAGGTATTACAAGAGGATGCATTGATAACACTTTATTTATTAGGAAGTACAAAGGTGATGTGATACTTGTGTAGATATATGTAGATGATATAATATTTGGGTCTACTAATTTGGAACTATGCAAAAAGTTTTCTAAACTCATGTCTGATAATTATCAGATGAGCATGATGGGTGAGTTAAACTATTTTCTTGGTTTGCAAATTAAACAAGAGGTTGATGGTATTTTCATTCATCAAACAAAGTATGTCAAAGATTTACTAAAAAAATTTGATTTTGAAAACTGTTCTTCAATGAAAACACCCATGTCTACTTCTATCAAGTTAGGAAAGGACACTAATGGCAAATTAGTGAACATTACAACTTATAAAGGAATGATTGGGTCACTTTTATACCTCACTGCAAGTAGACCAGATATTATGTTTTCAACATGTCTCTGTGCAAGATATCAAGCAGATCCTAAAGAATCACATCTTGCTGCTGTTAAGAGAATATTCAGATATCTCAAAGGAACTCCTAATCTTGGTCTTTGGTACCACAAAGACTCAGATTTTGAGTTAGTTGGATATTCTGATTCTGATTTTGCACGATGTATATTAGACAGAAAAAGTACTTTAGGTGGTTGTCAACTTCTACGAGGAAGATTGATTAGTTGGTCTAGTAAGAAACAGAATTCAGTGTCAACATCCACTGCAGAGGCAGAATACATTGCTGCAGGAAGCAGTTGTGCTCAAATTTTGTGGTTACAAAATCAACTACTTGACTATGATATGAAGTTTGAAGACACCCCAATTCTATGTGACAATACAAGTGCAATCTCCATCTCAAATAATCCAGTCATGCATTCAAAGACAAAGCATATTGAAATCAGACATCATTTCTTAGAGATAATGTGCAAAAGAAGAAGGTAACTTTGCACTACATCAACACTGATTTACAACTTGCAGACTTATTCACAAAGCCATTAGATGAAGCAAGGTTCAATTTCCTAATATCCAAACTAGGTATGCTTAATTTTTAGTTTAGAATAGTGGTAATTTAGTTTGTGTTAATTTATAAGTGTTGAAAATTATAAGTTGCTTATTTAAGCATATCTAAGTCTTACTTAATTTGTGTAAACTGAGTAACTATGCTCAGCTGATACCTATGAGCTGATCAAATTTACTCAGCTGATCACTTTAAGATAAGAAAGACATGCTCAGCTAAGTACTTTACTCAGCTGATACTCCAAATTTTCACTATCAGCTGATAGTTTTTCATCAGCTGATACCCCTCAGCTGATACATTTTCATGATCAGCTGATGCTTCTACACTTAGTAAATTTTCACATTTTACAATCATTTAATGCTTTTTAACCCTAGTTATTTACACCGTTTGTCAGATTTCATTTAATAGCTAATTAATTTGTTTTCCGTTAGATCTTTTGTCAGTATCTAACGATCTCTGTTAACTAATCTTCATAAATATCCCCATTTCGCTCTCATTCACCTTTACCTGTTCAAACTTTCTAAATTCCCTCTCTCTCTCTCTACAAAGAACTACCCTACCTTCTCTCTCGATAATCACTGTTCATCATCCCTACCAAATGGCCACCTATTTACCTGACCCGGCTGTTAACCCTGGTGAGAATGTTGCACCCAATCAACCAATGAATATAACTCCCAACAACATTCTACTCTGCACCACCATCCCTGCCTCGTGAGAATACCAAGGTTATGAACCAATGGTTCAGTTCCTTCAAGCTCATCCCTTGTTTGATAGTCTCACTACCGATCCACACTACATATACCCTACCATTGTCGGTGAGCTATGGTATTCCGCAAGCTATAACCTAAACACCAACACCATCCACTGCACCCTAGCCAAAGGCAACTACCATCTCCAGATCACCACCGAAACTCTTTGTGAACTATCTGCTATCCCTCACTTCCCTCCTTACACCGCTTTTCCCTCCAGAGCAGAAGTTCAAACAGTTTTGGAAGCCATCGGCTACAATGAACCTGTAGTGCATGGTCAAGTCAAAGTCTCTGATCTCTCTCATCCGTGGAAGTATTTGGCCAACGTGGTCATACGTTGCTTCGGTCCCAAATCTAGTAGCCACCATCTCATCAATCAAACCAAGCTCCTTGTGCTCTATGCCCTAGTCTTCGGGGTAAATATCGACTTTGCTCAAGTCATATTTTCTGACCTTATTGATAAAATCACCCAGAGCACCAACAAGAAATCATCAAGGTCCCAAGTGCCCTACATTCAACTATTAAGCCTGATAGCTATGAGGGAGATTGGAGAGGATGATTATGTGGGCTTAATTGAACATCTTGAGCATATTCCTGTCCCTGCCATGGGAGAAAAGATATTCCATTTCTTAAAGGCAAACAGAGGTCCTCCAATCACTGCCCAAATGCAAGAGCTCATAGATGCTGCAAATGCTGATGATGGTGATGAAAATGATGATGATAATGATGGTGATGATGATGCTGATGAAAGCCACACTGGCTCTACGAATGATGATGATGATGATGGTGATGCTGGTGACTTTGCTCCTCTCATTCCAATGGAGTTAAGTCCTCTTGGTGATGATGATGATGCTCACGAACAAGAGATCTCTGAGCAACTTCTGGAGCTCATTAACAGGAGTAGGCACATCACGTCCCAAGGTAAGGACAGTACTGATTCCACCTTGGGGGACATTCAAATGGTAGTCCCAACCTTTGATAGCCCATCCTCCTCTCCAGTCCATACACCACTCCAACAACCAAGCTCTAGTGAACCTCATGTGGTCACTAGTTCTACTCCTATTCGTAGCCCCATATATACAAGGTCACCAGAAGTGACTCATTCTGAGCACTTTGAGGGAGTGCAATCCACACCTCTGACCTGAACTCCAATTACCCTTCCTCATTTTGAGGGGGAGCAATTGGATGTTGCAACCTTACAGCCAGTGGATGTATCCTCACAACAGGATACATCTGTAAAAATGGGATATAAGCCGCTAGCTGAGACAACCTCCCAAAAGGTTGATCTCATTGAAAGACATACCTCAACCCAAGGTCATACTGTGTCTCTTCCATAATTGAGTCAGCCTATACCATCCACATTCTCCCAATAGAATGTGGATCCAATAAGGGATTCCCTATTATTGAGTGCATCCAACACTCAATCCACTTATCTTGCACCCATTATTGATTATATTCTTACATAAGCACAGCCTGCCAATGCTAGTGGTACAAACCAACCACTTGCACGGGGCTCAACACTCCTCCCCAATGAATTTGAGCTTATACACCAAGGTTCAAATGAGGAGACACAAACCTTACCTAAGTTCTTTGAACCTCTCTCCACCCCTTCCACCTCTAAACCATCTACTTCTACCCAAACCTCAAACCTTACCCTTATCCACACAATAAACCAAAACCATGATCACCTATCCCAAACCTTCCAAGCCTTCCAAACCCAAACCTCTGCTCAACTGTCTAAACTTACAAAAGACATTGAGTCTCTAAAAACCCCACCCCAACCCTCCCCTGTACCCATTAATCTTATCCCAATCCTAACCAAAATAGACCATCTTTCTACCCTTATTCCCTCTCAACCACAAATTCCCATCCTACCTCAATCTACTATCTCTACCCTCAACCAAACCATCCCTAACCTACTATCCCAACTCCAAACCCTACACCCAATCAACCCAAACATCTTTGTTCCCATCCTAGAAAAACTCCTACCAATGCCTTCCTTCCTGAAAGGCATCCTTGAGGATATAGAAGCCCTCACAGAACAAAGCCGCATGAGCCATCTTTCCTTATGGAAAGCTCTTAGGGATCTCAAGGATGACCTCTCTCTCCAATTATCTAAAATTACCCCTTCCTCCACACATACACCTACCCCTGCCCCTACCCCATTCCCAAAGCCAACAGCAGGTGACTCCCCTCCTCCTTTTGATGATGTCAAAAAGGAGGAGAAATTCTCTAGTTCTTCATGGGAGGATGATCTTGACTCAGAGGATATAGATGCTGCTTATGCTGAAACTACCACAAAAATCATGCAGCAGCAAGCACCCAAAGCAATAGCTCCTCCACCTCTTAAAAGAAAAGCACCTTCTGAGGGGGAGCAAAGGTTTCCTAAAAGGTTAAAAAGAATGGCTAATAGGCCAAAGCCAAGAAGAAAAGTTGCTGAGGGTTGCTCTCCACCAATTGATATAGTGTCTGATTCTGATGATAAGGATGATACTCCACTATCTGACATCCTCAGAAGAAGAAGACATAGCCCAAAGCCATCTGCTCCACTTGTCCAATCAACTCCAATAGTCCAAAAGGCTTCAACCTCTACTCCTAAGGATAAAGGCAAACAAAAAATGACAGATGAGCAAGTTGAAGCAGATGAACAAATGAAAAGGGAGCTTGCTCTTAAAGAACAAGAAGAAAGGGAGAATGCTCAAATGGCTCAAGCATTGGGTGTTTTAGTTGAAGTAATCTACCAAGCCAATGAGCTAGCATATCAGCAAGAGCAAGAACAAGTTCAAAATCAAGTTGCTGCTCAACACAAATTGGCAAGGGAGAAATCTCAATCTGAACTGCTCAAAACTAGATCTCATGCTATTGCTATCAAAACCCTCTTCAACCTTGATTTATCTGCTCCCATCAATCTAAGTCAACAAAGGCTTCAAAGCATCAGAGAAAGGATTAACATTCTCAGAAACATAACAGAACCAACTCCAATAACAAGAGCCACTGTCTACAAAGGTGATGGTGAACCCTACCTCAAAGCTATAAGGCAGAACAACTTCAACAGCTGTGAAGTTGTATCTTATGAGAGGTGTCACATCTATGGGTTCACGGAGTTAGTTGAGATCCTGTACCTTCTTTTCAAATCCAAATCTAAGCTCAAAGTTCAATTCATTCAGAAAATTCAGAATTGGATAGCTCTAGCTGTGCCACAAGGAGCCTTCACTCCAGATGACTATTACAGGCATGTGCACACAGTTGATAATCTTCATAAGAAAGGATCCAAGCCATTTAAACCATTTGAGCTAAGAGAGGTACTACCCCAGCATGAATTCTTATCAGAGTTTGAGGGTCTCAACACATCTGTTCCATTGAACATCACCCCTGAGCTATACAAGTTTATAGTTATGCCTGTTGAAGGTATATTCTTTCTGGACAGAGCTGGCACATGGAGGTTCTTTAGACAGTCTGAAATCATCAAAGCTAGCATGAAGTTTCTATTTGGGCTAAGGATATGTACAAGAGGCAGAACTGGAAATGAAAATTTTGAAGCCCTTGTTCAAGCCCAATGTGAAGTCTTAGTTGAAGCTGATCCCCATGCCAAATATTTTGAAGTTAAAGAAGAACCATGGTGGGATGATTGAAGACTGATTCTAACTCTGAAGTTTTGTTGTTATTTAGTTGATTGTACATTATAGAATAGTTAGTTAGTAGTTAATCTCTGTAAACACTTATGTACATTTCTTTATTCAGTTATTTCAAGTGATGTTTATGTATATCAGAAAATCAAAAACCTATAAAAATGGAAAAATGAAAAGATAACACAAAAACATAACAAAATGGTACAACACAGAAAAAGATTCCACGAAAACAGAACAAAATGGAACATTAGAAAAGAAACCAAAAACAGAACAAGGTTCAAATAAAAAGAGCTACCATAAACAAATAGCTAGGTAGCCAAATGTACTTAAAAGTTCAAATCTTTTGTAATTCGAAGTCAAACTGATTCTTCAAAAATAAAAAGGTTTTGTCATCATCAAATAGGGGGAGATTGTTGGGGAGAAAATCACTTCACCCTAATAATCAACTCTACCTATCCTAAAACATAGAATTTGATGATAACCAAACCCTACATTCAGTATGACTTAGAAAGAATTCAAACATGTGTTGTTTGAATCAGTTTATGTAAAAATATGCTAAGTATGGAACCATCAGATGAGGAAAATAAGCCCTCAGCTGAGCATCAGATCCTACTCAAAGTATCAGCCAAGGGATATCAGCCAAGGAGCATCATATGCAGAAAACAAGTAAAGAAGACCATCAGCTGAGGAAAACAAACTATCAGCTGAGCGAAATAGTTGATCAGCTGAGGAAAATACTCCATCAGCTGAGTGAACAAATTGATCAGCTGAGTGAAGAAATTGATCAGCTGAGTGCCTACTCCATCAGCTGAGTGAACAATTGGATCAGCTGAGGCCCAGAGCATCAGCTAAGTAAGTCTTCCTTTACACAAGTCATCTCCCCTCATAAACTGATGTATTTGATTGATCAACTGAGCACTCTTGATCAACTGATCAAACAAATACATGACCTTATGCTCTCCTAAGCTTACTATTGATCAGCTGAGCATCTATATGATCAGGTGAGCAATATGTGTCAACTGAGTCCTGGCAAAAAGTGATCAACTGATATATTTTGTCAACTGAGTAGTGAATATCAGAGTTCCTAGTACAATCTGTTAGCTGAGTCGTGAAAAATGTCAAATCTACTCTATCTTTTCAGATTGTAAGTCATATGTAAAAGGCAGAAAATGTGTTGTTCTATTATGCCTTAGATGTTTGTTTGTAAAAGTAAAAATGCACTTTTTGGATCAAGTATGAGACAAAAAGGTTTGATCTTATCCTTTGGAAAAGGATAATGATACCTCAAACAGATGAAGATCTTGATGATTTGTTCAAACAACTAAGTATGGCTGGCAATCCCATACTTGGTAAAGTCAAATCAAATAGAAGCATGGTGTTGATTAAAGTACAAGCATGGAAAGGGAAAGAAACTTCTACACGGCAGTAGATGTGGGTTTTAATATTTTATATTGTGAATGGGTTGCACTTTTGCAGAAAAGTACAATTACTTTTATCAAACATTTGATTAAAGTAACTTTACTTTTCACCCACTACCTTTACATATTAAATATTATATTTCCATATCCTCTTTGTCTCTTCCATTCATGCAACCGGATTCACCAAGACTTCTATATATACTCATGCATGGTGGACATGCAACAAACACAATACAACACAGTGAAGTCTCTACTCCAAAGAATGAAAATCTCATCAGTTGAGAAATTCGTAGAGTTTAAGCATTGTGTAGAATCAAACTTGTTCATGTGTTGAACACTCTATATACATTATATGTTATTAGTTTGGAATACTCACTAAGCTCTCGTAGCATATCAGATACTGCTTTTTAATCTTTTGCAGGACGCGGCAAGGATAAGGGCAAGGCTCCTGTTTGACTACTTTTTGGGTTACTCTTTTGAAACAATTTTAACGCCCAGTTTTGTAAATATTGACTTTTAAAGTACACTTAGTATGTACTCTTGTATATATCTTTTGGCAGTAACTTGGTTTTATAGTAAAATGCTTCCGCGTACGTTTTAAACTAAAGGTGTATTTTATAAATGAATCTTTATTTACCTTTGTGTTACTTTTTAAATTTGGGGCGTTACAACTGGGTATCAGAGCAAAGTATTCCTTTCATTGTCACACAACTGGTAGAACAGATGAAGGATCAGAATCGAGATATGATCAGACAAGAATTTGCAACAAGGTTTGCTGCGGGTGCTGAAGGATTTATCCTCAACCACAAGTAATTATTCTGGATGCTCCAAAAGTGTGTTCGTTCAAAGATTTTTCAGCATGCCAACCCCTGTTGTTCCATGGGTCTACGGATCCGGTTATAAGTCACAGGTGGATCTTTGAAATAGAAGGTGCATTTCATACATGTTCTTGTGCAACTGAGTTTAAAGTAAGATACGCAACCAATCAGATGCGCGGTGCGGCAAAGGATTGGTGGGATATGGAGATTAAACAGAAGGGTTATGCCGGGATTGAAGCTATGACCTGGGAGTGTTGGTATCTGCCCACTGACACACGTAGGCCAGCATCACTGCCAATGAAGCGCGGGCCTATTGGGTCACACGCCAAGTTTCAATCTTGACAGCCTACTATAAGAAGAAAGAGTCAAAATGGTCAAATTCCAGTTGACCTAGGCTTCACGACCGTGAAGGATGCTCCACGGGTCGTGAAGCAGCTCGTGTCCACGAGTCTTGTCGTGGGCCGCATGGTTCGTGAAACCCTAGGGCTTCACGACCCTACACGGCCCGTGAAGGAGGTCGTGAAGGCACAACCCTCACGATTCTTGCACGGCACGGCACGAATCGTGGAGGATAAATGGCCGGTCATGGCGCATTTATCCTTCACGGCCCGTGAGAGCCCGTGAAGAAGTCGTGAAGGCAGAATTCCAAGTGACACTTGTGTTTTATTGGACCATTTGAGTTGGTCCAATGAGATGGTATCATTGGGGTCCGACTCTGGCTCTTTTGAACATAATGGAGGTCTTTAAAAAGGGCACTCTTGGTTCATTAGCTACTCTTGGTCCATCTTGTGCAATACATATACTTGTGAGTTCTTCCATTGAGAGAGAGAGCAAAATCAAGTGTTAGTGATTTGTGCACAAGTGTTTCAAGGCTGTTCTAGAAGATATCCATCAAGTGTTGGTGGTGCTTCGGTTTGCTAGTACAAAGAGGTTGAAGGTTTCTTGGTGTGGACTTGCATTATGGCTTGGAGCCTTTTGTTTCAAGCTTACATCCCAAATCCGAATTGATCCAGCCAAGTATCAAAGTCTTCGAGGGTATGATTTGTTCTCCTTCTTCTCTTTGTTCTTGTTTTTTGTTGCATGCATGTTCTTGCAAGTTTTCACCACCATTGGGAAATCATGGGATCGTTTTGTGTGTTTTTGTTGCTTCCGTTGCGTGCTTTGATCCCCATGGATTCCCAACAGTGGTATCAGAGCCATACTTGCAAGATGCATGCACCTTTGTGGCTTGAAAATCCATATTTTCTATTTTGGACATTCTATCCAGAAGGTCTTCACGGGCCGTGGAGCTTGCTTCACGGGTCATGAAGGCCACACGACCAATCTCGTGGGGTGGTGGTTGTGAAAGGTTTTTAATCTGTTTCACGAGTCGTGGAGCGTACTTCCTTCACGGCCCGTGAGGGCCCGTGAAGAGCAGTAGCTCGTGAAGGCGTCGTGAACAGGCTGTTTTGGCGTTTTTGCAAAAGAAAACTTGATACGGATTTTAGCATTTGATTTTGGTGTTTCCAGAATCATTTCAAGCTGTTTAGCCTTGTAGTTTAAGCCCCATAATATCCTAATTCTTTTATATGTATGTATTGGGTGGTTTTGGCATAAAATGCACACATGCATACATGTAAATTGTGTATATATGAATATGGATTTCAAAGTGTTTGGAATCCAAAAGCATATATACGAGGTTTATTCTTGTGCCTTTAGTTTTTGAATAAACTTAATTGGGATATTGTTTTGTGCATGGTTTGGTGTGGCACACCATGCTTGGTGGTTGTTTCGTTTTTGTGAGCACCGGTTTGAGCCTAGACCTTTGTGTGGTTGTTTGGTTCTTTATTTGTTGTTCATTCATTTGGTGGTTTGTACCACATTTGGTTTGTAATAATTTATTTATTTGTGGCTTGCACGCCAAAGTATTTATTCTTTGTAATTGTATATTAGCATAGAGTAGATTGTGTGGCTTGCATGCCATTTCTCTTTAAATTATGTATGTAATGAGAAGAGAAGACCGGAGGCACCAGCGGGAGTCTTGGGAGACGTCTTGGCTACCTCGGATCTGGAGGCGCGGGATCGAGTGGGAGCACACCACGAAATCTTGGATTGCTTGTCCTTAGTAGACTTAGTTCCTCGGTTGGCTCACCGGGGAACACTTAGGTTGTCTCAAATCGGTTTTGTATGCGTGGTTGTGTAGTTTTATTTATTTGTTTTTCTTGCGTGGTTGTAGGATCTTCGCATGCTAGAAAATCTTTTGAAAATAATAAAACTATATTGTTTTCCTTAATTGGTTAACAAACCCCGCTCGCTCACATAATTAACAAACGAATATAAAGTGTTTATGTTCAATTGGTGAAATGCGTTTTGTCACTTATTTGTTAATCAAAACGAAAAGAGGTTTTTAACCGGAAAAACAAAAGTCCCGTTTTTCTCAAAAACGTAAATCACACGCCATCCAAAAGATGACACCACCCGAATCTAATGAAGCATGGGACAATTGTCGAGCTTAGCACGAGTTGTTCCATGTGGACTTGTGTGGAAGGTGCGAGTGGCATCTTGAAATCTTTGGTTGTCGAGCTTAGCACGAGCCAATTATTGTCAAGGGCGTCATCGTGTATCTTGTTGGACGATTTGCAATTCCGATTTAATACACCTTGATAATTGTCGTGCCTATACCGAGTTATCAAAGCGGCTTATTGAGGAATCGGTGTGGGAAGGGATCAAACATGCCAAACCGGTGCTATAAGTACCGAAGGATCCCGCAAGTGCCTAAGAGTTGTAATCACAGATTGCAATTGGTAAAGCGTTTACCGGCCTAAATACCTTCACGAAGTGATCCGCGGTAAACCCGTCATGTAGTGAAGTTATGTTGGGTTCTTAGCCCTTGTTAAATTTAAGTGTTAAACTATTGGGTAATTATTTAACAAAGATTAAAATATGTCGAACTAACCTTTTGTGTGCTTTGCCTTCTTTTAGATGGCATCTACAAGCAACACCGCGACACACATTTCACTCCGTCCATTTTTGGAGAAAGAAAAACTCATAGGCGTAAACTTCATGGATTGGCTAAGGCAATTGAGAATTGTCTTGCGCCATGAAAGCAAGTTGTACGTCCTAGAGGAACCTCTTCCGGAGGCTCCTGCTACCACCGCTACGCGGGCCATTAAGAATGCTTATGAGAAGCGCCTTAAAGACACTAATGAGGTGACTTGCCTCATGTTGACGACCATGAGTTCTGAATTGCAAAGGCAATTCGAGGATGTTGGTGCGTTTGACATGATCTCGCAGCTAAAGGAAATGTTCCAGTAGCAAGCGAGGCAAGAACTCTATGAGTGTGTCAAGGCCTTTGTGGGGTGTCAGATGCAGGAGGGCGGGAACGTGAGCTCCCACGTGCTTCGTATGAAGCAATACGTGGACCAGCTCGAGAGGTTAGGCTTTCCTATAGGGAAAGAGTTAGCTATAGAAATTATCCTCCAATCTTTGCCTCAAGCATATGGTCCGTTCATTGTGAACTACCATATGCATAATATGGATAAGTCCTTGATGGAGTTGCACGGCATGTTGAAGACCGCCGAGTCTAACATGGCCAAGGCAAAACCATCGACCTCCGCACCCGTGCTAGCCATCCATGAGGGTGGTGCTAAGAGGAAGCGGCCCGCTTCAAGCTCCTATAGCCCCCTCACCGGAAGAGGCCACCTGCTTCTTCTGCGGGGAGAAGGGACACTACCGGCGTAGTTGCCCCAAGTACACGGAGGAGCTCAAGAGGCTTCATGCCAAGGGACAAGGCGCCTCCGGTATGTAAATGATTGAACTCCATAACACTTCTACTTCTAACGCTAGGGTCTTGGACACCGGGTGTGGTACTCACATAGTTAATAATGTGCAGGTACTGAGAAGAAGTAGGGACTTGGTTGATGGGGAGCTGGATCTCATCATGGGAAACAAGGTGGTTGTCCCGGTTGAGAAGATAGGGAGCGTGGACCTTGCATTTCCATCCGGCTTATCTATTACTTTAATAAATGTATCTTATTCGCCCTACGTGGCAAGAAACATTTTTTCATTTTATGCACTTGTTGACGATGGATTTGACTTTAATTTCTCTAATGGAATTATTTCATGCTTTAAAAATGATTTATTTTATTTTAAAGCACATCCATGTCGTGGCAAAGTAATAGATCAATCATGAATGTTGGTTCTAAATCCAAATGTGATTTGGATAAGTTGTCTTTATGGCGTGGTCGTTTGGGCCACATAAACAAGAAATGCATCGCCAAGCTCCAAGCGGATAGGATCTTGGAATCATTTGACCATGGGTCGGATGATGTATGCGAATCTCGCTTGTTGGGCAAAATGACCAAGGCACCCTTCACCGGCGCATGTGAGAGGGGGAAAGACTTGTTGTATATCGTTCACACGGATGTGTGGTCCGTTCAAGCATGTCACTAGGGATAACTCAAGGTACTTCGTAACCTTTACCGATGATTTTAGTAGGTATGGGTATGTCTACTTGGTGAGACAAAAGTCGGAAACCTTTGAGGTTTTCAAGACTTTCAAAAATGAAGTTGAGAACCAATAGGGTAAACATAGTAAGATACTCAGATCGGATCGTGGTGGTGAGTATCTAAGTTCGGAATTCCGTGACTATATAAAAGATTGTGGAATTGTTTCGCAATTGACACCTCCTAGGACACCACAATTAAATGGTGTCGCCGAGAGGAGGAACCGAACATTATTGGATATGGTTCGGTGTATGATGAGTCGTACGGATGTGCCCATTAGCTTTTGGGGCTATGCATTGGAAACAGCCGTTAGAATCCTTAACCTCGTACCAACTAAGAAGGTCAAGAAGACACCCTTTGAGATGTGGCATGGAAAGGTTCCATCGCTTTCATATCTAAAGGTTTGGGGTTGTCCTGCCTACGTGAGACGTGAGGTGGAGGATAAATTGAAACCCCGAGCCGAGAGGTGTTTGTTCATTGGATACCCTGCCGGGTCTATGGGATATTTGTTTTACAAACCATCCGAGAACAAGGTATTTGTTGCTCGGAGGGCCGTCTTTCTTGAAAGGGATATGCTATCCAAAGACGCTAGTGGGACAAAGGTAGATCTTGAAGAGATTCAAGAACCCTCCAATGACCAACCTGAAGTTGGCACTAGTTCACAAGATGATTCACAGCACGGCGCTGCTGGAGAACCTGACACGGACCCTTTACCTCTTAGAAGATCCGGTAGGAGTCGCAACGAGCCAGAGAGATATGGGTTTCTCATGTCTGAGGGCTGCGACCTAGTGGTGGATCATGATGAACCATCATCTTATCAGAACGCCGTGGTGGGCCCTGAGTCCGCTAGGTGGAAAGAGTCTATGGAGTCCGAGATGCAATCTATGTCGGATAACCAAGTCTGTGATTTGGTAGATCCGGTACCCGGGTGTAGACCCGTAGGGTGCAAATGGGTCTTTAAGAGAAAGACCGGCATAGATGGGGAGCTAGACACCTTCAAAGCCCGACTGGTGGCTAAGGGTTTCACGCAAACTCATGGTGTAGACTATGACGAAACCTTTTCCCCGGTGGCTATGTTGAAGTCTATCCGGATACTCATGGCAATTGCCGCATTTCATGATTATGAGATTTGGCAAATGGATGTAAAAACTGCGTTCCTTAATGGGACACTTAGTGAGGAGGTCTATATGACTCAACCCGAGGGTTTTGTACATGCCAAGCATCCGGATAAAGTCTGCAAGCTTAAGAAGTCCATTTATGGACTTAAGCAAGTATCGCGCATTTGGAACCTGTGCTTTGATGAGAAAGTCAAAGATTTTGGCTTTTCGAAAAGCAAGGATGAGCCATGCGTATATGACAGGGCTAGTGGGAGCATAGTTGTGTTCCTAGTCTTGTATGTCGATGACATACTCCTCATTGGAAATGATGTCCCGACCCTTCAAGGTGTAAAAACTTGGTTAGGGAATTGTTTTTCAATGAAGGATCTAGGAGATGCGACTTATATTCTTGGGATCAAAATCTATAGAGATAAATCCAAGAAGCTTATTGGGCTTAGCCAAAGTACATATGTTGACAAAGTCCTAAAGCGGTTTAGGATGGAAGACTCCAAGAAGGGATTCATTCCAATGTCACATGGTTTGGTATTGAGTAAGACTCAATCCCCTAGTTCCCCAGAGGAACGGGAAGTAATGAAGCGAATGCCATATGCTTCGGCTGTGGGCTTGATCATGTACGCCATGCTATGTACAAGGCCTGATGTATCGTGTGCCTTGAGCATGACGAGTAGATATCAAGCCAACCCTGGCGAAGCTCATTGGACGGCGGTGAAGAGCATTCTCAAGTATCTTCGGAGGACTAAGGAGATGTTCTTGGTGTACGGAGGTGAGGAAGAGCTTAGAGTAAATGGTTACTCTGATGCAAGCTTCCAAACCGATAGGGATGACTGTCGATCACAATCGGGGTTCGTGTTCTTATTAAACGGTGGTGCTATATCCTGGAGGAGCTCCAAGCAAGACACCGTGGCTGATTCTACTACTGAGTCGGAATACATTGCGGCCAGTGAAGCTGCTAAGGAGGCCGTATGGATAAGGAAATTTCTGCTTGATCTGGGAGTGGTTCCAAGCATCAGCGACCCTGTTGAGATCTTCTGTGACAACGAGGGTGCCGTTGCTTTGGCAAAGGAACCAAGGTCTCATCGACGCACGAGGCATATTCCGCGGAATTATCATTTTATCCGGGACGTGGTCGAAAATGGAGACATCGTCATCAGCAAAGTACACACGGATAGCAATTTGGCGGATCCGTTCACTAAACCGTTGTCGCAAGCCAAGCACGATGCCCACACACGTGCTATTGGGATTAGATTTGCTAGCGACTTGGTTTGAGTTGTATATTGGTTATTGTATTCGATGTATTTACTATGTTATTGGGAACATTAAGCAATATTGTTTTTTTGAATGTAATGATTATTAAATGGAGATTTAATGATACCCGTGTAGCGAATACTTTCTTTAAATCATTATTGTGTTCCAACTTTGCATGTTTTATCACTTCCTTGAATGTTCTACATTCTAAACTGTCCACGATCGGTCATTCTTCAAGGAAAGAAGTATGAACGAAGATCGAGGGAAATGATTGGTCATAGTGTTCAAAAGGGATTGAATACAAGGGACGCAATATTTCGCCTATACTTGAAAAGAGTTTCAGGTGATTGGACGACACACACCTGATCTTACTTCATGGTACATGTCAAGAGTAAATCAGGATGATAATATCTTTTATCCTTAGACCGGAGATGCATGTGTTTCACTATTTTGGTTTGCGTTATTCTGACTGCTTTCAAACGTAGTCCGTAACTGGCTATTATAAAGGAGGTATTTGACTAAAGTATTGACATTGTATTGGAGGCAATGTAGTTGAAGGAATTTGTTCCTCTGTAAAGAGAGATATCCCTGGCCTCTCGATGATTGGGCACCGACACCAAACTGCATAGCCATGCTCGAGTTTGCAATGATTGTTGATCAGTTGCAACTCACCTTTTGGTCACCACCAATCTTGATCGAGAAACATAATCGTGAACGATCGGAGAATGACTTTGTACCGTGTCTCGTGTTCACTTGGATATCGCGAACAATAAGATAATTGATCACTTATCTATAGGACCATGTCAAACTCTTTTAGTTTATCATGGTACTTGTCAGGGATGACATACCCCATGTTTAGTTGGGGGCAGGGATGCCTTGCTAGAGGCCGCTCCCTGTCTGTGGTGCCCATGGATACGGTGTGTCATGTGCAAGTGGGAGTTTGTTGGTATCTGCCCACTGACACGCGTAGGCCAGCATCACTGCCAATGAAGCGCGGGCCTATTGGGTCACACGCCAAGTTTTAATCTCGACAGCCTACTATAAGAAGAAAGAGTCAAAATGGTCAAATTCCAGTTGACCTAGGCTTCACGACCGTGAAGGATGCTCCACGGGTCGTGAAGCAGCTCGTGTCCACGAGTCCTGTCGTGGGCCACATGGTTCCTGGAACCCTAGGGCTTCACGACCCTACACGGCCCGTGAAGGAGGTCGTGAAGGCACGAACCCTCACGATTCTTGCACGGCGCGGCACGACTCGTGGAGGATAAATGGCCGGTCGTGGCGCATTTATCCTTCACGGCCCGTGAGAGCCCGTGAAGAAGTCGTGAAGGCAGAATTCCAAGTGAAACTTGTGTTTTATTGGACCATTTGAGTTGGTCCAATGAGATGGTGCCATTAGGGTCCGACTTTGGCTCTTTTGAACGGAATGGAGGTCTTTAAAAAGGGCACTCTTGGTTCATTAGCTACTCTTGGTCCATCTTGTGCAATACATATACTTGTGAGTTCTTCCATTGAGAGAGAGAGAGAGCAAGATCAAGTGTTAGTGATTTGTGCACAAGTGTTTCAAGGCTGTTCCAGAAGATATCCATCAAGTGTTGGTGGTGCTTCGGTTTGCTAGTACAAAGAGGTTGAAGGTTTCTTGGTGTGGACTTGCATTAGGGCTTGGAGCCTTTTGTTTCAAGCTTACATCCCAAATCCGAATTGATCCAGCCAAGTATCAAAGTCTTCGAGGGTATGATTTGTTCTCCTTCTTCTCTTTGTTCTTGTTTTTGGTTGCATGCATGTTCTTGCAAGTTTTCACCACCATTGGGAAATCATGGGATCGTTTTGTGTGTTTTTGTTGCTTCCGTTGCGTGCTTTGATCCCCATGGATTCCTAACACTGACACGATCGGTATAAGTTGTTTCTTGCAGGATAGCTAGTCCCACTCAACACCAATACAGCGGGGGATCAGACACAACCCTCCGCGCTGGTGGGGGAGCATAAAGCAGTCCACCAAGCATCGTTAACGGAACTAGAGGCTCCTTAGGTAACTCAGCCATCATTGACTGATTACCCCTCATGATATAAGGCACGGCGGTTATGCAGAACCTATGATCCGGAATGTTACCTCAAATCATCGTTAAATCCCGAATCTCCTGATCAAGGGTCCGTGGGATCCAGCTATCCGGCTGAGCTTAACCATGCTTGAAGATGTCCGTGAACACACTCACATACTGATTCAATCTTTGCTATTTATTTAGAATGCAGATTCACTTACTTCTTTGATGAAGGATCCAGTCTGGATCCCTTGCATACATATCATTAAACTTTGACTTAACTGATTCATTCAGAATCAGTATCATGCATAACATTCATTTAACTAAGCGGTTCCAGTTCTGGATCCCGCTAGCATGCACTTAACTCACACACGACAAGTATTTAACATGGCATTGTACTTAAATTAGCATGGAAATCCTTAATCATTTACTCATGAGCACACGTGCCCTTAAATCACTTAACACGTAATTCTTCCTCTACTGAGGCTTATGAAAGTCGGTACTCACCTGAGTGGCTTAAAACAGATAGCTAATTTACTTCTGCCTTGTCTAGGGTTTCAAGTTCACATAGAACATTAGGACTTGCATTAATTACCTTAACATACAAAGAATAGCTACAAAGCCAACAAAGGAAGTCCCCAAAATCCGGATTCCACATAAATCCGACAAACTGTCGGATTACATGAAATCCGGCATTTACAAGGGAAATCCGATACATTGTAAAATCCGACACTCATCGGATTTCAACACTTAATGAACTTGGAAACTGACACGCAATCGGAAATCCGACCTTCAATCGGAATCCGATACATTTATCGGAATCTGACACTTTTGTCGGAATCCGACACTTTCAAAGGAATTCGATAATTTCGGATTTGACTTGCGGACTTAGATAACATGTAAATTTAGGAAATCCGATATTCTATTGGATTTAGAACAATTATACAGATTTATGCCACATGCGGATTCCGACACCATTAAGTCTCGGAATCCGACACTATCGGATTTAACAACTTGCGGATTTGGGCAACTAGCGGATTCCGACACCTTCATGTCTCGGAATCCGATAACTGCATGTTGGAAATCCGCCAACTTCATTTTGGCATATTTCCATAATTCATTCTTGTTTGTTTTGACATTTATACATTCTGAAAACACTCATTTTCATTAGTATGATTCCAAAAACACATCAAACCCACACAACAACACCAAACAACCAAAACCTACCTGCAAAGTAAGCCTTGAAGGTTCTAAGTTGTGTTTTGCAAGGATTTCAGTATTCATTTATGTTTTAAACATAAAAAATATTTCGTAAATGTTAAATCTTAACAACAAACAAGTGTTTACCTTTACTTGATTTAAAACCACCAAATCCTTGGTTTTGAAGAGAATCCGAGAGCAAGAAAGTAGAGAGAAAAAAAGAATCCGAGAGCTAGTGTGTTTGTGTGTTTTCTTGGTTTCTTTGACCATATTGACTTTTAACATATATATTTACATACATTTCACAATCTAGAGGCACGGCCTCTAGATTTTTTTTTAATTCTTTTTCTTCTTTTACTTAACTAACTTTCAATATCTATATATATATACATATACATATACATATATACACCAAAACACATAACAACATATATATACATTTAACTCTCTTCTTATTAACATAATCAACTTACAAGTTTACTAACTTAAATATACATTCAATAGCTAGGCCCAAATCAAGGATGTTACAGTTATGTGCTTATGATCGGATCCTACCTTGCGACTGACTAGTCCTTTATTGGGGCCAGCGATGGCCTAGGATTGCTTGAGGTCTACGTACCATATGGTACCTGTATAGGTATTTAGAGCCTTGCAAGCCCAATGCTCTCCTAACGGATGGGTATCAACCTCTAGCTGTACTCAGAGGAATCGATTGATTCCAAAATGCAATGGTGGAACGCTTCACAGCTCACCAACTAGCGCGATTGATGTGTCTGGTACCCAGTTTGGTGCATTGAGCCGGGCTAGCAACACTGCGATATATGTCGCCTTCTGACTACGCCAACTCATCGCGAGATGCTAGGATAGCACTATTCGAGCATGATTGATGATATGTGATATGCTTATATTGATTATTATGTTATTTTGTATCACTAGCTTTTATAGCTAATAGATACTCCTCTCTCGCATGTGTAGGTGATCCTTAAGTTGTGAGCTCGGGTGCCTGTGAGTAGTTATTTGTTTTGGGAGGAACACTGTTGTTAAACACTTGATAATATTATGTTTTTACTTATACTCTCATTGATAATATTATGTTTGTACTTATACTTTGATAATGGTCGGCCGGTTAAGCATCAGTAACACCAAACGATGTAATGTGGCTACATTTTTTATTGTATATAAATTGCCAAGTATTTTCTTCCGCTGCTTGTTTAAATTTAAAATTAGGTGTAAATGTTTTTGATTACAAGCAAACCCTTGTGGTTTAGAAACTTGAATTAGTGTTTTAAAAAGAAAAATCTGGTTCTCAAAAGCATGGTGTTACAGTTTATTCCTCGTTTCTTGTAGTCTTTGTTTCTTGTAGTCTTTCTATTAAGGCCCTCACTTGATGTATTGCATTTAAAATATCTTGGTCTTTTCTTTGCAATGTTGTGTTCAACTTGTTAGTGATCCGTAAGATATCAACCATGGACTTTAACATGCGACGGGCTTCTCATCTATGATGTTGACAGTTAGCATCTTTCATAACGTCTTCTAGTACTTCACAAATTGAAGGATATATGAATTTGATATTCAAAAGTGAACCATAATGAGAACCCAAACGAGTGTTACTAGGTCGCTTTTATACCAATTTCTTGATCCAAACCGGTACCACTTTCAAGGTCACTTAAACTTAGATTAACCAAAGTCAGTTACATTATAGCAAAACAAACGAGAATAAAATTAAATTAAGATAAAACTAAATTGTTATAAAACGAACCATTAGCCAATGCTCCCACAACTCTTGTTGCTTTCTTGTCTATCAATTTGTCACAACGTTAATAAGAAGATCCAATCTGTTTAACAATTGTGAAATTAGCTCAGATAAGTTGTTTTTCCCAATGAAGTAAAAACTAACAATGATTAATAATCAAAGTGCGGAAATAGTTTAAAATAACGAACACACAATAGTTTTCAAAGAAAGATTATATTAATAACCAGAGTTCAAAGAGTGCATAGGAACAAACTTGAGCACCGTGTACAAACTAATCAAGAACAAACTTGAATGCTAATTACCGAACAAAACGCTTAACCTTTTCTCAAACAATGAGAAGGTATTTATACGCTAAGTGAATTAATCCTGACCATCTAATTTAATTACACGTGTACTACTCTACATAAAGTTTGGAACAGAAACCCAAGTTGTCGTTTAAGTTCCTTTAGAGGCGTTGATTGTGCACTTTACAAAACTGGCAGCAGCTAGTACTGAAACGTGCTTTCAGTAACGTTGACCTTCTGATAACTGAAGACGTACTTCAGTTTAAGTTGACTTTGGAACAAATGTTCACATGAACTTTCAGGCTGCTCTCTTCAGATGTGTTGCGTCAGGATAACTTACAAATGAATAAAGAATGATTCTTCAGATGCTTTCTTCGAAAGCTTCTTCAGGAATGGAATATATATAAATATAGGACTAATAGAAGTCATTTATATCATGGTGATTCTTCGCAACAAAAACTAACGCCAACTATAGTTAATGAGTGAAACAGTGGATGTAGTATGCACATGGTACATAATTCATAGTTAAGGTTTTCAAGCTATTAAATGCACCTATCATATTACTATCCCCATCATAACCTTGACCTCAGATTTTAGAAAAGCTTAATTCATGTTTTGAAAGCAGGAGCTTTAAGTGACAAGGATGAAGTGTCATCGACATGTTTTACACTAATAAACCTCTCCACAACAAGCCCTTCATCATTCACAAACCATAAAACCAAAGCCATTTGCTCTTTACAAGAGAAATCACGAGACTTATCAACTAAAGTAACGAAGAAATTATCTCCAATTTCTTTCGTAATAACCTTAAGAGTTTTTGTTGCAGCTGCACGCACAATATCCTTTTGGATAGAACTACACTTCATTTGTGAATTTCTTGGAGCATTCTTTAACACAGCATTACCTACTTTCTCATTTCATTCAACATGGAAATGTAGAAGTTCAAGAAAGTTACCCTTGTTTTTTAAGTCACCACCTTCATTATGATCCCGTAAAGGTAACCCTTGACGTAGTAAGAATCTAACACAGTAAATAGAAGCATATATTTTAGTCCGACTCTTATCTTTCGTTAGATTTTGACACTCTTGGATTGCGAGGTTATGTGGACCTCCATTATGGTAAAGATCCTAGTGTTCTCTCTTATTCCAAGCCTTAAATACGCATGTTACAAAGTTATTCACTTCTCGGTGTTATTTTATCTCTGATTTGAAAAGATAACATAAACAAAATGCAGTTTCTAGTTCAATGCTTTACTCTAGCCAATATTTATTTATGGTCATTAAACCAAGAAGGATTGAATTTACAAATTCTACCTCTAATCTCTCTTCGTTCAAATGAATAATTTCAAGGTTGGCATGGTCCAATATGCAAGTAATGTCTTCTAATTTCATCTCTTTGATTTACATGATAAAGTTCCATACTTGGTCGTTGTTCCAGATTGGCAAGAAGTGAATTTAGATCTACTTGTAACACCGCTTCTGAATTTAGTTGCTTTAATGACAAAACAGATTTTGGCAGCGGAAATTTTTCTTTTTTAAAACAACCAAACAGTTATTTACATTAATAACTTCTCAAAACAACATAGGTGTTACCAAGTACAGGAACCGACCATAGTATCTATTTACATTACATCATAAAATATAAGTGTTCCACCCACAAGGGGCAATGTATGTCCCAAAAGCAACCCGCCTCGCAAGCCATCCAGTCTTTACCTGAAAAGGGAAACATAGTACCATTAGCTACACTAGCTAGTGAGTACATAAATTCACAAGCATCAATACAATAAGTCATGCATCGTATCATAAATAGTCATTGCTAGCTTACCACATAGCGGTGTGCTGACAAGATCAGTAAGAGTCATGTCTTGCAGGGTAATCAATCCCGCTCAACAATTCAGACCGGGGAATCAGAGACGACCAATCCGCGCTGGTGGGCGAGCACAAGGCAGTCCACCAAGCATCGTTCACAGAGTCACAGACTCCATAGGTAATCCAGCTACAACCGGCTGATCACCACTCACGTTAAGCCACAGCGGTTCTGCAGAACCTATGATCCAGGATGCCTCCTGAATCACCGTGAAATCCTGAAGGATCCAGTTAAAACCAACTGACCTTAACCATGCGTCAGATAGTCTGCAGACAGTGCACATACACATATACGTTCATTTGATCCCACAGGGATCCATCATCTTACATATAACATTTTACAGTCATCTAATCATACATAACATCAAGTATTAACAAAGTGGTTCCAATCTGGATCCACTAGCATGCACCTGACATATATTCTAACATCACGTAAGTCATACACTTACCTCCTCGAGCGTACCTGCGGAAGCAAGTTAGTCATACATAGTATATTCACATAGTCATCTAGCAAGCAAGCCTTACTCTACTGAGTCTCATGATCGTAGGCACTCGCCTGAGCTGTTACTAGGTACAGGTATTTGACTTGAGTCCTCTAACAAGTTCACCTAGCATATTATACTTACATCTATCATTCACATGTGCATTCAAGATTTACAAAATAACATTTAACTTTGGACACACACAAATCCGCTAGGACTGTCGGATTTGGAGAAATCTGATGGTTCTGTCGGATTCATGAAATCCGACCCTTAGACTTAAAATCCCGATACTCAATCAATCAGATTCCAACACTTAGAAATTCCAACATGCATGTGAAATCCGACACTTGCGGATTCCGACACATGAAGGGAAATCCCACATATAGGAATCCGACACTTACAATGAAATCCGATAGACTCGCGGAATCCGACACTTCTATCGGATTCCGACAGTTCCTTCGGTTTTCCACACTTGCGGATTCCGACAACATCAACTCGGAATCCGACAACCTCATAGACTGGAATTCCGATACATGGATGAATTCACTATACAAGTTATATTTTCATCGTTCTTTTTCCCAGATCATTCTAGGCCATTACAACATCATCATTTAATCATCATAAACACATGAAACCCCAACAAGAACACCATTCATGCAAAACCCACTTAGGAAGTGAGGTTTCCATATTCTTCAAAGTGTTCTTGCATGGATTCACGGCTCTAACATGCTACATATGATTCTAAACACATCAGAATTACGTTGCTCACCTTCGTAGATTAACAACACACTGCTTCCTGTTGTTCTTCTGAAATCCGAGAGCAAGGAGAGACGAGAGAAAGTGTTGCGGTTTTGTGTGTTGCCTTTGACTTTGGTCAACTAAACACACATATATGTTTTCACATATTCTAGAGGCGGTTGCCCCTTTCTTCATATGGGGGTTTCCTCAATTAATTACACACACACACACATACTTAATACATGCATACGTACATACATACATATAAACACATAACCACATAACTTGCATTTATTTAATTCAACAAGTATACACATAAAATACTTCTTATTACAATAACTACGTACATTTACGTACCAATTACAACTAGGCCCAAGTTGAGGATGTTACAAATCTACTTCCCTTAAGAAGATTCCGTCCTCGGAATCTACTCAGTGATAAACAGGTGAGGGTACCTTGTCTTCATTTCGTCCTCAGCTTCCCACGTCAGGTTTGGACCCAGATTGTGCTTCCACTTCACAAGGAGTAGTTTAATCATCTTTTTGCGCAGCTTCTTGACCTTCGTGTCAAGAATCTCAACAGGTTCTTCAACTAGTCGCTTGGAAGAGTCAACTTTCAGTTCCTGGAAAGGAATAATCTGTTCTTCCTCAACATGGCACTTGCGTAAGTAGCACACGTTAAAGGTGTCATGTATTCCAGATAGCTCAGGCGGCAGCTCTAGAGTTACTGTCTGATTATTCACCTTATGTATAATCTTGAATGGGCCAATGAAACATGGACTTAGCTTCCCGTTGCGCCAAAAACGAATGACGCCTTTCCAAGGAGAAACTTTTAAGAACACACGGTCACCGACTTCAAATGTAGCGGGACGACGCTTTGGATCCGCATACATCTTTTGTCGATCCCGAGCTGCTTTTAGCTTTTCAATAGCCACATTCACTTTATCAGAAGTAATCTGGACGATTTCAGGTCCAGCGAACTGATTCTCGCCAGGCTCCAACCAATAGGTCGGAGTGCGGCATCGTCTTCCGTAAAGCATCTCGTATGGTGGCATTCCAATGCTGGAATGATATGAATTGTTGTAAGCAAATTCAATCAATGGGAGATGAGAATCCCACGATCCACCAAATTCGAGTACACAGGCACGAAGCATATCTTCTAACGTCTGTATCGTACGTTCAGATTGGCCATCAGTCTGCGGATGATAGGCAGTGCTCAGATGAACACGAGTGCCAAGTTCGCGTTGCAGACTCTGCCAAAAATTCGACACAAACCGAGAGTCACGATCAAATATAATTGAACATGGAAGACCGTGACGTGACACAATCTCATCGATATAAAACTGGGCTAAACGGGTCAGCGAAGCAGACTCGTTCGTTGCCAAAAATTAGCACTCTTCATCAGTCGATCAACGATAAAGCAAATCATGTCGTGCCCTCTAGACGTTCTCGGTTGCTTCGTCACGAAATCCATCATGATATTGTCCCATTTCCACTCCGGAATATCCAACTGCTGCAGATTACTGTATGGTTTCTGGTGGTCCATCTTCACTTGCGCGCAGATCTGATATCTCTCAATGAATGAAGCGATGTCTTTCTTCAGAGTTGGCCACCAGTAGAGCATTTTCAGGTCGTGGTACATCTTTGTGATTCCCAGATGGATAGATAATTTGGACTTATGGGCCTCCTGCAGAATCAGTTCACGGTTACCTCCAGCAGAAGGAACCCAAATCCTGGATTGAAAAGTCTTCAACCCACGATTATCTTTAGTAAGCTGATCCTTTAACTTCTTGATCGTCTCAGCTTCAAGATTTTCTTCTTGCAATGCAGTCTGCTGAGCTTCCTTCAGTTTAGCAATCAATTCTGACACAATTGTGATCCTCATAAACTTAGCTTCTGCTGTCGGTCTTTTACGGCTTAAAGCGTCCGCTACAACATTGGCCTTGCCAGGATGGTAACGGATGTCACAATCGTAGTCTTTTATTAACTCCAACCAATGGCATTGCCGCATGTTGAGTTCTTTCTGAGAAAAGACATACTAAAGACTTTTGTGATCTGTGCAAATCACACACTTCGTACCATAAAGGTAATGCCTCCACAGCTTCAGTGCAAACACAACAGCAGCAGGCTCCAGATCATGGGTTGGGTAGTTCCGTTTATGTGATTATAACTGCCTAGAAGCGTAGGCAATCACTCTATCACGTTGCATCAGGACGCAACCCAAACCCGCGTAAGACGCATCACAATAAACCGTGAAGTCCTCCGAACCCTCAGGCAGAGTAAGGATTGGAGCTTCACATAGCAGTCGTTTCAAGGTCTGGAAAGCTCCTTCTTGAGCTTCCGACCAGACAAAAGCGACATCCTTGCGAGTGAGTTTGCTCAACGGACCCGCAAGCTTCGAGAAATCACGGATAAACCGCCGATAGTAGCCAGCCAAGCCAAGGAAGCTTTTAATTTCGGAAGGAGTCCGAGGAACCCCCCCAATTCATCACAGCTTCCACCTTAGCTGGATCTACTTCAATGCCATCATGACATATAACATGGCCGAGGAAATGAACTTCCTTAAGCCAGAATTCACATTTGGATAGCTTAGCATACAATTGTTCTCGCTTTAGAGTCTCGAGAACCTGACGAAGATGAAGCTCGTGATCAGCTTCCGTCTTCGAGTACACAAGAATGTCATCAATAAATACAATCACAGATCTGTCAAGAAACGGACGGCAAACCCGATTCATCAAATCCATGAAGACGGCAGGGGCATTAGTTAAGCCAAACGGCATAACCAGAGATTCGTAATGACCATAACGAGTTCGAAATGCGGTCTTCGGAACATCTTCTTCACGAACTCGTAGTTGGTGATACCCCGACCGGAGATCAATCTTAGAGAAGCATGTAGCCCCCAGCAACTTATCAAAAAGATCATCTATACGAGTAAGCGGATACTTATTCTTTACAGTTCGTTTGTTAAGCTCCCTGTAGTCTATGCATATTCGCATTGTTCCGTCCTTCTTCTTTACAAACAATACAGGAGCTCCCCACGGCGAGGAACTCAAACGAATAAAACCTTTGTCTAGCAACTCCTGAATTTGAGTCATCATCTCTCGTATTTCAGAAGGAGCAAGACGATACGGAGAACGAGCCACAGGTGTAGCTCCTAGAATAAGCTCTATCTTGAATTCAACATCACGAATCGGAGGCAAACCTGGAAATTCCTCAGGGAATACCTCAGGGTAGTCAGACACCACCCGAATATCACGAACTGGTCGCTTCTCCATCGTAGCATCAATAACATATGCCAGATAAGAGTCAGAACCTTTAGCAATGAACTTTTGAGCTTTAATCATGGAGATAATATGAATATCAGAATCCCATCGTTCTCCACGTGCAACCGCATAAGATGCATCAGAAAGAGGGATTTTAATCATCTTTTTGGAACAGATAATCTCAGCATCACGCTTGCTGAGCCAATCCATCCCGATCACGACATCAAAGCCTGCAACAGGCATAACAAAGAAAGAAATAGGGATATTACTCCCATCAATATAAATCACAGCTATTGGGACTTTCTCTGTAACAGAGACTACTTTTCCGTCAGCAACCCTTACTCTGAGCGGCTCAGTCAAAGGGACAACAGGTAATTGCAATCTTCTACAATAGGCCACAGATACAAAGGAGTATGTAGATCCAGAATCAAATAAAACACTAGCAGGGATATAATTGATAAGAAAAGTACCCGTGACGACATCTCCTGCTGCTTTGGCCTCATCAGCCGTCATCTGAAAAGCCCTGCCTTTCGCGCGGGGCGTGTCATCTCTTTTCGGTCCTCTAGAAGAAGAAGACCCCTTTGCTCCAATGCTTTGTCTTTCTAGGCAGTCTGTCAGCTTATGCCCGGGCTTGTGGCACCGATAACACACATCCTCTATAAAACCACACTCCGTCATAGCGTGGCCCTTCTGCCCGCACCTCCAGCAACGTCTGGTAGAGTTAGAACACTCACCACAGTGATAAGTTCGGCTCATAGAACACCAAGGAGAATTAGGCCTCGGCTACTTGGAGGAATCTGTCTTCCCGCCGGCTGTGGATTGTCCTTTGGAAGGACCCGATTTATCAGACGGATTGAACTTCCTCTTTGACCCTGCACCGGCAGAATGCCCTTGCAGTATATCTGGTCACCTTCCAGTTGTCGGGCTATATCAAATGCCCGATCCAGTTCAACAGTAGCCCGCACATGTGGACGAAATTCCAGTGGCAGAGTTGCCACAAACCGCCTTATCTTGGTGGTCTTTTCTGGGATCAGATGGGAAACAAACCGCATCTTATCAGTGAACGCGGTTATGTGTTCTTCAATTGGCATGTCCCCTTTCTTAAGATCATTAAAATCTCTCTCCATTCTTTCCAAGTCATACTCAGTGCAATATTTCTTCAGCACCTTCTCAGAGAATTGCTCCCAAGTGAGAGCACTTAACACTACTTTTCGAACCGAAGCTTTTACCGTATCCCACCAAAAGATGGCACGGCCTTTCAACATATGTATTGCGTATTTCACGCAATACTCCGGCTCGCATTCACATGATTCAATCACTTGCTCCATCTCCCGGAGCCATTGTATAGTAACAGTGGGGTTATCACTCCCCTGCAATGTTGGAGGATTGCATGTTAAAAACTTCTTGGATGAACAAGTCTTGCGGGGCTTGTTCAGTATCGCTTGCAATATGAACTCCTTCGTTACACGAAGCTCCTCCTCCAATCGCCTAATAATTGCAACCTGATCTGGCTCAGGTCTGCCACCACCGACATTTTGCTGAGATCTCTGATCCTCAGCCTGAAGAGGCATATGAGAAGCCTCATTTTCTAATTCTTTAATAGCTTGTTCTGTATGGCCACGTTCGGCAGACATCTTTCTAGATTTCTATATGACAGAGAAAGAGCAATTAATACTCTATCTCACTTACCTTACTTAACAAGTCATCATATAATACTAGCATACATATGAAACTCTCACTCACCCCCCCTTAGGAACACTTCTTTATGGTCGGGCCCGAGCTTGAGACCGAATACTCTTACAAGTACCCAATTCACTCAAACTTAGGCTCTGATACCTATTTGTAACACCGCTTCTGAATTTAGTTGCTTTAATGACAAAACAGATTTTGGCAGGGGAAATTTTTCTTTTTTAAAACAACCAAATAGTTATTTACATTAATAACTTCTCAAAACAACATAGGTGTTACCAAGCACAGGAACCAACCATAGTATCTATTTACATTACATCATAAAATATATTTGTTCCACCCACAATGGGCAATGTATATCCCAAAAGAAACCCGCCTCGCAGGCCATCTAGTCTTTACCTGAAAAGGGAAACATAGTACCAATAGCTACACAAGCTAGTGAGTACATACATTCATAAGCATCAATACAATAAGTCATGCATCGTATCACAAACAGTCCTTGCTAGCTTAGATCATAGTGGTGTGCTGACAAGATCAGTAACAGTCGTGTCTTGCAGGGTAATCAATCCCGCTCAACAACTCAGACCGGGGAATCAGACACGACCAATCCGCGCTGGTGGAGGAGCACAAGGCAGTCCACCAAGCATTGTTCACATAGTCAGAGACTCCACAGGTAATCCAGCTACAACCGGCTGATCATCACTCACGTTAAGGCATGGCGGTTTTGCAGAACCTATGATCCAGGATGCCTCTTGAATTACCGTGAAATCCTGAATGATCCAGTTACAACCGATTGACCTTAACCATACGTCAGATAGTCTGTAGACAGTGCACATACACATATACGTTCATTTGATCCCACAGGGATCCATCATCTTACATATAACATCTTACAGTCATCTAATCATACATAACATCAAGTATTAACTAAGTGGTCCTAATCTGGATCCACTGGCATGCACCTGACATATATTCAAACATCATGTAAGTCATACACCTACCTTCTCTAGCGTACCTGCGGAAGCAAGTTAGTCATACATAGTATATTCACATAGTCATCTAGCAAGCAAGCCTTATTCTACTGAGTCTCATGATCGTAGGCACTCACCTGAGTTGTTACTAGGCACAGGTATTTGACTTGAGTCCTCTAACAAGTTCACCTAGCATATTATACTTACATCAATCATTCACATGTGCATTCAAGATTTACAAAATAACATTTAACTTGGGACACACACAAATCCGCTAGGACTGTCGGATTTGGAAAAATACCCCACACTTGACCTTTACTTGTCCCCAAGCAAATCATAATTTTATCCGGGCTATAGAACTTAAATTAATAACATCATTCTTCGAAAAATAAAATATCACTTACGAGTGTCAGAATGGTTGATTAAAAACAAGACATCAATTACACCTAGAGTTATGCACATACCCGTGTTTTGGTCCGCCTTAACTTCTCACCCTTCCAAATACTTTTTCTTTTTATAAACAACCAATCCCTAATTTTTGAATTACATTTATTATTAAAGTGGTTAATTTACCCTTTAAGAAATCCCCTGACCTCAAGACTTATTGCAGATTTTTCAACTTAATTCACATATGCATATGATCTTTTCAGCTCTTTTTTATAAGTCCATGACTTTCGATGGAACCCATGTAGCGAATATTCAACTCAACCGATCCCAAACTAGTTGACTTTAGGTGATTAGGTGTAGAACACCCCTCAGAGTTTACTAATTCGAGTTCCAAAGGCCATTTATTGACTTTAATATATTTTTCAGCTTTTTATATTTTTTTTTCATTTTAGCACATTGGCTTTTCTTCTCTCTCTTTTTTCTTAAGCATATGTTTAGAAAAATTGAAAAATCATACTCAGCCTATTTTTGTCAAGCTTAGATTCAAAAAGGGCTTAACCTTTTTATCTTATGTAATAATTCAAAAATGAAAAATTGTTTACTATAAATTGAAATTTCTAAAGAATGGCGAAAAGCCACAAATACTATGCATAAAAGCTAAATATGACCTCTGAACTTCTTTACCAATCAAACATCATGACACTTTTAACTAATACTTAATATATACTAGAATGATATTAAAATTTTAAAAATTATAGCCCAAATAAAATACCAATTTAATCAAGGACTAAAGCTCAAATGCAATAGAGGAAATCTTTTTCTAACCTCCCACCCCACACTTAAATCGTACAATGCCCTCATTGTACATAAAGACAAAGTATAATAAAAATAAAAAGGGTAGAAAAAGATCAGAAACGAACTCCCCTGGGTTATCTCTTGAATGGTGGTCGGAGTGATAATAATAAGGCGCTGAAGCATGCACTCCATACAATTTAAGCATATTTTGGAAAAATAGCGACTCTCCTTGTGACGTAAAATGCTCCAACATGAAACCACAAAAATAAAATACCCGAGCAACCATCATCCGTCTATAGAATAAAAATAAAATAAAATAGCTAATGCACTTTCGTAGGAATCACGGTTGCATTTAGCGTATGCAACAAGCTTTTAAACCCCTCGGTAGCCCGAGTGGACGAGTTGTAGTCTCGTGAGGGTTTCTAGTAAACACACCCACAAAGTTTCGAACAAAAAAGGAAATAATAATAAAAAACAGAAAAGAAAACCTAAACTAACCACGGGTTGCCTCCCGAGAAGCGCTTGTTTTTGTCCGAGTCTCTAGCTTGACTCCATACTTATTTATTAAGAATTAGAGCACCCCACCCCACACTCGCAACTAAGTGTGGGTGGTAATATTGATAGGTACCTGATATAAGATAATTACATACGTAAATTGTAGGAGGTTGTACCACTTTACCTTCTCACCTATTTGTTTCCTCTTTTGTTTCCTTTGCATCATGAACCTTGCCTCCTTCTTTTGGTTTTAAATTTGGCTCATCCGCAAGCATAGAAACCCAAAGTGGTAGTTTTGTTACGGGTATTCCATGACTCTGATCTAGCTCCTCTAATGGTGTTTCTGCTTGGTTTCTTATCAATGGCTCAACGATTGAGGTTTCCTCCACCAGTTTCACCTCTTCATAGGTCTCATTGTTATTTTCCGGCAACTCTACCACATGTATCGCAATAATAAGCTGATATAAACTCTCAACCTTCCTCTCCAACTTTTGCATAGACTCTTGTTGATATTTCTGAATTTGCTCATTGAGGGCTTGCTGTTGAGTTAGTTGAATTTTCAACAACTCATTACTCGTGACTTGAGTGTGTATAAATTTCCATAACAATTTCTCGGTTTAAGTTTTCGGCTCTACTTCTCCCAGAATTGATTGAGGATCCATATATCTGCAAAGGAAACACACAAGGCTACCGCACAAAACGCGCCGCGTTCAAAAATAAAACGCACCGTATTCTATGCGAACAAAAAAATAATAAAACAGGAAAAAGTAACTTCCTTTGAGAAATTTCTCGCAGAAAGGATCGACTAAATAATAATATAATCAAATAAACTGAAATAAAACCGTTCCCCGGCAACAGTTTTATATTTATAAACTGGAATCACCAAAATTCTGACTACAACACAAATAGGCAAGTGTACCTAATCGTATTGCAGTATAGTTCTGGTAAGACCGAGTGTCGAACACTTGGGGAACGAGTATGATTTCATATTTAAAAGATTTAATTATTAATTAGTCTAAAGAAAGCGAGTAAATGGGGGAATATGGGAATGAATCAAATAATGCGATAAACTATTAATCAGACAAAAGAAAACAACCCAAAAGTAAGATAAAGCTGAGAGCTTGGAATGGAAACAATCAATACGAAGTATTCTCACCTAGACTCGATTACCCCCTCGTCTACCGTCAATCTCATGGAAGTGCAATGGATATTATTCATTGTATACCGATTTCTAAATTAGCTAGATCTCTTGGTCAGACTCACTAGCCCTATAATTATAGAAACATTAACCCGATGGTCATGGCATTAACTGTCACTATAATTAGTCAATAAATTCGTATCAAGCTAGACTTAATCTATTGATTTGTATTGGTCACAAAATCAATCAATTAACACCGAATGGTCATCGCATGCAATTGTCAAACACATTAAAGTTAATTACTTTATAACCTAATCCTAGGATTTGGTCAATCACTAGTCATGAATCATAATGGTCATAGAAACTCATGATTAAAGCAAACATAGATAGAATGGTCATCTCAACTATGAAATACTTAGCAATAGGCATAAAGATCAAAACTTTACCACGAATGGATCTTTGAAAAAGCTAAACTTGATAGATTATACGATTAATAAACATCCGGGTCCATAGAAATCAAACAAATAAACAAGGGTTCATCTAATCAAGGTGAAAAACAGATAACCAAGCCCATATAAAGGCTAGAACACATCAAAAACGAAAAATTACAGAACTTGCAAACCATTATAGACCGATGTTGGCAAACCCGAGTCAATCCCGTCAAAGTTGTGGTCTTCCTCTTCGTTATTGAGCTCCAAACCTTCTCTCAGGCCTTGAAATCACTTTTGGACGTCCTCAGCCGCCATATTGGAACCCTAGAATCGCATCTACGTTCCTTGGGTCGAAAATAGGGTTCTATTTATAGATTTCACATTTCGGCACGGACGCGTCGCGTTCCCCTTTAAGACGCGTCGCGTCAGACAATCAATTCCCGACATTTTCGAACTTCTGCGCGGATGCGTCGCGTTGGACCTTATAACGCGTCGCGTTCTCGACTAATGAAATATTCTCTCCAGCATGATCGTAGCCCTCTGAGTTTAGTTTCCGTGGCCTTTTGAATCACCTCAATCCGAGCTCGTATGAGTGAGATATGATCAAAACAGCGAAGGTGTGTCGGAGGTGACATCTTTTCTTATTTTCATCAATTTCTTCAGTTTTTACTCAAAACCTTTCATCATCCGCCTTTTTTACCTAAAAACCAACAATTTAAGATATTACGTATCTTTTGACTCATTTACGAACAATATTTGGATAAATATAAATACGATATCGCATAATATATATATATATATATATATATATATATATATATACGACAATATCACATAGTCATCTAGCAAGCAAGCCTTACTCTACCGAGTCTCATAATCGTAGGCACTCACCTGAGCTGTTACTAGGCATAGGTATTTGACTTGAGTCCTCTAACAAGTTCACCTAGCATATTATACTTACATCAATCATTCACATGTGCATTCAAGATTTACAAAATAACATTTAACTTTGGACACACACAAATCCACTAGGACGGTCGGATTTGGAGAAATCCGATGGTCCTGTCGGATTCATGAAATCCGACACTTAGACTTTAAATTCCGATACTCAATCAATTGGATTCCAACACTTAGGAATTCCAACATGCATGTGAAATCCGACACTTGTGGATCTCGACACATGAAGGGAAATCCGACATATAGGAATCCGACACCTACAATGAAATCCGATAGACTTGCAGAATCCGACACTTCTAACGGATTCCGACAGTTCCTTCGGTTTTCCACACTTGCGGATTTCGACAACTTCATCAACTCGGAATCCGACAGGAGAAAGTGTTTGCGGTTTTGTGTGTTGTCTTTGACTTTGGTCAACTAAACACACATATATGTTTTCACATATTCTAGAGGCGGTTGCCCCTTTCTTCACATGGGGGTTTCCTCAATTAATTACACACACATATACTTAATACATGCATACGTACATACATACATATAAACACATAATCACATAACTTGCATTTATTTAATTCAACAAGTATACACATAAAATACTTCTTATTACAATAACTACGTAAATTTACGTACCAATTACAACTAGGCCCAAGTTGAGGATATTACACTACTCTCATATACTTTGAAGGAATTTGTTGCTCATTGTTTTTCACCAATTTTTTTAAAGAAATCAACATTTAAACCTATTTAGTAAGCATAAACAAGTAAAGTATTAAAAAAAGACATGACTAAGTATTGTTTTTCCCAACAAAGTGTAAAACTAACAATGATTATTATCAAAGTGCGGAAATAGTTTTAAAGTAAAGAACACACGAAAGTTTTCAAAGTAAGATTATATTAATAAACAGACTTCAAAGAGTGCACAAGAACAAACTTGAGCACCAAGTACAAACTAAACAAGAACAAACTTGAATGAAAATTAGCGAACAAACGCTTAACCTATTCTCAAACAACGAGAAGGTATTTATAAGCTAAGTAAACTAATCCTGACCATCTAATTTAATTACACGTGTACCGCTCTTCATAAAGTTAGGAACAGAAAACAAGATTGTCGTTTCAAGCTCCTTTAGATGCACTGATTACGCACTTTACATAACAGGAAGATTCTGGTACTGAGATGTGTCTTCAGTGTAGAAGACCCTCTGATAACTAAAGACTAACTTCAGTTGTCGTTCACTTCAGAACAAATCTTTAGATGAACTTTGGGCTTCTTTCTTCAGATGTAGTGCGTCAGAACAATTTACAAAAGAATAAAGAATACTCCTTCACGTGCTTTCTTTGAAAGCTTCTTGAGGAATGGAATATATACAAATAAAGGACTAACAAGTATAATGAATACAAAATTATAAACTATCTAATTCAAATATTCGTGTAATTTCTAAGAGCTAATGAGTGCTAAAATTCATGATTCCAAGTAAGAATGACTTCCCAAATGTTGAGTAGTGTCAACGATAGAAATAGGTCGAGGTCTTACACTTTAGTGAGTCAAACAAATTTCTAGAGCACGAGCTACGTGAACAATTGTCTTTAGATCAATGTAGTGACGAGTTAACTACACAAATTTATGGATCATGAAAGCCAAAACTCTAAACTAATTAAAACTTTTAAAAGTGCACCCAAGAAACCTAGCAAAATGTACAACACATTGGAAACCAAATACACTTACAAGAAATGATACTTGTGTAACACATGAAAGGTCAAATGCACATACAAGAAAATAGTTAATGATGTGTATACAATAAATAAAAAAATATAATTATATAAATATAAATGTACGAAATCGGCCACCAAGGAAAAAGGGAAGGAATTCAACTTACCAAAATTTCTTAATTCACCTAACTAAATTAGAATTGTTTACATATAACCTAAGGATTACCATAAACTCTTAAAACACACACACAAGCACCCAAAATCGGCCCCATCTTCATCCTCCTGTCCAGCCAAAGTTTTCAAACTCTCTCAACTACATGCTTGGTGTTCTTCAAGGTTCCATGAAGAATCAAGCCAATCTTGATCTCCAAATCCTAGGTATACACTCTTATACTCTTAATAATCTCTTATACATTTTCTTCTTCTCTCTTTAAAGTTAACCCTTGATGATTGATCATCATAGGGATCAAACACATCCAAATCATACATAAAGTAATGATTTTGATGTGTTTGGGTGAGTAACAAACCCAAAGGGTGGCTTAACTAATCAAAAACACTAATAACAAGAATTGTAATCTGGATAAAAAAACATGGATGAACTTTAACGGTTCATATCTCGGCCAAAACAAATCTATTTTTGATTCTAGAATCATTTTCTCTGAGTCTAATTTCGTCTCCAAATGGTTTCATACAAAACTAAGTTGATTTGATTGCCCAAATAATCAAAATCGTTTAGGTGCATAAATCTGTTATTTCTCACAGTTTTAAACTACTAAATTTGATACTTCAAAAACCTATTCTAACCAGGAAAATTGTTCAAAATAAATTTTGGGACATATTTCATGAGTTTTCAAAGTCCTGTGAAAAATTTAGAATTTATTAAGTTGGTATTCTATTTTAACAAGTTAAAAACATTTTTGTTGTTGAATCTGGAAATCCTAGGGGTTTTCGATAACAGAGTTTCAAACATCATAACATATCCGAGCTTACGAATTAGAGGCCAAAACTTAATATGGATAAACTTTAGAGTGTTTATAATCACTGTAGAAAATATTAGAATTTATTGGATTTATTTATATTTTAAATGGGTAAAGTTTTTTTGATTGTCAAATCTGGAACTTTAGGGAATTTCTATAATCAGAGTTTAAAATATTGTAAAACATTCAAAGATCCGAATTAGTGGAAAAAAATTTGTATGAATGAATTTTTAAGTGTATTTAAGCTAGTGTAAAATTTTTAGATTTTATTAAAGTGCTTTAGTATTTTAAATTAATAAACACTTTGTGTCGCGTGAGCTTAAGATATTTTCTGACCAACACCAATTAAAGTATTTTTTAAAAATAATAAACATGTTATTCAAATCTAGAAAAATTTATATAAAATAATAGAGGCATTAATGTCTCTTCCTTAAAAATTTAGGAAAATAATTAGGAGGTTTGAATTAATTTAAAAATACACGAAGCGTGCCCAAAATTTCATAATTTAACCTACACATTTAAAGAGGAAAATAAACTAGGTTTCAAAACTTAAATATATATATTGGGGTTAGACCCAAGAGATGGATGCACTTATGCAACCTAGTGTAAAACTTAATCATGAATCCAAATTTAACTTAATGATTCAAAGTTAGTACGAAGAAGATTTTACGCGTGAATAGTATATAACTTAGATCATACGGTTGTTATAGATTTGCGAGCCCGTTAGGAATCAAGTGACAAAAACCGCTAACTAAGGTGAGTACTCATGGCCCCTTTTTATGTGTTTTATGGGGGAAAATGACACTCAAAACTATTTTCAGAAATTCTTTATGCCATGTCATTGTTTCATTTCTATGTTTTTCTTTTATGAAAAATACGTGGTATGTGTGTGCACTTATAGAATCCCGTATTAGGGTTATGACTATTGTGCCCGTGATCGGGATTACCTATTGAAACCGTGTTCGGGTTAAGACTATTGATTATCTCATTACTATCTATAGCCAACTAGTAGCTCCATCCGGTAGGCAATCATTGGAAAACAAAGGACTCGTGCCTGGTGAACTTAGGTTCCGGGTATCACTATACTACTATTGTGTACCATACCATTGTCATACAACTTACTATACATGGCACAACTTACTTTTACTTGCAAACCTACGAGCTCACCAACTTTGTGTTGACATTTTTCGAGTGTTCATTTTCATGAGCCGTTAACTACGAAGTCTTTTTCTTATTTATGTACTATGATGAACTCGAATACATAAGTTTTGGGCTTGTAGCTCCGTATACCTGTCCCGGGTTGTGGGAACTACAACTTATATATTTTCTTGTTTTCATGTTTGACTATGATTGTCGTGGGGTGACTTACCACGGCACAAGTCCCCTCTTGTGTTAGTCCCAGATTGAGTACGCAACACAAAATGTTTGTAGAAGGGGGGGGTTGAATACAAACTTTAGATTTTTGAAATTAAAGACACACCATTATACTTTTATATAATGCTTATTGATTATGAATCAAGAATTACATGTACTAGAAGCGGAAATTCTAAGTACAATAAAAGGTGGCAATCAATTTGTCTAACACATAGACAAGCTAACTCTAAAACAACTAATGTTTAAAGAGTGTTCAACACATGAACAAATTTGGTTCTACACAATGCTTAAACTCTACGAATTTTCTCAACTAATGAGATTTCTTTGTGTTGTGTAGAAGCTTGATCTTTTTTAGATATTTTGCATGTCCACCATGCATGTATATTTATAGAAGTCTTGGGGTCCGGTTGCATGGAGGAAGGAGACAAAAAGTGTGTGGAAATATAATTTTTAATTGTAAAGATAGTGGGTGAAAAGTAAAGTTACTATTAGATATTAAATAGTTTGTTTGCCTTGTGTTCTTTTGTTTGTAATATGTATATCTAGACTAGTTTATTATATGGGCTTGGCCCACTTTCCTTATGTATTGTTTAGTCTAGTTAATTGTTAGGATTGGGCCCATAAGGCTTTAAGGCCCATGTGCCTACTTGTATTTAAACCCTTGCAAACCTAGTTTGCAAGGTAACTCTTTGTAATAGAGAAATCTCTGCACTTTAAGTTCAAGATATACTCAAGAGAGATTCTTCAAGTTCATGCAAAGTGTTCATACTTGTTGATACTAAATTCATCATCTTTACTTCAAGTATTCATCGTTTACTCATCTTTACACAACAAAGGACTTTCAATTGGTATCATAGCCAACTCCCTACTGGATTGGTTCAATATTACCTGAAAGAAATATTTGTGTGTGAGAAACAAAACACAGAAGCTGCTTCTGTTCTTGTTTACGTGAGGCTTAGAAAGAAGAAAACTCATTTAGCCAAAATCTATTGTTTTTCAAGTTATTTGTTGTATCTAAGAAGTATTTAAGAAGGATAAAACCTTTTTAAGTGTTTTTAGGACAAACAAACAACATCTGGGTGGTGTTCTTGAAAATTTAGTGTTCTTCAAGTTCTTAAAGTTTTTCTACTGTTTCATCAAATTTTCAAAAAATTTGTTGTTGTTTTGGGTTGAAATCAGTAAAAGGAAGTGTTTCTAGTAAAAGGAAAGGTCAAAACAAAAGTTTTGTGAGTTTTTAGTGTGTTTTGGACAAAATTAGCAGTCTGTTATCGAACAGAGTACAGACCTGCAAGTTTTGGATTATTACCCATCCGACAGTTGTGTGACTCTTAGCTCATCCGACTTTGGCTCATCTGACTGTCATGCGACTTTCCAAAAGGTCATGCGACTTTTGCTCTAGGTTCATCCGAACTTGTTTTTTGAAAAGCACACAACTTCAGTCTCATCCGACTCTTAGGTTTAATACTTCATCCGACTTTCGAACCAACAGTTTCATCCGACTTTTGGTTTGAAAACTCATCCGACCTTTAATTCAAGACTTGGTTTGAAAACTCATCCGACCTCCATCCGACTTTCGGATCACCAATCGTTCATCTGACTTTCGGACGGAAAATCTCATCCGACTTTCGGATCACACTCAATTTCATCCGACTTTCGGATCACCAAAAGTTCATCCGACTTTCGGAATTTCATCCGACTTTCGGACCAAGAGTTCATCCGACTTTCGGATCACAATCAATCTCATCCGACAGTCATAGAAACACAAATCCAAGAACCCTTAGTCCATCCGACTTTCGAACCATCCGATAGTCGCATCAAATCACACTTGGATAACCTCACTCAATTCTCAAACACTTCAACCGACTTCACAAGTTTTCTCACACACACTAACCACTCTATTTCAGGGAGAAAGATCCAAAGTAAAGATGAGTTCAAGCAACGAAATCCTTGCCATAGGAACAGACACTAAACCTCCAGTACTTTTTAGAAATGAGTACAATGTATGGAAATGAAGGTTTATGGACTTCATAGAGCACAATGAAAAATATGATGAAATGATGAAAGACAACATCTTAAACGGTAATGCCATTTTTGAGAAAATTGTCGAGGCTGTTCCAGAAAACAATCAACCAATTCTTGCTGAAAGGAGACGAAAGCTCCCATCAGAATTAACTGCTAAAGAGAAAGACCGTGCACGCGCCGACAAAGATGCAAAATATTACTTGAAACAAGGGCTATGCGCGGAAATCTACTCAAAGATAGACAGTTTGACTTCTGCCAAAGAAATTTGGGACGAAGTAAAACAACAGATGCATGGCACTGAGCAAGGGTCATTTATCAGGGAAACACAGCTTGTTAGCACCTTCAGGGAATTCAAGGCCAGGGAGGGTGAACTATTACACGACACTTACAGTCGCTTCTGCAGATTGTTAAACGAAATGAGGAATCATGGCGTAACGAGATCCGATCTAGATATAAATGTTAACTAGATCAATGCACTTGGTCCTGAATGGAGTGAACATGTTCGCTTGTATAAACATGTTAATCGGAATCTCAAGGCGGTATCTCACCACTCGATTTATGAGGACTTGAATCAGTTTCAAGATGAGGTTCTCACCAAACTTTCAATGAAGCAACCATCTGACCCGGTTGCACTAGTGGCTGAAAGGAGACCGCGGGAATCATCAAGGGGTGGCAAGGGGAAGCAGGTTGTGATTGACTCTGACTCCTCAGAAGGAGAGATGGAGATGTCAGAAAAGGATGCAGTACTGAAGGCTATGTCATTGATTACTAGAGCTTTCCAGAATAAATACGGAAAGACCAATAACCGACAGCGGTACACATCTAGACCTAGAAAAGGTGAAGGGATGGTAGCTGATGAGAAGAGGAAGATGGACAAACCCGCAGAACCTCAGGAAGAGGAAAAGAAATGCTACAATTGCGGTAGAACAGGGCATTTTATCAAAGACTGTAGAAAACCCAAGACCAAAGATGCCGAATACTACCGTAACAAACTGCGGTTGACAAAGAAAAAGGAGAGTGGAAGAGCGATGCTTGTTGAAGAAGACCAATTTCTGACCGACACAGATGATTCAGACGAAGATGGTACTGATCAAGCTCATTTTTGCTTGATGGCTCATGATGTAGTCTCCTCAGATGATGAGGATGAGAATGAAGCTGATGGTGCTAATGAATTTGAAGAAACACACAATGATGATGCAGGTGTTTCTGGGAAGGTAAATATTGAGTATGCTCAAACACTGGTTGAACACATCGAACGACAAAACCGTAAAATCTCTAAGTTGGAACACCGAATCAAGAATCAATCAACCTCTAACTTAGACAATCTTCAAACAGAATTAACCGTGAAAGAGAATGAACTAAACACCTTAAGAAATGAAAATGAGGTAATAATTCATAACCTAAAAGCAGCCAAAGTCTCAGCTGAAGAAGATTTTAAGTTTTTACAAAAAGAACGATGTCAACTATACTCAAAAATAAAAGATCTCGAAGACCTGTTAATTAAAAGAGATCAAACGGCACAAACCATTTTTCGAAACAAACCTAAGGATGTTAAATTTTCTAAATGGACATACGAAGGTTTAGCTTACGTTAATCCTCACATAAGTGACAAGATAAGTGCTAAACAGCTATACGACTTTGAAAACATGAATATGGGGTTAACCAAGAAAATGGTGTTCGTTGGATAAGCTGACGAACTCGCCGAGGAGGAACACAAGAGACGCGTCACGAACAGAGCTTCAACCACATACATCTACGAAAGCCTAAATCAGTCGTACATAATCGAAGTCTTCAAACCCACAATCTTCTATAACTACTTCCGAAGCTACTCCCAAACAGAAATGGAGTCATTACCATCAATCTCAGATTCTCCACCCGAGCCTCGCCTCTATATCCCTCATATGGATCTACAACGACACCTTGAGTTAGTTGAACTTGAGCTTGTGCATAGATCCATTATCTTTGACTTTGAAAAGGCAATTCTTCATAACTTGATTGATCACTTTGCCACTGAAAATACCAAATCACAAAACTCCGCTGCCATAAGCACGTCCAGAATCTCATTTCCACACGTGCAAGAAGGTGAATGTTCAACATCTGGAAACTCAAATTCCGACATACATGCAAGTGATGTATCCCCAATGAATCTTGGTGAAAATTGTGAACAATGCAGAAGATCAGAAAAATCATTATTCACTCTTCATGAGAAACTTAATACACTTGAGAATGATTTTTTCAAAATGCAAACAATTGAATCCAATAACTTTAAAGGAAAAGCCAAGATAATTGATACACCGTTATCACGAAAGAATAGTACATCAAAACCATCCAAATCCAAAACAAAGCTAATCAAGAAACAAACAACACGCTCTCGTCCCAAGAATGATTGTTTGGAAATGTCTACTTCTAACCCAAATGTCCTTCTAGGTGGAAATGTGAAGAGCAAGAGAAAATAGATTTTTGGATGGTGGAAGAAGCCAGAAGAGAAAGATGGAAGAAGACAAGACGAAGAGTGTTTGATTTACCCAGCTGCTTTCAATAAACAAACAACTTTGTTACTTTGTAATGATTCGTCAATCGTAAATGTTAAACCTATTCGAACTCCACTTGATTCTGTTAAAACTGAAATATTTTGCATGAGTGATGGTTGCATGGAAGTTCACTGTACTTTCAAATGTGTGTATGATGATGATAGAAGGAAATGAGGGATCAAACCAAATTCAAACTATAAATCCTTTGAATCCACTCATTAACAAGCTTCCTTCATAAACAAAAGAGGTAACAAAATTACCTATTGGCGAAAGAAACGCTCAACAAGAGCCAAATTCCAAATAAGTAACGAAAGTGTGCTTTTTAAACAAAATCCAGAATCAAAATCTACCAATCGGCACACTTCATGGAATCCAAATCGCTGATATCACAACAACTGGAATCACGCCAATCCAAATGCTACCAAACCAACTATCACAAATCACTTGAGTAAGCAAACTCAATTCAAACAGCATAAACAACCTACAGTTCAATACAAACCAATCAAAGTGATAACTGAAACGACCAAGGCAAGACTCCCAAAGAATCAAGTGAATACATCGACAATGATGTCTCACTACCAAAAGGTTGTAATCACGTGGTACTGAACAATCCGTCACCACATCCAGAACAACCAATTCCCCCGCAATATCCAAAGAATGCATAACACCATCACCATCTCAACCACAAACAGTGTCACAAGTCCATACTCCCAACATTCTAACAACGAACTCATTAACTGAAGCTACATGTGATACTGTTGTTTTTGCTAACAGTCAAGGACATAATACACAATGGGTACCTCAACAAATTTTGTCTTCAATGTGCAGATATCTAGCCGGTGATACCTGGACTCTGGCTGCTCGAAGCATATGACGGGCGAAAAGAGTCTCCTTACGAACTATGTCCCGAAATACTCGGGAAATGTTCGTTTTGGAAACGACCACGTGGAACCAATAATGGTAACTAGAGACATTATCAAATAAAATATAAAAATAAGCAAAGTATCGTATGTAGAAGGGTTGGGACACAACTTATTCAGTATTGGGCAATTTTGTGACAAGGGGTTAGAAGTTAACTTCAAGGCCAAAACTTGCTCAGTTAAGACTGAAAATGGTGATGTGGTACTAACTGGGTCCAGAATATCAAATATATACACCATTGATCTCGCAGATCTGTAAGGCAAACAGTCAGCATGTCTTCTGTCCAAGGCCTCAACGGAACTGGCATGGATGTGGCATCGCAAACTATCACACCTCAACTTCAAGAACATCAACAAATTGGTCAACGGTGATTTGGTTCGCGGATTGCCCAAACTGAAGTTTGAAAAGGAGCACTTCTGTGAGCACTGTGAGAGGGGCAAAATGAAACGGGCATCTCACAAAATCAAACAGATGTCCAGCACAAAAGCTCCTCTCCAACTGCTGCACATGGACTTGTGCGGGCCGATGAGGGTTCAATCTCGTAATGGGAAGAAGTACATTCTCGTGATAATTGATGACTATTCGAGATACACTTGGGTCAAGTTCTTGAGGGCGAATGATGAAGCTCCATCTACAATCATCTCGTTCCTCAAACAGGTGCAGAATCAATCACAAGGAAAGGTTGGAACCATTCGAACCGACAATGGCACCGAATTCAAGAACAAAGTCTTGGATTCTTTTCTTGAATCCGTGGGAATCATGCATCAGCTCTCCGCAGCATACACTCCAGAGCAAAATGGAGTAGTCGTACGAAGAAATCGAACGCTTGTAGAAGCAGCTCGAACCATGCTGTCCTATGCAGATTTTCCACCTTCCTATTGGGCAGAAGCTGTCAACACAGCATGCTACACGCAAAAACGCACAATTCTGCACCGTCGCTTTAACAAAACTCCTTATGAGCTTCTAAATGGCAGAGTGCCCAATATTAACCACTTTCACGTGTTTGGTAATCGGTGCTTTGTTCTCAATGAGAAGGCTAACCTAGGAAAGTTTGACCCCAAAGCCGATGACGGAATTTTCCTTGGTTATTCTTCAGAGTCTAAAGTGTTTTGTGTGTTAAATAAACGAACAAATGCTGTGATTGAAAGTATTAATGTGACTTTTGATGACACTTTAACCACTACATCTTTATCACCTGAGTCACCTGCAATCGCTTCTGGACAATTCAGTTCAGGACCGGGAATTAATTGACAAGAAAAAAATATAACACACGCAAATGAATCTTCTGATTTAAAGTATATATTTGATTTCTTAGATACTGATGATTCTGGAACTAATAGTGTACCTATTGACAGGCCTACAGATGTTGTTCTGGAATCCCTTGAACTCACGCAACAAACTGCCACTACATCCACATCAGGGGCTGTTAATTCATCTGCTGACCCATTTCTTATTCTAGGTGACCGGTACACTGCATCCAACTCCACAGTAAACATTGTGAGCGATGCTACCACTGAGGATCACGAAAATAGAACACCTCAGTCCCTCCCAGAGTCATCTACTCCTGAGGGAACCATCCATTCAACAACGCCTGGATGAATTCTTCCCCCAGGATGTTACTGATGAAGTCATTGATAACTCTCTTCCTCATAACACCAGATGGACGGCTGCACATCCTGAGACAAAAATTATTGGAGACAAAGATGCCGGCGTTCAGACCAGATCTGCCACACGAACAGCTGACGCACTACAAGACCCAGACTGGATTCTTGCCATGCAAGAAGAGCTAGATTAGTTTACCCATTTAAAGGTTTGGAGACTGGTGCGCTGACCTCATGACAAGATCATTGTTGGCACCAAATGGGTCTTCAAGAACAAGAAAGATTCCGACAGTGTGGTAATTCGGAACAATGCCAGACTAGTAGCAAAAGGATACAACCAACAGGAGGGTATTGACTACGATGAAACCTTTGCTCCTGTTGCCCGTATTGAAGCCATTAGAGTTTTTCTCGCGTATGCTGCTTACAGGGACTTCAAGGTATACTAGATGGATGTCAAAACAACATTTCTGAATGGAATCCTTAAGGAGAAAGTCTATGTATCTCAACCAGAAGGCTTTGTTGATCCCAAACGACCGACTGACGTTTACATCCTTGATAAGGCCCTCTATGGACTCAAACAGGCTCCACGGGCTTGGTATGATGTTCTCTCGGCCTACCTGGTTCGTGAAGGATATTCGAAGGGACGAACTGACACCACACTCTTCACCAAGAAAATTGGGGATGACTATATCTTGGTTCAGAGATATGTAGATGATATTATATTTGGCTCAACGAACCCACAATACAGTCTAGAGTTTTCCAAATTAATGGCGAGCAACTTTGAAATGAGCATGATGGGAGAAATTAATTTCTTCCTCGGCCTACAAGTCAAACAAATTTCCAATGGCATTTTCATAAATCAGTCTAAATATATTTACGATTTATTAACAAAATATGAAATGTCGGACTGCTCGTCAAAATCAACCCCAATGTCCTCTAAAACCAAATTGTCTGCTGATCCAAATGGAAAGGCAGTCGATTTGAAAACCTATCGGGGTATGATCGGCTCTCTACTGTATCTCATGACTAGTAGACTGGATATAATGTTTTCTACCTGTCTCTGTACTCGTTTTCAGGAAAATCCCAAAGATTCACATTTACTTGCCGTGAAACGTATCCTCAAATACCTGAAAGGGACCCATGACCTTGGTCTGTGGTATCCCCGTGACTCATCATTTGAACTGCTTGCATATTCTGACTCGGATTATGCCGGGTGTATGTTGGATAGGAAAAGCACATCAGGAAGTGCACACTTCTTGGGCGATCGTTTGGTCTGCTGGAGTTCAAAGAAACAGAACTGTGTTTGTACATCAAATGCTGAAGCTGAATTTGTGGCTGCTGCCAGTTGCTGCTCTCAGAGTCTGTGGATGCGAACTCAGCAATGGGACTTTGGTCTTACCTGCTGCCAGCTGAATTTGTGGCTACTACTCTCTACTACTGTTGGCTGGTGTTGCTTACCACCGCCACTTGGACTACGCCACCATCATATTTGAGGAGATCGTCCGCATGGTCAAGGAAAAGGAAACCTCTCGCAAGAAAACCTTTATACCCTTTCAACGATTCCTGACCATCTTCATCGCCACCGACCTGGAAACCTACCACACCATCCCTCGATGACTCAACAGCCCGCAGGTCCAAATACAACGCATCGCCAGATTCCAACGAATCAGAGACCTTTCCGATGTCGTAGCCATGACCGTGCCTGTTGCCCTTCTTCGAACGCCGAATCAGGAAAGTGAGGTAGTGCGCGAGTACATGAGAGTTAATAGGATTGCTCCTCCGGCGCAACCAGAGCCGGTTGTGCCTGCCCCTGGAGCAGTAGCTGGTGAGGGTCCTAGTGGTATTAGGGCTCGGGTGCGCAAGGGTGCCCCGAACAGGGTCGTGATTGAGAGAGAAGAATCTGTAGAGAGGGGCGGTGGAAGTGGTGAGGGAGGAGAGATACAAGAGAACGAGGGTGTTGTAATCAGTGACTTGGAGGCCTCCACCCATGCTGAATCAGAAAATAAGTCCTCCACAGAAAGGACTCAAACCAAATCCTCCTCCTCAGGACAATCTATCTCGTTTGGTCCACGACCTTGTCCAGTCCGTGTCGAATCCATTTGTACGCGACAAGTATCATCCCGAGGACATCCACCATTATCTATCTGACATATCTGCCTCCTTTGGTGATGTACGTGTAATGGAAAGAGAAGATGAAGAAGTAGAGGTTGTAGTGAGTGATAGTGCAAGTGAGAAAGAAAAATGATCAGGGTGAGAGTACCCTAGACCAAGAAAGCCGGGAAGCCTCATCCACTACCGATCGGGATACTGTTCCGGCTGGTATTGAAACAGACACTGGCATCCCACCAGTGCATGCACCTCACCCCACCAGTCACTCTACTTCCTCTCAAATGGAAGTGGTTTCATTGCACGGGATCTAACACATACATAGTCGGCAACTCGTTCGCAGTTTGTTGGCTTTGAAATCAGTGGACCGCCTCTCCCGTCCACTTCTTCTTTCAGAGCACCATCGATTCTAGCGCCAAACTTAAATGGTTTCCAATCATTTGCTAGGACACAATCAGCACTAGCACGTCTTCGTGACATTTCCGGAACACCCGTAGCGGCCTCTACTGCAGAGGTAACGCGAGGATCGAGCGGAAGACCCTCCAGTGCTACCATTTTGCCAACACTACGTGAGAGCCACGGGTCTGAAAGACCTGTGCCAACCGAGCCTCTTAGTGAGGTCGGGGTTACACCAGAACTTAGATCTTTCCTGAACTCTAAGTTCTCTTCTCCTGACTCTGGCCTGAGGGAGTATGTCAACACACGACTTCATTCCGAAATCGACTCCCCCAAAGCCCAAATACGAGCCCTGGAAAACCGCCCACCTACTGTCATTGAGCGAGATTATTCAATCGATGAACTCAAGGACCTCCTTCATGCCAAACTGAACAGTGTTGCCAATCCTACACCTGAACAATCAACCATACTAGCAGCACTGCAACACCAACCCCAACCCTCCTCATCCAGCTTCACCACCTTCCAAGATACTTTCCTACAAGCCTTAAATGCCTTAACCTCCACCGTCTCAAATATAAGCAAAAGGCTAGAAGTCGTGGAGGAGTCCCGTAAAGCTCAATCTGAAACACGCAAGCATAGGCATGATGATCCTAAGGATCCAGGACATCATAAGGGGGAGAAGCGGCAGCGGCGTTACATTGGGGCTCAAAGCACAGTACTCCGAATTGAAGCCGCCTCAGTGTCAAAGCCGTCAGAGGGTCAAAGCGGTAGTGGGAGTGGGGGTAAACAATAACAAACTGAGCCTGCTACTGAGCCTACAATGGCAGATTTTGAATTTGAAGCAGGTAAGGGGGCAGAGTCAGAGATAGAAAGACAAGAAACCCCAACAATCCTCCCAACAATCCAAACTACTTCAATCTAAATCCCACAAATCCAAACACATTCAAAAGAGCCAGAATCCTCTCTTCCTCAATCCTCAACTAAAAAATCCAAAGGCAAAAGGCCAAATACAGAGGAAGTAGAAGAGACTCCACTTATCAACATCCGCAAAGTCTTCACAACGGTAAATAGGGAGCTGCTTGACATCTTTCCACCTGAACAGGGGCAATTCAACATTGCGCCCATCGATCTTATAAGTCAGCAGCAACCTCAAGAATCTGAGCAGAAAGAGGATGAGTGGCCGGTACCTGCAACTTATCATGGAGGACCTATGCCCTTGGCCACTCACGAGAGAGTAATAGCAGAAAGGCCAAACATCAGAAACATCAGGCCTAGAGAAGCTATGGCAAAAGACCAACCTCGCTGGCCCACTCAATGGCTAAATACTTCGTATCTTGAAGAAAGAATTCCGGGTATCTTTTCAGAGACTGTCAGAGAGGTTGATGATCTATATGTGCTAAACTCAGAAGAGCATGAAAAGGCCGTCAGATTCGCCGCCACCTTCCATACAAGTGAGAAACAACAAGTAGCTTCCAAATATCCAATCGTCAAGATCGAGTTCGTGTACTTGCGTAACTTCCTCAACTACCAAATGGTTCACTTCCATGTAACCAGAGCAGATGGGAAAAGGTATACATTCACGAGGTCGAGCTTAGATTTTTGAATTTGGGAGACATAAGACATATGGAAGATGAGCTGGCCTGCAAGATTGAAAAGACTCGAGAAGAACAAAGGGCTCTCCAAGTCCTCAGAGACTTCATGAGAAAGAAAATCATTCTGTGCAGAACCCACGATCTACAGCTTGGTGCTGAGGCTGATCTTGCAAAAATAAATCTTCAAAGGCCTAACCAACAGCATTCCAAACTTGACAAACACAGAAAATACACTATTATAGAAGAATTTGATGAAGACTACAAAGGAGCCAATGGGTTCGTCATGCCAAATCTTAACGGAGACAAAGCATTCCTTCGACTTTCGGAGCTCAATGCATATTCTGACGGAACGCTTCAAAGATGCATATCTAAATTCCGCAGAACCTGCTTCAGAAAGTGATCAATCAGAATTGGTAAAAATGACGAGAATAGCAGATCAGTTGGAGGACAAGATTCAAGAAAGAAAGGCCATCCGGAGTTGGGAAAGACTCCTAAGTCAAAGGAGCAGATGAAGAATTACCTGCTTCAGCACAAGGCAACAAAAGGGGGAGATTGTTAGATATTAAATAGTTTGTTTGCCTTGTGTTCTTTTGTTTGTAATATGTATATCTAGACTAGTTTATTATATGTGCTTGGCCCACTTTCCTTATGTATTGTTTAGTCTAGTTAATTGTTAGGATTGGGCCCATAAGGCTTTAAGGCCCATGTGCCTACTTGTATTTAAACCCTTGCAAACCTAGTTTGCAAGGTAACTCTTTGTAATAGAGAAATCTTTGCACTTTACGTTCAAGATATACTCAAGAGAGATTCTTCAAGTTCATGCAAAGTGTTCATACTTGTTGATACTAAATTCATCATCTTTACTTCAAGTATTCATTGTTTACTCATCTTTTACACAACAAAGGACTTTCAGTTACTTTAATCAACTGTTTGATAAAAGTAATTGTACTTTTCTAAAAAAGTGCAACCCACTCACAATATAAAATATTAAAACCTACATCTTCTGCCATGTAGAACTTTCTTTCCCTTTCCATGCTTGTACTTTAAACAACAGTCATGCTTCTGCTTGATTTGACTTTACCAAGTATGGGATTGCCAGCCATACTTAGTTGTTGAAACAAATCTTCGAGATCTTCGTCTGTTTGAGGTATCTTTCTCATTTTCCAAAGGATAAGATCAAACCTTTTTGTCTCATACTTGATCCAAAAAGTGATTTTTACTTTTACAAACAAAGATCTAAGGCATAATAGAACAACACATTTTCTGCCTTTTACATATGACATTTACAATCTGAAAGATAGAGCATATTTGACATTTTGCTCGACTAAGCTAACAGAAATTATAGGAACTTTAAGTTTCACTACTCAGTTGACAAGATAGACCAATTGATTATTTTTGCTAGGACTCAGTTGATACATATTGCTCAGCTGATCATATATATGCTTAGTTGATCAATAGTTATCTTAGGATGACATAAGCTCATATATTGATATGATCAGTTGATCAAGAATGCTCAGCTGATCATTTAAATACATCAGTTTATGTAGGAAGATGACTTGTGTTTAGAAAGACTTACTTAGCTGATGCTCTGGGCCTCAGCTTATCCAATGTTCACTCAACTAATGGTGTAGCTGAGCAAAGTCCTTGCTCAGCTGATGGTGTAGGTACTCAGTTGATTGAATTTCTTCATTCAGTTGATAGTTCACTTTCCTCAGCTGATGGTCTTCTACACTTGTTTTCTTCATCTGATACTCCTTAGCCGATGTCCCTTGGCTGATATTTTAAGTAGGGGATGATACTCAGCTGATGGTTTCATACTTAGCATATTTTCTAGAATCTGACTCAAACAACACATGTTTGAATACTTTCTAAGTCATACTGAATGTAGGGTTTGGTTATCATCAAATTCTATGTTTTAGGATAGGCATAGTTGATTATTAGGGTGAAGTGATTATCTCCCCAACAATCACCCCTTGTTTGATGATGCCAAAACCTTTTTCTTTTTGACTTCGAATACAATAGATTTAAAATTTTAAGTGCATTTGGCTACCTAGCTATCTGTTTTTAGTAGCTCTTTTTATTTTGAACCTTGTTCTATTTTTGGTTTCTTTTCTAGTGTTCCATTTTGTTCTGTTTTTGTGAAATGTTTTTCTTTGTTGTATCATTTTGTTCTGTTTTTGTGATATCTTTTCATTTTTCCATTTTTATATATTTTTTATTTTTTTACATAAACATCACTTGAATAACAGAATAAAGGAAAGTCCATAAGTATTTACAAAAGATCAACTGATGATCTAAACTAGGCTAAACTAGAAAGTAACATTAACAAAAGTAATCAGCAAATCTTCAATCCCACCATTGTTCTTCTTTGACTTCAAAGGCTTTGGCACGAGGATCTGCTTCGGTTAGGCTTCCACACTATGCTTGTACAAGGGCCTCAAAGTGATCATTTCCGGTTCTGCCTCTTGTAGATACTCTTAGTCCAAAGAGAAAACTCTTGCTAGCCTTGGGGATTTCAGACTGCATAAAGAATCTCAAGGAGCTACTTCTGTCCAAGAAGAAGATACCCTCAACAGGCATTGATATGAACTTGAAGAGCTTAGGAGTGATGTTGAGTGGCAGAGTTGTGTTGAGACCCTCAAAATCATAAAGGTATTCATGTTGGGGTAGTACCTCTCTAAGCTCAAATGGTTGAAAAGGCTTTGAACCTTTCTTATGTAGGTTTTCAACTGCATGCATGATATCGCGTTATATATATATATATATATTCGTTGCGATAAATGGCACTTAAATCTTAAATATTTCTCTAATTAATGATAAAATGATACTTAAAGTGTGTAATTGTCATAAATACTCAATGGCGAGAGTTTAAGCGGAAAAGACGAAAAAAGACTCGAGAAATAAAAGAATATCATACAGTCTGAAAAGGCGAGGATGCGACGTGTCAAGGATATCAACACGACGCGTTCACTTGAAAATGAGTGATCTTGTCGGGCAAGTTTAATAACACGCGACTCGTCCAAGGGATAAACGCGACGCGTTTCCGGCTGGAAATCAACTCTATAAATAGACTTGTTTTGTGCCAAAACGGGGATTCCAACCCTTCCAGCCGACCCTAGACGATCCAAGGCGACGAAATTGAAGTTCTGGAGCAGAGTTCTTGAACATTGCTTGGAGATTGAGCATTTGGGAGAATGAATTGAAGAATTATATCGTTGATTCTCACATTGGTTTGCTTCTCATCATGTTTAGCTTTCTGATTTTGTGTTTTTCTTGCTGTATTTCTCTGATTATGGGCTAAGTCCCTGTTATCTCTACTTGGACATGATAACTTTTGATTAATAGTGTGATTTCAATGCTGGGATGATGATTAATGACATATTTATTATGTTTTAGCTTGTTCAAAGATCCAAGTGTGATAAAGTTCTGATTTTTATGCCTAGATCTGAGTTTTCATAGGTTGTATGATCATTCTTCCTATGTTTGCTTGTATTGTGGATTTCTATGACCATTAGGATTCATAACTAGTGATTGACCATATCCTAGGGTTAGGCTTAAAGATTTAGACTTTATTGTGCTTGCAATTGCCCTTGATGACCATTCATTGGTGATTGATTGATTTTGTGAAATAACAAATTAATAGGATAAGTCTAGCATAATTCGAATCAAACTGATAAGTTAATGAGTTAATTAATTCCATGACCATTGGGTTGATTGCTTTGAAACTATAGGGCTAGTGAGTCTGACCATGAGATATGGCCACTTTAGAAATCGGTGTGTTGTTAGGTGTTATCTATTGCACTTGCATTGAAATCCACTGTTTTGATAGGGGAGTCTATTATCCGAGTAGAGATATCTTGCTTCTGATTGATTAAAATCCAAGCTTATTCGACTCTCTGCTTTATTAGCCTTTAAATCTGATTTATGGTAATTTTTAGGTTCTGGTTTGGATTTGTTGCTTTCTACTGATAAACTGCCAATTCCCCATATTTACTGTTTTCTTAGTTTTAATATTAGTTAGATAACTAGTTTAATTATATCTAGAATCATACTCGTTCCTCGTGAGTTCGACACCCGTACTTATTTCTATACTGCTACACGATTGGGTACACTTGCCTATTGTGTCTTACTTAAAATATACACGGTTTTTATAAATTTAAAAGTGGTACGAGATTCACACATCAAGTTTTTGGCGCCGTTGCCGGGGAACGATTTCATTTTAGTATAATTAAAATAGTTGTCTATTTAGTTTTATTGTTGCTTATTTACTCAAAAATCCAAAAAAAATCAGAAAATATAAAAAGCCAAAAAAATCATAAAATATTAAAAGCTAAAAAAACATTTAGGATTATTCTGTTTGCCTGATAAATGTGATACTTCATATCCATAAACGCGACGCGTTCTCTACTTTAGCGCGATTAGGGTATTCTTCTTCTCGTCAAACGTGACACGTTCGTGTGTTAAACGCGACGCGTTCCCGCGTTTCCAGAATCCTTCTTTTCTTTCTTTCTCCATTCTTCGCGTGGAGATACGTGCTGCCAACATTCGTGTTAGGTTAGTGCATGCCCAGCAAACCTTCTGCAGATATCGTCTTGCCTTTCGACGAACCCGAATGAATTTTACATCAACTCCTCCGACTCAAGCGCGATAAAAAAACAAGTTCAAAAGATGGTAGAGAACTTCGCCAATACGTCACTCAAGGAGTATGCAAGCCGCTTCCGCGAGGGAACCGGAGCAGGGATCCATCAACCTGAGATCCCTGAAGAGAGATCGTTCGAAATAATGGTCAATTCTTACATCTTTTGTGCGAGAGTCCTTTCACCGGAAAGGACAACGAAGACGCAAATCAGCATGTCGAGGCCATTCTCGAGATTGCTGACTACTTCCACATCCCTGGGGTAAGTAGAGATGTCGTTATGCTGCAAGTGTTTCCGATAGCACTCCAGGGCGCAGCCAAACGTTGGTTGAGATCGAAGCCACCAATCTGTACATGGGATGAGCTTAAAATCCGTTTCATTAAACAATTCAGTCCTCCGTCTAAAATTGCAAAAATGAAAATGCAAATTTATAATTTTATGCAATTGGAAGAAGAGAATCTTTATGACGCCTGGGATTGCTATAAAGAAATGTTGCAGAACTGCCCGCAATATGATTTAAATCCCCACCAGGCCGTCCAAACATTCTAACGGTATAAATGTTTGCACGAGACAAATGGTCGATTCACAAGGGCCGATACCGAAGAAAACTCCCGCGGAGGGATATGCCATGATTTAGGAGATGGCTCAACACTCTCATCAGTGGCACTCTAAGAGGGATTTGTCTTTTTGCAGAAAGCCGGCAGCCGCAACCGACTCATCTGATAGCATAGCAGCTCTCAGTGCCAAACTGGATGCACTGGGGCGCGATATGAACAATGTCAACCAGAACATTCACGCTATGCAGGTTGGTTGTGACAACTGCAACGGACCTCATCGTGATAATGATTGCCCTTATGACAAAAGTGGGAATCTAAAAGAATCTACATGTTATTCTTCAGGCGATAAATACGATTATCTCGAGGACGAGGAGTTCTTTCGCAACAAGAAGCCCAACTGGAAACCCTATCTTGAGTATCGTAAGTAGATGGAAGGACGGTTCAAGCAAAATGCTCCAGGATTCTATCAGTGAGACTGAACCAAGGAGCCGGAGAAAAATCCAAACTTCGAGGACATGCTTACACGCTTCGTAGCCGCGTCCGATCAGAGGCACAAAGAATCCGAGGAGTTGGTAAAGAAAATAGGGGTATCGACCGAAGCAGCACTTCGGAATCAGCAAGCGTCCATTCATAATATTGAAACCCAAGTCTGTCAAATCCCAAAAGTCCTTCAGGAACGTTTTTCGGGTACTCTTACACGGAAAACAATCCCCGAAGAGATGTTAAAGCCGTGACCACCAAGTCAGGTAAGACACATGAGGATTTCTTTCCCAAAACCGAAGATGCTCCACCTACTACTCCAATCAGTAAGGAGTAAGACAAAGGTAAGACAAAGGCAACCGAGCCTAACCGGTTGAGAAGCCACCATCAGAGCCACCAGTGAAGCCGTATAGTCCACCAATTCCATTCCCTGAGAGGCTAAAGAAAGAGAAGCAAGACGAGCACTATCGTCAGTTCTTAGACCATCACAAGTCTTTACACATAAATATTCGGTTGGTTGAAGCAATGGCACAAATGCCAAAATATGCGAAGTTTCTGAAATAGCTGCTAACTAATCGCAAGATAATGGAGGCAGTCTCGAGTGAGACAATGAATGAGGAATGTTCAGCTGCTATGTTGAACAAACTTCTGAAGAAAATGACTGATCCGGGTAGCCCGACTTTACCTTGCCAATTTGGTAATCTCCCGATCAGTCATGCATTAGCCGACTCCGGTGCTAGCGTGAATTTAATGCCATATTCATTCTATGCAAAGCCGGAATTTTGTGAGCCTAAGCTGATTCGTATGGCTATCCATTTGGCCAATAAATCAGTTACTTACCCACGAGGGATTGTAGAGGATTCGTTGGTTAAAATCGATAAGTTTATTTTTGCCGCCGAATTTATCGTGATTGATATGGAGGAGGACGATCAGGTTCCGATAATCCTCAGAAGACCGTTCTTGAGCACCGCTCGCACGTTATTCGATATACACTAATCCCAACTCACACTGAGGGTCGGTACTGACGCCGTTACCTTTGGAGTTGACAAATCTATGAAACATTCCAGATTGTGTGATTATTCGGTGTTCTTTGTTGACGTTGTTGATGAGTTACTCGAGGAAGAAGTATTGAAGGTGGAAGATAAGGACATGGATGGCCAGATGCCCATGGGAGAGGAGCTTATTGATGCTGATAGAGACCTGGAAGAGGAAGGGAGTGAAGAACAAAATGAAAGGGCAGATTTGCAGAAAACGCGACGCGTTGGTTTTGAAAAAGCGCCACGTCCATCCCATGAGTCGCGATATGAGTTGCGAAAAGAATGGAACGCGACGCGTCCGGGTGTACAACCCGATGCGTTCCCGGTTTCCAGCAAACCACTTGAACTTAAGGAGCTTCCGAAACACCTAGAGTACGCCTTTTTAGGGACTGATTCACAATTTCCCGTTATCATTTCATCCGCGTTATCCTTGTCTGAAAAGGAAAGATTGATTGCTATCTTCAAAGAGCGAAAACAGGCGATTGCATGGTCTATTTCCGACATTAAAGGAATTAGTCCATCTTCTTGCTCTCATAAAATCTTGATGGAGGATGAGGCAAAACCTGTAATCCAACCGCAGCGAAGATTGAATCTGAGATGTAGGAAGTCGTGAAGAAAGAGGTTGTGAAACTACTCCATGCGGGGCTTATTTACCCAATATCCGACAGCCCGTGGGTCAGCCCGATTCACATGGTTCCGAAGAAAGGTGGGATGACCGTGGTCGTAAACGAGAAAAACTAGTTAATTCCTACTCGTACGGTCACCGGTTGGCGAGTGTGCATCGACTATCGCCAGTTGAATGATGCTACCCGCAAAGACCACTTTCCGCTTCCGTTCATAGATCAAATGCTAGAACGTTTATCTGGGAATGCCTTATATTATTTTCTTGACGGCTTTTCTGGTTATTTCCAGATTCCAATAAGTCCTGAGGATCAAGAGAAGACAACCTTCACATACCCATATGGAACCTTCACATACCGACGCATGCCATTCAGCCTCTGCAACGCACCAGCCACGTTCTAGCGGTGCATGACTGCGATCTTTCACAATATGGTGGAATTATTCATGGAGGTCTTTATAGATGACTTCTCGGTGTTTGGCGATTCTTTCGACTCTTGTCTAAAATAGATGTCATTGAGGTGGATAGAGCGAAGATAGAGCGAAAATAGATGTCATATCTAAAATTCCTCCACCGACAAATGCCAAAGGGGTAAGGAGTTTTCTTGGCCACGCGGGTTTTTATGGGAGATTCATAAAGGATTTCTCTAAAATTACGCGGCCTTTAACTCAGCTTTTATTGAAAGATGCTAAAGAAGATTTCTCCAAAGAGTGTTTAGTATCATTTAATACCCTTAAGGAAAAACTCACCACTCCCCCAATTATGGTCGTGCCTGATTGGAACTCGCCATTCGAACTTATGTGCGATGCGAGTGAATACGTGGTCGGTGCAGTGTTAGGTCAGAGAGTCAACAACCGTTTTCAGCCAATTTACATGTGAGCAAAACTCTAAATCCGGCGCAAGAAAACTACACCACAACGGAAAAGGAACTACTTGCCATAGTTTTCACCTTCGATAAATTCTGATCGTACCTAATCTTGTCCAAAACCGTCACGTTCACCGACCACTCTGCTATGAAATTTCTATTCGACAAACAGGATTCCAAGCTGAGACTTATTCGGTGGATTCTGCTTCTCCAAGAGTTTGATATAGAAATTAAAGATAAGAAAGGAGTAGAGAAGATCACTTGTCACGTCTGGAGAATCCCGAATTAGAGGAGCTGTACGAAGCTAACATTGGGGATGATTTTCTAGACAAATATCTATTGCAAGTAAGTCAGACTACGCCCTGGTATGCTGACTTTGTGAACTATCTAGCCGCGGGTATCTTCCTGAAAGGTGAGGAAAATACTGAGGGATTGCCACAGTATTGGGATGATACTTATCTTTGTCATCATTGTGTGGACAACATTATCCGAAGATGTGTGTCGGGAGAAGAGGTGAGGAAAATACTGAGGGATTGTCACAGTGGGCCAACCGGGGGACACCACGGTGCGGCCTACACCGCAAAGAAGGTATTTGAAGCCGGATTCTTTTGGCCTACCATTTTCAAGGATGCACAAAGCCTCGTAAAGGAATGTGACGCGTGCCAACGTGCAGGAAATATCTCTACATGGAATGCGATGCCACAACACAACATTCAAGTGTGTGAAATATTTGATGTGTGGGGTATCGATTTTGTTGGGCCTTTTCCTTCTTCCCGTGGAAACAAATACATTCTAGTAGCCGTCGATTACGTATCAAAATGGGTTGAGGCACAAGCTTTACCCACCAACGATGCACGTGTCATCGTGAAATTCTTACGAAAATTATTCTCTCGGTTTGGCGTTCCTAAAGCTCTCATAAGTGATAGGGGCACCCACTTCGCAAATTCTCAAAAGGAAAAGGTGTTACAGAAATATGGTGTAAACCATAGATTTGCAACAGCCTACCATCCTCAAACGAGTGGGCAAACCGAGGTGACCAATCGCGCGATTAAACGAGTATTAGAGAGCGGTCAACGGGAATAGTAAGGAATGGTCGGATAAGCTAGATGATGCATTGTGGGCCCTTAGGACTGCCTTTAAAACACCTATAGGTAATACACCTTTCAGCTTGGTATATGGCAAAGCGTGTCACCTGCCGGTGGAGATAGAACACAAGGCATACTGGGCGTTGAAGACTTGCAATCTAGATATGGATGGTGCGCGTGATAACCGGCTGATGCAAGTTAACGAACTTGATGAATTACGTAATGAGGCGTATGAGAGTTCATTAATTTACAAAGATCGCACCAAAAAGTGGCATGATGCACGACTGCAATGTACGAGAACGCGCCGCATCAGGTACGAAAACGCGACGCGTTTGTTAGTTCAAACGTGCTCAAAAAAGTGGAAAAAAGAGAAAGACGAGACGCGTTTTATCCTTGGACCCGAAGAGTTCATGCGAACATGTTTAAATGTTAAATTCTTCTTTCTTGTTCTGTAACACCGTATATTTAACCCAAAAATTTTCATTTCATAATCATTGCGGAAGCGAATTAAATAACCAAAGTGTTTACAAATGTACAAACACAACTTTTTAAAATATCAGTATTACAAAACACGGCTCGTCACAAAATAACATATCAGAGTCCTAGGTGATTAATCCCCAAGCTAACCACTCTCAGCCGAGCCGCTGACTTACCAAAACCTGTAAAAAGTGTGAGAGGTGGGGGATTAGCACAAAGCTAAGTGAATGGAGTAAAACCACAACAAATATATCAGCAAATAACCGCATCAATATCAACAACACATAACAGATAATCATGCCCCGGGAAGACCGGCGGTTCTGCAGGAACCTTCAACCAATGCCGGCCAAAGCAAAGGTTTACCGATAGTTCATTTGCTATTCTCACACAGTATTACCTTAAGTTGCAACAAATGCCTCAAAAGATCCCAATACTGATTAGCCGATAACAAACAAACCCAGCCCATATGCCCAGCCGAAGCAGACTTCCCAACCATCATGTATACATATCACTGACGCACAATTAATTAACAATCAACAGTTAATCAATTATCAGATGCACAATCTATCCATGTGTCAAACCAATAACAGTTGTAACCCAAGCCAATTACAACTAATAACATCTGTGAGTAAACGTCCACTCACCTCAAGCTTTCCGTTACTCCACTCAGTGATCTTATATTACCAAGCCTTGTTTGTTTCTGAGAACACAACAAACTGAAATCAGTAACGATTCATAAATATGTGTCAAACACATAAATTTATATCCTTTTAATCAAACATAATCATGTATGATTCACATATGTATAAACATATATCACATAGTATTAAACAATGCAAACAAACAAATAATTCCACAAAAACCTCGGACGCGTCGCGTCCAAGGCCCCGACGCGTCGCGTCGCCGCAAGTATCGGATTTCTCAAATCCGATACCCATATGTCGGATTTCCAATTCCGGACTTCAAGTCTCGGATTTCAGCTATCGGATTTGCCTTGTAGGATTGCTAGTTTCGGATTTTGAGTTCCGGATTGCACCATCGGATTTCCACTCGGATTTCTCCAAAAATCTGATAACTCTGAAGAACGCGTCGCGTCCAAAAAGAGGAACGCGTCGCGTTTCTCGCATACCTGCATCATCTTCTTCATTTTTCCAGCCGACTCCAACTTTCCAAATCCGATTCAAACACTCCAAATCCATTATGAATACTTCTAAAACATGTATAAACATCTTATAACATGTATAGAACAATAAGAACACATCAAATCCTTTTTATCATGGCAAATCATATAAAACCCACCAAACAAGTTTACATATAAACTTCTACCATGGCAACTTCAGGATCTTAGCATATCTTTACAAACTAAACATATCACAATGTTCAGAATCATGCTAGGATCACAACCATACCTTTACTTTGAATTAACACTCAACAAATCAACACTTTCACTTTTCAAGTATTCTTGCTTCTTTGGCTATTCTCTGAAGAACACATACACACACAAAGAATCGGTTTTCAAGTGATGAGGCAATTCAGATGTTAACTCAATATAAGCCCACGTATAGTTTTTTTCTCAAAGTAAGTAGCATGAGGTGGCATGTTTGCTAAATATCTACAAACATTTAAACATACTAACACATATATATGTATATAACCGTACATATATATATATATATATATATATATATATATATATATATATATTCTAAACATATATCCTCATATATTCCTTTAATTAATCAACAATTAATTAAAACCATATAAATTAGTAATAACAAGTAATTAATCAAGTACTAATCACAAGTTAACATACCAAAGCCCCCAAAACTACTAGGCCCGATCTGAGGATGTTACAAATCCTCCTTTCTTAACAGGATTCCGTCCTCGGAATATATTCATTATCAAACAACTGAGGGTAACGGGCTCTCACATCGGCTTCAGTTTCCCACGTTAAGTCTGAACCCAAACTGTGCCTCCATTTAACTAGAACCATCGGAATCTGTTTCTTACGCAGTTTCGTCACTTTCCGATCTAGTAGTTCAATGGGTTCCTCCACTAGTTTCTTGCTGGAATCCACTTTAAGATCATGTAGAGGTAGAATCTGACTCTCATCCTCAACTCTACATTTCCGCAAGTAACAAACGTTGAAGGTATTGTGAATATCTGATAATTCCGCTGGAAGATCAAGAGTAACCGTCTAATCATTAACCACCTGTTGGACACGAAACGGTCCAATACCGCGGAGCTAGCTTTCCCCGCTTCCCAAAACGGATAACCCCCTTCCACGGAGAAACCTTCAGATAAACCAATTCCCCCTCGACAAAAGTAACAGACCTACCACGCGGATCAACATACATATTTTGTCAATCCCTCGCAGCTTTCAACTTTTCTCGCGCAATAGCTACTTTGTCTGCGGTGATCTGCACAACATCAGGACCTGCATACTGTTTTTCACCCGCCTCTAACTAACAAGTAGGAGTACGGCAGCGACGACCATATAGCATCTCATAAGGCGGCATACCGATAGTCGAATGGTAAGAATTGTTATACGCGAATTCTATCAACGGTAGATGGGAATGCCAAGAACCTCCATATTAAAACACACATGCCCGCAGCATATCCTCAAGTGTCTGAATAGTTCTCTCAGATTGCCCGTCTGTCTGAGGGTGGTAAGCTCTACTCAGATTAACACGTGTACCCAACTCCCGTTGTAAACTGCTCCAGAAGTTTGACACAAACCTGGAATCTCTATCTGATACAATCGAAAGCGGTATACCATATCGGTAAACAACTTCATCGATATACAACTGAGCTAACTTACTGAGTGATGCCGTTTCACTGGTAGCCAAGAAGTGAGCACTCTTGGTCAATCTGTGAACGATCACCCAAATCATATCATGATTCCTCTGCGTGCGTGGAAGTTTCGTTACGAAATCCATCGTTATGTGCTCCCACATCCACTCTGGAATCTGTAACAGTTTCAGTGCCCCATAGGGTTTCTGGTGCTCTGCCTTAACCTGTAAACATATATGGCAAGACTCCACAAACTGGGCAACATTTGTCTTCATTGTAGGCCACCAATACTTCACCTTTAGATCGTTATACATTTTTGTGCTACCTAGATGAACAGATAGTCTCGATTTATGAGCCTCAGTCATAATCAAACTCCGAAGACCTCCAAGCAAAGGCACCCAAACACGGGATTGATAAACCTTCAATCCTCTAGAATAGTCAGTCAGAACATTTTTTTTCTTTAACATAATCTCAGACTTTATATTTTCATCCTTCAAGGCTTCCAACTGAGCTGCCTTCAATCTATCGATCAAGTCAAAGACTATTTCAATTCGCATGAATTTAACATGTTCACTAACTCCTTTGCGACTCAAAGCATCGGCTACCACATTGGCTTTCCCGGGATGATAGTGAATCTCGCAATCATAGTCTTTAACAAGTTCCAGCCATCGTCTCTGTCGCATATTGAGTTCCTTCTACAAAAATACATACTGTAGGTTTTTGTTATCCGTATAAATAACACACACCGTAAAGATAATGTCTCCATAACTTTAACGCAAAAACCACAGCTGCCAGTTCCAAATCGTGGGTTGGATAATTCTTCTCATTAGGTTTCAACTGACGAGAAGCATAGGCGATAACTCTATCCTGCTGCATCAACACACAACCCAACCCTGCCAGAGAAGCATCACAATAAACTATGAAGTCATCTGACCCATCCGGTAACGCAAGAATAGGAGCCTAACATAAAAGCCGTTAAAGTGTCTGAAAAGCCCTCTCCTGTTCATCATTCCACTTAAATGGAACCTCCTTGCGAGTTAACTTAGTCATGGGATTCGCAATTTTAGAAAAATCCCGAATAAACCGTCTGTAATATCCTGCCAATCCCAAGAAGCTTTTAATTTCAAAAGGTGACTTCGGAGCTTCCCAATTCAATTCAGATTCTATCTTTGCCGGATCAATCTTGACTCCATTACTGCAAATTACATGCCCCAGAAAGTGAACTTCTCGCATCCAGAATTCACACTTTGAGTACTTGGCATACAATTTCTCTCGTTTCAAGGTTTCAAGAACTTGTCTAAAATGAATCTCGTGATCAGCTTCGGATTTAGAATAAACCAATATGTCATCGATAAATACTATCACAGATTTATCCAGTAACGGTCAACAAATCCGGTTCATTAAATCCATAAACACTGCAGGTGCATTAGTCAAACCGAACGGCATGACTAAGAATTCATAATGACCATACCGGGTACGAAAAGCAGTCTTGGCAATATCTTTGTCAGAAACTCGTACCTGGTGATAACCTGATCTCAAATCGATCTTAGAGAAATACGAAGCACCCTGCAACTGATCAAATAAATCATCAATACTAGGCAGAGGGTATTTATTCTTTACCGTCCTCTTATTCAGTTCCCTGTAATCAATACATATCCATAGCGTGCCATCTTTCTTTTTCACAAACAAAACCAGTGCACCCCACGGTGAAGAACTCGGACGAATAAAACCCCGATCCAATAGATCCCGAATCAATGTCATCATCTCCCTAATCTCATAAAGAGCCAACCTATAAGGAGATCTACCCACTGGATTAGAACATGGTATTAAATCAATCTTGTACTCTACCTCTCGAACGGGAGGTAACCCAGGTAACTCATCCGGAAACACTTCAGGAAAATCTGATATGACTCGCACATCAGTAACTACCCGCTTTTCCTTCCTAGCATCAATAGCATATGCTAGAAAACACTCGCATCCCTTACTCAAGGATTTCTTAGCCTTCAACATAGAAATAATAGGAAACATAGACCTGTTCCTTTCCCCTCGAGCCACCACGTGCGACCCATCAAATAACGGAAAAGAAATCAATTTCCTATGACATTTAATGCTCGCCCTATGCTTACTCAGCCAATCCATCCCCAAAACCACATCAAACCCTGCTATTGGCATTAATAGAAATAACACTGGAAAGCACTTACCATTGATATCTATCTCAGCCCCAGTCACAGAACTTGTAACAGGAACTACCTTACCATCTGCTACTTCTATCTCAATCGGTACAGAAATAACAGTAACAGGTAATTTCAACTTTTCACAAAAAGCCACAGAAATAAAGGAGCGATTCGCTCCAGAATCAAATAACACACGCGCAGGTAGGGAGTTTATAAGAAACGTACCGGTGCAAAAATCATCAGTAGTAGTAGGATCGTCTACTATCATCCGGAATGCCCTACCCTCCGGTGTCGGAGGATTCTTTCGTTTATTTGCCCCTGACGATGACCCCAACGTCCCCTGCCCCCGTCCCTGTCCCGGCTCCTCTCCCAGTAGGGAAATCACCGGCCCTATGCCCTTCTTTCAGACAATTGCAACAAACATTACGGGGAAACCTGCAATCTTTCATTTCATGCCCATGGGTACCACAACGCAAACAATGCATGGTATGAGTTGTACATTGCCCAGTGTGACTGGATTTACATCCTGTACACCATTGGGACTTCGTATTTGTACCCCTTGTAGTCGGCTTCCGACTCTGATTACCTTGAGAAGAATTGCCCTGCCATTTCTTCTTTTGTGGACCACCTACCTGGTCATACTTCGGCTTCTGAATAGCCGCATTATCTTTATTCTATCTATCCCTGGCTTGAATGTCTCCCTCAGCAGATTTTGGCAAAGTGAAGGCCTGAGACAACGATCCAGCCAGCCGAGTAGTACTCTTGTACTCTGGTAACAAAGCTCCGATGAAATGTTGAACCTGTGAAGATTCATCTGGTACCCACTGAGTTACAAATCTCAGCTTCGAGTTAGACTGTTCAATTAATTCATCAACAGACATCCTCCTGGTCATCTTCAATTCCATGAATTCCTGCCTTATCTTATTCAGTTCAAAGGCATTACAATACTGCTCGCACAGTTTATCCCGGAATTGATTCCATGTATTTGAATCCATTTGAGCTCTCGATAAGTGGGTGGTAATGGAATCCCACCAAACCATCGCCTTGCCTTTGAGCATCCGGGTGGCAAAGCAAACTCTCATTTCTTCCTCACAGTTACAAGTATCCAAAATCCTCACTGTGTCTCTCAACCAATTCAAAGTAATGTTAGGATCCATGCTGCCATGGTATTCCTCTAGTTTACAATCCAGGAATTGCTTGTATGTACATGGTTGTCTGAATCCCATATTCGGTGGATATCCCATAAACGGATAAGAGTAGGATCCTTGAGGCATAGATCCCTGTGGATAAGACCCCCAGGGAAACAACGGGTAGAAGAACGGTTGTGACGTAGGTTGAGACATCGGTGGCAGCGGTACAGATACTGGCGGAATCTCAGCCAGAGTAGTAATCGATGGAAAAATCGGTGGTATCGCAGGTGCAGTTGATATCACAGTAGCAACGGGGGGTTGAATTATAGGAACTTGTCTTTGTTGCTCCAGTTCCTTTCGCAAGTCTTGTAGTTGGCCCTCCAACTAAAAGATATACTCGTCTCTTTCATCCCCAGCGGTACCAGATGTACCAACATTTAGCAAAGTTTCCACTGTTGTAGGGACTTCAACAGAAGACGGGACATTAGGGGCAGCAGTCGAGTGATCACGATCAGCCATTGTTATCTGTAACAATCACATCACCTCACGATTTATTAGATAAATCCGTTAGTACACAACATACTAACTCCACTCCAATTCACCCCAATCCCACACCCAAGGAGTAATCGACCTACCACGAGCCATGATTTGGGAATCTAACATTTCCACTATGCCTACACTGCCAAATCAAGGCTCTGATACCAAACTGTAACACCTTATTTTTAACCGAAAAATTTTCGTTTCAAATCATTGCGGAAGCGAATTAAATAACCAAAGTGTTTATAACTGTACAAATACAACTGTTTAAAATACCAGTATTACAAAACACGGTTCGTCACAAAATAACATATCAGAGTCCTAGGTGATTACTCCCCAAGCTAACCACTCTTAGCCGAGCCGCTGACTTACCAAAACCTATAAAAAGAGTGAGAGGTGGGGGATTAGCACAAAGCTAAGTGAATGGAGTAAAACTACAACAGATGTATCAGAAAATAACTACATCAATATTAATAACATATCAAAGATAATCGTGCCCCGGGAAGACCGGCGGTTCTGCAGGAACCTTCAACCAATGCCGGCCAAAGCAAAGGTTTACCGATAGTTAATTTGCTATTCTCACACAGTATTACCTTAAGTTGCAATAAATGCATCAAAAGATCCCAATACTGATTAGCCGATAGCAAACAAACCCAAGCCATATGCCCAGCCGAAGCTGACTTCCCAACCATCATATATACATATCACTGACGCACAATTAATTAACAATCAACAGTTAATCAATTATCAGATGCACAATCTATCCATGCGTCAAACCAATAACAGTTGTAACCCAAGCCAGTTACAACTAATAACATCTGTGAGTAAACGTCCACTCACCTCAAGCTTTCAGTTACTCCACTCAGTGATCTTATACTATTGAGCCTTGTTTGTTCTCGAGAACACAACAAACTGAAATCAGTAACGATTCATAAATATATGTCAAACACATAAATTTATATCCTTTTAATCAAACATAAGCATGCATGATTCACATATGTATAAACATATATCACATAGTATTAAACAATGCAAATAAACAAATAATTCCACAAAAACCTTGGACGCGTCGCGTCCAAGGCCCCGACGCGTCGCGTCGCCCCAAGTATCGGATTTCTCAAAATCCGATACCCATATGTCGGATTTCCAATTCCGGACTTCAAGTCTCGGATTTCAACTGTCGGATTTGCCTTGTAGGATTGCTAGTTTCGGATTTTGAGTTCCGGATTGCACCATTGGATTTCCACTCGGATTTCTCCACGAATCCGATAACTCTGAAGAACGTGTCGCGTACAAGAGAGGAACGCGTCGCGTTTCTCGCATAACTGCATCATCTTCTTCATTTTGCCAGCCGACTCCAACTTTCCAAATCCGATTCAAACACTCCAAATCTATTATGAATACTTCTAAAACATGTATAAACATCTTATAACATGTATAGAACAATAAGAACACATCAACCCTTTTTATCATGGCAAATCATACAAAACCCACCAAACAAGTTTACATATAAACTTCTACCATGGAAACTTCAGGATCTTAGCATATCTTTACAAACTAAACATATCACAATGATCAGAATCATGCTAGGATCACAACCATACATTTACTTTGAATTAACACTCAACAAATCAACACTTTCACTTTTCAAGTATGCTTGCTTCTTTGCCTATTCTCTCAAGAACACATACACACACAAAGAATCGGTTTTCAAGTGATGAGGCAATTCAGATGTTAATGTAATATAAGCCCACGTATAGCTCTTTTCTCAAAGTAAGTAGCATGAGGTGGCATGTTTGCTAAATATCTACAAACATTTAAACATACTAACACATATATATGTATATAACCGTACATATATATATTCTAAACATATATCCTCATATATTCCTTTAATTAATCAATAATTAATTAAAACCATATAAATTAGTAATAACAACTAATTAATCAAGTACTAATCACAAGTTAACATACCAAAGCCCCCAAAACTACTAGGCCCGATCTGAGGATGTTACATGTTCTCCACTTCACTCAAAACACACACACAGAGGACGCGTTTTCTGAAAACAAACCCAAAACCTCTCGCACTTCACCTCTCGCACCTGACGTGTTCTACACATCCTTCGAGGAAGCATCAATTCCTACTGCGATTACACCACACTCGATCCACATTGCTCTCTGTTTTCACTAATCAAGTAAGTATCGAGCCTTATTTGTACCCTGAGTTCGTTTTTGCTCGAATTAGTATCTACAATGACGATTTGTGTTAGGGCTTTTGTTATTTTATGTGTTATTCGCTATGTGCGACATCATATACCTCATATTTGTGCTCGATTATGTTGGGTTAGTCGAAATTCTCGAAAACTAGGGTTTGTTTTAGGGTTTCTACTACGAAAATTCATATTTGGGGGTTATGTGTTGGGTTTTTAAGATCGTATGTTTCGGGTTTCTTATTAAATGAGTCCAAGTCAAGAAGCTCTGTTCTATAATCTGTGTAAAGGAATTTTCAAATTTGGGTTTTTGTTAAACCCTAAACCGAATGAATTAGGGGATAATGTTCATGCGATTTCGCATTTTATGCTACCTTTGGTGTTCATTTGATAATATTAGCGCCCTAATCACTCTATGTGTTCGATTTGGTGGGAAACAAACATAAACAGAAAACCCCTGTTTGGGTCGTCTTCTTCCTCGTGGACCCAACGCGTCCGGTGCCCGGACCCAACACGTCGCTTAAATTTTATGTTCATGTTGTTTTTTGCTATGATGCAGTTTTATGAGGTCTTTGTGTATACTGGTACTTGTTTTTTCTAGAATATTGTTCTTGTGTGTGTTTCTACTAAAGATCATCTGCGTATGCTTACATGTTTAGTATTTCGGGGTATGCTAAGCTATTTTTGGGGCATTTTGTTTAATCCATGCATTACTTTCCATTGTGTACTCATCTGGTGGATAGACTGTGTGTCTAGGCTACACTTTTCATGTGGGGATTCATACTGAATGTCTGGTTCATTTTTGTTTACGTATGGTACCATTTAACTTATTGAATTGACTTCTTATTTCTACAGTATGGCTGAGCGTGGTCGTGGTAGAGGCCAAGCCCGCCGAGTAGCACAGCCCGAGCCAGCAGCTCCAGTTCCTCCAGCACCACCCGCTCAGCACGAGTGGTTAGTCTTCCCTGAGACCATTCCAGCCCAATACCGGAATGAGTACATCTCCAGACTCACATAGTTGTTGCGCAAGGAGATAGAGGTGGCCCATATTCTAGATTGGGAGGTCGCGACAGCCGAAGGCATCACCGCTCTGAATACTCAACTGCTGACCTAGAATTACCGAGGGTTTGACCGTTCAGTTCTTTTCACCTGCAGAGTGTGGGAGCGCCTTTTCAGCATCAGGGATCCCATATATAGAGAGTTGATTTTGGAGTTCTACTCCACCATTAACTTCAACTCGGTGTTTGCTGTTTACACTAACCGTAGGGTCATCTCCTTCCATCTCGGGGGCCGGAGCAGGGAGTGCTCCCTCACCGAGTTCAGCTGGAGGTTAGGTCTCTATACGAGAGAGGAGACAGCCAGCCAGCACTTCCAGGCCTTCCTCCTCGCGTGCATGCGCAGTCCTGCGGTGGATTTCAGCCCGGCCAAGTTTTGGCATACGATTGCCAACGGCCCTTACATTGCTGCCCGTGCTACTGAGAGCAGCATTCGTGCTCCGATCCACCGCCTTTTCCACCACTTGGTATCTACCTCTGTTACTCACCGCAAGGGCGGTGAGAAGGTCACCGTCACCGATCTGTTCTACATGTTTTGCCTACTCACCCCTGGTACGCTTTGCAAAGTGCCGTATTCGATTGCGTTCTTTTTGGCTCGCAAGGGCACCGGGCCCAAGCAAGCGAGCCCCCAATGCGGTGGTCAGTTCATTATCCGCTTGTCCAAATCATATGGGATTTTTACTGCTGCATCTGAGGCTAGACTATTGCGGATGGAGCTGCGGCTAATGGGGGAGTATTATATTGAGGTGATGCGGGTGCTAGAGCGGACGGCGTTCGGTGGGATGCTACGAGTGGAGGACGCTGATGAGGAGGAGGAGTTGGGGGGCGGAGGAGCCGGTGAGGGACAAGAGCCAGAGCAGCCACCACGGAGGAGACGTAGGAGACGTTCTGCGGGTGCTACTGAGGAGGAGGAGGAGACGCAGACCGCCGCACTCAAGACTCATGCCTTAGGTGCATATTTAGATGATATGCGGCGGTTCATGTACAGCTTGCAGCATCAGGTCCAGTGGCTGGGACAGGCCTTTACAGAGGTGGCTCAGCGCCAAGGCCAGATGCCATCCACGCCGTTTCCAGCAGCACCTACCCTGTTTCCGGACTAGCGGACGCGCTTTCTCTCCAGCAGGCCAGCACATGAGGCAGGACCCTTAGGCTATGGCGGCCGAGATTCTTCGCAGGATGAGTCGGAGGAGTGATGCTTGTATATAGTTTAGTTTATGTATTTATTTTGGTTTATTTTATTTTGAAAACATTGTCTGTGACATGCTCGATGCTTGTATATATTTATTTATCTTTTGTTGATCTATGATGGTTGTGTTTGAGTTGTGTGGTTTAGATTCCGCTTAAACTGTATGGAGTGTGTACTTATGCTGGCAGTCAGTTCAGCGCCATATTTTATCACTCTAATCGCCGTGTGAGAGATTTACCTCAAGGGAGTTCGTTTCTGATCTTTTTCTACCCTTTATTTTTATTTTTCTTAGTCTTTATATACAATGAGGACATTGTACGATTTAAGTGTGGGGTGGGTGGTTAGAAAAAGATTCCCATTTCATTTGAGCCTTAATTGGAATCATGAAAATTATGATGAAGTTAGGCTAGAAATTTAAAATTTTGATATCATTCGAGTAAGAATCAAGTGCTAGTTAAAAATGTCAAGATAAATATTTGTAAACAAATGGTAAGGTTGTGTTTAGTGTAATACCTGTAATTCATAAATGTATAAGAATATTTTAATGTGTATTAATAGTGATGTTATGAAATTATTTAAGTAATGGGACTTATGTCTTGAATATGTGTATATTGATGGGAATTTATTTAGTAGATTGGGCTTATATATATATGTATATACATATGTGTATATATATATTGATCCAATGAAACTTCAATGGATTCTGGACTAGAGGCTTTGAGTTGGGCTTAGGCCCACAAGAGATTGTCACGAGGGTATAAATAAGAATTTAGGGCACAGCCTCCCACACATTCTCTAAGTTTTCACTGTTCTATTCATCAAGGTGTGTGTGTGTGTGTGTGCTGGTGCCATTGAAGGGACGAGAAAAGAAGAAAGTTGCTTCCATTGTTGGAAACTTGAGATTTTAGCAAGGTAATTCATCAGGTAATGTTTCTATATCCTTTAGGATCAAGTAGACATCATTTTTGCTATATTAAAGTGATATTTGAATGTTTTATCATCTGGGTTTTGGGTTTTGAGGGTTTAAGAAAAACCCAGGAGAAGCATCACACCAAGAATGTCACACCCCGCTAAAGCGGAAACACGAGGTGTCACAGCACAAGATATCATCGCACAAGGTAAATAGACAATAACCATTATATTGACTTAACAAAAATAAGTAGTTCGGGTAAAAGATAAATAAAAGTTACATAATCGAATAAAAATTAAATGACATTGTCTTGTACGATGCGAAAATAAAATAGATATTGCTTTTATAAAACGTGACGATGAAGATGAAGATGCCACACATCATGTTTGTATGCATAAGGTACCTAACGGCGATCACCTGAAAGCACGGGTAAAAGAAAGAAAACGGTCAACTACTAGAGTTGGTGAGTTCATAGGTTTTTAATATATGCACAAAATATCTTTTAAATGAGAAAAGTTTAAATAATTGATGGAAGTTTTTGTATAAAAATCCAAGTATAAATAATGATAGAAGATGTATTATATTGCCCAATACGTTGCACATGGTAGTAATAGACTATGATGATTGTTGCTTGAGCCATTATCCAACCTAGCCGATAACCAATTGCCCATGATAAACCTAACGCCTATATTAAATGACGTTAGTAGTGGTAAAGTACATCTATAGTTCGTCAACCATAAATGGGAGACGTCGGAATCTCCAAATAGCGCTACTTACAAATACCATCGGCTCACTAGCGGAGTTAAGGAATAATGTCCAACGAAAGGGCCTTACAACGATCACCCAAGCACATCAAAGAATAATACCATAAGTGCTCAAAATAATATTTGAAATAAATAAGAAGATAGGCAATAAACTTTTCATGAAACGTATACACATGCTTTCACCCCAAAATAATATGAAATACGGTAAAAAGGGGCTATGATACTCACTCGGTATGCAAAGGTGTTTTCTTGTAAGGATTTCTTGTTCCTACCGAAGCTCCTTTCCTAATATAAAAAGGTATGTAGCTCTATTAGACTTATTTTATTTATTATTTTGTATTATTTATTTGTTGTTAACTTATTTATTTAAATAGTTAAAGGTTGTCTCTATTTTTCCATTATTCATAAGTGTTCACTGAAATTTTCAGTTCTTTGAGTTGAACTTTAAAAATTAAAAACTGTTATTTAGGAGTCATATTAAGGCTTGATATTTTAATATAATCTTACTACATGTTTCTAGAATGTCCAGTAAAAATATAGGAATTTATAATCCATGTTTGGTATTTTTAATAATTAAAAGTGTATAGGATGTCCACTGATCAGTGTCTGGATGACATGTTGTTACTAAAACGTCTGTTTAGGGCTCATACGACCTCCTTTTTACATGATTCAAACTGGGAAATAACCACCACTCAAATATTAAACTTTTAAAAAAAACTAGACGTATTTTGACCCAAGAATGAGTAAGTTACACGCGTTTAAAGTGTACCCTTCTAAATCTGCCAGATTTCCAGATTCAACATATGGGTCTTTTTAAATATGTTTGAAGGATCAAACGTTCATGAAAATTAGTGAATCAAGGTTTAAATGAAAGGTAACACTTTAAACTAAGATTAGCAAAAAGAATCAACTGATTTTGATACCTAGAACTCCAGATATAATAAAAACAAGTGGGGAGTTCTAACATCAGATTCTGCCAGATTTGTGATTCTTTTTGCTTATGGGTCATAACTTTAATATAACATGTTTATATTCATGAATAATCATATTGTATGAGTATAAGCTTTGATAATCCATGTGTTCTTATAACAATGGTAGGATGATACACATTTTATGTGTTCCTTACAACATTTGTTAAGATGAAACACATGCATGATCAAAGTCTTATTTTCTTAATTTTTAGTTGATTAAGTTCCATACAACAACGGTAGGATGATGCACATTTCATGTGCTCCTTACAACATTGGTAGGATGTTTATATTTACATAATTATATATATATAAATAAAGGAAATAAGATGAACAACAAAGAAAATAAATAAAAGAAAGAAGAAAGAAGAAGAGAAGAAAGGTAGAAGAGTAGGGATGAGTGTTTTATGATCATCTTACCAACTCTTTTCTTTGATTTAGTGTTTGATCTTCAAAAGATGATCAACACTTGGATGTTCTTGGGAGATTTTTGTTGGTGAAAGAAGAAGAGAGAAAATAGAAGAGATGGAGTGTGGTGGTAAAGGAAATGATAAGGAGTAGTAGGAGGCTTATATAGAGCATGGGGGAGATCAAGTGGTGGTTCTTGGGAAGAGAAGGAGGCAAGAGAAAAGAGATGGGGGGTTTCTTTTATTTTTTATTTTTTATAAATTATGTGTAATTAGTTTAAATAAATTTGTATAAATGGTGATTTTGTTTAAATCTTTTAATTAACAAAGTTTTAATTATTTTGATGAGTTTATATATATGTTTTATATTTTAACTTATTTATATTTATTATGATGTATTTAATTATTTTTATTGTTATTATTATTATTATTGTATATGATTTGTAATTCTTGACTTTTAATAATTCGATTTTTCGAGCTCCGGAAGGTTCTAATCATATAGGCGGGATTTCTACGAAATCTAATATTATTATGGATGTATTTAAGTCATAAATACTATTTTTAGTCATACTAGGCTTAAAATTAGGATTTCTAATGGCTAACCTGGGAAATTTGTTGCCGAATGTCACAAAGAACACCTTGTAAGTTTATAAAATATGATTTTATGTTTAAAGGAAAGTTTTATATAAGTGGAGAAATGTTTTGCAACAAGTTTGAGTTGAATTGGTTGAGTTTTTAGAAAGCTTGATTATGGCTATGGAGTCTGGGTTTTCAAAAAGATGAACTGGCAGATAAGAAGGTGTGTTATGCCACAGTCACATGGACACATTTATGTGCCATGCGACAGTCGCATGAGCACTGGGAAGTTGTCATTCGACTTTCAGTTGATCTATATATTTATTCATGCGACTTTCAGGCCTAGTATATGTGCCATGCGACTTTTAGTTGATTCATGTATGAGTTCATGCGACTTTCAGCTCTTGTTTATGTGCCATGCAACCTTTAGCATTCTTTCATGCGACTTTTAGATCAAGTATGTGTCTCATGCGACTTTCAGATTGATAACTATGTTGTTCCATGCGACTTTTAGTCCAAGTGTATGCCCATGCGACTTTCATGTATCCAATACCAGTTCATGCGACTTTCATGTAGTAGGTAAGAGTTCATGCGATTTTCACATGCTAAGTGTAAGCCTGTGCGACTTTCGTATGAGTTGCATGTGTAGTTCATGCGACTTTCAGCTCCTGTGCATATGCCATGCGACTTTCAGATCATATATATATATATGCCATGCGACTTTCAGATGAGTTGTATGTATAGTTCGTGTGACTTTCAGCTCCTGTACATGTGCCATTCAACTTTTAATAGTATATATATACACTTCATGTGACTTTTAGACCAGGTATAAGTCCATGCCACTTTGTGATGGTCCATGCGACTTTCATGTGCTAAGTATGAGTCCATGTGACTTTCAGTGTGTAGAGTTAAGTTCATGCGACTTCCAGTAAGTAGCGGTTAAACCCAACATAAACCAATGTTTAGACTTGGTCAGGTAACAGTCAGCTGCAAAGTTAAGCAAGAAAAGTCTTTCAGTAAGAACTGAGTAGCTAAGACAGCCGACAAGTGAGTATTCTCACTTATAACCTGAATAGATTCTAGACATTATATATGCATGTGAATACCAGATATTTATGATTATATGAGTTATAGTTGAATATGTTTAGACCATTCACTTCAGTGACGGGTATGTTAGACCGTTCACTACGGTGACGGGTATGTTAGATCGCACACTTCGGTGTTGGGTATGTTAGACCTCTCACTTCGGTGTCGGGTATGAGACCGCACACTTCGGTGTCGGGTATGAGACCGCATACTTCGGTGTCGGGCATGAGACCAGCACTTCGGTGCCGGGTATGTTAGACCGTTGTGACGACAACGGGTGAGACGAGACCGTCCTAGTGACGGGTATGATGAGACCACTTACTACGGTAGTGGGTACGAGTTGAGTAGTATGTGAAGTATTTGGTTGTAAATAGATACTCGCTAAGCCTTGGGCTTACAGTTGTTGTTTCATATCTTTTCAGGTAATGACCATGGCGGGGCTCCAGCTCAATGATGATAGCTTAAACCCCAAGCTTCCGCAATCTATTAAATTAGTTTTCAATAGTACTAGTTTCAATTTCAGACAATGAGGATGATTGTAACTTAATGAATTATGTGTGTTTATTCAATTAACGACATGTCATGTAATTACGTTATCATCAACTTCGAATATCTTTTATGAATGAATTATGTCTAAAAAAATTCGGGACGTTACAATTTGGTATCAGAGCCTAGGTTTAAGGGATCTAGATGTGTTTCGGTGTGTTTAGACTTAAACCTTGGTTCTTAAGGAATTTTCAAACAAAGTTTACGACTTGCAAATGATAAAACTTTTAAAGAGCTATCAGCTAGAGCTAGTCCGAGTGGTCACGTGCGAGGTACAAGGTACTTACAGTATTGTGTTATATGCTAGTTTGTGTATGATTTCTGATAATAAGCTATTCTAGAAGGGTAGTGAAGAGGTAGTGGAACCTTTACATGATTACTATACGTGAGAACCATACGCTGTAGAAAGTGATGATACATGGCCCCAGCTAGTGAATCGGGATTTTCAAGGGTAATGTTAGGATCCAGTACGTATAGTGTGTTGGTAGTAATAGGGCCCATATTATTAGTCGCACACGATACTTACGGGAACCTACGAGCATCCAAGGGAATCTTGTGAATCCGGTGAGGAGTACTTGTAGAGGTAAGATGCCTGTAGCTAGGGTGCCTTAGAATGATTAGGGTTGTCTGCTAGCTAGGTCTTGACATGCGGTACTAGATATATGCCTTGATATATTAGTGAGGACTGTATGACAATGCCGCCTATTGATTAGTGCACTGTCTATACATCCAGTATGGTGAACACGAGAAACAGAAGAGTGATACCCGCAGAAAGAGTTTTTGAAAACCCGCCAGATGGGGAAAACGCCAGTGTAACCGGGGAGAGTGACCCCCGCATGCAACCAGTTGTCAATCAGCCACTTCCTGAAAACGTGGCTCCTGAGAATGCAGTACCCAACGATCTTGAAAGCGAAGAGTTCGGGGAAGCACACATGACAGAGTTGGTAACCACAGCGGTAACCAATACCTTGAAGGAACTTCTACCTAAGGTAGTAGAGGATCTAAAGCAGGATATGAGCACCATGATCGATCAGAAACAGGGTGCTCTGTGGGCAGCAAAGGAAGCAACTATGACAGCGGCAAACACCCAGCTAGTGACACCAGCTGCTCATTGGGTAACTCCAGGAGGTACCTTCCGAGACTTCTCGGCATGTCAACCGCCGACTTTTGAGGGTCTGCCAGACCCTGTACTAAGTACCAGATGGATTGCAGCGGTGGAGGGAGCGTTATTCACCTGCAAGTGTGCCGACGATGTGAAGGTTTGGTATGCGTCTAACTTTTTGAGAGGCGCAGCTAAGGATTGGTGGAATTTACTACATAAGATGAAGGGCGAGGCGATCGCTAGAATGAAGTGGGAAGAGTTTACCGAATTTTTCTATGCCGGGTATGCACCAAAAGTTGAGGTAGAGAGGGTCATGGATGAGTTCATGAAGTTAGAGCAGACCACGGAGACGGTCAACCAGATTACGGCAGTGTTTCAGGAGAAACTACTCTATTGTACAGCTTATGCCAACGATGAGGGGTTATAGATGCACCGGTACACCCAGATGTTAAGAGAAGACATTCGTGAGTTTGTGGCAAATGGTCAGTATTCCACGCTCGAGCAGCTGATTGAGGGAGCCCGAAAGAGAGAGCTTTATCTAATATAAAGAAATAGGAAGCGTACTGCAGAGCGGGCCGCTCTCGGCAGCCACCAGGGGAAACAACCAGTTAAGAAACCGAATGTAGGGTCCAGGTGTGGGCGATGCGGTAAAGCGCACATTGGAAATTGTCGGTAGGGGATAGATAGGTGTTAAAGATGTGGAAGAGGTGGGCACCACGGGAAAGATTGCAAAGCCCACCTCAATGTGTGCTTTAAATGCAATAAGCTTGGGCACCGGATGGCCGAGTGCCCCGAGGCAACTAGGGGCAGTGGGAAGCCAAGCTAGCAACCTCCACTCAGGATTACAGACGGAGAGAAAGGGAAGAGGCCCGAAGAACCGAAACTAAGGGGTCGTGCCTTCCAGATGACAGTGGAAGAAGCTAAGAAAGAACCGGACGTGATTGCAGGTACTTTCATCTTTAACTCCTTACCTGCACTTGTACTTTTTGATTCTAGGGCTAGCAAGTCATTTGTAAATGTTTTGTTGTAGAACCAGTAAAACTAGAAATGCCACTGGAAGTGGAGATAGCCGATGATAAGGCTTTAAGCGTAGCTACCATCTATCGGAACAATGTAATAGTAATAGACGATGTGAAGTTTCCTATAGACTTACCGCCGACTCCAATGCGGGAGTTTCAAGTAATTGTGGGAATGGACTGGTTGGGGCGTCACCAGGCCAGTATCTTGTGCAAGCAGGGCATCATACGGATCCAGAATCCGAGTGGGGGAGAAATCTCCATCTATGGACAGAAACAGAAAGGAACGACGGTATGCTGCACCGTAACCAAAGCCGCAAAGTATTTACGTAAGGGGTGCACTGCGTTTATCGCACACGTCATCGACTCGAGGAAAGAAAAGAAACAAATGGAGGTGTTCGATGTACCCGTGGTGTGCGAATACCCTGAGGTATTCCCATAGGATCTACCACGGATACCGCCGGACTGACAGGTAGAATTCCGTATAGATTTGGTACAAGGGGCAGCACCGATCGCGAAAGCGCCATACCATTTAGCGCCGCCAGAAATGCAGGAGCTAATTACGCAACTGCAGGAATTTCTTGACAAGGGTTTCATCTGACCTAGTAGCTCACCTTGGGGAGCCTTGATCTTGTTTGTAAAGAAAAAGGACGGAACGTTTAGAATGTGCATCGACTACTGAGAGCTCAACAAGGTAACAGGGAAGAATAGGTATCCATTACCTCGAATAGACGACCTGTTTGATCAGTTAAAAGGTGCGTCATGTTTTTCAAAGATAGACCTGCGGTCGGGTTATCATCAGCTCAAGGTCCGAAAAGAAGATGTAGCGAAGACAACATTTCGAACGAGATACGGGCACTTCGAGTTCGTGGTGATGCCATTCGGCCTCACCAACGCGCCCACAGCTTTCATGGACCTAATGAATTGGGTTTGCCGACCGATGCTTGATAAGTCGGTGATTGTGTTCATCGATGACATCCTAGTCTACTCCAAGACCGAGGCGGAGCATGAGAAACACCTTCGAGAGGTGCTAGCAATGTTAAAAAGGGAGAACTTGTACGCGAAGTTTTCGAAATGTGAATTTTGGCTAAAGGAGGTGCAATTTCCCGGGCACCTGGTGAACCGCGAAGGAATCAAAGTGGACCCGGCAAAGATAGAGGCCGTGATGAGATGGGAGACACCAAAGAGTCCGACAGAGATCCGAAGCTTCTTGGGTTTAGCCGGTTACTACAGACGATTCATCAAGGATTTCTCGAAGCTGGCAGTACCACTGACAAAGCTGACAAAGAAGAATACCCCTTTTAGTTGGGGAGCAGATCAACAGAAAGCATTTGAAACCCTTTGGGGCAAACTATGTGAAGCGCCGATACTAACACTACCCGAAGGAATGAAAGACTTAGTGGTGTATTGTGATGCCTCTGATGTGGGGCTTGGATGTGTACTCATGTAGTGGGGGAAAGTTATTGCTTATGCTTCAAGACAGCTAAAACCTCACGAGTGTAATTATCCCACTCACGATCTAGAGTTGGCAGCCGTTGTGTTCGCGCTCAAGATTTGGCGACACTACTTATACGGAGTCAAATGCACAATCTACACATACCACAAAAGCTTGAAGTACTTCGCCGATCAAAAGAATTTGAACATGCGACAGCGGAGGTGGCTAGACCTCGTCAACGAATATGACTGTGAAATCTTGTGTCACCCAGGAAAGGCCAACGTGGTGGCAGACGCGTTGAGTCGAAAGACGAGCCAGTTGCAGTTTAGCGTGAAATGCTTAAGGATGACAATCACAACCTCACTCTTCGAGATGATTATGACGGCTCAAGCGGAGGCAGCAAAGGAGGAAAATCAGAAAACGGAACGAGTTAAGGGTCAATTGGCCTTCATGGTCAGAGACAGTCGTGGATTATGGACCCGTTACGGGAGGATCTGGGTGCCAAAAGTTACCGAGGTGCGAAGTGTTAACTTAGATGAAGCTCACAAGTCCAAATTTTCTATACACCCGGGGGCTACTAAGATGTACATAGACTTAAAGATGGATTACTGGTGGCCAGGTATGAAGAGGGATGTGGCAAGTTATGTAGAAAAGTGTCTAACGTGCCTGCGAGTAAAAGCCGAACACCAGAGACCACACGACAAGTTACAACCTTTAGAGATACCGGTGTGGAAATGCGAGCACGTAACCATGGACTTGATAAGAAAGCTTCCTAAGACACCAAGGAATTTTGACGCCATTTGGGTTGTTGTAGATAGATTGACCAAGAGTGCGCACTTCATACCCATCCGAGAAGTTAGTTCGGAAGAGAAATTGGCAGATATTTATGTGAAGGAGATAATTTCGAGGCACGGAGTGCCGGTTACAATCATATCGGACCGGGATGTACGGTTCACGTCCAGGTTCTGGAACAAGTTTCACGAGGATCGGGCACGAGAATAAATCTCAGCATAGCTTATCACCCGCAAACCGATGGGCAGAGAGAGAGAACCATACAGACTCTTGAAGATATGCTAAGAGCCTGCGTGATCGACTTCGGGGGAAGTTAGGATTTGTACTTACCCCTTGCAGAGTTTTCTTAAAACAACAGTTATCACGCCAGCATCAGGATGCCGCCTTATGAGATGCTACATGGGAGGAAGTGTAGAACCCTATCTGTTGGGGGGAAGTGGGTCAGAAAGAACTTGGTAACACGGAGATAGTTCAGAAGACATCAGAGTACGTGCAACAAGTTCGTGAATGGTTGAAAGCGGCTCAAATCTGGCAGAAAAGCTATGCGGATAAGCGAAGATCGTTATTAGAAGTTCAGGTGGGTGACCACATGCTACTCAAAGTATCCCCGTAGAAGGGAGTGATCCGTTTCAGAAAGCGCGGGAAGTTGAACCCCAGGTTCATAGGACCGTTTAAGGTCATTGCGAGAGTTCGCAAGGTGGCCTATCGTTTAGAGTTACGAGAGGAGTTATCGAAAATACACAACACCTTCCATGTTTCGCACTTGAGGAAATGCTTGGCTGATGAGTCAGCATTTGTGCCTTTGGAGGACATCACCGTGGATGAAAAGTTGAACTATGTCGAGAAGCCAGTTGCAATCATGGAAAGAAGAATCAAATAGCTATGCAACAAGCAAGTAGGGATGGTTAAGGTGTAGTGGGAGCACCGAAAGGGATCTGAATGGACGTGGGAGTCCGAAGACTAGATGAAGAGAAACTACCGGCATTATTCGAATAAGGATTTCGAGAACGAAATCATGCTTAAGTGGGGGAGAGTTGTAATACCAGTAATTCATAAATGTATGTAACACCCAAGATTCGGAAATTTCTGAAATTAGTAACTTTTCGATTTAACGTGTTTTAGTTTTGCCTAATTGAGATTAGGAGGTATTTAGAAACTTGGGGGATTTATGTTGTCATTTTTGGTACTAGAAAGTACACGGACCATTTGTGTAAACTTCCAAAGTTATTATATATATATATATAGAGGAATTTGACTTTGTTGAGTCAAAGTTTGCAAAAACCTTCTGCAAGTTCACGAGAGCAACTAAGAACTGAGATTTCTATGAGTTTTGAGGCTGGAACAACAAGGAGGAAGAAGCTATAAACCATTTCTAGTTGATTACAAGTTTGAAGGTAAGGTTTCTTGGTTGTTTTCTTGAAGTTTTAGTGGGTTTTATAGTTTGATTCATGGATTAACAAGTTAGAAATGATCCATATGAGTTAGTATTGTTTCTATACTGATTGGGGTGTAGGAAAACACCCCAAAGCATGATTTTTATGAGTTTTACGGATTTTTGGTCGAAATCCGCTACTGCAGAGATGAACTGTCGGATTGTCTGTAAGGTAAATGGCCCGTGTAGAGGTACACGGCCCGTGCAGAGTTAAAGGCGGTCACAGGACCATGTTGGTATACATGGTGGTGTAGAGATTGAGGTACACGGCCCGTGTAGGGCTACACGGGCCGTGTAGGTGACGTGGACAACACTGGCCATGTGGTCATGTCTTGTCGTGTAGAGTGTATAGGACACGGACCGTGTAGGGGTACACGGCCGGTGTAGATCCCTTACTTTATTCATTTGTTAAGTGTTTATTTGGTACATGTTTTAATTATATGATTATATGATTGTAGGGGTTACTATTTGACGTGTACTGAGTAATCTAGCATATATCTGTGATATGGGTGTGTTATATTGAAATGTGGTATGTTATTATTGACCAGAGGATCACAGAGAGAGAGTTATAGCATGCTGCTTTGTGCAGTAGTTGCTACGGACAGCATTTTAGCCTTCTGGGTGGATGCTAAGAAGGTGCAGTACTGTGTCCATAAAAAGTGTTACAGCATTCGTATATGTGTATGTGCATGCTTATATGATTTACACTTTAGATTTCTCACTGAGCTCTCGTAGCTTATCAGATACTGCTTACTGTTGTTTTGAAGGGCGTGATTCCTCTTAAGGCAAGGCCCCAGTTTGACAGAGGTTGTTTTATGAAGAAAACTGTATTTTGAACTTAACGCCTGGCTGTACTTTGAAAACGAATCTTTTGTTGTAAATATCTAATATCACTCTTTTGTATGAACCAGAGGGTTCAAGATAACTTTTGTAGCTTCCGCTTTTATATGAAAACTCTTTTGATCCTAAAATAACTCTATTTTAGAGCTTTATTTGTATTTAGAAATTCATGGCGTTACAACTTGGTATCAGAGCCAAGGTTTAAGAGATCTGGAGGTGTGTTATGCATCATCTGGACTTAAACCATGGTTCTGAGGATTTTCAAGTCAAACTGGAGGCTTACAGCTTGGTAGATCTACTGAGTATTGTATTGAGAACATGCTAACTGTTTATGTTACTATTATTGGTATTGAGATACCTGAGATGTTAATGATATTGATGCTAGATACGTGATGTGTTATATGATATGATATGCTAGTGATACATGGCCTAAGCCTGTGAATCGGGACATTTTGTGATAAAGTTAACATCGAACGTGTGTAGTGTGTTATGAATAATATAAGGGCCCATATTATTACAGACACATGATACATGTTAGAACTTGATGGAATCATAAGGAATCTTGTGAATCGGGTGAGGGGTACTTGTAAGAGGTAGTGCACTTGAGATTACAGATGCCTTATTATGTATAGAGATACTTTGGATCTGAGGATAAGTGTACTGAGATATTGTATATATTTGAGATTGTTTGATATAGAGGATGGCGTGGTAAAGCTACCTTTTGTCCTAATGCTTTATCTATGCTACCAGGATGGTGAATACTAGAGGTTCTCGAGCTACGGATCGTCATGAGGGTGGTCCTAGTAATAGACGAGAGCGGGTAGATACCAGTGCAAGTGGTAGGAGGAGGCCACCTGTGGCCCGTAATACTCAAGCAAACGAGACTCCAGAACTTAATCAGGGGTTTGCTGAGGCTGAACCCAAAGTGACTATTGCAGAGGAAATTGGTAAAGCTTTGGAAAAGGCTATACCGTTTATTATTACCCGAGTGGTAGATCATCTAAAAGAACATACAGGAGAGACTGTATGACAAGAAGTGGCAGTTGCATTAGCAGGGAGGGAAGAAAGAGTTAATCCCTAGCCACATGTGATTATTAGAGACGCACCGAAAGGGTATACTTTCAGAGATTTTGCGGCGTGTCAGCCACCATTGTTTGAGGGATCCAATGACCCGATTGTTAGTCAGAGGTGGATATCAGACTTGGAAAGAGCATTTCATACATGTTCGTGTGCTCCAGAAAACAAATTGCGATTTGCTTCCAATCAGCTGAGGGGTGCTACTAAAGACTGGTGGGACCTAGAAAAGAAAATGAGGGGTGAAACACAGATTGAGTCCATGACCTGGGTGATTTTTAAAGAGATTACTACGGATCAGTTTGTTCCGTAGTCCGAGATTAATCGAATAGTTGATGAGTTTCACTAGTTAAAACAGACTGCAGAAACCGTTCCAGAGATTAATGCCATGTTTCACGAGAAGGCACGGTTCTGTCCTGATTATGTAGCTAACGAGAAAATGAAGATGTATCACTACATGATGGTTTTGAAGACAAGCATCGGAGAGTTTATTGATTCGAGCAAACATCAAACCCTGAAGTCCATGATGGACGCTACGCGAGCTAGAGAGTTGGAATTGGAAAGACAAGTGAAAGAGAAGAGGCTAGTGGAAGGATCAGCACCAACAAATAAGAAGCCTAGAGTAGAGTATGGAGAGAGGAGGGAAGCACCGAGGGTGTGCCAGAGATGTAAGAAGAGTCATGGGAACTGTCAGACAAATATTGTTCACTGTCTTAAATGTGGCAAGCCGGGCCATATGGGTAAAGATTGTCGCAGTTTGTTGAGTGTATGTTTTAATTGTTACCAGCCAGGTCACCAGAAAGCCAACTGTCCCCAACTGGCTCCATCCAACCGTTCAACTGGTTCAAGAAATACTCCATCTCTACCTCCACTGCGTATCACTGAGAATAAAGAAGTAAAGAAGGAAGATACTTCGAAGAGCAAGGGGAGGGCCTTTCAATTAACTGCCGAGGAAGCACAGAGGAAACATGATGTGGTTGCAGGTACATATCTCATTAATTATCTGCCTGCTCTAGTATTATTTGATTCGGGTGCTAGGAAATCGTTTGTATCTGTTTCTTTCTGTAGAAATTTCGAGCAAGTATGTGGTAAACTGAATCCCCCTCTCGAGGTATAAATAGCTGATGACAAGTCTGTACTTGTGACTGATGTGTATAGAGATAATGTGCTAGAGATAGACTCTGTTAGATTTCCTATTGAGCTTATACCTATTACTATGAGAGAGTTTCAAGTGGTAGTGGGAATAGGTTGGCTTGGGCGTTACCAAGCAACCATTTTGTGTGGGCAAAAATTGATTCGAGTTCAAACCCCAAGTGGGGAAGAACTATCAATTTTTGGTAATAGAAAAGGTGAGAAAATGTGTATGTGATCAGTGACTAGAGCTCGGAAATACCTTCAGTGTGGGTGCACAACCTTTTTGGCTCATGTTATTGATACGAATATAGAAATGAGACAGGAGAGTGTGGATGATGTGGCAGTGGTACGATAGTATCCTGATGTTTTTCCAGATGATCTGCTTGGTATACCGCCTGATAGGCAAGTGGAGTTCAGAATTGAGTTAGTATCGGGGGCTGCACCGATTGTGAGAGCTTCATATAGACTTGCACCACCAGAGATGTAGGAATTGATGAAACAGTTGCAAGAGTTGTTAGATAAAAGTTTTATTAGACCTAGCAGTTCACCATGGGGCGCTCCCATTTTGTTTGTAAAGAAGAAAGATGGTACGTTTCACATGTGTATTGATTATAGTGAACTTAACAAAGTGACTTTGAAGAATAAGTATCCTCTGCCCAGAATAGATGATTTGTTTGATCAGTTGCAAGGGGCGTCGTGGTTTTCGAAAATTGATTTAAGGTCGGGTTATCATCAGTTGAAGGTTCGGGAGGAAGATATTCCTAAAACTGCGTTTAGGACGCGGTACGGGCATTTTGAGTTTGTGGTTATGCCATTTGGTCTTACAAATGCGCCTGCAGCATTTATGGATCTTATGAATAGAGTTTGTCGTCCGATATTGGATAAATCTGTGATTGTGTTTATTGATGACATTCTTATATACTCAAAGAACCCGATAGAACATGAAAGACATTTGAAAGAAGTATTGGAGACGCTGCGAAGGGAGAAGTTGTATGCTAAATTCTCCAAGTGTGAATTTTGGTTTCAAGAGGTACAATTGTTGGGTCATCTGATTAATAAAGAAGGAATCAAAGTTGATCCTGCGAAGGTCGATGCAGTAATTAAATGGGAACCTCCGAAGAACCCTACCGAAATCAGAAGCTTTTTAGGGTTAGCGGGTTATTACAGACGATTCATTCAGAACTTTTCAAAGACTGCAGTTCCATTAACCAAGCTAACCAGGAAAAATGTAGAGTTCGTTTGGGGAGATGAACAAGAGGCTGCGTTTTCAATTCTTAAGCAAAGATTATGTGAGGCACCTGTTCTTGCTTTGCAAGAAGGAATGGAAGATATGATAGTGTTTTGTGATGCTTCTTATCAGGGTTGGGGTGTATTTTGATGCAGAGAGGTAAAGTTATTGCTTATGCTTCTCGACAGCTTAAGCTGAATGAAATTAATAACCCAACTCACGATTTAGAGTTAGCAGCAGTGGTTTTTGCATTGAAAATCTGGAGACACTATTTGTATGGAGTGAAGTGTACTATTTATACTTATCACAAAAGTTTGAAATATTTTGTGGATCAGAAGAATCTTAATATGAGGAAGAGAAGGTGGTTAGAGCTTCTGAAGGATTATGATTGTGAAATACTTTATCACCCTGGAAAAGCCAATGTTGTGGCAGATGCTTTGAGCAGAAATTCGGGGTCGGTACTTTTGAAGAATTAGTCGTTACGAATGACAGTGATTACACCATTGTTGGATGTTATAAGAGATGCTCAGCTGAAAGCAATTAAGGAAGAAAACCATAATAAAGAGCGAATTAAAGGGCAAGTAACTAATTTTGTTAAGGATAGTCGTGATCTATTCTTATGTTGTGGACGAGTGTGGGTACCTAATCATGGAGAAGTCAGAAAAACTCTTTTGAGTGACGCTCACAGATCTAAATTCTCTATTCACCCGGGGGCGACTAAAATGTATAAAGATCTGAAAGTGGATTATTGATGGCCAGGTATGAAGCGAGATGTGGTTAAGTATGTGGAAAGATGTCTTATGTGTCTGCAAGTAAAGGCTGAACACCAGAAACCGCATGGGAAGTTGCAACCTTTGGAAATACCTGTCTGGAAGTGGGAGAATATAACTATGGATCTAATCACTAAATTACCTAAAACCCCTAGAGGTTACGATGCTATTTGGGTGATTGTGGATAGATTAACCAAAAGCTCACATTTTATTCCTATTAAAGAGACTTACTTTTCAGATAAGCTGTCAGAGGTGTATATGAAGGAAATAGTATCTCGTCATGGTGTGCCAGTGTCTATTGTGTCAGATAGAGATACTCGATTTACTTTCAGATTTTGGAATAAATTTCTTGGAGAAATGGGGACTAAGCTTCATCTTAGTACCGCATTTCATCCGCAGATTGATGGTCAAAGTGAGAGGACGATTCAAGCTCTGGAGGATATGTTGCGCGCATGTATTATTGATTTTGGAGGGCGTTGGGATTCTTATCTACCACTTGCAGAGTTTTCTTACAATAATAGTTATCATTCCAGTTTGGGAATGCCGCCTTATAAAATTTTGTATGGTAGAAAGTGTCAGACTCCGGTTTTCTTGGGGTGAAGTGGGTGAGAGAGAGTTGGGAAGTACTGAGGTGGTACAGCATACAATAGAGCAGATTCAGCAGATAAGAGATAGATTGCTAGCAGCTCATAGCAGACAAAAGAGTTATGCGGATAAAAGAAGATCACCACAAGAGTTCCAAGTGGGTGATTATGTGCTATTAAAGGTGTCACCGTGGAAGGGAGTAATTGGATTCAGAAAGAGAGGCAAGCTGGGTCCAAGGTTTATTGGACCATTCAAAGTTAGTGCTCGTGTGGGGAAAGTCGCTTACATACTAGAACTTCGAGAAGAGTTATCCAAGATACACAATACCTTTCACGTGTCTCATCTTAGGAAATGTTTAGTAGACGAGTCTGCATTTGTGCCACTAGAGGATTTATGCGTTGATAATAAGTTGAATTATGTCGAGCAACCTGTTGCTATACTGGAAAGGAAAGTTAAAGCTATACGTAATAAATAGATTGGATTGGTTAAAGTTCAGTGGACACATCGAAAAGGGTCGGATTATACTTGGGAACTGGAGGATGAGATGATACGCAACTACCCAGAACTCTTGAGCAGTTGATTTCGGGGACGAAATCGTTTTCAGGTGGAGAAGAGTTGTAACACCCAAGATTCGGAAATTTCTGAAATTAGAAACTTTTTGATTTAACGTGTTTTAGTTTTGCCTAATTGAGATTAGGAGGTGTTTAGAAACTTGGGGGATTTAAGTTGTCATTCTTGGTACTAGAAAGTACAAGGACCATTTGTGTAAACTTTCAAAGTTATTATATATATATAGAGGAATTTGACTTTGTTGAGTCAAAGTTGGCAAAAACCTTCTGCAAGTTCACGAGAGCAACTAAGAACTGAGATATCTTTGAGTTTTGAGGCTGGAACAACAAGGAGGAAGAAGCTATAAACCATTTCTAGTTGATTACAAGTTTGAAGGTAAGGTTTCTTGGTTGTTTTCTTGAAGTTTTAGTGGGTTTTATAGTTTGATTCATGGATTAACAAGTTAGAAATGATCCATATGAGTTAGTATTGTTTCTATACTGATTGGGGTGTAGGAAAACACCCCAAAGCATGATTTTTATGAGTTTTACGGATTTTTGGTCGAAATCCGCTACTGCAGAGATGAACTGTCGGATTGTCTTTAAGGTACACGGCCCGTGTAGAGTTAAAGGCGGTCACAGGACCATGTTGGTATACATGGTCGTGTAGAGATTGAGGTACACGGCCCGTGTAGGTGACGTGGACAACACTGGCCATGTGGTCATGTGTGGTCGTGTAGAGTGTATAGGACACGGACCGTGTAGGGGTACACGGCCCGTGTAGATCCCATGCTTTATTCATTTGTTAAGTGTTTATTTGGTACATGTTTTGATTATATGATTATATGATTGTAGGGGTTACTATTTGACGTGTACTGAGTTATCTGGCATATATCTGTGTGATACTAGTTGCTGAGGTGAGTTTTCTAAACTCTGATTCATATTTGTGATATGTGTGTGTTACATTGCAATGTGGTATGTTATTATTGATCAGAGGATCACAGAGAGAGAGCTGTAGCATGCTGCTTTGTGCAGTAGTTGCTACAGACAACATTTTAGCCTTCTGGGCGGATGCTAACATGGTGCTGTACTGTGTCCATAAGAACTGTTACAGCATTCGTATATGTGTATGCGCATGATTATATGATTTACATTTTAGATTTCTCACTAAGCTCTCGTAGCTTATCAGATACTGCTTACTGTTGTTTTGCAAGGCATGATTCCTCCAAAGGCAAGGCCCCAGTTTGACAGAGGTTGTTTTATGAAGAAAACTGTATTTTGAACTTAACGCCTGGCTGTACTTTGAAAACGAATCTTTTGTTGTAAATATCTAATATCACTCTTTTGTATGAAGCAGAGGGTTCAAGATAACTTTTGTAGCTTCCGCTTTTATATGAAAACTCTTTTGATCCTAAAATAACTCTATTTTAGAGCTTTATTTGTATTTAGAAATTCGGGGCGTTACAATGTATAAGAATATTTTAATGTGTATTAATAGTGATGTTATGAAATTATTTAAGTAATGGGACTTATGTCTTGAATATGTGTATATTTATGGGAATTTATTTAGTAGATTGGGCTTATATATATATATATATATATATATATATATATATATATAGATCCAATGAAAGTTCAATGGATTTTGGACTAGAGGCTTTGAGTTGGGCTTAGGCCCACAAGAGATTGTCATTAGGGTATAAATAAGAATTTAGGGCACAGCCTCCCACACATTCTCTAAGTTTTCAATGTTCTATTCATCAAGGTGTGTGTGTGTGTGTATGTGTGCTGGTGCCATTGAAGGGACGAGAAGAAGAAGAAAGTTGCTTCCATTGTTGGAAACTTGAGATTTTAGCAAGGTAATTCACAAGGTAATGTTTCTCTATCCTTTAGGATCAAGAAGACATCATTTCTTGCTATATTAAAGTGATAGTTGAATGTTTTATCATCTGGGTTTTGGGTTTTGAGGATTTAAGAAAAACCTAGGAGAAGCATCACACCAAGAACACCTTGTAAGTTTATAAAATATGATTTTAAGTTTAAAGGAAAGTTTTATATAAGTGGAGAAATGTTTTGCAACAAGTTTGAGTTGAGTTGGTTGAGTTTTTAGAAAGCTTGATTATGGCTATGGAGTCTCGGTTTTCAAAAAGATGAACTGGTAGAGAAGAAGGTGTGTTATGCGACAGTCACATGGACACATTTATGTGCCATGCGACAGTCGCATGAGCACTGGGAAGTTGTCATGCGACTTTCAGTTGATCTATATATTTATTCATGCGACTTTCAGGTCTAGTATATGTGCCATGCGACTTTTAGTTGATTCATGTATGAGTTCATGCGACTTTCAGCTCTTGTTTATGTGCCATGCAACCTTTAGCATTCTTTCATGCGACTTTTAGACCAAGTATGTGTCTCATGCGACTTTCAGATTGATAAGTATGTTGTTCCATGCGACTTTTAGTCCAAGTGTATGCCAATGCGACTTTCATGTATCCAATACCAGTTCATGCGGCTTTCATGTAGTAGGTAAGAGTTCATGCGAATTTCACATGTTAAGTGTAAGCCCATGCGACTTTCGGATGAGTTGCATGTGTAGTTCATACGACTTTCAGCTCTTGTGCATATGCCATGCGACTTTCAGATCATATTTATATGCCATGCGACTTTCAAATCATATTTATATGCTATGCGACTTTCAGATGAGTCGTATGTATAGTTCATGCGACTTTCAGCTCCTGTACATGTGCCATGCGACTTTTAATAGTATATATACACTTCATGCGACTTTTAGACCAGGTATAAGTCCATGCGACTTTGTGATGGTCCATGCGACTTTCATGTGCTAAGTATGAGTCCATGTGACTTTCAATGTGTAGAGTTAAGTTCATGCGATTTCCAGTAAATAGCGGTTAAACCCAGCATTAACCAATGTTTAGACTTGGTCAAGTAGCAGTCAGTTGCAGAGTTAAGCAAGAAAAGTCTTTTAATAAGAAGTGAGTAGCTAAGACAGCCAATAGGTGAGTATTCTCACTTATAACCTGAATAGATTCCATACATTATATATGCATGTGAATACGAGATATTTATGATTATATGAGTTATAGTTGAATGTGTTTAGACCATTCACTCTGGTGACGGGCATGTTAGACCGTTCACTACCGTGAGGGGTATGTTAGACCTCACACTTCGGTGTCGGGTATGTTAGACCGCACACTTCGTTGTCGGGTATGACACCGCACACTTCGGTGTCGGGTATGAGACCGCACACTTCAGTGTCGACCAGCACTTCGGTGCCGGGTATGTTAGACCGTTGTGACGACAATGGGTGAGACGAGACCGTCCTAGTGACAGGTATGATGAGACCATTTACTACGGTAGTGGGTACGAGTTGAGTAGTATGTGAAGTATTTGGTTGTAAGTAGAATTCTCGCTAAACCTTGGGCTTACAGTTGTTGTTTCATATCTTTTCAAGTAATGACCATGGCGGGGCTCCAGCTCAGTGATGATAGCTCAAACCCCAAGCTTCCGCAATCTATTAAATTAGTTTTCAACAGTACTAGTTTCAATTTCAGACAATGAGGATGATTGTAACTTAATGAATTATGTGTGTTTATTCAATTAACGACATGTCATGTAATTACGTTATCATCAACTACGAATATCTTTTATGAATGAATAATGTTTAAAAAAAATTCGGGACGTTACATTTAGCTTTTATATCATAGTATTTGTGGCTTCTCGTCATTTTCAAAGAAAATTTGACTTATAAATAGCCGAAAGTTAATTTGTGATTTATTGTTAAAATCAATAAGGTTGAGCCTTTTTGGATCTAAGCTTGACAAAAATAGGCTGGGTGGAAATTTTCAGTTTTGTATTCATATGCTATGCAAAAAAGAAAAGAAAAATGCCAACAATGAAAAAAGAAAAAATGAAATACATGTTGGAATCTGCCTACCGACACACGTAGGCCGGCGTCACTGCCAATGAAGCGCGGGCCTATTGGGTCACACGCCAAGTTTCAATCTCGAAAACCTACTATAAGAGGAAAGAGTCAAAATGGTCAAATTCCACTAGACCTAGGCTTCACGACCGTGAAGGATGCTCCACGGGTCGTGAAGCAGCACGTGTCCACGAGTCCTGTCGTGGGCCGCATGGTTAGTGAAACCCTAAGGCTTCACGACCCTACATGGCCCGTGAAGGAGGTCGTGAAGGCACAACCCTCACGATTCTTGCACGGCGCGGCACGGCTCGTGGAGGATTAATGGCCGGTCGTGGCGCATTTATCCTTCACAGCGCGTGAGAGCCCATGAAGAAGTCGTGAAGGCAGAATTCCAAGTGACACTTGTGTTTCATTGGACCATTTGAGTTGGTCCAATGATATGGTGCCATTGGGGTCCGACTCTGGCTCTTTTGAACAGACTAAAGGCCTTTAAAAGTGGGTCTCTTTGTTCATTCAACTCTCTTGTTCAATTTGGTGCAAAATACATAGTTTGTGAGTTCTTCCATTAAGAGAGAGAGCAAGATCATAAGTTGGTTGTTTGTGCACAAAGGTTACAAGACTGTTCCAGAGGATTCTCATCAAGTGTTGGTGGTTCTTTGGTTTGCTAGTACAAGGAGATTGAAGACTTTCTTGGTATGGACTTGCATTAGGGCTTGGAGCCATTTGTTTCAAGCATACATCCCAAGTTCCATTTGTTCCAGCTTATTATCAAAGTCTTCAAGGGTATGATTTGATTCCCTTCTTATCTTTGTGCTTGTTTTGGTTGCATGTTTGTTCTTACAAGTTTTCACAACCATTGGGACTTCATGGGATCGTTTTTGTGTTTTTTGTTGCTTCCGTTGCGTGCTTTGATCCCCATGGAATCCCAACAGTGGTATCAGAGCCATACTTGTAAGATGCATGCACCTTTGTGGCTTGAAAATCCATATTTTCGATTTTGGACATTCTGTCCAGAAGGTCTTCACGGGCCGTGGAGCTTGCTTCACGGGTCGTGAAGGCCACATGACCAGTATCGTGGGGTGTTGGTCGTGAAAGGTTTTTAAACTGTTTCACGAGTCATGGAGTGTACTGCCTTCACGGCCCGTGAGGGCCCGTGAAGAGCAGTAGCTCGTGAAGGCATCGTGAACAGGCTGTTTTGGCCTTTTTGAAAAAGAAAACTTGATATGGATTTTAGCATTTGGTTTTGGTGTTTCCATAATCATTTTAGGCTTTTTAGCCCTGTAGTTTAAGCCCCATAGTATCCTAATTCTTGTATATGTATGTATTGGGTGGTTTTTGCATAAAATGCACACATGCATACATGTATATTGTGTATATATTAATATGGATTTCAAAGTGTTTTGAATCCTAATGCATATATACAAGGTTTATTCTTGTGCCTTTAGTTTTGAACAAACTTAATTGGGATATTGATTTGTGCATGGTTTGGTGTGGCACACCATGCTTTGTGTTAGTTTCGTTTTTGTGAGCACCGGTTTGTGCCAAGAGCTTAGTATGGTTGTTTGGTTGCTTTATTTGTTGTTCATTCATTTGGTTGTTTGTACTACATTTGGGTTGTAATAATTTATTTAATCCTGTTTGTAATAATTTATTTATTTGTGGCTTGCACGCCAAAGTATTTATTCTTTGTAATTTGTAAATTAGCTTAGAATAGATTATGTGGCTTGCATGCCATTTCTCTTTAAATTATGTATGTATTTTGAAGAGAAGACCGGAGGCACCAACGGGAGTCTTGGGAGACGTCTTGGCTACCTCGGATCCGGAGGCACGGGATCGAGTGGGAGCACGCCACCAAGTCTTGGATTGTTTGTCCTTAGTAGACTTAGTTCCTCGGTTGGCTCACCGGGGAACAGTTAGGTTGGCTCAAATCGGTTTTGTTTGCGTGGTTGTGTAGTTTTATTTATTTATTTTCTTGCGTGGTTGTAGGATCTTCGCATGCTAGAAAATCTTTTGGAAATAATAAAACTATATAGTTTTCCTTACTTGGTTAACAAACCCCGCTCGCTCACATGTGTAACATCCGAAAACCCGGCCTAGTAGTAGGCGGGCTAATGGTAAGTTGAACTGTGTTTAATTATGTGTAATTAAAGATTTATTATGTGATTAAACAAGTATGTGAAGTTGTATGTGTTTATGAGTAAATAAGATTAAGTTCGGTACGAAGATTGTAAGAAATACCTCGACTGTATGTTGAGTAATTGGTAAAGTAATTATTGAGAATAATTAATATAATTGGTTTAATTAAGTATACAAAGGTGGTAAGAAAGTTTACTGATAAAAGGAAAAGTATTTATGTATGTAAGTAATGAGATGTATGTATGACATCATGTATTTATGTGTACATATGAGTTAGTGTGTAATGTGATGACACATATTAGCTAAAGGAAGTACACGTGTGTGTGTGTATGTATTTGTCTCTTGAAAGAAAGAAAAGGAAAAGTTAGGTGTGTGTATTTGTATGTGAATTCTCTGGAACAAAGAAAACAAAGAAGAAGAAGAAAACTGGAAATTTCAAAAGAAGAGATTTTGTGATTCATAAACTCAAAATAAAGGTTAGATGATACTCTATACATGCTACAAAACATTTGGTTATGCTTTTGATTGTGTTTGTATGGTTATATAAAATTTCCACCATTGATGGGTTTTAAAGAAAATGAATAAATTGGGTTTTGTTAAATTTGTTGTTTTGGATGATTAAAATGATGTTTATGATGTTAACTATGTATGAGATATGGTATATGGGAGTTTAGAATGAAGAAATACGATGTTAGTTATGTTTGCATGAAGTTTAGTTGGCTGGAAATCGGATTTAAGAAAAGTTGGGATGCTGATGAACGAATGTAGCGGCGCTACGATAAGGGTCGCGGCGCGACATTCAAGCAAATCCGAGAACTTGAGTCGGTTTTGTGGAATCCGAGTGTTACAGATCCTAATCTTCCAAACCGACATTTGAAATCCGAGAACATGAATCCGAGTCCTAAATCCGATTGTGTAATTCGAGAACCCAAATCCGCAACTCAAATCCGATGCTTAGATCCGGATTTTTGAAATCCGACAGTGTCGCGGCGTGACACAAAGGGTGTCGCGGCGCGACGAGGCTCATCTCAGAAATTTTTGATTGTTTTGTTTGTGTTTCGTTTGGGAAAAGTTGTATTATTATTTATAAGATTAAATCAAGTTTCTTATATGATTATGAGATATAAATATATATTGAGAGATATATTTATATATTTGAGAATGATTCGGTTGTTGCTGTGTTTTCAGGCAAACCACAAACTCAGTGATATTAGACAACTGAGCACGCGTGATACGTGGACTGAGGTGAGTGGAAGTTTACCCACGGGTGGTTACGTTGGTAACGTTATTGAATGATTGAAAGATTGCTTGTTTGCAAAGATTGCTTGTTAATCTAAAAATGAGATATTTGACTGATAAGTTCAATACGCGAAGATAGATTGATTGTCATACCATGATAGACTGTTAAGTCTGCTATATGCTAATTGAGAATTACATGTTCATATATATTATATGTAATAGAGATTTGATTGTGATTAAGATTGGAGAAGTATTGGATTGTTCGAGAACCGACTTCTGTGTTACGGGTCGGAAGAGATCAGCTTCTGTGTAAAAGCTGGTTGGGGTCAGCTGCTGATGCTAGAGCTGGGCTCGCTTGCGGTTGGTTGAACAGTAGTAGCTCCTCTGTTGCATTTGTTGCTCAGAGGGGAGTTTACTGTGCCAATCGGCAGGGAGCTATCGGTAAACCTTTGCTTTGGCCAGCTTTGGTTGTAGGTTCGGCAGAACCGTTGGTCCTCGGGATGAGAGAGATTGTTGAATTGACGGATTGCTTGTTGAGATTGATGTTCAGAGGTTCCGTTAGTGAATGTTATATTCTTGTCTGTAGCTTCCATTCACTTAGCTTTGTGCTAATCCCCCCACGGTTGATTGCTTTTTGCAGGTTAATGTGAGTAGCTGTTTAGCTTGTTTGTGGAAAGGGGAATTTGACCAATACTCTGATATTGTGTTTTGAGAAGAGACGAGCCACATTTTATAATCTTTTGTAACACAAACGAATGTTGAGATTTGTAAAGTACTTTGTACTTGTGATGTTTATGTTTATGAAATTAAGTATATGTTTCCGTAGCGTTTTAAAAAAAATGGCTTGAGTTTTACGGTGTTACAAGTTGGTATCAGAGCCTAGGTTTAGCGATGCAGTCACTGCTAGAGTGTTGCATTCCCAAATCTTGGCTCGTGTTGGGTCAAACTTTCCTTTGAGGGGATTTAGAGTGAATTGGAATTGTGGTGTGATAGTTAGTATGTTATGTACTAACGGTTTATCTAATGAGCTTGTGAGATGATGTGATTGTACAGATATGGCTGATAGAGATACCCCTGCTGTCACTCCTGTGACCCAAGAAGTGACTGAAATTTCATCAGCGGATGTTTTGAATGTAACAGGTCAGGTTGGTACTTCAGGGTTTGAATCTGGAATGGATCGGAGAGAATATATTTCCAAGTTGGAAAATGAATTGTGGAACCTTAGGAATGCTATGGGCAATATGGAACGAGAGAGGATTATTCAGAATGAACGAATTCAGAATCGTATGTTTAATACAACTCAAGCTACAAATGTGCAAGTTACCGATCCGTTTCCTCCAATATCACAAGTGGCACAACAATTGAGTTCTCATCCTTTTACTACCCAAGGAGTTTATCCTTTTGTGTATCCAGGATTTAAACCACCCTGCACATGTAAGCAATTTTTGGATTGTAAGCCTTCAGAGGACTACGGCAGTACGGACCCCAATATAACATTGAACTGGTTGCGAGAGATGGTAAAGGCTTTTGAAGCGTGCAATTGTGAAGATGAACTAAGAGTTTGTTTTGCGACTCGTATGTTAAGAGGAGATGCTATGGTTTGGTGGGATTCCCTTACTGGTCATTTCTCTAAACAGCAACAAGATAGTGTGACTTGGGATCAGTTTCAAGAGAAACTGTGTGAGCAATATTATAATACTTTTGAGATAGTTCGTATCAAAAGAGAATTCATGGAGTTGTGTATGACTAAAGACATGATTGTGGATGAACTAATCAAGCGATTTAATGAGAGATTGCGTTTTGTGAAGCAATGGGTACCTGATGAGGCGTCTAAGATACAACACTTTGTAGGAGCTTTGCTTCCTGAGTATCGAACTACTACCAGATGGGCTAGTACACTGTCGCAAGCATTTACCTTGGCCAAGTCGGCTGAAGATGATTTGAATGCTAGAGATAGAACGGATCGAGATGAGATATCTCAGCAGAAATTGCAATTGGAACAGTATAATGTTGAAAAGCAAAGAGGGCAGAGTAGCCGGAGTAAAAGAAATTTGAAACGTAGATCTGCGTTGGATGTATCAATGAGTGCCACGGTGTGGGAAGTGTAAGTCTCACCACACAGGACCATGTACGACTCAAACTATGCGATGTCTGACTTGTGGGCAGTTTGGCCATGAAATGAAAGAGTGTCGTTTCTCGCGAAAGGTATGCTGGATTTGTTTTGAAGAAGACCATCGAGCAAGAGATTGCAAAGTTGGCAAGGAGTTAGAGTCAGGGTCAGGAGTTGTGGCAGGTGGGGGATCCTCGTCAGCAAGTGGGCAAAAGAGAAAACCCGTCTGAGCAAGGGGGTAGAAATTTCAACATGATGGCTGATGACATTGCCACTACTGATGATGTAACGGGTACGTTTTGATAATCTTTATATTTACGCATATGTTTATTAACTTTAGATTTAATTGAGAATGTATGATGCCTATGTGTGCTAAGTGTGTTTTATTGATTCTAAAGAGTATGATTCTTTAGAAAGTAGAGGTATTTGATTGTGAAACTGTTTGATGTGTATGGTAGTAAGTAAATATGACGGTAAATGATGAAATACATGATATGACGTGAATTGGGTATGAAGTACCCTAAAATGATATTTGTAGAATTTGTAGAATTGCATGTTAAGTTATGTGTTGCAAGAATTGTCTTGCCTTCTGTGTTTGTATATGCTTATATGTATATGTATGTGTTTGTACAAAGAAGGAGGAAAATTGATAAGTTAATGAAGTTTGGAAGATTTTGTGATGATCAAGAGATAGAATGATAAATGTACAACTGAAATTACAAGTTCTGGGTAAAGCTAACGATTGAAGATAATCCGTGATATCGATTAATGAACCTGAGGAGATTGATGATTTGATTGAGATATTGCATTAGTTGAATTGACATAAAGCTACTATGTTATGAAAATTGAAGAATAGTTTATGTGACAGTTGAAGATTTTCGAGAAGAATGATTTAATCCCTATCTTTGAAGTTACAGTAGATGCGCTGCATTGTTAATATGAAGATATTGATTATAAAGAAAGACATGTGAAACTGGTCTGAGTATTAAAAGGAATAGCGGATGTTCATAATTATGATTGAAATCAATATGTGATAGAGATGATGGTTAGCATGAATCAAAGATTGTAATTGAGAAGTTTGATGCTATACTGGGAAGACGATTATGTGGGAACGGGAGAGAATTGGTGACGGTAACCTTGAAGATTATGTAAATTGACGCGTACTTGACTTGATGGATAAAATTGAGATTATCCTTATTAGAAATGATGACATGGATGATTGAGATTACCAAGCAAAAAGAAAGAAGTGGATTGCTATAAGTTGTGCAAGTCTGAAATATGCAGAATTGTTTGAATAAAGATGTTATTGGTGTCTAATTACAAGGAGATATACATGAGAAAGAGCCAGTTATGATGATGATTGACAAGTATGAACTGAAGATATATGTGATTTGAAGAATGACAAAACGAATTTATGAGAAAAGAGAAATGTGATGGCCTAAGCTTATGGAATGAAGATTTGTGAACCATATGAATGAATTGCTTTTGCTAAGGAGTACCTATGCTTGGAACTGGAAACTTAATTTGAACAAGACTCACAGAACCATATCGCCAATGCACTTGGAAGGGCTAAATAGTATAATGCCATACGAAATAATTAATAGATGACTTTCCTAGATGGGTGAATATGATAGATATACTTTAGTGGAAATTATGATTTGATCATGTCTAAAACAAAGTATCAGAGATTTACAAACTGTTGAAATAATTTGAGATACCAGAATTATGATAAAGACAAGCTATGATGGAGTTGATGTCTAATGTATTATATGAGAAGGAATTTGATGCAACACAAGTGATAGTAGACTGAGTAGTAAGAAGGGTTGGTACTATTACTCCAGTGGAACGTGATTTTTTAGAAGAATTACATTGAAGAAATGATTTGAAGATATAAATATCTTGTACTTAGAGGTTTGTGAAGAGAAATGAAGGAATTGACTAAATCTCTAGAAGCATTTATGACAAGAATTGAGATAAGAAATGGAAGATACAACTGAATCTATGAGATAGTCGAATAGAAAGAATTACACAGATATATATGAGGATAAATTTGTATTTTGCATTGGATTTTGATGATTCGTGGAATCTATAATTATACTGAGTAGACAAGCTTGATGTGATTTTTATTCGATGAAGGTTAAGATATCAGTGGTGAGTTGATATGTAGATAAAGTGGTAATGTTTGACAGGTTAATTGGTAACAAGAGAGAAGTGACATGTGGATACCTTTGTATGTAAGAAAGTGAATGACAGAAATGTGGAATGTGCTGATTGAGAAAAACATATTGAAATGTACAAGTATTCAAGAAATGTGTTGATATCGTTTAAAAGTGTGAATGTGAAGGAAAATGATTGAAGGACAGGTTTATGAATTATGTGATTAAATTGAAAAAGAGTTGTTACGCTCTGATAATTATGAAATGACAAAAGATGAGTAGAAGTGAATGATAGTGAATGGTAATAAGAAAGATATGGATGTGTTACATGGAACTTGACAACCTGAAATGAATGTATATGAAGAATGGGTTTTCCATTTAGATATGCTATAGGATTCCGAGGACGGAATCCTCTGAAGGAGAGAAGATTTGTAACATCCGAAACCCGGCCTAGTAGTAGGCGGGATAATGGTAAGTTGAACTGTGTTTAATTATGTGTAATTAAAGATTTATTATGTGATTAAACAAGTATGTGAAGTTGTATGTGTTTATGAGTAAATAAGATTAAGTTCGGTACGAAGATTGTAAGAAATACCTCGACTGTATGTTGAGTAATTCGTAAAGTAATTATTGAGAATAATTAACATAATTGGTTTAATTAACTATACAAAGGTGGTAAGAAAGTTTACTGATAACAGGAAAAGTATGTATGTATGTAAGTAATGAGATGTATGTATGACATCACGTATTTATGTGTACATATGAGTTAGTGTGTAATGTGATGACACATATTAGCTAAAAGAAGTACACGTGTGTGTGTGTGTATGTATTTGTCTCTTGAAAGAAAGAAAAGGAAAAGTGAGGTGTGTGTATGTGTATGTGAATTCTCTGGAACAAAGAAGAAGAAGAAAACTGGAAATTTCAAAAGAAGAGATTTTGTGATTCATAAACTCAAAATAAAGGTTAGATGATACTCTATACATGCTACTAAACATTTGGTTATGCTTTTGATTGTATTTGTATGGTTATATAAAAGTTCCACCATTGATGGGTTTTAAAGAAAATGAATGAATTGGGTTTTGTTAAATTTGTTGTTTTGGATGATAAAAATGATGTTTATGATGTTAACTATGTATGACATATGGTATATGGGAGTTTAGAATGAAGAAATACGATGTTAGTTATGTTTGCATGAAGTTTAGTTGGCTGGAAATCGGATTTAAGAAAAGTTGGGATGCTGATGAACGAACGTAACGGCGCTACGATAAGGGTCGCGGCGCAACACTCAAGCAAATCCGAGAACTTGAGTCGGTTTTATGGAATCCGACTGTTACAAATCCTAATCTTCCAAATCCGAAATTTGAAATCCGAGTCCTAAATCCGATTGTGTAATCCGCAACTCAAATCCGATGCTTAGATCTGGATTTTTGAAATCTGACAGTGTCGCAGCGCGACACAAAGGGTGTACCGGCGCGACGAGGCTCATTTCAGAAATTTTTGATTGTTTAGTTTGTGCTTTGTTTGGGAAAAGTTATATTATTATTTATAAGATTAAATCAAGTTGCTTATATGATTATAAGATATAAATATATATTGAGAGATATATTTATATATTTGAGACTAATTCGGTTGTTGTTGTGTTTTCAGGCAAACCACAAACTCAGTGATATCAGACAACTGAGCACGCGTGATACGAGGACTGAGGTGAGTGGAAGTTTACCCACGGGTGGTTACGTTGGTAACATTATTGAATGATTGAAAGATTGCTTGTTTGCAAAGATTGCTTGTTAATCTGAAAATGAGATATTTGACTGATAAGTTCAATACGCGAAGATAGATTGATTGTCATACCATGATAGACTGTTAAGTCTGCTATATGCTAATTGAGAATTACATGTTCATATATGTTATATATAATAGAGATTTGATTGTGATTAAGATTGGAGAAGTATTGGATTGTTCGAGAACCGACTTCTATGTTACGGGTCGGAAGAGATCAGCTTTTGTGTAAGAGCTGGTTGGGGTCAGCTGCTGATGCTAGAGCTGGGCTCGCTTGCGGTTGGTTGAATAGTAGTAGCTCCTCTGTTGCATTTGTTGCTCAGAGGGGAGTTTACTGTGCCAATCGGTAGGGAGCTATTGGTAAACCTTTCTTTTGGCCAGCTTTGGTTGTAGGTTCGGCAGAACCGCCGGTCCTCGGGATGAAAGAGATTGTTGAATTGACGGATTGCTTGTTGAGATTGATGTTCAGAGGTTCCGTTGGGAACAGTGATTGTTATATGCTTGTCTGTAGCTTCCATTCACTTAGCTTTGTGCTAATTCCCCCCCAAGGTTGATTGCTTTTTGCAGGTTTATGTGAGTAGCTGTTTAGCTTGTTTGTGGAAAGAGGAATTTGACCAATACTCTGATATTGTGTTTTGAGAAGAGACGAGCCACATTTTATAATCTTTTGTAACACAAACGAATGTTGAGATTGTAAAGTACTTTGTACTTGTGATGTTTATGTTTATGAAATTAAGTATATGTTTCCCAGCGTTTTAAAAAAAATGGCTTGAGTTTTACGGTGTTACAACATGATTAACAAACGAATATAAATTGTTTATGTTCAAATGGTGAAAAATGCGTTTTGTCACTTATTTGTTAATCAAAACGAAAAGAGGTTTTTAATCGGAAAAACAAAAGTCCCGTTTTTCTTAAAAACGTAAATCACACGCCATCCAAAAGATGACACCACCCGAATCTAATGAAGCATGGGACCATTGTCAAGCTTAGCACGAGTTGTTCCATGTGGACTTGTGTGGAAGGTGCATGTGGCGTCTTGAAATTTTTGGTTGTGGAGCTTAGCACGAGCCAATTATTGTCAAAGGCGTCATCGTGTATCTTGTTGGACAATTTGCAATTCCGATTTAATACGCCTTGATAATTGTCATGCCTATACCAAGTTATCAAAGCCGCTTATTGAGGAATCGGTGTGGGAAGGGATCAAACATGCCAAACCAGTGCTATGAGTACCGATGGATCCCGCAAGTGCCTAAGAGTTGTAATCATGTATTGTAATTGGTAAAGCGTTTACGGGCCTAAATACCTTCACAAAGTGATCCGCGGTAAACCCGTCATGTAGTGAAGTTATGTTGGGTTCTTAGCCCTTGTTAAAATTTAAGTGTTAAACTATTGGGTAATTATTTAACAAGGATAAAAATATGTCGAACTAACCTTTTTGTGTGCTTTGCCATCTTTTAGATGGCATCTACAAGCAACACCGCGACTCACATGCCACTCCGTCCATTTTTGGAGAAAGAGAAACTCATAGGCGTAAAATTTATGGATTGGCATAGGCAATTGAGAATTGTCTTGCGCCATGAAAGCAATTTGTACGTCCTAGAGGAACCTCTTCCGGAGGCTCCTGCTACCACCGCTACGCGGGCCATTAAGGATGCTTATGAGAAGCGCCTTAAAGACACCAATGAGGTGACTTGCCTCATGTTGACAACCATGAGTTCCGAGTTGCAAAGGCAATTCGAGGACGTTGGTGCATTTGACATGATCTCACAGCTTAAGGAAATGTTCCAACAGCAAGCGAGGCAAGAACTCTACGAGTGTGTCAAGGCCTTCATAGGGTGCCAGATGCAGGAAGGCGGGAACGTGAGCTCCCACGTGCTTCGTATGAAGCAATACATGGACTAGCTCGAGAGGTTGGGCTTTCCAATGGGGAAAGAGTTGGCTACGGATATTATCATCCAATCTTTGCCTCAAGCATATGGTCCGTTCATTGTGAACTACCATAGGCATAACATGGACAAGTCCTTGATGGAGTTGCATGGCATGTTGAAGACCGCCAAGTCTGACATGGCCAAGGCAAAGCCATCAACCTCCGCACCCGTCCTAACCATCAATGAGGGTGGTGCTAAGAGGAAGCGGCCTGTTTCAAGCTCCGAGTGCAGAGGGAAGGGGAAGGCGAAGGTGGAAACACCTAAGCCCAAACCACTCCCGGCGCCGAAGCCAAAGAGGAAGGAACCCGCTCCTATAGCCCCCTCACCGGAAGAGGCCACCTGCTTCTTCTGCGGGAAGAAGGGACACTACCGGCGTAGTTGCCCCAAGTACACGGAGGAGCTCAAGAGGCTACGCGCCAAGGGACAAGGCGCCTCTGGTATGTATATGATTGAACTCCATAACACTTCTACTTCTAACGCTTGGGTCTTGGACAACGGGTGTGGTACTCACATAGTTAATAATGTCCAGGTACTAAGAAGAAGTAGGGACTTGGTTGATGGGGAGCTGGATCTCATCATGGGAAACAAGGCAGTTGTCTCGGTTGAGAAAATAGGGAGCGTGGACCTCGCCTTTCCATCCGGCTTATTTATTACTTTATTAAATGTATCTTATTCGCCCTGCGTGGCAAGAAACATTTTATCATTTTATGCACTTGTTGACGATGGATTTAATTTTAATTTCTCTAATGGAATTATTTCATGCTTTAAGAATGATTTATTTTATTTTAAAGCACATCCATGTCGTGGCATATATGAGACAAGCGTATGCTTGCAAAGTAATAGATCAATCATGAATTTTGGTTCTAAATCCAAATGTGATTTGGATAAGTTATCTTTATGGCATGGTCGTTTGGGCCACATAAACAAGAAACGCATCGCCAAGCTCCAAACAGATGGGATCTTGGAATCATTTGACCATGGGTGAGATGATGTGTGTGAATCTTGCTTGTTGGGAAAAATGACCAAAGCACCCTTCACCGGCGTTTGTGAGAGGGGCAAAGACTTGTTGGATATCGTTCACACGGATGTGTGTGGTCCGTTCAAGCATGTCACTAGGGATAACTCGAGGTAGTTTGTAACCTTTACCGATGACTTTAGTAGGTATGGTTATCTCTACTTGGTGAGACAAAAGTCGGAAACCTTTGAGGTTTTCAAGATTTTCAAAAACGAAGTTGAGAACCAATTGGGTAAACGAATTAAGATGCTTAGATCGGATCGTGGTGGTGAGTATCTAAGTTCAGAATTCCGTGACTATCTAAAACATTGTGGAATTATTTCGCAATTGACACCTCCTAGGACACCACAATTAAATGGTGTCGTCGAGAGGAGGAACCGGACATTGTTGGATATGGTCCGTGTATGATGAGTCATACCGATGTACCCATTAGCTTTTGGGGCTATGCATTGGAAACGGCCGTTAGAATCCTTAACCTCGTACCAACTAAGAAGGTCAAGAAGACACCCTTTGAGATGTGGCATGGAAAAGTTCCATTGCTTTCATATCTAAAGGTTTGGGGTTGTCCTGCCTACGTGAGACGTGAGGTGGAGGACAAATTGGAACCCCGAGCCGAGAGGTTCTTGTTTATTGGATATCCTGCCGGGTCTATGGGATATTTTTTTTACAAACCATTCGAGAACAAGGTTTTTGTTTCTCGAAGGGCCGTCTTCCTTGAAAGGAAGATGCTATCCAAAGACGCTAGTGGGAGAAAGGTTGATCTTGAAGAAATTCAAGAACCTTCCAATGACCAACCTGAAGTTGGCGCTAGTTCACAAGATGATTCTCAGCACGGCGCTAATGGAGAACCTGACACGGATCCTTTACCTCTTAGGAGATCCGGTAGGAGTCGCAATGAGCCAGAGAGATATGGGTTTCTCATGTCTGAGGGCTGCGACCTTGTGGTGGATCATGATGAACCATCATCTTATCGGTACGCCATGGTGGGACCGGAGTCCGCTAGGTGGAAAGAGGCTATGGAGTCCAAGATGCAATCTATTTCAGATAACCATGTGTGGGAACTGGTAGATCCGGTACCCGGGTGTTGACCTGTAGGGTGCAAATGGGTCATTAAGAAAAAGACCAGCATAGATGGAGAGGTAGACACCTTCAAATCCTGACTGGTGGCTAAGGGTTTCATGCAAACTCATGGTGTAGACTATGATGAAACCTTTTTCCCGGTGGCTATGTTGAAGTCTATCCAGATACTCATGGCAATTGCCGCATTTCATGATTATGAGATTTGGCAAATGGATGTAAGAACCGCGTTCCTTAATGGGACACTAAGCAAGGAAGTCTATATGACTCAACCCGAGGGTTTTGTACAAGCCAAGCATCCAGATAAGGTCTGCAAGCTTAAGAAGTCCATTTATGGACTTAAGCAAGCATCGCGCAGCTGGAAACTGTGCTTTGATGAGAAAGTCAAAGAGTTTGGTTTTTCGAAAAGCAAGGATGAGCCATGCGTATATGTCAGGGCTAGTGGGAGCATAGTTGTATTCCTAGTCTTGTATGTCGATGACATACTCCTCATTGGGAACGATGTCCCGACCCTTCAAGGTGTAAAAACATGGTTAGGGAATTGTTTTTCAATGAAGGATCTAGGAGATGCGACTTATATTCTTGGGATCAAAATCTATAGAGATAGATCCAAGAGGCTTATTGGGCTTAGCCAAAGTACATATGTTGACAAAGTCCTAAAGTGGTTTAGGATGGAAGACTCCAAGAAGGGACTCATTCCTATGTCACATGGTTTGGTATTGAGTAAGACTCAATCCCCTTGTTCCCCGGAGGAACGGGAAGTAATGAAGCGAGTGCCATATGCTTCGGCTGTGGGCTCGATCATGTACGCCATGCTATGTACGAGGCCTAATGTATCGTGTGCCTTGAGCATGACGAGTAGATATCAAGCCAACCCAGGCGAAGCTCATTGGACGGCGGTGAAGAGCATTCTCAAGTATCTTCGGAGGACTAAGGAGATGTTCTTGGTGTACGGAGGTGAGGAAGAGCTTAGAGTAAAGGGTTACTCTGACGCAAGCTTCCAAACCGATAGGGATAACTGCCGATCACAATCGCGGTTCGTGTTCCTATTAAACGGCGGTGCTATATCCTGGAGGAGCTCCAAGCAAGACACCATGGCCGATTCCACTACCGAGTCGGAATACATAGCGGCCAGTGAAGCTGCTAAGGAGACCGTATGGATGAGGAAATTTCTGCTTGATCTGGGAGTGGTTCCAGGCATCAGCGACCCTGTTGAGATCTTCTGTGACAACGAGGGTGCCGTTGCTTTAGCAAAGGAACCGAGGTCTCATCGACGCACGAGGCATATTCCGCGGAAATATCATTTTATCCGGGACGTGGTCGAGAACGGAGACATCGTCATCAGCAAAGTACACACGGATAGCAATTTAGCGGATCCGTTCACTAAACCGTTGTCACAAGCTAAGCACGATGCCCACACACGTGCTATTGGGATTAGATTTGCTAGTGACTTGGTTTGAGTTGTATATTGGTTATTGTATTCGATGTATTTACTATGTTATTGGGAACATCAAGCAATATTGTATTTTTGAATGTATTGATTATTAAATGGTGATTTAATGATACGCGTGCAGCGAATACTTTCCTTAAATCATTATTGTGTTCCAACTTTGCATGTTTTATCACTTCCTTGAATGTTTTACATTCTAAATAGTCCACGATCAGTCATTCTTCATGGAAGGAAGTATAAACGAAGATCGAGGGAAATGATTGGTACATGTCAAGAGTAAATCAGGTGATTGGACGACCCACACCTGATTATTACTTCATGGTACATGTCAAGAGTAAATCAGGATGATAATATCTTTTATCCTTAGATAGGAGATGCATGTGTTTCACTATTTTGGTCTTCTTTATTCTGATTGCTTTCAAACGTAGTCCGTAACTGGCTATTATAAAGGAGGTATTTGGATAAAGTATTGCCATTTTATTGGAGGAAATGTAGTCGAAGGAATTTGTTCCTCTATTTAGAGAGATATCCCTGGCCCCTCGATGATTGGGCGCTGACACAAAAAATGCATGGCCATGCTCGAGCTTGCAATGATTGTTGATCATTTACAACTCACCTTTTTGGTCACCGCCAATCTTGATCGAGAAACATAATCGTGAACGATCGGAGAATGACTTTGTACCATGCCTCGTGTTCACTTGGATATTGCGAACAATAAGATAATTGATCACTTATCTATAGGACCATGTCAAACTCTTTTAGTTTTGACTTGGTACTTGTCAAGGATGACATACCCCGTGTTTAGTTGGGGGTTGGGATGCCTTGCTAGAGGCCGCTCCCTGTCTATGGTGCCCATGGGTATGGTGTGTCATGTGCAAGTGGGAGTTTGTTCGAATCTGCCCACCGACACACGTAGGCCGGCGTCACTGCTAATGAAGCGCGGGCCTATTGGGTCACACGCCAAGTTTCTATCTCGACAGTCTACTATAAGAGGAAAGAGTCAAAATGGTCAAATTCCACTTGACCTAGGCTTCACGACCGTGAAGGATGCTCCACAGGTCGTGAAGCAGCCCGTGTCCACGAGTCCTGTCGTGGGCCGCATGGTTCGTGAAACCCTAAGGCTTCACGGCCTGTGAAGGAGGTCGTGAAGGAACAACCCTCACAATTCTTGTACGGCGCGGCGCGACTCGTGAAGGATTAATGGCCGGTCATGGCGCATTTATCCTTCACGGCCCATGAGAGCCCGTGAAGAAGTCGTGAAGGCAGAATTCTAAGTGACACTTGTGCTTCATTGGACCATTTGAGTTGGTCCAATGATATGGTGCCATTGGGGTCCGACTCTGGCTCTTTTAAAAAGACTAGAGGCCTTTAAAAGTGGGTCTCTTTGTTCATTCAACTCTCTTGTTCAATTTGGTGCAAAATACATACTTTGTGAGTTCTTGCATTAAGAGAGAGAGAGAAAGATCATAAGTTGGTTGTTTGTGCACAAAGGTTACAAGGCTGTTCCAGAGGATTCTCATTAAGTGTTGGTGGTTCTTTGGTTTGCTAGTACAAAGAGATTGAAGACTTTCTTGGTGTGGACTTGCATTAGGGCTTGAAGCCATTTTTTTCAAGCATACATCCCAGGTACCATTTGTTCCATCTTATTATCAAAGTCTTCAAGGGTATGATTTAATTCCCTTCTTCTCTTTGTGCTTGTTTTGGTTGCATGTTTGTTCTTACAAGTTTTCACCACCATTGGGACTTCATGGGATCGTTTTTTGTGTTTTTTTGTTGCTTCCGTTGCGTGCTTTGATCCCCATGGAATCCCAACAATACCTGTTGGAATAATAAGTCAAATACGTGGCCTTTGCAACTCGAATGAGTAGGCTCTGAGGGGTGTTCTACACCTAACCACCTAAAGCCAACTGGTTTGGGATCGGTTGAGTCGAATGTTCGCTACATGGGTTCCATAGAAAGTCATAGGCTTATATAAAAGAATGAAAGAATAAAAGCATATGTTTATTAAAACCTGGAAATCTACAATAAGCTTTGACGTTGGGGGATTGCTTAAAGGTAAATCGACTTTGTGCTGATTTTATAAATAATTCATAAATTGAAGTTTGGTTATTTATGAGAAAAATGATTATTTGAGTGGTGAGAAGTTAAAAAGGATCAATACACAAATATATGTATAATTCTAGATAAAGTTGTTATGCTTCTGTTTTTAATCATTTGTACTGACATTGGTAAGTAGCCCTTGATTTCTTTATAGATTGATGTTGAAAGATTGATTTTCTATGCCTGGTTGATTTGCAATTTGCTTGAGGACAAGCAAAGCTCAAGTGTGGGGTATTTTGATATCACGTTATTTATATATATATATATATATATTCGTTGCGATAAATGACACTTAAATGTTAAATATTTCTCTAATTAATGATAAAATGATACTTAAAGTGTGTAATTGTCAAATCACAGATCATAAATACTCAATGGCGAGAGTTTAAGCGGAAAAGACGGCAAAAGACTCGAGAAATAAAAGAATATCATAAAGTCTGAAAAGGCGAGGACGTGACACGTCAAGGATATCAACGCGACGCGTTCACTTGAAAATGAGTGATCTTGTTGGGCAAGTTTAATAAGACGCGACGCGTCCAAGGGATAAACGCGACACGTTTCCAGCTGGAAATAAACTCTATAAAATAGACTTGTTATTTGCCAAAACGGGGATTCCAACCCTTCCTGCCGGCCCTAGACGATCCAAAGCGACGAAATTGAAGTTCTAGAGTAGAGTTCTTGAAGATTGCTTGGAGATTGAGCATTTGGGAGCAAGAATTGAAGAATTATATCATTGATTCTCACATTGGTTTGCTTTTCATCATGTTGAGCTTTCTGCTTTTGTGTTTTTCTTGTTGTATTTCTATAATTGCTTGGAGATTGAGCATTTGTGTTTTTCTGAGTTTTAATAGGTTGTATGATCATTCTTCCTATGTTTGCTTGTATTGTGGATTTCTATGACCATTATGATTCATAACTAGTGATTGACCATAACCTAGGGTTAGGCTTAAAGATTGAGACTTTATTGTGCTTGCAATTGCCCTTGATGACCATTCATTGGTGATTGATTGATTTTGTGAAATAACAAATTAATAGGATAAGTCTAGCATAATTCGAATCGAACTGGCTAGTTAATGAGTTAATTAATTCCATGACCATTGGGTTGATTGCTTTGAAACTATAGGGCTAGTGAGTCTAACCATGAGATCTGGCCACTTTAGAAATCGGTGTGTTTGTTAGGTGTTATCCATTGCACTTGCATTGAAATCCACTGTTTTGATAGGGGATTCTATTATCCGGGAAGAGATATCTTGCTTCTGATTGATTAAAATCCAAGTTTATTCGACTCTCTGCTTTATTAGCCTTTAAATCTGAATTCTGGTAATTTTTAGGTTCTGGTTTGGATTTGTTGCTTTCTACTGATAAACTGCCAATTCCCAATGTTTATTGTTTTCTTAGTTTAAATATTAGTTAGATAATTAGTTTAATTATATCTAGAATCATACTCGTTCCCATGAGTTCGACACCCGTACTTATTTCTATACTGCTACACGATTGGGTACACTTGCCTATTGTGTCGTACTTAAAATATATACGTTTTTTACAAATTTAAAACTGGTACGAGATTCGCACATCAATGTACATGCCTATAATAATCATCATAAGTGAAGGCCTTTTGTGACACCGCAAGAGCTATCCAAGCTTGAATTTTCTGAATGAATTGAACTTTTAGCTTGCTCTTGGACTTGTAGAGGAGGTAGAGGATCTCAATTAACTCAGTGAACCCATATACTTGGTATCTGTCATATGATACAGTTTCACAACTGTTGAAGCTTTTTTTCCTTATGACTTTTAGATATGGATCACCATCACCCTTGTGGACAGAAGCCTTTTTAATAGAAGTAGGCTCAATTCTGCTTCTTATTATGTTGATTCTTTCTCTGAAGCTTTGGATTCTTTGCTGACTTAGATTCTAGGGAGCAGATAGGTCAAGACTGAAAAGGGTTTTGATTGCATCCGCATGGGATCTTGCTTTGAGTAGCTCAGCTTGAGACTTCTCCCTTGCCAATTTAGTTTGAGCAGTAGCTTTGCTTTGAGCCTTTTCATGTTCTTGCTGATATGCTAGCTCTTTGGCTTGGTAGAATTCCTCCACTGGAACACCCAAGGGTTGAGCCATTTGGATCTTTTCCCTTTCCTCTTGTTCTTTTAGATCAAGCTCCCTTTTTCTATTGAGATCTTCTTCAACTTGTTCTTCTGTCATTTTTCTTTTCCCATTATCTTTAGGAGCAGAGGTTCAAGGTTTTTGGACTGATGGAGCTGATTGAACTGGTGAAGCAGATGGTTTGGGGATTTTTCTTCTTCTTCTGAGGATGCCAAATAGTGGAGTATCATCCTCATCATCATAATCCGACTCTATATTTATTGGTGGAGAGCAACCCTCAACAGCCTTCCTTTTAGGCTTGGCCCTATTTGCCATACGTTTTAATCTCTTTGGGAACTTTTGCTCCCCCTCAGAAGGTGCTTTTCTTTTGAGAACAGGAGGAGCTCTTGCTTTGGGTGCTTCCTTCTGCAGGATCTTGGTGGCTGTTTTAGAATAAGCAGCATCTATTTCTTCTGAATTAGGATCATCCTCCCTTGTTGAACTTGAAGATTTCTCCCCCTTTATTCATCATCAAAAGGAGGAGGGGAGTCACCTTTGATAGGTGTGGGGGATGGGGTAGGGGCAGGGGTAGGTTTAGTGGTTGAGGAAGGGGTAGGTGTATGGGTGGGAATAGAGGTAGGGGTAAGTTTAGAGAGTTATAGGGAGAGGTCATCCTTGAGATCCCGGAGAGCTTTCCATAGGGAAAGATGGCTCATTCGTTGTTGTTCGGTTAGGGCTTCTATGTCATCAAGGATGCCTTTGAGAAAAGAAGGCATGGGTAGGAGTTGTTCTGGTATGGAAACGGAGATGTTTGGGTTGATTGGTTGGAGGGTTTGGAGTTGGGCTAGAAGGTTTCAGATGGTTTGGTTTAGAGAAGAGATAGTGGATGGAGGGAAGATAGGAGTTTGTGTTTGAGAGGGAAGAAGGGTAGATAATTGGTCTATATTGGCTAGAATGGGAGATAGGTCAGTTGAAGTTTGGATTGGTGCAGGGGAGGATGAGGTTTGGGTTTTAAGGGACTCTATGTCTTGAGCAAGTCTAGACAGTCGAGTATTGGTTTGGGTTTGGAAAGTTTGGAAGGTTTGGGTAAGATTGTCAAGGTTTTGGTTTATGGTTTGGAGAATGGTAAGGTTTTGGTTTAGGGTAGAGGTAGAGGGTTGAGAGGTGGGAGGGGTTGAGATTGGTTCAAAAAAATTGGGTAAAGTTTGTGTTCCCTCATCTGAGCCTTGATGTATAAGCTCAAATTCATTAGGAAAGACTGTTGAGCCCTGTATAAGTGGTTGGTTTGTACCACAAGCATTGACAGGCTGTGCATGTGTAAGAATAGAATCAAGAATAGGTGCAAGATATGTGGAGTGAGTGTGGGATGCACTCCATAGTAGGGAATCCCGTATTGGATCCACATTCTGTTAGGAGAATGTGAATGGTATATGCTGACTCGTAATAGGTATAGACAAAGTATCACCTTGGGATAAGGTCTGTCTTTAAATGAGAACATCCTTTTGGGAGGATGCCTCAGATAACGGTTTTAGTCTTATTTTTACAAATGCATCCTTTTGGGAAGATACATCCACTGCCTCAGGGTTAGCAACATCCAATTGCTCCCCCTCAACATGAGGAAGGGTAATTGGAGTTGAGGTCAGAGGTGTGGATGTCACTACCTCAAAGGGCTCAAGATGAGCAACCTCTGTTGACCTTGTATATAGGGGGCTACGAGGAGGAGTAGAACTAGTGAACACCGGAGGTTCACCAGAGCTTGGCTGTTGGATAGGTGTATGGACTGGAGATGAGGATGGGCTATCAAAGGTTGGGACTACCATTTGAATATCCTCGGATGTGGAGTCATAACTATCCTTACCTTGGGATATGATGTGCCTACTTCTATCAATGAGCTCAATTAGCTGCTCAAAGATTTCTTGTTCTGGTTGGGCTAGCTAAGCATCATCACCAAGAGGACTCATGACTATTGGACTTATAGGACTAAAGCCAGAATCACCAAAATTACCAGCATCACTATCACTAGCATCACCATCATCACTATCATCATTGTTACCATTATCACTTTCCTCAGCATCACCACCATCATTACTGTCACCACCACTACTATCACCATCCACATCATCTACATTTTCCTCACCAGCATCTATCAATTCTTGCATTTGAACACTGATGGGAGGACCTCTGTTTGCCTTGATAATGTAGAATACCTTTTCACCCATGGAAGGGACAGGAATGCTTTCAAGATGTTCATTAAGACCAACATAATCATTTTCACCTATCACCATCATCGCAACCATACTGAAAAAGCGGATGTAAGGCACTTAATGTTTTTCCCAAGTATAAAACTAACAATGATTAATATCAAAGTGCGGAAATAGTTTTAAAGTAACGAACACATGAGAGTTTTCAAAGTAAGATTATATTAATAACCAGACTTCAAGTAGTGCACAAGGACAAACTTGAGCACCGAGTACAAACTAATCAAGAACAAACATGAATGTAAAATAGCGAACAAACGCTTAACCTTTTCTCGAACAACGAGCAGGTATTTATAGGCTAAGTAAACTAATCCTGGCCATCTAATTTAATTACATGTGTACCGCTCTTCATAAAATTAGGAACAGAATACAAGATTGCCGTTTCAAGCTCCTTCAGATACGCAGATCGTGCACTTTACATAACAGGAAGATTCTAGTACTCAGATGTGTCTTCAGTGTAGAAGACCCTTTGATAACTGAAGACTAACTTCAGTTGACGTTCACTTCAGAACAAATCTTCATATGAACTTTAGGCTTCTTTCTTCAGATGGTGCGTCAGAACCATTTACAAAAGAATAAAGAATACTCCTTCAGGCGCTTTCTTCGAAAGCTCCTTCAGGAATGGAATATATACAAATAAAGAACTAACAATCTCCCCCTATTTGTTTATAATCCATGACTATTTACAAATAAATAAAGAATAGAAAGAATAAATGAATTACTATTCTAAATAATCGGTTTGAACTCCTCAGGAACGGGTTCAATTGGAGTCTTGAGAGACACTTGATTCAGATACTCATCCAGAATGTCTCTGACAGCAGGATCTTTGGGATCTATGAAGTATCTGAGAGATTTCAGATGAATTAGATCAGCCTTGGCGAATTCTGAAAACGAATCTTATCGTATGCATCAAGGAAGTAAAATCCCCTTGGATTAGATAGAACTTTTCCTACTTCAGGAATGAATCCATGAGGTAAGGAAGTGTCAAGGCCTTTGCAGTTGGGAAGCTCTCCAAGAGATATCAGCTCCAAAATTTGTTGCCGAGACTTTTTGTGTGTGAGCCTCCCTCTTTGAAATTTTAACTTGTCAACCCTTGAGAGTTTATCCTTCTGAGGCAAGACTTCAGCATCAGATCCCCTCTTCTTTACTTCCTCTTCGTAAAATTCGATCACTTTGGTGATCTCTCTTTGAACAAACTCAACATCATTAGTCAGCTTGTGTTTTGATAGACAAGCCATTATCTCAGCCCATTCAGAGACAGCATACTGGAGCTTGACTTGCCTGACTGTGTATATATTAAAGAAAGGATGATTTTTGCGCTGAATGTTCAGAAAAATTTCATCTTTGACTCTCTTCAGTCTTACTAAAGTGATCTTTTCTGGATGTATTCTTTGATGCCTAGAGCATATCCACTTTTCTTGTTTAGCATCTAAGAACTTTTTCTTCTTCTCTTGTAAAGCTTTTTCAGCTTCGATCTCCTCCTGAAGTTGTTTTTGATGTTCCAAAGGAGATAGATCAATCTTATTTGCAACAACTTCTTCAAGTGTCAATTTCTCTGCTGCTAATCTTCCAAGTTCATCAGCCACTCTCTTTTCTTTGTCTTTCGAATTTTCATCATTTGAGTCATCTTCATCATATGTACCCTTGCTCATCAGATCATCCGGAGAACTTATTATTTCTTTTCCTTTACCTTTATCAGCACGACTTGGTGGTTGACCACTCGATGATGGAGCAACTGATTGAGTGGGAATCTGAGAAGCTTTAGCATCCCTTATTATTTGCTGACATTCAGCTCCATCTAATTCTGAACTGAAGAGTTCAGCTTCAGCTTTCCTTTGATCAAGGAGACGCTTGAGCTCCCCCTCAGAAAGTGCCTTGGCTTCTTCAGCTTTGGCGAGCCTGGCCTCAAAATCTATCAAGGCTTTATTTTTATTCTCTTCAGTGGCTTTGAGGTGAGCCACTTCATCTTCTAATCTCTGCATGGCTTCAACTTTTGAATACTTTCTTTTCCATTTGAGAAATCTTCGATCAGCAGCAGCTTTCCTTTTAATAATCTGACAGATTTTGGATTGTCTTCGAATTTTCTCCCCCTTAGAAGCTGCAGAGATTCCTGATGCTTCTATTGATCGAGACAGGGCCGAAATCTCATTGGAGAGGCCAGAGAAGGAGGGAGCAAATAAATCCTGCAACTGACGGATTGTTGCTTCTGAAAGATTGACAGCATGAATGTTGGCAACTTTGGAGGACAAAGAATGTACAGATTGGGAGAGAGCGGAGAGGTGGGTGTTTAGTTTAGAGAACTCAATGGTGGCAGAATCAGCCATACAAGATTCTGAAATTGTTTGAACATTCCATGACATGTCAGATTTTGACAGTCAATGGTTTTGGTGAGAGATGTGAACTGATGGTTGAGAGAATCAACAAGAGAGTTGAGCTCAGTTTCGAGCTTGGTTTGATTATTGGGTATACAAGACCTCTAAAAAGTATTGGTCTTGACTAACTGAGAAATAGAGAGGACAATTTCAGATAGACTCTCTAGAGAGGAAGCAATGTCTATTTAAGGCTCAGAAGGTGGGGAATGTACAGAATTTGGGGATTAAAGAAAATTAAAAGCATCACTGTCATCAAAAGGATTGACAGTTGTTTGAGGATAAGAGAGATCAAAGAGTTTTTTGAGAAGAGATGTGGAGGCCATAGCATCAGTGGGAGTACCCGATGTATCAAGGGCCTTGGGCACAGTTGCTTCAGTTACAGTCTGGTTTAAGAATGTGTCTTCATTTGCATGGGTAATCTCAACTGAAGGGGTTTGAACTTCAATTTCATTGATTTTGGAAGGTTGGGCATCACTCTCAGTTTGGTGTGGAACTGATAAATCATCTGCCCTGGTTGAATCCATAGTGTCATTTGGGTTTTGTGACACATCAAGGGATTTAGGTGCAGTTTTATCTTCAGGGAGTTTTGAAGAGTCATGAACTGGTTGGACCACAGAAACTAGGGGAATTGTAGTTTCATCATTGGTAGTAGCCTGAGCATCAGAGTCAGCTGGTTTAGATGTTGACACATCATGTGCTTTGTCTATATCCATAGCATCAGTTGGGTTACTGACGCATCAAGGGATAGAGGTGGAATTTCAGCAGAAACAGGAATGGTAGTTCCCTGTACTGGTGGAACCTGAGTTGTAGTGGGTGCTAGCAGACTCATTGGTGGGGATTGTTAAAGTCTCGACTAACTTGTTTTTGTCAGTGTCCTAAACTTGTGGAAGTGGGACCTCAGGGACAGCATGGGTTTTAGCTATCTCTTCATCAGACAGAATGTGTTCAGAAAACTTAATTAAAGGAGATTTTACCTAGCAGCTTCAGTATATTTCGATATTTGAATCTGAACCTTGCGGAGGACCAAAGTTGTTTCATCAGCAGAGTCCTCACCTGAAGCAGAGTAGGAGAGGATGGGACTGGAGGGAATAGTAGATTTTTGTCGTTTGGCGGTTGTGAGTGATTTTGTGAAGTGGTGAGGATGGAGGAGGGATGGTGAGGTCAGCAGATTAGTTGTTGTCCTTGAAGCAGATGGAAGCCAGGGGAATTTTGGGAATAACATCACTGGGGAGAGTCACCTTCGCAGAAGAAAGTTTAGGAGCCATGGGATCAAGCACAAAGATAATATTTAATTTTCCACAAAGAGAAATCGCCGGAGAAGATGAATTGCAGGTAAAGAACTTGAAAAGGCGATTTGGGGGTTTTAAAGAGGTTTAAACGAAGGCAATCTGAGCGGTTAAGTAAATCTAGGGTGAAAATAGCCGTGTGAAGGCGGAAAATACGCAAGGATAACTTTTGTGATGTCAAGCAGTTATTGGTGAAACCATTTACCCGGTGTAATCTTGGAAACAACTAATTTTCATCAACAAACCATTAGCAAAGAGATAAAATTTCACAAGGGAAAGGGATAAAAAATATTCAAATTTTGCGTTGGAAATTTTAATCTAAAAAAATAAAGGAAGCGGAAGTAAATAAGAATAATATGAAACACAATGCCAACAAGAATAAGAACTAAGCTTGGATATTACTAATTCCATATTAACAAAAGATGATTACATGATCTCGATCATGATTTACATAGACTGCCAAAAAGGAAAATTACAACTATGCTTAAGATAAAATATATATTGAGATGATACATCAATCCCAATTCCTTCGTCTGGAATGCGAACGGTGATCACGTAGCAAACTAGAAAAAAAACGAACGTAATAGTAAACTCCATGAGTTTTTAAGAAGGGGAAAGATTTTCTTTGAAATTTTGCAGAAGATGAAAAGGAAAGAAAATCTTCGGTTGTTTATAAAGAAAATTACTCATGATTACGCTTCAGAGATGATTTGACAGTCAGAGAGAGACGGGGTAAAAGTAATTATTCAAGCTTAGCTATTAGGGTGGCTGGCAATAAATGTGACAAGAAACAATGAATAGTAACAATCAAATTTACCTAAAATAGCTACATTTCTGAAGGATTTAGCATTCCAATTTCTGCAACTAGTAAATTGAATCTATGTTCATCCAGAGCTTTTGTGAAAATGTCAGCATGCTGATGTTCAGTTGAGATGAACCAAAGCTCGATTTCATTTTTGGCAATGTGATCTCGAATGAAATGATGTCGAACATCAATATGCTTTGTGTGAGAGTGAAGCACTGGATTATTTGAAATTGCAATAGCACTAGTGTTATCACAATATATGGGAGTGCGCTGAAAGGAGATGCCATAGTCAGCGAGCTGGTGTTGCATCCATAGGATTTGTGCATAGCAACTCCTAGCTGAAATGTATTCAGCTTCAGTGGTGGATAAGGAGATGGAGTTTTGCTTTTTGCTTTGCCAACTCACTAACTTACCACCAAGTAACTGACAACCACCAGTTGTGCTCTTTCTATCAATCTGACATCCGGCATAGTCTGAATCTGAAAGTCCAATTAGACAAAGCCGGAGTCTCTGGAGTACCATAGCCCTAGTTTAGGTGTACCTTTTAGATATCTGAAAATCCTTCTGACAGCTGTCAGATGTGATTCCTTTGGATTCGCCTGAAATCTTGCACAGAGCCATGTGGAAGACATTATGTCAGGACGACTAGCTGTCAGATATAACAAGGATCCGATCATCCCTCTAAACAAGGGAAGATCAACTACTTTCCCGTTTGGATCAGATGTAAGCTTGGTTTTTGGGACAATAGGAGTCTTCATCGGAGATGAGTCTAAAAAGTTGAACTTTTTGAGTAATTCATTAACATATTTCCCTTGATTGATGAAGATGCCTTGGTTAGATTGCTTAATCTAAAGCCCAAGGAAGAAGTTCAGTTCTCCCATCATGCTCTTTTTGAACTTCTCTGACATGATTTTCTCAAACTTCTTGCACAAACGATTGTCAGTAGAACCAAAAATAATATCATCAACATAAATTTGAACTAGAATGAGTTCACCTTTTTCTCTACATAGACATAGAGTTTTGTCGATGTTCCCTCTCTGAAATCCATTCTTCAGAAGATGAGTGGACAGTGTATCATACCATGCACGCGGAGCTTACTTCAGTCCATAGAGAGCTTTGTCGAGCTTAAACACATAGTTTGGAAACTTGGGACTTTCAAACCCAGGAGGTTGTTGAACAAATACCTCTTCTTGAATTTCTCCATTTAGAAAGGCGCTTTTAACATCTATATGAAAGACCTTGAATCCCTTGAAAGCTGTAAAGGCGAGGAACATGCGTATGGCTTCTAGACGAGCAACTGGAGTAAATGTTTCGTCATAATCTATCCCCTCCTCTTGACAGTAACCCTTGCAACTAATCTGGCCTTGTTTCATACCACTTATCCTGTTTCATCACGCTTGTTTCTGAAGACCCATTTTGTGCCAATAATGGACTTGTCTTCAGGTGGGGGCAATTAGTTGCCAGACCATGTTCCTTTCGAATTCGTTAAGCTCATCTTGCATAGCGACCACCCAGTTGGGGTCTTTCAGAGCTTCATCAACTTTCTTTGGCTCGATTTGTGATATGAATTCAGAGAACATGCAGAAGGCAGAGGTAATAGAATTTCGGGTTTGCACGCCAGTGTTTGGATTACCAATAACATTTGTGATGGGATGAGCTCGAATCCATTTTGTGACTCTGGTTGCTTGCTCATGTTGCTCATCAGCAGAAGAGACATTTGGTTCCAATAGATCTTCAGTGACCTGATTCACATTTACTGACACAATACTATCGTCAGTTTTCACCTCTTGAGAGTAGTCATCCAAGTCATCATTGAATAACTCTTGTAAAAGTGTATCAAGTTCGTCAAAGACCACTTGATCAGTATGATTTGAGGTTGACTGAGCATCGAATTCATCAACAGTGACATTTATTGTTTCAACCACAGAATTTTTCTTGGGAAGAAACACACGATAAGCTTTAGAGATGTCAGAATAACCTAGAAACACTCCTTGCTCCCCTTTTGGATCAAATTTGCTTTTCTGATCTTTGGTGTTCAGAATGAAGCATGTGCTTCCAAATATCTTGAAATATCCAATATTGGGTGGCTTCAGATACAGTAACTCATAGGGAGTTTTACTGTGTCTTTTGACAATAATGGACCTGTTCTGAGTGTAGCAAGCAGCATTAACAGCTTCAGCCCAGAAATGCCCCTTCAGAGATGCTTCAGCTAGCATAGTTCGGGCTACTTCAATCAAAGTTATATTTCTCCTTTCAGCAACCCCATTTTGTAGAGGGGTATATGGAGCTAAGAATTTTGGATGATACCATTTTCATCACTAAAGTCTTGAAGAGTTGAGTTCCTGAACTCTGTTCCATGATCACTGCGAAGCTATTTAGCTTGCGTGTCAAACTGTCTTTGAACACGACGAATGAATCTCATCAGAATTTCAGCAATATCACTTTTATTGCGCAAGAAGAATACCCATGTGAATCTGGTGTATTCATCAACAACCACCAAGGTATATTTCTTGCCTCCCATACTGGGTGAGCTTACAGGACCAAAGAGATTTATATGAAGTAACTGAAAGGCTGAGTTGACTTGGTTACAGTGTTTGGATTTGAAGACTGACTTCTTTTGCTTTCCCTTCTCATACACGTGACATAGCTTGTCTTTTTGAAACCAAAGTGACGGTAGACCTCTGATGAAGCTTAGAGAGTTTACTGATGTTTTTGTAGTTGAGATGGGATAACCTTTTATGCCATAACCAGTTAACTTTGGAGTCGGCTTCTGAAAAGAAGCATGCATCTCTTTAAGAGGTGGCAGAGTTAAAATCAACAACATACATATTTCCCTGCCTTTTTGCTTGTAAGACCTCCTTTCCTTTCTTGTTGAAGATTGAACCCTTGGTCTTCTTGAAATGCACTTCATAATCTGCATCAGATAACTGACTGATGCTGATAAGGTTGTGTTCAAGTCCTGTAACATGAGCAACATTTTTAATGTTGACTGAACCTTGATTCACATAACCATATCCATTTGTTTTGCCACATTTTCCTCCACCAAACGTAACTTTAGGGCCGTTTGCTGCTTGAACCCCATTCAGCAGGGACTTACATCCGGTCATATGCCTTGAACATCCACTATCAAGGTACCAAATGTTATCATGCTGATTGCCCTACACAGATAGTTTAAAGTTAGTTCATTTGATGAGCCTAAACTTTACTGCGCTCCAAAACACAATGCATCCTCTTGTAAAACCATTGTTAATGAGAAAAGAAGAGAGTGTAACGTCCCAATTTTTATATATATATATATACTTCATTCATAAAAGACCATTGTAATTAATAATAACGTAATTACATTACATGTTGTTCACTGAATACACACGCATAATTCATTAAGTTACAATCATTCTCATTGTCTGAAATTGAAGCTATTACTGTTAAAAACTAATTTAATAGATTGCGGAAGCTTGGGATTTGAGCTATCATCAATGTGCTGGAGCCCCGCCATGGTCATGTCCTGAAAAGATGTAAAACAACAACTGTAAGCCCAAGGCTTAGCGAGTATACTACTTACAAACCAAATAGTTCACATAACTACTCATCTCATACCCACTACCGTAGTAAGTGATCTCATCATACCCGTCACTAGGACAGTCTCGTCTCACCCGTTGTCGTCACAACGGTCTAACATACCCGGCACCGAAGTGCTGGTCTCATACCTGACACCGAAGTGTGCGGTCTAACATACCCGGCACCGAAATGTTGGTCCCATACCCGACACCGAAGTGTGAGGTCTCATACCCGACACCGAAGTGTGCGGTCTAGCATACCTGACACCGGAGTGTGTGGTCTAAACATACCCGTTACCGAAGTAAACCGTTTAAACATATTCAACTATAACTCGTATATTCATACATATCTGATATTCACATGCATACATAACCTCTAGAATCTATTCAGGTTATAAGTGAGAATACTCACCTGTCAGTTGTCTTACCTACTTGGTTCTTACTGAAAGACTCTCCTTGTTTAGCTCTGTAACTAATTGCTACCTGACCAAGTCTAAACATTGGTTAATACTGGGTTTAACGGTTACTTACTGAAAGTCGCATGGCACACATGCATGGCCTGAAAGCCTTAACTCTACACACTGAAAGTCGCATGGGTCACTAAAGTCGCATGGGACTACCCTAAGTCACATGGAACTGTTCACATTAATTTGAAAGTCGCATAGAGCAAATTGAAAGTCGCATGGGCTAGCATGGTATCCATCCGAAAGTCGCATGACATACTATCATGGCATAAAAGTCGCATGAACTTGCATAGCATCAATCTGAAAGTCGCATGGACTACTATCATGTCATAAAAGTCGCATGAACTAGCATAGCATCAATCTGAAAGTCGCATGGACTACTATCATGGCATAAAAGTCGCATGAATCCTACTCTAACATACAAAAGTCGCATGGAATAATACTTATCACATGAAAGTCGCATGAAGCATATTCGAAAGTCACATGGACTGTTATTTTACCACATGAAAGTCGCATGGCATAAAATATCAAGAACTGAAAGTCGCATGGCATACAAATGTGATATAAAAGTCACATGGCTCAATTATAACTACTAAAGTCGCATGAAATCATACATGTAACAATCTGAAAGTTGCATGGACATACACAAGAGCCAAAAGTCACATGAACTCAAACATACATCAACTGAAAGTCGCATGGCACTTCCCAGGGCTCATGCGTCTGTCGCATGGCACGCTCAGGTGTCCATGTGATTGTCGCATAGCACACCTTCTTCACTGTAAGTTCATCATTTTCAAACCCCAGACTCCATAGCCATAATCAAGCTTTCTTAAAACTCAATCAATTCAACTCAAACTTGTTGCAAAACATTTCTCCACTTATATAAAACCTTCCTTTAACTTAAAACCATATTGTATCAACTTTATAAAGTGTTCTTGACTAGATATTCTCCTGGGTTTTTCTTAAACCCTCAAGCCCAGAAACCCAGATTCTAAAACCTTCAACTATCACCATAATGTAGCAAGAAAGGTGTCTACATGATTCATAAGGATGGAGGAACATTACCTGATGATTTTCTTTGCTAAAATATCAAGTTCTCCACAAATGGATGAAACAGTAACTTGATTTTGTGTGGGAGGCTGTGCCCTAAACTTCTACTTACACCCTCAAAGCCACTCTTGTGGGCCTAGGCCCATCTCAAACCTCTAGTCCAAAATCCATTAACTTTCTTTGGATTAATATACAAAAGCCCAATCTACTCAATAAATTCCCATCCACAATATACAAATATACAAACATAAGTCCCATTACTTAATTAATTTCCAACCATAATGCGCATAACATCACTATTAATACACATTAAAATATTCTTATACATTTATGAATTACGGGTATTACAACTCTCCCCCACTTAAACATGATTTCGTCCTCGAAATCCTTATTCGAATAATGCCGGATAGTTTCTCTTCATCTCGTCTTCGGACTCCCACATCCATTATGATCCCCTTCGGTGCTCCCACTGCACCTTAACCATCCCTAGTTGCTTATTGTGTAGCTGTTTGATTCTTCTTTCAATGATCGCTACTGGTTTCTCTGCATAATTCAAATTTTCATCTACAGTGATGTCCTCCAAAGGCACAAATGCCGACTCATCGGCCAAACATTTCCTCAAGTGCGAAACATGGAAGGTGTTGTGTATTTTCGATAACTCCTCTGGTAGCTCCAAACGGTAGCCCACCTTGCCAACTCTCTCAACAACTTTAAACGGTCCAATGAATCTAGGGTTCAGTTTCCCACGTTTTCATAATCAGATCACTCCTTTCCATGGGGATACTTTGAGCAACACGTGGTCTCCCACTTGAAATTCTAATACCGATCTCCGCTTATCCGCATAGCTTTTCTGCCGGCTCTGAGCCGCTTTCAATCATTCGTGAACTTGTTGCACGTATTCCGACGTCTTCTAAACTATCTCCGTGTTACCAAGCTCTTTCTGACCCACTTCCCCCCAACAAATTGGGGTTCTACACTTCCTTCCATACAGCTTCTCATAGGGCGGCATCCCGATGCTGGCGTGACAACTGTTGTTGTAAGAGAATTCTGCGAAAGGTAAGTACAAATCCCAACTTCCCCCGAAGTCGATCACGCAGGCTCTTAACATATCTTCAAGAGTTTGTATTGTTCTCACTCTCTCCCCATCGGTTTGCGGGTGATATGCTGTGCTGCGATTTATTCTCGTGCCCAAATCCTCGTGAAACTTGTTCCAGAATCTGGAAGTGAAACGTACATCCCGGTCCGATATGATGGTCACTAGAACCCCGTGCCTCGAGATTATCTCTTTCACGTAAATATCTGCCAATTTCTCTGCCAAGCTCGCTTGTCAGATGGGTATGAAGTGTGCACTCTTGGTCAGTCTATCCACAACAACCCATATGGCGTCAAAATTCCTGGGTGTCTTACGCAGTTTTGTTATCAAATCCATGGTTATGTGTTCCCATTTCCACACCGGTATCTCCAACGGTTGCAACTTACCGTGTGGTCTCTGGTGCTCGGCTTTTACCCGTATACACGTTAGACACTTTTCTACGTAACTTGCCACATCTCTCTTCATTCCCGGCCACCAATAATCCATCTTTAAGTCTCTGTACATCTTAGTAGCCCCCGGGTGTATAGAAAAATTCGATTTGTGGGCTTCATCTAAGATAACCCTTCGAACCTCTGTAGCTTTCGGCACCCAAATCCTCCCGTAACGGGTCCACAATCCCCGATTGTCCTTGGTCATGAAGGCCAATTGACCCTTAATCCGTTCTGCTTTCTTGTTTTCCTCCTTTGCTGCCTCAACTTGAGCCGTCAAGATCATCTCGAAGAGTGAGGTTGTGACCGTCATCCTTAGACATTTCACGCTAAACTGCAACTGGCTCGTCTTTCGACTTAACGCATCTGCCACCACGTTGGCCTTTCATGGGTGGTACAAGATTTCACAGTCATAATCCTTGACAAGGTCTAGCCACCTCCGCTGTCGCATGTTCATATTCTTCCAATCGGCGAAGTACTTCAAACTTTTGTGATCTGTGTAGATTGTGCACTTGACTCCATATAAGTAGTGTCGCCAGATCTTGAGCGCGAACACAACGGCTGCCAATTCCAGGTTGTGTGTTAGATAGTTACACTCGTGAGGTTTCAGCTGTCTTGAAGCATAAGCGATAAATTTCCCCCTCTGCATAAGAACACACCTTAGCCCCACATGAGAGGCATCACAATACACCACTAAGTCTTCCATTCCTTCGGGTAAGGTTAGTATCGGAGCTTCACATAGTTTGCCCCGAATGGTCTCGAATGCTTTCTGTTGATCGGCTCCCCAACTAAAAGGGGTATTCTTCTTCGTCAGCTTTGTCAGTGGTACTGCCAGTTTTGAGAAATCCTTGATGAACCGTCGGTAGTAACCGGCTAAACCTAAGAAGCTTCGGATCTCTGTCGGACTCCTTGGTGTCTCCCATCTCATCACAGCCTCTATCTTTGCCGGGTCCACTTTGATTCCTTCGCGGTTCACCAGGTGCCCGAGAAATGGCACCTCCTTCAACCAAAATTCACATTTTGAAAATTTTGCGTATAACTTTTCCCTTCTTAGCGTCTCTAGCACCTCACGAAGGTGTTTCTCATGCTCCGCCTCAGTCTTGGAGTAGATAAAGATATCATCGATGATCACAATCACTGAGTTGTCAAGCATCGGTTGGCAAACCCGATTCATTAGGTCCATGAAAGCTGCGGGGGCGTTGGTGAGGCCAAATGGCATCACCACGAACTCGAAGTGCCCATATCTCGTTTGAAATGCTGTCTTCGCTACATCTTCTTCTCGGACCTTGAGCTGATGCTAACCCGACCGAAGGTCTATCTTCGAAAAACATGACGCACCTTGCAACTGATCAAAAAAGTCGTCGATGCGAGGTAATGGTTACCTATTCTTCACTGTTACCTTGTTAAGCTCTCGATAATCGATGCACAATCTGAACGTACCGTCCTTTTTCTTTACAAACAAAACCGGGGCTCCCCAAGGTGAGCTACTAGGTCGGATGAAACCCTTGTCAAGCAATTCCTGCAGTTGCGTCATTAGTTCCTGCATTTCCGGAGGCGCTAAACGGTACGGCGCTTTCGTGATCGGTGCTTCCCCTTGAACTAAATCTATACAAAATTCTACCTGTCGGTCCGGCGGTATCCCTGGCAGATCCTCTGGGAATACCTCGGGGTAGTCACGCACCACGGGTACATCGGACACCTCCAACTGTTTCTTTTCCTTCCTCGAGTCGATAACGTGTGCGATAAAGGCAGCGCACCCCTTACGTAAATACATTGTGGCTTTGGTTACAGTGCAGCATATTGTCGTTCCCTTCTGTTTCTGGCCATTGATGGAGATTTCTCCCCCACTCAGATTCTGGATCCGTATGATGCCTTACTTGCATAGGATATTGGCCTGGTGACTCTCCAACCAGTCCATGCCCACAATCACTTGGAATTCCCTCATAGGAGTCGGCAGCAAGTCTATAGGAAACTTTACATCGCCTATTACTATTACATTGTTCCTATAGATGGTAGATACACTTAAAGCCTTATCATCGGCTATTTCTACCTCTAGTGGCATTTCTAGTTTTACCAGTGCTACACCAAAACTTTTACAAAATGACAAAGATACAAAGGACTTGCTAGCCCCGGAATCAAAAAGTACAAGTGCAGGTAAGGAGTTAACGATGAAAGTACCTGCTATCACATCCGGTTTTTTCTTTGCTTCTTCCACCATCATCTGGAAGGTGCGACCTCTTGGTTTAGGTGCTTCGGGCCTCTTCATTTCTCTCCATCTGTGATTCTGAGTGGTGGCTGCCAACTTGGCTTCCTACTGCCCCTAGTCGCTTCGGGGCATTCTGCCATCCGGTGTCCCGGCTTGTTGCACTTGAAGCACACATTCAGGTGGTCTTTGCAATCCTTCCCATGGTGCCCACCTCTCCCACAACTGTAACACCTATCCACCCCCTGTCGGCAATTTCCAATGTGCGTTTTACCGCATCGCCCATACCTGGACCCTACATTCGGTTTCTTAGCTGGCTGCTTCCCTTGGTGGTTGCCAAGTGTAACACCGTATTTTTAACCCAAAAATTTTCATTTTAATTTACTCTGCGGAAGCGTTTAAACACCAAAGTAATTACAACTAATTACAAACCACTGTTTACAAAATATCAGTATTACAAAACACGGCTCGTCACAAATAATCTGTTAGAGTCCTAGGTGATTACTTCCCAAGCTAACCACTCTCAGCCGAGCCGCTGACTTACCAAAACCTGTAAAAAAGTGAGATGTGGGAAATTAGCACAAAGCTAAGTGAATGGAGTAACACACAACAGATATATCAGCCTGAACCGCATGATATCAACAACCATAAATAAACACCCTGGGAAGACCGGCGGTTCTGCAGGAACCTACAACCAATGCCGGCCAAAGCAAAGGTTTACCGATAGTCCATTTTCTATTCTCACACAGTATCATCCTCTGGTAGCAACATATGCATCCCAAGGTCCTAATACTGCTTAGCTAATAGCAAATAAACCCAGCCCATAAGCCCAGTCGAAAACTGACTTCCCTTCCAACATGTATACATATCACAGAATACAACAATTAACATTCACAGTTAATTAACCAACAGATATACAATCTATACAACAATAGTTGCAACCAAACCAATGTAACTAATATCACCCGTGAGTAAACATCCACTCACCTCTGGCTCTCAGATATTCCACTCACTGATCTAATTTTACTGAGCCTTATCTGTCCCTTGTAATCTTGAATCACACCAAATCAGAATCACAATTTTGATTGCTTTTCCTCTTCTTCTTTTGCTCTCGGTTTTACACCCAATTTACACACACATAAGCAAACTTCAAAGTGAAGTAATACTTCAAAGCAGGAGGTGGCATTTCTATATTTACTAAGCACATGCACACACACACACACACTTTCAAAACCGTATATATATACAACACATATATAACATTTATTTAAATGATTAATAATCAATTAAACATAAATCCAATCAACTATAATTCACATGTAACATACCCAAGCCTATGTTCTACTAGGCCCAATCTCCGGATGTTACACCAAGAGCGGCCCGCTCGGCAGTACGCTTCCTGTTTCTTTCTGTCAGATAGAGCTTACTCTTTCGGGCTCCCTCGATCAGCTGCTCGAGTGTGGAATACTGCTCATTTGCCACAAACTCACGGATGTCTTCTCTTAAAATCTGGGTGTACCGGTGCATCTGTAACCCCTCATCGTTGGCATAAGCTGGATAATTTTCTCTTTGAACACTGCTGTAATCTGGTTGACTGTCTCCGTGGTCTGCTCTAACTTCATGAACTCATCCATGACCCTCTCTACTTCAACCTTCGGTGCATATTCAGCATAGAACAAGTCTGTAAACTCTTCCCATTTCATCCTAGCGATTGACTCGCCCTTCATCTTACGCAGCAAATTCCACCAGTCTTTGGCGGCTCCCCTCCAGAAGTTGGATGCGAACCAAACTTTCGCATCATCGGCACACTTGCAGGTGAAGAATGCTCCCTCCACCGCTGAAATCCATCTGGTACTTAGCACGGGGTCTGGCAGACCCTCAAAAGTCGGCGGCTGACATGCCGAGAAATCTCAAAAAGTACCTCCTGGTGGTACCTGGTTAGCAGCTGGCGTTGCTCGCTGGGTGTTTGCCACGGTCATGGTTGCTTCCTTTGCGGCCCATAGAGCACCTAGCTTCTGGTCTATCATGGTGCTCATATCCTGCTTTAGATCCTCTACTACCTTAGGTAGAAGTTCCTTCAAGGTATTGGTCACCGCTGTGGTTACCAACTCTGTCATGTCTGCTTCCCCGAACTCTTCGCTTTCAAGATCGTTGGGTACTGCATTCTCAGGAGTCATGTTCTCAGGAAGTGGCTGGTTAACAACTGGTTGCATGCGGGGGTCACTCTCTGTGGTTAAACTGGCGTTTTCCCCGTCTGGCGTGTTTTTGAAAACTCTTTATGTGGGTATCACTCTTGTTTCTCGTGTTCACCATACTGGATGTATAGATAGTGCACTAATCAATAGGCGGCATTGCCATACAGTCCTCATTAATATAACAAGGTATATATCAAGTATCGCATGTCAAGACCTAGCTAGTAGGCAACCCTAGTAATTCTAAGGCACCCTAGCTAAAGGAATCTTATCTCTACAAGTACCCCTCACCGGATTCACAAGATTCACCTGGATGCTCGTAGGTTCCCGTAAGTATCGTGTGAAACTACCAATATGGGCCCTATTATTACCAACACACTATATGTATTGGATCCTAGCATTACCCTTGAAAATCCCGATTCACTGGCTTGGGCCATGTATCATCACTTTCTACAGCATCTGGTTCTCATGTATAGTATTCGTGTAAAGGTCTCACTAACCCCTTGTAACCCTTCTAGAATAGCCTACTGTTAGAAATCATATACAAACTAGCGTGAAATATAATACTGTAAGTACCTGGTACCTCGCGCGTGACCATTTGGACTAGCTCCAGCTGATAGCTCGTTAAAAGTTTTATCATTTGCAAGTTGTGAACTTTGTTTGAAAATCCTTTAAGAACCAAGGTTTAAGTCTAAACACGCCGAAACGCATCTAAATCCCTTAAACCTAGGCTCTGATACCAAGATGTAACGTCCCAAAAATTATTATTTTTTACATACTTCATTTATAAAAGACAACTGTAATTAATAATAACGTAATTACACGACATGTTGTTCACTGAATAAACACGCATAATTCATTAAGTTACAATCATTCTCATTGTCTGAAATTGAAGCTATTATTGTTAAAAACAAATTTAATAGATTGCGGAAGCTTGGGGTTTGAGCTATCATCACTGTGCTGGAGCCCCGCCATGGTCATGTCCTGAAAAGATGTAAAACAACAATTGTAAGCCCAAGGCTTAGCGAGTATACTACTTACAAACCAAATAGTTCACATAACTACTCATCTCATACCCACTACCGTAGTAAGTGGTCTTATCATACCCGTCACTAGGACAATCTTGTCTCACCCGTTGTCATCACAACGGTCTAACATACCCAGCACCGAAGTGCTGGTCTCATACCCGACACCGAAGTGTGCGGTCTAACATACCCGGCACCGAAGTGCTGGTCTCATACCCGACACCGGAGTGTGCGGTCTAAACATACCCGTTACCGAAGTAAACGGTCTAAACATATTCAACTATAACTCGTATATTCATACATATCTGATATTCACATGCATACATAACCTCTGGAATCTATTCAGGTTATAAGTGAGAATACTCACCTGTTAGCTGTCTTAGCTACTTGGTTCTTACTGAAAGACTCTCCTTGTTTAGCTCTGTAACTGACTGCTACCTGACTAAGTCTAAACATTGGTTAATACTGGGTTTAACGGTTACTTACTGAAAGTCGCATGGCACGCATGCATGGCCTAAAAGCCTTAACTCTACACACTGAAAGTCGCATGGGTCACTAAAGTCGCATGGGACTACCCTAAGTCGCATAGAACTATTAACATTAATCTGAAAGTCGCATAGAGCAAATTGAAAGTCACATGGGCTAGCATGGTATCCATCCAAAAGTCGCATGACATACTATCATGGCATAAAAGTCGCATGAACTTGCATAGCATCAATCTGAAAGTCACATGGACTACTATCATGGCATAAAAGTCGCATGAACTAGCATAGCATCAATCTGAAAGTCGCATGGACTACTATCATGGCATAAAAGTCGCATGAATTCTACTATAACATACAAAAGTCGCATGGAATAATACTTATCACATAAAAGTCGCATGAAGCATATTCGAAAGTCGCAAGGACTGTTATTTTACCACATGAAAGTCGCATGGCATACAAATGTGATCTGAAAGTCGCATGGCTTAATTATAACTACTAAAGTCGCATGAAATCATACATGTAACAATCTGAAAGTCGCATGGACATACACAAGAGCCAAAAGTCACATGAACTCAAACATACATCAACTGAAAGTCGCATGGCACTTCCCAGGGCTCATGCGACTGTCGCATGGCACGCTCAGGTGTCCATGTGATTGTCGCATAGCACACCTTCTTCACTGTAAGTTCATCATTTTGAAAACCCAGACTCCATAGCCATAATCAAGCTTTCTTAAAACTCAATCAATTCAACTCAAACTTGTTGCAAAACATTTCTCCACTTATATAAAACCTTCCTTTAACTTAAAACCATATTTTATCAACTTTATAAAGTGTTCTTGACTAGATATTCTCCTGGGTTTTTCTTAAACCCTCAAACCCAAAAACCCAGATTCTAAAACCTTCAACTATCACCATAATGTAGCAAGAAAGGTGTCTACATGATTCATAAGGATGGAGGAACATTACCTGATGATTTTCTTTGCTAAAATATCATGTTCTCCATAAATGGATGCACCCTCTTCTTCTTCCTCTCGTAGCTTCAAGATGGCGCACACACAACACACACGCAACCAAGAATGGATGAAAGAGTAACTTGATTTTGTGTGGGAGGCTATGCCCTAAACTTCTACTTATACCCTCAAAGCCACTCTTGTGGGCCTAGGCCCATCTCAAACCTCTAGTCCAAAATCCATTAACTTTCTTTGGATTAATATACAAAAGCCCAATCTACTCAATAAATTCCCATCCACAATATACACATATACAAACATAAGTCCCATTACTTAATTAATTTCCAACCATAATGCGCATAATATCACTATTAATACACATTAAAATATTCTTATACATTTATGAATTATGGGTATTACAGAGAGGGTATCATACCAGGCTCTTGGAGCTTGCTAAAGACCATATAGAGCTTTGTTGAGAAAGAATACATGATCAGGTAAGCTTGAATCCTCAAAACCAGGAGGTTGTTTGACATACACCTCTTCTTTCAGATCTCCATTCAGAAAAGCACTCTTCACATCCATTTGGAACACTTTGAAGTTCTTGAAGGCAGCATAGGCTAGGAACAATTTGATAGCTTTCAATCTTGCAACAGAGGCAAAGGTTTCATCAAAATCAATACCTTCTTCTTGATAGTACCTCTGTGCCACTAGCCTTACTTTGTTTATGATGATTTGCCCATTTTCATCTAGCTTGTTTCTGAACACCCACTTTGTTCCAATGATGGTTTTATCATTTGGTTTAGGTACCAAGGTCCATGCATTATTTCTTTTGAATTCTGTCAGCTCTTCTTGCATGGCAGTCACCCAGTGGGGATCATTAAGAACTTCATCAACCTTCTTTGGTTCAACCATTAAGACAAATCCAGAGTAAAGATAGATATTTTAGGCTTTTGATCTTGTTCTAACTGGATCCTCTATATTGCCTATCACCAGATCATGAGGATGATATTCGTGGTCTTTGAAGGCTTTTTGGATTGCTTGGGAATTGGGATTAATTTGGATTTAGGGAGTTGAAGTTATGTGTTGACTGTTAGTAGTAGAAATGAGTTCATTTTGGGTGGCTGATATAACTTCATTGTCACAATCTGTGGGTGTCTCTACCGAAGAGGGAATGTGTGATATGGAATTAGAATCCAATGATGTTGAGTCATTTTCCACATGATTCAATAGAGGTATAGGATTGGATGAGGTTGGTTGTACATGGTTAAAGATTTTGATAGGAACAGGTTTATCAACATCATGAGCAGTTGGTGGAGAGGGATCAACTTGCTCTGGAGTGGGTTCTCCAGTTTGCATAAGATCATTAAATTCTTCACCTGAAACATGATTAGAAGAACAAGAAGCAACAAAGTCATTTTCATTAAAACTTACATTGATAGATTCTTCTATGACTTTGGTTCTTAGGTTGTATACTCTGTATGCTTTGGAAATCACTGAGTAACCTACAAACACTCCTTCATCATCTTTTGGAGCAAACTTCTACAATTGATCCTTCTGATTGAGGATAAAGCATTGACATCCAAAAATATGCAGAAAGCTGATGCTTGGCTTCCTTTCCGTGACCACTTCATATGGAGTTTTGTTGTGCCTCTTGATTATAAGGGATCTGTTTTGTGTAAAACATGCACAGCTTACAGCCTCAGCCCAAAAACTAAAAGATAACCCACTTTCACACAACATTGTTCTCGCAGCTTCAATCAATGTTCTATTTCTTCTTTCAGCTACACCATTCTGTTGTGGGGTTCTTGGAGCAGAGAAGTTTTGAGATATCCCTTTCTCATCACAGAAAGATTCCAGAGTTTGATTTCTGAATTCAATTCCATGATCACTTCTAAGACTCCTCACCAGATTGCCATTCAACACTTCCATATTCTTGATAAAGCATATGATCTCTTCAGCAGCCTCACTCTTTGCTTTAAGAAAGAAAACCCAAGTGTATCTTGAGAATTCATCAACCAATACAAGAGCATACTTACTTCCACCAATACTAGCAGTTGCAACAAGACCAAAGAGATCCATGTGCAACATATAGAAAGGTTCTGTAATAGAGAAGACCTGCTTGGATGGAAATGATGTCTTATGCTGCTTTCCCTCTCACAAGCAGTGCAAGGTTTAGGCTTAAGATAAGTCAGAGAAGGTAATCCTAACACTAGTTCACCCTTGCACAACTTGTTGATATTTTTTAAATTAAGGTGGGAAAGCCTCTTGTGTCATAGCCAATTTGTATCCTCATTATTTTTGGAGTACAAACATTTTTCCTTTGAAGGGTCACTAGAGGACATGTCAAGAGTGTACACATCCTTGGTTCTCTTGGCACTAAATACTGTATTACCTTCCTTATTTATTATGGAGCCTCCTGTCTTTGTGAAGTGGACTTCATTATCTCCATCACACAATTGACTTATGCTTATGAGATTGTATTTCAGCCCTTTGACATATGATACTTTAGACAGTTTAAGGTTCTCATTATGAAGTTCACCATAGCCTTTTGTTTGCCCATGATTGTTGTCACCAAAAGTCACCCTTAGACCTTTCTCTTTCTTATAGTTACTGAGCAAAGCCTTGTTGCCTGTCATAGTTCTAGAACATCCACTGTCAAGAAACCATGAACCAACACCCTGCACAGATTCAATGAAAGAAGAGTTAGTGACAAAAGTAGGAATCCACTATTCAGTGGATCCCTGTGGAACGCACCTAGCTTTCCACTTCATTTCAGGTTTCTTATGTATAAAAGGAATGGCTAAGTTATCATTACAAGTCCGCTGTCTTGAATTCCCTTCTAAAGAACATTCAAATGCCTTATGCTCTTTGCTTCTACACTTGTAATATTTTTGAGATTTTGTGGCCTTGGAGCATTGAACAGCATTATTTGAATGCCTATGAGTTTTCTTATTAGTCTTCTGACAATTATCAGTTATCATTTGACTAACTTGACCATTTAACTTATGAAGCTTATCCTGTAAATTTCTTAGGTCTTTATTCACAGGCACCTTGGATTGATCTTTAGATTTAGAAAATTTTTGACCAATCTTTGGAGTGGCAGGAACAGGAACAATGTGAACATCATTCTTTTTACTCATAGTTTCTTCTATTGAAAGAGAGTTGATTACTTCTGGATCAACTGATTATTTGGAAGATGAGCTATCATAAGCTGACAGGCCATCAGCTAAGCATTTACCATCTACTAACAAGTCAGTTGATAAAGCAGTATTAGCTAATGAATTTTCAGTTTGTGAAATACTAAGATTTAAGTCATCTGTTTTCAAGGTTTGACAACATAATGTCTCTTTGGTCTCAACTAATGATTCCTTTCCTCTACTCACATCCTTTGACTTTGTGTTCTTAGTATTTTTACATTCTGAATTCTTACCAGAAGATGATTCAACGGAAGAAATAATTGATTCTTTTACATGAGAACTTTTGCTTCTAACAAATTTATTTGTGAACACACTTTTGCCTTTAATAATTTTGTGAAAGTTTTGTGGCAAAATGTCAGCATTATCTAAGATATTAAGGTTCTTATTAGAATCAACACAGTTAGCAGCCTTAGAGTAATTTCCACCAATAATAGCTTGAACTTGTTTGGGTATCTGCTCCTTGACACACTAGGTGGTCTTTTCAGCAGGTACACACCAAGACTTTACTATCTTTTGGAGGTCATTGAACTTTTTGGTTGTTTCACTAGTTTCTTTTACTAAGATCTCATTAAGTATCTTTTGATTAGCTAGTTCATCATTTAAAACTGTTATCTGCTTAAGCTCCTCATCTTTAAGAATTAATTTTTCCTTTAGTGATTCTACTTCTAGTTTTAGCTTCTTCTCTCTTTGAATAGCAGACTAGAAATCAATACACAAGTAATCAAACATAGCATTCTTTTCATTATCATCATAATTAATAAACTTTCCAACCTGATACATTGAAGAAGGATCCCAGTTGGTAGTTGAACATGCTTTTGCAGCCTTCTTCATGTCTTCATCAAAATAACTACCATCATCATTGTTGGCCATCATACAGAACTGAGCAGAGATCACCTCATCTTCATCTGAGGAAAGATCTTCTTCTGCCCAATCTTCTTTTTCATCTACAAAAACTTGGCCCTGGGCTTTCTTCTTCTTCTTCTTGTCAAGAACAGCAGCAAGGAGTTTCTTATACTTAGCTTCATAATCAATTTTGCCCTCCTGCTTTGGCACAGATGAAGAACCAGTGTTACTTTTAGACTTACAGTCACTAGCTATGTGGCCAATCTTGCCACATTTGTAACACTCTGCTGTGGAGGCATCAAAAGTGGATTTGGACTTGACAAATTTTGATGGCCTCTTGTTGAACCTCTTGACACCCTTTCCCTTCTTGAAAGGTTTGAACTTCTTAACCAGCATGGCTACTCCTTCAACCAACTCCTCCAAACTACTCTCCTCGGGACCTTTCTCCTCATCACTTTCTCCAGCACTCTCTTCTTCATCTCCTGCTTCATCAGAACCAGAATCAATAGCTGCAAAGCTTCTCATCTTTGTATCTCTTGATACAAGGGCAGTTGGTGCAGCTTTCACAACCTTTTTCATCTCCTTGGATGATAACTTCCTTTGCTTGACTAATTGCTTATGGTTGAGTAAGTTACCATAGAGAGCAACCAGAGACATTCCCTTGATCTTTTCACTATACCAAGACAAAATTTCTCTTGGATATGTCTGCCCTCTTCAAATCATTTACTAGGCAGTTGAACCTGGTGTATGTCTGTGTAAGACACTCACCTTTCTGAGCAAAGAAGAATTCATACTCTCTGTTGAGGAGGAGCTTCTTGTTCTCCTTCACCTCTTCAGTCCCTTCATATGCAACTGTGAGTGTATCTAGCATCTCTTTAGCAAAAGTACAGTTAAGCACTTGAAGATAGATCTCATTGGGTAATGCTAAGACAGCGCTGATCTAGCCTTAACATCTAGGCTAACCAACCTCTTATCCTCATCTGTCCACAGATGCATGGGTTTGGTGATGATTCTTTCTGTTGTGGAGGTTTGACCTTCAAATTCTGATGGAATGGATAAAATAGATGTTGGAACATAAGGACCCTCAGTAACTATTTCAAGCATTTGGATGTCTAGGGTGGACAAAAAGAGATGTGCTCTACTTTTCCACGTGGAGAAGTTTTCTGCATCAAACATGGGATATCTTGTTAAAGACCCGGTGTTTGAGATGTTCATGTTTTTTGAGGATGAGGCCATTTTGAGAGGGGTGGAAGCAGTTGTACAGTAAGCAAAACAGATCTAGATATTGATTATCTAACCTGCTCTGATACCAGTTGTTAGTCCCAGATTGAGTACGCAACAACAAATGTTTGTAGAAGGGGGGGTTGAATACAAACTTTAGCTTTTTGAAATTAAAGACACACCATTACACTTTTATCTAATTCTTATTGATTATGAATCAAGAATTACATGTACTAGAAGCGGAAATTCTAAGTACAATTAAAGGTGGCAATCAATTTGTCTAACACATAGACAAGCTAACTCTAAAACAACTAATGTTTAAAGAGTGTTCAACACATGAACAAGTTTGGTTCTACACAATGCTAAACTCTATGAATTTTCTCAACTAATGAGATTTCTTTGTGTTGTGTAGAAGCTTGATCTTTTTCGGATATTTTGCATGTCCACCATGCATGTATATTTATAGAAGTCTTGGCGTCCGGTTGCATGGAGGAAGGAGACAAAAAGTGTGTGGAAATATAATATTTTAATTGTAAAGATAGTGGGTGAAAAGTAAAGTTACTTTAATCAACTATTTGATAAAAGTAATTGTACTTTTCTGAAAAAGTGCAACCCACTCACAATATAAAATATTAAAGCCCACATCTTCCGTTGTGTAGAACTTTCATTCCCTTTCCATGTTTGTACTTTAAACAACAGTCATGTTTCTGCTTGATTTGACTTTACCAAGTATGGGATTTCCAACCATACTTAGTTGTTGAAATAAATCTTCGAGATCTTCGTCTGTTTGAGGTATCTTTCTTCTTTGCCAAAGGATAAGATCAAACCTTTTTGTCTCATACTTGATCCAAAAAGTGCTTTTTACTTTTACAAACAAAGATCTAAGGCATAATAGAACAACACATGTTCTGCCTTTTACATATGACTTTTACAATCTGAAAGATAGAGCATATTGGCGTACGGAGTGTGAGAGCCTTTTACATATGACTTTTTCAATATTATCATTGCAAAGCCAACCTCACCTTTTATTATTTTCACAATTCCGCTTCTTGAGTGTGAGAGCCTCGACGGTTCATGGTTCCAATCTTCAACTTCCAAGGCAAGTTTACTTTTCTTACATATTACTTCCCTTGATTGAAGATTTGAAGGGTGACTTCAAAGTTCTAGTTCTATTTTTTACAGTCACCAGTGTCATAGGAAATTAGGAAGGGAGACTTCAAAATTCAATCGGTGGTCACTCGTCACGTCGCCGGTTGGCGGAATGGCGTACGGAGGAGAGTCGACGACACAGTTCATGGAAGGAAGGAATCGATGAACAACAAGTCGCAGCGATACACCTTCACAAGTGATTTCTCGATTAGGGGGCTAGTGATTGTTCGCCATTTGGTTGACGTTAACGTAGGTTGGGATTTGGGAATCGCTGAATCGTTTAAATGGTATGTCAAATTGTCAATCGGTACTTCGGTAGGGATTTCTTTTTCTATTTTCATGAGTCTTTCTTTGTTTTTTTAACTACAGATGGATCTTTTTTTGTTAGTATTGTATGAAAGCCCAAGTGAGGTCTATTTTTGTATTTTAGTGAGGTCCACAAAAAGTATATATAGTAATAATTAAAAAAAGGGCAAATTGCACGAAAATATAACAAACTATGTCAATATTGTCATTTAATGCAACAAACTTTATTTTGTACCTAAAAATACACACAACTTACAAATTTTATTCATTGTATGCAAGTTACCTATGATAATAACTTGCCGGTAACCTGACCAAAAATAAAAGAACTTTGGTACCTAAAACTATAAAAAAAACTTTCAAATTTGGTTAATTGTATACAATCGATAAGCAGTAAGTTGGTAATCAAGTTACCAATTCTATACAATGAATAAAATTTGTAAGTTGTATGTATCTTTAGGTATAAAATAAAATTAATTACATACAATGATAATATTGAAAAAGTTTTTCATATATTCGCTCATTTTACCCTTATTACCCAGATTTTTTAGCCACTTTATGAATTTATATTCCACACATAGATTCGATAGGTTTCTTTGATTATATTGATTGTTAATTTGTATATACGAATTTCCATGTTAAGTTGATATTTAACTCGTATACAGGAATTAGTATATGAATCTGCATATGTTCTGATACAACATGAGATTATGCAGGCATAATCACATAGACATTCATGTATCTATATATGGGGTTAATTCATCAAAATGTATCTAAGTTGTCATGTCTTGCTATTGTACGTATTGGGTTAAAAAAATTTCTATTGTATGTATCAAACTTTTATTTTGTGACTATTGTATATATTAAATTTTCTATTGTATGTACTAAACTTGTAAGTTATTTACTTTTTTATGTCACTAAACTAATACATACAATAGCAACAAATTAAAATTTTAATATACACAATAGAAACTTTTAAAGATTGATACACACAATATCACAACGTGACAACTTTGATACATTTTAGTGAACTAAACCCTTTATATATCAATAGTTATGAATTTACAATAGATGCAATATGCATCTTCATAAATTACATAGGCACAAATTTACAAATTGAAAAGTTAAAAAAGAAAATTTTCTATTATACAATATATGTGTATTGGATTAAAGCATTTATGAAACATAAATCAAATAGAAATTTGACTTCTTGTAAAAATCATTGAATATGATGTCGACAGTCAACCCAATGTCTTGGTCAACTTGTATGCATTAGAGGACTTTTTCCATCTAATGACTTTTTTATTTTTTTTTCAACCATATTGTGTGATCCACAAAAAAGAAAAAATACATAGAAATTGAACTTTAGTCACAGTCTAATCAAATTTAAGAGGAAATTTCTGAAATGGTTATGTGGTTTATCAAAAGTTACTGATTTGCACATCAATCAAGGTCTAATTAAATTTAAGTTGGAAGTGTCAAGTAAGTTGATATTTTTCTAACTTCCTTGTCCATATGTGTAGAAAATTGGTGTTGATTTTCTACATATGTACAAAACTAAAAAGAAGGGTTTATGGTAACAAAATGTATTTAATTTTTATTATATTGTAATTGTGAGTGTGAGTGTTAAACAAGTTGATATTCTTTCTAATTTGTTGATGTTGTGTGTAAACTAAGAAAATTGATATATTCTCCTACTTCGTCCTCCTACTCCATGCTCTTACTCTTCACAAGATGATATGTATAGTCTACTAATTCCCTTTCTTCACCCCCTCCATTGATTTTGACACTTGTATTAATCTTGTAAGTAGAAGGATAAGTATGAAGAAAAATTAGAATGATATATCACCTCTTGTGTAAAATGCAAGATGGAATTTATATAGAGTTGGAGTTTATGGTTTTGGATCTCAATGTTTACTACAAGTGCACTTATCTTTATAGCTGAAACGAGTATTATTTGCTTCTTCTTTTTTATTAGAGTAAAATGTGCGAAAATACAAAAACTTTGTCAATATTGTTATTGTATGCAATTAATTAACTTTATTTTATACCTAAAAATACATACAACTTACAAATTTGATTTATTGTATACAATTTGGGGGTTTGAGGAAATGCTCTTTATATGGACCATATCTATTTGATGATGCATAATCCCAATTCAGTCATAGTGTGATTCGTACGTTCTTAATTTATAACCAATGGTGTCATTTTCTAGACTTATTCGACATTGAATTTCTAATTTTGAATGCAATTAACAACATGATTCCTATGTGCATTAAATGACCAAGGAATTATTCTTCTATACCTTCTAAGGCCGGGCGCATCCATCCGTCGCGATGTAGCGTGACCGGGTTCCACACCATCGTCCCAACCAACCAAACTCTAAAGTTGGTTGAATCTCACGTTGATCTCCTCCTTCTCTCTCTTTTGTTCTCTCTATCTCTCTCTTCTCTCTCTACATTTATTTGTTAATTCTTTTTAAATAGAGAATAGTTAAGTGGGATGGATGTGAGGGTTAGTGGGATGAATGTGGTTAAAGGGAAAAATGATGTGGTATGCTAATGTGGCATGCGGAAAAAAAGGGATGGATGCACATGGTCTAAGACTAGCATTTCGCTTGTCCGATATAGCCGAAAATAATATGTTTGCTCTTTTATAATATCTCAATTTAATCTATTGCTTTTAAACTAACATGGAGTGGGAATAGTTGGGTTATGGGTAAGATGTGGACTTTATACAAATTTAAAAGGGCAAATTGTACGAAAATATAATAAACTATGTCAATATTGCCATTGTATCCAACCAACTTTATTTTTTACATAAAAATACACACAACTTACGTATTTGATTCATTGTATGCAAATTACCTATGACAATAGGTAACTTACCGGTAACCTAGCCAAAAATTAAAGAACTTTGGTACCTAAAAATACAAAAACATTCAAATTTTGTTCATTATATATATCGGGTCACCGATTGCATACAATGAATCAAAATTGTAAGTTATTTGTATTTTTAGGTACAAAATAAAGTTGGTTGCATACAATGACAATATTGGCATAGTTTATTGTATTTTCATGCATTTTGTCCTAAAAAAATTAGTAGTGTCAAGGCAAACCCACCTTTACAATTATGGGTGGTATCATTGTGATTGTTTATTTATGAGTTAGTGCTGATGCAGTGGCTAGTTATGACGGTTATTAGTGTTTTTATCTGTGAATGCTTTAATTGAAAGTAAAAGAGTTTTAATGTTTATTATTATTATCTTAAAAATAGTTAAGAAAAACGCTAACAGAAATTTTCATATCAATAATTTATGAAATCATTAACCTAGTTACTATATTAAACGATTTATATGAGATATTCTCTAGAAGTTTACCACTTTAAATCGACAAAGAAAGTTGATTACCTTATTTGAAAATTAAAATTTATGTATACATTTTATGTGTTGAAGCCCACCACACCATGGTTGAGTGGAGAAGAAAATGCATAGCTATGTGGTGAAAGAGCATTAGGTTTAGCCGCTTCGTTATTGTCCCTTATTTTTTCTATTGATTAGAAAAAGATATTACGTGGATCTTAAATTTTGTACGTGAATAAATGACCATTAGAGGATACTGTAATTTACAGAATATAAAAAACTAATGTTACCGTGATGTGAATAACGACTCGCGTGGAGTCATGGTTCTTGATGCTCTTAAAATACTATGAGAGTAGCAACCTAAGACCACTTGAAATGGGCTCGTCATGAGCCACATGACGAGCAAAGTCTGTTCCGTCATCCTCATTATTGCCTCATCATGGATTAGGGTGAGTTCTTCGTGTGGCTTGTCATCCGGTGCCTCGTCGTCGTGGTGACGAGCACAGTTCTTCGGTGCTTTTTTTTCTTTTTTCTAGACCAATCATATTAATCCAAATTAAATTATATGAGTCATGGTGATATGAAGGTTAGTCATGACACTATGACTATGATTGTTTTGTTATGGGTTAGTATTAAGTTGAAAAGGATGATGTGACAATCGTCATACATTCATGTCATGACTACGAGCAGCGGCATCTAGTGGATTTTCATGTCATGACTACAAGCAGCAGCATCTCGTGGATTTATTAGGTCCCTGTACATTTCTATGAATCAACTACAAGCAAGGGAGTAATCAAATCTAAGTGTAAATACTTCGTACTGATAGTTTCCATTCCAAACTCTTAGCTTTAATTTGTTTTTGAATATGTTTTATGTTTAGTTTAATTAGTAGTTTAAATATTTAATTGTGTTTTAAGTTTAAAACTCAAATCTCCCAAATTGATTTGCTTTCTTTAGACAAATTAATAATTAAGTCTTTTAAATCCGAAATCATACTCGCCCTAAATCTTAAACATCCGTATAGTCAATACTATACTATTATACAATTAAATATACTTGCCTAGTTGTGTGATAGTCATAAGTATCGATTATTGCAATTGATAAATACAAAACTTGCCCTGATATAAACACATCATGAGACGCCTAAAAAGGGTCAAGGAAAACAACATGTATCAACTATATAGCCCGAGTCAACACAACACCATGCAACTTTATGAAAAGCTCTTGCCATCTCTTAGCTTTAGCAATTTTCATTTAGACTAATAAAATTAGTTTTCATCTCTATCTTTGTATTTAAAAAGAATAACTATAAAGCTACCGCTAATTGCCTAAGAGTAATCACAATGGGGAATAGTTATCATGGATAATGAACAAAAACAAGGCTTCATCCTCGTTATTCCTGTTGCCATTAAATTGTTATTGTATCGTTATTGTCTTGCCCGTTGTGCGGGTAATGAACCAACCCTCTCGTAATCCATTTTATATATTTTTCCCTTTTCTTTTTACCGGATAGAAATTGAGATAATTAATTGTATGTGGGTCCAATGATAGCACTTATGGGTGTTATCACTGTGATCGTTTATTTATGAGTTAGTTAGGTTGATGTAGCGGCTAGTTATGACAGTTATTATTGTTTTTAATTGTGAATGCTTTAATAAAAAAGTAGAGGAGTTTTCATGTTTATTATTAATAATATCTATACTACTATATAAACCATTTAACATTGGTCTCTCCTCCTTAAAGTTAAGATTTCTTAAAATTCAATCAAGATAAAATCTTGACTTTTCATTTTATCTAAATTAATCTTATCGACTCAATCTTTAACCAATTCACTCTTTCTCCTAATTTACTTTTAACTTTTTATTTATTTAAAATATACTTTCCCACTAACACTCTCTCACACAAAGAATATTATCCACCCACATCAACATAGTTTCTAAAATAGGTTAAGTGTACCCAAATGTAATAAAATATCCCTAATATAATATTCTGTGTAACATTCGCAAAAATGACTTAAAGTACCCAAAATTTTTAATTAGTGTAATATTTACCCATGATTGCCTGATTACCCCTTGACACATTGAGCAATATTTTTTTTTAAATTTTCACGTGGCACTCCACGTAGGATTAAGGTCAACATCTCATTGATTGACCTAAAAGTTGGACGCATTTAGACGTAAAAGTCTCATTGACTTTTTTTTCAAATACTAACTTCCGACACAAAGTGCATGCAATTCACGAGAAATCTCTAACTATTTTCACTGTTCAAGCGAAATTGTAAATACTAAAGTGATTGTGTGAAGTTTTCAACCCATAACAAGGTATGTATACTCGATTTTGAGTGGAAGTTTTGGTTATTTGGGAGCCCCCAAGGAATGCTCTATTAAATTTTTTTTGATGATTTTTGCTTTGGTTGTTATAAAACCTTACCTGTCATTGGGGTATGGTGAAGAAGTTTTTGAAGTCAAAATTCATCATGATGGTGCATTTATGTTTCAACCTTTGAGATACGACCATGGGCAAGTGAAGAAAGTAACAATTTCAAAAATGGTATTTGAGGACTTCAAGGATTTTGTTGCCAAAGAAGTAGGGAACCCTTTCTATGCTATATATTAAAGAATTGTTGGCAATGAGTTAGAATCAGGCATAACAATTATTTTAAATGAACATGACCTGCTTAGTTATTTGAAATCTATAAAGAGTATGGTCCAATGGAACTATATTTAGATCACTTTAATGTAAACGTAGATCACTATCTACTATCTTGATGGTGATTCTAGTAATTGTCAAGTAGTTCCACCTCCACTTGTGTTGGATAAAGGTAAAAGTAAGGTTGAAATTGAAAGTGATTCTGGTAATGAGGTTGATGTTGATGATGAAGTTAGTGAAGAAAATGATGCTCTATCACTAGATCACTTGTCTGAAGGGGAAGACGAGTGGCTGATTTGAGGTGCAAGAAAAAAAGTGTGAAGCACAAGGATATCTTCAATCATAACTACAGTAATGTAGGGATGGAAAAACATATAATGTTCCACTTAAGCAAGATTCTTTCATTCAAGATTTGTTGAAAGCTATAATTAAATAGGAAGGAGGTAATGATGGGATGATGGTGGTAAGAGAACACATGATGAAGATGAGTATCCAATATATGATCCAGAAACTCATTGGAAATTAAAAAAGCAAAAGTTGGAGAAAGATATGAAACATACAACCAATTGAAAGACTGTATTAGATATTATGCCCTAAACAATGGTTATTCCATATGGTATGTGTAGCATCCTGTATTTGGGCCTAGTAATTATTTAGGCTTTGGTAAGTTAATACGTGATTTCTATTTGATAATGTTTATTTAATTATTAGTAATTATACTTTTAGTTAAGTGTTATATATATGTTGATTAATATATATGTACGGATGTATATTTGTATGTATGTGTATACATGTATGTACGTATGCATGCATGTGTTAGGTGTTAAACATGAAATTATAGCTTGACACCTCCTGCTTTGTTTTACTTGATTATGCATACGTGGGTTTAAATGATTAAACACTGAAATCATGTAAACACCTTCTCACTATTGAAACATCTGCGAGTGTGTGTTGTGTGTGCGTCGAGAGAAAAAGAAGAACAAAGAATCGGATTTTTTGGTGTATTGAATTCATAAGATTCAAGAGTAAGGTTTGTATGATTCTTATTTTGATATTGAATCATGTATTCATGCTATAGTTTTGTTTATAACATGCTGGGTTTTATATTAATCAACATGTTAGAACATGTAGAAACCTTTCTTGATGGGTTTAGTGGATTTTGCTATGTTCTTAGGTTGTTATGGTGTTTTGATGCATGATAGCATGTTTAATCTTGTTTGGATATGTTTTGGCAAGTTTTTATATGACTTGTTAAGCTCTGGAAATAATCCATGGAAATGTTGAAGTTGGCGGATTGTTGATTGGAGAAGATGATGTTGAAATTCCGATAAGATGGTAATCCGGTACTCAAGCAATCCGGAACTCCTTAAATCCAAGGGGTTAAAAACCGACATCAAGAATCCGAGAATAATGGAATCCGGGTGGATGAAATCCGATGATAAGAATCTGATGTTGAATAAGTCAACAGTGAAATCTGATAGTTGAATTCCAATGTTTGGATCTAGGATTTGTTGAAATCCGATAGATTGTATCGGATTTCCTTGAATCCGACACTGTGCAGCGGATTTCAAAGAAATCCGACAGTTTATGTTTGTTGATGTTTATTGTTTATTGATGCTATATGTTAAGTGTTCATGCATATGTGACTTTAGTTTGATGTTTATAAATAAAGATGATATATGTTTGATATATATTTATGAATCAGATACTGATTTTAATTTGTTGTGTTCTCAGGAACAGACAAGGCTCAGTAAAATTAGATCACGGAGTGGAAAAGCTGAGAACTCGAGGTGAGTGGATGTTTACTCACAGATGATGTTAGTTGTAACTGGTTTGGTTGCAACTATTTATGGTTTGACGCATGGATAGATTTTATATCTGATAATTGATTAACTGGTTGATTGTTAATTAATTGTTACGTCGGTGATATGTATACATGATGGTTGGGAAGTCAGTTTCGGCTAGGCATATGGGCTGGGTTTGTTTGCTATCGGCTAATCAGTATTGGGATCTTTTGATGCATTTGTTGCAACTTAAGGTAATACTTTGTGAGAATAGCAAATGAACTATCGGTAAACCTTTGCTTTGGCCAGCATTGCTTGTAGGTTCCTATAGAACCGCTGGTCTTCCCGGGACACGATTATATGTTATTTGTTGTTGATATCATGCGGTTGTGGTTGATGTATGTGTTGTGGTTTTTCTCCATTCACTTTGCTTTATGCTAATCCCCCACCTCTCACTCTTTTTACAGGTTTTGGTAAGTCAACGGCTCGGCTGAGAGTGGTTAGCTTGGGGAGTAATTGCCTAGGCCTCTGATGTTTGTATTTGTGACGAGCCGTAGTTTTTGTAATACTGATATTTTAAACTGGTTGGTTTTGTAAATTGTTGTTGTGTACAGTTGTAAATACTTTTTTGTATTTGTGATCGTTTCCGGCAGTGTATTTTAAAATGAAAAATTTTGGGTTAAAAATACGGTGTTACATTATGAGAGGAGTTCTCAATAGAGCATCATTGCTAGATGTGGTCATAGGCTCCAAGTGTTGAAGAACCCTGAATTAGGGTAGCAAAAGAAACTGAAACAATATCCAAGTAAGGAGAAGAGTGAGATTAAAGGTTATGAGTGGAGGTGTTATGCAAGGACAATGCCAAATGAATCTTCATTTTAGGTTGTAACTATGAATGATGAACACACTTGTGCTAGAAACTTTAGGTATGGTCCTCTTATTAATTACAAAAGGATTGCAAAGCAGTTTTGTCATAAAATCAGAGCCAATCCAAAGATAACTCTAAATGAGATTGCAGAATGTGTATTAAAGAAGTTTAAATGTCATGTCACGTTACCTCAGTGCAGTCGGGCAAGGTATTATGCACTAAATCCGTTTGAACAATCTTTGTCTAAACATAATGAACTCCTAAGGTCATATGGTGATAAGATTTTAAGAAACAATCCTAGTTCAACTGTGAGGCTAGATGTGACTGTAAACCCCAATGAAAAGACATACTTTTATAAATTTTATGTGTATTTGAAAGGTTTAAAAGATGGGTGGAAGCATGGATGCGGGAGAGTAATAGCACCTGATGAATGCTTTGTGAAAATCTCCTGTCAAGGTGAGTTGTTGACAACAGTGGGGAGGGATGGAAATAACCATATACTCCCAAGTGCATGGATTGTCGTTAGTTTTGAGAACAAGCACAATTAGACATGGTTTCTGAAATTCTTAACCGAAGATTTAGACATCATCGATGATGAAGGTGTGACACTATTATCAGATCAACACAAGGTATGCCAACACAAGTTAAGTTTTATGTATTGTATTGTGATGTACTATTATTCAAATTATTTATTTACTTCTATTGCTTTTGTAGGGACTAATTGAGGCTGTGAAGGATGTAATGCCTAAGGTAGAGCATACGCAATGTGCTAGACACAATTATGAGAACTTTAGAAAGGTACTCACCGGAGGCAGTTTAGAAATATGTTTTGGAAAGCCTCAAAAGCTTCATATCCACAACTACTTAAATTTGTAATAAGTGATATTAGGAAGGCCAACCTAAAGGCACATAAGTATTTGATGGATAAAGATCCAAAACTTGGTCAAGAGCTTACTTTGAATTGTATACAGGTTGTGATTTAGTTGAGAATGGTTTTAGTGAATGCTTTAATTTTGTGCTTGTCAAGGATCGATGCAAACCAATAATGACAATATTAGAAGCTATTAGGGTAATCATTATGGAGAGAATGCATGTATAGAGAACAAAAGTTGAAAAGTGGGTTAATGAAATATGTCCTTCAATTAGAAAGAAAATAGAAATGACCAAAAATCAACAAAGGTTTTGGACTGTTATTCCCGGGGTTGGTAATCTGTTTGAGGTTAGAAGGGTATATGAATCATTCATATTTGATAAGGAATGGAGTTCATGCACTTGTTGGCAATTAGTAGGGTTGCCATGTGTACATGTTGTTGCAATCATTCTTTTCGTTCATAAAATGGTAGAGAACTACATACCTATGTGGTTTACCAATAAGACATTTGTTGAGACCTATAACCACTACATCAAACCAGTTAATGGTATGAGCATGTGGCCCACCAATAACTTGAACAAGCCATTGTCACCTAAGGCAAGAGTCATGTCTGGTAGACCAAAGAGGAAGATACAAAGAGCAGAGGGTGAATCAAGTATAGTGCACGGAAGAATATCAAAAAAGGAGTTGTGATGACATGTGGCACTTTCAAGAAAGTGGGCATAATCAGAGGAGATGTCATAAACCAAGGTTGTAACCACCACCTAAAATCGTCAAAAAAAACCAGGAAGGCCAAAGAAATCTGCTCATCCAAACACATCAAATGTTGAATCCGCTCAACCAAACCCAAATGTGGAATCTATTCAAATCAACCCAACTATGGAATCTGTTCAACTTAACCCAAATGTGGAATCAAGTCAACCTAACACATCTAATGTGGAATCTGTTCAACTTAACCCAAATGTGGAATCTGTTCAAGTCAACACAATTGTGGAATCAAGTCAACCTAACACATCATTTGTTCGAGTAACACAAGAAAGTCAATCAAATCCATCAACTGTTAAACCTAAAGGAATCCCATTATCTTATACAAGTAAAGTACTATATTCCTTTAATTCCTTTTATGTTATTTAATTTATTTTAATAAACAGTGCTGCTTATGTTAATAGTGCATCAAAGGAGGATGAGATTGTTGGCATCAAAGAATTCTAGCCCATCAAGAAGAAAGTTGGATGTTGATTCAACAAGTCAAGATGTTAATGAAAGTCAATTTGTTGTGGTCAATGACCCTGCTGTGGTTGAGTCTGCTATGATAAATAAGCCTGCTATGGTTGAGCTTGTTGTGGTTGATGAGTTAGTTGTGATCAAAGAGTTTGTTGTGGTGATGAGTCTACTATGGTCAAAGATTCTGTTGTGGCAACACCTGTTGTTCACATGGTTCCAATTGATCAAATTCCACAGCTCAACAGAAGAAGCTACCCAAGTGAAAGGATTACAAAGAAGAAGTTGGGGAAGAGAATTGGTGGAAAAGGAAGTTCAAAGGACGATGCAATTGACATTGACGAATAGGAAAGTTAACTGTTGAACTTATTTTGATTAGTTTGAAGTGTAAGTATGGTACAATACACTTCCCATTACTTTTATGCATGTCTTTTTTTTTATTTTTGAATGTAGTATGTGACAATGGGTTGTAACCTCTAACACTAATTACTTTATCTTAATGGACATGTTTCTATTAAGTTTGTCATCTTTTGAATTCGTGTGAGTTATGGGATTTGACACAATATTCCTTTCTTGTGACCTATGTTTTGGACATATTGTATTCAAACTATGCTATATATATAAGGTTCATATTATGTTCAAACCATAATAAACTTAAATGGAAGTGACAGTGATCATTACTTTTACATGCAAATTGAGAAGCATGTAAGAAAGAATGGAAGATTGGTAAGCATCATCTAAACTGTTTTGTTTGTGCATTTTTTATTGTTTAGAAAGTAGAATCAATTTAGTATTGTTTCGCACACTATGCCAGATTTGTTTGTTAGAATGCATGGTCTTCAAGCTTATGATGATGTTGAAGTTATTCTTGAAGTGAATGCGTTGAAGCACACTATGAAATTGAAGAATTATGGTCATTTAGTTATGAAGGGTGACTTTGATTGGATGATGCATGCTCATCATATTCCAACCAATTCATGGTTGAAGTTCATAATGAAATTGAAGAGTAATGAGAGTGTTGTGTTCAAAGTAACAAATGCATAATGTAAACAACTATGTTTTATGACAATAAACACTAGTTTAGGCTTAATAAACATCAACTTCATTTCAATAAAGATCACTTCATTTCAAATTCATAAAAAGGGTAAAACTTCATGAACAATTACATAAAAGAGCCTAAACTCAAACACATAACAACTACTAACAAGCAAAACAAAAACAAAAGTTTCATAAACTTTCAACTTTGACTTTGCAACTTCCAATTTTGAAACACAACAACTTCCAATTTTGACTTCTTAAGATTTTTTGGAGCATCATCGACTATCTTGGACTTTTAATTCTGCAAATGTATCTCGTACACCAAATCCTTGTAATACCGACTTGGTAGTTCAACATCTATAAACCTAAATCTCTTGTAACTAGGGACTTTACCCTTCAAAATACACAAAAATATTAAAAAATTAGGGAAAACAGGGTCAGTATAAAATCATATTTTTGAACAAAACTTACAATATTATGGCACCCAAAGAATCTTCTGCTTTGGTTTAAGTTCGTCCAAGAAGTCCTCATGGACATTTGCTCTCCACAGTGGCAAAAATCTTGGGTTAAATGTGTGAAGGATGAAGAAGATGAAGGCATAGTCGCGGATCTCCAAAGTATCGAAATTTTGACTAAAACAATAACATTAAATGAGAGAGTATTGTCCTACGTGGAAAGAAACCGTTCAAAGTCAACATATACCGGAGGTAAATATTACACTAATTAAGAATTTCGGGTAGTTTAAGTCATTTTTGCGAAGTAAGTTTAGTTTGTTACATAGAATATTAAATTGGAGATAGTTTATTACATTTTGGTACACTTAACCCTTTCTAAAATCTTATTAACTTTTCTCTACTTATTTCATAAATATAAATCTTTTTTTCTTATTTTAATGTCTTTTAAAATTTATTTTTAAAATTAATAAAATAGTTATGCAAATACAAGAAAAATTGAAAAAACAGACATGTTATTTATTGAAGAAAACTTTTTTGTGACATTGAATCGCTTGAATACATTCTTGAAGTAAGATGTTACAAAACAAAAACTATTTGCCGTCATAACATTGCGTGAGTATGATGCTAGTTATCTTAAAAATAGTTAAGAAAAACGCTAACAGGAATTTTCATATCAATAATTTATAAAATCATTAACCTAGTTAATAGTTTAAACGCTTTATTTGAGATATTTTCTAGAAGTTTACCACTTTAAATTGACAAAAAAGGAAAGTTGATTACCTTACTTAAAATTTAAATTCATTTATATATATTTTATTATGTTTATATAATGGGTCATATGGAGCAATGGTGGGGACGCGTTGAAGCCCGCGACACCATGGTTGAGTGGAGAAGAAAACATATTGCTGTGTGGTGAAAGAGTATGAAAAGATATTATGTGGATCCTAAATTTTGTACATGAAGAAATGACCATTACTGAATATAAAAAACTAATGTTATGGTGATGCGAATAACGACTGGCGAGGAGCCATGGTTCTTGATGCTCTTAAAATACTTTGAGGGTAGCAACCTAAGACCACTTGTAACAGGATAGTCATGAGCCACATGGCGAGAAAATATGGTTTTGTCATGCTCGTTATTGCCTCGTCATGGCTCATCATCTGGTGCCTCGCCGTCGTGATGACGAGCACAATTGCTCACTGCTTTTTTTTCTTTTTTCTAGACCAATCATATTAATCTAAGTTAGTATTATGTGGATCTAATAATAATAGTGATGGTGATGTGAAGATTAGTCATAACATTCATGACTATGACTGTTTAGTTAAGGGTTAGTATTAAGCTGAAAAAACGGACAGTTAGTTATGCATGTCATGACTATGAGCAGGGTCGTCTTGCGGATTTATAAGGTCTTGTGCAAAGAGAAAAAATGGATGCCTTTTACATACACACATATATAAGCAAGATGTACTAAGGGTACGACATTTATTATACTAATAAAACCAAAGAATTACATGAATTGTCTAGTTCTTTTAGCGTTATTGGAAGCAAATTTATGAATTAACTCTTCGTAAGTAATGCTCTCTACGATATCGTATGCAATAACTATCGTTGTCAATTCATTAAGTCTTTATTATGACATTTTGTACTGTAATTAAGATTTTAACAACTTAAGTTTTAACACGTTAGATTTGAGAGTTTTACACTCTAAAAATATGTCAAGCAACTTTAATTTTATATAAAATTCATTTGCATCAAGCTCTAATTCATCATACTTAAGTGTGACTTCGACACGACTTTACTACAAATTATGATCTTTGCCATTAAATTTAAATCCCTGATATGTATATTTTAAGTTTATAGAATAATTATTTTAAATACGGACTTTATAGTATTTATATTTTAAAATTATATCTATATATATGTGTATATAATCATTTGAGAACCGTTTTTATTGCGAGAACTGCGAGAACCAATCTTAGCCGTTCATTTTGAATAATGGAATTCATAGATGAAGAGCGTGGAAGGATTGGGTGTGGCAGGGTGCATGTAAGGAATTCATGGGTGGGCAATCCAATAGAAGAAGGAGGAATTGGATGGCTAGAATTGGTTCTCACGATTCTCGCAATAAAAATGATTCTCAAATAAACTTTTCAATATACATATATAAGTTTGGGGTTCTTGTAAAACCTCCCTAGACACACCCCGAGTGAGTCTAAGAAGCATCCCACCAAGTTTTAAGTTTTAACCAACAACCCAAAGTCTGTCTCGATTCTTGACGGTGACCGTTTGTAGTTTTGTCGCAGACTCTTTAAGGGTGAAGTCACCCCCCTTTACCGAAGACTCGAACTTTATACATCACAACTTCACCACTACTCAAAAAGAGTTAAGAGGATGGCGGAGGGGAGAAGAGACGGAGGCTCAGCCGCCTCAGCTGCTGCCGGAGCTGGCGGAGGAGCACCGACGGTGAAATCTATCTTCATTTATCCAATCAAATCATGCAGGGGCATTTCTGTTTCACAAGCACCTCTTTCTCCTACTGGTAAACTCCCTTTCCTGCTTCGAATTCGTTGCAAATTTTTGAATATTCAGTGACAATGGATCTTCACATCCAATAAAAAGATTCACTTTAACCTAATTTTATGTTCCGTGGGTCGACAGAATCGAAATGCTAACGTACAACTGTCGATGCAATTTGTACAAGTTATTAATTTATTGTTGAATACCTTTGTAGACTTCTTGTTCTACCTAAATGTGTTAAAATGTGTGGCTTGTGTTGGACCCAATTTCCTAATCCTACTCAAATGCCACTCTAATCATTTTTTCTTCCTCTCTCTTATACCAAACCCAAGCCTGACCCAACTAAACCAATCTTTTTCCTCGGTTGGGTGTTTTTGGTTGGACGGAATGTAACGACCAAAGAATAGAATGAACAAGGTAATGAAAAGTGATGGAATTAAATGATCCATTGTATTTCCTTATATGTTTGTTTTACATACGGAATGAAATTAGTTATTCAAAATGAAATTTCTATTAAAATAATCATTATATACAACATCTTTTGAAAAAGATAATTATTTTTTTATTTTGAAAATCATATTTTCTTTATCAAACTTTTATACTTTATTCGCACATTTCTAATATGTATTTTACATTTAATTAGTTAATAATTTAATGATGTGGATCAATAATTTATTAGGTTAAAAGGTTAAGCATAAAAAGATTTTAAAAATTAGTTAATATCATTATAGAAAATATCATATTTAGTAAATTTTATAAATATCTAAATTCAAGTAATGATAGTAAAAATCTAAAAAAAAATTAGATTAATTATTAAATTTCATTCCATTCCATGATGGAATGAGAAAAAAACACTCCTTCCCCATGGAATGAAATGGAAGGAATCACATTCCTTATGTAATGATTCATTCCATTCCTTCGTGATTAATAAACGGATTTTTCCATTACGACGGAATGGCTTATTCCATCCCTCTCTCAATCATCCATACCAAACATTGCCTTACTCTTTCTTACATTAAAAAAATGGAAATGGCTCGGGTGAGGTTGGGTTAGGGGTCAAGCCGAGCTACCCGATAAAGCCCTAGGAACCCGAAGATATTTTAGGTCAACCGCTATGGTTGGCCTTACACCTCTGCTAGATATTAACTTATAAAAATAAAAATGACTGCGGATGATTGGAAAAAAATAATGATAATAATTAATAAAGAGGTTCCTCATAGTTTTAAGATAAAAAACAAGTGTTAAAATCAACGGAGTAGGTTGTAAAATAGAATATGTGGATTACACATGTCATTTTTTTGGTGAGTACGAGGATGAATTACGAGGAAATAGTATGAATGAATGGAATTTTTCTAATTTATAATAATATTTATGATTAATTCGTACCTGTGATATATAGCTTGTAACAAGTTGAATCCTAATGTCCCGATAAAGCCCTAGGAACCCGAAGATATTTTAGGTCAACCGCTATGGTTGGCCTTACACCTCTGCTAGATATTAACTTATAAAAATAAAAATGACTGCGGATGATTGGAAAAAAATAATGATAATAATTAATAAAGAGGTTCCTCATAGTTATAAGATCAAAAACAAGTGTTAAAATCAACGGAGTAGGTTGTAAAATAGAATTAGTGGATTACACATGTCATTTTTTGGTGAGTACGAGGATGAATTACGAGGAAATAGTATGAATGAATGGAATTTTTCTAATTTATAATAATATTTATGATTAATTCGTACCTGTGATATAGCTTGTAACAAGTTGAATCCTAATGTCCCGTAGTTTCTATTTTGAAAACTTGTTACAAAGTTATTCCTCGAGTCCTTTATAACCGAAGGAACTCAGTTAAGTTGATGTAATAAGACAATTTTATCCACGAAAATTATTTTATTTTCGGTCCTTATTATAACCTTGTGATTAGATTCACAAGTTCTTGATAAAATTCATGTGTTTTTTCATAAATCAACAAAAAAAAACTGAAACCAAATAACCAATCACCAAACAATTCATAGAGTTGTAATTTCTTTTTAACATTAGCTCATATCAGCTCTTACAATTGTATTTTAACCTAAAAATTAAAACATAATAACCAATCACCTAATCAGTTCATAGAACTGTATTTTTATTTGTAGAGATAAAGAGAGATTAAAGAGGGGGTGTCATCTAATCATAATCATCATGTACAAGGACTAAAGTTGAAACAAGTTTTCAAAATATGGACTACGAGTGTAATATCAAAACCAAAAGGACTCAACTTGTGACAAACTATATGAGACTAAATTTATAATTTACACAATGACCACACTGTTACATGACCCAATCCCTTGTGAGCAGGGTATTGGGAGAGGTAAGCTGTAGCCAATCATACCTCTACCTGTAAAAAAATATTAGCAAAAAAAGATAAATAGAAAACTATATTTATCTAGATTGTATTTATGGATTTATTTACTTATTTATTTTCCTTTTATTTTTCTATTTTTATTGTTTATCTTATGTATCTAGTTATCTACTTATTTTTGAATTACTGATTAGATTCGAGGAAACTATAAATAGTTAGTTACATAGTGAGATTAATAGCAACTTCTAAATTATTAATCATACTTAACGCCTACTCACTCGCACATTATATAAATATGTATATCTAAACCTAATAACTAGCTCTAACCCGGGCCACAACTTTCCTACCTTACTACCCATCAATCCTAATTTTCCTTCTCCAAGAAAACTTATGTGAGATTGTGTCGTTAGAGAGGGAAAACTCCTGCAAATCAGTCCTCAACCTATCTTCCCACTTTAGTGATGGGCGTCCATGCCTCCTCGTGTCAACAACTACAATAGATTCCACCCTCCAAACTGGCACGGTAGTAAGCCTCCATTTAGTGTGTCCAAACCAATGCAATCTTCCTTCTCTCATCTTGTTGACAATAGACGCCACTCCTAATTCTGCTTTGAACACTATGACCACAATTTTATCTAAAAGAGAGTCTTCCTACACCACTCTGCATTCTCATCTTGGTCACTTCCATCTTCTCTGCTTGCGCCTTTTTCAATGGCCTTCACTCAAAGCCATATAACATAGCCGGTCTAACCGCCTGTCTATAGAATTTCCTATAAGCTTCAACGGAACCTTCTTGTCGCATAAAACTCCGGTCCCTACTCTCCACTTTTGCCATCTTGTTTAAATACGGTTGGTAACGTCTTCGTCTATGCTCCAAATCCGGTGTAACAAGGAGCCCAAGTACCTAAAAGACTCATGAGGTCTCAAAACCTGTGCCACCGGGGGTGTTCATCTGTTCAGTTTTCGGTTCTTTCGGTTTAAATGGTTTGGTTTATTCAGTTTTTTTAATTTTTTCTCTAAAAGCATAACTGAACCAAAACCGCTTAAACTAGTGTCAAATCCTAACTGAAAACCGAATTCCAATTCGGTTCGGTTTTCGGTTATAACCGTTTAAACCAAATTCAGCAGTCCATTTTGCTTCTTTTAGCAACCCACTCTCACATAGTCTCCGTCGTGTGTCGTGGAATCGTTGCTTCGTGGAATCACACCTTCGTGCCTTCATGGAACACTGTCGAACGAAATGTAGTTTACATGTTTAGGCCATTACTCATTAAGGCACCACCGAGACAGCGAGACCTTGAGAGAAGGAGAGGCGAGGGATCGAGGGAGTAGGAAATTAGTAACCGAGAAAATGCCCTAATTAATGTGTAATGTCTGTCGAAAATTGAAAAATATTTATAATTATATTATATATATATGATATATAATTAAAAAAATACTGAAATAACTTATTCGTTTTATTCGGTTTGGAAATTCCTAAAACCGTAACGGAACCGAAAACCAAATTTGAAAATGGTTTCGGCTTTTACGGTTACGGAGCGGTTCGGTTTATGGTTAAAACGGTTTATAACCGTATTTTGAATACCCCTACTAAGTATGTGTTCTCGCTCGCGTTGGTTTTGGTCTTGCTGAACTCGCAACAAAGGTCTTCAGTCTTATTTCTACTAATTTGAAGCTCAGAGTCCTCTAATGCTGCCTTCCACTGCTCTAACCTTCTACTAAGCTCTTCTTTTGTGTTTAAGACTAGGACAATGTCGTCTGTGAAAAGCATGCACCATGGAACACCTCCTCGGATCCCCTTGGATAACTCGTGAAGAATCACTTCAAAAATAAATGGACAAACTGAAGCCCCTTGGTAGAGACCCCTTACTTCAACAATAATAATAATATTAAAATTAATAAACAATAACAAAAATTTAGTTAAAATAACAAGAAAATTTGCAGGCACTTTAGGTGTTGGTCTTGTTCTAAGCGTGGGGTCTTTTTGGAAGTAGTCTCACTACGTGCTAGTAGAAGTATGGTTGTTTACATCTTACCTCCACGTATTCCGCTCTTGCAAAAGGTGGTGGTGGTTGTAGTTGTTGTTAGGGATGCATGGATAATTAGATAAAAGTTAGGACTTAAAGGTTAAATAAAATGTAATAATCGGTTTAGATAATTAATTCCATCCTTTTATAATGAAACTGCTTTTCCGTTGAAATTTTTTTTCACCTTTTCTTATTAATTTATTATATTGTTTTGGCGTTTTCTAACCATTGTCCTTGGTGGTTGTAAGAAATGCTTTCATTCAATCATATGGTTAAAGCACCTGCAATGGGTGCTCGTACCATTGTAATGACCGAAAATGGTGATAACTACCAGCCTATAACCGTTATCCTTACTGCAACCGCTATATTTTTGACATCTTATGCTACGATTCGTTATGGTGTTAACAAGCTCCGAGCGTGGTTATCCTTTTTCTATTTTTTCTTCAACCAATAGAAATGGAGATAAATAATTGTGTGTGGGTCCAATGATGGTAGTTTTGTGTGTTATCACTGTTTAGTTAAGGGTTAGTTATCTTGACGTGGTGGCTAGTTATGGCAGTTTTCGGTGTTTACCACGCGGATGCTGATACTTTTATAATATTGTTTTTAGACTTTTAGTGGTTATCATCTGATCATAGTCATCTTGTATAAGAGTGTTCTGTTATTAGTGGTTGTCATCTGATCATAATCATCCTGTACAAGAGTATTTTGTTTTTAGATAACACCAATGACCATGCTAACTCAAACCTTTGAAGTAATTTACTCTTATGTTATATTATTATTATTACTTTGTTTCAGTTAAGAAACTCAACCCCAACTCCGAGACGCTTAATCTATGTAACATGGGTATCGCCTGTTTGACCCGTTTATCTAAATGTTTCAAATGGTTCGCAGGTTAAATAGGTTGTTCAGATAAACGGGTTGTCATTGTGTTGTAAACAAGTCGTAAATATATTAAACGCAATGTAAGGGGTTGTATTTGTATTTCTTAAATCTAAATAAACATGCTGGCAGGTTGGCTTGTTTATCAACAACCCTACTCGAACACGACTTGTTTATTAAATGGGTTATGAGGGTTGATGTACATAGACCCAACCCAAGCACGGTTATTTCTTAATAATGTTTGTTAAATTTTAATGATTGATAGTAAACCCGTGTGAACACAGATTGCTTTAAAAAATGATAAACATTAATTAAAGAAGTATAAAATAATTATAAAACACGAAATAAATGAAAAAAATGGTCACAGACAACGTCAATATTCAGACCAGTGATGGAAGCATCAACGATAGGGGGAGGGCAGACGTGATGGCAGAAACATATTATGATATAAAGAGAAGTGATTGTATTTCTTGTACAAGCCATTGACGAATATTGTTACAATTAGAAACAATAACATTAAGTATTTATTGGTTATAACTAAAAAGAATTTAAACCGATTATAAAATATATTAAAAAAGACAAAACTAAGAATTTGTTTAAATATGATGCTTTGAAATGTTATAAAGGGTATATATGATATTTATAAATTAAGGTGGGCAAATGCAATATTTTAAGGTTTAAGAAGTGCATATATGAAGTTATTATCTCTAATAACTTTTATTCAAATTAAAGAACTTTGACTCTTAAAAGTCAAAATTAAATTAAATTTTCAATATAAATGGAAGGTTGAGATTTAATTTTACAAAACAGATAATATTGTTTAATATAGATGACCCAAGTTAGTCTTGTATTTATATTTAGAGATTTATATAATAAAAATTATAAAACTAAATTTAGATTAACAGAGTGAGTTTGCTGTTAATTGCTATCAAAACACACATTCAATCACATAGTTAGATTATTTGCTGCTTATTCTTTTCTTATTTCCGTCACAGGATTTGTGTGGGATCGCCATTGGGTGGTGCTTAACTCAAAAGGCAGGGGGTGCACCCAAAGGAATGAACCAAAGCTTGCCCTGGTTCAAGTGGAGCTGCCTCTGGAGGCTTTTTCTTTGCGTTGGGAGCCCAGCAAATCTTCTTATTTGGGTATATATAGCTTTCTTCTGGGGTAAATTTTGTATTTCTTGGGACACATACCCGAAAATAAGTTTGTTTTGGATTATTTTTACGGGTCGGATCACTAAAATAGAACGCAAATGAAGCCGATCAGCTGAAAAGGAAGTGATCAAATGGGTTGAACAAGTAGAATTGGTCCAAAGTTGCAGAAAGTGAATTTATATGTAGAACAGACTTGTTCCTAGAAGAATATAAAATGTATAATAATTGTTGTTGAATTTTCTTGTTGCGGCAGTGATACATGCTCCCGGGATGCCTGAGCTCAAGGTCTCATTGGCTAAACCATCTTTACGTTCTGATGGAGTCTCGGTCTGGGAATGGACAGGCTCGGCCCTGGATGAGGGAGACGAGGCTGCAAAATGGTTCAGTGATTTTCTTGGAAAACCTAGCCGCTTGGTGCGTTTTAATGAAGGTACAATCCAACACACTTTTACAATACTACATGTTTTTTTATGCAATACAAGAAAGATTAAGTTTTTTTTTTTTTTTCTATTTTTAGATTCAGAGGTTAGACATGTTGACCCTCTCTATGCTCCTGGATCAATTGTAAAATTTACAGATGCTTTTCCAGTCCATTTAATCTCCCAGGTTAGTCCTTATGTATTCAGAATAAATAATTTTTTTACTATTAAAAGTGACGATTTCCATTTATTTTTTACGAACGGATCAATTTGGGTTATTTTTTATTCCTAAAGGGTCACACGTATAAAAAAGTAGTTGAAAGGTAACTGGTCAAACAGTATTATTAATTAAGGTTGGCAATTTGAGACACCAACCCGAAATCTGACCTGAAGCGAACACAAATTGGGTTGACGCGAATTCGATACAACACTTAAATGAGTAAAAAATGGGTGGACACGAACATGACTTGAAAAAAAGCGGATCAACCTACTTACTTGAAATGACCTGGAAAACCCAACTTTGAAAAAAAAAAGCATTAATTAAAATTATATAAAAATCTAAGTAAAAAAGCGTTAAATTAAAAATTACTCCTAATTAAAATATAAAAATAGCACTCAAGCAAAATTGAAATCCTCAAAAATCAAAATATCAATGTTTATAAATTGTGGCTTATGCTCAGACTGAAAACCCGACCCATAGCCTAAAAATAGACATAAGGTCATGTATTTTTAAGATAATTCGATCTATATGTATTTTTTTCTATTAAAAATGGGCCAACTTGTTACCCGACCTAAGGACACGATTTTACCCATGAAACACATCCTTGATCCTTTTTCGCAGTAAATTGGGTTGACACGAAACACGACCCGAACCAAACACGAATTAAAGTGAGACGGACCAAACTTGACATGAAATTAACTTGGGTTGAAAATGGGTTGACACAAAAGTGACACGGCCTATTTAACACGACCCGAATTGCCAGCCTCATTAAATATTAATGCACAAGGCCTCTACAATCATCTAATATGCTGTTTCTGAATATTAGAATAGTGGAGTTTAATTTTGGTTGTGATTGTTTTCTCTAAGTGCTACACATCAAACTAAAACACAATGTTTTGATGCCCGAATGCCGAATAATTTAGACTTTTCAAAGTGTGTGATTGGTCATAAACTTGATCAATAAATTTCTGCAAGTGCTGCAGGCTTCTTTGGATGCTGTGAATGAACAACTAAAGGAACCCGTCAACATAAACCGATTTAGACCCAAGTAAGTCTTCTAATACATCAATTTTTAGCGCAACTTTGAAAAACTCACCAAAAAAATATGTTGATTTGGTTGTATATTATCAGCCACTGGACCAACAGCCCAAAAGTGTAAAACCTAGCTAAACAAGGAAATTGGTCAAATGACTCAACACGGTCGAACCAGTTAAATGATGTGGAGAGTGTTTTCAAATGCTTAAAAATATAGTTTTTATACATAAATTTCAGTAAGAAAGTGAATATTGTGCAGCATCTTTGTTGACGGTTGTGAATCATTCGCTGAGGACCTCTGGAAACAAATCAAAATTAACGACTCGACTTTTCAAGGCGTCATGCTCTGCCCCCGTTGTAAGGTATTGGAGTTACATATTCCGTCACATAATTACTGTTTTTTATTTTGAGAACTTGAAGTTAATATGTTCCTTTTTGGCACCAGGTACCAACTGTCAATCAGGAGGATGCCACACAAGGAAGTGAACCGACCGAAACCATGATGAAGTTCCGATCGGCTAAAGTCTTGGAAGTCGACACCACGACTACAAAATATAAGGGACGGGTGAGTGCCAAAACTGGGGAAAACTATAATGTTATCTCAAGAGAATTTAGTACAAATATAAATGAGTGGAGTAGAGTCTAGAGGTCATAATTTCAACTTATGGGTTGATTTGTGTCATGTCTTTATATCTAATGGGTAGATGGTTTTAGTTGAAAGATTTCACTAAAATGGAAATCCGTAGATATGAAATAAGACATAAAACATTTCATCTCTTATAAAACAAACGCCACCTAAGTCTTTTGAATTGCGTTACTAGAAAGAGTTGGACTACTATTCATTTGTTGAATAAATTTTATAGGTTTACTTGGGGCAGATGCTGGTGTGCGAAGACGCGGTTAATGGGTGGAGGAAGACAATAAGCGTTGGAGATGTTATTCAAGTCGAAAAGCTATTCTCTTCGTATGCTGATGTTGCAGTTTGAACTCTCCTCCAATACACACTAATATGTACGTGGTCGTTACCATTGACCGCCCCCTCCCGCACAAAAAAAAGGAAAGCGACAATGTCAGCCCTTGTAATAAAATAAGGCTGCATCGTGAAACATTAACCCTTATAGTAAAATAAAGTTCCTTTTTTAATCTTTGTAGCAGTAGAGATGACACGAGGGTCGGAGGAGATACAGGGGATCACATTCCCCGTCCCCGATCCCTACTTCTCATCCCCATCCCTATCCATGTCTACATTCCCGCTAGGGAATAGAACTACATCCCAATCGGGATCCCACATGGAATCGGGTTTGCAAAAAAATTAGAAACTATAAATCTAACATTTTTTTCAACCTTTTCACATGAAAATTTGATCAATCAATATTTAATTATTCTGTATAGAATATATAGAGTTGTATTCAATAAAGTCTATGTAAAAACATAGTCTTAAAATTTTAATATTCAATCACATGTGATTTGTAAAAGTATCACATGTGAATTACGAAAATGCCACTCTACCAAAATTTTTAAAATTTAATTAGGACTATTGATATCATTAAATCAAAGGCTAAAATTAGTCTTTTAGAACTATGAATTAAGTTTGGACTATATTGAACATTATTCATATATAATCTTATTATTTAAATATTATATATATAGACAAAAGTTCAAAAGAGAACTGTTTTTCGTACGAAAACCAATCTTAGCTGTTCAATTCCCCCTCCTTCAATTGGATTGCCCACCATGAATTTCTTACATGCACCCTGCCACAAGACCTTGAGTGTGGCAAAGTGCATGTAAGGAATTTATGGGTGGGTTATCCAATTAAAGAAGGGGGAATTAGATGACTAAGATTGGTTCTCGTAGTTCTCGTACGAGAAACGGTTCTCGTTTGAGGGGGAACTGTTATATATATAGGGGAAGGTTCATTTGAGAACCGTTTTTATTGCGAGAACCGGGGGAACCAATATTAGCCGTTCATTTTGGATAATGGAATTGATGGATGAAGAGCGTGGGGGGATTGGGTGTGGCAGGGTGCATGTAAGGAATTCATTGATGGGCAATCCAATAGAAGGAGGGGGAATTGGATGGCTAAGATTGGTTCTCGCGGTTCTCGCAATAAAAACGGTCCTTAAATGAACCTTTGACTATATATATATATATATATATATATATAGTGGTAAATGGATCATTAATCAGAGTGATAGTAAATATGGCAAGCAATATTAACAGATAAAGATGAACAAAAGTGGATTTATGATAAATGAACAAAAGTGGATTTATGATAAAGTATCTTCTTTGATTAAACAATCTTGATTACACTTGTCTTTACGACAATCTTGACATACATCTGGAAATATGAATAATTGGAAATCTAAAGACTTGGAACATCTGGTAGTAGAGAATTTGAGAGAGGGTTTTGAGGATTTTGAGTGTGGCATATCATGTTTTAGAGTAGAGAGAGAAGTGGTGAATTTTTCTAAATCTTTCATCTCCTTTTATAGACATCTAAGATAATTGTAGGTTGAAGATATCCGGTTATGGACTTCAAACTCCTTCATTTTGCTTAATTTCTTTTGTCTTCTTTTTATAATTGAATAGTAAGCATCTTTTGAAAAGTTGTTTGTCATGGCTTGATAATGGAGCATCTTTTCTTTTAAAAAGCTTCTTGATTGAACATGCTTTTGTCTGGCATAACATGCTTCTTGTCTTGTCATGTTTTTACTCCATCTTTATCCTTCATGTCTTCATGAACCTATTTGATAAACTTTTTATTTGAATAATAAATTCTTTTGAAATACCAAAAATGTATTTCAAATATTTGAATAATATAAATTTGAATAATTAAAAGAATTTGTCTACAAAGACAAATCACCAAACTCACACAACACGATTACATTGGAAATGTTTATTTTGAATACATCATGAAGTATTAATCATAAAGACTAAATTCTGCATATGGATCTTGAGCATCTTGAATAGAAGATTCTTGGGGCATATCTTGAGTAGAACTTGTGGGAGAACTTTGCTTTATTTCCTTAATCAGTCTTCGAATTTCTTCTTTTGACTTTGCAGTCATAAATTGTTTGATTTGTTCTTCTTCATCTTCTGGACTTGGAGGTGGAGCAATAGAGGTTGATGCTCCAAAATTGATTGAATAATAGTTTGATACTCCTTGAATAGTCATTTTTTCAAGTTGTTCGGTGGGAAGTTTATCCCACCATTTTACTCTTACTGTCCTTTGTAGTAACGGTGGAGATGTTCCATTACCAGGAACAATCATGAAGGTCCATGAAATAATCCATGGGATTTTGAATAAAATGGTAAACTGTAGTAGGTATTCAAAGTCGGGAATATCTTGAACAAATATTTCTTTAAATTTGATAAATCCTTCCTTAACACGATCTGGGAAAGTGTCAATAATATTTCCTAGAAATTTGAACCATTTGATAAACCATCTTGGATAATTGTGGTCAAAATTTTTATCAAAGAAGATGAACCATGAATGGGAATAGCTTCTTAATAGTTATAAGAAGGATGTTGGGGAAAGTTTGAAAGGGTTTTATTGGTATGTGGTCGAGTCTTCCATTCTTGAATAGACATAATATGAAATATTTGGGCTTTGCTAAAGTCTATTTGAAGGGGGTTTGACGGGCTACGATTATGAATAACTTTGATAGATCCTGTGTCTATTAAGATGGCTTGATAGTAATCACGTGTTTTTTGAGTATCATTGATAAAAAGAGAATCTTTTGGAAAAAGAAAATCTGTTAGAATATGAAAGCCTTTAGCTTGTAGTTCTAACTCATAATCTTCTAGTATCTTAACTATTTGAAAATTTGGGTTGAGAATATAAGAGCTGTTTTTTGGTTTTGATGATGGAGAAGGTATAACTGGCTTTGAGAAAGGAGAGATAGTAGAAGCGGCTTTTTGAGGAGTAATTGGAGAAGATATTGAAGAATGTGGGGGAATGTTTGATGATCTTGGTAGAATGGTAACAGGTGTGTTGACTAAAGATGAGTATGATGGGTATCTTTTTTGGGGAGTAATTGGAGCAAATCTATTTTGAGTAGGAATGATGGAAGAACTTCCACCTGTAAATGGGGAGATAACTAATTTTTTCTTTTGATCAGATGTTTGAGTAGGATTTTGAGAAGTCATTTGCCCTGTAAAAATTCTCTTGATAAGAAATCTGGTAAAGAGTTATCTTTACCTTTGATAAATTCTATTTGAAAATCAAAATTACTTAGCAAGGCTTGCCATCTTGCAAAAATTTGTTTAGATATTATATTTTTTATATCATTTTCTAAAATTGGTTTAGCTGATTGACAATCAACTCTTAGTAAAAAGGGTTTCATATATAAATCATCTTCGAATTTATTGATACACAAAACAATGCTTAAAACTTCTTTTTTCACAGTTGAGTAATTTTTTTGAGTTTCATTCCAAGCACCAGAGTAATATCTTACTAGTTCTTCTTTTGTTTGATCATTAGTTTTTTGCTTAAGTATTCCTCCAAATCCTAAGTCACTAGCATCTGTTTCAACAATTATTTTTGCATTTGGTTGGGGAATATTAAGACATGGTAGGTATTTAATTTTTTGTTTAATTTCTTTGACTACATTAGTATGTTCCTGAGTCCATGGCTCAGGGTTTTTCTTAAGTCTTCTGTATAAAGGTTTACATATTGTTCCTAGATCTTGGAAAAAATCATGAACATAGTTTAAACATCCTAGAAATCTTTGGAGTTGAGTTTTGTCTTTAATCTCATCAGGAAATTTATTAGCAAATTCTAGGCTTCTTTGAATAGGTTTAATGGTTCCTTTGATGATCTCATGACCTAAGAATCTAATGTGTGTTTGAAAAAGACTCATTTTTGAAGCAGAGACAACTAATCCATTTTTATAGATTAATTCATAAAAAATGTTTAAATGTTTAAAATGTTGGTCAATAGATTTTGAAAAGATTAGTACATCATCTATATAAACAATTGCAAAATCACTTATAGGAATTATGATATCATTCATAATATTTTGAAATTCTGAAGGAGCATTTTTTAATCCAAAGGGCATAACATTCCATTCGTAATGACCGAAGGGTACATTAAACCCAGTTTTGTATTTATCTTGTTCATGAATCTGTATTTGCCAAAATCCAGATTTCATATCAAATTTTAAAAAGATATTTGAATCATATAATCTTTTTAATAAATCTCTTTTATTAGGAATTGGATATCTTATCCATTCTATAACTTTGTTTAAGGGTTTATAGTTGATTACAAGTCTAGGAGATCCTCTTTCAAGTTCAGCTGCATTCATAACGTAAAAGGCTGAACAGGACCAAGGAGACTTAGATGATCTTATAAGTTTCTTACTTAGTAATTCTTGAATTTCTTGTTTGCAATGTTCTTGTAATTCAGAGGACATATGAATAGCTCTTGATTTTGAAGGTATATCTTTTTCATCAAAGTTTTTTATGTATGGTAATTTGACTATATGTTGTTTTCTGTTCCAAAAAGCATTAGGAATATTAGAACATACGTATTTTTTGAATTTTTCTTTGATTTGTTTAATTTTACTTTGAGTTATTCTTTCTTGTAATTGATCAGGAATCTTTAAGCTACTTATTTCACTTATTAAATATTTTGCTTGGTTAACTTTATTATTTAAATTATTTAATTCTGAAAAGGCAATTGGATTAGTGAATTCAAATGTTATTTCTTTATTTAAAACTTTAGTACTTATTCCTGTTTCATTAATAGTAAAGGGATATAATTGTGAAATGAATGGCGTTCCTAATATTAGAGTGGAAGTTAAGTTTTTTGCAAGAATTAGAGAAGTCTTATAACAATAATCATTATTACATATATGAACATTTGTAACTTTGTATTTAACATTTAGAGAAGATCCGCTAGCTGTTGACAAACGACTAGCAGTTTTTTCATAATATTTTGTTGGAATGATCCCTTCTTGAATGCAATTCATATCTGCCCCACTATCTATTAATGCTAAGACTGTTATCTTAAATTCATTTGCTACGCAAAGATGTATATAAGTATTCCATCTTTGATAGGATATATTTTTTGGAATTTTTATTTGATCTGGACTTGTATTGATAATTTTGTTTACATTATTTTCGTTTTCAGTAATAATATCTTTACCTTTTTCTACCTTTGATAATCTTTCTTTGATTGATCTTATTTCTGTTTTTACAGTTTTTAATTCTTCTTGTAGGTCTTGAACTGTTATTGTAGTTTTTGGTTTAGAAAATCTTGCATATATTTCTTGCATATTAAAGGGATGATTATTATGTGATGTTTCTATAATCGATTCAGTATTTTTATTATAATTAAGAAAGTTATCTATGAGTTGGGTTTTTATGATTTTATCTGGAATTTTGTCTATTAGTTCTAAAAAGTCCCTATCTTTATCTGTGATGACATTTATTGTTTTATTACAAATACAATTTCCTAAACATTCGCAATTTGATTCATAATCGGTTTCATCTGATGAATAACTTTGTAAAACATTTAGATCATTATTATCATAGTCTGATATACTTGATTCCGAATCGTCATTTTCGTTAAGAAATAGCTTACTTATTTGTACTTTTAATTGATCAGAGATATCTAGCTCATTTATAGTTTTCTTGACATAGCAATTTTTTGCCATATGACCAGCCTTTCCACACTTATAACAGATAATAATGTCTCTTTGATTACCCTTTGGGCTTGGTTTTTTAAACCTTTTATAATTTTTTCTGTTATCGTTGTATTTTTCTGTATTATTTTGCTTTGGTGTATATCTTTTGCTAAAAAAGCGTCTTTTATGAAATTGTTTTTTAGGTTTAGAGGAAGAAGAAGGTTTGGAAATAGGTTGAAAACCATATTGTTGACAGAAATCTCCTAATTCAGATTTACTTGTAATCTTATCTTTTTTAAGTTTAGCTTTAAACTTTAAATCTGAGCATATAGATAATCCTTCTTTATTGACATGACTAATTATTTCTCCATAGGTAAGTTCCTTATAAGGTATTTGATTATTATATTTTTCCCTTAAATTATTTCTAATTTTTTCAGCAAACAAGTTTGGTAGTCCTGCAATAAATCTTTCTTTCCAGTAGGCTTCTTTACAATCTGACCTTAACATTACTTTGGTTAGGAACATATCTTTATACCATCTAAAATCTTGAAGTTTTCTACAAGTAAGATTAAGTAATATCTCTGCACTTTTTTCTTGAAATATAGTTGGATCTCCTATAAAATGTTTTACTATTACAAATATAAGTGTGTTTATAATATCATCTTCTTGAGTAGTTGTAGTTTCATTATTCTCTTGCTTTATGATTGATTTTTTTGCAGTAAGAATAAACTCTCTTTCTTCACCAGTAAGGTATGAATCCCACCATCCTTTTATATTACCAGTAAACCCAGAAGTTAGTAGATCAGCTATTTTTCTTTGATTATTTCCTCTTATTGAATAGGCATTGGCAGCCATATTCATTTCTTGAAGCATGTTTAAAATTTGATGTTCTGTTAATCCATCTATATTCCATTCATAGACAGAAGAACCATCATATGCACTTCTTAATCCTGCGAATTCTCTATCTTCAAATTGAATATCTGGAAAAGTTGGTCTTGGGTAATAGTTTAAAGTGGTTGGCCTGTTATATGTTTTTGTATTTGTATTTCTAAGTTTGTTGATATTGTTTGAGAATTGTTCTTGAAGTTGGGATATTTTATTCTCATTATTATTGTATGTGTATTCGTCTTCAGAGTCTATAGATTGATTTATTACATTAATTTTTATTTCACTAAGTTTTTGTTCTAATTCATTAACCAATTTTTTATTATACCCTAAATTTATTGTTGAATCTATTTGTTGGGGTGTAAAAATTGGTTTATCTTCATATTTTATTGTATTATTATTACCTTTAATGTTGATATTGTTTTCGTTGTTTTCGATTCTGTTTAATTGTTGACTCATGGTATTTAGTATTTCATTGGTATAATTATTTTGATATACAATTTGTTTAGTTAATTCTTCTTTGGTTATTGTTTCATTAACTGTGGTGAATGGTGTAGCTAATATGTTGTTCTGGATTAATATGCGAGTTTTTGGAGGATGTATAGCTATTATTTTTTCGTCTTTAGTTATATCTAGGTATTCTTGAGTTATTTTTGGGGATTCATATATATTTAAAAAGGGATTCGAAATATTATTTTGTTTGCAATACATTTCATACCATTCAAAAAATGTTATATGAATGTTGTTTTGATTAATGAAATTTCTCCAGGAGAGTTGATGTATTAATTCTTGTTTGTTGTTATTAACAATGTTATAGTAATGCGTTCTTTTTTCTCTGTTATCATCTGCATAGAATTCATTTTTGAGATATTCCATATTAACTGTGTTGGTCATTTTAACAAACTATTAGTAAACTTGACTCTTTAGTTGTTCGAGTTTTATAATTAGTGTTACACGAATGTTTTTAAGCATATTTAGTGCTCTAAAATGTGCTACTTTATTATATATGTTTTCACCCGTTCTTAATTCATCTGTTAGTATTTTTATGTCTCTATCTAATTGATTAATTCGGGATGTAGTATATTTTATTTCTTTTTTAAGATTTACTAAAAATGGACTCATTAGCAAATGACTAATTCTGATTTTGTTTGTTTGATCCATGTAAACATTAATTCTGTTCTTTGTTGTATTTGATTACTTCTTATCTTAAGATTTGCTAATTGTACCCATTGAATGTTTGTTAAGTCTTTGGGTTGATCCTATTGAATATTCATTGGTTCTTTAGAGCTTTTTATTATCTGATTTTTTTCACTTTTAATTTTTAAAAGTTCAATATTATCGATGTTAATAATTTTCCAATATTTTTTTATTGCAAGTATTTTTTGAATATTATTATTACATAAAGCTTGAGTCTTGTTACTCATGTTTGATTTTTAAAATTATTAATTTCTGATAATATATCTGATTGAGTGGGACTATATCCTTCAGATTCACTTTGTTTATCTTCATGATAAATAGGTTGTGGAATATTTTTATTGAAGTCTACATATCTTAATGATTTTGATTTTCTGATAAGAGGATTTTTAGAGTTAGTTGTACTATTAATAGATCCTGTGGATAATCTTGAGGGAATGGTTTGACTATTTTCAAAACTAACATCTACAGATCCATCTTCATGTTCTATAACACTAGATGTTCTACTAGACTCTCCAATTGGTTTGGGTAGATTAATATCTTGTAGATTCCAGTTACAAGATTGAGTTATTTCATTCCACTTGAGCCGTTTTGGAGTTTGAATTTTTGTATGTTGTGGGTTTGATTCAAAAATTACAGTTTCATTTTTTGGACTGGCTATCTTAGTCCTAGGTTCTATTGTTGAAGTCATAGTTTTGTAACAAATTCTGTATATGATTACAATAGCTTTTGTTTCTTCTTTGAATTCTAAATTTTTTGTTTTAATTGTTAAAATTAGAGTATCAAGAATATTTGGATCAAATAGTCCTACTGAAAAGTTTGGGTAACAGTTAAAATATATGGGACCATTTGAAATATTAGTTTCTGCCATAGCTAATATTGAATTTTGAAAATTGGTATGTCTTGCATCTCTTAATATTAAAAGGACTGGTGCATCTATTCCTAATCTGAATAGTGGTTTAACTGCTACTTGTACTAAACCAACATGTAAATATTTATATTTCTTTCTGTGTTGAATAATAGCAGATTTGGATAATAGATGTAGATTATCGTATTCTTTATTTATTGATACTGTTTGTTCAGATGCTTTGATTGAATACCCTTGTAGAAAGTCAAAAGTTCCAATTTTATAAATTATATTAAAACTTTGCTTTGGAATAGTCCAATTGGACAAACTTTGTTCTATATCAGATATATGAACTTCAACAGAATTCATATGTAAATCAGTTTCTTCATTAACATCTTTGTCAAAATTATGTTTTTTAGAGAATAAATTCATCATCTTATCTGTAATCTTTAAATCTTAGTTTTAGAGATCTAATGATTTGAAAGAGATTAATATCTTTTAATGGTTAAATATATAACGAAGAACACCTACAGTGTTTTATTGTTGTGGTCCGGCTGGGCGTCTTACAAGCATAAAATGCGCCATAAATGCTAATCCAACCAACAATAAAGATTATCACCGACAATAATAGGTCTTCTAACGTTATTATACTAAAGACATTAAGAGATTTAATATTCTTAGAAATCATAGGTACCTTTAAAACTAGATTTTTAAAGACAGATCTCTGATTGGTATTATTCAAAATAACATAATAACAACAAATTTGTTTTTGAAGAATGACTAAGAGCCCATGGCTCTGATACCAAAGTGGTAAATGGATCATTAATCAGAGTGATAGTAAATATGGCAAGCAATATTAACAGATAAAGATGAACAAAAGTGGATTTATGATAAATGAACAAAAGTGGATTTATGATAAAGTATCTTCTTTGATTAAACAATCTTGATTACACTTGTCTTTACGACAATCTTGACATACATCTGGAAATATGAATAATTGGAAATCTAAAGACTTGGAACATCTGGTAGTAGAGAATTTGAGAGAGGGTTTTGAGGATTTTGAGTGTGGCATATCATGTTTTAGAGTAGAGAGAGAAGTGGTGAATTTTTCTAAATCTTTCATCTCCTTTTATAGACATCTAAGATAATTGTAGGTTGAAGATATCCGGTTATGGACTTCAAACTCCTTCATTTTGCTTAATTTCTTTTGTCTTCTTTTTATAATTGAATAGTAAGCATCTTTTGAAAAGTTGTTTGTCATGGCTTGATAATGGAGCATCTTTTCTTTTAAAAAGCTTCTTGATTGAACATGCTTTTGTCTGGCATAACATGCTTCTTGTCTTGTCATGTTTTTACTCCATCTTTATCCTTCATGTCTTCATGAACCTATTTGATAAACTTTTTATTTGAATAATAAATTCTTTTGAAATACCAAAAATGTATTTCAAATATTTGAATAATATAAATTTGAATAATTAAAAGAATTTGTCTACAAAGACAAATCACCAAACTCACACAACACGATTACATTGGAAATGTTTATTTTGAATACATCATGAAGTATTAATCATAAAGACTAAATTCTGCATATGGATCTTGAGCATCTTGAATAGAAGATTCTTGGGGCATATCTTGAGTAGAACTTGTGGGAGAACTTTGCTTTATTTCCTTAATCAGTCTTCGAATTTCTTCTTTTGACTTTGCAGTCATAAATTGTTTGATTTGTTCTTCTTCATCTTCTGGACTTGGAGGTGGAGCAATAGAGGTTGATGCTCCAAAATTGATTGAATAATAGTTTGATACTCCTTGAATAGTCATTTTTTCAAGTTGTTCGGTGGGAAGTTTATCCCACCATTTTACTCTTACTGTCCTTTGTAGTAACGGTGGAGATGTTCCATTACCAGGAACAATCATGAAGGTCCATGAAATAATCCATGGGATTTTGAATAAAATGGTAAACTGTAGTAGGTATTCAAAGTCGGGAATATCTTGAACAAATATTTCTTTAAATTTGATAAATCCTTCCTTAACACGATCTGGGAAAGTGTCAATAATATTTCCTAGAAATTTGAACCATTTGATAAACCATCTTGGATAATTGTGGTCAAAATTTTTATCAAAGAAGATGAACCATGAATGGGAATAGCTTCTTAATAGTTATAAGAAGGATGTTGGGGAAAGTTTGAAAGGGTTTGAAAGGATGTGGGACCTCAATGCACTATTTGAATTTTAGATTGGGCTGAGTAAACCATTTAAGAATTGTTATTTAGTCGGGTAATGGGCTGAAAACATTGGTCCTAGGCCCAATAGATTTGCAAGTTAGGCTGGGCTTAGAGTTTTGTAAGGGCGTTTGTAAAGAAAATAAATAAAAGGATTAATATATATCCACCGATGGATAGAAAGATTTTAATTATTGAAACCCCTACCGTAGGTGATAATTGTTAAACTCGAATTATTCGAATAAGTATGTAGAGACCGTTGATCAATATCCGATCGTGCTGCACAAGGTGAGTTACCCTAAGCTTATTCTTATTTCCTATAACGTGTAATGTGGTATGAATGTTACTAATATATGTGTTACATATATTTATTTGTGACAAGTTGTTACATGTTAATCGATGATATTGTGTTAGTAATCAACCGGGTCCGTGTGGTCGGTCGGGCAAATGATATCATCTATCATCTAAAGGTGGGACCTGTGTTGAGTCGTAGCGAGCAGAGCCCGAGTTAGGCATTAAGCGGGTGGAACCCAAGATGCACAGTGGGCGAGACCCAGTTTAGTATGTGTTGTTGCAGTATGTGATTCCTGATGGAGGGTAAGGGTAGTGGTAATTCATTAAGCTTTGTGCTTACCCGTTATAATTTATATTACATGTTCTCCGGGGATCGACAAGGGCAAGACTCAGGTATGACAGCGGGCAATAGCAGCGTTATTGTATTTTTACTAAATTACTTATGTTTAGACACCGGCATGCTAATTGCTTCCATTGAAATGAACTTTTAGCATTTTCGTACAATATTTGTAACTAAAGATTTTGCGATGATGGGAAGATATTTATATATACCTATTATGATGATTTAATTATTTAAAAAAATAAAAATTTGTAGGGCGTTACATGTATATGCATAGTTGTAGTAGCGAAAGCATCGTCTAATGTACACTTATGTATGGATCCGGATGTGCTACCCAAATCGATGCACAGGTTGCTTAGCGTGTGATTAATGAACGTGTTACCTAGTTGGCTGGGGTCTAATGGCTAGGGAAAACTTAATGGCTAGATATGCAAACTATAGTATGTGACATTTGATTGGCATGTGGTATCTGAAGAGTTGTGAAATGCTATATGATACGATTATTTGACCCATATACATGATATATGTTATTGTGGAACTCACGGGATTTTGGTCAAATATACTTACGAGTCAAGTATGGTTACAAGACAAGTGTATTATCATTTATTGTTAATATCTTTTTACATATTTAGTTATCTAACCTTTACTCATAAGGCGTAAGCTGACGCCTGTGTCTTTGAAATATGACTTGTACTCGTACAGGTGGCTTAGAGTTCGATTTGGCGAGATGGGTTATTATTTGGATAGTTAGTCATTGATAGATGATACCAATGGACAATTAATATTTCTTGTTTGAATTTGTAACGGTTTGAACACGATGTGACACTATGGTATTGTTGGTTTACATTTATTATGTTTACGGTTTAAGACTTCACTTGCTATTGGTTATTAATTACTAGAAAGTTTTTGTTAAATAATATATCTGGAAACCATAGTGTCACACAATCTCAACTTTTTAGATTTGGTTGATTAATGTCTCATTAAGGGCTTATTAATGACTCATTGATATGCATTAACAAGTGGTATTTTAGAAATATTAAGTCTCGCTCTTTAATGATAGCCCACCCAGACGCAATTCACCTAGAAAAATATATAAAAGAACAAAATACCCTTATTAATGTGCATTAATAGTGGTTACAAATGGTACTCGCGGTACTCACAATAAGAACAATTCTAAAATGAACTTCTTATACTGTAACCACCATTAATTTTCATTACTGATTCATTAATAGGGTATTTTGGTCTTTTATATTTTTTCAACTATGAATTGCGTCTAGATGGATCGTCATTAAAGAGCGAATCCTGATTTTCTCAAAACGCCCATCGTTAATGTATTATTAATAAGCCATTAATGAGTCAATCATTAGTTAAAAAAGAGCCGCCAAAATTATTAGCCATTAATTTATTTTAATCAAAGGTCAACTTTCTCAAGATACTCGCAATAAGGATACTCCTTAAATGAACCTTATGTTAAAAAAAGCTTATGGTGAACACTGAAAAGTATAAGAAAGAATGAGAGAATGACGGGTGTTATGTAGAGGATGAGAGATAATCCTATAAAATAGAACTATAAGGGGGTGTTTGGTAGAGAGAAAAGAAACTGTGAGAAATGAAAATGGAAATGGGGAGAAATAGAAATGTGTGAAGAATTGGAATTGATTTCCTTGTTTGGTATCAGGAAAGAAATGAAACAGAGAAATGGTAGCTCAAGTCGTCGGACGGCGGTTGTGGATCATTAGAAAAAAATCAGGGGATACATGAGACACCTCACTCTCACATTTTTTTCTTAATTTTTTTACTTTTTATTCTAAGCATTCTTATATATATATATATATATATATATATAGGGAGAAGTTCAATCAATAACTGTTTTTCGTATGGGAACTGCGATAACTGTTTGTAACACCATTAATGACTCATTAATATGAGGTATGTTAGTCTTTTATATATTTACACAACCAAAGTTGCGTTCGGGTGAGCTCTTATTAATTTGCAAGGCTTGATTTTCCAGAAAAATCCTTGTTAATGTGTCATTAATGCATCATTAATAAGCCATCAAAATTTCTTAGCCATTAATTTATTTTTAATCAATGGTTAACATCGGTTCTCGTAGTTCTCGTCCGAAAACGGTTCTCATTAAAACCCTCCCTATGTATGTGTATATATATATATATAATTTCTTGTATCTAATATAATTGTATTGAAATTGGTTCCTACATATGCAAATGTATAAGATTTTTTCTTATTTGAACATACATGAAAGCTTAAGAGACGTATTATTTCAAGCGAACCTAAAAGGTTTCATATTAAAGAAATGACGAAAGTATCTTTTGTGGAACAATATAAACGTGATAACATTTGAAGCTTCTTTCATTATAATTTCACACACGCGCGCGCACACACACATATATATAAATATCTATATATATATATATATAGTGGTAAATGGATCATTAATCAGAGTGATAGTAAATATGGCAAGCAATATTAACAGATAAAGATGAACAAAAGTGGATTTATGATAAATGAACAAAAGTGGATTTATGATAAAGTACCTTCTTTGATTAAACAATCTTGATTACACTTGTCTTTACGACAATCTTGACATACATCTGGAAATATGAATAATTGGAAATCTAAAGACTTGGAACATCTGGTAGTAGAGAATTTGAGAGAGGGTTTTGAGGATTTTGAGTGTGGCATATCATGTTTTAGAGTAGAGAGAGAAGTGGTGAATTTTTCTAAATCTTTCATCTCCTTTTATAGACATCTAAGATAATTGTAGGTTGAAGATATCCGGTTATGGACTTCAAACTCCTTCTTCATTTTGCTTAATTTCTTTTGTCTTCTTTTTATAATTGAATAGTAAGCATCTTTTGAAAAGTTGTTTGTCATGGCTTGATAATGGAGCATCTTTTCTTTTAAAAAGCTTCTTGATTGAACATGCTTTTGTCTTGGCATAACATGCTTCTTGTCTTGTCATGTTTTTACTCCATCTTTATCCTTCATGTCTTCATGAACCTATTTGATAAACTTTTTATTTGAATAATAAATTCTTTTGAAATACCAAAAATGTATTTCAAATATTTGAATAATATAAATTTGAATAATTAAAAGAATTTGTCTACAAAGACAAATCACCAAACTCACACAACACGATTACATTGGAAATGTTTATTTTGAATACATCATGAAGTATTAATCATAAAGACTAAATTCTGCATATGGATCTTGAGCATCTTGAATAGAAGATTCTTGGGGCATATCTTGAGTAGAACTTGTGGGAGAACTTTGCTTTATTTCCTTAATCAGTCTTCGAATTTCTTCTTTTGAATCTGCAGTCATAAATTGTTTGATTTGTTCTTCTTCATCTTCTGGACTTGGAGGTGGAGCAATAGAGGTTGATGCTCCAAAATTGATTGAATAATAGTTTGATACTCCTTGAATAGTCATTTTTTCAAGTTGTTCGGTGGGAAGTTTATCCCACCATTTTACTCTTACTGTCCTTTGTAGTAACGGTGGAGATGTTCCATTACCAGGAACAATCATGAAGGTCCATGAAATAATCCATGGGATTTTGAATAAAATGGTAAACTGTAGTAGGTATTCAAAGTCGGGAATATCTTGAACAAATATTTCTTTAAATTTGATAAATCCTTCCTTAACACGATCTGGGAAAGTGTCAATAATATTTCCTAGAAATTTGAACCATTTGATAAACCATCTTAGATAATTGTGGTCAAAATTTTTATCAAAGAAGATGAACCATGAATGGGAATAGCTTCTTAATAGTTATAAGAAGGATGTTGGGGAAAGTTTGAAAGGGTTTTATTGGTATGTGGTCGAGTCTTCCATTCTTGAATAGACATAATATGAAATATTTGGGCTTTGCTAAAGTCTATTTGAAGGGGGTTTGACGGGCTACGATTATGAATAACTTTGATAGATCCTGTGTCTATTAAGATGGCTTGATAGTAATCACGTGTTTTTTGAGTATCATTGATAAAAAGAGAATCTTTTGGAAAAAGAAAATCTGTTAGAATATGAAAGCCTTTAGCTTGTAGTTCTAACTCATAATCTTCTAGTATCTTAACTATTTGAAAATTTGGGTTGAGAATATAAGAGCTGTTTTTTGGTTTTGATGATGGAGAAGGTATAACTGGCTTTGAGAAAGGAGAGATAGTAGAAGCGGCTTTTTGAGGAGTAATTGGAGAAGATATTGAAGAATGTGGGGGAATGTTTGATGATCTTGGTAGAATGGTAACAGGTGTGTTGACTAAAGATGAGTATGATGGGTATCTTTTTTGGGGAGTAATTGGAGCAAATCTATTTTGAGTAGGAATGATGGAAGAACTTCCACCTGTAAATGGGGAGATAACTAATTTTTTCTTTTGATCAGATGTTTGAGTAGGATTTTGAGAAGTCATTTGCCCTGTAAAAATTCTCTTGATAAGAAATCTGGTAAAGAGTTATCTTTACCTTTGATAAATTCTATTTGAAAATCAAAATTACTTAGCAAGGCTTGCCATCTTGCAAAAATTTGTTTAGATATTATATTTTTTATATCATTTTCTAAAATTGGTTTAGCTGATTGACAATCAACTCTTAGTAAGAAGGGTTTCATATATAAATCATCTTCGAATTTATTGATACACAAAACAATGCTTAAAACTTATTTTTTCACAGTAGAGTAATTTTTTTGAGTTTCATTCCAAGCACCAGAGTAATATCTTACTAGTTCTTCTTTTGTTTGATCATTAGTTTTTTGCTTAAGTATTCCTCAAAATCCTAAGTCACTAGCATCTGTTTTAACAATTATTTTTGCATTTGGTTGGGGAATATTAAGACATGGTAGGTATTTAATTTTTTGTTTAATTTCTTTGACTACATTAGTATGTTCCTGAGTCCATGGCTCAGGGTTTTTCTTAAGTCTTCTGTATAAAGGTTTACATATTGTTCCTAGATCTTGGAAAAAATCATGAACATAGTTTAAACATCCTAGAAATCTTTGGAGTTGAGTTTTGTCTTTAATCTCATCAGGAAATTTATTAGCAAATTCTAGGCTTCTTTGAATAGGTTTAATGGTTCCTTTGATGATCTCATGACCTAAGAATCTAATGTGTGTTTGAAAAAGACTCATTTTTGAAGCAGAGACAACTAATCCATTTTTATAGATTAATTCATAAAAAATGTTTAAATGTTTAAAATGTTGGTCAATAGATTTTGCAAAAACATAATTTTGACAAAGATGTTAATGAAGAAACTGATTTACATATGAATTCTGTTGAAGTTCATATATCTGATATAGAACAAAGTTTGTCCAATTGGACTATTCCAAAGCAAAGTTTTAATACAATTTATAAAATTGGAACTTTTGACTTTCTACAAGGGTATTCAATCAAAGCATCTGAACAAACAGTATCAATAAATAAAGAATACGATAATCTACATCTATTATCCAAATCTGCTATTATTCAACACAGAAAGAAATATAAATATTTACATGTTGGTTTAGTACAAGTAGCAGTTAAACCACTATTCAGATTAGGAATAGATGCACCAGTCCTTTTAATATTAAGAGATGCAAGACATACCAATTTTCAAAATTCAATATTAGCTATGGCAGAAACTTATATTTCAAATGGTCCCATATATTTTAACTGTTACCCAAACTTTTCAGTAGGACTATTTGATCCAAATATTCTTGATACTCTAATTTTAACAATTAAAACAAAAAATTTAGAATTCAAAGAAGAAACAAAAGCTATTGCAATCATATACAGAATTTGTTACAAAACTATGACTTCAACAATAGAACCTAGGACTAAGATAGCCAGTCCAAAAAATGAAACTGTAATTTTTGAATCAAACCCACAACATACAAAAATTCAAACTCCAAAACGGCTCAAGTGGAATGAAATAACTCAATCTTGTAACTGGAATCTACAAGATATTAATCTACCCAAACCAATTGGAGAGTCTAGTAGAACATCTAGTGTTATAGAACATGAAGATGGATCTGTAGATGTTAGTTTTGAAAATAGTCAAACCATTCCCTCAAGATTATCCACAGGATCTATTAATAGTACAACTAACTCTAAAAATCCTCTTATCAGAAAATCAAAATCATTAAGATATGTAGACTTCAATAAAAATATTCCACAACCTATTTATCATGAAGATAAACAAAGTGAATCTGAAGGATATAGTCCCACTCAATCAGATATATTATCAGAAATTAATAATTTTAAAAATCAAACATGAGTAACAAGACTCAAGCTTTATGTAATAATAATATTCAAAAAATACTTGCAATAAAAAAATATTGGAAAATTATTAACATCGATAATATTGAACTTTTAAAAATTAAAAGTGAAAAAAATCAGATAATAAAAAGCTCTAAAGAACCAATGAATATTCAATGGGATCAACCCAAAGACTTAACAAACATTCAATGGGTACAATTAGCAAATCTTAAGATAAGAAGTAATCAAATACAACAAAGAACAGAATTAATGTTTACATGGATCAAACAAACAAAATCAGAATTAGTCATTTGCTAATGAGTCCATTTTTAGTAAATCTTAAAAAAGAAATAAAATATACTACATCCCGAATTAATCAATTAGATAGAGACATAAAAATACTAACAGATGAATTAAGAACGGGTGAAAACATATATAATAAAGTAGCACATTTTAGAGCACTAAATATGCTTAAAAACATTCGTGTAACACTAATTATAAAACTCGAACAACTAAAGAGTCAAGTTTACTAATAGTTTGTTAAAATGACCAACACAGTTAATATGGAATATCTCAAAAATGAATTCTATGCAGATCATAACAGAGAAAAAAGAACGCATTACTATAACATTGTTAATAACAACAAACAAGAATTAATACATCAACTCTCCTGGAGAAATTTCATTAATCAAAACAACATTCATATAACATTTTTTGAATGGTATGAAATGTATTGCAAACAAAATAATATTTCGAATCCCTTTTTAAATATATATGAATCCCTAAAAATAACTCAAGAATACCTAGATATAACTAAAGACGAAAAAATAATAGCTATACATCCTCCAAAAACTCGCATATTAATCCAGAACAACATATTAGCTACACCATTCACCACAGTTAATGAAACAATAACCAAAGAAGAATTAACTAAACAAATTGTATATCAAAATAATTATACCAATGAAATACTAAATACCATGAGTCAACAATTAAACAGAATCGAAAACAACGAAAACAATATCAACATTAAAGGTAATAATAATACAATAAAATATGAAGATAAACCAATTTTTACACCCCAACAAATAGATTCAACAATAAATTTAGGGTATAATAAAAAATTGGTTAATGAATTAGAACAAAAACTTAGTGAAATAAAAATTAATGTAATAAATCAATCTATAGACTCTGAAGACGAATACACATACAATAATAATGAGAATAAAATATCCCAACTTCAAGAACAATTCTCAAACAATATCAACAAACTTAGAAATACAAATACAAAAACATATAACAGGCCAACCACTTTAAACTATTACCCAAGACCAACTTTTCCAGATATTCAATTTGAAGATAGAGAATTCGCAGGATTAAGAAGTGCATATGATGGTTCTTCTGTCTATGAATGGAATATAGATGGATTAACAGAACATCAAATTTTAAACATGCTTCAAGAAATGAATATGGCTGCCAATGCCTATTCAATAAGAGGAAATAATCAAAGAAAAATAGCTGATCTACTAACTTCTGGGTTTACTGGTAATATAAAAGGATGGTGGGATTCATACCTTACTGGTGAAGAAAGAGAGTTTATTCTTACTGCAAAAAAATCAATCATAAAGCAAGAGAATAATGAAACTACAACTACTCAAGAAGATGATATTATAAACACACTTATATTTGTAATAGTAAAACATTTTATAGGAGATCCAACTATATTTCAAGAAAAAAGTGCAGAGATATTACTTAATCTTACTTGTAGAAAACTTCAAGATTTTAGATGGTATAAAGATATGTTCCTAACCAAAGTAATGTTAAGGTCAGATTGTAAAGAAGCCTACTGGAAAGAAAGATTTATTGCAGGACTACCAAACTTGTTTGCTGAAAAAATTAGAAATAATTTAAGGGAAAAATATAATAATCAAATACCTTATAAGGAACTTACCTATGGAGAAATAATTAGTCATGTCAATAAAGAAGGATTATCTATATGCTCAGATTTAAAGTTTAAAGCTAAACTTAAAAAAGATAAGATTACAAGTAAATCTGAATTAGGAGATTTCTGTCAACAATATGGTTTTCAACCTATTTCCAAACCTTCTTCTTCCTCTAAACCTAAAAAACAATTTCATAAAAGACGCTTTTTTAGCAAAAGATATACACCAAAGCAAAATAATACAGAAAAATACAACGATAACAGAAAAAATTATAAAAGGTTTAAAAAACCAAGCCCAAAGGGTAATCAAAGAGACATTATTATCTGTTATAAGTGTGGAAAGGCTGGTCATATGGCAAAAAATTGCTATGTCAAGAAAACTATAAATGAGCTAGATATCTCTGATCAATTAAAAGTACAAATAAGTAAGCTATTTCTTAACGAAAATGACGATTCGGAATCAAGTATATCAGACTATGATAATAATGATCTAAATGTTTTACAAAGTTATTCATCAGATGAAACCGATTATGAATCAAATTGCGAATGTTTAGGAAATTGTATTTGTAATAAAACAATAAATGTCATCACAGATAAAGATAGGGACTTTTTAGAACTAATAGACAAAATTCCAGATAAAATCATAAAAACCCAACTCATAGATAACTTTCTTAATTATAATAAAAATACTGAATCGATTATAGAAACATCACATAATAATCATCCCTTTAATATGCAAGAAATATATGCAAGATTTTCTAAACCAAAAACTACAATAACAGTTCAAGACCTACAAGAAGAATTAAAAACTGTAAAAACAGAAATAAGATCAATCAAAGAAAGATTATCAAAGGTAGAAAAAGGTAAAGATATTATTACTGAAAACGAAAATAATGTAAACAAAATTATCAATACAAGTCCAGATCAAATAAAAATTCCAAAAAATATATCCTATCAAAGATGGAATACTTATATACATCTTTGCGTAGCAAATGAATTTAAGATAACAGTCTTAGCATTAATAGATAGTGGGGCAGATATGAATTGCATTCAAGAAGGGATCATTCCAACAAAATATTATGAAAAAACTGCTAGTCGTTTGTCAACAGCTAGCGGATCTTCTCTAAATGTTAAATACAAAGTTACAAATGTTCATATATGTAATAATGATTATTGTTATAAGACTTCTCTAATTCTTGCAAAAAACTTAACTTCCACTCTAATATTAGGAACGCCATTCATTTCACAATTATATCCCTTTACTATTAATGAAACAGGAATAAGTACTAAAGTTTTAAATAAAGAAATAACATTTGAATTCACTAATCCAATTGCCTTTTCAGAATTAAATAATTTAAATAATAAAGTTAACCAAGCAAAATATTTAATAAGTGAAATAAGTAGCTTAAAGATTCCTGATCAATTACAAGAAAGAATAACTCAAAGTAAAATTAAACAAATCAAAGAAAAATTCAAAAAATACGTATGTTCTAATATTCCTAATGCTTTTTGGAACAGAAAACAACATATAGTCAAATTACCATACATAAAAAACTTTGATGAAAAAGATATACCTTCAAAATCAAGAGCTATTCATATGTCCTCTGAATTACAAGAACATTGCAAACAAGAAATTCAAGAATTACTAAGTAAGAAACTTATAAGATCATCTAAGTCTCCTTGGTCCTGTTCAGCCTTTTACGTTATGAATGCAGCTGAACTTGAAAGAGGATCTCCTAGACTTGTAATCAACTATAAACCCTTAAACAAAGTTATAGAATGGATAAGATATCCAATTCCTAATAAAAGAGATTTATTAAAAAGATTATATGATTCAAATATCTTTTTAAAATTTGATATGAAATCTGGATTTTGGCAAATACAGATTCATGAACAAGATAAATACAAAACTGGGTTTAATGTACCCTTCGGTCATTACGAATGGAATGTTATGCCCTTTGGATTAAAAAATGCTCCTTCAGAATTTCAAAATATTATGAATGATATCATAATTCCTATAAGTGATTTTGCAATTGTTTATATAGATGATGTACTAATCTTTTCAAAATCTATTGACCAACATTTTAAACATTTAAACATTTTTTATGAATTAATCTATAAAAATGGATTAGTTGTCTCTGCTTCAAAAATGAGTCTTTTTCAAACACACATTAGATTCTTAGGTCATGAGATCATCAAAGGAACCATTAAACCTATTCAAAGAAGCCTAGAATTTGCTAATAAATTTCCTGATGAGATTAAAGACAAAACTCAACTCCAAAGATTTCTAGGATGTTTAAACTATGTTCATGATTTTTTCCAAGATCTAGGAACAATATGTAAACCTTTATACAGAAGACTTAAGAAAAACCCTGAGCCATGGACTCAGGAACATACTAATGTAGTCAAAGAAATTAAACAAAAAATTAAATACCTACCATGTCTTAATATTCCCCAACCAAATGCAAAAATAATTGTTGAAACAGATGCTAGTGACTTAGGATTTGGAGGAATACTTAAGCAAAAAACTAATGATCAAACAAAAGAAGAACTAGTAAGATATTACTCTGGTGCTTGGAATGAAACTCAAAAAAATTACTCAACTGTGAAAAAAGAAGTTTTAAGCATTGTTTTGTGTATCAATAAATTCGAAGATGATTTATATATGAAACCCTTTTTACTAAGAGTTGATTGTCAATCAGCTAAACCAATTTTAGAAAATGATATAAAAAATATAATATCTAAACAAATTTTTGCAAGATGGCAAGCCTTGCTAAGTAATTTTGATTTTCAAATAGAATTTATCAAAGGTAAAGATAACTCTTTACCAGATTTCTTATCAAGAGAATTTTTACAGGGCAAATGACTTCTCAAAATCCTACTCAAACATCTGATCAAAAGAAAAAATTAGTTATCTCCCCATTTACAGGTGGAAGTTCTTCCATCATTCCTACTCAAAATAGATTTGCTCCAATTACTCCCCAAAAAAGATACCCATCATACTCATCTTTAGTCAACACACCTGTTACCATTCTACCAAGATCATCAAACATTCCCCCACATTCTTCAATATCTTCTCCAATTACTCCTCAAAAAGCCGCTTCTACTATCTCTCCTTTCTCAAAGCCAGTTATACCTTCTCCATCATCAAAACCAAAAAACAGCTCTTATATTCTCAACCCAAATTTTCAAATAGTTAAGATACTAGAAGATTATGAGTTAGAACTACAAGCTAAAGGCTTTCATATTCTAACAGATTTTCTTTTTCCAAAAGATTCTCTTTTTATCAATGATACTCAAAAAACACGTGATTACTATCAAGCCATCTTAATAGACACAGGATCTATCAAAGTTATTCATAATCGTAGCCCGTCAAACCCCCTTCAAATAGACTTTAGCAAAGCCCAAATATTTCATATTATGTCTATTCAAGAATGGAAGACTCGACCACATACCAATAAAACCCTTTCAAACTTTCCCCAACATCCTTCTTATAACTATTAAGAAGCTATTCCCATTCATGGTTCATCTTCTTTGATAAAAATTTTGACCACAATTATCCAAGATGGTTTATCAAATGGTTCAAATTTCTAGGAAATATTATTGACACTTTCCCAGATCGTGTTAAGGAAGGATTTATCAAATTTAAAGAAATATTTGTTCAAGATATTCCCGACTTTGAATACCTACTACAGTTTACCATTTTATTCAAAATCCCATGGATTATTTCATGGACCTTCATGATTGTTCCTGGTAATGGAACATCTCCACCGTTACTACAAAGGACAGTAAGAGTAAAATGGTGGGATAAACTTCCCACCGAACAACTTGAAAAAATGACTATTCAAGGAGTATCAAACTATTATTCAATCAATTTTGGAGCATCAACCTCTATTGCTCCACCTCCAAGTCCAGAAGATGAAGAAGAACAAATCAAACAATTTATGACTGCAGATTCAAAAGAAGAAATTCGAAGACTGATTAAGGAAATAAAGCAAAGTTCTCCCACAAGTTCTACTCAAGATATGCCCCAAGAATCTTCTATTCAAGATGCTCAAGATCCATATGCAGAATTTAGTCTTTATGATTAATACTTCATGATGTATTCAAAATAAACATTTCCAATGTAATCGTGTTGTGTGAGTTTGGTGATTTGTCTTTGTAGACAAATTCTTTTAATTATTCAAATTTATATTATTCAAATATTTGAAATACATTTTTGGTATTTCAAAAGAATTTATTATTCAAATAAAAAGTTTATCAAATAGGTTCATGAAGACATGAAGGATAAAGATGGAGTAAAAACATGACAAGACAAGAAGCATGTTATGCCAAGACAAAAGCATGTTCAATCAAGAAGCTTTTTAAAAGAAAAGATGCTCCATTATCAAGCCATGACAAACAACTTTTCAAAAGATGCTTACTATTCAATTATAAAAAGAAGACAAAAGAAATTAAGCAAAATGAAGAAGGAGTTTGAAGTCCATAACCGGATATCTTCAACCTACAATTATCTTAGATGTCTATAAAAGGAGATGAAAGATTTAGAAAAATTCACCACTTCTCTCTCTACTCTAAAACATGATATGCCACACTCAAAATCCTCAAAACCCTCTCTCAAATTCTCTACTACCAGATGTTCCAAGTCTTTAGATTTCCAATTATTCATATTTCCAGATGTATGTCAAGATTGTCGTAAAGACAAGTGTAATCAAGATTGTTTAATCAAAGAAGGTACTTTATCATAAATCCACTTTTGTTCATTTATCATAAATCCACTTTTGTTCATCTTTATCTGTTAATATTGCTTGCCATATTTACTATCACTCTGATTAATGATCCATTTACCACTATATATATATATATATATATATATATAGATATTTATATATATGTGTGTGTGCGCGCGCGTGTGTGAAATTATAATGAAAGAAGCTTCAAATGTTATCACGTTTATATTGTTCCACAAAAGATACTTTCGTCATTTCTTTAATATGAAACCTTTTAGGTTCGCTTGAAATAATACGTCTCTTAAGCTTTCATGTATGTTCAAATAAGAAAAAATCTTATACATTTGCATATGTAGGAACCAATTTCAATACAATTATATTAGATACAAGAAATTATATATATATATATACACATACATAGGGAGGGTTTTAATGAGAACCGTTTTCGGACGAGAACTACGAGAACCGATGTTAACCATTGATTAAAAATAAATTAATGGCTAAGAAATTTTGATGGCTTATTAATGATGCATTAATGACACATTAACAAGGATTTTTCTGGAAAATCAAGCCTTGCAAATTAATAAGAGCTCACCCGAACGCAACTTTGGTTGTGTAAATATATAAAAGACTAACATACCTCATATTAATGAGTCATTAATGGTGTTACAAACAGTTATCGCAGTTCCCATACGAAAAACAGTTATTGATTGAACTTCTCCCTATATATATATATATATATATATATATATATATATATATATATATATATATATATATAAGAATGCTTAGAATAAAAAGTAAAAAAATTAAGAAAAAAATGTGAGAGTGAGGTGTCTCATGTATCCCCTGATTTTTTTCTAATGATCCACAACCGCCGTCCGACGACTTGAGCTACCATTTCTCTGTTTCATTTCTTTCCTGATACCAAACAAGGAAATCAATTCCAATTCTTCACACATTTCTATTTCTCCCCATTTCCATTTTCATTTCTCACAGTTTCTTTTCTCTCTACCAAACACCCCCTTATAGTTCTATTTTATAGGATTATCTCTCATCCTCTACATAACACCCGTCATTCTCTCATTCTTTCTTATACTTTTCAGTGTTCACCATAAGCTTTTTTTAACATAAGGTTCATTTAAGGAGTATCCTTATTGCGAGTATCTTGAGAAAGTTGACCTTTGATTAAAATAAATTAATGGCTAATAATTTTGGCGGCTCTTTTTTAACTAATGATTGACTCATTAATGGCTTATTAATAATACATTAACGATGGGCGTTTTGAGAAAATCAGGATTCGCTCTTTAATGACGATCCATCTAGACGCAATTCATAGTTGAAAAAATATAAAAGACCAAAATACCCTATTAATGAATCAGTAATGAAAATTAATGGTGGTTACAGTATAAGAAGTTCATTTTAGAATTGTTCTTATTGTGAGTACCGCGAGTACCATTTGTAACCACTATTAATGCACATTAATAAGGGTATTTTGTTCTTTTATATATTTTTCTAGGTGAATTGCGTCTGGGTGGGCTATCATTAAAGAGCGAGACTTAATATTTCTAAAATACCACTTGTTAATGCATATCAATGAGTCATTAATAAGCCCTTAATGAGACATTAATCAACCAAATCTAAAAAGTTGAGATTGTGTGACACTATGGTTTCCAGATATATTATTTAACAAAAACTTTCTAGTAATTAATAACCAATAGCAAGTGAAGTCTTAAACCGTAAACATAATAAATGTAAACCAACAATACCATAGTGTCACATCGTGTTCAAACCGTTACAAATTCAAACAAGAAATATTAATTGTCCATTGGTATCATCTATCAATGACTAACTATCCAAATAATAACCCATCTCGCCAAATCGAACTCTAAGCCACCTGTACGAGTACAAGTCATATTTCAAAGACACAGGCGTCAGCTTACGCCTTATGAGTAAAGGTTAGATAACTAAATATGTAAAAAGATATTAACAATAAATGATAATACACTTGTCTTGTAACCATACTTGACTCGTAAGTATATTTGACCAAAATCCCGTGAGTTCCACAATAACATATATCATGTATATGGGTCAAATAATCGTATCATATAGCATTTCACAACTCTTCAGATACCACATGCCAATCAAATGTCACATACTATAGTTTGCATATCTAGCCATTAAGTTTTCCCTAGCCATTAGACCCCAGCCAACTAGGTAACACGTTCATTAATCACACGCTAAGCAACCTGTGCATCGATTTGGGTAGCACATCCGGATCCATACATAAGTGTACATTAGACGATGCTTTCGCTACTACAACTATGCATATACATGTAACGCCCTACAAATTTTTATTTTTTTAAATAATTAAATCATCATAATAGGTATATATAAATATCTTCCCATCATCGCAAAATCTTTAGTTACAAATATTGTACGAAAATGCTAAAAGTTCATTTCAATGGAAGCAATTAGCATGCCGGTGTCTAAACATAAGTAATTTAGTAAAAATACAATAACGCTGCTATTGCCCGCTGTCATACCTGAGTCTTGCCCTTGTCGATCCCCGGAGAACATGTAATATAAATTATAACGGGTAAGCACAAAGCTTAATGAATTACCACTACCCTTACCCTCCATCAGGAATCACATACTGCAACAACACATACTAAACTGGGTCTCGCCCACTGTGCATCTTGGGTTCCACCCGCTTAATGCCTAACTCGGGCTCTGCTCGCTACGACTCAACACAGGTCCCACCTTTAGATGATAGATGATATCATTTGCCCGACCGACCACACGGACCCGGTTGATTACTAACACAATATCATCGATTAACATGTAACAACTTGTCACAAATAAATATATGTAACACATATATTAGTAACATTCATACCACATTACACGTTATAGGAAATAAGAATAAGCTTAGGGTAACTCACCTTGTGCAGCACGATCGGATATTGATCAACGGTCTCTACATACTTATTCGAATAATTCGAGTTTAACAATTATCACCTACGGTAGGGGTTTCAATAATTAAAATCTTTCTATCCATCGGTGGATATATATTAATCCTTTTATTTATTTTCTTTACAAACGCCCTTACAAAACTCTAAGCCCAGCCTAACTTGCAAATCTATTGGGCCTAGGACCAATGTTTTCAGCCCATTACCCGACTAAATAACAATTCTTAAATGGTTTACTCAGCCCAATCTAAAATTCAAATAGTGCATTGAGGTCCCACGCCCAAGTTGTAAATTAAAATATGAAAGCTAGTGATTAAATGATAATTTGCGATTGGGCCTACTCGGCCTAATTTGCGATTCAACTCAATGAACTTGTTTTGCAATTCCCATTTAACACTAGTTTGGAATTTATAAATAACTCCAATTTGTGATTGCTACTACAACCCAATTAGCGATCCTCTATCCTTTAACCTAATTTGCAATTCTATACTAATAATCAATTTGTGATTCGTAAGCTAACACTAATTTTGCAATTGCCCCAACATAACAATTTGCGATTACCACCTAATCATCATTTGCAATTCGACTGTTTAAACATAAATTGCGATTACACTATTTAAGGTATTATTATTATTATTATTATTATTATTATTATTATTATTTAATTTGTAATCATAACCCTTAAAGCTTTCGGTTGGGCTTGATTAACAACCTGGGTCTAGTTTATTTCCCATACCCAAGTTAGGCCCACCTTACATTCATACTTTCAATTTCCAATAGTAATTTGCGATTTCCAAAAGAAAACTTTTAATTAATGGTTCCTCCTTCTTCGAGGCATATACTGTCAAAAACTAAGGTTGCGTTCACTTTTAAAAAAATCTTTTATTTTTTTAGAAAATTTTTATAAGAAAACTAGGAATTAGAAAACATGTTCACTTACACATTTTTCAACAAAACAGAAAACTCCCTCACCTTTTCACATTTTCCTAAACTCCTCAATTTTTTCAAACTCTCATACTTTTTCAAACAACTTTTTCAAGAAAACACTTCAAACAAAAATGTTTTCCATTTTTTTCTGAAAAAGAAAAACTCCACCCCTTCATCTAAACACGTTTTCTATTTTTTTTTTCAGAAAATGAAAACTCTACCATTTTTTACAGAAAAACAGAAAACGAAAAACAAAAATTTTTCTCTTGCTAAACGTAGCCTAGACATCTCTATCCCATATGCTAGACCTACATATAATGTATTTATTTATTTGTTTGTTTTCAAATTCTAAAATAATTTGCAATACTCATTCAAACCGATCCCTAAACCCGCCGAACTTTTAACCAAAATCGTTAAATAATTCGTACAACTGTTAATAATTCGATCCAGAAATCGTCATATAGACGCTGGAAAACTTACCCGACGTTTCTATCCCGAGAATGCATCGATTTGATGGAGCTTTTGGTCACTTTCTTCTCGGCTACATCGCTAGTCGCAAACCAATTCTCAAATCTACATAAACTTCAACAAGCTGTTTTCTTCTCTCCGGCGAGCTAGGAATGGCGAACACCAGTCGAGTGAGGTTACCTCCGACAAGCGCACACACAGAGAGAGCACATGTACTCTCTCTCTCTCTCTTAAAATTGAGGTGGCTCTCAATAGTGGCATAGATGTTTGTGCCTAAATAATTCTTGGTTTAGGATCTTCTCATGTGTTGGGTCAATCATGAATAATAATGTTTTCTTATAAGTATAAGAGTGGACCTCATAGAGATGACTCATTCTTGACTAAATAAGGGACCTACTCTTATGTTTGTGAGAGAATATAATGACTCAAACATGAGAGGATATTAACTCATAATTCTTTAATGCTTTTCCCCTTAACTTAACTAATAATCGGTCCATTATGCCCCAATTCAAGTGATAGTTATAAGACCCAAGATTCAGTTTTTTTGCCTGCTTGGCCCATCTTTATTACCCTCACAATTAATAGGTCCAAATCACATTTGATTAATATCTACCAACTTCCTCACAATTAATAGGTCCAAATCACATTTGAGTAATATCTACCAACTTACTCTACTACTAAATACTAAACCCATCACTAATTTAGTTTATCATTTATTAACACTTGAGCACAATACTAATTTGGCCAACAAAAGTAATACTTAGATTTTAATACCTTGTTATTAATACTATTACAAGCCAGGTTTCGATCCTTGGACCTGTGAGTTATGGGCCCACCACGCTTCCGCTGTGCCTTACCATATGTAATACCTCGGCTTACCACGTTATAATATTGTCTGTTTTGCCATACTGGTTCACGACTTTGTTTCTAGCAACTATACGAGAACTTTTTAGGGGTCACCCATCCCTAGTAGGGGTGTTCTTCGGGTATATTTTTTGGGTTTCGGTTATACCGGGTCTGGTAGAACGGTTATTTTGGTATAGATAATATAACCGATAACCGAACCATTCTACTTTACGGGTATCGGGTATGGTTAGAATTCGGGTACGGTTCGGGTCGGTTAATTTCGAATATAAATGATTTAGGGCCTTTTTTATTAGATTTTTTGGGCCAAGTATTTAAATGGTATATTTATATAGCATTTTTTATTACATTTTTAGACCAAACATTCATAGTAATAAACAAGTTTCAAAACAAAACGTACAAGTCACTGTGATAAAGAAACATTACCTAATCACGAATCAGATCTTGTTTTCCTTAAAATTACGATAAAACCGAGTTAAACTTCACAAATATTAATGCATTAACTCGGATATTAAGTTCAATATAACAAAAAAATATTACCTAAGTAGATGTTATCTTCATTTACTTCAATAAAAATATTAATGTATTAACTTCAACACGTATAGTACTAAAACATAATTAACTCACGTTAAGCTTCACAATAAATATTCATTCATGTACTTCTCCAATCCGAGATTTAGTAAAATATATCTTTTTTCAACTATACATAGAAAAGAGAAAAAAATTTAAAAGTAATATTTAACATAACATACATTAAATTATTTAGGAAAAACTAATACATTTATCAATCTCGTCTATTGTATCATAATCTTGGGTGTAAATTATACTTTGAACCATTTTAGAAGATATAAAGATACATACATTGAGTTGAAATGAATAAAATGTAATCAATTCAAAAAAACATTAAGAAAAACATATTTCTTAATAAAATAAAACATCAATTCGGTCATCTTCAATTAAAGCTAAAACATCTCAAACAAAAAAATTAATCGGGTATTCGGGTATACCCGAATTTTTAAATAACCAACCCGCTACTCGAACCAAATTTATAATGGGTAAACCGAATAGCCGAATTTAGCTACCCGAAACCCAAAATAATGGGTCTGTTTATTCGGGTAACGTATATTTTCGACACCCCTAATCCCTGGATTGCTCCCGCCTAAGCACGCTTAACTGTAGAGTTCTCATGAGATCTGTCATGCTTGTGGCCCCAAAACGTGTCGTGTCATGTAAGGCCAAAGTTTACACATAAGCCCAGCACCTCTCATGTCCATGGCCGATGTGAGATTTGCCTAAAGTGTTATAATATAAGTACCGCGTTGTCGTTCAGATGTAAGTACAATCGGAAACCACCGTCATCTCCTCCTTACACCCATGTGATGTATGATCCAGCCCCCCGTTCGGCCTACATCACTCCGCTACACGGACACATCCGAATTCGTATACCATGTGTCGCAAAGGTTATCTAGAAGCCCCGCAACTCCGCTTGTGGTTAGCACTTTTACCTAAAAGGTCATTGAAACTTAATAGGTTCCTGTACCGTAAGTGAGCATGCAAGATTACTACCACCGCCTAGCAAATCATATATATGTATATAAATAACAGAATTAATCGTATAAATCGTAAGCAATCATAGCATGCAATCAAAACCTTGTATGCATACATGGACCATATATGTACAAATAAAACAATTAGCATGTTAAACCTTAAATACATTTTCATTAAAACCGTCATAAAATATATATTTTCTAGGAGACACTAATAATAATAAATCAAATACAAAGGTCCAAGTTCTAAACAAGAAGTAATAACCAAGTTAGCTATGAAATAGGTGTTCATGCCATCCTCCCTAATCACGCCATCCATGTGGTTGGCGAAGGGAGTACTTGGCGATTGGCTAGAAGCCTAGCCATCCCGAATAGTGAAGTCCAAAGTACTTGGTGATACGGCTACAACCCTATTCACCCATATCGCAACACACTCACAGGCAATACCAATAGCAAAATACTACAAGGACAAAGGGGTTAGGATAGCTAAGTTCAAACACAGACCCACACAACGGATCACGAAGTGGATGAGGCAATAGCCATATAACTGGTGATCAACACACTCCACGTGGCGATTGAACACAACCTCTTGGTGATCCAAAAACATTCATCATCGGTTACAGATTCGATTCAAACCCAATTCTCAGCCATAACTCACAATTCTTAAATCATCGTTCTTGTAATCAAACCCTAAGTGTCAATTTAGGATTTATCACATAAACTCAGTCAATTTAGTTCCTATTTATATGAAACCTTACACCCTCTATTATCTTACTGTTCGAATGGATTCACATCCCATAAGTCATGATTTAATCCTTATAACCTATATAAGAATACATAATCAAAGATGAAAGGACTTACTTGAAGAACCAGATCACGAATCAATGAGAGTTCTTGTTTGTTCTTTTCGTCGGCCAAGAGCTCACAAAGAAAACCAAAACTACAGTATGATAGGTTTAGGTGGCTGCCACATATTTTAACCCATGATTATTAGTTCTAATCACCCCTTAATCCTCATATTATTCCCTTTAACCCCTATGGTCCTTTTCTTTTATTTTAGTTAAAACTATAACCTTTGAATCACTAAATACCCAGCAAAAGTCCAATATAAATAACAAAATATATACACGATTTCTAAAGATAGTACCTTGAAATATTGGTTGTTACAGATTGTTTTGTGGGTTTTGTATATAAGGCTGGTTTTGTACCGAACCTTATATGTGTGTGTATGGAGAAGTTCATTTGTGAACCGTTCTTATTGTGAGTACCGCGAGTTGTAACAACCACTAGGAGTATTTTGGTAATTTATATAATTACTCAATTGTGAATTGTATCGAGGTTAATGAATTATTATTTAATGAGCTTTGATTTTCTCAAATATCCATCGTTAATGAGGCAATCATTAGTCATTAATGAGGCAATCATTAGTCATTAATGAGCCGCCACAATTATTAGTCATTGATTTATTATAATCAATGACCAATATTGGTTCTCCCAGTACTCACAATAAGGATGGTTCTTAAATCAACCATCCCCTATACACACACACGTACATACATACACATACACGAGGTCGGTGTCGGGTACAAGTCCGGAGACTGAGGGTTTCCCCTTCCTCTCTCCCACCCGAATTCTAACTTCACAAGTTATGATGATTATTTCTTAAATAGTACTTAATCTTTAGGCAAATTATTTATAAAGTTGGTCGGGCTGGACTACCTGTAGTCGCATTTATACATATTCATATGTATTCATATCGTGTTGTGTTCAGGTTGGAGAGACACATATAACCCATTTAATTATATGGGTTAGCGTATTGTCTAGTCATTTGCATGTTGGCAGGTTGTATTTGGGTCAACGTGTTGGAAGGTCAGCACCAAACAATGATAATTTTGAACATCGGGATAGTTTTTGTTTAACTTTTCACAAACTAAAACTATCAAGAATATAAACTATGGGAGTCTGGATGATAATAACATCAAAACTTGTTTTATATATGAAAAGGATAAAATCTATATAAAAATTAAAAGGGTTGAGGAGTCGATCCGTTAAATTTTCATATGACCCTAACCCGACCTAATATACACGTGTCCATGTCAACCCTAACCCATCATATTTATTATACGTGTCAACTCAAACTCATTTATTTTCGTATCAGGTTCGCATTGTGTTTACTATATAGCTCTAGTATTATTTTAATTTTAAGATGAGTCATGGTCAATGGATGTTTGATAATAGCAAGAGCTTATGTGCAAAATCTTGAGTATTTGGATTAAAATAATTAAAGATGGTAAGGATCATCGGGTTATAGTGGAGAAGAAAAGGATTTGATGTTCTTGTAAATAACGTAAATATTTTAGACCGTTTATTTATTTTGAACAAATTAGAGGTGGTTTGAGACGCTTTAGGTTTATGGATCGTATACTTGTTGGTCATGACATGGTGAAACATTGGGTCTCGTTTGTTTTACAGAATTTGAATAAATAGAATGGAATTGAAATTAAATTCCGTGTTGTATTGCGTTTAGTAAACTTGTTTTTGAATATAATAATTCTTTAGGTATCGTTTGTTTCGAAGAATTCGAAAGAATGTAAAATTAACTTCAGAGGGAATAAACAAGTTTCAGACCGGACGAAATCGAATCAGGAACTAAGAATGAGTCCCAAATGGGTTTCGATTTATGTGTTAATCTCCGGAGCTAGGCTTATGGTTATGGGAATAAACGAGTAAAATTATTAAAGTCGGGACTTGGGGTGGACGCCACCAGCTCATGGTAGTCGGAGGTAGGGGACGGAATTACAGACCACCGTCGCTAATTGCTTAATATTTCTGTTTTGAGCCTTAAGCCCAGCATCAGCAAAGTTTAATTTTTCTGTTTTGGGCCTTGAGCCCAGCACTTGCAATGATATATATATATATAAATACTGTGAACCTGTGAGATATATGGGAATATATATATAGAGAGAAAGAGTTGGGTTTAAATAAAAAAAATACTAATGTAAAAAAAGTAAAGAGAAACGTGGACATGACACGTTACATAATGTGGTATTTTAGGTTTCTTTATAATTCTCTCTCTCTCTCTCCCCTGCATCCTTCGTCAGTTCTTAACCCTAAATTAGTTTATTACTTTAGCCCCATATCCCCTCCGCAGCAACTTCCGTCTCCCTCGCTACAATCTCCGCTTCCGCTGCAACCCTCTCTACCGCACGTACGTACGTCTAATGTTCCGACCTTTTGCTCTTTTGCCGTATCTCCATCTTCGGTCTGTCCTTTTTTCAAGTATGTAATTGTATACACCTTCTGACCTTTTTCGATGTGCTTAATCTTCGGTTGGTCCTTCGTTGATCTCCTTCAAATGCTTTCCCATGCTCCTTGCGTCTCTGTCTTTCCCATCTAACGTCATTGTCTCCATGGGCATCCCACATTCCATTCTTCAAGACTAGCTACTACTGGTTTCTGGTCATCGACTCGAACCTTTAAGAACAGTTGAACACGTCGGTTTGATCTGGAATTAAAAATGCTTATTTATTACCATTATTCATCGATAGAAAAACAAAAGGCAACATGAAAATGCTTACCGGAGGGTTGGATTTGAAATTTGCAGGCTCTAAAGTTAAAATGGGGAAATTTGCACGTTGTGAACAATGGGTTGTGCATCACTTTGTTCTTCATTAGGTCTTATGTATCGATATTTTTATGAATGAATTGTGTTATATATTCATGAAAATTAATATTCACAAAGAATCGGTGTATTGTGTATCTATATTACCAAATCATTGTAATAAAAAAATCTGATCTTGTCTGTGCATTTCAAAGTTTAATTTTTGGTTCTTCATTTTGATTCTTTAGTTCATCTTGTATCAAAAGTTAGATGTTCATCAGATATGGTTAACGTTAAGCATGGTTACAGTTGTGAATCAATTTTAGTCTGATTTGAATTTATAATTGATGATTTTTTGATGTGTATCAATTTTATAATTGATGATTCGTATTGTGCATAAACTGTTGTGTATCAAATTCGATTGCTTTGCATCAAATTTGATGGCTTTGCATCAACTTTGATGGTTGTGCATCAAATGTAGTTACTGAATTTGTTGTTTTCCAACAGTATTACATACCTACATATCAGGAAGCTGATATTTTAAAACTTTAAAGGTCAATTATACCCTTAACTGCTTTTTTCTAATTAATAAAAAAAGAAAAAAAACCACTTTTTAAGGAACAAATTTAAAAAAATTAATGACTGAGATTTCTCCTTACTTTTTGTAGCCTTTTTTTCTCTTTTAGTAGATCCCTTCCATATATATGTAAGGGAGAGTTCATGCGAGAAGCTTATTTTTTGCGAGAAGTGCGAAAACATTTACAACCATAAGATTTTAAATTATTAATATATTATCCATAAGGGTATTTATATATTTTTATCACCATTGTAACTAATTCAATTTTAATTTAAATTTGGTAATGAACTATTTCCTCTCTCTTGAAGATTTCGTTAGATTCCAAAGACATTCTAAACTAATTTTTTTATTTTAATTAAATAAATTTATAATTTAATAATGTTTAAATGTTCCGTATTTCAATATTCTTATGTTTTAATGATAATTTTTTATATACGTAAATAAAATTATTTAAACAGGAAAATTTATTTAGAGATGTTTGTTCACTAGTGATTCTTTTGATTAACTAGATAATTAATATTTAGTTCAGTTTTATAAAGTTCACTAGCGAACACAATCAAACATTTTATTCACACAATAATTATATTTTTTTAGCAATTTAAAATCTATTGACATGTTTTTGTTGGGAAGTTCAATAATGAACCAATAATAAAACTCTTATTTTTCCAAAAGTTTACGATGAAGTATTTAAAATAACTAACATCTTGTTTGTTCACTAAAAATCAACTATGACTTCAATCAACGAATCAACTCAAAAACTATTTTTTTCAAAAGTTTAGTATACACCAACTAAAATACCATTTTTTCCTTATAAGTACACTTATGAACAAGCTAAAAGTCTATTAAAAGCTTATTGTTCATTTTTGAACAATAACAAATAACAAAAAAAATTTACTACTAGGTTTATGGAACCAAAAAAAAGAATAAAAATTATTAGAAACTGCAATTTTTTCTTCAGCAATCATAAACTAACAAAATAAACCAACATGTTTATTGTTCATATATGTTGCAAGCTTGCAGCCCACCTTCCCATATACCTGACTATGGAAGCTTTTTGAATATTTAGAAGATCAACATATCAACAGGGATATCAAATGTTAAACTACAAACAGGGAATTGACCTCACAACACATGATCATGCTCAACAGGGTCGTTGTTAGAATCATTAGATAAGGACAACGATACTGTGTGAGAGATAAATTGAGATGAGGAGAGACAGAGGATGAGGGGAAGCAAGAGGCAACAAAGACAGTGATGGCGGTGGAGCTCTAACGATTGGTGATGGCTGAATATACGAGTAGTGGTTTACATAAGCTATACTAAGAAGGGAGAGATGGAGGATGAAGGGAGGTGAGAGGCGATAGAAATGGTGATGGTGGTGGAGTTATCGGTGATGGTTGAATGTGCTTTACTTTAAGAGCCGCAGTTGTGACCTGATCTTCAATGAAGCCTCTAACGTTGCGCAGGGCAAGTCCATAGAGGCCAACGGCCGGCACCCGGAAACTGAAAGATGAAGGAAGCGACGGTGTTGTTGTGTGGCGAGAGAAATAGACAAATGGTGATTAGGGTTTTCTTGCTTTCAAATTTTTTTTGGGGAAAGCGACGCAAGTCATTATAACGAGAAAGGTGAGGGGGAGATTAAATGGTAGAACTAAGGTAATATTTAGGGATAAATGTCTAATTTATCCTTTTTATTTAATTCAAATATCCTTAAAGATACAACTTAATTACTATAATGCCATAGTTTATAAAGATTTCTCGCACTTATACTAAAATGTAAGTTTCTCGCATGAACCACCGTCTCTTTCTATATATATATATATATATATATATATATAATCGCTATTTAGTGTACTAATTGGTTGCTAAGATAATGTTTTGTGCCTTAAGCCCATTAGTCAAGTATGTGTGTGTGTGTATATATATATATATATATATATATATATATATATATATATTTGTAGTCATGCTAACGTGATGAAAAGTGTACATAAATGTGTGTGTATATATATATATATGTATATATATATATATAGATATAGTTGTATAGGAGGAATTGCAAATTAGAGAAAAAGGGATGAATCACAATTTGTGCCTTGAATGTAATCACAAAACTAGTGTCAAATAGTGAATAGAAAAATAGTGCAAATCTGCTGAAAGATATGTTTAGACCATTTACTTCGGTAACTAGTATGTTTAGACTGTGTACTTCAGTAACGGGTATGTTTAGACCGTCTACTTTGGTAACGGGTATGTTTAGACGGTTTACTTCGGTAACGGGTATGTTTAGACTATCTACTTCGGTAACGGGTATGAGACCAACACTTTAGTGTCGGGTATGGGACCAACACTTCAATGTCAGGTATATTAGACCGTTGCGATGACAATGGGTATGATGAGACAGTCCCAGCAGGTGGGTATGATGAGACCACTTACTACGGTAGTGGGTATGAACTATGTGTTATATAAATGAACTGTTTGGGTTGTAAGTAGTGTATTCGCTAAGCTTTGTGCTTACAGTTGTTGTTTAACTTGTTTATAGGGGATAACCATGGTGTGACTCTAGCACGTAGTTGATAGCTCATCATTGGTTGCTTCCGCGGGATTTCCTTAATTTGTTTTGGATATCATTATTAATAGTTTGAACATTCTGTTGGGTTGTAACTAACATTTGTCAAATATAATTTCTACGAATATCCATTTATGATTTGAAATTGTTGTATTGTTATTCTTTCCAAAATAAAATAAAAAATTTGGGACGTTACAATCCCCTAAGGGACTTGACCCTAATTTGCGATTCATCCATCAATGAACTTTTTTCCATTGAGTTTATTACATCACTAGATTTACGATTCTCGTAATTTAAATACAGTTTTCAATTGATCCCATTCTATGTCCGATTTGCGATTCATTCGTCCTTTGAACATTTACCATTTAGCAGTTCTCATTGAAGCTTCTATCAATCAATGCTCATTCGGAACTTAACCTAAATTCATTATTTCAATCACATTATGTTCCTAACATCATAATAACTAACCGTTAGTGATTAATCGAAGTTTTAATGAGATTTGAGGGTTTAAAGTCCTATTTATGTGATTCGGTACTTCGATGATATGTGATAGCTCACAGCCACCCCTAAAACTCCATTGAAACATAACCAATTGCTACATAATCAATGTATATATGTTCACAAAAGCATTGAGAAGATTACGTGAAGTCTTTCCTTGTTTAAGAAATCGATTTGGAATAGTTCGATCCACTTTTCCTTTCGGTTTGGCTCTAGACTAGCTCCCAAAATCACCCAACAACTCTTGGTCTCTCAGAATGACTGAAATGATAGTAACCTTGGGCCATGTGCCGTAATTCATGCTTAAATACCCATCCCAAGTTTCTAACTGTCACACGTAGTCCTTTACTTTAGAAGTTCATATAAATTAAGCACTCACTTGAACAATTGTAACAGTTTTTTTTATTACCCGCATATACATATAGTTATTACGTTAGGAAAAAATGATTATTACAACTCTCCCTCACTTAAGCACGATTTCGTCCTCCAAATCTTCATGCCGGGTAACTCTTCCTCATTTCTTCCTCTGGTTTCGACATCCATTCTGAGCCCTTTTGATGCTCCCACTGCACCTTCATGATCCTAACCTGCTTGTTTCGCAACTTCTTGACTTTTCGTTCAAGTAACGCAACTGGTCTTTCGATGTAGTTTAGCTTTTTATCCATTATGATGTCTCTCAAAGGTACGAATGCTGACTCGTCTGCTAAATTTTGTTGTAAATGTGTTGCATGAAAAGTATTATGAATCTTTGACAGTTCCTCTAGTCATATGTAATTCCAGCCGATATGCTACCTTTCCAACCTTTGCAATTATTTTAAAAGGTCATATGTACCTTGGATTCACATTTCCTCGCTTATTAGGCCAACTCATCCTCTAGGTGGGTGATGTCACCCAATTTCAGATGTCTCAACTCAACATGGAAGGTATACCTCTTTCCATCAGCCTTGGTCATGTGAAAATGAACCATTTGGTAGTTGATGAAGTCGCACACCAGGTCAATTTTGACTATGGGGAACTTGGAAGCAACCTTTTTTTTTGACTCGCGTGGAACATAGCTGCAAATCTAACAGATCTTTCATGATGTGGATGGTTAAGAATATAAATATCAACCATCTCTACCAGCTGTTCCGCATAGATTTAGGGAATCCTTTCTTGAAGATAAGGCATCCCTAACCACTTGGTTGGCCAGCGAGGCTGGGACTTTGTAAGTGCTTCCCTTGGCCTGATGTTTTCAATAGTTTGCCTTGCTGCTATAACCCTTTCGTGAGTGGCCAAAGGTCTAGGTCCTCCATGATAAGTTTGAGGTACATGCCACTTACTTTCCTGCTTTGCTGATTGTTGTGGTTGTTGTTGACTTATCAGATCTGTCGAAGTTATGTTGAACTACCCTTGAGATGGGGGAAAGATGTCAAGCAGCTCCCGGTTGACCGTTGTAAATACCTATCTGATGCCGATCAAGGGTTGCTCCTCCTCCTCCACTGCCTCTGATACTGGCCTTTTGCCTCTAGCTCTGTCTGTTGAGGTTTTTGGGAGGGAAGGTTGGTTCAGGAACATTTGTTAGGATTTGAGGGATTTGGATTTAGGGAATTTGGATTTGCGGGGTTTCGGGTATCTCTGCTTCTAGCTCTACCTCAGCTCCTTGACTGAACTCAAATTCAAAGTCCGTTCCTTGTTGTTTCTCACCACCCCCACTGCCACTACCACTAGCACCCTCCTGAGGCGTTGATACCGGAGTGGCTTCTATGTGTAAGTTCGAGCTTTGAGCACCGATGTATCTCTTACCAACCCTCTGCTGCTTCTCCCCCTCATGATGTCCTGTATCCTCAGGATCATCATGCCTCCTTTTTCATGAATCTGCTTGTACTTTGCATGAGGTTTTCACTACTTCTAGCCTCTGCCCGATCCCAGATATGGCTGTGGTTAGGGAATTTAGGGCTTGTAATATAGTTTCATTGAAAGTGTTTGAGCTAGAAGGTGGGGCTTGGGGTTGTTGAGATTGCAGTGCTACCAGTAGATTGGTTTGCTCATATGTGGGTTGAGCAACACTGTTAAGTTTGGCGTGGAGCAGGTCCTTAAGTTCATTGACTGAATAATCTCGCTCAATAACCATGGGTGGTTAGGTGGATAAGGTTTGTACAGTGGTGACTTCGGATTGGAGAGAATTAAGTTGGTTTTGGAGTGAGGTTTCAATGTTGGAGGCCCGGTTGTTTATCACCTCTCTCATATTAGATTCAATGAGAGAACTTAGAATCCATATAGATCGTTAGTTTGGTGGTAACCCCGAGCTCACGCAGCGGCCCGGTTCGCTCACGAGTTGTAGCAACCCTGTAGCCCACACTCAGTGTTGGCATGGTGGTAGCACCGGTGGGACTTCCACTTGATCCTCGCGTTACCTCTGTAGGAGAGGCCGGTACAAGTGTGCCGGCAACATCACAAAGATGTGCAGCAGCTGATTGTGTCCTAGAAAAAATATATATGCCAGTACGAGTAGGTTCTAGACTCAATTGTGATGGAAAGAAGGTCGTAGATGGAAGAGACGATCCACTAATTTCAAAGCCAGCGCACTCCGAATTGAATGAGCCGCCGAATGTGTATGTGTGATATCCTCATGGAATGAGACGACCAACATTTGAGTGAAGGCTGTGTGGATGGAGGGGATCGGTGCTTGCACCGGTGGGATGCCAGTGTCTATTTCAATACCAGCCTGAACATTATCTAAGCAGGTGTGGCTTCCCGGCTTTTGTCGGCCGGGGATCCCTCACTCTCATCTTTTTCTTTCTCACACTCTCTCTTTCACTCACTTCTTCCTCTTTTATCACATCATCCTTTTCCATACTTGGGACATCACAAAAAGTTGCAGACATTTCGGATAAGCCCTGGTGAATATTTTTATGAGTGTTTGACATCTGCCGAGTTGACTCAGTAGGATCTCCTTGATGTTCTGGCGCGAGGGGGAATGACTGGTCAGAGTCAGAGGACTTATTCTTCGTCCTTTCTGATGAGGACTTACTAACTGATTTTTCACTGGTGGAGGCCTCAGAATCACTGAAATTTAATTGATCAAAAGCAGATGCATGATGATATCCCTCACTATCGTGTATCACTCCGCCCTCACCACTTCCACCACCCCTCTCTAGATTTTCTGTCTCTAGCTCTGCCTTGCTTGAAGCACCCCCGTGCTAAGGAGCTCCTAGACCACTAGGACCCTACCGGGTGCTACCGCCCCTGGGGTAGGCACAACTGGCTCTGGTTGCACCGTAGGAGCTATCCTATTAACTCTCAAGTACCCCGTCACTGCCTCACTCTGCTGATCAAGAATTTGGATAAGTGCAGGTGGCATGGGCATTGTAATAAGGTCCGAGAACTCCCTTAGCCTTAAAAATCATTCGATTCTTTGTATGTGAACTTGAGCATTGTTAGCCGGCGGGGAATTATACATGTTGGAACTCGTGGTAGGCACAAACGCAGCGGAAGCAAACAAGAAAAGTAGCATGCAAGACAAAAAGAAAGCACACACAAAGGCCACAACTAGTTCCAATGGTGGAACACACTACAAAGCAAATTGCAACTAAAGAACAAGAAGAAGGAGTAGAAAGTACCTCCTTACCATGGCTGGAATTCGAGCTCTACATGTGGATTGGGATGAAGATGAAGAAACAAAAGGCTTCTTCTCCATTGCAAGTCCACACCAAGTATGCTTAATCCCATTGTACTAGCAACCCATAGATGAACGTCCACCATGACTTCACCATCTGAAACAGCCTAAAGATATTCTCCTCTTGCACCAATGATCTTCATATGAACACTCACGATCACCATCTTAGTGTTGTAGCATGAAACCCATTTAGTACCAAGAGAGAATATGGAGTAGAGATAAGTTGTATATTGTTGCTTGTGTTCTACAGCCTCAAACCATGCCTATTGACACCAGAAACTCGGCCAAATTGCATGTCATTTGATTGGACCATCAAATGGTCCAATAAAACACAACTGTCACTGCAGCTACCCTCTTCACGACCCCTCACGGGCTCTCACGGGTCGTGAAGCCTAAGTGCGCCACGAGGGGACTTAGAACTCCACGAGCCGTGCCGCCCGGTCGAGACTCGTGAGGGCATCTCCTTCACGACCTCGTCACGGGCCGTGGAGCACAAAGGCATCACGACGCGTGGCGGTCGTCGAACACTTTTGATTCTTTGACCCGTGGAGCACCCTTCACGGTCGTGAAGCCCTGAACCAAAACACTTTTGATTCTTTGACTTTCTCCATCCACATAAAGCTGTCGGGATCAATCCTTGGCGTGTGACCCAATAGGCTCGCGCTTCATTAGCAGTGATACCGGCATACGTGTGTCAGTGGGCAGATCTCTATCAAACTCCCACTTGCACATGACACACCGTACCCATATGCATCACAGACAGGGAGCGGCCTCTAGCAAGACATCCTTGCCCCCAAATCAACACGAGGTATGTCATCCCTGACAAGTACCTAATCACAATCCAAACGGGTTTGAAAAGGTCCTATAGATAAGTGATCAATCATCCTATTTTTCGCGATATCCGGGTGAACACGAGACATGGTACAAAGTCATTCTCCGATCGTTCACGATTATGTTTCTCGATCAAGATTGGTGGTGACCAAAATATGCAAGTTGCAACTGATCAACTATCATTGCAAGCATGAGCACGGCCGTGCATTTTGGTGTCAGCGCCCAATCATCGAGGGGCCTAGGGATATCTCTCTAAGCAGAGGAACAAATTCCTTCGACTACATTACCCCATTACATTGGCAATACTTTGCCCAAAAGACTCCTTTATAGCAACCAGTTACGGACTGCGTTTGAAAGCAATCAGAACAAGGCAGACCAATGTCGTGGAAACACATGTATCTCTGGTCTAAGGACGAAATGATATTATCATCCTGAGTTACTCTTGACATGTACCATGAAGTACACTCAGGTGTGGGTCATCCAATCACTTGAAACTCTTTTCAAGTATAGGTAAAGTATTGCGTCTCTCGTATCCAATCCCTATTAAATACACGACCAATGCTTTCCTTCAGTCTTTGTTCAAACTTCCTTCCGATGAAGAGTGACTGACTGTGGACATTTAGAATGTAAAACATTCAGGGAAGTGGTAAACATGCTAAGATGGAACACAATAAAGGCAACTGAGAGTACCCGCTACACGCGTATTAACAAATCCCCATTTGATAATCGATACTAGCATAAGCACAATGTTGCTTAACGTTCCCATAATCAGCATATCAAAATTTCAACTAAAACAAACTCAAGCCAAGTCTTTGCAAGCATTAGTATGTCAATCATCACTATCTTGCAACTATGGCTTTAGCAAAACGGATCTGCCACCATGCTATCCGTGTGTATTCGTAAGATGACCATATCTCTACCTCAACCAATCACTCAAAAGTGTGCGTTGGTGAGATAACGGTCTTTTGTCAAGCTATCGCACCTTCATTGATTCATCAGAACTCAATAAGATCAAGGATGCTTGAGATAAAGGTTATCTTTCATAAGCCATCGTACTCTCATTGTCTCATAAGATCCCAATAGAGTCAGCGATGCTTTGAGAAGCATACTTATTAACACCATATTTAGTAGGATCACGAACCCCGATAAAGATCGGCAGTTATCCTAAGAAGTATATAAGCTAGCATTTGAATAACAACTTATTCTATGTTGCTTCTTACTATAGATCAACAAGAACATATTTCGATATTTCTTTAACTCCTTCCATAGGTTTTGTATATCCTATAATCGTTATGGATGCGTAATTCTTGATTTAAGATTTTTCAAGTGAAATCAGGATATTATCTCCAACACGATGTATATACTAGACATATTTAGAATAGGATTACAAAATGCTCCCACTAGCTCTGGCATTCTTCCATGTTTCATCATTGCTATTTGAAAACTCAAACAAATGATTTTCATATCAACGCAAAGATTCTAACATTGAGATGGCAACATAAGTCCACAAGTGGACTACTTAGGGTTTGTAGATTTCATTAGGATACTTATTGATAGTAAAAGACCCTCGAAAATGTTGTGAGCATTTCCTCAGAAATTCCTATTTAGGAATGTAGTCTTCACTTCTATCCAATATAGCCTAAAAGGCACTTATAAAATAAGTATCCGTGTGGACTTCAACATAACCACCGGGAGAATGTTTCTAGATGATACCTTCCTCATGGTCAATCATCGTGAAACCATTCCTACCTGTCGGTATTTGAAGTAGTCTACAAACTTATCCATGTTTGGTCTATTTCCTCAAATAACCAATCACACCTCGCGGGTTCACACCCAAGTGTAGGATCAACCAAGTCGAAACCTTGGATATCCATCATGGATAGCATCTCATCTTATCATTTCCTCCTTTCTCCTAGCGGACTCCAAGCCCACTACGCTTTCCGGCAGTTGACGCATTCATCATGAATCATCATTAAGTTGTCTTCCTCAGATATAACGAGTTATATCTTTCTGGTCTTATGACAACTTCTACCAAGAGGTAATGATTTTATGCCAGGTTCTCCAGCATTGCCATGCTGAGTTTCAATCATTTCTGATTGGATTCTAGTGTCAACATCAGGTTCTTCCATTCAAGGTATACTTTACTCTCACTAGCATCCATGGATATTAATTTCTTAAGAGACTCTACCTTTGAGCAACTTACAAGTTCTCACAAGGTTTGTCAAGAAAAATATCCCATGGTCTTAGTAGAGTACCTAATGGAGTAAATACCTCTAGATCCTGGGTTCCTCCACCTCACGTCTAAACGTAGGCTAGACAATCCAGACTTTGGAATAGACAAACAAGGATCCTCCTTTTTGTCATATCCTCTAAGGCGTTTACATGACCATCTTTGTTGTTTATAAGATTTAGAACTCATGCCCACCATTTGGAGAATGACCCAAAACAATTTTGGACATAAAAGTGTAACCTATCAAAATGTCCGGTTCCTCCTTTAGACGACCACATGTAACAATGTGTCTTAAGAGGAATGAATTGTGAGACAATCCCATAATTCTTATGATAGTCACATAATATATAAAGCTAAGGTACTCAGCATCTTAACTAGATCCAAGTATCATAGTTGCATTGCCCTCTCTATCATGTACCTCGTTATGGTGAGTTTTGAACACCTCTAAGGTTTCAAAACTAGTCCATTAAAATAGACTTACCATCCCTTCTACCATCACCGGTAAAGGTAACAAGGTATCTAAAGTTACTCCTTAATGTTTGCTTGAACGGTCAACACACTAAAAGTGTGAACGAAATCCAACAAGCTTTCAATCCTCTCACATACTCAAGTGAAGGATGTTTAAGTCATTTAACCTAATAAACAAGATATGCATTCAACATTTGACCCATGGTCAAAGGGTTCCAAGTTCCTAAACCTCACGGATCTTGGTGAAGCAAGTCTTGTTTATATAGCTAAATCGACTTCTACATAAGGATAACTTATTAGTACATTTATGATCGTTCTATTACTCCTTAAGCATAAGCTTATTTTAAATGCCACGACATGGATAAACTTTGAAATAAATCACCACTAATTTCAAAAGTCAAAGTAATATCCATCGTCAACAAAGGCGTTTAGATATAATGTTTCTAGCCATACATGGCATAAACATACATCCAATAAAGTAATAGAATAGCTAGAAGGAAAGGCAAGATAAAAACTTCCAATCCTCTCAATAGGGACAACAACTATGTTTCCCTTTTCGAATTCCAACTCTCCATGCCTCATCCGCCGACTTCTCTTTTAACACCTTCACTTTGTGACAAACAAATTTGTGACAAACGTGAGTGTTATTGCTAGCGTTTAAAACCTAGCCTTTAGAAGTAGAAGAGCAATGGAGTTTGATCATGAATGTTCCTGAAGTCAAGGAGCTAATTTCTCTTACTCATAAGTGATTTTAGCTCTTTCAGGCTCATAGGGCAGTCGTGGTGGCGCCAATTTTCCAATCTTTCCGCGGAAGTAGCAAATTACCCCTTGTGGAGTCATATCTTGAGGCACAATCCCATTGCCCTCTGACTTCACATATATGGTAGGTTTGGTAAAACCAAACTTTCCACTTGAGGTCAATTTCTTCTTCTCGGTTTCTTGTTCCTTTATAATGTTAGAAGGAGTTGGTGAGGTAAGTCATACTTTGGCCATGCAGGACTTAGCAGTCCATAACATGCCATAATGCTTTATCAAGGACTTCTCCATATTGTGCATGTGATAGTTCATAATGAACTATTTACATCACGTGGGCAGGGACTTTGGACAATTTTCATTCACCACAAGCTCCCTCCCTATGGCGAATCCATGCCTCTCCTTTAGGTCCACGTACCTCTCTAACTCAAGGATATGGACACTAATTTTCCCGCCTTCATGCATCCTTCAACCGATCAAGACCACGATGCACTTTTACATGCATGTAGAGGTCTAGGTCGCGTTGGTAGCATTTTGGCTCTAGAAGGGATTTCTCTATAATGTGCAACTTTGACTCATGGTGGAAGACACTCCTCAACAACCAATCCTAGTCCACGAAGTCCACATTAGTGAGTCTCACCTTCTTTAGGAACGAACCGAGTTTTAAGTTGAAGTGGTGTCGTTAACGTTTGCCAATTAAAGATATAAGAATACATGTTTTAGTTAGTTTTGATACAATCCTCGTTACGATAATTACCCATTTAGTTTTAAGAAAACCAATTATCTTAACAAGGGCTAAGAACCTTATTTCACTTCACTACATGACGGGTTTGCCGCGGATCACTTCATGAAGTTATTTAGGCCGGTAAACGCTTTACCAATTGCAATCCGAGATTACAACTCTTAGACACTTGCGGGATCCATCAACACTCATAGCGTCGGTTTGGCATGTTTGATCCCTTCTCACACCAATTCCTTGTTAAGCCGCTTTGGCAACTCGGTATAGGCACGACAATTACCAAGGCGTATTAAGTTGGAATTGTAAGTCGTCCATCAAGATAAACGGTGACAACCTTGACAATCATTGGCTCGTGCTTAGCTCGACAACCAATAATTTCAAGTCGCCACACTCACCTTCCACACAGATCCACATGGAACAACTCGTGCTTAGCTCGACAATCATCCCAGGCATCACTAGATTCGGGTGGTGTCATCTTACGGGTGGCATGTGATTTACGTTTGAGAAAAACGGGACTTTTGTCTTTCCGGTTTTAAAAAACCTCTTTTCAAGTTGTTTAACAAACAAGTGACAAAACGCATTTTTCACTTTAATATAAACAAATTTATATTTATTTGTTAATCGTGAGCGCGCGGGGTTTGTTAAACAATTTAACAACTCTTGTGATTTTATTATTTTGAAAAGTTTTCTAGCATGTGAAGATCCTAACAACCACGCAAGAAAATAACAAAATAAATCACAACCACGCACAAAGCAAATATCCGGTAACACGCCCCAAAACCCTATGCGCCCTCCCCGTGAGCCAAACGGAGAGAGCAAGGCCAAACTAAGGACACAACCAAATGGCCTCGCCGGGAGTGCTCCCACTGAATCCGTCATCTCCAAATGATCCACCAGATCCAATATAGCCGAGACGTCTCTCCCACGACTCTCGATGGTTGTCTTTGGTCTTCTTTTCACAATTACAAACAATTTGAAAAGAAATGGCGTGCAAGCCGCGATTGCTATTCTAAGCTACTTACAACAAGTACAAAGGAATGCAATGGCATGCAAGCCATAAATAAATTTACAAATCTACAAACCGAATTAAATATTATTACAAACCATTGTGACTAAAAGTCACCAAATGAATGAATACATAAATAAACAACCAAACAACCAACACATAGGTCTAACGGGCAAGGCGTTACTGGACACAACAACAACCACAAACAAAACATGGTGTGCCACAACAAAACCATGCAAAATGTATCTCAATTAAGATTGTTCAAACATGCAAAGCACTCAAGGCACAAAAGGAACAATCCTTGTACATATGCATTAGTATCCCAAACACTTTGAGAACACATATTCATATATACACAATATAAGTATATGCATGTGTGCATTTTATGCCAAAACCACCCAATACATATAAATATATGAATCAAGACACATAAACAGGGCTTTTCAAATGTCCAAACAACAAGGACAGATTCTGGAAAAACAGAATCACAAGGTGCTAAAACCGAAAATTTATTTCTTTTAAAAAACAAGGATAAAAACACTGTTCACGAGACCTTCACGGCCCAGAAGCCTTCACGGGCCCTCACGGCCCGTGAAGCCCATGAGCTCCACGACTCTGACACAGTCAAAACCTTTCACGAGCGACACCCCATGAAGCCACTCGTGTAGGCTTCACGACCCGTGAAGCCAAAACCTCCACGGCCCGTGAAGCTCATCTGGACAGAATGTCCATTTTCGGTGGTGACTTCGGATTGGAGAGAATTAAGTTGGTTTTGGAGTGAGGTTTCAATGTTGGAGGCCCTGTTGTTTATCACCTCTCTCATATTAGATTCAATGAGAGAACTTAGAATCCATATAGATCGTTAGTTTGGTGGTAACCCCGAGCTCACGCAGCGGCCCGGTTCGCTCACGAGTTGTAGCAACCCTGTAGCCCACACTCAGTGTTGGCATGGTGGTAGCACCGGTGGGACTTCCACTTGATCCTCGCGTTACCTCTGTAGGAGAGGCCGGTACAAGTGTGCCGGCAACATCACAAAGATGTGCAGCAGCTGATTGTGTCCTAGAAAAAATATATATGCCAGTACGAGTAGGTTCTAGACTCAATTGTGATGGAAAGAAGGTCGTAGATGGAAGAGACGATCCACTAATTTCAAAGCCAGCGCACTCCGAATTGAATGAGCCACCGAATGTGTATGTGTGATATCCTCATGGAATGAGACGACCAACATTTGAGTGAAGGCTGTGTGGATGGAGGGGATCGGTGCTTGCACCGGTGGGATGCCAGTGTCTATTTCAATACCAGCCTGAACATTGTCTAAGCAGGTGTGGCTTCCCGGCTTTTGTCGGCCGGGGATCCCTCACTCTCATCTTTTTCTTTCTCACACTCTCTCTTTCACTCACTTCTTCCTCTTCTATCACATCATCCTTTTCCATACTTGGGACATCACAAAAAGTTGCAGACATTTCGGATAAGCCCTGGTGAATATTTTTATGAGTGTTTGACATCTGCCGAGTTGACTCAGTAGGATCTCCTTGATGTTCTGGCGCGAGGGGGAATGACTGGTCAGAGTCAGAGGACTTATTCTTCGTCCTTTCTGATGAGGACTTACTAACTGATTTTTCACTGGTGGAGGCCTCAGAATCACTGAAATTTAATTGATCAAAAGCAGATGCATGATGATATCCCTCACTATCGTGTATCACTCCGCCCTCACCACTTCCACCACCCCTCTCTAGATTTTCTGTCTCTAGCTCTGCCTTGCTTGAAGCACCCCCGTGCTAAGGAGCTCCTAGACCACTAGGACCCTACCGGGTGCTACCGCCCCTGGGGTAGGCACAACTGGCTCTGGTTGCACCGTAGGAGCTATCCTATTAACTCTCAAGTACCCCGTCACTGCCTCACTCTGCTGATCAAGAATTTGGATAAGTGCAGGTGGCATGGGCATTGTAATAAGGTCCGAGAACTCCCTTAGCCTTAAAAATCATTCGATTCTTTGTATGTGAACTTGAGCATTGTTAGCCGGCGGGGAATTATACATGTTGGAACTCGTGGTAGGCACAAACGCAGCGGAAGCAAACAAGAAAAGTAGCATGCAAGACAAAAAGAAAGCACACACAAAGGCCATAACTAGTTCCAATGGTGGAACACACTACAAAGCAAATTGCAACTAAAGAACAAGAAGAAGGAGTAGAAAGTACCTCCTTACCATGGCTGGAATTCGAGCTCTACATGTGGATTGGGATGAAGATGAAGAAACAAAAGGCTTCTTCTCCATTGCAAGTCCACACCAAGTATGCTTAATCCCATTGTACTAGCAACCCATAGATGAACGTCCACCATGACTTCACCATCTGAAACAGCCTAAAGATGTTCTCCTCTTGCACCAATGATCTTCATATGAACACTCAAGATCACCATCTTAGTGTTGTAGCATGAAACCCATTTAGTACCAAGAGAGAATATGGAGTAGAGATAAGTTGTATATGGTTGCTTGTGTTCTACAGCCTCAAACCATGCCTATTGACACCAGAAACTCGGCCAAATTGCATGTCATTTGATTGGACCATCAAATGGTCCAATAAAACACAACTGTCACTGTAGCTACCCTCTTCACGACCCCTCACGGGCTCTCACGGGTTGTGAAGCCTAAGTGCGCCACAAGGGGACTTAGAACTCCACGAGCCGTGCCGCCTGGTCGAGACTCGTGAGGGCATCTCCTTCATGACCCCTCACGACCTCGTCACAGGCCGTGGAGCACAAAGGCATCACGACGCGTGGCGGCCGTCGAACAATCGTTAGGGCAGCCTGCTTCACGACCCGTGGAGCACCCTTCACGGTCGTGAAGCCCCGAATCAAAACACTTTTGATTCTTTGACTTTCTCCATCCACATAAAGCTGTCGGGATCAATCCTTGGCGTGTGACCCAATAGGCTCGCGCTTCATTAGCAGTGATACCGGCATATGTGTGTAAGTGGGCAGATCTCTAACAATACAGTAGCCCTCGAGATCATTTTGAATGGTAGTTAGGAAGCGTTGAAATGGTATGTAAGTTTTTCGTCTCGAGGTAGCCTTTTCGTTGACAAACGAACAATCTCCTCGAATATGATGGTGGCGTAGTCAAGGTGCATGTGATATGCAACACCTACAAGTAGTTGTATCGAATAGTATGATCCACCATTAGTGCCACAGTGGACTCCAGTAAGAGTGTGGAATATGATCATCGCTATGGTTTACTAGAAAGGAACCAGGTTGGTCCAGGTTGGTCCGTTTGAACCGATTAGTTTGAGTCAGCTCCCCGTTGTAGCCTAGCCCATGAATCATTTGCAGAAGTTCATCAATAGGTGGTGTCTCATCAAATTCAGTTTTATTTGGGTAATGGGTGGCTTCGGGTAGATGCAACAGGTAGCGAAGTCTGGCGGCTGAGAGGGTTACGTGGCCATTTTCAATCCGGCTATTGAGGCACCGATGTCCACGGCGTGTGACTCCCTCTGTAAAGGTATACCAGAGTTGTTGGAGGTAGATTTCTGGGACATGGGTAGTAGAGGCGTGTGGGCTAGCAGTTATGGCTCTGCATAGTGGGTGAGCTGTTATGATTTCGGAGATTAGAGGTATTTTTGTGTCGGTGGTTAGGTCCAGGTATATGTTATTTGTGTTGGTGTCTAGTCGAGCATCGGTGGGGACTAGAGATTCTTTAGGAAGAGGTTGGCGAACAACGGGTTAATTACAACAGCCATATGAAACAAGTAATAAATAATAAGTATGCAGATACGGCAGACAGTTGACAGTTTTAACATGTGAATATGATTTGTCATGTTGAGAATTTTCATATGTGAAATAGATAGGTTTAATTTGGTCTCTTGTTTCAATTGAAGTGTGAGCATTTGAAAACCTTGAAAAATATCCTAAGTGTTGAAAGTCGGACCATTGTGAAAGTCGGACCAATGTGAAAGTCGGACCATTGTGAAAGTCGGACCAATGTGAAAGTCGGACCAATGTGAAAGTCGGACCAATGTCAAAGTCGGACCAATGTGAAAGTCATACCATTGTGAAAGTCGGACCAATGTGAAACTCAAAGGTCGGACCAAGTGTTAAACACAAAGGTTGGATCAAGTGTGAAGCACAAAGGTCGGACCAAGTGTTCTCACTATTAATTCGGATCAATGAAGATCACATGAGTTAGGGTCACATCATCAAAGGTCATATGAGCAAAATTCAGATCAAAAGTCGCATGAATAAAGGTCGGATCAAAGGTCGCATGAACAATGGTCAGATCAAAGGTCACATGAACAACTTTTCATTTAAGTCGGATCAACTATAAGTCAGATGAGTGACTTTTAGTTAAGTCGGATCAACTGAAGAACACCAAAAGTTGGACCAAACATACACTTTGACGGTTTTGAAATTTGAATTTCGTTATCTATTCACACCATTGTTTACCAACACAAATTTGATACCTGTGAGTTCGCAATTCATTCTAAAACTGTTTGTTGCGTTAAGAGAAACCAAAAACATCAATTTTGAAGGAATTTTCAACCAAAAGGAACTGTTCTACCGAAGACGCTAACCATGAGAAAACCCTTCTGAAAATCATAAAATCATGCATGGTTTGAGTCTAATTTGTGTATCAAGTGGTTCGCACATGCTCAAAACATGATTACAACGAGTTTTAACCTTCAAATAACACCATTTAAGGTGGTTTTGAGTTCAAAATTTAGAAAATTCAAACTGGTCAAGAACAGGGTAGAAAATAGAAGGAAATCAACTCAAAATCCTCGATTTTATGTTGTTTTTCAGTCCCATTGTTGTTTAGCTTAGTTGTTGATGATTGAGAACTTGATTACAGGCTCGAAATGCACACACATAGACAATTTTACTCGAAGAATGAAGAAGAGAAGGAAGAAGATGAACAATGTTTGCTTTTTGACAGTTGTAAAAGCGTGGAGAGAAAGAAAAGGTCAGAACGACTCTTTTATAGAGTGATCCGAATTTTTGATTCTACACGGTCCAACCCATTTTGTTTTGTGGGCCTAATCCAAACTAAAGTCAAACTTGTTTTATTTTGTTTTTGTTTTTCTGGATTTTATACATATTAATTTTTTATTTTTGTTTTCTTTAATTTTTGATATAATGAAATGAACTCCCCCTTGACAATTGAACAGATAGAAATTTTCAGATGTGAAAATTTGGAGTTCTCCAGCTTCGGTGTTTGTCTGTTTTAGTTGATGTTTTGATTTTCTCCCCCTACATGAATGCATAATAATGAGTTCTTGTAGACTAGCGAACCACAACGCTCCCCTAGACCGGAGCATCTTTATTCCTGCACACTTAACATAACCACGCATAATACCGTATGAAAAATTAAAGATAGATCAAAATAGGGAGGGACTGTGGTGTAATGTATTACGTTTTCAAATTCAACATTCCGATCTTAAAAACCAAAAAGTTAAACCGTACTGTAATTCAATGAGACCCTTCTCCACATTATATTTTAGGAAGTGTTATCTGATATCAATGTGCTTGGTTTTGGAGTGATGTACCAGATTGCACGAAATTGCAATTGCACTCTGAGAGTCACACAACAAGGAAATCTTAGAGTATTTCAGGCCAAAGTCTCTGAGTTGAGTTCTCATCCACAAACTCTATGAGCAGCAACTCGCAGCAACTAAAAATTTAGCTTCTGCAGTTGACGTGGATACACAGTTCTGTTTCTTAGAACTCAAGCAGACTAAACGATCTCCCAAGAAGTGTGCACTACCGGATGTGCTTTTGAGGTCTATCATGCATCCGGCATAATCTGAATCGGAATACGCAAGCAATTCAAATGACGATTCGCGGGGATACCATAGACCAAAGTCAGGGGTTCCCTTCAGATATTTCAAAATCCGTTAGACAGCAAAAAGATGTAATTCTTTGGGGTTTGCTCGAAAGCGAGCACACAGACATGTAGAAAACATTAAATCTGGTCTACTAGCTGTTAAGTACAATAAAGAGCCAATCATGCGCCGATAAGTTTTCAAGTCAACTGCCTTTCCATCAAGATCAGCACATAACTTGGTTTTAGAAGACATGGGAGTGGCTTTCGACGAGCAGTCGAACATTTCATATTTTCTTAGTAAATCGTTAATGTGTTTAGATTGATTTATGAAAATGCCATTAGATATTTGTTTAACCTACAATCCAAGGGAGAAATTTATCTCCCCCATCATGCTCATTTCAAAATTGCTCGCCATTAGTTTTGAAAACTCAAGACTGTATGACGGGTTTGTAGAGCCAAAGATAATATCATCTACGTAAATCTGGACTAGAATATAGTCATCTTCGATATTCTTAGTTAACAAAGTGGTGTCTATCCTTCCTTTGGAGTACCCTTCACGAACCAGATAGGCTGAGAGGACATCATACTAGGGTCGAGGAGCTTGTTTGAGTCCATAGAGAGCCTTGTCAAGAATGTAAACATCGTTAGGTCTTTTAGGGTCAACAAATCCCTCTGGTTGGGATACATATACTTCCTCCTTCAGGATTCCGTTTAGAAAGGCCGTTTTGATGTCCATTTGGTAAACTTTGAAATCCCTATAGGCAACATAAGCTAGAAATACCCGAATAGCTTCTATTCGGGCAACAGGAGCGAAGGTTTTGTCATAGTCAATCCCTTCCTGTTGATTGTATCCTTTAGCTACCAGACGAGCCTTGTTGCGTATTACGATTCTATCCGAGTCCTTTTTGTTCTTGAAGACCCACTTGGTACCTATTATAGATTTTCTTTCAGGTCGAGGCACCAATCTCTAAACTTTTAGCCGTGCGAACTAATCTAATTCATCTTGCATTTCTAGGATCCAGTTAGCATCTTCCAGGGCATCAACAGTGCGCGTAGGTTCTATCAAGCTTAGAAAACTTGAAAACTGACACTCATTGGCTGTGGAAGATCGGGTTTGAACACCAGTGTCTTTGTTGCCAATTATGAGTTGGTGTATCATTTGTTCGGGTGTCATCTGTGTGAGGAAAGAAGTCATCCAATCTCTATTGAGTGGATGTTTCCTCTGTTGGTGTATATGATTCTGGATTGTACTGAGGGGTCGTATCTCCTTGGACCTCAGTGTTTGCATCTTCATCAGTGTTGGCAAGGGAGTTTGATGTAGTGTACCTATCACCCAAAATAAGGAATGGGTCAACAGCAAAGAGGTCTTGATGTAGATGCAATTGCCGTTTACTGTGAGAGTTCAAGAGATTCTTGAACATCTGCAGACCTATCATTTGGTACAAAATTAGTTCCAGAGTCACTATCTAAGAACTCAAATATGTATTTCAAGTCAGAAGACTCTTTCGCATTAGGTATATTTGTTTCTTGTCGATTAAGTGCCGGTCCTAAACTGATATGTCCAGATAGGATTGCCAGTGACTCTTAAGAAAACATGTTGTGATTAAGGTATCATCAAAAGTCACATTAATACTTTCAACCACTACGTTAGTTCATTTATTCAACACGCGAAATGCTTTTGACTCTTGCGAGTAACCAAGGAAAATTCCTTCGCCTGCTTTAGAATCAAATTTTCTGAGGTTAGCTCTTTCGTTAAGGACAAAGCACCTATTACCAAACACATGTAAATGTTTGATATTAGGAACTATGTCATTTTCAAGTTCATAAGGAGTTTTATTGAAGCGTCGGTGTAGAAGAGATCTGTTTTGCGTATAACATGCTGTGTTGACTGCTTCCGCCCAGTAAGAAGGTGGTAGATCAGCATGAGATAACATGGTTCTAGCAGCTTCCACTAGCGTTTGATTTCGTCGTTCAACCACCCCGTTTTGTTCTGGGGTGTATGCTGCTGAGAACTGGTGTGTGATCCCCATAGAGTCAAGAAAGGAATCCAAGATTTTATTCTTGAATTTGGTGCTATTGTCGGTTCTGATCGTTCCAACTTTTGCTTGTGACTAATTCTGCACCTGCTTGAGAAAGGAGATGATTGTTGATGAAGCTTCATCTTTAGTTGTCAAGAACTTGACACATGTATATCATGAGTAGTCATCTACTATCACGAGGATATACCTCTTCCCATTCCTAGATTGCAATCTCATCGGCCCACACAAATCCATGTGGAGCAACTATAGAGGGGTTTTTGTGCTCGACACTTGTTTACCTTGTGTGAAGCTCTTTTCATCGTACCCTTCTCACAATGCTCGCACATATGTTCTTTTTCAAACTTCAGCTTAGGCATCCCACGAACTAAATCAAATGTTACCAGCTTGTTGATGTTTTTAAAGTTGAGGTGAGGTAGTTTCCAATACCACATCCACGTGAGTTCCGATGAGGCCTTTGACAGAAGACAGACAGACTATTTGCCGTCCAGGTCGGCTATATCAATAGTGTATAAGTTTGATCTCCTGGAGCCAGTCAGTATTGCGTCACCTTTCTCTGTTCTAACTAAGCAAGTTTTGGCTTTGAAATTGACTTCGAGCCCTTTGTCACAAAACTGCCTTATACTAAACAAGTTGTGACCCAATCCCTCTACGTACAAAACTTTACTTATTTTTATATTTTCTTTTACGATATCCCCGGTTCCCATTATTGGTGCAACGTGGTCGTTCCTGAATCGAACATTTCCCGAGTAGTGTGGGACAAAGTTCGTGAGAAAACCTTTTTCTCCAATCATATGTTTTAATTAGATAGAGTCCAAGTACACCAGCTAGATACCTGCACATTGAAGACAAGAGTTGTTGAGGTACCTAGTTTGAAGTGGGTCCTTGAGTGTTAGCACATGCAAAAGGTTCTATCAATTTTTCAGTGAGTGATGTTGTTGCTTTTATTTTGGGAACCCAAGTTTGTTTCGTGGATTTGATTGGGTTGGTGACGGAGTTACAAGTTCTTTGGATATGTCGGGAGTTGGTGTAACAGTCGGCTGTTTGATTACTACACGGTTAAAGCCTTTTGGAAGAGATATGTCATCACCAATGTATTCAATTTATTTCTTTTGACCTCTCGATTCTCCATTCCTTGATTTGGATGAGGTTGGAAGAGTGGGCTAGACTTTGGTTTTCATGCGATGAATCGATCGTTGCTGTGGCTGTGAGATCTGAGCTTGTTTAGATCTCTGATTTGTTGGACGGGATTTGTTTTTGACAGCATTGACTTCGGTGTGATTCCAATTGTTATGATATCTACGATTTGGTGTCCAATTATTTGTTAAAGTTTTACTCGAAGTTTGGTTATTGGAAAACCGCAGTTTTAAGTTGTGCTTTGTTGACACACATGTTTCATTTATTTGGAATCTTGCTCTGTTGGAGCATTTCTTACACCAGTAGGTAATTTAATTACCCTTTCGATTTATGAAGGAAACCTCCTCGTGACATGAATCATGTTGGATTATGCCCACCGACATACACACGACTTGGTATTATGGCTGATGAAGCAAGGGCCTATTAGGTCACATGCCAAGTATCGATTCTTACACCACGGATGGTCAAATGAGAGAGAAAACCAGAAACTGGTTCTGGTGGGCCAAGGCACGCCCGTGCCTCTATGAGGTACGGCCGTGCCCTACGGGCAGGCACGAGCCCAAGTCAAGCGTGACTTGGGCGTGGCCTGTGGCTAGGTACGCTCGTGCCTCTTGGAGGCACGCCCATGCCCCGAGCCTAATGGACAAGCACGAGCCCAAGTCGGGCGTGACTTGGGTGTAGCCTTTTGGGCTGGCACGCCCATCCCTTGTGAGGCACGGCCGTGCCTTGTGCAGTAACAACTTCTTTAATCAGTTTTCAAGGCTGATTATGGTGGTGTTTATGGCCATAACTCTAGTAACTAATTGTGGCATGATGATGGACGGTTTTTGAGTTTAAATTTGAGCTCTATATAAGCCACAAGAAGTTTTAGTGTTGTGTTCCTTGAACTTGATTCACAAATATATGCATTGCACATAATTCTCTCATATACACAAAGAAGAACTCAAGGCTTTGGTACTTTGTGTGTTAGACCTTTAGTGGTGTTTAGGTTGGCATACCTAACACTGTAGCAAGTGGGAAACGATCATATCTTGGTGTGGACTTCGATAGAGGTGTACACGTTAGTACACACAACTTCCAAACTCCAAATCCGATTGACTATGGAAGATAGCTTCAAGGGTATGAGTCTATTCCTTCTTGTTTTTATTTTTGTTGCTTATTCATGTTTAGAGTTTTGGTCCATATGGTGGGCACATTCGTGGTCAAATTTTGAAACATATTTTCTACTATTTTTGCTTCCGCTGTGATTTTGGACCACGAAAACCCAACAGTGGTATAAGAGCCATCTCTAACATGGCTTTGCACTTTCGGAGTTAAACCGGATTTTTTAAGTTTTCTGCCAAAAATGGTTTTCTGGTGACCGGGCACGGTCGTACCACTTTGAAATCCGATAGATGAATCCGACACTTAAATCCGGTACTCTGAATCCGGAATTTGAAATCCGACCCCGGTCGCGGCGCGACAGACCAAAATCCGATTAATTGTTTATTTCTTTTATGCTTTGCTTGGTTTGAGTTAGTATGTTTTATTATGTGAAATTGTTGAGTTGTTTTTTTTATAGATTTAATATATAAATATATATGAGAAGATATATTTATATATTCGAGACTGATTTGATTGTTGCTGTGTTTTTAGGCAATCAAAAGACTCAGTAAAATTAGATTTCTGAGCCCATGCTGGTTTTGAGGTGAGTGGGCGTTAATCGCGGTTGGTAAAGATTTCGGTTAATGTTATTAGTGTGACGCATGATTGTGATTGGATTGGATTGATTGAACTGCTGATTGTGATTATTGATGATTGATATCCGCTGCATGATTATTTGGTCGATACGCACTCTTAGTATGAATTTGAGTTGCGTTGGGAAGTCAGCTATACGTAGGATTTGGCTAGGCTCGTTCACTGATTGGTTGAACAGTGTTAGCCTTACTGGTGCATATGTTGCATCAGAGGGGGAGTGCCCTGTGCCAATTCAGTGGAGGGCTATCAGTAAACCTTTGCTTTGGCCGACATTGGTTGTAGGTTCTACGCCAAACCGCCGGTCTTCTCGGGATACGTGATTACATGCTTTGATATTGACTGTGGATGTTTTTTTCTGGTGTTTAGCCTATACTCACTTAGCTTTGTGCTAATTCCCCTCAGTTGTTGCTTTTTCAGGTTTGTGTTTGTGTGGTTGGGAGAAGGAAAGTGTAACATCCGAAAACCCGGCCTAGTAGTAGGCGGGCTAATGGTAAGTTGAAATGTGTTTAATTATGTATATTTAAAGATTTTTTATAAGATTAAATGAGTATTTTATATCATATGTGTTTATGAGTAAATAAGATTTAGTTTGGTACGAGGATTGTAGAAAATACCTCGATTGTATGTTGAGTAATTGGTAAGTAATTATTGAGAGTAATTAAAATAATTGGTTTAATTAAGTATATAAAATGGTATGTTAGTTTACTGATGAAAAAGGAATTTTATGATGTTATGTAAATATGATATCATGTATGTATGTGTGTATGTGAGTTGGTGAAAAGTGATGACATTATCTAAGAAGTGTACATGTGTGTATGTATATGTGTCTTGAAAGAAAGAAAGAAAGAAAAGAAAAAGTTAGGTATGTGTGTGTGTGTGTGCATGTGTATTTGCTGGAAAAGAAGAACATAAAGAAAAATGAGAGAAACTGGAAATTTCAAAAGAAGAGTTTTTGTGATTCATAGATTCGAAATAAAGGTTAGTTAGAATCATTACGTGTTATTGATGATTTGGTTGTGTTTATGAATGTGTTTTTCTATGTTTAAAGAAGAAACACCATTGTTGTGTTTTAAGAAAATGGATGAATTGGGTTTTGTTAAATTTGTTGTTTGAATGATTAAAATGGTGTTTATGATGTTTTATATGCATGATATACTATATATACGAGTTTAGAATGAAGAAAAATGATGCTGGTAATGGTTATAAGAGATTTGGAAGGCTGGAAATACGACAAGAAAGAAGTTGTTATGCTGATGAACATGTGTCGCGGCGCTACCTTGAAGGTCGCGGCGCGACGTTCATGAAATCCAAAGGTGGAGTCGGTTTGTGGAAGAAATCAGAGTGTTTCAAATCCGAAGATCTTGAATCCAACACTAGAAATCCGAGAACCAAAATCCAAGCCTCAAATCCGATTGTGAAATCCGGATTCGAAATCCGAAAGTGTCGCGGCGCGACACAAAGGAGTGCCGCGGCGCAACGGGGCCTTTTTCAGAATTGTTGCTTGTTTTGTTTGTGTTTCGTTTGGGAAATATTGTATTATTAATTATATGATTAAATCAAGTTGTTTACATGATTGTGAGATATAAATATATGTTGAGAGATATATTTATATATTCGAGACTGATTCGGTTGTTGTTGTGTTTTCAGGCAAACCACGGACTCAGTGATATTAGACAACTGAGCACGCGTGATTCGAGGACTGAGGTGAGTGGAAGTCTACTCACGGGTGGTTTCGTTGGTAACATTATGAATTGAATGATTGAAGGATTGTTTGAGTGCAATTATTGCCTGTTGATTTGATTATGAGATATTTGACTGATAAGTTCATTATGCGAAGATAGATCGATTGTCATGCCATGATAGACTGTTAAGTCTGCTATTTGCTAAATGTGAAGTACATGTTCTTGTATGTTAATTATGAAAGGGTTTTGATTGTGATTGTGACTGGAGGAGTAATTGGATTGTTTGTGAACCGACTTCTGTGTTACGGGTCGGAAGAGATCAACTTCTGTGTAAGAGCTGGTTGGGGTCAGCTGCTGATGCTATAGCTGGGCTCGCTTACGGTTGGTTGAACAATAGTGGCTCCTCTATTGCATTTGTTGCTCAGAGGGAAGTTTACTGTGCCAATCGGCAGGGAGCTATCGGTAAACCTTTGCTTTGGCCAGCTTCGGTTGTAGGTTCGGCAGAACCGCCGGTCCTCAGAATGGAAGAGATTGTTGAATTGACGGTTTGCTTGAGGATTGATGTTCAGAGGTTCCGTTGAGAACAGTGATTGTTATGTGCTTGTCTATAGCTTCCATTCACTTAGCTTTGTGCTAATCCCCCACGGTTGATTGCTTTTTGCAGGTTTATGTGAGTAGCTGTTTAGCTTGTTTGTGGAAAGGGGAATTTGACCAATACTCTGATATTGTGTTTTGAGAAGAGACGAGCCACCTTTTATAATCTTTTTTTAACACAAACGAATTTTGTGATTTGTTAAAGTACTTTGTACTTGTGATGTTTATGTTAAATGAAATTAAGTATATGCTTCCGAATCGTTTAAAAAAATGGCTTAAGTTTTATGGTGTTACAGAAAGGGATGACCTGACTATATTATTTTTGAAATGAAACGAGCCTGTAGTTTTTGTAACACCACAATGATACTTTTGTTTGTGAACACTGTTGGTATATTTTGTAAATATTGGTTTGTATGTAATAAGTTTGTTTATTAAAAAGCTTCCGCAGCGTATTTAAAAAAAATGGCTTGGGTTTTCCGGTGTTACAGAAGATACAGAAGTTTGTTGCCACTCTACCATTAGAACTTCGGGCTCATGTCGACAGATGGATGGTGACCGTATCTAGTGCGGGGAAAGCAACAAGAGGAAATTCCAGTCCTCTTCTAACCCAAGTCCTTATAAAGGACAATCTTCTGCAGGTACCAAAACAGGCGATTCCAAGAAGCCTAAACCTGATAGCCTGTGGTGCAATCCATGCCGCACCTACCATTATGGCATTTGTTCTAAGGCAACCAGAAGGTGTGCCAGGTGTGGAACCAAAGGGCATTTAGTGGAGGAATGTAGGTACACAAATGATGTCTGCTTCAGATGTCATCAGTCATGGCATAAAATAGCCCAATGCCCTAAAAGCCCGAGTACCCAAGCTGGTGGATCATCCACTGAGCAGAAGAAAGACGGCGCCCCATGTGCAAAAGGGCGTGCATTCCAGATGACGGCTGATGAGGCGAAAGCTGCAGGTGATGTGATAACGGGTACTTTTCTTATTGAATCTACCCCAGCATGTATATTGTTTGATACTGTAACCACTTACTCTTTTATTTCCATATCTTGTCGTAAGAAGCTGCAACTACTTGTTACCTCATTAATTGATCCAATTAAAGTAGAAGTAGCCGATAGTAAAGTAGTTCAGGTTACCGAGAAAGTCCCGGTAGCACTCGTTTATATCGATGGGCATAGCTTTTCCATTTCATTCCTTATTATGCCTATCGCGGGATTTGATGCTGTGATCGGGATGGATTGGCTTAGCAGTAGAGATGCTAAGATTATATGTTCTAAGAAGATTATCATATTTCCTCTAATCGACAGGTCTTATGCTATCGCAAGGGGAGAAGGATGGGAGTCTGATATTTCTATCATTTCGATGATTCAAGCTCAGAAATCCGTTACAAAAGGTTGTGTCTCCTACTTTGATTATGTTATTAATACCTAAATGGAGAAACAACCAGTAGAAAATATCAGGGTAGTGTCAGAATATCCTGAAGTCTTTCCAGACGAATTACCCGGACTGCCTCTAGTCAGGGATATAGATTATAAGATTGATCTTATTCCCGGAGCTACTCCAGTGGCTAAAGCTCCGTATCGTCTCGCTCCTTCTGAAGTCCGCGAGATAATTAATCAAATTCAAGAATTGCTTGACAAGGGCTTCATTCGCCCGAGCTCTTCTCCTTGGGAAGCTCCAGTTCTTTTTGTCAAGAAGAAAGATGGGACTATGCGAATGTGCATAGATTATAGGGAGCTTAACAAGCGAACTATAAAGAGTAAATACCCACTCCCGCGCATAGATGATTTATTTGATCAATTGCATGGGGCAAAGTGCTTTTCTAAAATTGATATCCGATCAGGGTACCATCAAGTACGGGTTTAAGCTGAAGATATTCCGAAGATGGCCTTCCGTACACGCTACGGTCATTATGAATTCTTGGTGATGCCATTCGGCTCTACCAATACACCAACTATCTTTATGGATCTTATGAATCGAATTTGTCATCCATTTCTAGACAAGTTCGTGAGAGTATCTATTGATGATATATTGATCTATTCAAAGACCGAAGCTGAACATGAATCACATCTTCGACAAGTTCTCGAAACTCTTAAGCGAGAACAACTCTATGCCAAGCTTTCTAAATGTGAGTTTTGGCTTCGGGAGGTGCACTTTCTTGGACATGTTATCTGCAAGGAAGGTGTGAAAGTAGACCGTGCTAAAGTAGAGGCAGTGATGAATTGGGATGTTCCTAAGACTCCTACAGAGATCAAGAGTTTCCTTGGTCTTGCTGGATATTATCGGCGATTTATTCGCGACTTTTCTAAACTCGCTGGTCCTCTTACTAAATTGACACAGAAGGATGTTGCTTATGTGTGGTCAGATGCACAGGAGCAGTCCTTTCAAACTTTAAAGCGGCTACTCTATGAAGCTCCGATTCTTACTCTGCCAAACAGGTCGGAGGATTTCATAGTATATTGTGATGCTGCTTATTCTGGTTTGGGATGTGTTCTAATGCAACGCGATAAGGTGATTTCCTATGCTTCAAGGCAATTAAAACCGCATGAAAAGAACTACCCAACACACGATCTGGAACTCGCAGCAGTTGTATTTGCATTGAAGCTGTGGAGGCATTACTTGTATGGCACAAAATGTGTTATATGCACGGATCATAAAAGCTTGCAATATGTCTTTTCTGAAAAAGAACTCAATATGAGGCAATGATGCTGGATTGAGTTAATCAAAGACTATGATTGTGAGATCCGTTATCATCCAGGCAAAGCTTATGTAGTAGCTGATGCCTTGAGCAGAAAAGGGGTTTCAACTGAAGCCAAATTCATGAAGCTTACTATGGTTCCTGATATTATTTCCAAATTGAGGGAAGCACAACAATTGGCTCTACAGGAGGAGAATCTAAAGGCAGAGACTATGAGAAAGCTGAAAGATCAGCTTATTGATAACAGCGAGGGTTTGAAGACTTTTCAATCCCGAATCTGGGTACCAGTCATTGGAGGCAACCGTGATCTGATATTACAGGAAGCACACAATTCCAGGTTGTCTATTCACCCAGGTATAACAAAGATGTATTATGATCTCAAAAAGTTGTATTGGTGGCCTACTCTTAAAAGAGACATTGCTTCATTCGTGGAGAAGTGTTAAATCTGTGCACAAGTCAAAACCGAGCATCAAAGGCCTTATGGCAATCTACAACAGCTTGACATTCCAGAATGGAAATGGGATCATATTACAATGGATTTTGTCACAAAGCTACCTAAGACACTCATAGGGCACAACATGATTTGGGTCATCGTTGACCGATTGACCAAAAGTGCTCATTTTCTTGCTACAAACGAATTTGCATCATTGACACGCCTAGATCAACTCTATATTAACGAGATTGTCACACGTCACGGTTTACCTTGTTCTATTGTCTCTGACCGTGACTCTCGTTTCGTGTCTAACTTCTGGCAAAGCTTGCAACGTGAGATTGGTACACGGGTTCATCTGAGTACTCCTTATCATCCACAAACGGATGGTCAGTCTGAAAGAACAATTCAGACTCTTGAAGATATGTTACGAGCATGCATGCTCGAATATGGTGGTTCTTGGGATTCTCATCTCCCGTTGATAGAGTTCGCTTATAATAACTCTTATCATTCTAGTATCGGGATGCCACCATATGTGTAACACCGTAAATTCTCAAGCCATTTTTTTTAAAACCGCTGCGGAAGTATTAACTGATTTCATTTAATCAAATACAACGTACAAAGTACTGTTTACAAACATCACGTCAAGTTGTGTTACAAAATATTTACAAACGTGGCTCGTCTCTTCTCAAAACATAATATCAGAGCATTGGTCAAATTTTCCTTCCCCAAAAACAAAGCTAAACAGCCAGACCTGCAAAAAGCAATCAACCGAGGGGAATTAGCACAAAGCTAGGTGAATGGAAGCTACAAACAAGCATCCTCAATCAACAAGCACAAGCAATCACCAATTGCACAAGCAAACCGATCTCAACAAATCAAACAATCAATCACAAACCAATCCAATCTCCAGAGGAACGGTGGCTCTGCAAAACCTGCAACCGATGCGGGCCAAAGCAAAGGTTTACCGTTAGCTATTTGCTACTTGGTATAGTTAAAGCCCCTTCTACTGCAACAAATGCATAGAAAGTCTAGAACTGTGCAACCAATAGCCGATAGCTCAGCCCAAAACATGCGATAGCTGACCCCAACCATGCACGCATATAATTAACCATGCGTACAGGTCTCGCCACGTGCACACATAATTAACCATGTGCACTGGCCACGCAACAATCCAAACAATCCCAATCAACAAGCAACAATCAACGAATCACATTCACACAATCTGTCAATACATACCAAGTAACACATTCCATACTGGCAATTCAACTTAAACAGTTCATCATGGCATCTTGGATTTATTCAGTCTAGCATGGCATCTTGGATTTATTCAGTCTAGCATGGCATCTCAGACTAAACAGTCTATCAAAGCATCTCAGACTAAACAGTCTATCAAAGCATCTCAGACTAAACAGTCTAGCAAGGCAACTCAGACTAAACAGTCTATCATGTCAACTTAGACTAAACAGTCTAACATGGCAAATCCAAATCATAACAATATCTACATACATGTAACCACAAATTTTACCGCCATCACCACTCGTGAGTACACTTCCACTCACCTCAGTCCACGTTCCCGTCTGCTCAGTTGTCTAATATCACCGAGTCTTTGCAAATCCTGAGAACACAACAAACCGAAGTCAATCTCTGATATAAATATATATCTATAATATATATTTATATCTCTATATAACTTGTAAACAACATACAATATTCATACAAACAATAATCCATCACATGCCACACGAATACAAAGCAAAAACACAAAATCCTAAAAAAATTGGCTTGTCGCGCCGCGACCAAGCCCTGCGTCGCGCCGCGACGCTACTCGGATTTGGGTCTCGGATTTCCGGTATCGGATTTCAGGGTTCCAGATTTCAGGGTTCCGTATTTGCTTCTATCGGATTCTCAAGGGACCCGGATTTCGGGGTGTCGCGTCGCGATTCAGTTTTCTTCCTCATGAACTATCGGATTTTCAGCCAACTTTACATAAATATTTCATTTCTAAATTCCATTTTCTCCATCCAAAACACTTCCAGCACCCATGAAACTTCATATAACATCACAACAAACATATATAACTTATCAAATCCAATTAAAACTCATTATTCAACAAAACCCATAATTCAAGTCTTGAGCTTTAAGCTCCAACAATGGTAATTCCTCATTCTAACATGTATTTCATCATATAAACATATCATAACAATCCATAACATCATATGAACACATACCAATCTTCAGTTTGAATTATGAATCACCAAATCTTCTTCTTGAAAATTCAAGTTTCTTCTTTCTAGCTTTCTTCAAAGGTGGTTCTGCAAACACACACTTTCACACTCACTATCTGCTAGTGAAATGAAACACACGTATACATACTCTTTTCATTTTAATTTAAGCAGGAGTTGGCACCAAATTCATTTCTTATCCTTTTCTTTCATACAACATGCATCCATGCATACATATTACATACATACATACTTTCTTACACATACATACATCACATACTACACATCACATAACTTTTTCTTTCTTTTTATTTCCTTTACGCCAGTAACACAAACTTACATTTTCATAAACATATACAATCAATTCAATCAAATATTGATTCAATTAATCACAAAATCAACTTACGAAATTTTGAATACGAAATTACCTGCCCCTAACCCGCTAATCAACTAGCCCGGGTTTGCGGATGTTACAATATGAAATGCTATACGGGAGGCGTTGTCGCACTTCCAGTTGTTGGCTTGAATCGGGTGAGAAGCAGTATGCTAGACCTGAAATTGTGCAGATGACTTCTGATAAGGTTAAAGTAGCTATGGAGAAATTAAAAGCAGCTCGTGATCGCCAAAAGATTTATGCAGACCCAAAGCGCCAACCTTGATCAATTGCAGGGGGCAACGTGCTTTTCTAAAATTGATCTCCGATTAGAGTACCATCAAGTACGGGTTCAAGCTGAAGATATTCCGAAGATGGCCTTCCGTACACGCTACGGTCATTATGAATTCTTTGTGATGCCATTCGGCTCTACCAATGCACCAGCTATCTTTATGGATCTTATGAATCGAATTTGTCGTCCATTTCTGGACAAGTTTGTGATAGTATTTATTGATGATATCTTGATCTATTCAAAGACCGAAGCTGAACATGAATCACATCTTCGACAAGTTCTCGAAACTCTTAAGCGAGAACAACTCTATGCCAAGCTTTCTAAATGTGAGTTTTGGCTTCGGGAGGTGCACTTTCTTAGTCATGTTATCTGCAGGGAAGGTGTGAAAGTAGGCCGTGCTAAAGTAGAGGCAGTGATGAATTGGGAGGTTCCTAAGACTCCTACAGAGATCAAGAGTTTCCTTGGTCTTGCTAGATATTATCGGCGATTTATTCGCGACTTTTCTAAACTCGCTGGTCCTCTTACTAAATTGACACGGAAGTATGTTGCTTATGTGTGGTTTGATGCACAGGAGCAGTCCTTTCAAACTTTAAAGCGGCTACTCTGTGAAGCTCCTATTCTTACTCTGCCAAACGGGTCGGAGGATTTCATAGTATATTGTGATGTTGCTTATTCTGGTTTGGGATGTGTTCTAATGCAACGCGATAAGGTGATTTCCTATGCTTCAAGGCAATTAAAACCGCATGAAAAGAACTACCCAACACACGATCTTGAACTCGCAACAGTTGTATTTGCATTGAAGCTGTGGAGGCATTACTTGTATGGCACAAAATGTGTTATATGCACGGATCATAAAATCTTGCAATATGTCTTTTCTCAAAAAGAACTCAATATAGGGCAATGATGCTGGATTGAGTTAATCAAAGACTATGATTGTGAGATCTGTTATCATCCGGGCAAAGCTAATGTAGTAGCTGATGCCTTGAGCAGAAAAGGGGTTTCAACTGAAGCCAAATTCATGAAGCTTACTGTGGTTCCTGATATTATTTCCAAATTGAGGAAGCACAGCAATTGGCTCTACAGGAGGAGAATCTAAAGGCAGAGACTATGAGAAAGCTGAAAGATCAGCTTATTGATAATAGCCGAGGTTTAAAGACTTTTCAATCCCGAATCTGGGTACCATTCATTGGAGGCAACCGTGATCTAATCTTACAGGAAGCACACAATTCCAGGTTGTCTATTCACCCAGGTATAACAAAGATGTATTATGATCTCAAAAAGCTGTATCGGTGGCCTACTCTTAAAAGAGACATTGCGTCATTTATGGAGAAGTGTCAAATCTGTGCACAAGTCAAAACCGAGCATCAAAGGCCTTATGGCAATCTACAACAGCTTGACATTCCAGAATGGAAATGGGATCATATTACAATGGATTTTGTCACAAAGCTACCTAAGACACTCATAGGGCACAACATGATTTGGGTCATCGTTGACCGATTGACCAAAAGTGCTTATTTTCTTGCTACAAACGAATCTGCATCATTGACACGCCTAGCTCAACTCTATATTAACGAGATTGTCACACGTCACGGTTTACCTTGTTCTATTGTCTCTGACCATGACTCTCATTTCGTGTGTAACTTCTGGCAAAGCTTGCAACGTGAGCTTGGTACACGGGTTCATCTGAGTACTGCTTATCATCCACAAACGGATGGTCAGTCTGAAAGAACAATTCAGACTCTTGAAAGATATGTTACGAGCATACGTGCTCGAATATGGTGGTTCTTGGGGTTCTCATCTCCCGTTGATAGAGTTCGCTTATAATAACTCTTATCATTCTAGTATCGGGATGCCACCATATGAAATTTTATACGGGAGGCGTTGTCGCACTCCCACTTGTTAGCTTGAACCGGGTGAGAAGCAGTATGCCGGACCTGAAATTGTGCAGATTACTTCTGATAAGGTTAAAGTAGCTCTGGAGAAATTAAAAGCAGCTCGTGATCGCCAAAAGATTTATGCAGACCCAAAGCGCCAACCTGTTGAATTATGTGAAGGCGATAGGGTATTCTTGAAGGTATCTCCTTGGAAGGGTGTAATTCGGTTTGGACGCAAGGGCAAGTTGAGTCCACGTTATATTGGTCCATTCAGGATTATCCGAAAGGTCAACGAGCAGACTGTATCTCTTGAATTACCTCCTGAGCTATCTGGTATTCATTACACTTTCAATGTATGTTATCTAAGAAAGTGTAAAGTTGATGAAGATCAAGTTCTACCTCTGCAAGAGCTGAAGGTTGATTAAGCTAAACGTCTTATAGAGGAGCCAGTTGAAATTCTTAACGCAAAGACAAAGAAGCTGCGTAAGAAGATGATCAGACTAGTTCTTGTCAAGTGGAAGCATAGCCTAGGTCCCAACATGACATGGGAAACTGAGGATGACATGAAGGAACGCTACCCTCATTTATCTCTAGTTGAGCAGATTCCGAGGACGGAATCTTCTTAAGGGGGTAGAGTTGTAACATTCTCAAATCGGGCCTATTCGTGCGCTTTATTTGGTACGTGAATTTAATTTAAAGAATTAAATGAATATATATGTTAAGTATTAATAGAAAATATGTAATTGGTCAGTTAAATGTGAATTCAAAAATAGTAATAGAAATAGATAATAATGATAAAATATTAACGGGTTTCAAACGAGGTTTCCAAAATTATGCTCGTTAGTTGAAACGATTATTCGAGAGTTGTGTTGTATGTTGAAAAGTGGAACAAAATACCTCTTAAAAGATAAATGAGAACCTTGGGTCGGTTCTCACTTATAACACATCTCAGACATTCAACACAGTCACACTCAAACGTATACACACACACCATACTCATCTCTTTCAATTTGAACTTGAAGAAGAAGTTTCAAGACAAATCCAAGGCTGGAATCAAGCTTGAAATATTTCCCAAATCTGTTCTTGTTCCATTCTTCACCATCATCTTGCTTCTAGTAAGTCTTCTTCCTTTCTTGTTCTTCATTTTTGGATTTAGATTAAAGATGGGCAAAACGAAATTGGCTATTAAAGCTTGAGTTTTTTTTATTGTAATCTGTTCTAGGATCACCTATAAGTTGTTTGGAACTGATTTTATGAATTAAAGATACTATCTTGAAGGAATTTCATGAATTTGACCAAATGGGTCTTTAATGGTGATTTGGTGATTCAAACTTGAATCATATGTTAAAAGCATGTTAGGTTAATGTTTATAGACTCCAAATGATGCCCCAAACTTAGTGTGTAACCTGGAAACAATTAAGAAAGGCTTAACCTTGGGATTGGATGGAAAACACAGCAAACAGGGCAGCTGTTCGTCAGCCTGGAAGCAGTTCACGCCGTGAACTCTCCTCTGTTCACGCCGTGAAGTGTTGGGCAGCCTGCTGTGTTGCTGTTGTTCCATGCTTTGGGTACATGGTTTATAGATGGATCGTTTTTGACACTTTAAGGGGATAATTGGGGGTTAAAACTAGTGTAATAATACATGTGAATGTTGTATGATTAACTAAATGAAATGAGGGTATACAATAGGTAATTAAGCAAACGAGGAGAGCCAAATACCTAATTGTGTTGCTTTAAACACACAAGGTGAGTAATGAATTTTATGACTTCAATTAAGGAAGGTTTGAATGCAAGAAAGGTTATATGATTATGACATGCTACAGTTTGTATTATGAAAGCCATATGTATGCTTGTATGATAAAGAGTCCATGATATGCTTTGATAATTGATGTGCAAGACATGTATTTAAGTACATGTGCACAAATTGATGAATATATGTTATATGTATAAGCATGAATGCACTTGTTCCTTAAAAGGATTCTTGATGAGCTATCTGTATGTCCGGACTAACATGTAATTAAGGCCAGCTTCGGCTGGATCCAGTGCCTTCGGGCTAAGATTCTGGATTAATGGTACTCAAGTACTGTTCCTTTCAGCACTTGGGGTGAGTGCCTTAAATGGGTAAGCCTAATGAGCCTTTGGCTCCTTAACGAGCACGGTGATTTACTTAGGTGATGAAACCAGCACAGATGGTAGTGTCTGATTCCCCTGGTGGTAGTAACTTGAGCTGGACTTGCAACCCGGCAATATACTTCACTCGCTGGACATGTCAGCACTCCGCTATGTGATAGGATAGCATTGTTTGCTTATTCCTGCTATATGACTTGCTTTATTGCTGATCTTATTGCCATGCATGATTGTTAGTATTCACTAGCTATTTTTAAATAGCTAATATTGTTGATGTTAACGCTTTTACAGATAAGGAATAGGCAGGCTTGGTGAGTTGGGGACACTCGTGGCTGATATACATGCCTTTTTGAAGGAACACTGCTTTTGGTATTATAGTACAATGGTCGGTTTAGATTAATGTAACACCGGTTGGCATGTTTGGCAATTTTTGTATTGTATATTTGTATATATGCCAAACATGTGTTTTAAAATTGTAATAGCTATTTGGGTTTGTTTGTTTGTTATTTAAAATTCCGCTGCAATGTTTTTGAAATTCGGTTAAGTTAACAAATAGGTAAATATTCAATTTACAAACGGATCCATGCAGTTTGAAAACTCGAATTTATACTTATTTTTAATATAGCAAAGGCGGTGTTTCACTTTCCATCCGAAAATGATAACAATAAATAACATTTAAAATGATAACATTATCTACATGAAAATGATAGTTGAAAAGTGATAGGTACACATGTTTTAGCCGAAAATGATATAGAAATACTTGTTTCTAAACGAAAATGATATAAATACACTCCTTCCGGCCAAAAATGATATAAATACACATGGTTACACCCAAAAATGATAAAAATTCATATATTTTTAGCCCGAAAATGATATAAATAACATGTTTTAGCCCAAAATAATATAAATACACATGTTTTTAGCTAAAAAAATATATAAATACACACGTTTTTTTGCCGAAAATGATATAGATACACATGGTTACAGCCGAAAATGATAAAAATTCACATGATTCAAGATGATAACATTTTGGTATCATTTCATATGGTTTGCATTTTTGAAATAAAATTTTTAGAAATATGGGAAGGGTGGTCTTGTTTCAAAGAGGATTAAAAAATGAGTAAATCGATTGGTATAATGTTTTTTTTCTCAAATTCTCAAAATTGAAATATTTATAGCCATTTAAAAATTTAAGGGGTAAATAAAAAATAAAAAAAGAAAATTTTGGGGAAGTCTTATAGGTGGATTGTGGGTTTGGATTAGTATTTATAATTCCTATTTTGTCCTTTTAAATGAGTGGTCGAGAATTGAGCTTTGGATTTTATCTTTAAGGTTGGGGATCTGTGAATCCTTACCCTATATATATGTATATATATAGGGGAGGGTTCATTTGAGAACCATTATTCTTGCGAGAACCGCAAGAAACAATTTTAGTCATTCAATTGGAAAGTGAAATTCATGAATGAAGACCGTGGAGAGATATAGTATGGCAAGGTGCAAGTGATGAATTCATGGGTGGGCAATTGAATTAAAGGATGGGGAATTGGATGACTAGGATTAGTTCTCACAGTTTTCGCAATAAAAATGGTTCTCAAATGAACTTCTTCCTATAATATATTATATTTTATATATATATATATAGTTGGGTTCAAATAAAAGGAGGATTAAGGTAAAAAGAGTAAAGAGAAATATGGAGATGACACATGACATAATTTGTTAAGGGGTGCTTTGGGTATTTTATTAATCATCATCTATCTCTTCCCTAATTGTCGGCCCACCCCTTAGAAATTTTAGAAACCGTATAATAAACGCATGGGAATTGGTTATGTACATGTTTTGTTAATTAATTTGTTTGTAGGTTTAAAATTTATGGAGGTTTGCTGTAAAAAGAACTATTCATATGTTCATGGTGGTAAGATTATCGGACGATGAACAATTAAGGTTTTGATGTGCAAAAACGACATGGAGACGATCTCCGTCATGTGGGAGACGGCTGTCGTAAGGTTTTGATGTGCAAAAATGCCATGCGGCGGTGCATGGGTCGGTAACTGCTGTCACATCACACGACGTAGCCCAGCATTCATCAATTGGGACTTCATCCGCCGTAGTTATTTTGTAAACCTTTATCATCATTCTTGTTCGCCGCAGGTATGTTGGAAGTCACAATCACCATTTTTCTTCTCCACCACCCATATTTGTTCATTGATTTCGATGATTAGGTTCACTGCATCATTTCTTCGTCTAGAGCACCGTCTATGCATCAATATTTTTTATAAATTCGATTCTATAGTTGTAATGTTCATCATTATCAAAGTCTTGTCATATTCTTTAATTGAATATGGTTTGTGTTGTGATTGTTCATAAAAGAAATGTTGTATATATTCGGGATGTAAATAAAGTCTAGGTTACTAAACATCAAGAGTTGTGCATCAATTTCTATTTGATGATTTCTTGTTATGCATCAATTTATAGTTAATGATTCGTGTTGTGCATCAATTTATAATTGATGAGTCGTGTTGTGCATCAAATATAATTGATGATTTCTAGAAGTGAATCAATTTTATAATTGATGATTCGTGTTATGCATCAAATATTTTGATCCATCGCTTTTTAAATTTTTATGTTGACATGATTTTAGGAGGTTGTTAAGTAATCAAAAGACTAATATACCATTGACTAACCGCTTTTAATTAATTAATTTAAAAAGAAAGTTAGTTATCAAATATACAAATCTGAAGAATCTAATGACTGAGATTTCTCCTTATCCTTTTTATCTTAATCTTCTTTTTACATGATCCTCACCCTATATATATATATATATATATATAAATTTATATATATAGAGAGACAGAGAGTTAGGATCAGACGAGAACATCTTTAAAATGAGAACAAAAACATGTTTGGCCTTTGATTTTATTGATCGTATGGTTTAAAAACTATGTAAGTTTTTTGATCTTCTGTTTGACTATATACATATTGCATCAATCCATACAAAAATATTTGTCTATGTGATTGATTTAATGCATCAATGCATACAAATATTTAAATTGTTAATATTATAAAAATAATTTTGATTTTAAGATTTAGCACCATGTAAAATTGAATTCTGGGTAGTTATGAGTGAACATGAACGTAAAGAAGAAATGCTAAATTATAAGTTTACCCATGCTCCATGCTCTCACTCTTTTGAACCTCACCATATATATATATATATATACCCTCCCCTATATATATAGGGGAAGGTTCGTGTGAAAAGTGTGTTATTTGCGAAAAGTACAAAAAGCAATCACAACCATTGATTTGTTTTTTATCACTCATGTGGTTCAGATTAATCATAATTAATATTTTTTTAAATTCAAAAGGGTAATTAGTAAACATAATTTTCTCTCTCTCCTCAAATTAATTTTTTCTTTTTCCAATTAATTTTTTTTTGAATTTATAGAATTTATTTCTATCATACTATTAAATAGGGTGTTCATTACCGAATACAATGTACGATTTATAACTTTTTCGTTAGGTGTGCTGTATTTATTAATGAATACAATGATTTACACAATTTTCACTATTATAATTTTTGTACTTCTTCTTGTTAATGAATAAAGTCAAAATTATACTAGTTTTAAGAAAAATTAACAACATTTAATACTAAATACATTCAAATAATATACTAATTTAGTAATGAATTTTACAATATTTAATATTGAACACGGCCAATTTTCTCTAATTAATTATTCACCTTAAATCAAGACTGTTCACTAGTTACTAAAAAATTAAAAACCATATAATATAAAACCCAAAAACATATTTGTATCACTTGAATACGTATGGATAGAGAAAATAAACCAATAATAAACAACACCTTGAACACAAAAAAAATTGTTAAACACAATTGACAAAATAACCATCTAATAACCCGATTCAACTCATTAATGTTCACCAATAAATAATCCACATCCACAAAATAAAGACAAGATGACGGTCTAGAATAAAATATTATTTAAAATTTTTAAAATTTATGAACAATCTTGAATAAAAATTTAAATTATTTTAAAATACAAAATATAGAATTAAAAGAAAATTAACAATAAAAAAACCATAGAAGGAGGTGGTGTGCGGCGGTAGTGATGGTGGTGGTGCAACCCTAGCGGTGGTTGTTCAAAAAAAAGAGGACATCCATGGTGGTGAAGTGGTGCGGCAACAACGCTGATGAAGCAAAGTCGGATAAAATTGGTCGGTGGCGGCGCTATTGAAGCCGGTGGCCGCGGTGGTATTGTCGAAGCATAGATCCATGGCCGACACACTTTTGAAGCATAGATCCATCGCCGGCCGCGCTATTGAAAGAGGTTGGTAAGGGCGGCAATAGAATAGTCCCGACGGTGATGAAGGTTGGTAGCGGCGGTGGCGATGTTCTAGACTCCGTGGTGGCGGCGGTGATGCTCGGTTACAGACAAAAAGGCCGGGGATGTGATGGTGGCAATTAGCGGAGATCTACAATGGTATAGTGAATACCTTCTTGGGCAACATCAATGGTTGCTCCGACGAGGAGGGGGGGTTGTTAACTTATGGAGAGAGGATAGGGTTTTCATGGGTGTAGGTGAAAGAGGTAATCAAATATAGAGGAGGTAATTAATACGTATGGAGAGATAGAGATATTATATATATTTGCATTATTGGTAATTAAATTCTATTTAGTTATATAATATTTGAGAGATTAGAGGAGAGAGATGATAGGAGAGAGGAGGTTATAATGACTAAATTATTATTTTATTAATTTAGTTGATAATCTTGAATTTCAATATATTTACTAAATTGTTATTGTTAATCTTAACGATCAATTAAATAATCCTAGGGTCCATATTGCTTAATGCACGAATTAATTGGTGGATTCTTATTTAAGAACCAATACATCTTGTTTAAAAACCAATGCATCTAACATAAAATCAGTGCATCTAGTCTAAAAACACTGCATCTCATCTTTACACACAAAAATAATAATAATAATAATAATAATAATAATAATAATAATAATAATAATAATAATAATAATATAATATATAATATAATATAATATAGTATATATAATGGTATGTAGCCCGACTTATTTCACTTTGGTCATACAAGGGTTCGCAAATTACGAACGAAATATAGCGTTCGTATCTGATCTTGACACTATATATATATATATATATATATATATATATATATATATATATATATATATATATTGCATAATCTTATATAATATGAACGCGGTCATTTCTTTAATTGAAAGCATCAATTTTCTTTTTTTCTTGACCATCAAAAGGAAATACATAAATTAATGCTTTATCTAAATTGTAGATAATCTTACACAAGATGAGTAAAACATTTAAAACACAATTAAACAGCATTTCAAACTCATTGAATTTTCATATGTTGTATAAATAATAAAGATAATATAATATTAGATATATATACATTTGCATGATTAATGACTATAAATTCCGACCACCATTGACCAGATTGTATGCACCGATCGAACTGCAGTATTCTCAGAAACCCTCTTTACTGTGTTGTGTGTCATTTGTTTTCTTGATCTTCGTCTTTCTGAACAGAGTTTATCAACATTGTTAGTTTCCTAGATTAAAAATGGCAGATAACCCTCAACAAAAATCATTGAATCAGGTAAAAATATTACAAAGTTGAGGTTGAATTCTTCCTTCTCTTGTAATCCTTATCAGGATGATTGATCAGAAAGAAAACCCTCAATTGTGAGTTGAACTTTTGAATCGATTTTAGCAACAGAAAACTATTTTCCCACTTTCAAACAAAGAATTTCTGAAAAAGACCTGTTTTTTTTCTGAGGCAAACCCTTCAGGATATGATGTGGTGATATTATTTTATGTCGATCTGTAGTGTTTCTATAGTCTTCCATCAGACGATCTTAATAAACACCATTGTTGTTCTTTAATAATGTTTACATCTTCTCTACAACCTAATGAAAAAAAAAATACAGTTTGCATACATAATGATGTTTGTTTATGTAATCTTCCATTGTATGTAGGTTTTCCTTACTCTCCTTTCTTCCTATATTATTATTTCAGTAATTAATAACATGGCTTTTGTAGCAAGAACTGGAACCCAATGAATCGAGAGAAATCCCAAACATTAACGCTATTGCAGCGGTCCGATATCGTGCTGGAAACCAGAAGAAGTAGGTGATGGAGTAGAGCTAATCTATATGTATAATGAATTATTATATTTTATTGAGCATATAAGTTAACAGGATGTTCTCTTCTTAAAAACATAAAAGACCGTCAATTTGTAATGATAGATTTCATTACAACTTAAGGCTAACATGATTCTTTTGTTATTACAATTCAAAACTTTTAATTCAGAAAACTGTTTAGCTCTAAGTTAGTAAGCACCTCATTTACAAAATATAATAGACATAGACAAATCAGTAATATATATACATGACTTGCTGGGATCAAGTAAGTAGAGTGCCACACGCATTATATCCTTGAGGATACAAGAAATAGAAATGCATTTCAGTATTCGAAACTCAAACTAAGTTAATGGTTATAAAGACGAATTGGTGTTAATGATCTGAACATAGGAAGCACCTACATGTTTAGCACATATAATTCATGCATATTAATTGTGAAGCTATTCTATCGATAATGACTTTTTCGCTAGTTGGATCTACACAACACAACAATTCAAGGGGAGCCGCTCTATCATGTTAGGGCTACCTGTAAATGTTTATGGAACATTAATGTGTCTTGTAGTGTCTGGATTTAATGCCGATGTAATTTGAGTAATTGTTCTTCATATATATTTCCTCTTTTCTTTTGAAGCAAATAAAATAAAAAATGTAATATTTCAATGCTGTAATTAAGCAATTGCAGGCTGATGGAACAATGAAAAAGAAAAAAAGGTGCCCTACCATATTTCTGGAGGAAATTGAAAAGGATTTCAGCCTTGTGAGGTTGTATAAAAAGGATTCCATCGAAGAGGTATATTTTGTTTCTATTGCTTTTATTTAAAAGACTGATCGCTCTAGTTCTCTAAGAAATCATGGATCCAGGCCCTGTTCTTCACCTAGCTTTTGATACTCTCATTTTGGGATTTTTGTATAATGAACCTATATGTATAATGAAGCTAGCTTTTGATACTCTCATTTTGGGATTTTAATTTGTTGTTGACAAATACTCCTGGGTGGTTGTACCTCCCACTCCTTTCTATACATTTTGGATGTTTCACAAATGCCTAAGAATTAATATACACTTCATTGGCAAAAGCTATACATACTCATTGGATAACTCACTTGGCATTAATGCAACTGTGGGTTAGATTGAGGAAATGCTAAAAGTTGAAGAAGCCAATTCTGCATCACATTTTCTTTTCTTTTCTGTGAAGTTCCTTTATCTATACTGTTACATGTATGAATTAATATACATGTGTTGTTCAACAGATAATTCAAGATAGGGAAAAAGAAGGCATTACACTAGATCCTGAAGAGCTAATAAAAAATTTAAAAGGATGGAAAGTTGAAAAAAGAAAGCGTCATCCAAGTAGAAGCCGTAGAACCGACAATGTAACTTATATATCATGAAATCTAAAGCTTATTTTTGTTACAGTGATAACAAAAAACATAAACTCTATACAGATTTTCCGACATCCCATGTCAAAGAGGGCTCTCCGGTCTATTAAGGAGGTAAGAAAGTGCGTAGAGGAGAATTCAATTCGTATGTGAGAAACACTTTAAACATTGGTGAAGGTGGCTCACAATGTTAGTGGATAATTCTAGTCATATATTCATTACATATTTGCCGTTCATGTAACTTAATCAAGATTTTATTTAATAGAAGGAATTGAACTGGTCTGTATGGTTAGTGTATACTTAGTAATGATCTCAATGCTTGTAGAGACAAATCTACAATGAAAATGTCTGGTTGTTGGTCCACAATCTATGCCTGTATAGCAGTTGGCGTACAAGTAAACTACTATGTTGTCCATTAATGAAATTAGTTGTGCCTAAATTATCAAACTTTGAACGGTTTTATTTAAAGAAAAATGGAACATTTATGAGATAAGATCCTGTGGTCGATCTGCTCGTTTCATGGAATTCTTTTCCTTCTAGGATACTTACTTTACGTAGAATAATTTGTGATAACAAAATTGTTTGTCCTGTAATCCCAATCGAACATGCCTTCGATTGTTTCCATTGCCACTTCGTTTGGCAATTGAATGTAGGTTCGAATTCATCATGATGTTACTCCAAAATATAAGAAGAAATAAAACAAGGAACACAGATTCTTCAAACTGAATTCGATTGATTAATCAATGCATAAGCTTTACATATTTATAGTTGCTGTTGGGCGGTTTTTCTTCCCGCCTTAACTTCCTAACGGTAACTGCCTAACGGTGGCAGTTGGGTGGTGGATGATGGTTCACAGACAGCAGCCCTACCACCACACTTTATTACATATACTAAATAGATTAAATGTTTCATTAATAGTATAAATAAAAACTAAGTACTAAGCTTATGTTTAAAACATTTACCCCTATTCCTCTTGTATCCTTCCATGCTTCTGCCATGGATACAAGTCCACTGCTGGAATAGTATTTGGCCACTTCATAGTATGCCTGCAAGAGACTCAAATGAGTTGCATAACATTCTCCCAATTCGCATGCATACTCCACCGGGAACCCCATTGCCTTAGAAACATCATTCCATTTGTTTCTTGTAACCACAACGGTGTGTCCTCCCAAACCTTTAACTATCAAATAAAGATCCAACAAACTGAGTTTTGTTCCATAAATCACCACACGTATTGGCCTTTCCGTGCACTTCATGCAATCTCTATAAAACCATTTTATCAAATTTTCAAAGTTTTCTTCCACCATATATTTACATCCCTGATTAATTTCTTGCTCGTTAATCATCGTTAAAAAAGCTATAAGGCTGACAAAATCGTTTTTGGATGGAGCATTAGTCTTCTTGCCTTCATTCAAACTTTCCTCCATCGTTAATTCTTTTGAGTATATGGAGTCATAGTAATCCATTACTGCCTTGATTGCCTTTTCCTTTTCCAGATCCAAACTTTGCAAATTCTTGTTGTATATTCTGGATTCATTCAAACTCCGATCGTCATCACTGCTTTGCTTGCTATCATTCACACTAATATCCTTATCATATTCATCCTTCATGGTTTCACTACTTACTTCAATTTCTTCTCCCGAAATTCTTTCTTTTGTTTCCTTGCTGCTGTCTCCACTTTCATAATGGCTCACCTCTTCTTCAAATTGCCTTTTTATAACACACGTTGTTCCTTTGATCAATACCTTAATACCTTGAAACACTAGTTGGTTTAAACTTAAAGTATTAAAACCAACGTTTGGTACATGGTAAACACCAGGAATCATATACACATTTGTTTCTGTTGTTACATGGACTTCTCCAAAACCTTCCATTCTTAGTCCATTACTTCTTGCATCACTGGTTCCTATCAATCCTGGTTTATAATTTATAAATTGATCCATGCTACTAATCATGTGCCTTGGGAATTGACTTGATACATACCAAAATTCATCCCAACCCCTTTGATCCGATCCCAGCACCAACCAATTTGGTTCTGGTACAATTTTGTTTTCAAAAAACAGATCATTCTTCCTTTTTGCATCTGTTTTGCTTTCTCAGACATACGTGCTCTTGTTTGATGCATTTTCTTGAAGTATTGCCTTTTGTTTTTATTTGGACATTCAGAGTAAACATGCCCACGCCCAAAACAGATATAGCATGGGGCCTTTCTCATCTTCCTATCCAGACTATTGTGTTGTCTTCTTTGTCCACCCATCATCGCCGATACCACTGTTGGTCCTGTAATCCCAATCGAACATGTCTTCGATTGTTTCCATTGCCACTTCGTTTTGCAATTGAATGTAGGTTCGAATTCATCATGATGTTACTCGAAAATATAAGAAGAAATAAAACAAGGAACACAGATTCTTCAAACTGAATTCGATTGATTAATCAAGGCATAAGCTTTACATATTTATAGTTGCTGTTTGGTGGTTTTTCTTCCCGCCTTAACTTCCTAACGGTAACTGCCTAACGGTGGCAGTTGGGTGGTGGATGATGGTTCACGGACAGCAGCCCTACCACCACACTTTATTACATATACTAAATAGATTAAATGTTTCGTTAATAGTATAAATAAAAACTAAGTACTAAGCTTATGTTTAAAACATTATAAACCAATAAAAATTACATACTGGAACTTTTTTAAAACTTGGATGTATCTGAACCTCTGCAAAGAAAGTGAAAAGGAATTTATACACAAATACATAGATAATTAAAGCTATGGATGATGTAGTTTGGTAAAGATGCCTCCTCATCCATTGTGTAAATGAACAGTAGGACTTCTTTTTTTTTTGTATGACCAACAAGACAGCATCAATAGATGCCGAAGGAGAGGCTAGGAAACAATGAAAAAACCCAAAATCCTAACTATTGACTACTTATGTATAACTTTTCGATTCGTAATAGATTGACCGCAATCTCTTTCTTCTGTTTGGAGCTTCCCATTTTTCAAATGAAACAACAAATGATTCTATGGAACAAGAGAATTGTTAAAATAAACTCATCCTCAAAGGCTTGTGTTTTGTCCGGGGAAATAGCATGTTCCTTGTCTCTTATTATTTTATAGATAAGTTTTAACAGTTTGATTCATTACTAGTTCTTTTGGGCTGCTTTCGGGCCTGTTGTGCTAAACTCAAGTTTAGTACTCAACCTACTTGTTTCTCGCATTACTGAAACTGTTGAAATTTAAGTGGACATTTAACATCTTCATCATATGTAGGGTGTACACATGATTTATGTAGTCCTTTGTTCATCCCTATCTTTCCCTTTACTGTGTTTCAGTCGCGCAATGTTATAAAATAATGTTAGATTCATTTACTATCATTTGGATCCCGTTATAAGAACATTTATGTTGGCTTTAAAGATGAAAATAACAACAACACAACAAAAGTTTCTTGCTTTATTTCGTATATTCCAGTGTACAAATCTCTATTTTCTATTACATATATATATAGGGGTAAAAGTGATGGTTTTCTTGCGGGTTATTTGGCGGTTCTCCGTCAACTAACGGTGGTGGTTGGCGGTGGATGGCGGCTGACGGCCGTCGGCGGTTACCTCCGTGGTGGGGCTGTGGTGGTTGTACAATAAATATATCATTATTTCTAACATTCAACCCCCTAATGATATAATTGTAAATCTTCATATCTTGCTTTGTGTCTTTACAAAATGATGACTCTTGAATCTTCTATTGCGTTCTCTATAGAACCTTTGTGTTGCATTTGCTTCACTTGTCATAATTCCTCTTGTATTTGAAATCCTCATGATCCCTGGTTTTGGTGGGTCCAACCGACTCACTCCTTTGGCTAACTAACCCGTTCGTCCTCTCGTGTTGGCCATTTGACCTTGCGTATTGTTGGTAGTTATACCAATAATTTTTCTTCAATTCTTGTGTAGTAGTATCATAAAAAATGCTCTTCATCGTTTGTGCAGTCTTCTCATATGACTCCTCTCGGTCATCGTGTAGTCGTCTCACATTCCTCTACTTTGTTCTTTGTGTAGTCATCTCAAATAACTCCACATGGTTCTTGCACTCACTACATTGCAATTCCTGTTTCGTGCACTCACTGCGATTTTTGCACTCCTGCCATTGTTTCTACACTTACTTCAATTGACTCTACACTCACTACAATTTTCTCTTCACTCACTGCCTTTGATTATGCACTCACTGCAATTTCGTCATATTCTCGGTAATAGTTGCGATGAGTAGTGTTGGTTCTAAATCTTCTTCAACAAGATTTGACTTTCTCTGACTTGCTTCTTGCTTCTTGCGTTTGTCTTTAGTATCTTCTTCAAAAGACCCTTGTTCTTCCTTTTTGGAATTATTTTGTGAGGATTCCCCCTTCTTTCTTTCTCATGTGAATCTTTTATTCCCTTGTCCTCGTGAGTAGCTAAATCTCTCACGACCACGTCCTCTGTAATCTTGGCTGTGTATAGATTAAACCTTCTTGAATATCCACAGATCTTTCATTTTTATACTTGAGCCTCTCTTCAAATGTCTTCGGTCTTCCGATTGCTTCTTCTAAAGACATATATTAAAGAAAATATGATAAAAAGAACCTTAAAAAAAACTAGTTCCTCTTTTTTTTAAAATAACAAATTTTAATAATTATTTTAATTTAAAAATGTTAACATTTTTTCTTAAAAAACATTAGTTTTAAGAAAAAAACCTCTATTCTTTAAAAAGGATCAAAATAAGGAAGAGGAAAAATTAGGGTTTTATTTATCTTCCTCCGAGAAAGCCCTTTTCTGCGCTTTGTTCTTCTGATGAAAAATTGAGCGACGCCTTCCTTCCATTGTTTTCTCGATCTGAAATGCAGCCCCTTCTTGTGCGATGTTTTTCCTTCTATTTTTCTTCTTCTTCAGTCGAGACCTTTTCCGACCTCTGTTCGAGCGGGGGTTTATCACCGACCTCTGTTTTTGTTCCTCCGACGAGGTATGTTTCTTTTTCCGATAAGGGTGCCGGAATGGCGGTGGTTCTTCTTTTTAAAGGCCGCATCTGTGTATCCAAATGTTGGATTTCTGGTGATTTCTCCGTTGAGATATTCCGGTGAGTTCTCCGATGAGATTTTATGGTAGATGATGAAACTTTGGTTCTCATATCAAATGTTGGCTTTAAAGACGAAAATAACAACAAAACAACCAAAGTTTCTTGCATTATTTCGTATATTCTAGTGTGCAAATCCCTATCTTCTATTACGTATATAGGGGTAAAAGTGACGATTTTCAGCGGTTATTAATTGGCGGCGGTTGACGGTGGATGGCGGTGACGGCCGTCACGGTTACCTCCGGTGGTGGGGGATGGTGGTTGTACAATAAATATATCATTATTTCGAACAATTTATGGTTTTTCAAATGCTTTGAATATATGGAAAGCGGATATGCATTACAAGAGTAACATCTAGGTGTATCCTAAAAGAAAATGAAAAGTATAGTTTTGTTATACGAGTATGATATACATATTCATAGATAAAAAAGAAAAGAAAATGATTTTAAATCCATAGACAAAATGATTAGTCTCAAACTTACATTTCAGTCTACACTTCTAAAGATAAAGATGATGGGTTAGAATCTTCCACCATTGTATGATAAATTTGATCAAGTCAAGCTATTAGCAACCGTTAAAATTGGTCAAACTGAGATGACCTCAATGGATAAGAAAGGGAGGTAACTTTGACCACCACCGCCGTTTTAAGTGTGGAAAATCTTAGAAATAAAAGGAACCTTTGATTGATTATCTTGTGTTTGTTTCTTTGATTTCCAACATTTAGGCTCTCATCATCTACCAAGAAAAACCCACACAAATCCAAACCATAATTTTTTGACTCGGAGGCGGAGGAAGATAACCATATTGATTTTGGGTTTGATTGTTTATCATAAACAGGATACCTACAGCTAGGGGCGTTCAAAACCGGATATCCGGAATTCGGATATCCAAAATTTCCTAATATCCGAAACATAAGAAAATCATCATCCGAATCCGAAAATTCGGATATCCGAATTTTGGATAATTTCGGATCGGATTTTCGGATATTAAAACTGGATCCTCAAATTCGGATTATTTTGAACACCCCTACCTACGCCGGCTGTTCAACTAGGAACTATCACCGAGGAACCCATTGGAAAAATATCGGAGAAGACCACCGTAACAATGGGTAGAGAGAATCAAGACCGAAGCAGAGGAATACAACCACCGGAGCATAATTTGTCGACTAGAAGGAAGCATTGATCGGGAAATCGTAGAAGAAAATAAGAAAAGAGACTCCACATACCTTCAATGTTTTGGCTGTATCTTACTCATACGAACTCCCATTGAGGTGATTCAAGCGGCCATGGAAACTAGACTCAAAGAGCTACAATTATATCCTAAAGGGAAGTTTATGTTCCAAAGATTTCTTTGTTGCGCAAGCCTCTCAGCTTCGCGCCATGGTGTTTTTTCTTTCTCCTTAGAAAAGAAAGGGGAACGACGCCAAGGAAAAGAAAAAGGGGGCGGAAGTTCTGCTCAAAACAAAAGAGGCATGTTTTTTTTAAAACAAAACCCTAATTCCACTTTCAAAAAAACTTTGGGGCAGATAGTTTCAAAAGAAAAGTTCTTTTAAAAAAACATTAAAGTTTTTGTACGTTAAATTATTAAATTTTGTTTTGTTATAAATATTAATAAAGTATTAAAGTTTTATTTATGAGTAAGTTTTTATGAAATTGATAAATTTATAAGTTTTTTTTAAAAAGGAAAAGTTTTGAATTAAGTTGTTTTACCCGGTAGAAAAAAGAACGAGTAGACTGTCAAATACAATTGTTTTGATTCACCCTAGAAAAGGATAATAGTTTTGCCCGGTTGAAAAAAGAACGTGTTCAAAGTGTAAAAGGACAGAGAAAAAGGAATAGGTTAGAGACAGAGGTTAGGGACGATTACAAACATTTTGAAAAGGCGAAAGGGCGGCTATCCATGCACTTTCCGGAAATGACCGTTAAAAACAGTTGGTTTGATTCACCCAGAAGAAGACAATAGTGTGTCGGGTCAAAAAAGAACGAGTAGACTGTCAAATACAGTTGTTTTGATTCACCCTAGAAAAGGGTAATAGTTTTGCCCGTTTAAAAAAGAACCTGTTCAGAGTGTAAAATGACAGAAAAAAAGGAATAGGTTACAGACAGAGGTTAGGGATGATTACGAACATTTTGAAAAGGGGAAAGGGCGGATATCAGTGCACTTTCCGGAAATGACTATCGAAAACAGTTGGGTTGATTCACCTAGAAGACAATAGTGTATGGGGTGAAAAGAGGAGAAGGAATAGGTTAGAGACAGAGGTTAGGGACGATTACAAACATTTTGAAAAGGGGAAAGGGCGGCTATCCTTGCACTTTCCCCAAATGACTGTAAAAAACAGTTGGTTTGATTCACCCATAAGAAGACAATAGTGTGACGGGTGAAAAAAGAACGAGTAGACTGTCAAATATAGTTGTTTTGATTCACCCTAGAAAGGGATAATAGTTTTGCCCGTTTAAAAAGAACCTGTTCAAAGTGTAAAAGGACAAAGGAAAAGGAATATGTTAGAGATAGAGGTTAGGGACGATTACAAACATTTTGAAAAGGGGAAAGGGCGGCTATCCGTGCACTTTCCGGAAATGACTGTCGAAAATAATTGGTTTGATTCACCCGGAAGACAATAATGTGTCGGGTGAAAAAAGAACGAGTAGACTGTCAAATACAGTTGTTTTAATTAACCCTAGAAAAGGATAATAGTTTTGTTGTTCAAAGTGTAAAAGGACAGAGGTAAAGGAATAGGTTGACGATTACAAACATTTTGAAAAGGGGAAAGGGCGGCTATACGTGCACTTTCCGGAAATAACTGTCGAAAACAGTTGGTTTGATTCACCCAGAACACAATAATATGTCGGGTGAAAAAAGAACGAGTAGACTGTCAAATACAGTTGTTTTGATTCACCCTAGAAAAGGATAATAGTTTTGCCCGTTTAAAAAAGAACTTGTTCAAAGTGTAAAATGACAGAGGAAAAGGAATAGGTTAGAGACAGAGGTTAGGGATGATTACGAACATTTTGAAAAGGGGAAAGGGCGGCTATCCGTGCACTTTCCAGAAATGACTATCGAAAACAGTTGGGTTGATTCACCCAGAAGACAATAGTGTATCGGGTGAAAAATGTACGAGTAGACTGTTAAATACAGTTGTTTCGATTCACCCTAGAAAAAGATAATAGTTTTACTGTTCAAAGTGTAAAAGGACAGAGGAAAAGGAATAGGTTAGAGACAGAGGTTAGGGACGATTACAAACATTTTGAAAAGGGGAAAGGGCAGCTATCCTTGCACTTTCCCGAAATGACTGTCAAAAACAGTTGGTTTGATTCACCCAGAAGAAGACAATAGTGTGTCGAGTGAAAAAAGAACGAGTAGACTGTCAAATATAGTTGTTTTCATTCACCCTAGAAGGGATAATAGTTTTGCCCGTTTAAAAAAGAGCCTGTTTAAAGTGTAAAAGGACAGAGGAAAAGGAATAAGTTAGAGATAGAGGTTAGGGACGATTACAAACATTTTGAAAAGGCGAAAGGGCGGCTATCCATGCACTTTCCGGAAATGACTGTTAAAAACAGTTGGTTTGATTCACCCAGAAGAAGACAATAGTGTGTCGGGTCAAAAAAGAACGAGTAGACTGTCAAATACAGTTGTTTTGATTCACCCTAGAAAAGGGTAATAGTTTTGCCTGTTTAAAAAAGAACGTGTTCAGAGTTTAAAATGACAGAGGAAAAGGAATAGGTTACAGACAGAGGTTAGGGATGATTACGAACATTTTGAAAAGGGGAAAGGACGGATATCCGTGCACTTTCCGGAAATGACTATCGAAAACAGTTTGGTTGATTCACCCAGAAGACAATAGTGTATGGGGTGAAAAATGTACGAATAGACTGTCAAATACAGTTGTTTTGATTCACCCTAGAAAAAGATAATAGTTTTGCTGTTCAAAGTGTAAAAGGACAGAGGAGAAGGAATAGGTTAGAGACAAAGGTTAGGGACGATTACAAACATTTTGAAAAGGGGAAAGGGCGGCTATCCTTGCACTTTCCCCAAATGACTGTAAAAAACAGTTGGTTTGATTCACCCATAAGAAGACAATAGTGTGACGGGTGAAAAAAGAACGAGTAGACTGTCAAATATAGTTGTTTTGATTCACCCTAGAAAGGGATAATAGTTTTGCCCGTTTAAAAAAGAACCTATTCAAAGTGTAAAAGGACAGAAAAAAAGGAATAGGTTAGAGATAGAGGTTAGGGACGATTACGAACATTTTGAAAAGGGGAAAGGGCGGCTATAAATGACGGCCGAAAACAATTGGTTTGATTCACCCAGAAGACAATAATGTGTCGGGTGAAAAAAGAACGAGTAGACTGTCAAATACAGTTGTTTTGATTAACCCTAGGAAAGGTTAATAGTTTTGCTGTTCAAAGTGTAAAAGGACAGAGGAAAAGGAATAGGTTGACGATTACGAACATTTTGAAAAGGGGAAAGGGCGGCTATCCGTGCACTTTCCGGAAATGATTGTCGAAAACAGTTGGTTTGATTCACCCAGAACACAATAATATGTCGGGTGAAAAAAGAACGAGTAGACTATGAAATACAGTTGTTTTGATTCACCCTAGAAAAGGATAATAGTTTTGCAGTTCAAAGTGTAAAAGGACAGAGTAAAAGGAATAAGTTAGAGACAGAGGTTAGGGACGATTACGAACATTTTGAAAAGGGGAAAGGGCGGCTATCCGTGCATTTTCTGGAAATGACTGGCGAAAACAGTTGGTTTGATTCACCCAGAAGAAGACAATAGTATGTCGGGTGAAAAAAAATCACGAGATTGTTAACAGACAGTTGGTTTGATTCATCCGGTAAAACAAAAGAAGAAAAAGTTTGTTCGGTAAAAAAAGAATCATCGTTAAGAGGCATTTGGTTTGATTTGCCCCGCAAAATAGAAGAAGAAAAATTTATTCCGGTGAAATAAGAACTAGGGGACTGTTCAGAACAACTGGTTTAATTCTTCTCGCAAACAAGAAAATTAGTTTAATTTTGTTTTGTTTTTGTGAAAAAAGAACAAATGGAGAGGCAGTTGGTTTGATTCGCCTAGGTTTGATTTTCCCCACAAACAAGAAAGAAATAAATAGTTTTACATGCATAATGGACTTTTATATGCCGAAACAGAGAGAAAAGATGAGAAGAAGGAAGATAGCTGTGATCGTTGCGGTCATAAGAAGTCAAAGTCAAGATTTCAAAGGAAAAGGAGGATGTAGAGCTTGGAAACCATGGAGGAACAAAAATGTTAACCAACAAGATAAGAGACACATAAAATGCTTCAAGTGCAACAGATTTAGGCACTTCTAAGTATGAATGCACAAAAAAGGACGAGAAGGTTAACTTAACTCGAAGTGAAGACGATGAACCAACTCTACTATGGATAAGTCTTGAAGAATAGAAGACCTCACTTAAACTATTTTAGTTTAAGGGGGAGTATTAGATGTTAAACTAAACATAAAATTATTATTTTTATTATGTAAATAGATTAGAAAGGGATGTAACCATGACCACCACCGCCACAGTAACTGTAACCGCTCGGTAACCGCCAAACGGCCGTCCGTCACCATCAACAGACGGTCAATTTTTGGAAAACCGCCGGTCTTAGAAATAAAAGGAACCTTTGATTGATTATCTGGTGTTTGTTTCTTTGATTTCCAACCGTGTTAACCCCCAACATTGTAGTTTTGTACATATATAACACCTTTAATCAAAAGCATGATGAAAATGTATAAGGTTGTTCTTTGCTTCATCAGTCAACCATATAGTAGAAAAATACCATCATGGTGAATTGCAAGTGAGAAATGTTATGGATCTTGATGATTGCCGGAAACCGGAAGGACTTGTTCACCACCATTGTGGCAGGATTTCGAGAGTGCTAGAGTGCCTATGTTGAGGAATATTTTGATATTCAACTCGGATAGAAGACACTCCACAAGCATAAAGTGGGAGCTCGACGCATGGTATCGATGTTTGAATTATTCGAAAAACTCTGAGGTTGTTCCGCTTGATGATGGAGGTTGCTAAGATTTCCACCATTGGGCCGGGAGTCAAGGGCGCGAAAGCTCCTTGGTTAGGGAACTATGTAAATTGAGAAGGCTCTCAACTAACATAATGGAAAGAGGTGATGCGTGAAATATTTGGGAACATTTTTATTCCAAGTTCGCCTTAACTTCTTAAGCATGGAGTGGTGATATTTGAAATATTTGGGAACATTTTTATTTCAAGTTTGTGTTAACTTCTCAAGCATGGTCTTCCCATGAACCTTTGAACCTACAAATTCATGTGGGAAAATATATAAGTAAAGAAAATAAAAAAAACAAGTAATAAAATTCAAGTAAACAAAATATTCTAAAGTTTGAAGTTCAAGTAAATAAAATATTCTAAAGTTTGAAGTTCAAGTAAACAATTTGAAGGCAAATTCCATGGACCGCGAGGGGGTCATCACTTGCATCCCCACCATGACCTCATGCAACATGTAATACCCATAATTCGAAATGTATTGCTATTTAATGAATAAAGATTGGTTTATATCATTCTATATTTTTGGGCTTTAAAACTATAAATTTTGTAGTAGAGGGATCAATATTGTCATTTAGGGAAGAAAAAGTAAGTATTTAAACTCGAAGATATGGCACACAACCCTAGATCTATCACTTTAGCCAATATAGTGTTTGTTTACGGGTTTGTGTGTGTGAACCGAGAGAGAAAGGGGTTGGATCATGTTCGTTTGTGCATCAAACTATTGGGAATCGATTAGATAACAATCCCTTTCAACTTTGTGTGATCAATTAGATACCGATTTCATGTTATTTGGTTGAGATTTGTTGAAGTTCGTGTCGGTTTTGGGTTGTTTGAGAATAAAAAGAAAACCGGGAACTAAAATTATGACCGGGACCATTAAACCTTGTGTAGAATGTAATTAATCCGTAGGGGTTGGGTTAAATGATAATAGGAAGCCTTAGAAACAAGATTTAGTTAATTAGATGGATAGATGACTTATATTTAATTGGGAATGTTAATCGAGTAGGAAACAATTGTAAATTTTCTTGAAGATTGTTGAATCGAAAACCGAGATGAATCGTAAATGGAATGTGTATATATAGATATATCTACCCTTATAATTAAGTTGAATCATAAATTGGATATGGATCGTAATTCAGTGCATGGTCCTCAATAAAAAAACATAAAACAACTGGTGGAATGGCAAATCATTGGGATTCCATAAAACCATTGGATCATAAATTCGAAATCATAAACCCAAATAGTGATTTAGAATCAAAAACTAATGTTGGGATCATAAGCTAGGTTGTAATAGTAATCATAACCTCATGATTGAGAAGTTAATTGTAAATCAGACTTTTGTAATTGAAAACTTTGAATGCATCAATCGTAAATCAAAAAGAGTTAGGAATCGCAAATCATGTATCATGAATCGTAAACTGGTTTGTTAATGTGGATCGTAAATTAGGTGACTTGCATATCATAAGTGGATACAATCTAAAAGTAGAAACGAAGTGGTAAATCATAAACCGTTCAGGGTAATCGCAAAGTATATGGGTGTGATAGGGCAATCCTGAAACTTGAATAGCAAATTGCCTTAAGTAACAATCGAAAAGTGTGACATGGACTAAGAATAATCAGGGAAGTTTAAGTAATATGGTAAACACGTTCTATAGAGCTAGGAGACAACTAATATGATGGACACCTTGCTTGGTAATCTTTTTCTCACTTGTAAGTTTATTGAGATACTACCAGGTGAGTTATACTAACTTGCTCATTATTCTAGTGTGAATTAGGGTGGTTATTATCATGTGAATGTGTTACTAACGTGATATGTTAATGTGAAGTGAAGAGTTGTTTAAATGGAGTGAAAACTCAACTTGGGAACAATAAAGATGTAAAACCCATGTGGTGTCTTGGTAGTCAATTGTGATCGCAGAGAGAGATATCGTTATCGGCGTACTGTTTTGGTATTATGTGGAATGATTACTTGAATCAATTGTATGTTTATTAACTTTTAAATACCTAGTGTCGTGTGTAAATGCGTGTGCCTTCTAATCTTTGTTTGTTTGGTTCTTTTCACCATAGTGAAGGAAACTTATAACTAAAGATGTTTCCCGCAACTTTATTTTTAAACCGCTTTAATTTTTACTTCAGTTGACTATTAAACTTATATGATTGGAATTTTGTAACTTTGGTGTGAGTCCAGGTGTACACCTCGTTTTCAAATTTTGTGTAAATGAATGGTTGCTTTACTATGATATTTGTTAGAAAGAAAATCCGTGGCTTTAGAACTTGGTATCAAAGCGTTGGTTTAAGGATTTGAACATGCACGTGGTGTGTTTGGACTTAAACTTGGTTCAAAATAGATTTTCAAACTAGTTAGGTTAGGGACTATGAGTTTAATCCCATTATATGTTCTTGTTTGATTGTTGCTTGGAGGTTTGACAAATAGTTCCTGACCCGACTTGAGTTTTTAAATGATTTTCAATGATCTATCAGCTAGAGGTGGTCCTAGTGAGCATGAAGGTGAAGCATAGTATATATATATATATATACTGTGCTTATGTGAAATGTACCGTGTAACTAATGATTGTGTCTTATACTACTAATAGAGGCTTTATGCAATGCATAATATTAATCATATAGGATTCAGTAATGACGCCATGCATCACCATTGAGTGCTGTGCTGAAGAGAAAAAACCGAAAAAAGTTCCCCACATTAGGAGAGAAAAGAGATTGTGTGTTGCTTTAATTAGAGCGCTTTAGCATAGGATGGACATTATGTGATGCTTCTACGTGAAATCTTATGTGATACGTGGCCTAAGCCTGTGAATCTGGACTTCCGGTGGTAAAGCAAACACCCAATATGTATAGTGTGTTCGGTGTAATATACAGGCCCATATTATTACAAGCACATGGTACATGTTGGAAATTGATGAAGTCATCGGGAATCTTGTGAATTTGGTGAGGTATACTTGTAGGATATAGTATGCATAGAGATTAGAAGTGCCTTAGAATACATAGTGCTACTTCGAATACGTGAAAGGCATGCGAATGTGATAAGTGGATTTGAACTGTAAAATAACCAAGGAGAGTATGGTAAAGCCACATAATACGTGTAGTGCTTTATATATACTTCCAAAATGGTGAACACGAGGAGACATGTCTCCACCATTGATGTTGTGGAAGTGAGTCTAACGAGCGAGACTAATCCTCACAAGCAACCCATATCAAACCAACCGCTACCGGAAAATGTAGTTCCAAGAACCATAGAAATACTAATAATGAGGAGGAAGAATATGAGGAGCCTAACTTGGTAGATTTAGTAGTAAAATAAGTAACTAAAACACTAAACAAACTGCTACTCAAGATTGTGTCTGATATGAAACAAGACATGAGTTTGATGATTAATTAGAAATAGAGTGCACTATGGGATGCACAGGAGCGACCGCTGCCAACACCACCCAAAACGAACAAGATAAAACATGTGGTATCTTACCCAGACTTTGCAGTCTAATAGCCACCAAAATTTTAGGGTACTCTAGACCTGGTGAAGAGTGGCTAGTCATTTCATAGGTTGAAGGTGTGTTCCACTCCTGTCAATGTACTATGAGCAGCAAGGTCTAGTATGTTGCAAACTTATGAGCAGCAAGGTGTGGTATGTTGCAAACTTACTGAAAGGGGTTGCGAATGTAACGCTGTCATTTAAAAAAAATTATAGAATTAATTATAATTTGAGTTTTCAAACGGCATGGGTCCGTTTATAAAGAGAATTCCATAATCCATTTTAGACAACCATTTTCAAATCTACTAGCGGAATTTAAAACTTTAATTTCAAACTAGTAAGTAATATTTACAAAGACATGGTGGTTAAATTATACAACAAAACTAGCCAACTCTAAAATCAAGTAGTGTTACTTTGTCTTACCAAAAAACCATACAAAAAATAAGTACATAAATAAACAAGTGTTCCTGGAAAGCTGATTACATAAACTCCAATAGGTAACAAGTCCTCACTAGGAAACCTAATCATTTTATGCGCATGGGAAAATAACACGAGATTAGTTATAATTAGCTAGTGAGCACAAATTAAACATATGTATCAATAAAGCATGTTGCATAATACGAATAAAAAGATAATGCTATCCTATTACATAGTGGAGTGATAACAAGATCTTTTGGTGTCATATCTCGCTGGATAACTAATCTAGTTCAACGACCCTAACTAGGGTATCAAGCACAACCAATCATGCAAGTGGGTGAGTGAGTAGTGATCAACCAAACAACGTTAAAGAGCCGTCAACTCTCTTGGGTTGAGGAGGTAGATGAGTGCCCCCTATGTCAAGGAACGACGGTCTTGCAGAACCCCATTGATCCCAACCCATGAGTTACCAAAAATCATTATTGATCCCGACCCATAAGTCTACTAGAATCCAGCCGTATAGGTGCCTAACCCGAAGGATCTACTAAGACCCAATCATAACAGCTAACCTCAACCACATGACGATAAAAAAAGTCATTGAATGACAAACACATATTACATAGATGATCCATTCAGGATCCAATAGCATGAATGCATCTCACAATTCATAGATATTCATCGATCAATATCATACGTTGCAAATACACATGTGAATACGTAGATAACATATCAAGTCAACACTTCATTATTTGAAATCATAACTCCATCACAAATTTGAATGTTCAGAATTCACAGCAACCGACTTGTAATGTATCTCATTGATTATGGTATTTGAATGTTATTTTATTTGAGCCTCATGAAAACCGTTACTCATATGGGTCCAAACCGTGTGTAACTCTCTTCTAAGGATGTGTTTAATCCGTGTAATATCCTATTATTACATCCCAAACATCAACACATGAAAAAAAAAACAAAATAGTTTGCTGGAATATGGTCGTGAATATCCATGAATAAGAAGTTTAGATGAAGATCTAATAGCAATATGAAACTCGGTATTAGGAATGTTCTGAAAACACACACATAAAGGTGTAGGATATTTCTATTAATGCAAGAGTTGCTTAGCCAAAAGGCTTACAAGAGGTATTTATAGGTCATGCCTTCTAACATGGTTAAAGCTCTCAAGGAGCCTAAAAGGTCATGACGAAGTTTGGTTGATACACAACCGGATTACAAAAAAACTATTCACAATGCCACAAATAAAATAGATCTAACAATCTCCCCCTTTTATAGTGTTGTGATCCATTGTATCAGCCGTTAACTCGGGCTAGTAGTTAGCGGGTTGGCCGTACGTATTATTGTGTGTTTAAATATTTAAATACGTGATTATATTATTCTAATTGATTTGATTAATATCCCATGATAATTAACATTAATTAGTTACCTAAAAATAATTAAGTTACTATGTACGTATGTATGTACGCATGCATGAGTATGTGTATGTATGTGAAGTTTTATATTTATGAGTTGTAAGACACCTCATGCTTAGTTATGTGGGTAAGAGTGTATACATGTGTTTCTATATGGATTAGTTTGAATAGTCACCTCCTCATTTCTCAAAGTGTTTGTGTGTGTATGCTAAAGTGTAAGCTTGCTTCCTATTGAAGTAACCTCAAGAAACTTGTAAACTTGAAATATTGACTTGAAGATCTTGTATTGGTTAAATCAAGACTAATGTTAGAATATGTTTATAACATGATTATGATTACTTTGATATCTTTTGCTGGGTTTTGTGGATAATTGCATGAAGAACACCATTAATGGAAACTTGCATGAAACTTGACTAATGGGTATTGTTAGTTTTGATGATATATGTGGATTTAATGTGTTCTTGATACTTGTAAGCATGTAATATGATGTTGGATTATGTTTTGATAAAGTTTTAGTAAGTTTCTATTTTCTAGAAATGATTGCCATGGAGTTTTGTTGCATGAATGATGAAGAAGAAGAAGAAGCTGGAAAACTATTTATTTATAGTTTGTGGCGCGACGAGTTTAGGGTCATGGCGTGATCTAGTGGTTTCGAATTCGAAATGCTTGTTCGTAATGATGGTTCGAAGAACACGCTCGAAGTCACTTTGTGGCACGACGGTTTTTAAGGTCGTGACGCGACCAAGTTGATTCCGAATTCGAAATGGTTTCGTAGTATTTATTTGAATGGTCCGTTTGAAAACACGTCGCGTCACGACGGGTCGAGGGTTACAGCACGATCCGGTCTTTGTTCGAATTCAAAGTTACTACTTGAAGTGTATAGAGTTCCAAGGGAATGGGTGCGCCTCCAAGGTGCATTGCAGCGCGACGTGGTATGTGTTATGTGGGAAGTTAATATGCTATTTGTGGGCATATGAGATATAAATATATATATATATATGGGTATATATATTTATGAACGATGAACTAATTTTAGTATTGTAGTGTTTTCAGGCAATACCAAGACTTAGTGATATTAGACCTCTGAGTGCTCCATCTAAAATCAAGAGGTGAGTGGATGTTGACTCACACATGGTAAAGGTTATGATTGATATGATTGATGTGATGCATGCATTTGTGATTGATTGACTGTTGAGTCTGATGATTGTTGATTGTGGTTTGATTATCTAATTGTTTGAATGTTTGATCGATACGCACTCTTTGGATGATATTGAGTTGCGTTTGAGAAGTCAGTTATACTTAGAATTGAGCTGGGCTTGATCACTATTGGCTGGTAGTTGTAGACCCTCTCGTGCATGTGTTGTATTGGAGGGGATCTAACTGTACAAATGAGCGGTAGGCTATCTGTAAACCTATGCTTTGGCCGGCATTCGTTGTAGGTTCTACGCCGAACTTCTTGATTGTGTGGTTGCATTCTCTTCTGTTGATTGTAGCCGTTGGCTGTTGTGTTTTAGCTTCCTCTCACTTGCTACTTCTCTACGGTTGAAATGTTTTTGCAGGTTTGCGTGCTTCGTGTTGTTTGTTAAAGGAAAGCTTGACTTTCGGCTCTGATAATAGTTTTATGGAAACGAGCCATCTTTTGTTTAACTATGTAACACGAAGAAGATATTGTATTTTTGTAATTAGCATTCCCGGTTGTGGGATTTATGTAAATTATGTTTGTTATTGCTTGTGTGGCGTGTTTAAAAAAATGGCTTTGGATTTTACGGTGTTACATCCATCATCAATTTATTTTTCCAAAAATGGTTTCTCACGATCTTATAATTCTTCTTTCAACCCTTTTTCTTTCTAGCAATTGTCTAATCCTCTCGATCTTCACTTGATCCTCAATAGGCATCTTTTGCAAATTTTTCATAATTTTTCTAGCAAGCTTCAAGCACTAACGGCTTAAGGTTCCATCCGAGTATGCATTTAGTTTTGAGAATCTTAGGAAAACCTTCTCTCTCTTCTGATTGTAGCATACTAACCCTTCATCTCTCTCATACTCATCATCACCCTCTTCGATTATCTGAAGTTTCTTTAACTGGTTCAGCTTCGAATGAGCCTGGTTTGGTTTGAGTACATTTATCTTTCGAATATTACTTTCAACCCCAATTTGTAGATATGTATACTGTGATACCATTATTCTTTTTCTTATGAAGTCTTTCAACACAGCATACCCAATTCTTTCTTCAACACTTTTCTCAAACTTTCTGCCAAGGTAATCATGCATGAAGCCAATATCATCTAGGCTTATGTGTCTTAGATCACTCTGATGAAACTCATATACCTTTTCATCAACCCTAGTGACATGAAAGTGCACCATTTTATAATGAATGATCATTGATAGTGTCACGTAATTCAATCTTAGTATTAAGTGCCTTGACTCCACATCCTCTCTCTTTGAAGCATGATGTGTCATGATAAATGTGTACTTAGCTTTCTCATCATATTTGAAACCAATAAACTCAATGCATGTTATTTCTTCTAATTGATCCATATAGATCTATTGAACTCTATCTTCTAGAAGTGCAACATTGATGCCTCTGTTTTTTCCATATGATCTAAGACTTATTCATTGTGTCTCTTGTCAGAACGATTTGGCTTGAGACTAGAGGAGGTTTTGGGACACAATGATAAGACTTGGGGATTGGCCATTGTGCTCCTTCTCTCTCTTTTTCTCTTTGTTCATTCTTTTTCTCTAGGTTAATTAAGTCTTTAGGTGCAACATTGATTTTTCCATGTTCAGGTGGGAATATCTCTAACAACTCTATATTGGTTTGAAATAAAATATGATCAAGCTTTTCTTTCACCAACCTCTTTTCTTCCTCTTCCATCTGTGGCATCAAAGGATTTACAACCCCTAATCTAGAAACATCAACATGACTCTCCCTGGTTTCCCCGTCTTCACGTTGACTACTAGTTGGGAACTCAACTTGTTGAACAACACTTGATCTGTGCGGAACTCAACTTGTTGAACAACAGTTGATTTGTGCAAACTGTAACGAACGGAAAATCAAAATAATTATTGTAATATTATTTTACTGAGAAATAAATAATATTTATGGAGTTTATTTATTTTAATGATAAATAAGGATATTGTTATTAATTAAACAAAAATATTGAAAGTTGGAAAATAAAAGAAAATTCGGATTTTTAGAAATTCGTCACGACGCGACGTGACGCGTTGAAGATAGCGACGCGACGTGTCGTAGGTCGCTTGTGTCGGTTAGGTTGCGTGTGTCAGAGGCTAAGAGTTGTAGGTGTCAGGATCTGCATGCTTCATGATTGGTCAGATTGGAGGCGGTCGCGACGCGACGCGTTCTGGGATTTCCATATATATGGGTGTTTGGCAGCCATTTTTCAAACACAACACCCTAAGAGTCATTACTCTGCCAAAATTCCGAGCCGACCCGAGATATTTGAGCCCACGTGAGTGTCGGGTTTTATTTGTGAGCATATTCGTAGTTCCGGGAGATCAAAAACACCGTCACAGGCGTGGTTTTGACCAAGGCTTCGCGTGGGTGAACCCGAGAGATACATTTCTTTAATCTTACGCTTCTATTTCGATTATGAAGATGTTTAGGCTACATGCATATCGATTATATGCGTTTCTATGAAGTTTCTAAGCATGTGAAGAGATAATCTTTGGTCGGGAGTTATTATTTTGCATGTCTAAGTATAATAAGCTAGTTTGGACATGTTTAGGGTCTTTGGATCATGTTTCTAACGTAGTGATCTTCATAGGTTGTTCGAGACGTTTGAGTTCACGTTTATCACGATCCGGAACTGTCGTTTGTGTTTTCGTGATCGTGTGTTTTGTTATGGGGACTGAGGTGAGTTCAACATTTCTCAAAACCGAGTACTAGACAAAAATGATATATTTTCAGAAGTAATGATTTATTATACAATGGTAATATGTGTTTATATATTACCTATGCAAGAAATGTGTTATATATGTATGACTGTTACGTGTTATGAAATTGTCTGATGATTATGCTATGTTATCAAGTTATGAGTTTTAACATATTATTGATTTATGAGACCTTGGGATGGGGGTAGTCCTATCCTTATTAATGATGCCTAGTAGGTTGAACCTTCTAGGAAAAGTACTAGCCATTTGTGGGTTACCGGACGTTCATGACAAGTCCAGGACAACGTGATGATGTATTTATACTCACTGGAATGATGTTTGGTACTAGAGGTTGTACCTTATTAAATATCATGTGGGTGTGAGGAGGTGTAAGAGGTAAAACACTATTATTACTTCACCTGCATGGCATTGTGGAATACATTGTATACCACCTCGCCGGAGTAGCGATAGCGGGAGATGTTACAATCTAAAAATTATTGGAAGTCGCGGTCTAATGATTCTTAGACGGGTAGTAACGTAACTCGTGAACCAAGTCTATATCTTGGGTTAAGATAATATCCCTAGACCATTAATGATGATTGTGATGATGATGATAATTATGATTTAAAGAATTATGATAACGAAGTATATGAAATGATTGTTATGAGATACTATGATTAGTTGACCGTTATGTGCTAAATGTCAGATGATGGGTTGGTCAACTATGGGAATGGGCGGGAAAGGATTATCATTTATTTTGTTATTATTGCCTAAAGTATGGTTTTTTTTCAACTTAATCTTTTAGTAATTCTATTGACTCACGAGGCTTTAAGCTGAAACTTGTTTGTTGAAATGTGTCTTGTACTTGTGCAGGTTGCTTAGAAATTGCTTGTGAGATAGGGACTTTGGTTAGTGTACTATCTTAGATGATACCATTTTGTTTATATTGCATCAAACAATTCATGTCTTTATGAGTAATGTTTATGAAAGTGATGTCGTGATTTTCATACAGATGTGATCTCTTATCGTGTCGGTAAGATGTATTGTATGACTAAAGACTTCCGTTGCATGTTTTTATGATAAAATGGCAAGATTTTTGTAAATGGTAAATTTTTGGGAAATCGCGGTCATCACAAGTTGGTATCAGAGACGCGTTGTGAGCGAACTAAGCATTGAGTCCGATGCTTATACTTACAACTGTTAACGGCTCGTTAAGAAAGAACAAGAGTTCTAAGGGGGGAGGGTGTGTGTTGAGTGTTATAGGAATTCTAGATCTTTTCCTTATAGTTTAACTCTACCTCTTTTCCTTATAAGAATTCTTGTACATATCTACGATCTTATGAAGTACATTTTCGACTCATTTCTTGTGTCTTCCATAGAAGATGGTGGTTACACGCAAGAACAATGGCAAACAAGGTGCTAATCAAGGGAGTGGAGCTGGTGGATCACGTCCATAGCACAAGGATGAGGATGTGGGAAGATTTCACTCATAACCACATGTTGAAACAGTTCCAACTACTATCAAAGGAACTGCATCTACTAAGGAGTATACAGAAAGAAGTAGCTACAGTAGGGCTAGCACAATCAAAATTGCTTCTTTGGAGCAACAACTGAAGATTCGAGATAATCAAATAGCATAAATGAGGGAGGCTATGATTGCTGCGAGTGTCCTTAACAATACCACTGAACAGGACCAGAACGATGAAAGTGAAGCAAGCAGTAAGGATAAACGCCATGGTCCTGAACCTCGTCAAAGGACTGCAAAGGTAGAGGGTAGTTCGTTTAGAATTTTCATGTGCTACAAACCTCTACTTTTTAAAGGAGGTGAGGATACGTTGGTTTGTTCTCGGTGGTTGATGAAGATGGAGCAAGTTTATGATTCGAGGGATTTTACTGATCAACTACATGACCGTTATGCCATTCGGATGTTTGATGGAGAAGCTCTTGAATGTTGGAACTCTATCTACCAAAACCTTTCGAAGATAGTTCGGAAAGAGATTACTTGGTCCCAGTTTGTTGAGAAAGTGTAGAACCGTTTCTGCAATTTGGGTGCACAAAGGCGAGCTGAGAGAGAATTTTTAGAGTTAAAGAAGGGGATGATGTCGATCGGCAAGTACAACACGACTTTCTTGGATAAGCTTACTTTTGCGAGGAGACTTTGTCCTGATGAAGCTTCTTTGGTAAACCAGTATATGGGAGGTTTACCGTTTGAGTACCGGTCTGCTATCCGTAATAAGTCTACCCTAGATGCGGCAATGAAGGAAGCAAGGAATATTGAGGAAGATTTGGGTCTGAAGAATCCCATCAGCGGAGAGAAGAGAAAGTGGGAGGGGCCGTCTGGGTCTTCAAAGAAAAAGAAGTCTGGGTCCGAAGGCAAGAAGAAGGACCCAAATTTCTGCAAGACTTGTCACTCTTCCCATAAGGGTCCCTGCACTAAAAGCACTATGAGTTGCAGGAGGTGTGGTAAGATGGGGTACACTAGTTTCGAGTGCATGAGTTCTGAACTTATGTGTTATTACTGCAAGGAGATGGGGCACATGGCTTCTGCCTTCCCGAAACTGAAAAACAAGAGTACCGATGGTGGCAAGTAGCCTACTGCGGGTAAACCTACCGGACGAGCTTTCAAGATGACTACCGATAATGCTCGCAAGAATGATGAGGTGATTTCTAGAACTTTCTATGATAAATTCTATGCCTGCTAAAGTACTATTTGATTCCGGTGCTAGTCGATCTTTTGTTTCACATGCTTTCTGTGCTAAATTTGATAAACCCCGTAGTACTTTGGATTCGGCTTTAGTTATTGAGATTGCGGTTGGAAAACCCATCACTATTCGTGATAAGTTTAATGATTGTTTTATTTCTATTCATGGTAATGATTTTATGGTGACACTACTTCCTCTTGAGATCGAGAGTTTTGATGTAGTAATAGGTATGGACTGGATGTCTAGTCTTAAGGCTGAAATTATTTGTTCTAAAAGCTTGTATGCATACCTCTTTCTATATGAAAGCACGCAAGTTCTTATCCAAAGGTTGTTCAACATTCTTGGCTTACGTCATATCTTTTGCAAAGAAGAAGGTCGAATTACGGAATGTGGAGGTTGTAAAGGATTATCCGGATGTTTTTCCCGAAGATTTGCCCGGATTACCGCCGACACGTCATGTTGAATATCAGATTGATCTTGTTCCGGGTGCAACACCGATTGCTAAAGAACCTTACCATTTAGCTCCGTCCGAGATGAAGGAGATGATGACACAATTACAAGAAGTTTTGGATAAGGGTTTCATTCCACCAAGTTCCTCACCTTCGGGAGCGCCAGTTTTGTTCGTTAGAAAGAAGGATGGAACCATGCGGATGTGCAATTGACTATCGGGAGTTGAACAACGCTACTGTTAAGAACAAGTTCCCTTTACCAAGAATAGATGATCATTTTGATCAACTGCGAGGTGCTTGTTACTTTTTGAAGATCGATTTACGTTCGGGATATCATCAAGTGAAGGTCCGAGATGAAGATATTCAAAAGATGGCATTCAGAACTCTCTATGGCCACTATGAGTTTCTCGTAATGCCTTTTGGTTTGACTAATGCTCCGGCTGTGTTTATGGATTTAATGAACCGAGTTTGTCGTCCTTTTCTGGACAAATCGGTTATTGTATTTATCGATGATATTCTTATTTACTCTCGAAGTGAGGATGATCATCGCAGGCATTTGCGTGAAGTTCTTGATACTCTTCGCCAAGAAAAACTCTATGTCAAATTTTCGAAGTGTGATTGCTGGTTGCGAGAAGTCCCGTTTTTAGGACACGTGATTAGTTAGGATGATTTGAAGGTAGATCGAGCTAAGATTGAGGCAGTCGAGAAGTGGTAGTTGCCTAAAACTCCAATTGAAATTCAATGTTTCTTGGGTCTAGCGTGTAAGGCCCGTGATTTTTCAAAATTTCACCATTTATAAAAACCTTTAATTAATAGCAAAAACATGCAGCGGAAGACTTAAAAGTCATAAATAGAAATAGTTGTTTTCGCCATAGAGGCAATTACAGAATCCTTCATAATATAAACCACGGGGTTACGACCGCAGTTATTCAAAAGTCGGTACAAGTTCAATGTTATGAATTTATTACATAACCGGATTGTTCGTTGATACCAAAATATAAACCAGAACTAATACTACCCTCCTCGGAGAACCACAACCTCTAAGCCACTCACGTGATATATGATCTAGCCTCCTTGGCCTACATCACTCCAGTACTTCAACACCAAAGTGTCCGCATAGCATCTATCAAAATAGTCGTCTAGAAAGACCAAATGACTCTTGTTGGCTATCACTTTAATTTTAGAAGGTCAATCATGCCAACTAGGCCCGCAAATCCGCAATATGGGTATTATCGTATACTACCCCCGCCACTAAAATACATGCATGCGAGAAATCGTAAGCAGTCATATGTAAATCGAAGTAAATCCTGAATAACCGTAACATGCGTATTTCGTGTTTGATCATGCATGCAATGAGCATTTAGCTTAGAACACATAACATGCATCATCAATCAATATATAGATATATGTATAATCATCTTTTTATCGAAAATAAGGTTTTGTCTATGTACTATGTTTTGTAAAAGTCTATTGAACTCACCTCATCCAGAAATAAACCCACAATCTAGATTCGACGAACTACACTCTCGGATCGTCAAGAAATCGACCTCGACCGTCTCGAATAACCTAGACATGCAACATAATACTTCCGATCAACGATCAACACGTCGTGAGCTTAGAAAGTCCATACAACTGAAATATCAGTTTAAGTTTAGAAGGATATACCTCTCGGGGTCACCAAAGCGAAACCACGGTCGAAACTACGCCCGAAACGCTATCTCCGTTCACCCCACACCTCGAATACGAGTTCTAACGAAACCCGACACCCTTAAATGCTCACTAGACTTGATTTCTCTCGAAATATGGGCAGAGTAACGATATGGTGGAAGTGTGTGTGAAAATCGGCTGAAATGATCTTGTATTTATAGACCCTTAATCTGGCCGACGCGTCGCGTCGCGACGTTACTGACACACGCAACCTTAACTGACACACTCCACCGCCTGACACCCGCAACCATGACACGTGTCTTGCTATCCAGACGCATCGCATCGCGACCCTTAACGCGTTGCGTCGCGACCTCGTCTTTTTCAGAATTTTCATTTTCTTTCTAACTTATTTTCCCTTCTTTTCTATTACTTTTCCTTTCTTTTCTTTTTAAATAATAATATTCCTTTATTATTATTAACAAGTTGGTCTTTCGAAAATAATATTTTATTTCTCGATAAATATTATTACAATATTCGGGTGGTTACAATTCTCCCCTTCTTAAAAGGATTCTGTCCTCGGAATCTATTAAACAAAAAGTTGGGGGTATCTCACTCTCATCTCTTCTTCGGTTTCCCAAGTCATATTCCCTCCATGCTTATTCTTCCATTGGACTTTGACCAACTTAACTCGTTTCGTCCTCAATTGCTTGACTTTACGATCTAGGATCGTCACCGGTTCTTCAAACAACCGTTTATGCTCATCTATTTGAAGTTCCTCAAGAGGTAGTAAACTCGGCTCCTCTGCCAGACACCTTCGTAAATAGAAAACGTGGAACACATTATGAATACCCTCTAACTCCGCTGGCAACTCTAACTTGTATGCCTGATCTCAAACTCTTTCAAGTACCAAGAATGGACCAATAGATCGAGGTCCTAGTTTACCGCGCTTCCCAAATCGAATGATGCCCTTCCATGGCGAAATTTTGAGCATCACTTTCTCGCCTACTTCGAATGTCTTTGGTCTATGTTTTTTATCAAAATACTTTTTCTGTCATTCACGGGCTACTCGTAACCGTTCGCGAGCAACCGCGACTTTGTGTGCTGTCAACTGGACTATCTCAGGCCTAACAAACTTCTTTTCTCCTAGTTCCAACCAACAAGTAGGGGTACAACACTTCCTTCCATAGAGCATTTTGTACGGTGCCATATCAATACTTGCATGGTAGGTATTATTGTAAGCGAACTCCACTAGTGGTAGGTGTGTATCCCAACTACCACCGTACTCAATCAAGTAGGCCCTCAACATGTCCTCAAGCATTTGAATCGTTCTTTCGCTTTGTCCGTCTGTTTGAGGGTGATAAGCTGTACTCAAGTGTACCTTGGTACCAATTTCCTCTTGCAACTTTTGCTAGAACCGTGAAGCGAACTGGTTGTCACGATCAAAGAGAATGGATGCGGGAACTCCATGCCTCGTAACCACTTCTCGTACGTAAAGTTTAGCTAGGTTTTCCAGCTTCTCATTTTCCTTCGTTGCTAAGAAGTGAGCACTCTTAGTCAAACGATCTATAATCACCCAAATCATATCGTTTCCGCGCTGGGTCCTTGGTAGTTTTGTAACAAAATCCATCGTGATTTTGTCCCACTTCCATTCGGGGATGTCAAGCTGTTGAAGCTCCCCGTATGGTTTATGGTGCTGCGCTTTCACTTGCGAACAAGTAACACACTTAGCCACATAATCTGCTATATCTGACTTCATTCCCGGCCACCAATAACTCGGTCGCACGTCACAAAACATCTTTGTATTGCCCGGATGTATATAATACTTGGACCGATGGGCATCCCGCAATATCTTGTCACGAACTCCTCCTACCTTAGGGATCCAAACTCGTCCCTTGAAAGTCCTTAACCCACGATTATCCTCTTCAAGCAGCATTTTCTGCTTAACCATGACCTCATCCTTTAAGTTTTCATCCTTTAACCCTTCACCTTGAGCTACCCGAATCTGCTTGCTTATATTAGTTATAACAACCAATCCCATAGATTTAAGCCGATAAGTCGCTCGAGGCTCCTTATGGCTTAGGGCGTGAGCTACAACATTTGCTTTACCCGGATGGTAGCTAATTTCGCAGTCATAATCAAATAGGAATTCTATCCATCGTCATTGCCTCATGTTTAGCTTTTTTTGATTTTGGATGTGTTGCAAACTCTTATGATCCGTGTAGATTGTACATCTTGTACCATAAAGGTAATGTCGCCAAAGCTTCAAAGCAAAAACCACTGCTGCTAGTTCTAAATCGTGAACAGGGTAGTTCTTTTCCGCGTCTTTCAACTGTCTCGAGACATATGCGATAACTTTCCCTCGCTGCATAAGGACACACCCCAAACCAGAATAGGATGCATCACTATACACAATAAAGTCCTCATTTCCCTCAGGTACGGAAAGAATAGGGGCCTCGCACAAAAGGTTCTTAAGTGTTAGGAACGCTTCCTCTTGCTAACCTGACCATACAAACGGCTCCGTCTTCCTTGTCAACTTCGTCAAAGGTGCAACTATTTTCGAGAAGTCCTGAATGAACCTCCGATAGTAACCCACAAAACCTAAGAAACTCCGAATCTCAGTAGGGGTTTTTGGGGTCTCCCACTTTTTAACCGCTTCAATCTTTGTAGGATCTACTTTGATCCCATCCATTCCAACCAAATGACCGAGAAACTGAACTTCCCGCAACCAAAATTCACACTTGGAGAATTTGGCGTAGAGCTCCTCCCTTCGAAGAGTATCAAGAACCTCAAGCAAATGCCGCCTATGATCTTCTAAAGTGCGAGAGTATACAAGAATATCATCAATGAATACTATAACCAATTTGTCCAAGAAAGGACGACAAACTCGACTCATCAAGTCCATGAAAATTGCTGGAGCGTTGGTAAGACCAAATGGCATCACAAGGAACTCATAGTGACCGTATGGAGTTCTAAATGCCGTCTTAGGAATATCCGGATTTCTCACCCTCACTTGATGATAGCCAGATCGCAAGTTGATTTTCGAGAAGTAACTTGCCCCTTGGAGTTTATCGAAGAGATCGTCAATCCTCGGAAGCAGATACTTATTCTTGACTGTAACTTTATTCAACTCTCAGTCGATGCACATCCGCATGGAACCGTCTTTCTTCTTAACGAACAGGACCGGGGCTCCCCAAGGCGAAGAGCTCGGCCTGATGAAACCTTTTTCGAGAAGCTCATGAAGCTGCATCATAATCTCCTTCATCTATGATGGAGCTAGCCGATACAGTGCTTTAGCAATGGGCGCCGCACCAGGTACAAGGTCGATCTGAAACTCTATCTGTGTGGTGGTGGCAACCAGGTAGCTCGTCTAGAAAGACGTCCGCATAGTTCCGAACCACCTCCACTTCGGACAAAACCGCTTTCTTTCTAGAAGTCTCGACTACGTGAGCCAAGAACGCCAAATAACCTCTCGCTAAGCATTTTCGTGCTTTGAGAACCGAGATTAGGGACGGAGTTCCCGAAGATTTCTTCCCGTAAGCGAAGGCATAACCACCTGCTGTAAGAGGTACACGCACGATTTTCTTGGCACAAAGGATCTCCGCACGATTAAACGATAACCAATCCATTCCGATAACCACATCAAATCCTTCGAGATCCATTGGAATCAGTGTTAGAGGGAAGATATTTTCGTTAATTTCAACCGCACAATTTTCTTATTTTTCCCTGACAGTGACGGGTTTTCCAACCGCCACCTCAATTCCAACACCGACTCTAACGGACTTCGTGGTAACACAAAACCAGAGCAAAAAGAAGTAGACACTATAGACCTACTTGCACCCGAATCAAATAATACTCTAGCAGGCATAGAATTTTATAAGAAAGGTTCCGAAAATAACCTCATCGTTGCGCTTGGCCTCTTCCACAGTCATATTGAAGGCACGTCCTTTGGCTTTGGGTGCCTCTTGCTTTCTCTGTGGAGCTCCACCTCGAACCTTTGGTTTTGGGCAATTGGTACTGATGTGCCCCATCTCCTTGCAGTTGTAGCATATAGGTTCGGTACTCTTACAATCCTCAAACCTATGGCCAGTCTTTCCACATCGCCTGCAACTCAAAGTGTGGCTGCTACACTCTCCCTTGTGAGAAGAGTGGCAAGTTGTACAGTAACGGGGTTTGTCCCCTTGCTGACCCTTCCTTGGAGGGAAATCCTTCTTCTTAGAGGATCCAGATGGTCCCTCCCATTTTCATTTCTCCTCCCTCTTGAACACAGTCTTCTCGCGCTTAGTTAAGTCATGCTCAACCTGACTTGCCTCATCAATTGCCTCCCCCAGAGTTCTCCTCATCCTCACAGCCACTTGATAATCAAAAGGCAATCCCTCAGCATACCTTCCAATTTGTTCTTCCTCAGTAATACAGTAGCTACCAGCAAACTGCAGCTTATCAGTGAAAGCAGCATTGTACTTTGCCACCGTCATGTTTCCTTTCTTTAACTCCAAAAATTCCCTTTTTGCCTTCTCCCTTGCCCCCAAGCTACAGCATCTCATCTTGATCTTATGAGTAAACATCTCCCAAGTCAAGCTGTCTAACACGGCTTTAGAAAGTGTTCGCTTAATCGTTTGCCACCATTCCAAGGCCTCTCCCTCAAATCGCATGACCGCATAGTTTACCTGCTGGTAATCAGTGTAACTCCTCACGCAAAACACCTGCTCCATCTTCATGATCCACCGTAGGCATCCTAGTGGGTCCTCGCCTCCTTTGAATGCTGGCGATTTGCACTTCATAAAACTTTCAAATGAGGTTCCTTTACCTCCCGCTTTTCCATGCTCCAACTCGGGGCGTGAGACGCTGTCTGCCTCACTATGCACCGACCGTTCCTCATTTTCGTCCCCTCCTCAACCTCGTGCCTCTCTTCGCAATCGAGCAATCTCAGCATCCCTTGCTCGTAGTTGTTCCTCCAAGTGCGCCTGGCGCGCAATACTACCGCGACTGCGCCGGCTTTGATGGGTCCTCTCTGGCTCATCATTGTGACCTTCGTTCTCAGCTAAATTGTGGTTCGAGCGGTAAATCCAAGAGGTATCCTATGCATTGGGGAATCTCTTCATTAATTGGGGAACCACCGCCCGCTCCACCGCTTCCCTGACCAGCTTCAGGCATAGCGTTGTTGTTGTTGTTGTTTCTACGAGTACCCACCATTTCTTCTGCAAGACAACACAATGACAAGTTGAAATTCAGAAAGCTAGCACGAGTGAAGATCGAGAGATTCTAAATCGAATAGAGGAGAGAAGAGTCCTATAGGTAACAAACAAGTAATCCCTAAAGCACTCAGTCACACACCTCCCCCCACTTTAAAGTCTTGTTCAATCCTATATGAGCCAATCTAGCAATGAGTCTAAATGCCGGTCTCAGCACTCAGTTCACTCACAGCGTGGCTCTGATACCAACTTGTAAGGCCCGTGATTTTTCAAAATTTCACCATTTATAAAAACCTTTAATTAATAGCAAAAACATGCAGCGGAAGACTTAAAAGTCAAAAATGGAAATAGTTGTTTTCGCCATAGAGGCGATTATAGAATCCTTCATAATATAAACCACGGGGTTACGACCGCAGTCATTTAAAAGTCAGTACAAGTTCAATGTTATGAATTTATTACATAACCGGATTGTTCGTTGATACCAAAGTATAAACCAGAACTAATACTACCCTCCTTGCAGAACCACAACCTCTAAGCCACATGCGCGAGTACAAGACACATTTTGAAAGAAACAAGTGTCAGCTTACGCTAAGTGAGTCAATAGGAGTAGTAAATCATAAAGCCATAAAATATGATCGTAAGCAGAATATGACATGTAAATAAATACCATATCCCACCCTTCACGTATTTGACCTGTACCGAGAACCCGCAGATCACATAGCACCAAATAGGTCAAATATTCACAAATCATTTCATGAAGTCATGAAGTCAATCACACATAATCATAATCATACCGCATAATATTTCATAAATCATATCGCATCATAATCGCATAAATCATATCGCATCATAATTGCATAAATCATATCGCATCATAATCGCATAAATCATATCAATTGGGTGATCTTATTGTAGAGTCTAAGCCAACCTATGTTTTCGAGCCAACCTATGTTTTCGAGCGGGGCGCGACTCCCAAGGTTCACTACTTGCGTGTCCAGCCAACCTATGTTTTCGAGCGGGGCGCGACTCCCACCCGAGAACGTAAATCCCGAGACTCCGCTTTCGCTACCTCGACGGTGCGAGTACAAGTACTGCGTTGTCGTTCTAGTACGAGTCCAAACGAAGCCGATCGTATTTCAGCTTCTCCTCACACTCATGTGATGTATGATCTAGCCTCCTTGGCGTACATCACTCCAGTACTTGAACACCGAAGTGTCCGCATACCATGTGTCAAAATAGTGGTCTAGAAAGACCAAATGACTCTTGTTGGCTAGCACTTTAATCCTAGAAGGTCAATCATGCCAACTAGGCCCGCAAATCCGCAATATGGGTATTATCGTATACTACACCCGCCACTAAAATACATGCAGGCGAGAAATCGTAAGCAGTCATATGTAAATCGCAGTAAATCGTGAATAACCGTAACATGCGTATTTCGTGTTTGATCATGCATGCAACGAGCATTTAGCTTAGAACACATAACATGTATCATCAATCAATATATAGATATATGTATAATCATCTTTATTTTGAAAATAAGGTTTTGTCTATGTACTATGTTTTGTAAAAGTCTACTGAACTCACCTCATCAAGAAATAAACCCACAATCTAGATTCGACGAACTACACTCTCGGATCATCAAGAAATCGACCTCGACCGTCTCGAATAACCTAGACATGCAACATAATACTTCCGATCAACGATCAACGCGTCGTGAGCTTAGAAAGTCCATCAAAACATGCAAGAACGACATGCATGCAGCATATCAAGCCATACAACTGAAATATCAGCTTAAGTTTAGAAGGATATACCTCTCGGGGTCACCAAAGCAAAACCACAGTCGAAACTACGCCCAAAACGCTATCTCCATTCACCCCGCACCTCGAATACGAGTTCTAACGAAACCCGACACCCTTAAACGCTCATTAGACTTGATTTCTCTTGAAATATGGGCAGAGTAACGATATGGTGGAAGTGTGTGTGAAAATCGGCTGAAATGAGCTTGTATTTATAGACTCTTAATCTGGCCGACGCGTCGCGTCGCGACCTCAAAACGTGTCGCGGCGTGACGTTAGTGACACACGCAACCTTAACTGACACACTCCACCGCCTAACACACGCAACCTTAACACGTGTCTTGCCGCCTAGACGTGTCGCGTCGCGACCCTTAACGCGTCGCGTCACGACCTCGACTTTTTCAGAATTTTCATTTTCTTTTTAATTTATTTTCCCTTCTTTTCTATTACTTTGCCTTTCTTTTCTTTTTAAATAATAATATTCCTTTATTATTATTAACATGTTGGACTTTCGAAAATAATATTTTATTTCTCGATAAATATTATTACAATATTCGGGTTGTTACATAGCTGGTTATTATAGGAGGTTTATTAAATATTTCACAAAGATTGCGACCCCTATGACCCTTTTGACGAGGAAGACAGAACTTTTCAAGTGGACTGAGAAACAAGAAAATGCTTTTCAAACTTTAAAGAAGTGTTTGTGTGAAGCTCCTATTTTATCCATACCAAAAGGTAATGAAGAATTTGTTGTATATAGTGATGCATCCTACTCGGGTTTTGGATCTGTTCTTATGCAACAAGGTAAGGTGATTGCCTACACTTCAAGGCAATTGAAAGATGCAGAATTGAATTATCCGACTCACGATTTAGAGCTTGCAGCTGTGGTTTTTGCTCTTAAATTGTGGCGTCATTACTTGTATGGGACAAGGTGTGTCATCTACACCGATCACAAGAGTCTACAATATATTCAGAATCAGAAGGAACTAAATATGAGACTGAGGAGATGGATGGAACTTTTGATAGATTACGATTGCGAGATTAGCTACCATCCAGGTAAAGCTAACGTGGTAGCCGATGCGTTGAGCCAAAAAGAACCGAGGTCATCCTACCGACTTAAATATATGGGTATTATTGTTAGATCCGACATCTTTGAGCAGATCCGAACCGCTCAAATTGAAGGATTGAAGGAAGAGAAGCTAAAAGACGAAGTTATGGTTAAACAACATGCGGATTTAGCTGAAGATAACCGTGGGTTGAAGACTTTCCAGGGTCGTGTTTGGGTTCCTAAAGTCGGTGATGTTCGTGACACTTTGTTACGTGATGCTCACCGTTCTAAATATTCTATCCACCCAGGAAATACTAAGATGTATCTTGATCTAAAAGCCAACTATTGGTGGCCGGGTATGAAAGTAGATATTGCCGATTATGTGGCAAGGTGCGTGACGTGCTCTCAAGTTAAGGCGGAGCACCAGAAGCCGTATGGGGAATCGCAGCAACTTGAGATACCAGAATGGAAATGGGACAAAATCTTTGTAACCAAGTTGCCCAAGACTGCTCGTGGAAACGATATGATCTGGGTAGTTGTTGATAGGCTAACCAAAAGTGCTCACTTCTTAGCCACCAAGGAGAACGAAAAGTTAGAGAACTTGGCTAAGTTGTATATTCGCGAGATTGTCACGAGACATGGGATACCTTTATCGATTGTTTCGGATCGAGATAGCTGGTTTGCATCAAGGTTTTGACACAACTTGTACGAGGAATTGGGTACGCGAGTGCACTTGAGCACGACGTATCTTCCTCAGACGGACAGTCAGAGCGAAAGAACGATTCAAACTTTGGAAGATATGTTAAGAGCTTGCGTGATAGAGTATGGCGGTAGTTGGGATTCTCACTTACCTCTAGTAGAATTCGCATATAACAACACTTATCATGCAAGTATTGGTATGGCTCCGTTCGAAATGCTTTATGGTAGAAAATGTCGCATACCTACCTGTTGGTTAGAACCGGGTGAAAAACAGTTTGCGGGTCCGGAAATTGTTCAGCTCACTGCAGATAAGGTAAAAGTGGCCCGTGAACGTTTGAGGGTAGCTCGGGAGAGACAAAAGAAATACTCCGACAAGAAGCACCGACCCAAAACTTTTGAAGTCGGTGAGAAAGTGATGTTGAAGGTCTCACCCTGGAAGGGTATTATCCGTTTTGGGAAGCGGGGTAAGCTTGGACCTCGTTTTATCGGTCCGTTTTTTATACTTGAACGTGTTGGAGAGCAAGCTTACAAACTTGAGTTGCCACAAGAGCCGGAAGGAATACACAATGTGTTCCATGTACGCTATTTACGAAAATGCTTGGCCGAGGAACCGAGTATACTACCATTAGACGAACTCCGTGTTGACGAAAGTAAGAAGTTGATCGAGGAACCCGTCATAATCTTGGATCGTAAGGTCAAACAACTTCGTAGGAAACGGGTGAAATTGGTGAAGGTACAATGGAAGAATAAACACGGTGGGGATATGACGTGGGAAGCTGAAGATGAGATGAAGACTAGGTATCCCCGGTTTTCTTAGTCGATTCCGAGGACGGAATCTTTTTAAGGAGGGGAGAATTGTAACGAACGGAAATCGAAATAATTATTGTAATATTATTTTACCCTAGAAATAAATAATATTTATGAAGTTTATTTGTTTTAATGATAAATAAGGATATTATTATTAATTAAACAAAAATATTGAAAGTTGGAAAATAAAAGAAAATTCGGATTTTCAGAAATTCGTCGCAACGCGACGCGTTGAAGATCGTGACGCGACGTGTCGTCTGTCGCGTGTGTCAGTTAGGTTGAGTGTGTCAGAGGCTAAGAGTTGCAGGTGTCCACACCTGCATGCTTCATGATTGGTCAGATTGGAGGCGGTCGAGACGCGACGCGTTACTGGTCGCGACGCGACGTTTTCTGGGATTTCCATATATATGGGTGTTTGGCAGCCATTTTTCAAACACAACACCCCAAGAGTCATTACTATGCCAAAATTCCGAGCCGACCCAAGATCTTTGAGCCCACGTGAGTGTCGGGTTTTATTTGTGAGCATATTCGTAGTTCCGGGAGATCGGAAACACTGTCACGGGCGTGGTTTTGACCAAGGCTTCGCGTGGGTGAACCCGAGAGTATATTTCTTTAATCTTACGCTTCTATTTCGATTATGAAGATGTTTAGGCTACATGCGTGTCGAGTATATGCGTTTCTATGAAGTTTCTAAGCACGTGAAGCGATAATCTTTGGTTGGGAGTTATTATTTTGCATGTCTAAGTATAATAAGCTAGTTTGGACACGTTTAGGGCCTTTGGATCATGTTTCTAACGTAGTGATCTTCATAGGTTGTTCGAGGCGTTTGAGTTCGCGTTTTTGACGATCCGGAAGTATCGTTTGTGTTTTCGGGATCGTGTGTTTTGTTATAGGGACTGAGGTGAGTTCAATATTTCTCAAAACCGAGTACTAGACAAAAATGATATATTTTCAAAAGTAATGATTTTTTATACAATGGTAATATGTGTTTATATATTACCTATGAAAGAAATGTGTGATATATGTATGACTGTTACGTGTTATGAAATTGTATGATGATTATGTTATGTAATGAAGTTATGAGTTTTAACATTTTATTGATTTATGAGACCTTGGGATGGGGGTAGTCCTATCCTTATTAATGATACCTAGTAAGTTGAACCTTCTAGGAAAAGTTCTAGCCATTTGTGGGTTATCGGACGTTCATGACAAGTCCGGGACAACGTGATGATGTAGTTATACTCATTGGAATAATGTTTGGTACTAGAGGTTGTACCTTATTAACTATCATGTGGGTGTGAGGAGGTGTAAGAAGTAAAACACTATTATTACTTCACTTGAATTGCACTGTGGAATATGTTGTATACCACGTCGCCGGAGTAGCGATAGCGGGAGATGTTACAGTCTAAGAATTATTGGAAGTCGCACTCTAATGATTCTTAGACAGGTAATAACGTAACTCGTGAACCGGGTCTATATCTTGGGTTAAGATAATATCCCTAGACCATTAATGATGATTGTGATGATGATGATAATTATGATTTAAAGAATTACGATAACGAAGTATATGAAAGGACTGTTATGAGATACTATGATTAGTCCGCTATGTGCTAAATGCTAGATGATGGGTTGGTCAACTATGGGAATGGACGGGAAAGGATTATCATTTATTTTGTTATTATTGCCTAAAGTATGATATGTTTTAACTTAATCTTTTAGTAATTCTATTGACTCACGAGACTTTAAGCTGACACTTGTTTCTCGAAATGTGTCTTGTAGTCGTGAAGGTTGCTTAGAGATTGCTTGGGAGACAGGGACTGTAACACCGCATGTTTAACCCAATTTTTTTTCATTTAATTAACACCGCGGAAGCGAAATTAAATACCAAAAGTAATTACAACTATCCCAAACCACTGTTTAGAAAACCAACTTGTTCAAAATATCAGTATTACAAAAACTACGGCTCGTCACAAATACACATCAGAGGCCTAGGTGATTACTCCCCAAGCTAACCACTCTCACCCGAGCCGCTGACTTACCAAAACCTGTAAAAAGAGTGAGAGGTGGGGGATTAGCACAAAGCTAAGTGAATGGAGTACAATCACAACAGATATATCAGTCTGAACCACATGATATCAACAACCACAAATAAGCACCCTAGGAAGACTGGCGGTTCTACATGAACCTACAACCAATGCCGGACAAAGTAGAGGTTTACCGAGAGTTCATTTGCTATTCTTACGCAGTATTATCCTCTAGTAGCAACAAATGCATCCCAAGGTCCTAATACTATTTAGCCAATAGCAAATGAACCCAGCCCATAAGCCCAGTCGAAAACTGACATCCCAACCATCATGTATACACACCACAGACGCAATAATTAATTAACAATCAACAGTTAATCAATCATCAGATATACAATCTATCCATGCATCAAACCAACAATAGTTGCAACCAAACCAGTACAACTAATATCACCCGTGAGTGAACATCCACTCACCTCTAGTTCTCAGCTTCTCCACTCAGTGATCTAATGTTACTGAGCCTTGTCTGTGCCTAAGAACACAACAACCAAACATCAGTATCCAACTCATAAATATATATATCAATCATATATTTATATCCATTTAATCAAACATAAACATGTAAGATTCACATATGTATACACATATAACACATAGCATTAAACAATGCAAACAACAGCCAAAACTACCGGATTTCAAGGAAATCCGATACTACCATCGGATTTATGCAAAATCCGTTAAAACCATCGCATTCTAGGAAATCCGATACATCTGTAGGATTTGAAGTCAATCCGCAACACTTGTCGGTTTTCAAGGAAATCCGACACTTCCTTCGGATTTCACCCTTCCAACTTCAACTGTCGGATTCTTCATTGGATTACACATATGTTCGGATTTCATAACTTGGGATCCACCATCGGATTTTAACAATTGGATTTCATCAATCGAAGTCCATCCCATCGGATTTCTGCATGTTCTGGATTCTAAGTACCGGATTTCACACACTCGGATTCTATGTATCGGTCTTCCACCACAGAACTCATTCATCAGATTTCACCATCTTCTTCACTAAGAATCCGCCAACTTCATCATCTTCCAACAATCCGACAACTTCATAACTTGCATAAATCTCATTCCCAGTTTATGCAATTCATATACAAGCTTACCAAAATATATATAAACATGATTAAACATGCAATCATGCATCATAAGCACCAATAAACCACAAAAAACTTAGAACACACAAAACCCACCATTGAAGGTTTCTATCATGTTCATACTTGGTGATTATACACAAAACCCAGCATGCTATAACAAAACTGAAGCATGATACAAGAATCATGTTTCAAGATTAAAACAATAATCAACAAACCTTTAACTTTGAATTCACAAATTCAAAATGCCAGAAATCCGATGTTGTTCTTCTTTTTGCTTTCTCTCGGTTTTTCACACTTAATACACACACATAAGATTCTTCAAAGTGAAGAAAGGATTAATGAAAAAACCCACTTATATACAAACCTAAGCAGGAGGCGGCATGCTTAAACTATTTTAAACACATGCACACACATAAATCCATACATACATACACATATATACATACCAACAATAATCAATTAATTAAGTATTTAATTAATTACTTAATCAAACAATTAATCACATAATAACTTACGAAAGCCTACGTATCTACTAGGCCCAATCTCGGGATGTTTCAAATCCTCCCTCCTTAAATTGGATTCCGTCCTCGGAATCTATTCACTGTCAAACAGATGAGGGTGATGAGCTTTCATATCGGCCTCGGTTTCCCACGTCAAATCTGAACCCAAACTGTGCCTCCACTTAACTAGAACCATCGGAATCTGTTTCTTATGCAGTTTTGTCACTTTCCGATCTAGTAGTTCAATAGGTTCTTCTACCAACTTCATGCTAGAATCCACCTTAAGATCATGTAGAGGTAGAATCTGACTCTCATCCTTGACTTTATATTTCCGCAAGTAACAAACGTTGAAGTTATTGTGAATACATGACAATTCTGCTGGAAGATCAAGGGTAACCGTCTGATCATTAACCACCCGTTGGACACGAAACGACCTAATATAACGAGGAGCCAACTTTCCCTGTTTCCCAAAAAGGATAACCCCCTTCCACGGAGAAACCTTCAGATATACCAATTCACCCTCAACAAACACAACGGACCTACGACGTGGATCAGCATACATCTTCTGTCGATCCCTCGTAGCTTTCAACTTTTCTCGCGCAATAGCTACTTTGTCTGCGGTGATCTGTAAAATATCAGGCCCTGCAAATTGTTTCTCACCCGCCTCTAACCAACACGTAGGAGTACGGCAGCGACAACCATATAGCATCTCATAAGGTGGCATACCGATACTCGAATGATAAGAATTATTGTACGCGAATTCAATCAACGGCAGGTGGGAATCCCAAGAGCCTCCATATTCTAACACACATGCCCACAGCATATTCTCAAGTGTCTAAATAGTTCGTACCAATTGCCCGTCTGTTTGAGGATGGTAAGTTGTACTCAGATTAACACTTGTACCCAACTCCCGTTGTAAACTATTCCAGAAATTCGACACAAACTTGGAATCCCTATCCGATACGATCGAAAGCGGTATACCATGTTGGGAAACAACTTCATCAATATACAACTGAGCCAACTTACGGAGTGATGTCGTCTCACTGGTAGCCAAGAAGTGAGCACTCTTGGTCAATCTGTCAACGATTACCCAAATCATATCATGATTCCTCTTCGTACGTGGAAGTTTAGTTACGAAATCCATCGTTATGTGCTCCCACTTCCATTCTGAAATCTGCAACCGTTTCAGTGATCCATAGGGTTTCTGGTGCTCTGCCTTAACCAGTGCACAAATATGGCAAGACTCCACAAACTATGCAACATCCTTCATTGTAGGCCACCAATAAAGCACCTTTAGATCGTTATACATTTTCATGCTACCTGGATGAACAGATAGTCTAGATTTGTGAGCCTCTGTCAAAATCAAATTTCAAAGACCTCCAAGCAAAGGCACCCACACACGGGATTGATAAACCTTCAATCGCCTAGAATCATCATTCAGAACATTCTTCTTCTTTAAGATACTTTCTGACTTCAGATTTTCATCCTTTAAAGCACCTTTTGGCTTTCGCTGGATGATAACGAATTTCATAATTATAATCATTAACAAGCTTTAGCCATCGCCTCTGTCGCATATTGAGTTCTTTCTTCGAAAATACATACTGTAGATTTTTGTGATCCGTACAAATAACGCACTTTGTACCATAAATATAATGTCTCCATAATTTTAACGCAAAAACCGCAGCTGCCAAGTTCTAAATCATGGGTTGGATAGTTCTTCTCATTAGGTTTCAACTGACGAGAAGCATACGCAATAACTCTATCCCGTTGCATCAACACACAACCCAACCCTGCCAATGATGCGTCACAGTAAACTATGAAGTCATCTGACCCATCCGGTAGAGAAAGAATAGGAGCCTGACATAGGAGTCATTTCAATGTCTAAAAAGCCCTCTCCTGTTCATCATTCCACTTAAATGGAACCTCCTTGCGAGTCAACTTAGTCATGAGATTCACAATTTTAGAAAAGTCTTTAATAAACCGCCGGTAGTAACCTGCCAATCCCAAGAAGCTTTTAATCTCAGAAGGTGACTTTGGAGCCTCCCAATTCATCACTGCTTCTATCTTTGCCGGGTCAACTTTGACTCCATCACTGCAAATGACATGCCCTAGAAAAAGAACTTCTCGCATCTAATTGCTCCCACTTCATAGTTTCAAGAACCTGTCTCAAATGAATCTCGTGATCAGCTTCAGATTTAGAATAAACCAGTATGTCGTCAATAAATACTATCATAGATTTATCCAAAAACGGTCGACAAACCCGGTTTATCAAATCCATAAACACTGCAGGTGCATTAGTCAAACTGAACGGCATGACTAAAAACTCATAATGGCCATACCAGGTACGGAAAGCAGTTTTGGCAACATCTTCGTCAGAAACTCGTACCTAGTGATAACCCAATCTCAGATCCATCTTTGAGAAATATGAAGCATCCTGCAACCGATCAAATAAATCATCAATCGTGGGCAGAGGGTATTTATTCTTTACCGTCCTGTTATTCAATTCCCTATAGTCAATACACATACGTAGAGTGGAAATAGCGGTAAGGATATCATCTTTGAATGTTTAGAGTGAATGTTTGTGCCGGTTGAGTGTTTAGGGTTGAAATCAGGTCTTGCTGCTCTTGGTTAGGGTTTGAAAGACTTTTTAGTTTGGCATGCAGGAGATTTTGAGTTCATCGATGTTGTAATCCTTTTGAGAGCAACAGGTTGGTTTTTCATGGATTTTTGAGTAGCAACTATTTCATTCGGCTTGGATTCAAAGTGTGAGGATTTTAGCAGCTATTTGTTGGATAAAGTTTCTTTGAAGGTTTGAGAATTTCATGTCAATATATCATTTTAGCTTAGTGGTAACATCGGGATCACTTAGATTACCCATTCTCACACCGGTTAAAGCAACGGTATAGCCTATGTTTAGTGTTGACATAATGTTAGCACTTGTAGGACTTCCATCCGATTCTCATGGTTGACCTATAGAAGGTGCCACTAAGGATGTTCCGTCAACATCACCAAGATGTGTAGATGTATAAAATCATGTTCTAGTCAAATGAAATATATTATGTGTAAGTTGAGATAGACTCGATTGTGAGTGAAAGATAGGTGTATACTAGAGAGAGTATCTACTACTTTCAATACCAACAAACTCCGATTGAGTAGCCAATAGTGTATGTGCTATTTCTCCATGAAACAAAATAGCAAAGTGTTGAGAGAATGCTGAGTGGCTAGAGGGGATTAGTGCATGCACTATTGGGTTGACGGTGACTATTGGAGGGGATTAGTGCATGCACTATTAGGTTGACGGTGACTATTTCAACACCAGACCGAAACACATTCAGTTCGGTAGTGGATGTTCGGTAGTGGATGTGGCTACACAACTTAGTATTGCCCAGGTCCCTCACTCTAAGCATATTCTTTTCTCACTTCTCTCTCACTCTCAGTTTTTCACTTTCATCATCTTCGTTATCCTCTAAACTAGCTGCAACAATATTATTGGTCTCAAACATAGTAGACTCTTCATATAGTTGTTTTCATGTCACTGCATCATATTTTTCAACATCAAAAGGTCCATAAGATGGAGTTGAAATAACTGGGTGTTCAAGTATATGTTCTTGTGCAACCAGTGTTGTAGTTGGTCGATTAGAAGGACCAACTTTTACATCCTTGTCAAAGTTCATATCCAAATCACCAAAGATTTGACCAATATCAGGTAGATTTTGAATTCATGAACAATAAAGGTAGATTGAGCTGAAGGTGTTCATTCGTAATCGTCATTGGTTTTTGAAGTTGAGCTTAAGGAACTAGATTTTGCAACAGTGTCAGTAGTAGGATCAAACTCCCTCACTCATGATTACATCATCTTCACCATCTCCACCTCCCTTCTCTGAATTTTCTCTCTTTGGATCTCCCCATCTAGAAGCATCCCCTTGCTCATGGATCTCTAGACCCCTACTATGGCCCCTGAGGTAGGATTAGGAGGTTCTTTCCGTTCCAGAGGGGGTATACTATTCTCTCTCATATATGCTTGTACTATCTCACTCTCCTCATCCATAAAACTAATCAAAGGAATAGAGATAAACATTGTTTCAATCCCCAAAAAGTCAACCATTGAATTTGTTTGTTGCATTTTGTACATATCCGCATAAGGACAATCTCCTCTTTTCATTATCTCCTCGGTTTTAGACAGGATTTGCTCATGTATCATTGTTACAAAGTGCATGAAGGGTACAAATCATTTGCTCTTGTTATGATACTGTTTATCATTCACCATTTTTACTAAGTCTAAAACAGTAGTGCATAGTCAAGATGTAAGTGATGAGCTATGCCTACAAATACTTGCAGTGAATAATTAGTTCTAGTATCCATTCTAGCATGAGTACCCGTGACACATCGGTTGATTATTGCATAAAGAGTCTGCCACAAAGGAACCAAATAGTTTCTTTTGAAGTCCGAGACCTTTCACAATTCACCATTATAACCAAGTTGACGTATCAAATTGAACAGGTCTGTGCCTGATGGTGTGGAATCATATGAGGTTTTAGGAGGATATCTATTTGGTTTGGGTAGCTTTGATCCTTTGGACATGGGTTTAGGTAAGTTCGATGATTATTTGATCTACTAAAGCAGATAAGCATTGTGTCCCATCTTCAGTTGTGGATTTCTCCATGGTGTTCCAAAATTGTTGTAAGTTGGAACATGACGGTTAGACTCAGTTGGGTTGTATGTGAAAAAGTGGTTGAGTGTGTGAGCAATGATAAGTTCAGCAATGATTGGGAATGGTGTTCGGGTATTTTGAGCATCAAAAACAAAATTGTTGGATTCGTAAGGTTGGTATGTGTTTGGGTTCATGATGGTGGTTGAGGAAACAGTTTGATGGGAACTAACCGGGTTAGTGTTGGAAGAAGTTTTTCCGGACATATGTAAAGAACAAATATAGTAAACATGGTAACACTTGAAAAAAAATTGAGCAATTTTGAAGTGTTTGACAAAATCCGGTTGAACTGATAAAATTCGGTTGAAGGAAAATTCTCTTTGAAGTAATGTAACTGAATTCAAGTCCTCAATCATCGACAGAAGTTCAAAGATTTTGAAAAATATTTGAAGTTAAAAACACCATAAATCGGTTATGAAATGTTTTGAAAAATCCCAGTGTTATCACCAAATTCAGATGACCTAATTCAAGCGAATTCGGGTGAATCTTTAAAAAATTTGAAGCCAAATAACCAAATTGTTTTGACCAAGATTAAAAGTAAAAAAAATTTCCAAGTATAAAAAACTTTGTTCACTGTGTGAGTGACAACTGAATTCAGTTGTTCATCACTAGGGGTGTAATCGAACCGAGCCGAGCCGACACAGTGCCAAGCTCGAGCTCGACTCGGTTCTAAAGCTTGAGGCTCGAAACTCGACTGGAGCTCGGTCGAGCTTTAATTTTCAAGCTTGAGCTCGACTCGAATAAGTAATCGACACTCTCGAGCTCGACTCGGCTCGACTCGACTAAAATTAATTTAATAAAATTTTGTAGCAACAAATGTTAAAATACATTCCGGAATTTAAATTTCACATGTTCGAACAACAATTAACAACTAGCTACTAAGAGTATAAAAGTAAATGGTGTATATGTAAAAGGGTAAAATGGTAATTTAGTACAAGCTTGATTAGGCTCGAGAGCCTGGCTGAGTATTTCTAAACTCGAACTAGGCTTGACACCCTACTCGAGTAGCTCGAGCTCAAGCTCGACTCGGTTCAGCTCAAGTCGATTTCGATTATTTTTCGAGTCGGTCTCGAGTAGCTCGCAAGCTGTCTCGGCTCGATTACACCCTCATTCATCACTTCGATCCATAAAGAAATGCCAACTGTTTTCCTTTGATTTTAGGTTTTTGACCGATTTGTCCCAAAACTCAGAGATTCCTTGTTCTTTGAAGTCGAAAACACAGTTAGAACAAAATCTTAACACTTAACTATAACCAAAAACACCATTTTACCATCCAAATTTCCCAAACACTCTTCGGTTTTCAACTCGGAAAACCGAAGTCAATTCTGTAACACCCGCAAACCTGGGCTAGCAGATTAGCGGGTTTACGGTATGTGTTTGTTTGTGTTTTAATTACATTAATTTGATATTGCGATTATTTAAGTGATATTAATTATTTATTTAATTTAGATGTAAGAAGTAGAATGTTTGTATGTATGTATATGTGGCCGTATGTATGTATGCATGAGTTAGTGGGGTTTTACACGTGGGGTGTGTGTCGAAGATTGGTGCCACCTAACCTTGCATGTACACAAGTGTGTGTGTTACCTGTTTCATTACCTCAAGTTCAAGAAAGTGTATGTGTGTGTATTTGCTAAGAAACCGAGAGAAAAGAAGAAAAAGAATCGGAATTTCACTTTGAAAGATTTAAATCAAAATTATAGGTTAGTATGTCTAAATTAACATGTTATAATCCTTCTTGATATGTTATATGATTAAAAACCAGATCCATGTTTAGTTGAAGATTGAATGCTAATAACATCATGATCGGTTTTTGAAAGAATAGGATTTTGATAGTTTCATATGATCATTTGATTCATATGGTTATTTGCATGAGAATGTATTTAGAAAATGTTTAATGTATGTTTCTGGAATGATGGTTATGGATTTATAAAATCTGGGTTTGAATTATGATATTTTGATGGTGGCGGATTTCATGATTATGATGTTATCGGATTGTTGGGAAGAAGGTAATAGAAATCCGATTCTTGCTTAAAAACCGGAAGTCTTGAAAACCAACACTTGTGAAACCGAGACATTGAAATCCTTGACAAAATCCGATACATGAATCTGGAACTTCAAATCCGGAAATGATAAAAACCGATACCCTTTGAATCCCTATACATGAAATCCGATTAAGGTGAATCCGACAGTTTTGGAATCCATCGGATTCCCAAATCCGACACCGGTGAAATCTGACATTTGAGTTGCGGATTTTCAAGAATCCGAGTGAGAATCTGATAGTTTTAAAATCCGATATTTTGGGTTTGGATTTGTATTTGTTATTGTTTATTGATTGCTGATGTTATGAATGAATTATAAATATATGTCAGATATATTTATAAGATTTGACACTGATTGGTTATTATTGTATTTCAGGCAATCCAAAAGGCTGAGTAACATTAGACTTCTAAGTACTTCATCAGAATTAGAAAGGTAAGTGGATGTTGGATGCGAATGGTAAAGATTTGGTTAATATCATTGATGTAATGCATGATTGTATGTGATGGTTTGATATTGGAACGGTTGATTGTGAATATTATGTATTAATGACTACTACATGATTATTTGTTCGATACGCACTCTTAGTATGATTTTGAGTTGCGTTTGAGAAGTCAGCTATATGTGGAATTGGGCTGGGCTCGTGTACTGGTTGGTTGAATAGTGGTAGCCTTACTGTTGCATATGTTGCTACAAAGTGGGATTTCACTGTGCCATTTCAATAGAGGGCTATCGGTAAACCTTTTCCTTTGGCCGGCATTGGTTGTAGGTTCTGCTCCGAACCGCCGGTCTTCTTAGAGTTGTGATTACATGATTAGTATTGACTTGATGTTCGCTTTTGGGTTTAGCCTCTACTCACTTAGCTTTGTGCTAATTCCCCACAGTTGTTGCTTTTTGCAGGTTTGTGATTGTGAGTGCTTGTGGAAGGAGAAGTTGACCTAACTCTGATATCCAGATTTAAAATGAAACGAGCCAGTCTTTTGTAACACAGAGTTTTGTTTGTTGACTTTAAAGAACAGATATCTTGCTTTGTAAATATTCGTGAATGAAATGAATGTTTAAAGTTAATTAAAGCTTCCGCAGCGTAATTAAAAATATGGCGTAGAATTTATGGTGTTACAGTTTGGTATCAGAGCCTTGGTTTGGCGATGCATGCACGGCTAGAGTGTTGCATTCCCAAATCTTGGCTTGTGACAGGTCAAGATTTCCTTCAGGGGAATTAGAGTGAGTTAGAGTTGTTTGTAGTAGTATGGGTACTAACGGTTTATGCTAATAAGTTGTGAGATGATGTGATTGTAACAGATATGGCTGAAAGAGAGACCCCTATCCTCCCTCCTGCTACTCAATCATCTGCAGAGGCATCGGTGATAGAAGACTTTGATACTGCTAATCGAGCAGGAACATCTGGGCAGGAACAGGAAGAAGATCAAAGCGAATACATATTCAAACTGGAGAATGAACCGATGGATCTTAGAACTAAAATCAATAACTTGGAACAAAGATTAACCCAATCTGAACAAATTCCAGTACCAACTGCGATCTTTACTCAGGCAACCATAACACCAGTATCAATGCCTCTACCACCAGTAACACGGGTGATGCAGCAACCGTTCTACTATCCATATCCACAACTAGGAGCTTACCCTTTTGCGTTCCCTGGGTTTAAGTAGCCTTGCACATATAAACAATTTCTCGACTGTAAGCCTTCGGAGTATAGTGGAAGTTCTGACCCTAACATAACCCTGAACTGGCTGAGGGAAATGGTAAAGGCACTAGATGCCTATAACTGTGAAAACGAATTGAAGGTAAAATATGCATCAAGGATACTGAAGGGTGATGCTATGGTTTGGTGGGATTCGATCACCGGCCATTTTACCGAACAACAACAAGAGAGCATTACTTGTAGTCAGTTCCAAGAGAAACTTTGTGAACAATATTGTGGTACGTTCGAGGTTGCTAAGATCAAAAAGGAATTCATGGATCTACAAATGACCGGAAATATGACAGTGGATGATATGATTAAGCAATTTAATCCAAAAATGAGGTTTGTGAAACACTGGGTACCAGACGAAGAGTCGAAGATTGTTCACTTTGTAGGAGCCTTACACCCCGATCTTCAGAGCACCACTAGGTGGGCTACTACCTTATCACAAGCATTTACCTTGGCAAAGATAGCAGAAGGGGATTTAATTGCCAGGAACAAGTGGAGTGGGGAGAAGATTGCCCAACAAAAATCGAAGATCGATCATTATAATTCCCAACAGAAGCAGGGTGGGCAAGGCAGTGGATATAAACAGGGAGACCAAAATAGGAGGTCAAATGTTAGTGGGTCAACACAGAGGGCACCGTGGTGTAGTCGGTGCAAATCATATCACAATGGGCAGTGCACGCCCCAAACTAAAAGGTGTGTTAAGTGTGTCCAGTTTGGCCATGAACTGAAGGATTGCAGGTTCCCACGCAGTGTTTATTGGAACTGCTAAAAGGAAGGACACAGAGTGGGAGAGTGCCCGGTAGGAAAGAAAGTTGGGTCTGGAGCAGGGGCGGGGACAGCTGGGGGATCATCTTCAGCTGGTCAAAAGAGGAAGAATCCACCTACTACTGAGGGTAGGGCCTTTAAGATGACGGTGGAGGATGCCACCACTACTGACGATGTCATAACCGGTATGTTCTTGATTAACTTTATCCCTGCAAGAGTGTTATTTGATTCTGGAGCTAATCGCTCGTTTGTGTCTGTGGAGTTTTGTGGTAGATTAAATATACCTGTTATTAAACTTGTTGGTACCTTAGAAATAGAAGTAGTAGATGGCATGATGGTTCCGGTCACGACTTCCATGGCTGGAGCTAAAATTGATATTGATGGTGTATGTTTTCCTGTTTATTTTCTTGTCATGCCTCTATCTAGTTTTGATGTGGTACTGGGTATGGATTGGTTGAGTTTGAATCAAGCAAGTATAAAATTCCACAAAAAGTTGATTTCGTTCCCATTAGCGGATGGTACAAGAGTGATAGCAAGGGGTGAGAAAGCCGGGTCTGCAATTTCAATAATTTCGTGTTTAAAGGCAAAGAAAGCATTGAATAAAGGTTGTGAATCGTTTATAGCATATGTGATTGATGGAAAGAAAGAGAAACAAGCTATGACAGACATCCGGGTGGTAACGGAATACTCGGAGGTGTTTCCAGAAGAATTACGTGGGCTGCCTCCGGTTCGAGATGTAGAATCCAAGATAGATCTGATTCCGGGTTTCCGACTAGTGGCTAAAGCACCGTACAGACTGGCGCCTTCAGAAATCCGAGAAATGATGACACAAGTTCAAGACCTGTTAGATAAAGGATTTATCCGTCCAAGTTGATCTCCGTGGGGTGCACTAGTGTTGTTTGTAAAGAAGAAAGACGGTACATTACGTATGTGCATTGATTATCGGGAATTGAACAAGAGAATGATGAAGAATAAGTACCCGCTACCCAGAATTGATGATTTATTCGATCAACTACAAGGAGCTTCTTTCTTCTCGAAGATTGATTTAAGACCGGGTTACCATCAGGTAACGGTGTCAAAGGAGGATGTGTCAAAGACAGTTTTCCGTATGCGATATGGTCATTATGAGTTCCTGGTTATGCCATTCGGTCTAACCAACGCACCAGCAATATTTATGGATCTCATGAGCAGAGTATGTCGACCATTTCTTGATAAATTTGTTATTGTCTTCATTGGTGACATTTTGATTTATTCGAAGACTGAGATAGAGCATGAGCAACATTTGAGACAGATCTTGGAAACTCTAAATAAAGAACAGTTGTATGCGAACTTCTCGAAATGTGAGTTCTGGTTAAGAGAAGTTTTGTGTTTGGGGCATATAATTTGTAAGGAAGGGGTAAAAGTGGATCCTTCGAAAGTAGAGGCAGTGATGAGTTGGAATGCCCCAAGAACACCATCAGAGATAAAACGTTTTCTGGGATTGGCTGGATACTGCTGCAGATTTATCAAGGATTTTTCCAAGATTGCGGGTCCATTAACCAAGTTAACTCAGAAAGATGTGAAGTTTATGTGGGGTAACGAACAAGACAAAGCTTTTCAGATATTAAAAGAACTGTTGTGTCAAGCTCCAATCCTTGCTTTGCCAAATAGATTTGAAGATTTTACAGTGTATTGTGATGCATCATTGGCTGGTTTAGGGTGTGTATTAATGCATAGAAATTGGGTGATTACATATGCTTCCAGGAAATTAAAACCACATGAAAAGAACTACCCGACTCACGACTTGGAGCTAGCAGCCGTGGTATTTGCGCTCAAACTGTGGAGACATTACTTGTACGGCACCAAATGCGTAATTTGTACAGATCATAAAAGCCTGCAGTATGTGTTTACTCAGAAAGAATTAAATATGAGACAGAGACGCTGGGTAGAATTGATAAAAGATTATGACTGCGAGATCAGATATCACCATGGAAAGGCGAATGTTGTGCGAATGTTGTGGCAGTTGCCCTGAGTCGAAAAGGAAATGGAAGTCCTATTCAGTTTATGCGAATTGAGATAGTATCTGATCTGATAGATAGACTGAAGTCTGCTCAGTTGGAAGCTCTAAAAGAAGAAAATTTAAAGACTGAGTTAATGAAAAAGAGAAAAGATGAATTGAATGATGATTCTCGTGGATTAAAAACATTCAAAGCTCGTGTGTGGGTGCCTAAGCTTAGAGAATTGAGACAATTAATTTTGACAGAAGCACACAAGTCGAGACTATCTATACACCCAGGAAGCACTAAAATGTATAACGATCTAAAAGTGTTTTACTGGTGGCCTACGATGAAGGTAGATGTAGCACACTTTGTGGAATCATGCCATATTTGTGCGCAAGTGAAAGCGGAACATCAGAAGCCTTATGGGTCTATAAAACAGTTAGAGATTCCAGAGTGGAAGTGGGAACACATCACGATGGATTTTGTAACAAAACTACCACGAACTCAGAGGAATCATGATATGATATGGGTTATAGTGGATCGTTTGACAAAGAGTGCTCATTTTCTAGCCACCTGTGAGACAGCTTCGTTGGGTAAACTGGCACAACTATACATAGACGAGATCGTTGCGAGGCATGGTATACCGTTGTCAATTGTATCTGACAGAGATTCAAGGTTTGTATCTAATTTTTGGAGAAGTTTGCAAAGAGAATTGGGAACTAGAGTTAACTTGAGTATAGCCTATCATCCTCAGACAGACGGTCAAACTGAACGAACCATACAGACACTCGAGGATATGTTGCGAGCTTATGTATTAGAGTATGGTGGATCTTGGGATTCACACCTGCCATTGATAGAATTTGCGTATAATAACTCTCATCACTCCAGTATTGGAATGCCTCTGTATGAAATGTTGTACAGTCGTCGATGCCGTACTCCGACTTGTTGGTTAGAGACGGGTGAGAAACAGTTTGCAGGTCCCGAGATAGTGCAGTTGACTGCTGATAAGGTTGCTATAACCAGAGATAAGTTGAAAGCAGCCAGAGATAGACAGAGAATATATGCTGATCCGAAACGACGTCCAGTAAAGTTTGATGTGGGAGAGCTAGTATACTTAAAAGTTTCTCCGTGGAAGGGTGTAATTCGCTTCGGCAAACGTGGGAAGTTAGCTCCCCGTTTCATTGGTCCTTTCCGTATTCGTCAGGCTGTGAATGATCAAACAGTTACCCTAGATCTTCGTACAGAGCTAGTTGTAATTCATGATACATTTAATGTCTGTTATCTGAGGAAGTGTAAGATTGACGATGAAAGCCAGATTCTTCCGCTGCATGAGTTGAAAGTTGATTCCAATAAGAGACTGATAGAGGAACCGATTGAATTGTTAGATCAAAAGGTGACCAAACTTCGAAAGAAGAAGATACCAATGGTATTAGTCAAATGGAAACACAGTTTAGGTTCCCATTCAACCTGGGAGACGGAGGAAGAGATGAAATAAAGGTATTCCTGGTTATTTAAGCAAGAAAGGATTCTGAGAACGGAATCCTCTTAAGGAAGGGAAATTTGTAACACCCGCAAACCTGGGTTAGAAGATTAGCAGGTTTACGGTATGTGTTTGTTTGTGTTTTAATTACATTAATTTGATATTGTGATTATTTAAGTGATATTAATTATTTATTTAATTTAGATTTAAGAAGTAGTATGTATGTATGTATGTATGTATGTATGTATATGTGTCCGTATGTATGTATGCATGAGTTAGTGGGGTTTTACACGTGGGGTGTGTGTGGAAGATATGTGTGTGTATTTGCTAAGAAACCGAGAGAAAAGAAGAAAAAGAATCGGAATTTCACTTTGAAAGATTTAAATCAAGATTAAAGGTTAGTATGTCTAAATTAACATGTTATAATCCTTCTTGATGTGTTATATGATTTAAAACCTGATTCATGTTTAGTTGAAGATTGCATGCTAATAACATCATGATCGGTTTTTGAAAGAATAGGATTATGATATTTTCATATGTTCATTTGATTCATATGGTTATTTGCATGAGAATGTATTTAGAAAATGTTTAATGTATGTTTCTGGAATGATGGTTAGGGATTTATGATTATGTATTTAGAAAATCTGGGTTTGAATTATGATATTTTGATGTTGGCGGATTTGATGATTATGATTTTATCGGATTGTTGGGAAGAAGGTAATAGAAATCCGATTCTTGCTTAAAAACCGGAAGTCTTGAAAACCGACACTTGTGAAACCGAGACATTGAAATCCTTGACTAAATCTGATACATGAATCCAGAACTTGAAATCCGGAAATGATAAAAACCGATACCCTTTGAATCCTTATACATGAAATCCGATTAAGGTGAATCCGACAGTTTTGGAATCCATCGGATTCCCAAATCCGACACCGGTGAAATCTGACATTTGAGTTGCGGATTTTCAAGAATCCGAGTGAGAATCTGATAGTTTTGAAATCCGCTATTTTGTGTTTGGATTTGCATTTGTTATTGTTTATTGATTGTTGATGTTATGAATGAATTATAAATATATGTCAGATATATTTATAAGATTTGACACTGATTGGTTATTATTGTATTTCAAGCAATCCAAAGGCTGAGTAACATTAGACTTCTGAGTACTTCATCTGAATTAGAAAAGTGAGTGGATGTTGGATGTGAATGGTAAAGATTTGGTTAATATCATTGATGTAATGCATGGTTGTATGTGATGGTTTGATATTGGAACGGTTGATTGTGAATATTATGTATTAATGACTACTGCATGATTATTTGTTCGATACACACTCTTAGTATGATTTTGAGTTGCGTTTGAGAAGTCAGCTATATGTGGAATTGGGCTGGGCTCGTTTACTGGTTGGTTGAACAGTGGTAGCCTTACTGTTGCATATGTTGCTACAGAGTGGGATTTCACAGTGCCATTTTAGTAAAGGGCTATCAGTAAACCTTTGCTTTGGCCGGCATTGGTTGTAGGTTCTGCGCCGAACCGCTGGTCTTCTTAGAGTTGTGATTACATTATTAGTATTGACTTGATGTTTGCTTTTGGGTTTAGCCTCTACTCACTTAGCTTTGTGCTATTCCCCACAGTTGTTGCTTTTTGCAGGTTTGTGTTTGTGAGTGCTTGTGGAAGGAGAAGTTAACCTAACTCTGATATCCAGATTAAAAATGAAACGAGCCAGTCTTTTGTAACACATAGTTTTGTTTTGTTGACTTTAAAGAACAGATATTTTGCTTTGCAAATATTCGTGAATGAAATTAATGTTTAAGGTTAATTAAAGCTTCCGCAGCGCAATTAAAAAAATGGCTTACTCGCGTACCCAATTCCTCGTACAAGTTGTGTCAAAACCTTGATGCAAACCAGCTATCTCGATCCGAAACAATCGATAAAGGTATCCCATGTCTCGTGACAATCTCGCGAATATACAACTTAGCCAAGTTCTCTAACTTTTCGTTCTCCTTGGTGGCTAAGAAGTGAGCACTTTTGGTTAGCCTATCAACAACTACCCAGATCATATCGTTTCCACAAGCAGTCTTGGGCAACTTGGTTACAAAGATTTTGTCCCATTTCCATTCTGGTATCTCAAGTTGATGCGATTCCCCATACGGCTTCTGGTGCTCCGCCTTAACTTGAGAGCACGTCACGCACCTTGCCACATAATCGGCAATATCTACTTTCATACCCGGCCACCAATAGTTGGCTTTTAGATCAAGATACATCTTAGTATTTCCTGGGTGGATAGAATATTTAGAACGGTGAGCATCACATAACAAAGTGTCACGAACATCACCGACTTTAGGAACCCAAACACGACCCTGGAAAGTCTTCAACCCACGGTTATCTTCAGCTTAATCCGCATGTTGTTTAACCATAACTTCGTCTTTTAGCTTCTCTTCCTTCAATCCTTCAATTTGAGCGGTTCGGATCTGCTCAAAGATGTCGGATCTAACAATAATACCCATATATTTAAGTCGGTAGGATGACCTCGGTTCTTTTTGGCTCAACGCATCGGCTACCACGTTAGCTTTACCTGGATGGTAGCTAATCTCGCAATCGTAATCTATCAAAAGTTCCATCCATCTCCTCAGTCTCATATTAAGTTCCTTCTGATTCTGAATATATTGTAGACTCTTGTGATCGGTGTAGATGACACACCTTGTCCCATACAAGTAATGACGCCACAGTTTAAGAGCAAAAACCACAGCTGCAAGCTCTAAATCGTGAGTCGGATAATTCAATTCTGCATCTTTCAATTGCCTTGAAGTGTAGGCAATCACCTTACCTTGTTGCATAAGAACAGATCCAAAACCCGAGTAGGATGCATCACTATATACAACAAATTCTTCATTACCTTTTGGTATGGATAAAATAGGAGCTTCACACAAACACTTCTTTAAAGTTTGAAAAGCATTTTCTTGTTTCTCAGTCCACTTGAAAAGTTCTGTCTTCCTCGTCAAAAGGGTCATAGGGGTCGCAATCTTTGTGAAATATTTAATAAACCTCCTATAATAACCAGCTATGTAACGACCCGAATATTGTAATAATATTTATCGAGAAATAAAATATTATTTTCGAAAGTCCAACATGTTAATAATAATAAAGGAATATTATTATTTAAAAAGAAAAGAAAGGAAAAGTAATAGAAAAGAAGGGAAAATAAATTAAAAAGAAAATGAAAATTCTGAAAAAGTCGAGGTCGTGACGCGACGCGTTAAGGGTCGCGACGCGACACGTCTAGGCGGCAAGACACGTGTTAAGGTTACGTGTGTTAGGCGGTGGAGTGTGTCAGTTAAGGTTGCGTGTGTCACTAACGTCACGCCGCGACACGTTTTGAGGTCGCGACGCGACGCGTCGGCCAGATTAAGGGTCTATAAATACAAGCTCATTTCAGCCGATTTTCACACACACTTCCACCATATCGTTACTCTGCCCATATTTCAAGAGAAATCAAGTCTAATGAGCGTTTAAGGGTGTCGGGTTTCGTTAGAACTCGTATTCGAGGTGCGGGGTGAATGGAGATAGCGTTTTGGGTGTAGTTTCGACTGTGGTTTTGCTTTGGTGACCCCGAGAGGTATATCCTTCTAAACTTAAGCTGATATTTCAGTTGTATGGCTTGATATGCTGCATGCATGTCGTTCTTGCATGTTTTGATGGACTTTCTAAGCTCACGACGCGTTGATCGTTGATCGGAAGTATTATGTTGCATGTCTAGGTTATTTGAGACGGTTGAGGTCGATTTCTTGATGATCCGAGAGTGTAGTTCGTCGAATCTAGATTGTTGGTTTATTTCTGGATGAGGTGAGTTCAGTAGACTTTTACAAAACATAGTACATAGACAAAACCTTATTTTCAAAATAAAGATGATTATACATATATCTATATATTGATTGATGATACATGTTATGTGTTCTAAGCTAAATGCTCGTTGCATGCATGATCAAACACGAAATACGCATGTTACGGTTATTCACGATTTACTGCGATTTACATATGACTGCTTACGATTTCTCGCCTACTTGTATTTTAGTGGCGGGTGTAGTATACGATAATACCCATATTGCGGATTTGCGGGCCTAGTTGGCATGATTGACCTTCTAGGATTAAAGTGCTAGCCAACAAGAGTCATTTGGTCTTTCTAGATGACTATTTTGACACATGGTATGCGGACACTTCGGTGTTCAAGTACTGGAGTGATGTAGGCCAAGGAGGCTAGATCATACATCACATGAGTGTGAGGAGAAGCTGAAATACGATTGGCTTCGTTTGGACTCGTACTAGAACGACAACGTAGTACTTGTACTTGCACCGTCGAGGTAGCGAAAGCGGAGTCTCGGGATTTATGTTCTCGGGTGGGAGTCGCGCCCCGCTCGAAAACATAGGTTGGCTGGACACGCAAGTAGTGAACCTTGGGAGTCGCGCCCCGCTCGAAAACATAGGTTGGCTCGAAAACATAGGTTGGCTTAGACTCTACAATAAGATCACCCAATTGATATGATTTATGCGATTATGATGCGATATGATTTATGCAATTATGATGCGATATGATTTATGCGATTATGATGCGATATGATCTATGAAATATTATGCGGTATGATTATGATTATGTGTGATTGACTTCATGACTTCATGAAATGATTTGTGAATATTTGACCTATTTGGTGCTATGTGATCTGCGGGTTCTCGGTACAGGTCAAATACGTGAAGGGTGGGATATGGTATTTATTTACATGTCATATTCTGCTTACGATCATATTTTATGGCTTTATGATTTACTACTCCTATTGACTCACTTAGCGTAAGCTGACACTTGTTTCTTTCAAAATGTGTCTTGTACTCGCGCATGTGGCTTAGAGGTTGTGGTTCTGCGAGGAGGGTAGTATTAGTTCTGGTTTATACTTTGGTATCAACGAACAATCCAGTTATGTAATAAATTCATAACATTGAACTTGTACTGACTTTTAAATGACTGCGGTCGTAACCCCGTGGTTTATATTATGAAGGATTCTATAATCGCCTCTATGGCGAAAACAACTATTTCCATTTTTGACTTTTAAGTCTTCCGCTGCATGTTTTTGCTATTAATTAAAGGTTTTTATAAATGGTGAAATTTTGAAAAATCACGGGCCTTACAAGTTGGTATCAGAGCCACGCTGTGAGTGAACTGAGTGCTGAGACCGGCATTTAGACTCATTGCTAGATTGGCTCATATAGGATTGAACAAGACTTTAAAGTGGGGGGAGGTGTGTGACTGAGTGCTTTAGGGATTACTTGTTTGTTACCTATAGGACTCTTCTCTCCTCTATTCGATTTAGAATCTCTCGATCTTCACTCGTGCTAGCTTTCTGAATTTCAACTTGTCATCGTGTTGTCTTGCAGAAGAAATGGTGGGTACTCGTAGAAACAACAACAACAATAACGCTATGCCTGAAGCTGGTCAGGGAAGCGGTGGAGCGGGCGGTGGTTCCCCAATTAATGAAGAGATTCCCCAATGCATAGGATACCTCTTGGATTTACCGCTCGAACCACAATTTAGCTGAGAACGAAGGTCACAATGATGAGCCAGAGAGGACCCATCAAAGCCGGCGCAGTCGCGGTAGTATTGCGCGCCAGGCGCACTTGGAGGAACAACTACGAGCAAGGGATGCTGAGATTGCTCGATTGCGAAGAGAGGCACGAGGTTGAGGAGGGGACGAAAATGAGGAACGGTCGGTGCATAGTGAGGCAGACAGCGTCTCACGCCCCGAGTTGGAGCATGGAAAAGCGGGAGGTAAAGGAACCTCATTTGAAAGTTTTATGAAGTGCAAATCGCCAGCATTCAAAGGAGGTGAGGACCCACTAGGATGCCTACGGTGGATCATGAAGATGGAGCAGGTGTTTTGCGTGAGGAGTTACACTGATTACCAGCAGGTAAACTATGCGGTCATGCGATTTGAGGGAGAGGCCTTGGAATGGTGGCAAACGATTAAGCGAACGCTTTCTAAAGCCATGTTAGACAGCTTGACTTGGGAGATGTTTACTCATAAGATCAAGATGAGATGCTGTAGCTTGGGGGCAAGGGAGAAGGCAAAAAGGGAATTTTTGGAGTTAAAGAAAGGAAACATGACGGTGGCAAAGTACAATGCTGCTTTCACTGATAAGCTGCAGTTTGCTGGTAGCTACTGTATTACTGAGGAAGAACAAATTGGAAGGTATGCTGAGGGATTGCCTTTTGATTATCAAGTGGCTGTGAGGATGAGGAGAACTCTGGGGGAGGCAATTGATGAGGCAAGTCAGGTTGAGCATGACTTAACTAAGCGCGAGAAGACTGTGTTCAAGAGGGAGGAGAAATGAAAATGGGAGGGACCATCTGGATCCTCTAAGAAGAAGGATTTCCCTCCAAGGAAGGGTCAGCAAGGGGACAAACCCCGTTACTGTACAACTTGCCACTCTTCTCACAAGGGAGAGTGTAGCAGCCACACTTTGAGTTGCAGGCGATGTGGAAAGACTGGCCATAGGTTTGAGGATTGTAAGAGTACCGAACCTATATGCTACAACTGCAAGGAGATGGAGCACATCAGTACCAATTGCCCAAAACCAAAGGTTCGAGGTGGAGCTCCACAGAGAAAGCAAGAGGCACCCAAAGCCAAAGGACGTGCCTTCAATATGACTGTGGAAGAGGCCAAGCGCAACGATGAGGTTATTTTCGGAACCTTTCTTATAAAATTCTATGCCTGCTAGAGTATTATTTGATTCGGGTGCAAGTAGGTCTATAGTGTCTACTTCTTTTTGCTCTGGTTTTGTGTTACCACGAAGTCCGTTAGAGTCGGTGTTGGAATTGAGGTGGCGGTTGGAAAACCCGTCACTGTCAGGGAAAAATAAGAAAATTGTGCGGTTGAAATTAACGAAAATATCTTCCCTCTAACACTGATTCCAATGGATCTCGAAGGATTTGATATGGTTATCGGAATGGATTGGTTATCGTTTAATCGTGCGGAGATCCTTTGTGCCAAGAAAATCGTGCGTGTACCTCTTACAGCAGGTGGTTATGCCTTCGCTTACGGGAAGAAATCTTCGGGAACTCCGTCCCTAATCTCGGTTCTCAAAGCACGAAAATGCTTAGCGAGAGGTTGTTTGGCGTTCTTGGCTCACGTAGTCGAGACTTCTAGAAAGAAAGCGGTTTTGTCCGAAGTGGAGGTGGTTCGGAACTATGCGGACGTCTTTCCAGACGAGCTACCTGGTTGCCACCACCACACAGATAGAGTTTCAGATCGACCTTGTACCTGGTGCGGCGCCCATTGCTAAAGCACTGTATCGGCTAGCTCCATCATAGATGAAGGAGATTATGATGCAGCTTCATGAGCTTCTCGAAAAAGGTTTCATCAGGCCGAGCTCTTCGCCTTGGGGAGCCCCGGTCCTGTTCGTTAAGAAGAAAGACGGTTCCATGCGGATGTGCATCGACTGAGAGTTGAATAAAGTTACAGTCAAGAATAAGTATCTGCTTCCGAGGATTGACGATCTCTTCGATAAACTCCAAGGGGCAAGTTACTTCTCGAAAATCGACTTGCGATCTGGCTATCATCAAGTGAGGGTGAGAAATCCGGATATTCCTAAGACGGCATTTAGAACTCCATACGGTCACTATGAGTTCCTTGTGATGCCATTTGGTCTTACCAACGCTCCAGCAATTTTCATGGACTTGATGAGTCGAGTTTGTCGTCCTTTCTTGGACAAATTGGTTATAGTATTCATTGATGTTATTCTTGTATACTCTCGCACTTTAGAAGATCATAGGCGGCATTTGCTTGAGGTTCTAGATACTCTTCGAAGGGAGGAGCTCTACGCCAAATTCTCCAAGTGTGAATTTTGGTTGCGGGAAGTTCAGTTTCTCGGTCATTTGGTTGGAATGGATGGGATCAAAGTAGATCCTACAAAGATTGAAGCGGTTAAAAAGTGGGAGACCCCAAAAACCCCTACTGAGATTCGGAGTTTCTTAGGTTTTGTGGGTTACTATCGGAGGTTCATTCAGGACTTCTCGAAAATAGTTGCACCTTTGACGAAGTTGACAAGGAAGACGGAGCCGTTTGTATGGTCAGGTAAGCAAGAGGAAGCGTTCCTAACACTTAAGAACCTTTTGTGCGAGGCCCCTATTCTTTCCGTACCTGAGGGAAATGAGGACTTTATTGTGTATAGTGATGCATCCTATTCTGGTTTGGGGTGTGTCCTTATGCAGCGAGGGAAAGTTATCGCATATGTCTCGAGACAGTTGAAAGACGCGGAAAAGAACTACCCTGTTCACGATTTAGAACTAGCAGCAGTGGTTTTTGCTTTGAAGCTTTGGCGACATTACCTTTATGGTACAAGATGTAAAATCTACACGGATCATAAGAGTTTGCAACACATCCAAAATCAAAAAAAGCTAAACATGAGGCAATGACGATGGATAGAATTCCTATTTGATTATGACTGCGAAATTAGCTACCATCCGGGTAAAGCAAATGTTGTAGCTCACGCCCTAAGCCATAAGGAGCCTCGAGCGACTTATCGGCTTAAATCTATGGGATTGGTTGTTATAACTAATATAAGCAAGCAGATTTGGGTAGCTCAAGGTGAAGGGTTAAAGGATGAAAACTTAAAGGATGAGGTCATGGTTAAGCAGAAAATGCTGCTTGAAGAGGATAATCGTGGGTTAAGGACTTTCAAGGGACGAGTTTGGATCCCTAAGGTAGGAGGAGTTCGTGACAAGATATTGCGGGATGCCCATCGGTCCAAGTATTATATACATCCGGGCAATACAAAGATGTTTCATGACGTGCGACCGAGTTATTGGTGGCCGGGAATGAAGTCAGATATAGCAGATTATGTGGCTAAGTGTGTTACTTGTTCGCAAGTGAAAGCGCAGCACCATAAACCATACGGGGAGCTTCAACAGCTTGACATCCCCGAATGGAAGTGGGACAAAATCACGATGGATTTTGTTACAAAACTACCAAGGACCCAGCGCGGAAACGATATGATTTGGGTGATTATAGATCGTTTGACTAAGAGTGCTCACTTCTTAGCAACGAAGGAAAATGAGAAGCTGGAAAACCTAGCTAAACTTTATGTACGAGAAGTGGTTACGAGGCATGGAGTTCCCGCATCCATTCTCTCTGATCGTGACAACCAGTTCGCTTCACGGTTCTAGCAAAAGTTGCAAGAGGAAATGGGTACCAAGGTACACTTGAGTACAGCTTATCACCCTCAAACAGACAGACAAAGCGAAAGAACGATTCAAATGCTTGAGGACATGTTGAGGGCCTACTTGATTGAGTACGGTGGTAGTTGGGATACACACCTACCACTAGTGGAGTTCGCTTACAATAATACCTACCATGCAAGTATTGATATGGCACCGTACAAAATGCTCTATGGAAGGAAGTGTTGTACCCCTACTTGTTGGTTGGAACCAGGAGAAAAGAAGTTTGTTAGGCCTGAGATAGTCCAGTTGACAGCACACAAAGTCGCGGTTGCTCGCGAACGGTTACGAGTAGCCCGTGAATGACAGAAAAAGTATTTTGATAAAAAACATAGACCAAAGACATTCGAAGTAGGCGAGAAAGTGATGCTCAAAATTTCGCCATAGAAGGGCATCATTCGATTTGGGAAGCGCGGTAAACTAGGACCTCGATCTATTGGTCCATTCTTGGTACTTGAAAGAGTTTGAGATCAGGCATACAAGTTAGAGTTGCCAGCGGAGTTAGAGGGTATTCATAATGTGTTCCACGTTTTGTATTTACGAAGGTGTCTGGCAGAGGAGCCGAGTTTACTACCTCTTGAGGAACTTCAAATAGATGAGCATAAACGGTTGTTTGAAGAACCGGTGATGATCCTAGATCGTAAAGTCAAGCAATTGAGGACGAAACGAGTTAAGTTGGTCAAAGTCCAATGGAAGAATAAGCATGGAGAGAATATGACTTGGGAAACCGAAGAAGAGATGAGAGTGAGATACCCCCAACTTTTTGTTTAATAGATTCCGAGGACAGAATCCTTTTAAGAAGGGGAGAATTGTAACCACCCGAATATTGTAATAATATTTATCGAGAAATAAAATATTATTTTCGAAAGACCAACTTGTTAATAATAATAAAGGAATATTATTATTTAAAAAGAAAAGAAAGGAAAAGTAATAGAAAAGAAGGGAAAATAAGTTAGAAAGAAAATGAAAATTCTGAAAAAGACGAGGTCGCGACGCAACGCGTTAAGGGTCGCGATGCGATGCGTCTGGGCGGCAAGACACGTGTCATGGTTGCAGGTGTCAGGCGGTTGAGTGTGTCAGTTAAGGTTGCGTGTGTCAGTAACGTCGCGACGCGACGCGTCGGCCAGATTAAGGGTCTATAAATACAAGATCATTTCAGCCGAGTTTCACACACACTTCCACCATATCGTTACTCTGCCCATATTTCGAGAGAAATCAAGTCTAGTGAGCATTTAAGGGTGTCGGGTTTCGTAAGAACTCGTATTCGAGGTGCGGGGTGAACGGAGATAGCGTTTCGGGCGTAGTTTCGACCGTGGTTTCGCTTTGGTGACCCCGAGAGGTATATCCTTCTAAACTTAAACTGATATTTCAGTTGTATGGACTTTCTAAGCTCACGACGTGTTGATCGTTGATCGGAAGTATTATGTTGCATGTCTAGGTTATTCGAGACGGTCGAGGTCGATTTCTTGACGATCCGAGAGTGTAGTTCGTCGAATCTAGATTGTGGGTTTATTTCTGGATGAGGTGAGTTCAATAGACTTTTACAAAACATAGTACATAGACAAAACCTTATTTTCGATAAAAAGATGATTATACATATATCTATATATTGATTGATGATGCATGTTATGTGTTCTAAGCTAAATGCTCATTGCATGCATGATCAAACACGAAATACGCATGTTACGGTTATTCACGATTTACTTCGATTTACATATGACTGCTTACGATTTCTCGCATGCATGTATTTTAGTGGCGGGGGTAGTATACGATAATACCCATATTGCGGATTTGCGGGCCTAGTTGGCATGATTGACCTTCTAAAATTAAAGTGATAGCCAACAAGAGTCATTTGGTCTTTCTAGACGACTATTTTGATAGATGCTATGCGGACACTTTGGTGTTGAAGTACTGGAGTGATGTAGGCCAAAGAGGCTAGATCATATATCACGTGAGTGGCTTAGAGGTTGTGGTTCTGCGAGGAGGGTAGTATTAGTTCTGGTTTATATTTTGGTATCAACGAACAATCCGGTTATGTAATAAATTCATAACATTGAACTTGTACCGACTTTTGAATAACTGCGGTCGTAACCCCGTGGTTTATATTATGAAGGATTCTGTAATTGCCTCTATGGCGAAAACAACTATTTCTATTTATGACTTTTAAGTCTTCCGCTGCATGTGTTTGCTATTAATTAAAGGTTTTTATAAATGGTGAAATTTTGAAAAATCACGGGCCTTACACGCTAGACCCAAGAAACATTGAATTTCAATTGGAGTTTTAGGCAACTACCACTTCTCGACTGCCTCAATCTTAGCTCGATCTACCTTCAAATCATCCTGACTAATCACGTGTCCTAAAAACGGGACTTCTCGCAACCAGCAATCACACTTCGAAAATTTGACATAGAGTTTTTCTTGGCGAAGAGTATCAAGAACTTCACGCAAATGCCTGCGATGATCATCCTCACTTCGAGAGTAAATAAGAATATCATCGATAAATACAATAACCGATTTGTCCAGAAAAGGACGACAAACTCGGTTCATTAAATCCATAAACACAGCCGGAGCATTAGTCAAACCAAAAGGCATTACGAGAAACTCATAGTGGCCATAGAGAGTTCTGAATGCCGTCTTTTGAATATCTTCATCTCGGACCTTCACTTGATGATATCCCGAACGTAAATCGATCTTCGAAAAGTAACAAGCACCTCGCAGTTGATCAAAATGATCATCTATTCTTGGTAAAGGGTACTTGTTCTTAACAGTAGCGTTGTTCAACTCCCGATAGTCAATTGCACATCCGCATGGTTCCATCCTTCTTTCTAACGAACAAAACTGGCGCTCCCGAAGGTGAGGAACTTGGTGGAATGAAACCCTTATCCAAAACTTCTTGTAATTGTGTCATCATCTCCTTCATCTCGGACGGAGCTAAATGGTAAGGTTCTTTAGCAATCGGTGTTGCACCCGGAACAAGATCAATCTGATATTCAACATGACGTGTCGGCGGTAATCCGGGCAAATCTTCGGGAAAAACATCCGGATAATCCTTTACAACCTCCACATTCCGTAATTCGACCTTCTTCTTTGCAAAAGATATGACGTAAGCCAAGAATGTTGAACAACCTTTGGATAAGAACTTGCGTGCTTTCATATAGAAAGAGGTATGCATACAAGCTTTTAGAACAAATAATTTCAGCCTTAAGACTAGACATCCAGTCCATACCTATTACTACATCAAAACTCTCGATCTCCAGAGGAAGTAGTGTCACCATAAAATCATTACCATGAATAGAAATAAAACAATCATTAAACTTATCACGAATAGTGATGGGTTTTCCAACCGCAATCTCAATAACTAAAGCCGAATCCAAAGTACTACGGGGTTTATCAAATTTAGCACAGAAAGCATGTGAAACAAAAGATCGACTAGCACCGGAATCAAATAGTACTTTAGCAGGCATAGAATTTATCATAGAAAGTTCTAGAAATCACCTCATCATTCTTGCGAGCATTATCGGTAGTCATCTTGAATGCTCGTCCGGTAGGTTTACCCGCAGTAGGCTACTTGCCACCATCGGTACTCTTGCTTTTTAGTTTCGGGAAGGCAGAAGCCATGTGCCCCATCTCCTTGCATTAATAACACATAAGTTCAGAACTCATGCACTCGAAACTAGTGTACCCCATCTTACCAAACCTCCTGCAACTCATAGTGCTTTTAGTGCAGGGACCCTTATGGGAAGAGTGACAAGTCTTGCAGAAATTTGGGTCCTTCTTCTTGCCTTCGGACCCAGACTTCTTTTTCTTTGAAGACCCAGACGGCCCCTCCCACTTTCTCTTCTCTCCGCTGATGGGATTCTTCAGACCCAAATCTTCCTCAATATTCCTTGCTTCCTTCATTGCCGCATCCAGGGTAGACTTATTACGGATAGCAGACCGGTACTCAAACGGTAAACCTCCCATATACTGGTTTACCAAAGAAGCTTCATCAGGACAAAGTCTCCTCGCAAAAGTAAGCTTATCCAAGAAAGTCGTGTTGTACTTGCCGATCGACATCATCCCCTTCTTTAACTCTAAAAATTCTCTCCCAGCTCGCCTTTGTGCACCCAAATTGCAGAAACGGTTCTACACTTTCTCAACAAACTGGGACCAAGTAATCTCTTTCCGAACTATCTTCGAAAGGTTTTGGTAGATAGAGTTCCAACATTCAAGAGCTTCTCCATCAAACATCCGAATGGCATAACGGTCATGTAGTTGATCAGTAAAATCCCTCGAATCATAAACTTGCTCCATCTTCATCAACCACCGAGAACAAACCAACGTATCCTCACCTCCTTTAAAAACTAGAGGTTTGCAGCACATGAAAATTCTAAACGAACTACCCTCTACCTTTGCAGTCCTTTGACGAGGTTCAGGACCATGGCGTTTATCCTTACTGCTTGCTTCACTTTCATCGTTCTGGTCCTGTTCAGTGGTATTGTTAAGGACACTCGCAGCAATCATAGCCTCCCTCATTTATGCTATTTGATTATCTCGAATCTTCAGTTGTTGCTCCAAAGAAGCAATTTTGATTGTGCTAGCCCCACTGTAGCTACTTCTTTCTGTATACTCCTTAGTAGATGCAGTTCCTTTGATAGTAGTTGGAACTGTTTCAACATGTGGTTATGAGTGAAATCTTCCCACATCCTCATCCTTGTGCTATGGACGTGATCCACCAGCTCCACTCCCTTGATTAGCACCTTGTTTGCCATTGTTCTTGCGTGTAACCACCATCTTCTATGGAAGACACAAGAAATGAGTCGAAAATGTACTTCATAAGATCGTAGATATGTACAAGAATTCTTATAAGGAAAAGAGGTAGAGTTAAACTATAAGGAAAAGATCTAGAATTCCTATAACACTCAACACACACCCTCCCCCCTTAGAACTCTTGTTCTTTCTTAACGAGCCGTTAACAGTTGTAAGTATAAGCATCGGACTCAATGCTTAGTTCGCTCACAACGCGTCTCTGATACCAACTTGTGATGACCGCGATTTCCCAAAAATTTACCATTTACAAAAATCTTGCCATTTTATCATAAAAACATGCAACGGAAGTCTTTAGTCATACAATACATCTTACCGACACGATAAGAGATCACATCTGTATGAAAATCACGACATCACTTTCATAAACATTACTCATAAAGACATGAATTGTTTGATGCAATATAAACAAAATGGTATCATCTAAGATAGTACACTAACCAAAGTCCCTATCTCACAAGCAATTTCTAAGCAACCTGCACAAGTACAAGACACATTTCAACAAACAAGTTTCAGCTTAAAGCCTCGTGAGTCAATAGAATTACTAAAAGATTAACTTGAAAAAAAACCATACTTTAGGCAATAATAACAAAATAAATGATAATCCTTTCCCGCCCATTCCCATAGTTGACCAACCCATCATCTGACATTTAGCACATAACGGTCAACTAATCATAGTATCTCATAATAATCATTTCATATACTTCGTTATCATAATTCTTTAAATCATAATTATCATCATCATCACAATCATCATTAATGGTCTAGGGATATTATCTTAACCCAAGATATAGACTCGGTTCACGAGTTACGTTACTACCCGTCTAAGAATCATTAGACCGCGACTTCCAATAATTTTTAGATTGTAACATCTCCCGCTATCGCTACTCCGGCGAGGTGGTATACAATGTATTCCACAATGCCATGCAGGTGAAGTAATAATAGTGTTTTACCTCTTACACCTCCTCACACCCACATGATATTTAATAAGGTACAACCTCTAGTACCAAACATCATTCCAATGAGTATAAATACATCATCACGTTGTCCCGGACTTGTCATGAACGTCCGGTAACCCACAAATGGCTAGTACTTTTCCTAGAAGGTTCAACCTACTAGGCATCATTAATAAGGATAGGACTACCCCCATCCCAAGGTCTCATAAATCAATAAAATGTTAAAACTCATAACTTGATAACATAGCATAATCATCAGACAATTTCATAACACGTAACAGTCATACATATATAACACATTTCTTACATAGGTAATATATAAACACATATTACCATTGTATAATAAATCATTACTTCTGAAAATATATCATTTTTGTCTAGTACTCGGTTTTGAGAAATGTTGAACTCACCTCAGTCCCGATAACAAAACACACGATCACGAAAACACAAACGACAGTTCCGGATCGTGAAAAACGTGAACTCAAACGCCTCGAACAACCTATGAAGATCACTACGTTAGAAACATGATCCAAAGACCCTAAACATGTCCAAACTAGCTTATTATACTTAGACATGCAAAATAATAACTCCCGACCAAAGATTATCTCTTCACATGCTTAGAAACTTCATAGAAACGCATATAATCGATATGCATGTAGCCTAAACATCTTCATAATCGAAATAGAAGCGTAAGATTAAAGAAATGTATCTCTCGGGTTCACCCACGCGAAGCCTTGGTCAAAACCACGCCTGTGACGGTGTTTTCGATCTCCCGGAACTACGAATATGCTCACAAATAAAACCCGACACTCACGTGAGCTCAAATATCTCGGGTCGGCTCGGAATTTTGGCAGAGTAACGACTCTTGGGGTGTTGTGTTTGAAAAATGGCTGCCAAACACCCATATATATGGAAATCCCAGAACGCGTCGCGTCGCGACTGCCTCCAATCTGACCAATCATGAAGCATGCAGATCCTGACACCTGCAACTCTTAGCCTCTGACACACGCAACCTAACTGACACAAGCGACCTACGACACGTTGCGTCGCTATCTTCAACGCGTCACGTCGCGTCGTGACGAATTTCTAAAAATCCGAATTTTCTTTTATTTTCCAACTTTCAATATTTTTGTTTAATTAATAACAATATCCTTATTTATCATTAAAATAAATAAACTCCATAAATATTATTTATTTCTCGGTAAAATAATATTACAATAATTATTTTGATTTTCCGTTCGTTACAGTTTGCACAAATCAACTGTTGTTCAACAAGTTGAGTTCCGCACAGATCAAGTGTTGTTCAACAAGTTGAGTTCCCAACTTGTAGTCAACGTGAAGACGGGGAAACCAGGGAGAGTCATGTTGATGTTTCTAGATTAGGGGTTGTAAATCCTTTGATGCCACAGATGGAAGAGGAAGAAAAGAGGTTGGTGAAAGAAAAGCTTGATCATATTTTATTTCAAACCAATATAGAGTTGTTAGAGATATTCCCACCTGAACATGGAAAAATCAATGTTGCACCTAAAGACTTAATCAACCTAGAGAAAAAGAATGAACAAAGAGAAAAAGAGAGAGAAGGAGCACAATGGCCAATCCCCAAGTCTTATCATTGTGTCCCAAAACCTCCTCTAGTCTCAAGCCAAATCGTTCTGACAAGAGACACAATGAATAAGTCTTAGATCATATGGAAAAAACAGAGGCATCAATGTTGCACTTCTAGAAGATAGAGTTCAATAGATCTATATGGATCAATTAGAAGAAATAACATGCATTGAGTTTATTGGTTTCAAATATGATGAGAAAGCTAAGTACACATTTATCATGACACATCATGCTTCAAAGAGAGAGGATGTGGAGTCAAGGCACTTAATACTAAGATTGAATTACGTGACACTATCAATGATCATGCATTATAAAATGGTGCACTTTCATGTCACTAGGGTTGATGAAAAGGTATATGAGTTTCATCAGAGTGATCTAAGACACATAAGCCTAGATGATATTGGCTTCATGCATGATTACCTTGGCAGAAAGTTTGAGAAAAGTGTTGAAGAAAGAATTGGGTATGCTGTGTTGAAAGACTTCATAAGAAAAAGAATAATGGTATCACAGTATACATATCTACAAATTGGGGTTGAAAGTGATATTCGAAAGATAAATGTACTCAAACCAAACCAGGCTCATTCGAAGCTGAACCAGTTAAAGAAACTTCAGATAATCGAAGAGGGTGATGATGAGTATGAGAGAGATGAAGGGTTAGTATGCTACAATCAGAAGAGAGAGAAGGTTTTCCTAAGATTCTCAAAACTAAATGCATACTCGGATGGAACCTTAAGCCGTTAGTGCTTGAAGCTTGCTAGAAAAATTATGAAAAATTTGCAAAAGATGCCTATTGAGGATCAAGTGAAGATCGAGAGGATTAGACAATTGCTAGAAAGAAAAAGGGTTGAAAGAAGAATTATAAGATCGTGAGAAACCATTTTTGGAAAAATAAATTGATGATGGATGTAACACCGTAAAATCCAAAGCCATTTTTTTAAACACGCCACACAAGCAATAACAAACATAATTTACATAAATCCCACAACCGGGAATGCTAATTACAAAAATACAATATCTTCTTCGTGTTACATAGTTAAACAAAAGATGGCTCGTTTCCATAAAACTATTATCAGAGCCGAAAGTCAAGCTTTCCTTTAACAAACAACACGAAGCACGCAAACCTGCAAAAACATTTCAACCGTAGAGAAGTAGCAAGTGAGAGGAAGCTAAAACACAACAGCCAACGGCTACAATCAACAGAAGAGAATGCAACCACACAATCAAGAAGTTCGGCGTAGAACCTACAACGAATGCCACAAAGTGACTTCGAGCGTGTTCTTCGAACCATCATTACGAACAAGCATTTCGAATTCGAAACCACTAGATCACGCCATGACCCTAAACTCGTCGCGCCACAAACTATAAATAAATAGTTTTCCAGCTTCTTCTTCTTCTTCATTATTCATGCAACAAAACTCCATGGCAATCATTTCTAGAAAATAGAAACTTACTAAAACTTTATCAAAACATAATCCAACATCATATTACATGCTTACAAGTATCAAGAACATCTTAAATCCACATATATCATCAAAACTAACAATACCCATTAGTCAAGTTTCATGCAAGTTTCCATTAATGGTGTTCTTCATGCAATTATCCACAAAACCCAGCAAAAGATATCAAAGTAATCATAATCATGTTATAAACATATTCTAACATTAGTCTTGATTTAACCAATACAAGATCTTCAAGTCAATATTTTAAGTTTACAAGTTTCTTGAGGTTACTTCAATAGGAAGCAAGCTTACACTTTAGCATACACACACAAACACTTTGAGAAATGAGGAGGTGACTATTCAAACTAATCCATATAGAAACACATGTATACACTCTTACCCACATAACTAAGCATGAGGTGTCTTACAACTCATAAATATAAAACTTCACATACATACACATACTCATGCATGCGTACATACATACGTACATAGTAACTTAATTATTTTTAGGTAACTAATTAATGTTAATTATCATGGGATATTAATCAAATCAATTAGAATAATATAATCACGTATTTAAATATTTAAACACACAATAATACATACGGCCAACCCGCTAACTACTAGCCCGGGTTTACGGCTGATACAATGGATCACAACACTATAAAAGGGGGAGATTGTTAGATCTATTTTATTTGTGGCATTGTGAATAGTTTTTTTGTAATCCGGTTGTGTATCAACCAAACTTCGTCATGACCTTTTAGGCTCTTTGAGAGCTTTAACCATGTTAGAAGGCATGACCTATAAATACCTCTTGTAAGCCTTTTGGCTAAGCAAATCTTGCATTAATAGAAATATCCTACACCTTTATGTGTGTGTTTTCAGAACATTCCTAATACCGAGTTTCATATTGCTATTAGATCTTCATCTAAACTTCTTATTCATGGATATTCACGACCATATTCCAGCAAACTATTTTGTTTTTTTTTTCATGTGTTGATGTTTGGGATGTAATAATAGGATATTACACAGATTAAACACATCCTTAGAAGAGAGTTACACACGGTTTGGACCCATATGAGTAACGGTTTTCATGAGGCTCAAATAAAATAACATTCAAATACCATAATTAATGAGATACATTACAAGTCGGTTGCTGTGAATTCTGAACATTCAAATTTGTGATGGAGTTATGATTTCAAATAATGAAGTGTTGACTTGATATGTTATCTACGTATTCACATGTGTATTTGCAACGTATGATATTGATCGATGAATATCTATGAATTGTGAGATGCATGCTTGCTATTGGATCCTGAATGGATCATCTATGTAATATGTGTTTGTCATTCAATGACTTTTTTTATCGTCATGTGGTTGAGGTTAGCTGTTATGATTGGGTCTTGGTAGATCCTTCGGGTTAGGCACCTATACGGCTGGATTCTAGTAGACTTATGGGTCGGGATCAATAATGATTTTTGGTAACTCATGGGTTGGGATCAATGGGGTTCTGCAAGACCGTCGTTCCTTGACATAGGGGGCACTCATCTACCTCCTCAACCCAAGAGAGTTGACGGCTCTTTAACGTTGTTTGGTTGATCACTACTCACTCACCCACTTGCATGATTGGTTGTGCTTGATACCCTAGTTAGGGTCGTTGAACTAGATTAGTTATCCAGCGAGATATGACACCAAAAGATCTTGTTATCACTCCACTATGTAATAGGATAGCATTATCTTTTTATTCGTATTATGCAACATGCTTTATTGATACATATGTTTAATTTGTGCTCACTAGCTAATTATAACTAATCTCGTGTTATTTTCCCATGCGCATAAAATGATTAGGTTTCCTAGTGAGGACTTGTTACCTATTGGAGTTTATGTAATCAGCTTTCCAGGAACACTTGTTTATTTATGTACTTATTTTTTGTATGGTTTTTTGGTAAGACAAAGTAACACTACTTGATTTTAGAGTTGGCTAGTTTTGTTGTATAATTTAACCACCATGTCTTTGTAAATATTACTTACTAGTTTGAAATTAAAGTTTTAAATTCCACTAGTAGATTTGAAAATGGTTGTCTAAAATGGATTATGGAATTCTCTTTATAAACGGACCCATGCCGTTTGAAAACTCAAATTATAATTAATTCTATAATTTTTTTTAAATGACAGCTTTACATTCGCAACCCCTTTCAGTAAGTTTGCAACATACCACACCTTGCTGCTCATAAGTTTGCAACATACCAGACCTTGCTGCTCATAGTACATTGACAGGAGTGGAACACACCTTCAACCTATGAAATGACTAGCCACTCTTCACCAGGTCTAGAGTACCCTAAAAGTTTGGTGGCTATTAGACTGCAAAGTCTGGGTAAGATACCACATGTTTTATCTTGTTCGTTTTGGGTGGTGTTGGCAGCGGTCGCTCCTGTGCATCCCATAGTGCACTCTATTTCTAATTAATCATCAAACTCATGTCTTGTTTCATATCAGACACAATCTTGGGTAGCAGTTTGTTTAGTGTTTTAGTTACTTATTTTACTACTAAATCTACCAAGTTAGGCTCCTCATATTCTTCCTCCTCGTTATTAGTATTTCTATGGTTCTTGGAACTACATTTTCCGGTAGCGGTTGGTTTGATATGGGTTGCTTGTGAGGATTAGTCTCGCTCGTTAGACTCACTTCCACACCATCAATGGTGGAGACATGTCTCCTCGTGTTCACCATTTTGGAAGTATATATAAAGCACTACACGTATTATGTGGCTTTACCATACTCTCCTTGGTTATTTTACAGTTCAAATCCACTTATCACATTCGCATGCCTTTCACGTATTCGAAGTAGCACTATGTATTCTAAGGCACTTCTAATCTCTATGCATACTATATCCTACAAGTATACCTCACCAAATTCACAAGATTCCCGATGACTTCATCAATTTCCAACATGTACCATGTGCTTGTAATAATATGGGCCTGTATATTACACCGAACACACTATACATATTGGGTGTTTGCTTTACCACCGGAAGTCCAGATTCACAGGCTTAGGCCACGTATTACATAAGATTTCACGTAGAAGCATCACATAATGTCCATCCTATGCTAAAGCGCTCTAATTAAAGCAACACACAATCTCTTTTCTCTCCCAATGTGGGGAACTTTTTTCGGTTTTTTCTCTTCAGCACAGCACTCAATGGTGATGCATGGCGTCATTACTGAATCCTATATGGTTAATATTATGCATTGCATAAAGCCTCTATTAGTAGTATAAGACACAATCATTAGTTACACGGTACATTTCACATAAGCACAGTATATATATATATATATATATATACTATGCTTCACCTTCATGCTCACTAGGACCACCTCTAGCTGATAGATCATTGAAAATCATTTAAAAACTCAAGTCGGGTCAGGAACTATTTGTCAAACCTCCAAGCAACAATCAAACAAGAACATATAATGGGATTAAACTCATAGTCCCTAACCTAACTAGTTTGAAAATCTATTTTGAACCAAGTTTAAGTCCAAACACACCACGTGCATATTCAAATCCTTAAACCAACGCTTTGATACCAAGTTCTAAAGCCACGGATTTTCTTTCTAACAAATATCATAGTAAAGCAACCATTCATTTACACAAAATTTGAAAACGAGGTGTACACCTAGACTCACACCAAAGTTACAAAATTCCAATCATATAAGTTTAATAGTCAACTGAAGTAAAAATTAAAGCGGTTTAAAAATAAAGTTGCGGGAAACATCTTTAGTTATAAGTTTCCTTCACTATGGTGAAAAGAACCAAACAAACAAAGATTAGCAGGCACACGCATTTACACACGACACTAGGTATTTAAAAGTTAATAAACATACAATTGATTCAAGTAATCATTCCACATAATACCAAAACAATACGCCAATAACGATATCTCTCTTTGCGATCTCAATTGACTACCAAGACACCACATGGGTTTTACATCTTTATTGTTCCCAAGTTGAGTTTTCACTCCATTTAAACAACTCTTCACTTCACATTAACATATCACGTTAGTAACACATTCACATGATAATAACCACCCTAATTCACACTAGAATAATGAGCAAGTTAGTATAACTCACCTGGCAGTATCTCAATAAACTTACAAGTGAGAAAAAGATTACCGAGCAAGGTGTCCATCATATTAGTTGTCTCCTAGCTCTATAGAACGTGTTTACCATATTACTTTAACTTCCCTGATTATTCTTAGTCCATGTCACACTTTTCGATTGTTACTTAAGGCAATTTGCTATTCAAGTTTCAGGATTGCCCTATCACACCCATATACTTTGCGATTACCCTGAACGGTTTATGATTTACCACTTCGTTTCTACTTTTAGATTGTATCCACTTATGATATGCAAGTCACCTAATTTACGATCCACATTAACAAACAAGTTTACGATTCATGATACATGATTTGCGATTCCTAACTCTTTTTGATTTACGATTGATGCATTCAAAGTTTTCAATTACAAAAGTCTGATTTACAATTAACTTCTCAATCATGAGGTTATGATTACTATTACAACCTAGCTTATGATCCCAACATTAGTTTTTGATTCTAAATCACTATTTGGGTTTATGATTTCGAATTTATGATCCAATGGTTTTATGGAATCCCAATGATTTGCCATTCCACCGGTTGTTTTATGTTTTTTATTGAGGACCATGCACTGAATTACGATCCATATCCAATTTATGATTCAACTTAATTATAAGGGTAGATATATATATATATATACACATTCCATTTACGATTCATCTCGGTTTTCGATTCAACAATCTTCAAGAAAATTTACAATTGTTTCCTACTCGATTAACATTCCCAATTAAATATAAGTCATCTATCCATCTAATTAACTAAATCTTGTTTCTAAGGCTTCCTATTATCATTTAACCCAACCCCTACGGATTAATTACATTCTACACAAGGTTTAATGGTCCCGGTCATAATTTTAGTTCCCGGTTTTCTTTTTATTCTCAAACAACCCAAAACCGACACGAACTTCAACAAATCTCAACCAAATAACATGAAATCGGTATCTAATTGATCACACAAAGTTGAAAGGGATTGTTATCTAATCGATTCCCAATAGTTTGATGCACAAACGAACATGATCCAACCCCTTTCTCTCTCGGTTCACACACACAAACCCGTAAACAAACACTATATTGGCTAAAGTGATAGATCTAGGGTTGTGTGCCATATCTTCGAGTTTAAATACTTACTTTTTCTTCGCTAAATGACAATATTGATCCCTCTACTACAAAATTTATAGTTTTAAAGCCCAAAAATATAGAATGATATAAACCAATCTTTATTCATTAAATAGCAATACATTTCGAATTATGGGTATTACATGTTGCATGAGGTCATGGTGGGGATGCAAGTGATGACCCCCTCGCGGTCCATGGAATTTGCCTTCAAATTGTTTACTTGAACTTCAAACTTTAGAATATTTTATTTACTTGAACTTCAAACTTTAGAATATTTTGTTTACTTGAATTTTATTACTTGTTTTTTTTTATTTTCTTTACTTATATATTTTCCCACATGAATTTGTAGGTTCAAAGGTTCATGGGAAGACCATGCTTGAGAAGTTAACACAAACTTGAAATAAAAATGTTCCCAAATATTTCAAATATCACCACTCCATGCTTAAGAAGTTAAGGCGAACTTGGAATAAAAATGTTCCCAAATATTTCACGCATCACCTCTTTCCATTATGTTAGTTGAGAGCCTTCTCAATTTACATAGTTCCCTAACCAAGGAGCTTTCGCGCCCTTGACTCCCGGCCCAATGGTGGAAATCTTAGCAACCTCCATCATCAAGCGGAACAACCTCAGAGTTTTTCGAATAATTCAAACATCGATACCATGCGTCGAGCTCCCACTTTATGCTTGTGGAGTGTCTTCTATCCGAGTTGAATATCAAAATATTCCTCAACATAGGCACTCTAGCACTCTCGAAATCCTGCCACAATGGTGGTGAACAAGTCCTTCCGGTTTCCGGCAATCATCAAGATCCATAACATTTCTCACTTGCAATTCACCATGATGGTATTTTTCTACTATATGGTTGACTGATGAAGCAAAGAACAACCTTATACATTTTCATCATGCTTTTGATTAAAGGTGTTATATATGTACAAAACTACAATGTTGGGGGTTAACACGGTTGGAAATCAAAGAAACAAACACCAGATAATCAATCAAAGGTTCCTTTTATTTCTAAGACCGGCGGTTTTCCAAAAATTGACCGTCTGTTGATGGTGACGGACGGCCGTTTGGCGGTTACCGAGCGGTTACAGTTACTGTGGCGGTGGTGGTCATGGTTACATCCCTTTCTAATCTATTTACATAATAAAAATAATAATTTTATGTTTAGTTTAACATCTAATACTCCCCCTTAAACTAAAATAGTTTAAGTGAGGTCTTCTATTCTTCAAGACTTATCCATAGTAGAGTTGGTTCATCGTCTTCACTTCGAGTTAAGTTAACCTTCTCGTCCTTTTTTTTGCATTCATACTTAGAAGTGCCTAAATCTGTTGCACTTGAAGCATTTTATGTGTCTCTTATCTTGTTGGTTAACATTTTTGTTCCTCCATGGTTTCCAAGCTCTACATCCTCCTTTTCCTTTGAAATCTTGAATTTGACTTCTTATGACCGCAACGATCACAGCTATCTTGCTTCTTCTCATCTTTTCTCTCTGTTTCGGCATATAAAAGTCCATTATGCATGTAAAACTATTTATTTCTTTCTTGTTTGTGGGAAAATCAAACCTAGGCGAATCAAACCAACTGCCTCTCCATTTGTTCTTTTTTCACAAAAACAAAACAAAATTAAACTAATTTTCTTGTTTGCGAGAAGAATTAAACCAGTTGTTCTGAACAGTCCCCTAGTTCTTATTTCACCGGAATAAATTTTTCTTCTTCTATTTTGTGGGGCAAATCAAACTAAATGCCTCTTAACGATGGTTCTTTTTTTACCGAACAAACTTTTTCTTCTTTTGTTTTACCGGATGAATCAAACCAACTGTCTGTTAACAATCTCGTGATTTTTTTCACCCGACATACTATTGTCTTCTTCTGGGTGAATCAAACCAACTGTTTTCGCCAGTCATTTCCAGAAAATGCATGGATAGCCGCCCTTTCCCCTTTTCAAAATGTTCGTAATCGTCCCTAACCTCTGTCTCTAACTTATTCCTTTTACTCTGTCCTTTTACACTTTGAACTGCAAAACTATTATCCTTTTCTAGGGTGAATCAAAACAACTGTATTTCATAGTCTACTCGTTCTTTTTTCACCCGACATATTATTGTGTTCTGGGTGAATCAAACCAACTGTTTTCGACAGTCATTTCCGGAAAGTGCACGGATAGCCGCCCTTTCCCCTTTTCAAAATGTTCGTAATCGTCAACCTATTCCTTTTCCTCTGTCCTTTTACACTTTGAACAGCAAAACTATTAACCTTTCCTAGGGTTAATCAAAACAACTGTATTTGACAGTCTACTCGTTCTTTTTTCACCCGACACATTATTGTCTTCTGGGTGAATCAAACCAACTGTTTTCGGCCGTCATTTATAGCCGCCCTTTCCCCTTTTCAAAATGTTCGTAATCGTCCCTAACCTCTATCTCTAACCTATTCCTTTTTTTCTGTCCTTTTACACTTTGAATAGGTTCTTTTTTAAACAGGCAAAACTATTATCCCTTTCTAGGGTGAATCAAAACAACTATATTTGACAGTCTACTCGTTCTTTTTTCACCCGTCACACTATTGTCTTCTTATGGGTGAATCAAACCAACTGTTTTTTACAGTCATTTGGGGAAAGTGCAAGGATAGCCGCCCTTTCCCCTTTTCAAAATGTTTGTAATCGTCCCTAACCTCTGTCTCTAACCTAATCCTTCTCCTCTGTCCTTTTACACTTTGAACAGCAAAACTATTATCTTTTTCTAGGGTGAATCAAAACAACTGTATTTGACAGTCTATTCGTACATTTTTCACCCCGTACACTATTGTCTTCTGGGTGAATCAACCAAACTGTTTTCGATAGTCATTTCCGGAAAGTGCACGGATATCCGTCCTTTCCCCTTTTCAAAATGTTCGTAATCATCCCTAACCTTTGTCTGTAACCTATTCCTTTTCCTCTGTCATTTTAAACTCTGAACACGTTCTTTTTTAAACAGGCAAAACTATTACCCTTTTCTAGGGTGAATCAAAACAACTGTATTTGACAGTCTACTCGTTCTTTTTTGACCCGACACACTATTATCTTCTTCTGGGTGAATCAAACCAACTATTTTTAACAGTCATTTCCGGAAAGTGCATGGATAGCCGCCCTTTCGCCTTTTCAAAATGTTTGTAATCGTCCCTAACCTCTATCTCTAACTTATTCCTTTTCCTCTGTCCTTTTACACTTTGAACAGGCTCTTTTTTAAACGGGCAAAACTATTATCCCTTTTAGGGTGAATCAAAACAACTATATTTGACAGTCTACTCGTTCTTTTTTCACCCGACACACTATTGTCTTCTTCTGGGTGAATCAAACCAACTGTTTTTCACAGTCATTTCGGGAAAGTGCAAGGATAGCCGCCCTTTCCCCTTTTCAAAATGTTTGTAATCGTCCCTAACCTCTGTCTCTAACCTATTCCTTTTCCTCTGTCCTTTTACACTTTGAACAGTAAAACTATTATCTTTTTCTAGGGTGAATCGAAACAACTGTATTTGACAGTCTATTCGTACATTTTTCACCCCATACACTATTGTCTTCTGGGTGAATCAACCAAACTGTTTTCGATAGTCATTTCCGGAAAGTGCACGGATATCCGTCCTTTCCCCTTTTCAAAATGTTCGTAATCATCCCTAACCTTTGTCTGTAACCTATTCCTTTTCCTCTGTCATTTTAAACTCTGAACACGTTCTTTTTTAAACAGGCAAAACTATTACCCTTTTCTAGGGTGAATCAAAACAACTGTATTTGACAGTCTTCTCGTTCTTTTTTGACCCGACACACTATTATCTTCTTCTGGGTGAATCAAACCAACTATTTTTAACAGTCATTTCCGGAAAGTGGATGGATAGCCGCCCTTTCGCCTTTTCAAAATGTTTGTAATTGTCCCTAACCTCTATCTCTAACTTATTCCTTTTCCTCTGTCATTTTACACTTTGAACAGGCTCTTTTTTAAACGGGCAAAACTATTATCCCTTCTAGGGTGAATCAAAACAACTATATTTGACAGTCTACTCGTTCTTTTTTCACCCGACACACTATTGTCTTCTTCTGGGTGAATCAAACCAACTGTTTTTAACAGTCATTTCGGGAAAGTGCAAGGATAGCCACCCTTTCCCCTTTTCAAAATGTTTGTAATCGTCCCTAACCTCTGTCTCTAACCTATTCCTTTTCCTCTGTCCTTTTACACTTTGAACAGTAAAACTATTATCTTTTTCTAGGGTGAATCGAAACAACTGTATTTGACAGTCTACTCGTACATTTTTCACCCGATACACTATTGTCTTCTGGGTGAATCAACCCAACTGTTTTCGATAGTCATTTCTGGAAAGTGCACGGATAGCCGCCCTTTCCCCTTTTCAAAATGTTCGTAATCATCCCTAACCTCTGTCTCTAACCTATTCCTTTTCCTCTGTCATTTTACACTTTGAACAAGTTCTTTTTTAAACGGGCAAAACTATTATCCTTTTCTAGGGTGAATCAAAACAACTGTATTTGACAGTCTACTCGTTCTTTTTTCACCCGACATATTATTGTGTTCTGGGTGAATCAAACCAACTGTTTTCGACAGTTATTTCCGGAAAGTGCACGGATAGCCGCCCTTTCCCCTTTTCAAAATGTTTGTAATCGTCAACCTATTCCTTTACCTCTGTCCTTTTACACTTTGAACAACAAAACTATTATCCTTTTCTAGGGTTAATTAAAACAACTGTATTTGACAGTCTACTCGTTCTTTTTTCACCCGACACATTATTGTCTTCCGGGTGAATCAAACCAATTATTTTCGACAGTCATTTCCGGAAAGTGCACGGATAGCCGCCCTTTCCCCTTTTCAAAATATTTGTAATCGTCCCTAACCTCTATCTCTAACCTATTCCTTTTCCTTTGTCCTTTTACACTTTGAACAGGTTCTTTTTTAAACGGGCAAAACTATTATCCCTTTCTAGGGTGAATCAAAACAACTATATTTGACAGTCTACTCGTTCTTTTTTCACCCGTCACACTATTGTCTTCTTATGGGTGAATCAAACCAACTGTTTTTTATAGTCATTTGGGGAAAGTGCAAGGATAGCCGCCCTTTCCCCTTTTCAAAATGTTTGTAATCGTCCCTAACCTCTGTCTCTAACCTATTCCTTCTCCTCTTTTCACCCCATACACTATTGTCTTTTGGGTGAATCAACCCAACTGTTTTCGATAGTCATTTCCGGAAAGTGCACTGATATCCGCCCTTTCCCCTTTTCAAAATGTTCGTAATCATCCCTAACCTTTGTCTGTAACCTATTCCTTTTTTTCTGTCATTTTACACTCTGAACAGGTTCTTTTTTAAACGGGCAAAACTATTACCCTTTTCTAGGGTGAATCAAAACAACTGTATTTGACAGTCTACTCGTTCTTTTTTGACCCGACACACTATTGTCTTCTTCTGGGTGAATCAAACCAACTGTTTTTAACGGTCATTTCCGGAAAGTGCATGGATAGCCGCCCTTTCGCCTTTTCAAAATGTTTGTAATCGTCCCTAACCTCTGTCTCTAACCTATTCCTTTTTCTCTGTCCTTTTACACTTTGAACACGTTCTTTTTTCAACCGGGCAAAACTATTATCCTTTTCTAGGGTGAATCAAAACAATTGTATTTGACAGTCTACTCGTTCTTTTTTCTACCGGGTAAAACAACTTAATTCAAAACTTTTCCTTTTTAAAAAAAAACTTATAAATTTATCAATTTCATAAAAACTTACTCATAAATAAAACTTTAATACTTTATTAATATTTATAACAAAACAAAATTTAATAATTTAACGTACAAAAACTTTAATGTTTTTTTAAAAGAACTTTTCTTTTGAAACTATCTGCCCCAAAGTTTTTTTGAAAGTGGAATTAGGGTTTTGTTTTAAAAAAAACACGCCTCTTTTGTTTTGAGCAGAACTTCCGCCCCCTTTTTCTTTTCCTTGACGTCGTTCCCCTTTCTTTTCTAAGGAGAAAGAAAAAACACCATGGCGCGAAGCTGAGAGGCTTGCGCAACAAAGAAATCTTTGGAACATAAACTTCCCTTTAGGATATAATTGTAGCTCTTTGAGTCTAGTTTTCATGGCCGCTTGAATCACCTCAATGGGAGTTCGTATGAGTAAGATACAGCCAAAACATTGAAGGTATGTGGAGTCTCTTTTCTTATTTTCTTCTACGATTTCCCGATCAATGCTTCCTTCTAGTCGACGAATTATGCTCCGGTGGTTGTATTCCTCTGCTTCCGTCTTGGTTCTCTCTACCCGTTGTTACGGTGGTCTTCTCCGATATTTTTCCAATGGGTTCCTCGGTGATAGTTCCTAGTTGAACAGCCGGCGTAGGTAGGGGTGTTCAAAATAATCCGAATTTGAGGATCCGGTTTTAATATCCGAAAATCCGATCCGAAATTATCCAAAATTCGGATATCCGAATTTTCGGATTCGGATGATGATTTTCTTATGTTTCGGATATTAGGAAATTTTGGATATCCGAATTCCGGATATCCGGTTTTGAACGCCCCTAGCTGTAGGTATCCTGTTTATGATAAACAATCAAACCCAAAATCAATATGGTTATCTTCCTCCGCCTCCGAGTCAAAAAATTATGGTTTGGATTTGTGTGGGTTTTTCTTGGTAGATGATGAGAGCCTAAATGTTGGAAATCAAAGAAACAAACACAAGATAATCAATCAAAGGTTCCTTTTATTTCTAAGATTTTCCACACTTAAAACGGCGGTGGTGGTCATGGTTACCTCCCTTTCTAATCTATTTACATAACACAAATAATAACTTTATGTTTAGTTTAACATCTAATAAACACAACTTCAAATGAACAGCAAGTTAGTCCAGGACTTTTTACAGAGAGAATATCATTACCGAAAGCAAAAACTTATCCATTGAGGTCATCTCAGTTTGACCAATTTTAACGGTTGCTAATAGCTTGACTTGATCAAATTTATCATACAATGGTGGAAGATTCTAACCCATCATCTTTATCTTTAGAAGTGTAGACTGAAATGTAAGTTTGAGACTAATGATTTTGTCTATGGATTTAAAATCATTTTCTCTTCTTTTTTATCTATGAATATGCATATCATACTCGTATAACAAAACTATACATTTCATTTTCTTTTAGGATACAGCTAGATGTTACTCTTGTAATGCATATCCGCTTTCCATATATTCAAAGCATTTGAAAAACCATAAATTGTTCGAAATAATGATATATTTATTGTACAACCACCATCCCCACCACCGGAGGTAACCGTGACGGCCGTCACCGCCATCCACCGTCAACCGCCGCCGTTAGTTGACGGAGAACCGCCAATTAATAACCGCTGAAAATCGTCACTTTTACCCCTATATACGTAATAGAAGATAGGGATTTGCACACTAGAATATACGAAATAATGCAAGAAACTTTGGTTGTTTTGTTGTTATTTTCGTCTTTAAAGCCAACATTTGATATGAGAACCAAAGTTTCATCATCTACCATAAAATCTCATCGGAGAACTCACCGGAATATCTCAACGGAGAAATCACCAGAAATCCAACATTTGGATACACAGATGCGGCCTTTAAAAAGAAGAACCACCGCCATTCCGGCACCCTTATCGGAAAAAGAAACATACCTCGTCGGAGGAACAAAAACAGAGGTCGGTGATAAACCCCCGCTCGAACAGAGGTCGGAAAAGGTCTCGACTGAAGAAGAAGAAAAATAGAAGGAAAAACATCGCACAAGAAGGGGCTGCATTTCAGATCGAGAAAACAATGGAAGGAAGGCGTCGCTCAATTTTTCATCAGAAGAACAAAGCGCAGAAAAGGGCTTTCTCGGAGGAAGATAAATAAAACCCTAATTTTTCCTCTTCCTTATTTTGATCCTTTTTAAAGAATAGAGGTTTTTTTCTTAAAACTAATGTTTTTTAAGAAAAAAGGTTAACATTTTTAAATTAAAATAATTATTAAAATTTGTTATTTTAAAAAAAAGAGGAACTAGTTTTTTTTTAAGGTTCTTTTTATCATATTTTCTTTAATATATGTCTTTAGAAGAAGCAATCGGAAGACCGAAGACATTTGAAGAGAGGCTCAAGTATAAAAATGAAAGATCTGTGGATATTCAAGAAGGTTTAATCTATACACAGCCAAGATTACAGAGGACGTGGTCGTGAGAGATTTAGCTACTCACGAGGACAAGGGAATAAAAGATTCACATGAGAAAGAAAGAAGGGGGAATCCTCACAAAATAATTCCAAAAAGGAAGAACAAGGGTCTTTTGAAGAAGATACTAAAGACAAACGCAAGAAGCAAGAAGCAAGTCAGAGAAAGTCAAATCTTGTTGAAGAAGATTTAGAACCAACACTACTCATCGCAACTATTACCGAGAATATGACGAAATTGCAGTGAGTGCATAATCAAAGGCAGTGAGTGAAGAGAAAATTGTAGTGAGTGTAGAGTCAATTGAAGTAAGTGTAGAAACAATGGCAGGAGTGCAAAAATCGCAGTGAGTGCACGAAACAGGAATTGCAATGTAGTGAGTGCAAGAACCATGTGGAGTTATTTGAGATGACTACACAAAGAACAAAGTAGAGGAATGTGAGACGACTACACGAAGACCGAGAGGAGTCATATGAGAAGACTGCACAAACGATGAAGAGGATTTTTTGTGATACTACTACACAAGAATTGAAGAAAAATTATTGGTATAACTACCAACAATACGCAAGGTCAAATGGCCAACACGAGAGGACGAACGGGTTAGTTAGCCAAAGGAGTGAGTCGGTTGGACCCACCAAAACCAGGGATCATGAGGATTTCAAATACAAGAGGAATTATGACAAGTGAAGCAAATGCAACACAAAGGTTCTATAGAGAACGCAATAGAAGATTCAAGAGTCATCATTTTGTAAAGACACAAAGCAAGATATGAAGATTTACAATTATATCATTAGGGGGTTGAATGTTAGAAATAATGATATATTTATTGTACAACCACCACAGCCCCACCACGGAGGTAACCGCCGACGGCCGTCAGCCGCCATCCACCGCCAACCACCACCGTTAGTTGACGGAGAACCGCCAAATAACCCGCAAGAAAACCATCACTTTTACCCCTATATATATATGTAATAGAAAATAGAGATTTGTACACTGGAATATACGAAATAAAGCAAGAAACTTTTGTTGTGTTGTTGTTATTTTCATCTTTAAAGCCAACATAAATGTTCTTATAACGGGATCCAAATGATAGCAAATGAATCTAACATTATTTTATAACATTGCGCGACTGAAACACAGTAAAGGGAAAGATAGGGATGAACAAAGGACTACATAAATCATGTGTACACCCTACATATGATGAAGATGTTAAATGTCCACTTAAATTTCAACAGTTTCAGTAATGCGAGAAACAAGTAGGTTGAGTACTAAACTTGAGTTTAGCACAACAGGCCCGAAAGCAGCCCAAAAGAACTAGTAATGAATCAAACTGTTAAAACTTATCTATAAAATAATAAGAGACAAGGAACATGCTATTTCCCGGGACAAAAAACAAGCCTTTGAGGATGAGTTTATTTTAACAATTCTCTTGTTCCATAGAATCATTTGTTGTTTCATTTGAAAAATGGGAAGCTCCAAACAGAAGAAAGAGATTGCGGTCAATCTATTACGAATCGAAAAGTTATACATAAGTAGTCAATAGTTAGGATTTTGGGTTTTTTCATTGTTTCCTAGCCTCTCCTTCGGCATCTATTGATGCTGTCTTGTTGGTCATACAAAAAAAAAAAGAAGTCCTACTGTTCATTTACACAATGGATGAGGAGGCATCTTTACCAAACTACATCATCCATAGCTTTAATTATCTATGTATTTGTGTATAAATTCCTTTTCACTTTCTTTGCAGAGGTTCAGATACATCCAAGTTTTAAAAAAGTTCCAGTATGTAATTTTTATTGGTTTATAATGTTTTAAACATAAGCTTAGTACTTAGTTTTTATTTATACTATTAACGAAACATTTAATCTATTTAGTATATGTAATAAAGTGTGGTGGTAGGGCTGCTGTCCGTGAACCATCATCCACCACCCAACTGCCACCGTTAGGCAGTTACCGTTAGGAAGTTAAGGCGGGAAGAAAAACCACCAAACAGCAACTATAAATATGTAAAGCTTATGCCTTGATTAATCAATCGAATTCAGTTTGAAGAATCTGTGTTCCTTGTTTTATTTCTTCTTATATTTTCGAGTAACATCATGATGAATTCGAACCTACATTCAATTGCAAAACGAAGTGGCAATGGAAACAATCGAAGACATGTTCGATTGGGATTACAGGACCAACAGTGGTATCGGCGATGATGGGTGGACAAAGAGGACAACACAATAGTCTGGATAGGAAGATGAGAAAGGCCCCATGCTATATCTGTTTTGGGCGTGGGCATGTTTACTCTGAATGTCCAAATAAAAACAAAAGGCAATACTTCAAGAAAATGCATCAAACAAGAGCACGTATGTCTGAGAAAACAAAACAGATGCAAAAAGGAAGAATGATCTGTTTTTTGAAAACAAAATTGTACCAGAACCAAATTGGTTGGTGCTGGGATCGGATCAAAGGGGTTGGGATGAATTTTGGTATGTATCAAGTCAATTCCCAAGGCACATGATTAGTAGCATGGATCAATTTATAAATTATAAACCAGGATTGATAGGAACCAGTGATGCAAGAAGTAATGGACTAAGAATGGAAGGTTTTGGAGAAGTCCATGTAACAACAGAAACAAATGTGTATATGATTCCTGGTGTTTACCATGTACCAAACGTTGGTTTTAATACTTTAAGTTTAAACCAACTAGTGTTTCAAGGTTTTAAGGTATTGATCAAAGGAACAACGTGTGTTATAAAAAGGCAATTTGAAGAAGAGGTGAGCCATTATGAAAGTGGAGACAGCAGCAAGGAAACAAAAGAAAGAATTTCGGGAGAAGAAATTGAAGTAAGTAGTGAAACCATGAAGGATGAATATGATAAGGATATTAGTGTGAATGATAGCAAGCAAAGCAGTGATGACGATCGGAGTTTGAATGAATCCAGAATATACAACAAGAATTTGCAAAGTTTGGATCTGGAAAAGGAAAAGGCAATCAAGGCAGTAATGGATTACTATGACTCCATATACTCAAAAGAATTAACGATGGAGGAAAGTTTGAATGAAGGCAAGAAGACTAATGCTCCATCCAAAAACGATTTTGTCAGCCTTATAGCTTTTTTAACGATGATTAACGAGCAAGAAATTAATCAGGGATGTAAATATATGGTGGAAGAAAACTTTGAAAATTTGATAAAATGGTTTTATAGCGATTGCATGAAGTGCACGGAAAGGCCAATACGTGTGGTGATTTATGGAACAAAACTCAGTTTGTTGGATCTTTATTTGATAGTTAAAGGTTTGGGAGGACACACCGTTGTGGTTACAAGAAACAAATGGAATGATGTTTCTAAGGCAATGGGGTTCCCGGTGGAGTATGCATGCGAATTGGGAGAATGTTATGCAACTCATTTGAGTCTCTTGCAGGCATACTATGAAGTGGCCAAATACTATTCCAGCAGTGGACTTGTATCGATGGCAGAAGCATGGAAGGATACAAGAGGAATAGGGGTAAATGTTTTAAACATAAGCTTAGTACTTAGTTTTTATTTATACTATTAATGAAACATTTAATCTATTTAGTATATGTAATAAAGTGTGGTGGTAGGGCTGCTGTCTGTGAACCATCATCCACCACCCAACTGCCACCGTTAGGCAGTTACCGTTAGGAAGTTAAGGCGGGAAGAAAAACCGCCCAACAGCAACTATAAATATGTAAAGCTTATGCATTGATTAATCAATCGAATTCAGTTTGAAGAATCTGTGTTCCTTGTTTTATTTCTTCTTATATTTTGGAGTAACATCATGATGAATTCGAACCTACATTCAATTGCCAAACGAAGTGGCAATGGAAACAATCGAAGGCATGTTCGATTGGGATTACAGGACAAACAATTTTGTTATCACAAATTATTCTACGTAAAGTAAGTATCCTAGAAGGAAAAGAATTCCATGAAACGAGCAGATCGACCACAGGATCTTATCTCATAAATGTTCCATTTTTCTTTAAATAAAACCGTTCAAAGTTTGATAATTTAGGCACAACTAATTTCATTAATGGACAACATAGTAGTTTACTTGTACGCCAAGTGCTATACAGGCATAGATTGTGGACCAACAACCAGACATTTTCATTGTAGATTTGTCTCTACAAGCATTGAGATCATTACTAAGTATACACTAACCATACAGACCAGTTCAATTCCTTCTATTAAATAAAATCTTGATTAAGTTACATGAACGGCAAATATGTAATGAATATATGACTAGAATTATCCACTAACATTGTGAGCCACCTTCACCAATGTTTAAAGTGTTTCTCACATACGAATTGAATTCTCCTCTACGCACTTTCTTACCTCCTTAATAGACCGGAGAGCCCTCTTTGACATGGGATGTCGGAAAATCTGTATAGAGTTTATGTTTTTTGTTATCACTGTAAGCGAGAAGTACAAAAATAAGCTTTAGATTTCATGATATATAAGTTACATTGTCGGTTCTACGGCTTCTACTTGGATGACGCTTTCTTTTTTCAACTTTCCATCCTTTTAAATTTTTTATTAGCTCTTCAGGATCTAGTGTAATGCCTTCTTTTTCCCTATCTTGAATTATCTGTTGAACAACACATGTATATTAATTCATACATGTAACAGTATAGATAAAGGAACTTCACAGAAAAGAAAAGAAAATGTGATGCAGAATTGGCTTCTTCAACTTTTAGCATTTCCTCAATCTAACCCACAGTTGCATTAATGCCAAGTGAGTTATCCAATGAGTATGTATAGCTTTTGCCAATGAAGTGTATATTAATTCTTAGGCATTTGTGAAACATCCAAAATGTATAGAAAGGAGTGGGAGGTACAACCACCCAGGAGTATTTGTCAACAACAAATTAAAATCCCAAAATGAGAGTATCAAAAGCTAGGTGAAGAACAGGGCCTGGATCCATGATTTCTTAGAGAACTAGAGCGATCAGTCTTTTAAATAAAAGCAATAGAAACAAAATATACCTCTTCGATGGAATCCTTTTTATACAACCTCACAAGGCTGAAATCCTTTTCAATTTCCTCCAGAAATATGGTAGGGCACCTTTTTTTCTTTTTCATTGTTCCATCAGCCTGCAATTGCTTAATTACAGCATTGAAATATTACATTTTTTATTTTATTTGCTTCAAAAGAAAAGAGGAAATATATATGAAGAACAATTACTCAAATTACATCGGCATTAAATCCAGACACTACAAGACACATTAATGTTCCATAAACATTTACAGGTAGCCCTAACATGATAGAGCGGCTCCCCTTGAATTGTTGTGTTGTGTAGATCCAACTAGCGAAAAAGTCATTATCGATAGAATAGCTTCACAATTAATATGCATGAATTATATGTGCTAAACATGTAGGTGCTTCCTATGTTCAGATCATTAACACCAATTCGTCTTTATAACCATTAACTTAGTTTGAGTTTCGAATACTGAAATGCATTTCTATTTCTTGTATCCTCAAGGATATAATGCGTGTGGCACTCTACTTACTTGATCCCAGCAAGTCATGTATATATATTACTGATTTGTCTATGTCTATTATATTTTGTAAATGAGGTGCTTACTAACTTAGAGCTAAACAGTTTTCTGAATTAAAAGTTTTGAATTGTAATAACAAAAGAATCATGTTAGCCTTAAGTTGTAATGAAATCTGTCATTACGAATTGACGGTCTTTTATGTTTTTAAGAAGAGAACATCCTGTTAACTTATATGCTCAATAAAATATAATAATTCATTATACATATAGATTAGCTCTACTCCATCACCTACTTCTTCTGGTTTCCAGCACGATATCGGGACCGCTGCAATAGCGTTAATGTTTGGGATTTCTCTCGATTCATTGGGTTCCAGTTCTTGCTACAAAAGCCATGTTATTAATTACTGAAATAATAATATAGGAAGAAAGGAGAGTAAGGAAAACCTACATACAATGGAAGATTACATAAACAAACATCATTATGTATGCAAACTGTATTTTTTTTTCATTAGGTTGTAGAGAAGATGTAAACGTTATTAAAGAACAACAATGGTGTTTATTAAGATCGTCTGATGGAAGACTATAGAAACACTACAGATCGACATAAAATAATATCACCACATCATATCCTGAAGGGTTTGCCTCAGAAAAAAAACAGGTCTTTTTCAGAAATTCTTTGTTTGAAAGTGGGAAAATAGTTTTCTGTTGCTAAAATCGATTCAAAAGTTCAACTCACAATTGAGGGTTTTCTTTCTGATCAATCATCCTGATAAGGATTACAAGAGAAGGAAGAATTCAACCTCAACTTTGTAATATTTTTACCTGATTCAATGATTTTTGTTGAGGGTTATCTGCCATTTTTAATATAGGAAACTAACAATGTTGATAAACTCTGTTCAGAAAGACGAAGATCAAGAAAACAAATGACACACAACACAGTAAAGAGGGTTTCTGAGAATACTGCAGTTCGATCGGTGCATACAATCTGGTCAATGGTGGTCGGAATTTATAGTCATTAATCATGCAAATGTATATATATCTAATATTATATTATCTTTATTATTTATACAACATATGAAAATTCAATGAGTTTGAAATGCTGTTTAATTGTGTTTTAAATGTTTTACTCATCTTGTGTAAGATTATCTACAATTTAGATAAAGCATTAATTTATGTATTTCCTTTTGATGGTCAAGAAAAAAAGAAAATTGATGCTTTCAATTAAAGAAATGACCGCCACCCTTGTATGACCAAAGTGAAATAAGTCGGGCTACATACCATTATATATACTATATTATATTATATTATATATTATATTATTATTATTATTATTATTATTATTATTATTATTATTATTATTATTATTTTTGTGTGTAAAGATGAGATGCAGTGTTTTTAGACTAGATGCACTGATTTTATGTTAGATGCATTGGTTTTTAAACAAGATGTATTGGTTCTTAAATAAGAATCCACCAATTAATTCGTGCATTAAGCAATATGGACCCTAGGATTATTTAATTGATCGTTAAGATTAACAATAACAATTTAGTAAATATATTGAAATTCAAGGTTATCAACTAAATTAATAAAATAATAATTTAGTCATTATAACCTCCTCTCTCCTATCATCTCTCTCCTCTAATCTCTCTCAAATATTATATAACTAAATAGAATTTAATTACCAATAATGCAAATATATATAATATCTCTATCTCTCCATACGTATTAATTACCTCCTCTATATTTGATTACCTCTTTCACCTACACCCATGAAAACCCTATCCTCTCTCCATAAGTTAACAACCCCCCCTCCTCGTCGGAGCAACCATTGATGTTGCCCGAGAAGGTATTCACTATACCATTGTAGATCTCCGCTAATTGCCACCATCACATCCCCGGCCTTTTTGTCTGTAACCGAGCATCACCGCCGCCACCACGGAGTCTAGAACATCGCCACCGCCGCTACCAACCTTCATCACCGTCGGGACTATTCTATTGCCGCCCTTACCAACCTCTTTCAATAGCGCGGCCGGCGATGGATCTATGCTTCAAAAGTGTGTCGGCCATGGATCTATGCTTCGACAATACCACCGCGGCCACCGGCTTCAATAGCGCCGCCACCAACCAATTTTATCCGACTTTGCTTCATCAGCGTTGTTGCCGCACCACTTCACCACCATGGATGTCCTCTTTTTTTTGAACAACCACCGCTAGGGTTGCACCACCACCATCACTACCGCCGCACACCACCTCCTTCTATGGTTTTTTTATTGTTAATTTTCTTTTAATTCTATATTTTGTATTTTAAAATAATTTAAATTTTTATTCAAGATTGTTCATAAATTTTAAAAATTTTAAATAATATTTTATTCTAGACCGTCATCTTGTCTTTATTTTGTGGATGTGGATTATTTATTGGTGAACATTAATGAGTTGAATCGGGTTATTAGATGTGTTATTTTGTCAATTGTGTTCAACAATTTTTTTTTGTGTTCAAGGTGTTGTTTATTATTGGTTTATTTTCTCTATCCATACGTATTCAAGTGATACAAATATGTTTTTGGGTTTTATATTATATGGTTTTTAATTTTTTAGTAACTAGTGAACAGTCTTGATTTAAGGTGAATAATTAATTAGAGAAAATTGGCCGTGTTCAATATTAAATATTGTAAAATTCATTACTAAATTAGTATATTATTTGAATGTATTCAGTATTAAATGTTGTTAATTTTTCTTAAAACTAGTATAATTTTGACTTTATTCATTAACAAGAAGAAGTACAAAAATTATAATAGTGAAAATTGTGTAAATCATTGTATTCGTTAATAAATACAGCACACCTAACGAAAAAGTTATAAATCGTACATTGTATTCGGTAATGAACACCCTATTTAATAGTATGATAGAAATAAATTCTATAAATTCAAAAATAAATTAATTGGAAAAAGAAAAAATTAATTTGAGGAGAGAGAGAAAATTATGTTTACTAATTACCCTTTTGAATTAAAAAAAAATATTAATTATGATTAATCTGAACCACATGAGTGATAAAAAACAAATCAATGCCTTCCCCTATATATATATAGGGGAGGGTATATATATATATATATATATATATATATATATATATATATATGGTGAGGTTCAAAAGAGTGAGAGCATGGAGCATGGGTAAACTTGTAATTTAACATTTCTTCTTTACGTTCATGTTCACTCATAACTACCCAGAATTCAATTTTACATGGTGCTAAATCTTAAAATCAAAATTATTTTTATAATATTAACAATTTAAATATTTGTATGCATTGATGCATTAAATCAATCACATAGACAAATATTTTTGTATGGATTGATGCAATATGTATATAGTCAAACAGAAGATCAAAAAACTTAGATAGTTTTTAAACCATACGATCAATAAAATCAAAGGCCCAAACATGTTTTTGTTCTCATTTTAAAGATGTTCTCGTCTGATCCTAACTCTCTGTCTCTCTATATATATAAATTTATATATACATATATATATATAGGGTGAGGATCATGTAAAAAGAAGATTAAGATAAAAAGGATAACGAGAAATCTCAGTCATTAGATTCTTCAGATTTGTATATTTGATAACTAACTTTCTTTTTAAATTAATTAATTAAAAGCGGTTAGTCAATGGTATATTAGTCTTTTGATTACTTAACAACCTCCTAAAATCATGTCAACATAAAAATTCAAAAAGCGATGGATCAAAATATTTGATGCATAACACGAATCATCAATTATAAAATTGATTCACTTCTAGAAATCATCAATTATATTTGATGCACAACACGACTCATCAATTATAAATTGATGCACAACACGAATCATTAACTATAAATTGATGCATAACAAGAAATCATCAAATAGAAATTGATGCACAACTCTTGATGTTTAGTAACCTAGACTTTATTTACATCCCGAATATATACAACATTTCTTTTATGAACAATCACAACACAAACCATATTTAATTAAAGAATATGACAAGACTTTGATAATGATGAACATTACAACTATAGAATCGAATTTATAAAAAATATTGATGCATAGACGGTGCTCTAGACGAAGAAATGATGCAGTGAACCTAATCATCGAAATCAATGAACAAATATGGGTGGTGGAGAAGAAAAATGGTGAATGTGACTTCCAACATACCTGCGGCGAACAAGAATGATGATAAAGGTTTACAAAATAACTACGGCGGATGAAGTCCCAATTGATGAATGCTGGGCTACGTCGTGTGATGTGACAGCAGTTACCGACCCATGCACCGCCGCATGGCATTTTTGCACATCAAAACCTTACGACAGCCGTCTCCCACATGACGGAGATCGTCTCCATGTCGTTTTTGCACATCAAAACCTTAATTGTTCATCGTCCGATAATCTTACCACCATGAACATATGAATAGTTCTTTTTACAGCAAACCTCCATAAATTTTAAACCTACAAACAAATTAATTAACAAAACATGTACATAACCAATTCCCATGCGTTTATTATACGGTTTCTAAAATTTCTAAGGGGTGGGCCGACAATTAGGGAAGAGATAGATGATGATTAATAAAATACCCAAAGCACCCCTTAACAAATTATGTCATGTGTCATCTCCATATTTCTCTTTACTCTTTTTACCTTAATCCTCCTTTTATTTGAACCCAACTATATATATATATATATATAAAATATAATATATTATAGGAAGAAGTTCATTTGAGAACCATTTTTATTGCGAAAACTGTGAGAACTAATCCTAGTCATCCAATTTCCCATCCTTTAATTCAATTGCCCACCCATGAATTCATCACTTGCACCTTGCCATACTTTATCTCTCCACGGTCTTCATTCATGAATTTCACTTACCAATTGAATGACTAAAATTGTTTCTTGCGTTTCTCGCAAGAATAATGGTTCTCAAATGAACCCTCCCCTATATATATACATATATATAGGGTAAGGATTCACAGATCCCCAACCTTAAAGATAAAATCCAAAGCTCAATTCTCGACCACTCATTTAAAAGGACAAAATAGGAATTATAAATACTAATCCAAACCCACAATCCACCTATAAGACTTCCCCAAAATTTTCTTTTTTTATTTTTTATTTACCCCTTAAATTTTTAAATGGCTATAAATATTTCAATTTTGAGAATTTGAGAAAAAAAACATTATACCAATCGATTTACTCATTTTTTAATCCTCTTTGAAACAAGACCACCCTTCCCATATTTCTAAAAATTTTATTTCAAAAATGCAAACCATATGAAATGATACCAAAATGTTATCATCTTGAATCATGTGAATTTTTATCATTTTCGGCTGTAACCATGTGTATCTATATCATTTTCGGCAAAAAAACATGTGTATTTATATATTTTTTTAGCTAAAAACATGTGTATTTATATTATTTTGGGCTAAAACATGTTATTTATATCATTTTCGGGCTAAAAATATATGAATTTTTATCATTTTTGGGTGTAACCATGTGTATTTATATCATTTTTGGCCGGAAGGAGTGTATTTATATCATTTTCGTTTAGAAACATGTATTTCTATATCATTTTCGGCTAAAACATGTGTACCTATCACTTTTCAACTATCATTTTCATGTAGATAATGTTATCATTTTAAATGTTATTTATTGTTATCATTTTCGGATGGAAAGTGAAACACCGCCTTTGCTATATTAAAAATAAGTATAAATTCGAGTTTTCAAACTGCATGGATCCGTTTGTAAATTGAATATTTACCTATTTGTTAACTTAACCGAATTTCAAAAACATTGCAGCGGAATTTTAAATAACAAACAAACAAACCCAAATAGCTATTATAATTTTAAAACACATGTTTGGCATATATACAAATATACAATACAAAAATTGCCAAACATGCCAACCGGTGTTACATTAATCTAAACCGACCATTGTACTATAATACCAAAAGCAGTGTTCCTTCAAAAAGGCATGTATATCAGCCACGAGTGTCCCCAACTCACCAAGCCTGCCTATTCCTTATCTGTAAAAGCGTTAACATCAACAATATTAGCTATTTAAAAATAGCTAGTGAATACTAACAATCATGCATGGCAATAAGATCAGCAATAAAGCAAGTCATATAGCAGGAATAAGCAAACAATGCTATCCTATCACATAGCGGAGTGCTGACATGTCCAGCGAGTAAATTATATTGCCGGGTTGCAAGTCCAGCTCAAGTTACTACCACCAGGGGAATCAGACACTACCATCTGTGCTGGTTTCATCACCTAAGTAAATCACCGTGCTCGTTAAGGAGCCAAAGGCTCATTAGGCTTACCCATTTAAGGCACTCACCCCAAGTGCTGAAAGGAACAGTACTTGAGTACCATTAATCCAGAATCTTAGCCCGAAGGCACTGGATCCAGCCGAAGCTGGCCTTAATTACATGTTAGTCCGGACATACAGATAGCTCATCAAGAATCCTTTTAAGGAACAAGTGCATTCATGCTTATACATATAACATATATTCATCAATTTGTGCACATGTACTTAAATACATGTCTTGCACATCAATTATCAAAGCATATCATGGACTCTTTATCATACAAGCATACATATGGCTTTCATAATACAAACTGTAGCATGTCATAATCATATAACCTTTCTTGCATTCAAACCTTCCTTAATTGAAGTCATAAAAGTCATTACTCACCTTGTGTGTTTAAAGCAACACAATTAGGTATTTGGCTCTCCTCCTTTGCTTAATTACCTATTGAATACATTCATTTCATTTAGTTAATCATACAACATTCACATGTATTATTACACTAGTTTTAACCCCCAATTATCCCCTTAAAGTGTCAAAAACGATCCATCTATAAACCATGTACCCAAAGCATGGAACAACAGCAACACAGCAGGCTGTCCACCAAGCACTGCTTTGGAACAAAAGTTCCCAAGTAACCCCGGCCAGATTCTGGCTGATTACTATCTCATGTTAAGGCACGGCGGTTCTGCAGAACCTCGACCCGGGATATACCCCGAATCGCCGTTAAATCCCGAATCTCCTGATCAAGGGTCCGTGGGATCCAGCTATCCGGCTGACCTTAAACATGTTTACAGATGTTCGCGAACTTTTCACATACACATAATTTATCCAATCTGGATCATTTACTTAGCATGCAGATTCATTTACTTCTTTTAGCATGCATTTACATTCATTTACTTCATTATGGATCCAATCTGGATCCCTAGCATACATATCATTAAGCTTTCACATAACTGACTCATTCAGAATCAGTATCATACATATCATTCATTTAACTAGGCGGTTCCAGTTCTAGATTCCGCTGGCATGCACTCAACTTATATATAACAAGTATTTAGCATGACATTGTGCATTAAGTAGCATGGCAATATTCTTTAAGCATATGTGCACTTAAAACACTTTGCAGATAAATCTTCCTCTACTAAGGCTTATGGAAGCCGGTACTCACCTGAGTGGCTTAAAACAGATAGTTAGTTTACTTCTACTTTGTCTAGGATGTCAAGTTCACCTAAAGTAGTATTACTTACATCATTTATCTTAACATACAAAGAATAGCTTTAAAATTAACAAAGGAAATCCCAAAATCCGGATCCCACACAAATCCAAAAAACTGTCGGATTGTGGAGAATCCGACACTTGAAAGAAATCCGGTACTTATGAAAATCCGACACTTTGAGGGAAATCCGACACACCATCGGATTTCAACACTTAGTCATCTCATGGACTTAATTGAATAATGGAATCCCATACTCTATCGGAATCCGATACTTAGGAGAAATCCGATACTTAGGAAAAATCCGACACTTTGGAAATCCGACACTTAGATTTCAATACTTGGAACATTGTGAACTTTGACATGCAATTGGAATCCAACCTTCAATCGGAATCCGATACTTTTATCGGAATCCGACACTTTTGTCGTAATCCGACAATTACAAAGGAATCCGACATTCTATCGGATTTGACTTGTGGATTTGAACATGTGAACGAAATCGATATTTCATCGGATTTAGACCACATGCGGATTCCGACACATTTGAGTATCGGAATCCGACACTTTCGGATTTGGGTAACTTGCGGATTCCGACACATTCAAATCTCGGAATCCGATAGCTTCAAGGCTGGAAATCCGCCAACTTCATCTTGGCTTATTTCCAGAATTCCATTTGTTTGTTGTGCATTTTTACATTCTGAAAACACCTATTTTCATTAGTACAACTTCAAAAACGCATCAAACCCAAACAATAACACCAAACAACCAAAACCCACTTGCAAAGTAAGCTTTGAATGTTCTTAGGTGGTGTTTTGCAAGGATTTGAGTATTTAATCATGTTTCAAACATAAAAACAGTTTCATACATGTTAAATCTTTACAATAAACATATGTTTACCTTTGTTTGAATTTAAATCACCAAATCCTTGTTACTTCAAGAAAACCGAAAGGCAGAGAGTAGAGAGAAAAGAGAGGAATCCGAGAGTTTGACAAAGTGTGTGGTTTCTTTTGTTTTTGCAACTTTGACCATAGTAAGTGTTTCTAATTTCTTATACACTCACAATCCAGAGGCACCGCCTCTGGATTTCTTCTTAATTTCATTTCCTTTTTCTTCTATTAAATATCTAAACTTATATACATATATATTTAATATACACAAAACATAACACACATATACACTTAAACACACATATATATATATATATAATTAATCCTCTTTATTAATAATACTGACTTACAACTTGGACTCTTTTCATTAACCATTAACTCAAACATACTTATACTCGATTAACAGCTAGGCCCAAATTGAGGATGTTACAAATGTACCCCCCTTAAGAAGATTCCGTCCTCGGAATCTACTTAGTGATAAACAGGCGAGGGTATCTTGTCTTCATCTCGTCCTCGACTTCCCACGTCAGGTTCGGACCTAAACTGTGCTTCCACTTGACAAGAACCAGTTTGATCATCTTCTTCGGTAGCTTCTTGACCTTCGTGTCAAGAATTTCAACGGGTTCTTCTACGAGTCGCTTAGAAGATTCAACCTTTAGTTCTTGTAACAAAACAATCTGCTCCTCCTCAATGTTGCACTTACGTAAGTAGCATACGTTAAAGGTATCGTGGATTCCAAATAGCTCAGGCGGAAGCTCAAGAGTTACCGTCTGATCATTGACTTTATGCACGATCTTAAATGGGCCTATGAAACGTGGACTTAGTTTCCCTTTGCGCCCAAAACGGATAACGCCTTTCCATGGGGAAACTTTGAAGAATACTCGATCACCAACATCAAATGTAGCGGGACGGCGTTTAGGATCCGCATACATCTTCTGTCGGTCTCGGGCTGCTTTAAGATTTCTAGAGCCACATGTACTTTGTCAGCAGTTATCTGGACAATCTCAGGTCCAGCAAACTGTTTCTCTCCGGGCTCCAACCAGCAGGTCGGAGTGCGACGTCTCCCGTAGAGCATCTCATGTGGTGGCATTCCGATGCTGGAATGATATGAATTATTGTAAGCAAATTCAATCAATGAGAGATGAGAATCCCATGATCCACCATATTCAAGTACACACGCCCGAAGCATGTCTTCAAGAGTCTGAATCGTTCGTTCTGATTGGCCATCGGTCTGCGGGTGATAGACAGTGCTCAGATGTACACGGGTGCCTAACTCACGTTGCAAACTTTACCAGAAGTTAGATACAAATCGGGAGTCACGATCAGAAACAATTGAACAAGGAAGACCGTGACGTGATACTATCTCATCGATATAATATGCCAAACGAGTCAACGAAGCCGACTCGTTGGTTGCCAAGAAATGAGCACTTTTAGTTAGGCGGTCAACAATGACCCAAATCATATCGTGCCTTCTGAAGTCTTTGGCAGCTTTGTCATGAAATCCATCATGATGTGATCCCATTTCCATTCCGGAATGTCAAGCTGTTGCAAATTGCCATAAGGCCTTTGATGCTCTGTCTTGACTTGGGCACAAATCTGACATTTCTCCACGGATGAAGCAACGTCTTTCTTCAGAGTGAACCACCAATACAACCTTTTCAGGTCATAGTACATCTTGGTGATACCCGGATGGATAGATAGTTTAGACTTGTGAGCTTCTTGCAGAATTAGCTCACGATTTCCCCATTAAGAGGTACCCAAATCCTGGAATGAAAAGTCTTCAATCCACGATTATCTTCACCCAGCTGGTCTTTAACTTTCTTAATCGTTTCAGCTTTCAGATTATCATCTTGCAAACCTAACTGCTGGGTGTCTTTTAACTTTGCAATCAAATCTGATATAACAGTAAACTTCATGAACTCTGCCTCTACTGCTGGCCCCTAACGGCTCAAAGCATCAGCTACAACGTTAGCTTTACCTGGGTGGTAGTGGATCTCACAGTCGTAGTCTTTGATTAACTCCAACCAACGGCGCTGCCACATGTTGAGTTCTTTCTGAGTAAAGACATACCGAAAGCTTTTGTGATCGGTACATATCACACACTTAGTGCCATAAAGGTAATGCCTCCATAATTTCAGAGCGAAGACAACAACAACAAGTTTGAGATCGTGAGTTGGATAGTTCCTTTCGTGAGATTTCAGTTGCCGAGACGCATAAGCAATTACTTTATCTCTCTGCATAAGGACACAACCCAAACCCGCATAAGAGGCATCACAATAGACTACGAAGTCCTCCGAACCCTCCGGTAAGGCGAGAATCGGAGCTTCGCACAATAATAGCTTTAAGGTCTGGAACGCTTCTTCATGAGCGTCCGACCAGACAAATGCAACATCCTTACGAGTCAGTTTAGTCAACGGACCCGCAAGTTTCGAGAAGTTGCGAATAAATTTTTGATAGTAGCCGGCCAAGCCAAGGAAACTCTTTATTTCAGAAGGTGTTCGAGGAACCTCCCAATTCATCACCGCTTCCACCTTAGCCGGATCTACTTTTACGCCTTCCTGATAGATAACATGGCCAAGGAAATGTACTTCCCTAAGCCAGAATTCACATTTTGAAAACATGGCGTATAATTGTTCTCGTTTGAGAGTCTCGAGAACCTGACGAAGATGAAGCTCGTGATCAGCCTCAGTCTTTGAGTAGACAAGAATGTCGTCAATGAAAACAATCACGGATTTATCAAGAAAGGGACGACAGACGTGATTCATCAGATCCATGAATATGGCAGGAGCATTGGTTAAGCTGAACGGCATAACCAAGAATTCATAATGACCGTAACGAGTCCGAAAAGCCGTCTTCGGAATGTCTTCTTCGTGGACTCGTACTTGATGATACCCCGAATGGAGATCAATCTTCGAGAAATATGTAGCTCCCTACAACTGATCAAAGAGATCGTTGATTCGAGGGAGCGGATACTTATTCTTTACAGTTCACTTATTCAGCTCCCCGTAATCAATACACATTCTCATAGTTCCATCCTTCTTTTTAACGAATAAGACAGGAGCTCCCCAAGGTGAGGAACTTGGACGAATGAAACCTTTTTCAAGTAACTCCTGGATTTGAGTCATCATCTCGCAAATCTCAGAAGGAGCGAGACGATATGGAGATCTAGCTACAGGTGTAGCTCCATGAATAAGCTCAATTTTATACTCGATGTCTCTTACCGGAGGTAAACCCGGTAATTTATCAGGAAAGACCCCACGAAATTCAGAAACTACCCTGATATCTCGAACTGGTCGCTTTTCCATCGTAGCATCAATAACATATGCCAGGAAAGAATCACAACCTTTTGAAATGGATTTCTGAGCTTTAATGACGGAGATAACAAGAATATCAGAATCCCGTCGTTCTCCTCGGGCAACTGCATAAGATCCATCAGCAAGAGGGATCTTAATCATCTTCTTGTAACAGAGAATCTCAGCATCACGCTTGCTGAGCCAATCCATTCCAATCACGACATCGAAGCCCGCAATAGAAATTATAAAGAATGAGATGGGATACTACTCCCATCAATATAAATAACGGCGATAGGGACTTTCTCGGTAATCGAGACTACTTTGTTGTCAGCAACTTCTAAATTAAGAGGCGCGTCTAATGGCACAATAGGTAATTGAAGTCTTTTACGGCAAGCAACAGAAACAAAAGAATATGTTTCTCCTGAATCAAATAGTACACTGACAGGAATGTAATTGATAAGAAATGTACCAGTGACTACATCACCAGCAGCCTTCGTCTCGTCTGCAGTCATCTGAAATGCCCGCCCTTTGGCACGAGGGGCATTGTCTTTCTTCTGCCCTCGAGAAGACCCAGCTGCTCCGGAGCTTTATCGGTCAGGGCACTCTACCATTTTGTGACCGGGTTTGCGACACCAGTAACAAACATCTTCTTTATATCGGCACTCGTTCACCGGGTGCCCCTTCTGCCCACATCTGCTGCACCTCCTGGTTGCTGTGGAACACTCCCCAGCATGGTAGGTACGGCATGAAGAACACCAAGGATCATTAGGTCTTGTTTTCTTGGAAGATTCAGTCTTTCCACCTCCAGAGGATTGCCCTTTCGAAGAGCCCAATTTGAGAGATGGCTGAAACTTTCTTTTACCTCTTCCACTAGCGAATTCGCCCCGACATTGAATACGATCACCCTCCATTTGTTGGGCCACTTGGAATGCCCGATCCAGAGTTAGAGCTGCCTGCACATGGGCGCGAAGTTCCAATGGCAGGGTCGCCACAAACCTTCTTATCTTGGTAACTTCGTCAGGGATCAGGTGTGGAACAAACCTCATCTTATCAATGAATGAGGTTATATGATCTTCAATCGGTTTATCTCCCTTCCGGAGATATGTGAACTCCCTTTCCATCCTTTCCATATCATACTCGGTGTAGTATTTCTATAGCACCTTTTCAGAAAATTTCTTCCAAGAGAGAGCACTTAATACCTCTTTGCTGACAGAGGCCTTCACGGTATCCCACCAAAAGATGGCGTGACCTTTTAACATAAGTACTGCGAATTTCACACAGTACTCTGGCTCGCACTCGCAGGATTCAAAAGTTTGCTCCATCTCATGGAGCCATTGGATTGTGACAGTGGGGCTATCACTCCCCTCGAACGTTGGTGGCTTGAACAACAAGAACTTTTTATAGGAGCATGTCTTGCGTGGTTTTCCAAGAGTAGATTGCAATAAGAGCTCCTTAGCAAGTCGGAGTTCTTCTTCCAGACGCTTTATATACGCTACTTGGTCTGGGTCAGGTCTCTCGCCACCAGCATTATGTTAAGAGCATTGATCTTCTGCTTGGTGAGGCATGTGAGAAGCCTCATCTTCCATTTCCTTGAGCGCTTGCTCAGTGTTTCCTCTATCGGCAGACATCTTTAACTTAACTCCTCTATATAACACAAAAGAGCAATTAGTAGTTAATCATACTTGCTCATCATATCTAACAAGCTATATCATAGCAAGTAATAATCATGCAACTCTCATACTCAATCCCCCCATAAAGAACACTTATTATGGTCGGGACCGAGTTTGAGATTGAATACTCTTGCAAGTACCCAATTCCCTCAAACATAGGATCAGATACATACTTGTAACACCGGCTCTGCTTTTACCATATTTTAGCGAAAATTTGCGTTTTTAACAAACGTGAACTTAATCACGATTAAATGACATTAAATTAAACAGCGGAAATATTTACAAACAAGCTTTGTAACAGTATCTGGTGTTACTCTACAACAACCGACCATAATGTTTACATATTACAACATAAGTGCTCCAACAAAAATATCTAGCAGGAGGGCAACCCAGCTCACCAGGCTATCTAACTTCAATCTGCAAAAGCAATTAACATGGCACCATTAGCTACACTTAGCTAGTGAGCACAAACTTAACATAAGCATCATTAGAGCAAGTCATGCATATCATGAATAAGCATACAATGCTATCCTATCACATTACGGTGTGCTGACATGATCGGTATAAGTTGTTTCTTGCAGGATAGCTAGTCCCACTCAACACCAATACACAAGGGATCAGACACAACCCTTCATGCTGGTGGGGGAGCATATAGCAGTCCACCAAGCACTGCTTTAGAACAAAAGTTCCCAAGTAACCCCAGCCAGATTCTGGCTGATTACTATCTCATGTTAACGCACAACGGTTCTGCAGAACCTCGACCTGGGATATACCCCGAATCGCCGTTAAATCCCGAATCTCCTGATCAAGGGTCCCTGGGATCCAGCTATCCGGCTGACCTTAAACATGTTTACAGATGTTCGCGAACTTTTCACATACACATAATTTATCCAATATGGATCATTTACTTAGCATACAGATTCATTTACTTCTTTTAGCATGCATTTACATTCATTTACTTCATTATGGATCCAATCTGGATCCCTAGCATACATATCATTAAGCTTTCACATAACTAACTCATTCAGAGTCAGTATCATACATATGATTCGTTTAACTAGGCTGTTCCAGTTCTGGATTCCGCTGGCATGCACTCAACTTATATATAACAAGTATTTAGCATGACATTGTGCATTAAGTAACATGGCAATATTCTTTAAGCATATGTGCACTTAAAACACTTAGCAGATAAATCTTCCTCTATTGAGGCTTATGGAAGTCGATACTCACCTGAGTGGCTTAAAACAGATAGTTAGTTTACTTTTGCTTTGTCTAGGATGTCAAGTTCACCTAAAGTATTATTACTTACATCATTATCTTAACATACAAAGAATAGCTTTAAAATTAACAAAGGAAATCCCAAAATCCGGATCCCACACAAATCCGACAAAACTGTCGGATTGTGGAGAATCAGACACTTGAAAGAAATCCGGTACTTTGGGAAATCTGGTACTTATGAAAATACGACACTTTGAGGGAAATCCGACACAACATTGGATTTCAACACTTAGTCATCTCATGGACTTAATTCAATAATGGAATCCGATACTTAGGAGAAATCCGACACTTAGATTTCAATACTTGGAACATTGTGAACTTTGACACGCAATTGGAATCCGACCTTCAATCGTAATCCGATTCTTTTATCGGAATCCGATTCTTTTATCGGAATCCGACACCTTTATGGGAATCCGACAATTACAAAGGAATCCGACATTCTATCGGATTTGACTTGCGGATTTGAACATGTGAACTTAGGAAATCGATATTCCATCGGGTTTAGACCACATGCGGATTCCGACACATTTAAGTCTCAGAATCCGAAACTTTCGGATTTGGGCAACTTGCGAATTCGGGCAACTTGCGGATTCCAACACATTCAAATCTCGGAATCCGATAGCTTCAAGGCTGGTAATCCACTAACTTCATCTTGGCTTATTTCCAGAATTCCATTTGTTTGTTGTGCATTTTTACATTCTGAAAACACCTATTTTCATTAGTACAACTTCAAAAACGCATCAAACCCAAACAATAACACCAAACAACCAAAACCCACTTGCAAAGTAAGCTTTGAATGTTCTTAGGTGGTGTTTTGCAAGGATTTGAGTATTTAATCATGTTTCAAACATAAAAACAGTTTCATACATGTTAAATCTTTACAATAAACATATGTTTACCTTTGTTTGAATTCAAATCATCAAATCCTTGTTACTTCAAGAAAACCGAAAGGTAGAGAGTAGAGAGAAAAGAGAGGAATCCGAGAGTTTGACAAAGTGTGTGGTTTCGTTTGTTTTTGCAACTTTGACCATAAGTCAAAGTTTCTCATTTCTTATACACTCACAATCCAGAGGCACCACCTTTGGATTTCTTCTTAATTTCATTTTCTTTTTCTTCTATTAAATATCTAAACTTATATACATATATATTTAATATACACAAAACACATAACACACATATACACTTAAACACACACATATATATATATAATTAATCCTCTTTATTAATAATACTGACTTACAACTTGGACTCTTTTCATTAACCATTAACTCAAACATACTTATACACGATTAACAGCTAGGCCAAATCGAGTTTGTTACACAATCTGAGCCAGAGTACTGCGCTAATTCTGAGCCACTACTGCATAAAGCAGCACGCTTTATAATACATAATACTAATGCATATAAGTATTCCTCGTAATAACACCATTATGCACATATGAAAAATAGTCTAGGAGACTCACCTTATAAACTGAAGTGTTATAATCTAATCCACACAAGATAAAGGTCCACGTATATGTCTCAGCTAGTCTCTACAGTTATATATTAATGATATGTATAAACACATGCTGAAACTGAGGTCAGAAAACTGAATAGGACAGGGGCACGCCCGTGCCCCACATAGGTACGCCTGTGCCCTATCATGAGCACACCTGTACCCTACCATGGTACAGCCATGCCCGACATTTCATCCGACTTACTGATTTGAACTTTCTATCTGACTTATATCTTAAAAGTCGCACGACCAACGAGTCACGCCTGGGGCACGCCTAAGGCACGCCCGAACCTTATGAACATATGGCGGTTACGACCGTAAGGCACACCCGTACCCTTTATGGGCCCGCTCGTGCCTCACCCCATTTGAATCAGTTTAGTCGCCTGACTTTCTGTTCTCGGACCAAAACACCTCCAAATCTCAAAATAAATAATTCTAACTCTGTAGGGGTGTTGTCCTACACCCCAAACCAACTTATCATAACCAAATAACAACAAGAAACATTCTTTGATTCTTAAATCCATTATTTGACCCATATGAATACTTATTTTTATCAAATAAACATACGTTGATGATTTGAAGATGAAGAGAATGATTTTGGAAGCTTAATCTCACTGGTTTCTTGATCAAAATCGCATGAAGGGAAGGAGACATAAGCTTCATAAGTATGGTATGTATGTGTGTTTGTTTCTTTCTTTCAAGTCTTTGACTTAGAAAGTCAATATATATATATACTAGTTTCCATAATTGCATAATTGTTCCCAGACTTTCCAAGTTCTGTTTTGTCGGTTTTGACCCCTCTAGTTTATAACCACATCTTAACACATATATATCTTTTTATAGCTCATATAACACTTTGTACATTTCTCGTATTAAATTATAAATAAAATTGTGGTTGTTACATAAAATTATGTGTTATATATATATATATATATATGTGTGTGTTTATAGCATTGACCATATTGACAATAATAAACGGAGGATAATTTACCAAATCAAACAATGTAATATTACATGTATCTCATAAGTATTGTGGAAATATATATATATATATATATATATGTATATAGGATCAATATAGAATCACTCTTTATCTATAAAACCTAAAAACCAAATCTAACCATTTGATGAACTTAATCGAGGGCTAATATTAATTGATGATAGTTTTATAACTATTATATATGTTTATAAATTATAATCTATAAAGATGGGCAAAAATGGAAAAACATATATTTTCTCTTTTAAAACATTACCCGTTAACATTTTAATGTCATAACTAATTAAGTTTTAATAATTTAAACAAAAAAATTATACCAATCTACTAGTTTTTAATGGGAAAATTGCACGAAAATACAACAAACTATGTCAATATTGCCCTTGTATGCAACTAACTTTATTTTGTACCTAAAAATACACACAACTTACAAATTTGGTTCATTGAATGCAAGTTACCTATAACAATAGGTAACTTACCCATAATATGGCAAAAAAAAAAGAACTTTGGTACCTAAAAATACAACAACTTTCAAATTTTGTTCATTGTATACAATCGATAACACGTAACCTTGTAATCAGGTTACCAATCGTATACAATGAACAAAATTTGTAAGTTGTATGTATTTTTAGATACAAAATATAGTCAATTGCATACAATGACAATATTGGCAAAGTTATTTTTATTTTCGCGTATTTTGCCCTTTTTTAATCCTCTTTAAATCAACACTAGTTTTCCGTATTTCTAAAAATTTTATTTTTTGAAAATGTAACCCAAGATGATAACGAAAATGCAACCATGATAACCAAAATGCAACCCATATGAAAATGATGTAGCATAGGGGTCATCATTTTTATGTGAGTTGCATTTTGGTTATCAACTTCATCTATGTTACATTTTGGTCATCATTTTCTTTTGTTTGGATGTAAAAGGAAATCATAGGATTGAAGAAGTTGATGTTTAATTTGAAAAAAAGTGGGGCATGTGAAAATGCATTTTCATGTGGATTACATTTTCATTTGTTATTTTGATGAAAATAATAACAAAAAAATGCAAGCCAAACGATGATAACCAAAATTCAACCAAGATGAAAATGATATATCATTTTCATATGGGTTACATGCATTTTTTATGTGAAAATGTCTTTGTTTGCATATTAGATTGCATTTTTTATATGAAAATGTTGTTGTTTGCAATTTAGGTTGTTTGTATTTTGATGTGATAATGTTGTTGTTTGTATTTTAGATTGTTGTTTCCTTGCATTTTTAATTTGAAAATGTTGTAGCTTGCATTTTAGATTGTTTGTTGTTTGCATTTTTGATGTAAAATGCTTGTATACTTGTATTTCTTATAGACTTTTTTTAAAAAACGCATACGGATTAATTAACATGCAGATGTTGGTGAAATTGCATTTTGATTATTGTCTCATCTATTTCTCTACTAGTTGTGCACTTTTTTTCATTTTTGAAGCATTTTCATTTTTTCGTAAAAATTCTTACACATGATGAAGATATGGTTAATTAATTAAGGATTTGATGAGCATTAAAAAAAGCTTTTGATGGCCTTTCCCATTTTAGCCTTTTGAAAATTGTCACATGTTATCACCACAAAGATTCTATGTGTTTTAGGGTTAATGGTTATATATATATATATATATATATATATATATATATATATATATATATATATAGGATCAATATAGGTCTTATACTTAAACATAGATCCCAAAGGCCAAATGTGGCCATTAGATTTTTTAAATCAATGGTCAACATGTAATAATGACATTATTGTAATTAAGTAAACAATTATAAGATTTAATCAAAGAAGTAAGGGTATTATGGGAATTCTTCACCACATAAATCTCGCCACTTCCTTTCTTTTCACTTCCGGCCCCCGAAAATGATAATAACTTTCACCCTAAAATGATGTTCATGCCACCAAAAATGATAACTTTCGGCCACCGAAAATCTAGTTGAAAATACATTTTCAAGCCACCGAAAATGATAACATAATCCACATGAAAATGATAAAAATAGACTCATTTTTGGCCGAAAAATGATATAAATACACATGTTTTTGCCGAAAATCATATAAAAACACATGTTTCTAAACGAAAATGATATAAATACACTCTTTTCAACCGAAAATGATATAAATACACATGGTTATAACAAGAAATGATAAAAATTCACATGTTTTTAGCCCAAAAATGATATAAATACACATGTTTTTAGCCCTAAAATGATATAAATACACATGTTTTTACATGAAAAAGATATAAATACACATGTTCTTTTGTCGAAAATGATATACATACACATGGCTACAGCAAAAAATGATAAAAATTCACATGATTCAAAGATGATAACATTTTGGTATCATTTCATATGGTTTGCATTTTGGAAATAAAATTTTCAAAAATATGGAAAGAGTGGTCTTATTTAAAGGAAGATTAAAAAATGAATATATCGATTGGTATAATTTTTTTTTGCTCAAATTCTCAAAATTGAAATAGTTACAACCATTTAAAAATTTACGGGGTAAATAAAAAATAAAAAATAAAATTTTAGGGAAGTCTTATAGGAGGCACGTGGGATGGATTAGTATCTACAATTCCTATTTTTCCTTTTAAATAGGGTTAAGTGCACCGAAGTGTAATCAACTATCCCGTTTTAATATTGTATGTAACAAACTAAACTTTCTTCGCTAAAATGCATTAAACTACCCGAAATTTGCAATTAATGTAATGTAATGTCATCTTATTTTTTTAATATTTTATTTTCTTTTTTAATTACATTAATTGCAATTTTCGGGTAGTTTAATGCATTTTAGGAAAGAAAGTTTAGTTTGTTACATACAATATTAAAACGGAGATAGTTCATTACAGTTCGGTACACTATTATTATTATTATTATTATTATTATTATTACTATTACTATTACTATTACTATTACTATTATTGTTGTTGTTGTTGTTATTATTATTATTATTATTATTATTATTATTATTATTATTATAATTATTATTATTATTATTAGGGTTTAGTATCTAAAAGTATATCGAAGTTGACACTTTTTGCTATTGTGTATACCCAACTTTCAAAACTATCATTTTGTGTATCCAACTTTTTACAACTACCATTTAGTGTATCCAACCTGGTATAGGGGTGACTCGCTGATGTGGCACCGGTTTTGATGACGTGGCAATAGACTTGAGTGCTGACATGTAATTTCTTTATTTAAAAATAATTGAAAATATAATAATGATAAATAATAATAATAATGATAATAATAATAATAACAATAATAATAATAATAATAATAATAATAATAATAATAATAATAATAATAATAAGGGTTAAGTGCACCGAAATGTAATGAATTATCCCTGTTTTAATATTAATGATAAGGTAACCGAGCACTTACCTACAAAGCCGGTCAAAATTACACAAATTGCAACTTTTGGATAGTTTATTGCATTTTAGCAAAGAAAGTTTAGTTTGTTACACACAATATTAAAACGGGGATAGTTCTTACATTTCGTTGCACTTAACCCTTTTACCTTTGGGTGCTATGTTTAAGATTGGGCTATGTGGATCCTTACCATATATATATATATATATGTATGTATGTATATATATATACATACATACACACACACACACACATATATATATATATATATGGGATGGTTCATTAGAGAACCATTATTATTGCGAGAACCGTAACAATATATCTATATAATATATTATATATATAGATATATAGAGAGAGAGTTAGGATCGGACGAGAACATCTTTAAAATGAGAACAAAAAGAACACTTTTGGGCCTTTGATTTCATCGATCGGATGGTTTAAAAACCGTCATGTTTTTTGGGCTTTTCATTTCATTGATCAGATGATTTAAAAATTATCACGTTTTTTTCCCTTTAATTTCATTGATCGAATGGTTTAAAAACTGTTATGTTGTGTTTAACTATATATATGATACATCAATGCATATAAAAATGTTTGTCTATATGCTGATCTGATGCATGAATGCATACAAATCTTTAAATTGTTAATATTATAAAAATAATTTTGATTTTAAGATTTAGCCGGACGTAAAATTTACTTTTCGGAAGTTATTAGTGAACAAGAACGTAAAGGAAAAATACTAAATTATAAATTTACCCATGTTGTCATTGTTGTGTATCTTAAAAGGGTTCTCCATCGAACATCACACACCCTGTATGTATGTATGTATGTATGTATGTATGTATGTATGTATATATATATATATATATAACCTTATATAATATGGACGCGGTCATTTCTTTAATTGAAAGCATTAATTTTCTTTTTTTCATGACCGTCAAAAGGAAATACATAAGTTAATGCTTTATCTAAACTGTAGATAATCTTACACAAGATGAGTAAAACATTTAAAACACAATTAAACAGCATTTCAAACGCATTGAATTTTCATATGTTGTATAAATAAAAATAATATAATATTAGATATACATTTGCATGATTAATGACTATAAATTCCGACCACCATTGACCAGATTGTATGCACCGATCGAACTGCAGTACTCTCAGAAACCCTCTTTACAGTGTTGTGTGTCATTTTTTTTTCTTGATCTTTGTCTTTCTGATCAGAGTTTATCAACATTGTTAGTTTCCTAGATTAAAAATGGCAGACAACCCACAACAAAAATTATTGAATCAGGTAAAAATATTACAAAGTTGATGTTGAATTCTTCCTTCTCTTGTAATCCTTATCCAGATGATTGATCAGAAAGCAAACCCTCAACTGTGAGTTGAACTTTTGAATCGATTTTTGCAACATAAAACTGTTTTCCCACTTTCAAACAAAGATTTTCTGAAAAAGACCTGTTTTTTTCTGAGGCAAACCCTTATGGTGATATTATTTTATGTCGATCTGTAGTGTTTCTATAGTCTTCCATCAGACGATCTTAATAAACACCATTGTAGTTCTTTAATCACATGTTCATCTTCTCTACAACGTAATGAAAAATATTACAGTTTGCATAAATAATGATGTTTGTTTATGTAATCTTCCATTGTATGTAGGTTTTCCATACTCTCCTTTCTTCCTAAATTATTATTTCAGTAATTAATAACATTGCTTTTGTAGCAAGAAATGGAACCCAATGAATCGAGAGAAATCCCAAACATTAACGGTATTGCAGCAGTACCGATATCGTGCTGGAAACCAGAAGAAGTAGGTGATGGAGTAGAGGTAATATATATGTATAATGAATTATTATATTTTATTGAGCATATATGTTAACAGGATGTTCTCTTCTTAAAACATAAAAGAATGTCAATTCTTAATTAATGATAGATTTCATTACAACATAAGGCTAACATGATGCTTTTGTTATTACAATTCAAAACTTTTAATTCAGAAAACTGTTTAGCTCTAAGTTAGTAAGCAGCTCATTTACAAAATATAATAGACAAATCAGTAATATATACACATGACTTGCTGGGATTAAGTAAGTAGAGTGCCACATGCATTATATCGTTGACGATACAAGAAATAGAAATGTGTTTCAGTATTCGAAACTCAAACTAAGTTAATGGTTATAAAGACGAATTGGTGTTAATGATCTTAACATAGGAAGCACCTACATGTTTGGCACATATAATTCATGCATATTAATTGTGAAGCTATTCTATTGATAATGAGTTTTTCGCTAGTTAGATCTACACAACACAACAATTCAATGGCAGCCGCTCTATCATGTTAGGCTACCTGTAAATGTTTATGGAACATTGTGTCTTGTAGTTTCTGGATTTAATATGGATGTAATTTGAGTAATTGTTCTTCATATATATTTCCTCTTTTCTTTTGAAGCAAATAAAAGCAAAAATGTAATATTTCAATACTATAATTAAGCAGTTGCAGGCTGATGGAACAATGAAAAGGAAAAAAAGGTGCCCTACCATATTTCTGGAGGAAATTGAAAAGGATTTCAGCCTTGTGAGGTTGTATAAAAAGGATTCCATCGAAGAGGTATATTTTGTTTCTATCGTTTTTATTTAAAAGACTGATTGCTCTAGCTCTCTAAGAAATCATGGATCCAGGCCCTGTTCTTCATCTAGCTTTTGATACTCTTATTTTGGGATTTTTGTATAATGAACCTATCTTTTGATACTCTCATTTTGGGATTTTTGTTGTTGACAAATACTCCTGGGTGGTTGTACCTCCCACTCCTTTCTATACATTATGGATGTTTCACAAATGCCTAAGAATTAATATACACTTCATTGGCAAAAGCTATACATACTCATTGGATAAATCACTTGGCATTAATGCAACTGTGGGTTAGATTGAGGAAATGCTAAAAGTTGAAGAAGCCAATTCTGCATCACATATTCTTATCTTTTCTGTGAAGTTCCTTTATCTATATATACTGTTACATGTATGAATTAATATACATGTGTTTTTCAACAGATAATTCAAGATAGGGAAAAAGAAGGCATTACACTAGATCCTGAAGAGCTAATAAAAAATTTAAAAGGATGGAAAGTTGAAAAAAGAAAGCGTCATCCAAGTAGAAGCCGTAGAACCGACAATGTAACTTATATATCATGAAATCTAAAGCTTATTTTTTGTACTTCTCGCATACGATGATAACAAAAAACATAAACTCTATACAGATTTACCGACATCCCATGTCAAAGAGGGCTCTCCGGTCTATTAAGGAGGTAAGAAAGTGTGTAGAGGAGAATTCAATTCGTATGTGAGAAACACTTTAAACATTGGTGAAGGTGGCTCACAAGGTTAGTGGATAATTCTAGTCATATATATATATACACACATATATATACATACATACATGATCATTTGAATATATTCATTAGATATTTGCCGTTCATGTAACTTAATCAAGATTTTACTTAATAGAGGGAACTGGTCCGTATGGTTAGTGTATACTTAGTAATGATTGATATGCTTGTAGACACAGATCTACAATGAAAATGTCTTGTTGTTGGTCCAGAATCTATGCCTGTATAGCACTTGGCGTACAAGTAAACTAACAGGATCAAAACTTCAAACAAAACTCATAAACTAAACTTAAACTTTCAAATCTTCATTATAAACCATAATCTCGAATCTCTCTGTTTTTACAAATAAAAATACATATTTATAGGGTTCTGGAATGGCGGTTACTGGCCGGCGGCTTTGTAACCGTCGGTGGTTACTCCAAAGGCGGCGGTAGCCGGCGGCGGGTGTCGTCGGTGGTGGTCCACGGAGTTGTACATATAAACTTATAAACCTAAGTTATAATAATAATACTAATACTTTAACTTTTGACAATTAATTCCAACATAAACTACGATGTTGTCCATTAATGAAATTAGTTGTTCCTAAATGATCAAACTTTGAACGGCTTTATTTAAAGAAGAATCGAACATTTATGAGATGAGATCCTGTGATAGGATAGCATTGTTTGCTTATTCCTGCTATATGACTTGCTTTATTGCTGATCTTATTGCCATGCATGATTGTTAGTATTCACTAGCTATTTTTAAATAGCTAATATTGTTGATGTTAACGCTTTTACAGATAAGGAATAGGCAGGCTTGGTGAGTTGGGGACACTCGTGGCTGATATACATGGCTTTTTGAAGGAACACTGCTTTTGGTATTATAGTACAATGGTCGGTTTAGATTAATGTAACACCGGTTGGCATGTTTGGCAATTTTTGTATTGTATATTTGTATATATGCCAAACATGTGTTTTAAAATTATAATAGCTATTTGGGTTTGTTTGTTTGTTATTTAAAATTCCGCTGCAATGTTTTTGAAATTCGGTTAAGTTAACAAATAGGTAAATATTCAATTTACAAACGGATCCATGCAGTTTGAAAACTCGAATTTATACTTATTTTTAATATAGCAAAGGCGGTGTTTCACTTTCCATCCGAAAATGATAACAATAAATAACATTTAAAATGATAACATTATCTACATGAAAATGATAGTTGAAAAGTGATAGGTACACATGTTTTAGCCGAAAATGATATAGAAATACATGTTTCTAAACGAAAATGATATAAATACACTCCTTCCGGCCAAAAATGATATAAATACACATGGTTACACCCAAAAATGATAAAAATTCATATATTTTTAGCCCGAAAATGATATAAATAACATGTTTTAGCCCAAAATAATATAAATACACATGTTTTTAGCTAAAAAAATATATAAATACACATGTTTTTTTGCCGAAAATGATATAGATACACATGGTTACAGCCGAAAATGATAAAAATTCACATGATTCAAGATGATAACATTTTGGTATCATTTCATATGGTTTGCATTTTTGAAATAAAATTTTTAGAAATATGGGAAGGGTGGTCTTGTTTCAAAGAGGATTAAAAAATGAGTAAATCGATTGGTATAATGTTTTTTTTCTCAAATTCTCAAAATTGAAATATTTATAGCCATTTAAAAATTTAAGGGGTAAATAAAAATAAAAAAAGAAAATTTTGGGGAAGTCTTATAGGTGGATTGTGGGTTTGGATTAGTATTTATAATTCCTATTTTGTCCTTTTAAATGAGTGGTCGAGAATTGAGCTTTGGATTTTATCTTTAAGGTTGGGGATCTGTGAATCCTTACCCTATATATATGTATATATATAGGGGAGGGTTCATTTGAGAACCATTATTCTTGCGAGAAACGCAAGAAACAATTTTAGTCATTCAATTGGTAAGTGAAATTCATGAATGAAGACCGTGGAGAGATATAGTATGGCAAGGTGCAAGTGATGAATTCATGGGTGGGCAATTGAATTAAAGGATGGGAAATTGGATGACTAGGATTAGTTCTCACAGTTTTCGCAATAAAAATGGTTCTCAAATGAACTTCTTCCTATAATATATTATATTTTATATATATATATATAGTTGGGTTCAAATAAAAGGAGGATTAAGGTAAAAAGAGTAAAGAGAAATATGGAGATGACACATGACATAATTTGTTAAGGGGTGCTTTGGGTATTTTATTAATCATCATCTATCTCTTCCCTAATTGTCGGCCCACCCCTTAGAAATTTTAGAAACCGTATAATAAACGCATGGGAATTGGTTATGTACATGTTTTGTTAATTAATTTGTTTGTAGGTTTAAAATTTATGGAGGTTTGCTGTAAAAAGAACTATTCATATGTTCATGGTGGTAAGATTATCGGACGATGAACAATTAAGGTTTTGATGTGCAAAAACGACATGGAGACGATCTCCGTCATGTGGGAGACGGCTGTCGTAAGGTTTTGATGTGCAAAAATGCCATGCGGCGGTGCATGGGTCGGTAACTGCTGTCACATCACACGACGTAGCCCAGCATTCATCAATTGGGACTTCATCCGCCGTAGTTATTTTGTAAACCTTTATCATCATTCTTGTTCGCCGCAGGTATGTTGGAAGTCACATTCACCATTTTTCTTCTCCACCACCCATATTTGTTCATTGATTTCGATGATTAGGTTCACTGCATCATTTCTTCGTCTAGAGCACCGTCTATGCATCAATATTTTTTATAAATTCGATTCTATAGTTGTAATGTTCATCATTATCAAAGTCTTGTCATATTCTTTAATTAAATATGGTTTGTGTTGTGATTGTTCATAAAAGAAATGTTGTATATATTCGGGATGTAAATAAAGTCTAGGTTACTAAACATCAAGAGTTGTGCATCAATTTCTATTTGATGATTTCTTGTTATGCATCAATTTATAGTTAATGATTCGTGTTGTGCATCAATTTATAATTGATGAGTCGTGTTGTGCATCAAATATAATTGATGATTTCTAGAAGTGAATCAATTTTATAATTGATGATTCGTGTTATGCATCAAATATTTTGATCCATCGCTTTTTGAATTTTTATGTTGACATGATTTTAGGAGGTTGTTAAGTAATCAAAAGACTAATATACCATTGACTAACCGCTTTTAATTAATTAATTTAAAAAGAAAGTTAGTTATCAAATATACAAATCTGAAGAATCTAATGACTGAGATTTCTCGTTATCCTTTTTATCTTAATCTTCTTTTTACATGATCCTCACCCTATATATATATATGTATATATAAATTTATATATATAGAGAGACAGAGAGTTAGGATCAGACGAGAACATCTTTAAAATGAGAACAAAAACATGTTTGGGCCTTTGATTTTATTGATCGTATGGTTTAAAAACTATCTAAGTTTTTTGATCTTCTGTTTGACTATATACATATTGCATCAATCCATACAAAAATATTTGTCTATGTGATTGATTTAATGCATCAATGCATACAAATATTTAAATTGTTAATATTATAAAAATAATTTTGATTTTAAGATTTAGCACCATGTAAAATTGAATTCTGGGTAGTTATGAGTGAACATGAACGTAAAGAAGAAATGTTAAATTACAAGTTTACCCATGCTCCATGCTCTCACTCTTTTGAACCTCACCATATATATATATATATATATATATATATATATATATATATATATATATACCCTCCCCTATATATATATAGGGGAAGGCATTGATTTGTTTTTTATCACTCATGTGGTTCAGATTAATCATAATTAATATTTTTTTTTAATTCAAAAGGGTAATTAGTAAACATAATTTTCTCTCTCTCCTCAAATTAATTTTTTCTTTTTCCAATTAATTTATTTTTGAATTTATAGAATTTATTTCTATCATACTATTAAATAGGGTGTTCATTACCGAATACAATGTACGATTTATAACTTTTTCGTTAGGTGTGCTGTATTTATTAACGAATACAATGATTTACACAATTTTCACTATTATAATTTTTGTACTTCTTCTTGTTAATGAATAAAGTCAAAATTATACTAGTTTTAAGAAAAATTAACAACATTTAATACTGAATACATTCAAATAATATACTAATTTAGTAATGAATTTTACAATATTTAATATTGAACACGGCCAATTTTCTCTAATTAATTATTCACCTTAAATCAAGACTGTTCACTAGTTACTAAAAAATTAAAAACCATATAATATAAAACCCAAAAACATATTTGTATCACTTGAATACGTATGGATAGAGAAAATAAACCAATAATAAACAACACCTTGAACACAAAAATAAATTGTTGAACACAATTGACAAAATAACACATCTAATAACCCGATTCAACTCATTAATGTTCACCAATAAATAATCCACATCCACAAAATAAAGACAAGATGACGGTCTAGAATAAAATATTATTTAAAATTTTTAAAATTTATGAACAATCTTGAATAAAAATTTAAATTATTTTAAAATACAAAATATAGAATTAAAAGAAAATTAACAATAAAAAAACCATAGAAGGAGGTGGTGTGCGGCGGTAGTGATGGTGGTGGTGCAACCCTAGCGGTGGTTGTTCAAAAAAAAGAGGACATCCATGGTGGTGAAGTGGTGCGGCAACAACGCTGATGAAGCAAAGTCGGATAAAATTGGTCGGTGGCGGCGCTATTGAAGCCGGTGGCCGCGGTGGTATTGTCGAAGCATAGATCCATGGCCGACACACTTTTGAAGCATAGATCCATCGCCGGCCGCGCTATTGAAAGAGGTTGGTAAGGGCGGCAATAGAATAGTCCCGACGGTGATGAAGGTTGGTAGCGGCGGTGGCGATGTTCTAGACTCCGTGGTGGCGGCGGTGATGCTCGGTTACAGACAAAAAGGCCGGGGATGTGATGGTGGCAATTAGCGGAGATCTACAATGGTATAGTGAATACCTTCTCGGGCAACATCAATGGTTGCTCCGACGAGGAGGGGGGGTTGTTAACTTATGGAGAGAGGATAGGGTTTTCATGGGTGTAGGTGAAAGAGGTAATCAAATATAGAGGAGGTAATTAATACGTATGGAGAGATAGAGATATTATTTATATTTGCATTATTGGTAATTAAATTCTATTTAGTTATATAATATTTGAGAGAGATTAGAGGAGAGAGATGATAGGAGAGAGGAGGTTATAATGACTAAATTATTATTTTATTAATTTAGTTGATAACCTTGAATTTCAATATATTTACTAAATTGTTATTGTTAATCTTAACGATCAATTAAATAATCCTAGGGTCCATATTGCTTAATGCACGAATTAATTGGTGGATTCTTATTTAATAACCAATACATCTTGTTTAAAAACCAATGCATCTAACATAAAATCAGTGCATCTAGTCTAAAAACACTGCATCTCATCTTTACACATAAAAATAATAATAATAATAATAATAATAATAATAATAATAATAATATAATATATAATATAATATAATATAGTATATATAATGGTATGTAGCCCGACTTATTTCACTTTGGTCATACAAGGGTGGCGGTCATTTCTTTAATTGAAAGCATCAATTTTCTTTTTTTCTTGACCATCAAAAGGAAATACATAAATTAATGCTTTATCTAAATTGTAGATAATCTTACACAAGATGAGTAAAACATTTAAAACACAATTAAACAGCATTTCAAACTCATTGAATTTTCATATGTTGTATAAATAATAAAGATAATATAATATTAGATATATATACATTTGCATGATTAATGACTATAAATTCCGACCACCATTGACCAGATTGTATGCACCGATCGAACTGCAGTATTCTCAGAAACCCTCTTTACTGTGTTGTGTGTCATTTGTTTTCTTGATCTTCGTCTTTCTGAACAGAGTTTATCAACATTGTTAGTTTCCTAGATTAAAAATGGCAGATAACCCTCAACAAAAATCATTGAATCAGGTAAAAATATTACAAAGTTGAGGTTGAATTCTTCCTTCTCTTGTAATCCTTATCAGGATGATTGATCAGAAAGAAAACCCTCAATTGTGAGTTGAACTTTTGAATCGATTTTAGCAACAGAAAACTATTTTCCCACTTTCAAACAAAGAATTTCTGAAAAAGACCTGCTTTTTTTCTGAGGCAAACCCTTCAGGATATGATGTGGTGATATTATTTTATGTCGATCTGTAGTGTTTCTATAGTCTTCCATCAGACGATCTTAATAAACACCATTGTTGTTCTTTAATAACGTTTACATCTTCTCTACAACCTAATGAAAAAAAAAATACAGTTTGCATACATAATGATGTTTGTTTATGTAATCTTCCATTGTATGTAGGTTTTCCTTACTCTCCTTTCTTCCTATATTATTATTTCAGTAATTAATAACATGGCTTTTGTAGCAAGAACTGGAACCCAATGAATCGAGAGAAATCCCAAACATTAACGCTATTGCAGCGGTCCCGATATCGTGCTGGAAACCAGAAGAAGTAGGTGATGGAGTAGAGCTAATCTATATGTATAATGAATTATTATATTTTATTGAGCATATAAGTTAACAGGATGTTCTCTTCTTAAAAACATAAAAGACCGTCAATTCGTAATGACAGATTTCATTACAACTTAAGGCTAACATGATTCTTTTGTTATTACAATTCAAAACTTTTAATTCAGAAAACTGTTTAGCTCTAAGTTAGTAAGCACCTCATTTACAAAATATAATAGACATAGACAAATCAGTAATATATATACATGACTTGCTGGGATCAAGTAAGTAGAGTGCCACACGCATTATATCCTTGAGGATACAAGAAATAGAAATGCATTTCAGTATTCGAAACTCAAACTAAGTTAATGGTTATAAAGACGAATTGGTGTTAATGATCTGAACATAGGAAGCACCTACATGTTTAGCACATATAATTCATGCATATTAATTGTGAAGCTATTCTATCGATAATGACTTTTTCGCTAGTTGGATCTACACAACACAACAATTCAAGGGGAGCCGCTCTATCATGTTAGGGCTACCTGTAAATGTTTATGGAACATTAATGTGTCTTGTAGTGTCTGGATTTAATGCCGATGTAATTTGAGTAATTGTTCTTCATATATATTTCCTCTTTTCTTTTGAAGCAAATAAAATAAAAAATGTAATATTTCAATGCTGTAATTAAGCAATTGCAGGCTGATGGAACAATGAAAAAGAAAAAAAGGTGCCCTACCATATTTCTGGAGGAAATTGAAAAGGATTTCAGCCTTGTGAGGTTGTATAAAAAGGATTCCATCGAAGAGGTATATTTTGTTTCTATTGCTTTTATTTAAAAGACTGATCGCTCTAGTTCTCTAAGAAATCATGGATCCAGGCCCTGTTCTTCACCTAGCTTTTGATACTCTCATTTTGGGATTTTTGTATAATGAACCTATATGTATAATGAAGCTAGCTTTTGATACTCTCATTTTGGGATTTTAATTTGTTGTTGACAAATACTCCTGGGTGGTTGTACCTCCCACTCCTTTCTATACATTTTGGATGTTTCACAAATGCCTAAGAATTAATATACACTTCATTGGCAAAAGCTATACATACTCATTGGATAACTCACTTGGCATTAATGCAACTGTGGGTTAGATTGAGGAAATGCTAAAAGTTGAAGAAGCCAATTCTGCATCACATTTTCTTTTCTTTTCTGTGAAGTTCCTTTATCTATACTGTTACATGTATGAATTAATATACATGTGTTGTTCAACAGATAATTCAAGATAGGGAAAAAGAAGGCATTACACTAGATCCTGAAGAGCTAATAAAAAATTTAAAAGGATGGAAAGTTGAAAAAAGAAAGCGTCATCCAAGTAGAAGCCGTAGAACCGACAATGTAACTTATATATCATGAAATCTAAAGCTTATTTTTGTACTTCTCGCTTACAGTGATAACAAAAAACATAAACTCTATACAGATTTTCCGACATCCCATGTCAAAGAGGGCTCTCCGGTCTATTAAGGAGGTAAGAAAGTGCGTAGAGGAGAATTCAATTCGTATGTGAGAAACACTTTAAACATTGGTGAAGGTGGCTCACAATGTTAGTGGATAATTCTAGTCATATATTCATTACATATTTGCCGTTCATGTAACTTAATCAAGATTTTATTTAATAGAAGGAATTGAACTGGTCTGTATGGTTAGTGTATACTTAGTAATGATCTCAATGCTTGTAGAGACAAATCTACAATGAAAATGTCTGGTTGTTGGTCCACAATCTATGCCTGTATAGCACTTGGCGTACAAGTAAACTACTATGTTGTCCATTAATGAAATTAGTTGTGCCTAAATTATCAAACTTTGAACGGTTTTATTTAAAGAAAAATGGAACATTTATGAGATAAGATCCTGTGGTCGATCTGCTCGTTTCATGGAATTCTTTTCCTTCTAGGATACTTACTTTACGTAGAATAATTTGTGATAACAAAATTGTTTGTCCTGTAATCCCAATCGAACATGCCTTCGATTGTTTCCATTGCCACTTCGTTTGGCAATTGAATGTAGGTTCGAATTCATCATGATGTTACTCCAAAATATAAGAAGAAATAAAACAAGGAACACAGATTCTTCAAACTGAATTCGATTGATTAATCAATGCATAAGCTTTACATATTTATAGTTGCTGTTGGGCGGTTTTTCTTCCCGCCTTAACTTCCTAACGGTAACTGCCTAACGGTGGCAGTTGGGTGGTGGATGATGGTTCACAGACAGCAGCCCTACCACCACACTTTATTACATATACTAAATAGATTAAATGTTTCATTAATAGTATAAATAAAAACTAAGTACTAAGCTTATGTTTAAAACATTTACCCCTATTCCTCTTGTATCCTTCCATGCTTCTGCCATCGATACAAGTCCACTGCTGGAATAGTATTTGGCCACTTCATAGTATGCCTGCAAGAGACTCAAATGAGTTGCATAACATTCTCCCAATTCGCATGCATACTCCACCGGGAACCCCATTGCCTTAGAAACATCATTCCATTTGTTTCTTGTAACCACAACGGTGTGTCCTCCCAAACCTTTAACTATCAAATAAAGATCCAACAAACTGAGTTTTGTTCCATAAATCACCACACGTATTGGCCTTTCCGTGCACTTCATGCAATCGCTATAAAACCATTTTATCAAATTTTCAAAGTTTTCTTCCACCATATATTTACATCCCTGATTAATTTCTTGCTCGTTAATCATCGTTAAAAAAGCTATAAGGCTGACAAAATCGTTTTTGGATGGAGCATTAGTCTTCTTGCCTTCATTCAAACTTTCCTCCATCGTTAATTCTTTTGAGTATATGGAGTCATAGTAATCCATTACTGCCTTGATTGCCTTTTCCTTTTCCAGATCCAAACTTTGCAAATTCTTGTTGTATATTCTGGATTCATTCAAACTCCGATCGTCATCACTGCTTTGCTTGCTATCATTCACACTAATATCCTTATCATATTCATCCTTCATGGTTTCACTACTTACTTCAATTTCTTCTCCCGAAATTCTTTCTTTTGTTTCCTTGCTGCTGTCTCCACTTTCATAATGGCTCACCTCTTCTTCAAATTGCCTTTTTATAACACACGTTGTTCCTTTGATCAATACCTTAAAACCTTGAAACACTAGTTGGTTTAAACTTAAAGTATTAAAACCAACGTTTGGTACATGGTAAACACCAGGAATCATATACACATTTGTTTCTGTTGTTACATGGACTTCTCCAAAACCTTCCATTCTTAGTCCATTACTTCTTGCATCACTGGTTCCTATCAATCCTGGTTTATAATTTATAAATTGATCCATGCTACTAATCATGTGCCTTGGGAATTGACTTGATACATACCAAAATTCATCCCAACCCCTTTGATCCGATCCCAGCACCAACCAATTTGGTTCTGGTACAATTTTGTTTTCAAAAAACAGATCATTCTTCCTTTTTGCATCTGTTTTGTTTTCTCAGACATACGTGCTCTTGTTTGATGCATTTTCTTGAAGTATTGCCTTTTGTTTTTATTTGGACATTCAGAGTAAACATGCCCACGCCCAAAACAGATATAGCATGGGGCCTTTCTCATCTTCCTATCCAGACTATTGTGTTGTCCTCTTTGTCCACCCATCATCGCCGATACCACTGTTGGTCCTGTAATCCCAATCGAACATGTCTTCGATTGTTTCCATTGCCACTTCGTTTTGCAATTGAATGTAGGTTCGAATTCATCATGATGTTACTCGAAAATATAAGAAGAAATAAAACAAGGAACACAGATTCTTCAAACTGAATTCGATTGATTAATCAAGGCATAAGCTTTACATATTTATAGTTGCTGTTTGGTGGTTTTTCTTCCCGCCTTAACTTCCTAACGGTAACTGCCTAACGGTGGCAGTTGGGTGGTGGATGATGGTTCACGGACAGCAGCCCTACCACCACACTTTATTACATATACTAAATAGATTAAATGTTTCGTTAATAGTATAAATAAAAACTAAGTACTAAGCTTATGTTTAAAACATTATAAACCAATAAAAATTACATACTGGAACTTTTTTAAAACTTGGATGTATCTGAACCTCTGCAAAGAAAGTGAAAAGGAATTTATACACAAATACATAGATAATTAAAGCTATGGATGATGTAGTTTGGTAAAGATGCCTCCTCATCCATTGTGTAAATGAACAGTAGGACTTCTTTTTTTTTTGTATGACCAACAAGACAGCATCAATAGATGCCGAAGGAGAGGCTAGGAAACAATGAAAAAACCCAAAATCCTAACTATTGACTACTTATGTATAACTTTTCGATTCGTAATAGATTGACCGCAATCTCTTTCTTCTGTTTGGAGCTTCCCATTTTTCAAATGAAACAACAAATGATTCTATGGAACAAGAGAATTGTTAAAATAAACTCATCCTCAAAGGCTTGTTTTTTGTCCCGGGAATTAGCATGTTCCTTGTCTCTTATTATTTTATAGATAAGTTTTAATAGTTTGCTTCTTTACAAGTTCTTTTGGGCTGCTTTCGGGCCTGTACGTTGTGCTAAACTCAACTTTAGTACTCAACCTACTTGTTTCTCGCATTACTCAAACTGTTGTAAATTAAGAGGACACTAACATTTTCATCATATGTAGGGTGTACAGATGATTGATGGTGTGGTTTGTCTATATCACAGGTAAAGTGAACAAAGTCAGGGTGAAGATGAGATCATGGTGAACATGAAGATAGAGACCATGAACAATGATGCATTTATGTAGTCCTTAGTTCATCCCTATCTTTCCCTTTACTATTTTTCAATCGCGCAATGTTATAAAATAATGTTAGATTCATTTACTATCATTTGGATCTTATAAGAACATTTATGGTTTTTCAAATGCTTTGAATATATGGAAAGCGGATATGCATTACAAGAGTAACATCTGTTGGCCCAGTCTTCGATAGTTTCCATGTTGATAGGCAATGTTTAAACTCGAATTATAAACTCTTTGTGACATGGTAATATGATCAGAATACGTATATGAATATAGTAAGGAAAACAGAAATATATATACACAAACTGATTGTATTCGATTGATCAAATCATCTGTTCAGGCCATATATATAGCCATTGGTGGTGGCAGTTATTCCCGCCAAAACTGCCACGGCCAGTTGGCGGTGGTGGCCCTTTCATGATCAGCCATCATACCCAACTTTATTTACATAATTACATACTAATATTAGTTATGATTGATTAAAGTTCATCCATGAAATTAAATAGATTTCTCAGCTTTGTGCATGCAACTTATTTTACATAGTTAATGGGTCAAAAATTAATATTTTTGAGTGATAAATTTATTTGAAATATAAATCATTAAATTAAATTTCCAGAAGAAAAACCAATTTATTTGAATAATATTTGAGTGGTTTAACAACCATGCAATTGGGTCACTTTATTGAACAATGAGCTTTCTGACATATCTGGCTTGATACACATGGTTGGAGGGTCAAATCCTCATGAAATCTTGAATTTATACTTGGAAATGAAGCTCAACACAGAGATAAAACTTTTAAAAAACGAATCAAATCGTTTGGTTAAATATTCATTAAGTTATGGTCATTTTAAGTCAACACAAACTTTCTGCCAGAATCAGATCTTTACACCATATCAACTAATAGCTTACATTTTGTGTTCATCACCACCAATATTATGATTTTATCATGTTATTTACTTGATTACTCAAATATTCCAGATTTTAAAACAAAAATTCCATGCATGATCATATCATGATAGATCCTTCAAAGAAAACCACATGCATGTGCAAAAACCCACATGCATGTGCATAAAAACACTAATTTCTTGAGTTCTTGTTGCTTGATTCATAAAGTTTTGTTTTTGAGTTGAACATTTTTATGTTTTTAGTGAATGTATCATCCTCAAAACACTTTGATGTTTATAAAATTTCAGAAACTCAAGAAATCTTGAAGAAAAAGTAAGAAAAATGCAAGAAATGAAGAGATTACCTAAGAGATTGCTACCTATGATTGCTTACTTTGAATCTTTTGCTTCAATCCTTCAAGAACACTTTAAAATATGGAAGCTTATGATGATTTGCAGCTGATTTGGGGGTTGGAATGTAGAGAGAAGGTGGAGAGAATGGGCTTAGAGAGAGAGAGAGAGAGTGAGGTGGTGCAAATGAGTGGAAGATGACTAAAATATATGCATGTAGATAGAGTGTTGTAGTGGGTTTATGAGGTGGGACATGGCTGGCCAAATTTTGATATTAATATTGTTATTATAATTATTATTATTATCATCTTTTTTTAATTAATATGTATAATGTGTGTGTGTTGGATGTATTTTGTACATTGGTGGTTCAATTAAAGTCAATACTTACAAGATTTTGATTAGTTTTGTTGGTATTTATATAAGTTTTATATTTGGGATAAATAATATATGTAATGATGGGTTTTGTTCTTATTATTTTGATTGTTATATAAAATTTATAAATCTGGACTTTTAATTAGGCGGTTTTACCGATTTTACGATTTTTGAAGGTTTTAAGCACATCGCCGGGATTTTTAGGGGATAAAAGGCTTCTACAAAAGAATTTATGTTATTAATACTATTTGTAGCTATTAAAAACCTATATTAAAGTTTTCTAGAAGCTAACCTGAAATTCTAATTGACGGTTGTCACAGTCTCCCCCAGTTGAAAGAATTTCGTCCCGAAATTAGCTTTTGACATCTTCGGACTACTTCTGGGCAAAGAGGTGAGGATATTTAAGTTTCATATAATCCTCTCGTTCCCATGTATATTCCGATCCATGCCTTGAGTTCCAACGAACTTTCAAAATTGGAATCTTCTTTCGTCTGAGTCGCTTGATTTCTCGGTCGAGAATTTTGATTGGTTCTTCTTTGAACGACAACTTCTCGTCAACTTGAATGTCTTCTAAGGGTACGACTACTGATTCATCAGCGAAACACTTCTTGAGATTTGCTACGTGGAATAAATTATGGATGTCATTCATTTCCTGAGGCAGTTTGAGTTTATATGCTACCGGACCGATCCTTTCAATGATCTGAAATGGTCCAACGTACCTAGGGCTTAATTTTCCTTTCTTTCCAAAACGTACTAGCCCTTTCCATGGTGACACCTTTAGAAGTACTTTATCCCCGACTTGGAATTCTAAAGGCTTTCTGCGGTTATCTGCGTAACTCTTCTGACGATCTCTCGCGGTTTTAATTCTATCTTTAATGATCGAAATCTTGTCGGTTGTTTCTTGCACAATGTCAGGTTCAATTAATTGCTTATCACCAACTTCACACCAACTAAGTGGTGAACGACACTTCCGTCCATACAAAGCTTAATAAGGGGCACACTGAATACTGGTATGGTAGCTGTTGTTGTATGAAAATTCCACCAAAGGTAAGTGAGAATCCCAACTTCCGCCAAAATCTATCACACAAGCCCTTAACATGTCTTCTAACATTTGTATAGTTCGCTCAGTCTGTCCGTCGGTTTGTGGATGATAAGCTGTGCTTAAATCTAATCGTGTACCGAGTGCTTTGTGAAGGGACTGCCAGAATCGAGACGTGAAGCGGCTATCTCTATCTGAAATGATTGAAATTGGCACTCCATGGCGTGTAACGATTTCATCAATGTAAATTTGGGCAAGCTTCTCCATCTTGTAACTTTCTTTGATAGGAATAAAATTGTGCAGACTTTGTCAATCGATCCACTATTACCCAAATTGCATCATGACTCCTAACTGTCCTGGGTAATTTGGTTATGAAGTCCATGGAAATTTGTTCCCATTTCCACTGTGGAATCTCTGGTTGCTGCAACAAACCAGATGGCTTTTGATGTTCTGCTTTGACTTTTGAACAAGTCAAACACTTTCCCACATACAAAGCTACGTCCTTCTTCATTCTCGGCCACCAATAATATTCCTTGAGATCCTTGTATATTTTGTGTGCGCCGGGATGAATTGAATACCTAGATTTATGAGCTTCGTCTAGGATTGTTGATCGCAAGTTGTTAATTTTTGGTATCCACACCTTGTCTTCAAAGTAGCGGACTCCATCAGATTTAGCTTCAAATCTATGTTCGAGTTGGTGCAAGGTCTCATTCCTCAAGTTTTCCCCTTTTAACGCCTGATCCTGAGCTTCGAGGATTCTTGTCTTTAGGCTTGTCTGAACAAGTGCTCCTAATGCTCGCACTTTTGAAGGTTTAGGCCTTACCTTCCTACTAAGCGCGTCGGCTACCACATTAGCCTTGCCTGGGTGATATTTAATTTCACAATCATAGTCGTTGAGTAACTCCACCCATCTTCTTTGCCTCATGTTGAGCATTTTCTGATTAAGGATGTGTTGAAGACTCTTATGATCGGTGAAGATAGTGCACTTAGTACCATACAAATAATGTCTCCAAATTTTAAGTGCAAAAACTACTACTGCAAGTTCTAGATCATGAGTTGTGTAGTTCTTCTCGTGAACTTTAAGTTGTCTTGAAGCATATGCAATAACTTTGTCTTTTTGCATCAATACACATCCCAAACCTTGATGAGAGGCATCACAATACACTACAAAGTTCTCCGATCCTTCTATTAATGCCAGAATTGGTGCATTGCATAGCTTGTGCTTTAGCTTCTGGAACGCTTCTTCCTGTCTGTCACCCCAACTAAACTTCTTGTCTTTTTGAGTCAACGAGGTTAGTGGCTGGGCAATCTTAGAAAAGTCCTTAATGAATCGTCGGTAATACCCAGCTAAACCCAAAAATTGACGAATTTCGGTTGGAGTCTTTGGGGCTTCCCATCTTTTAATAGCTTCAATTTATTTAGGATCTATGTGAATCCCTTTTTCGTCAACAATGTGACCAAGAAATTGTACTTCCCGAATCCAAAATTCACATTTGGAGAATTTGGCATACAACTTTTGGTCCTTGAGTAATTCCAGCACTAGCTTTAAATGTTGCTCGTGATCTTCTTTGCTACGAGAATAGATCAATATATCATCTATGAAAACTATAACAAACTTGTTTAAATAGGGTCTACAGACTCTATTCATCAGATCCATGAACACAGCTGGGGCGTTTGTTAAACCAAAAGGCATAACAAGAAACTCGTAATGTCCATAACGAGTCCTAAAAGTCGTTTTAGGTGTGTCTTCTTCGCGAACTCCCAATTGATGATATCCTGAACGGAGATCGATTTTTGAAAAATATGATGCACCTTGCAGTTGGTCAAATAGATCATCGATTTGAGGAAGGGGATATCGATTTTTGATTGTCAATTTATTTAATTCTCGATAATCAATGCACATTCTAAATGAACCGTCTTTCTTTTCGACGAATAATACAGCCGCTCCCCACGGTGAGGAACTCGGCCGTATAAATCCTTTATCCAAAAGTTCCTGAAGTTGGCTTGACAACTCCTGCATCTCAGTTGGCGCTAAGCGGTAAGGCGCTTTGGCTACTGGTGCTGCTCCAGGAACTAAATCGATTTGGAATTCGACTTGCCTTGATGAAGGTAAACCAGGTAGATCATCCGGGAATACTTCTGGATAGTCGCTGACTACGGGAATATCCTTGATCCGTTTCTCCTTTGACTTCTTACCCATAACGTGAGTAAAAAACGCAACACATTTCTTCCTCAAACATTTATGAACCTTCATACACGATATAATCTTCAGGCCTTTCCCTGGTTTATCTCCTTGTATAACAAGGGTGTCATCGTTCGAAAGAGGTATCTTCACGACCTTTTTGGAGCAACAAATTTCTGCTCGATTTTTGGACAACCAATCCATACCCACAACTACGTCGAAAATTCCCAAATTAATAGGTATAAGATCGATATTAAATAACTTATCACCTAAGTTCAAAGTGCAATCAATTAGGACATCACTAGTCTTAGTTTCATGACCATTGGCGAATTCAATTATATAGGCATCTTCCAATTTCTTAGATTTCATATTGAGCATTGATCTAAATTCTGCAGAAATGAAACTCCTATCTACTCCAGAGTCAAATAATACAGATACATAATGATCGTTCAAGAGAAACGTACTGGTTACCACGTTTTGGTTTTGCTTCGCTTCTTCGGCTCCGATGACAAATGCTCGTCCTCGCGCCTGATTTCCGGCATTGATATGGTTTGGTCCTCGGTTCAGCTTAGGACACGTGTTTCGAAAGTGGTCCCGACTCCCACATTCGAAGTATGCCCCTTTTACTACGTTCGTTTCTTTGGTTGCCTTGCAGTATTTGGCGATATGTCCAATCTTCTTGCAATTTGTACAAGTAGGGCAAACACCCCCATGGTGAAAGTTGCATTTGTTACACTTGGGGTGTGGGCCGCTGTAACGTCCAGCTTCTTAAATTTGGACCCCAAAGTTCTTTGCTCCCTTGAATTTCTTGTCAGGCCTAGCACCGTTCTTTTTCCCTGACTGGTTTTTCCATTTCCTTTTTCCTTCAACCTTTGTCTAGGTAACCTTCCCTGAACGGACTGCATCATTGGTCAACCGATTTGCTAAACTCACAGCACTTTGAATAGTCGTGGGGTTTGCTGAGGTAGCCATTCCTCGGATTACGGGTGATAACCCCCAGATATACCTCTCGATTTTATTTTCTTCAGGTGTAACCAGTCGATAAGGACGCCAGTAACAGCTGTGGAGGGTCCTGCCTCCCTTCTCATGGATGTCCCTGCCGTTGCCCTCATAGGGATAGAGACCCTCTTTTGAGGTGTCATCCGGATACGGGGCCCACGAGGTAGAGTAGTAGTGGGCTAAGGTGGGATAGGTAAGACGGGTGTAGGTGACTCCGGAGGAATGTCGGTAGGAGTACTACTGCATGACACTTCATGCTCTGACCCGTGATCCTCAGACGGGTCCTCCTCTTAAGTTTAAAGATAATGTCCAGTTAAACAAACTTCTAATATAACTAATTTGAGCGTTGCACTATCTTTACTAAATTAAACATAGGTGATCAAGCTTTGTTTAATTATGGTCTGATAGTATAATACTCGACTTAATTATACTAGTAATTTGTTTAGTAGTTTTGAATGTTATTTCCATCTTTAGGCTATAGTTTAGGTTTTCTAAAAGAAAACCAGTGTTCTCTATAACCTTCGGCTCTGATACCAAATCTGTCACACCCCGCTAAAGCGGAATTACGAGATGTAACAGTTTACGGTTTCATAGCATAAGGTACAAGATCACACCAACCATAGATAATTAAAAGTAGTACAATTGTTTACAACAAGTTTCGATAATTGTTCAAAAGTTTGGAAAATAACATAATGTAAATTGCTAGATAATGCTGCCACATGCATGCCAAACAGGTGCTGACCACTTACTAATGATTTCCTGAAAAGCATGATAAAGAGAGTGTCAAATATAGAAATAGTTGGTGAGATCACAGGTTTTGATATGCAATAAAATAAGATTTTAATGCCAAAAACGTTCATCACTGAACGATGAGTATGTAAATCGGTTGTTTAGTTTGCATGTGGTATAAGTATATGCAGAATGCTAACGCAAAGAGCCCACTACCTAAGCCTACTGACTGAATGCCCATAGAGTAATAAACAGAGCCTGTTTCACAGTAATTATGCACTTACACAAGTAAGTGGGGTGTCAACCTAATAGCGCTATCCATAGATTACTAACGGCTCGATACAATGAGTTAATAGGTAGTGTTGAATGGTGGGACTTACATAAAGAGAGAAACTCAAAATCGTTAAACATAAGCATATATACCAAAGTGTGAAGATAAGATAACAGTTTGATAAACAGATCAACCGATGATTTAAATAGTAGCATGTTTTTCCCCCAAAAATATTAAAAACAATAAAAAGTGGGGCCATGAATACTCACCTGACAAAGTATAACGCGTTCTTAAAATAATTCGTAAGGTCTTAAATTCCCGCTGTGCTTCCTTCCTAGTGGAATAATATCCTATTATTAGTCCCCAAATTCTAGTTATTAAAATTAATAATTAATCTTGTATTGTTTATATTGATTTTATAGTGATCTCGTTATATGTTACAATTATATATATATATTTACCTAACTTTATTTCATGTGAATACATTTATATTTTATGTTTTATATTTTATATTTACTTTTTAGGTGTTTCTATCTTATTTATGTGATTTTTATACTTTAATTATTATTTTTCAAGTCCCAATCATAAATATTTTATTCTTCTTTATTTAGTGCGCAAGTCCTTTTCTGTCAACTTCATGGGTTGTACTTTGGTGCAATGTATAGTATCCTAACGAAATATTTAAGGTTCTAAGTTTTTATATGTTATTATAATATATCTTTAGAGAATACTGTAAAAATATTAGAATTTTTAAAGATTCATAGGTATTTTATTTGATTTTTTAAATTTAGAGGTCACTGGTCAAAATCCAGTTAACACTCTCATATTGTTTTAAGGGTTTGAGTGACCAAACGACCTTATTTTTAGATAATTCAAATTGGGTTAAATTTCTAACTAGATAATGTAACTTTTCATAAAAGTTGACCATTTTTAACTTTCTGTGTACCATGTTATGATTGATTAAAGTTCATCCATGAAATTAAATAGATTTCTCAGTTTTGTGCATGCAACTTATTTTACATAGTTAATGGGTCAAAAATTAATATTTTTGAGTGAGGTTAACTTTATTTGAAATATAACTCATTAAATTAAATTTCCAGAAGAAAAACCAATTTATTTGAATAATATTTGAGTGGTTTAACAACCATGCAATTGGGTCACTTTATTGAACAGTGAGCTTTCTGACATATCTGGCTTGATACACGTGGTTGGAGGGTCAAATCCTCATGAAATCTTGAATTTCCACTTGTAAATGAAGCTCAACATAGAGATAAAACTTTTAAAAAAAAGAATCAAATCGTTTGGTTAAATATTCATTAAGTTATGGTCATTTTAAGTCAACACAAACTTTCTGCCAGAATCAGATCTTTACACCATATCAACTAATAGCTTACATTTTGTGTTCATCACCACCAATATTATGATTTTCTCATGTTATCTACTTGATTACTCAAATATTCCAGATTTTAAAACAAAAATTCCATGCATGATCATATCATGATAGATCCTTCAAAGAAAACCACATGCATGTGCATAAAAACACTAATTTCTTGAGTTCTTGTTGCTTGATTCATAATGTTTTGTTTTTGAGTTGAACATTTTTATGTTTTTAGTGAATGTATCATCATCAAAACACTTTGATGTTCATAAAATTTCAGAAACTCAAGAAATCTTGAAGAAAAAGTAAGAAAAATGCAAGAACTGAAGAGATTACCCAAGAGATTGCTACCTATGCTTGCTTACTTTGAATCTTTTGCTTCAATCCTTCAAGAACACTTTAAAATATGGAAGCTTATGATGATTTGCAGCTGATTTGGGGGTTGGAATGTAGAGAGAAGGTGGAGAGAATGGGCTTAGAGAGAGAGAGAGAGAGAGAGAGTGAGGTGGTGCAAATGAGTGGAAGATGACTAGAATATATGCATGTAGATAGAGTGTTGTAGTGGGTTTGTGAGGTGGGACATGGCTGGCCAAATTTTGATATTAATATTGTTATTATTATTCTTATTATCTTTTGTTTAATTAATATGTATAATGTGTGTGTGTTTTGGATGTATTTTGTACATTGGTGGTTCAATTAAAGTCAATACTTACAAGTTTTTGATTAGTTTTGTTGGTATTTATATAAGTTTTATATTTGGGATAGATAATATATGTAATGATGTGTTTTGTTCTTATTATTTTGATTGTTATATAAAATTTATAAATCTGGACTTTTAATTAGGCGGTTTTACCGATTTTACGATTTTTGAAGGTTTTAAGCACATCGCCGGGATTTTTAGGGGATAAAAGGTTTCTACAAAATAATTTATGTTATTAATACTATTTGTAGCTATTAAAAACCTATATTAAAGTTTTCTAGAAGCTAACCTGAAATTCTAATTGACGGTTGTCACAAAATGCATAGAAGATCAAGAACTATGCAACTAATAGCTGATAGCCCAGCCTAATAACATACGATATCTTACCTCTATCCATGTAAGCATATTGTTAACCATACGTACAGGTCTCAGCACGTGCACATATAATTAACCATGTACACTGGTCGCCCAACAATCTGAGGGATCTCCAACAACAAGCAACAATCAACTACCAACAATATCAGTCAACATAGTCTAACAACATATACCAGACTAGGCAGTATATCATGGCAAATCAGACTAAACATTCTATCATGGCAATTCAAGCATATGAATATCTTAAACCACATAACCATATATGTTACCACCAACACCACTCGTGAGTACACTTCTACTCACCTCAGTCCTCAATCACGTTTGCTCAGTTGTCTAATATCACTGAGTCTTCGCAGTTCCTGAGAACATAACAAATTTAAAATCAGTCTCTGATTCATAAATTTATCTATCCACATATATTTATATCTTTTTTACTTGTAAACAACTTAATATAATTATATAAGTGATAACCCAACATGTCCAACATGAACACTGTTAGTCCTATGTTCAGAAAAGTTAGATTTGATGAGACAAACCATAGATATGTATAGATGATAGGTTAAATATTAGGAATTATGTAAGTCTGTTGTAGACTGACTAGCCAGCTTAGGCTGAGTAGTCAGCGTACAAACAGATATATAGTTTTCTATTTAAGTACTAGATAACTCAGTGACTTCTAAGCTGAGATAGGTTTCAAGAGTGAAGACTTGAAGAATTGAAGACTTGAAGATTCAAGAACCAAGGATTCAAGAACTCAGCTTGACAATGTCAAGCTGAGTAAGTCAGATCAGCGTTAGAAGTCAGTTTAAAGAATTTAAGTAAGTTTTAAATTCTGCTATAAACTCTCAATATCTACGGTATTTAAATTAGAGTGTCTGAACCTAATTTAAACTATCTATTAGTTGGATAGAAATCTCAAACGGAATTAGTTAGATATGTTCTAATTAAGGAGTTTGTTACGGTTTTAAAGAAAAGATAAGTTCTATCTTTAAACTGCGATTTAGTCGTAGATACATCAAGTATAAGTATAAACCTTTTATGGGTTTACACGGGGGATGTGATACACAGAGCAAGAACAACATAAGTTGCGAAGCCTGTGTTCATACTTGATACGCGTGTGTTGCGATAACTTTGTGAGTTCAAAGTTAAAGAGAGTTTTCCAGAATTCTTTTTAATCAGTTTTAACAAGAAGTTCGATCATCAATTAGTTTGTGATCCAAGAGTGTTTAGAGAGAAGTTGAGTTTATAATCAGTGTAAGATCAAATCATCCTGTTGATTTGATTAGAAAGTAAAAATTGTAATCAGTTCATTTGATTAGTAATATACATTTGATTAAATTTGATTGGTTGTTTAAAGTGTATTCAACCCCCCGTTCTACACTGTATCGGTTGCTTGTTTACCCTCTTTGGGACCAACAACTTGTATCAGAGCAAGTTTCTTTGTAAGTTGAAGATCAAGATCCGCTGACAAGAAGTTAAGATGTCGACTAACAAGCAATTAAGTCATATTCCAACAATGGCGGCAAAAGGGTGTCCTATTTTTGATGGCACTGACTATCCTATGTGGAAGTTCAGAGCTATGCTATATCTGAAGTCCGTGGATCACAGGATGAGTACCGTGATTCAAGATGGCCATTGAGGATGAAGAGGAACAAGTTGACAATGAGTTAGAAGATAGTTCCTTTGATGAGGATCTAGCAGAAGCAGCTAAGCTAAGTAAGCAAAGTAACAACTGGGATCCTGCCTCAATGTATAAGGTAAATAACTTTAGCTCTTACACGGATGAACAAAAATGTTTAATGTTCAATTATTTGTTGAATGATTTCAAAACCCTTCTCAATGTTCAATCTGATTTAAAAACTGAAATATCAAAATTAAAAGATGAACTTAAACACTCTGAAACTCTCATAGATGCTGGTAAAAAGACTCAAAGTGATTATAAGTGTTAGCTTCATATTAACAAACTTCTAAGTGAAGAATTACAAGAATCAAAAGAACAAGCTAACAATCTAAGAAAGATCTGTGAATCTTGGTGTAAGTCATCAGGGGAAGCAGAAAAATGTATCAACCAGCAAATACCTAATCAAGTAAAAGCAGTGCTTGGGGGAGATTATAGTGCTGCAGCTGATGAGATCATCAAAGAACAAGTCAGTCTTGAAGACAAAAATGTGAAATCGGATGAAATACTTCCAAAGACATTTTTAAGGAACAAGGATGGAAAACAGGTCAAAACCAATAAGTTTGTGAGACCAATCCAAAGCCCCCAGGTTATTCATACAAACCATCAAGCTGAATGTTCCAGATCCAACAGAAACTGTAAGTCAGTTTTCAAAAGATTGGATTACAATCCTGTTAGAACAATTGTCTTTGATAGAATAACTCCAAATAAGTCAAAGAGAAATAACTCTATGGTCAGTTCTGAAAGAAGTTATAAAAACAGGAAGTTGTCTGTAAGTCAGACTTCACCAAATAAGGGTAAGCATAAAGCTGACAAAGGTAAGTCCAAGGTCAGAGAAAATAAAGTAGACAATCTGTCTAGAAGGATTGAAAGGTTATCCACATCCTCTGACCCTAAAACTGAATCCAAATTTAATGTTAGAAAACTTAAAGAAATCACCCAAACACCTATATTTAGAAGAAAATGCTATAAGTGTGGTGACAGAGGTCATGAAGCCAAAGATTGTGTAAGTACCAATCTTAGGCCTGAAAAAGTAAAGGATGATCAGTCTAAAACGGACTCAGAATCTGTTCAAGCTGATTAGTCAGCTTCTAATGGATTAGCTATGTGCTCATCCTCAGAACCCACCAAACAGTGGGTTCCTAAAAGTAACTAATATGTTTAGTTGATCATGTGAAGGGCTCCTATAAGTGGTACCTAGATAGTGGATGCTCAAGGCACATGAATGGAAGCAAGGAGATTCTAAGTGAATTCCAAAATAATGAAGGACCCAAGGTGACATTTGGGGATAATTCTCAAGGAAGGACTAAAGGTTATGGAAAGATAATTGCTAGAACAGTTACTTTCACAAAGGTAGCATACGTTGAAGGCCTTAAATACAATCTGATAAGTATCAGTCAACTGTGTGATGAGGATTATGAAGTCACCTTCAGAAAGCATGCAGGAACAATTTATGATAAGAAAGGAAAGCCAATACTAATGGCACAAAGAGAGAGAGAGAGATATCTATTTGTTAGATATCAGCTCTGCAGATCCTTCAACTGAAACCTATTTGTATTCTGACTCAACCCCCAAGCTGAGTTGGTTGTCGCACAAAAGACTGTCACACCTAAATTTCAAATATATTAACAAATTGTCTAGCAAAGAATTAGTTTCTGGTCTACCAAAGATCACATTTGCTAAGGACAAACTTTGTTCAGCTTGTGAGATGGGAAAACATCATAAGGGATCTTTCAAGTCAAAGCAGAATTTTTCAATTACAGAACCATTGCATATGTTGCATTGGGACTTATTTGGACCTATAAGCACCCCAAGCCTGAGTGGCAAAAAGTATATCCTAGTGATTGTTGATGAGTTTACAAGATTTACTTAGGTAATCTTCTTAAAAGCCAAAAGTGAAGCTGCGTATGAGTTAATTAGCTTCATAAGACAAGAAGAGTTGCAGAAGGGTAAGTCTCTTAAGCAGCTCAGGAGTGATCATGGAACTAAGTTTAGAAACTCAGTTCTGGAAGGCTTTTGTGAAGAGAAGGGAATCATCCAGAATTTCTCAGCTGTAAGAACTCCACAAAAAAATGGATTTGCTAAAAGGAGGAATAGAACTTTAATTGAAGCTGCCAGAACTATGTTATGTGGAGCAAAGCTTAAGCTGAGCTTCTGGGCAGAAGCTGTAAGTACAACCTGTTATACCCAGAATAGATCTATAATAGTTAAAAGACATGGTAAAACATCCTATGAGATATATCATGGCAGAAAACCTAATATTGGATATTTCCATATTTTTGGTTCAACATGCTATGTGCTAAACCAAAGAGAGCAGCTCCGTAAGTTGGAACCCAAAGCTGATCAAGGCATATTTGTTGGATATTCTTCAATCTCCAAAGCTTACAGAGTCTATAATTTTAAAAGAAAGGTCATTGAAAAGTCAATACATGTTACGTTTGATGAGACAAGTATTGATCGATCTGACAAAGCTCAAGCTGACCCACTTAGTCTGAGTGAGCTTGAAAGAAGCAAAGAAGATCTCACATCAAATCCCATGTATGTTATGGATGATTCTGATGATGAGGATGGTGGCAAATCTGAAAAGGTAATATCAACTAAAGAAGCCACAAATATTGAAGATGATCACATCAATAATTCTGTTGAAACTGATCATCAACCTGAGAATCTAGGTGAATCATCAGGTACAAGTCAGATTGAAAATCTAAGTGATCTCTCAATCTCTACTCAGACTGAAGAAGTAAGTCATGTTCAGCCTGAGAGACACTGCTCAGATTCAGACCCAGAACCACAATCTCCTAATATAACTTTCAAAGTATTAAAAGATCATCCACTTGATGACATTATCGGTAACATTAAAGAAGGTGTGTTAACTAGATCTAAGGCAAATGCAAACTATGTTGCCTAACCAAAAAGACTGAAGATCAGCTTGCAAATATCTTCACTAAACCAATTGAAGGCACAAGATTCACAACTCTACTTGGCAAGCTTGGCATGCTCAACCCTTAATTTGGTATGTTCCATTAATTCTCTATCTCTGTTTAATATATGCTAAGTGCTAACCTTGACTAAGTGTCACAGTTTGAGCTGAGTGCTCATTCCGAGCTGAGTGTTCAATCTGGGCTGAGCAATCAATTCAAACGTGTGGTCAGTTCCACATGTCTAGGCTAGTCCTAACAAATGGTCAGTCCAACCCTATGGTAAGTCCAAAATATTAACGGTATGTCCTATTTTAAAATAAGCGTAAGTCGTTTATAATTTTTTTTAAAGATTTGTTCTTCAAAGTAATTCCACTGATCTTGATAAAATTCGGATTAATATAACAGTGTAAGTTTGGGTAACTTACATTGAATATAGCCGTTATAACAAACTGCTTAGCCGGGTGTTACAGTAACGGTCATATTTATTACCGTCTAACAACGGTAACTTTTCTCTTACATTGAAAACGTATAAATCAGAGAGTCTTCTCATCTTATTTCGTTTACTCTTCCAAATTTTCCATCTCCTTCTCTATTCTCTAAAACCCTAATCGCGCTTATTGCAACATCATTGCTCTGTGCTAACCCCTACTACTGCTAAGTGCAATCAAATACGATCAGTTTGAAATCAATGGAGGGCTACACTCTAAATCTGACAAATCAGATGATCCGAGGAGGGACGTTTAAGAACAATGCCCTTCCGGTGTACAAACAGAACAATGTACAAGCGTGCATCGACATTCCTCAATCAAAACGAGGTCATGGATATGAGGAGTTGGTCTCCTACATTCGCAAAGGACCTCTATCTCGTGACTTTCTTGATGGTTTTGATGTCCTAGTCCTCAATTGTTGACAGAGTTCTGGTATACATGTCGCTATGAAGCTGATCTACGAGTAATAAGGGGAACTATCCTAAGTGGACAACAAGGAATGATGGTTGATGTTAATGTTTTACGAAGGGTCTTACACCTGCCTATTGTTAATCCTTATGAAGCCCCTGTTTCTAGGGAAACAGCCAGAAGTGTGCTCCCACTCTTGGGTCATCCGCACATAACCGGTGTAATCAAAAAGTCAGTCTTCCAAACTGGTTGGGGCTTTATGGTATCTACAGTGGTACGTTCACTGGGGTACAAGGTTGGTGGTCTTGATAATGTAAACGACTTCGAGATGCAGCTCATATACAACATGTATTATGGGAGAATTGTAGATTATGCAGAGTTAATCTTTGAAGTTCTTAGATCACAAGTCACCAAAGCGGTGAGAGATGTCAATGTGCCTTCATCGCTTTCTGTCAATGGTGTTCGAAGACAGGCTTGGAGTCCTATATGCAAGAAGATATGAAACCACTCCAACCCCTGCCCTCAGCCCCAGAATGTTCAAGGATGACATCTTCCCGGGGCATCCTACAATGAGTGCTCAGATAAGGGTGTATGCCTAGCTTCCGACCCCAGAGTCGAGTGAAGCTGAGGAAGTTACAAATGATTAGGAGAAAACAGATAGCATCAATGCTCTGAAGCTGAGTCCTCCACATCCAGCTCTGAACAAGAGAGTATGTTCCCTAGCTCAGAGTCCCCCCTAATTGGTGCAAGTATAACTTCTCTTCCCTCCTCTCCTTCTTTCTCTCATATTTCTCCATCACCTAAACAAGGAGATGAGACTGAGTTAAGCCCAACTCAGTCTAACCCCTCTCCTCTACCAAAAACTTCTCCATCTATCTTACACTCTAAAGCCCACCTTGGTCAGCCCACTGCTACCAAGGTTATATCTCACACATATACTAGAAAAACTGCCAAAGGTGGTCCTTCACCTCAAAAGGACATTGGAGTTGATGTCACATTGACACCTTTACCGGCAAGAGCTGAGGGGGAGACACCTTCTCTTAAGGTGCCAACTTCGAAGCTTAGTTCAACCAGTTAGCCTAAGCCGGGTATGGTGTCTACTCAACCCATATCTATCCTAGCCATGGGAGAACCCGCTACTGTGCCTTCACAGACCCATGAAGGTTACATTGAACAATTGATCTCTCCCCAGGATCAACTAACCCCCTCCTCACCACTCAGACTAGCCCAACCTATTACCCATACACACGACATTGGTCCTTCTACTTCATTTCTCTTCTCACACCCTATTGCACGACCTGTCAATGAACCTTTCATACACCAGGAAGGTTTACAGGGTCTCCAGTCTGGCCCCCTTGATTCCTTAGGTCAGCACCAACCTATGGATATAGGGCCCACATTCTTACCTATTGAGGAACACTCAACAGCCACTCCTACAGTGGAACTACATTCCTCCACTGGACAGGAGGACTTTGAGTTTACAAAGAGACTGGTGGAGCCCATAGTTGCTGAACACACTGATATAACACTCCATCATGGTGTATCTACAAGCTCAATTTGAGCTTTAGCATAAGAAGAGGAAGAGTGATAAAGCCAAGTTGATGCGCAAGCTGACTGATCTATCAAACTCTGTAGCCCACTTGGAGAACTTTGTGCTCAAACTAAGACCCTCCCCTATTGATGATGACAAAAAGGGGGAGGAAGAATCAAAGAAAGATGATGATACAGTTGAGGGGGAGAATACTGAGGAAGTGCAAATAGAAGAAGAAACTCATGATCAGTTCATGAGTACCGTAGATCAACCCTCTCAACAGCATTCAACTCAACCAGACATTCTACTTGCTGTGATCCCTCAAGCTGAACCCTTTCAAGCTGAGCTACCAAAGTTTGTTGAAGCTGAGTCTGTTCCAACTTCACAAATGGATACAGGGAAGAGCAAGGTGTTTGAGACGGTAAAGAGAAAGAAAAGAACAAGTACTAAGTCTCAAGCCAAAAGAAGGAAAGTCATCATTTAAGAGCCTGAGCAACAAGGTCAGTCCCAAGTTGCTGAAGCTGACTCTGAATCTAGTGATGAAGATGATGCAGCACAGAAGGCCAGTAATATGCTAGCTGAACAAATGTTACAAGAAATGGCCAAAGAACTGGGTATGTCATTAGAAGAGTTAAAAGAACAGCAGAGGCAAGCTAAACTACAAAGAGAACAGGCCAAAGCTGATGCTGCACTAGCTGAAGCTGAGGCTGACTATTTTGGACCTAGAGCTGAACCAATTACATACACTGACGATGATCTCAGATACTGCTACAAGAGAAAATATTTTGTTCCTAAGATTAAAACTCTAACTTTGAGCAGAAAAGGTGAGTTGGTGCTACTCAACTTTGTATTAGAAAACAAAGCTGAAGTAGGATTGGATCTGAGAAGATTATACAAGTTGGGATTCTCCGAGTTAAAAATAGTGGCCTCAATTGTGCGAAAGATGAATAAAATTCAGATCAAACAAGAGGTCATTGATGAGCTCAAGAGAATATTTATTAAAATTGATCAGCATGGAGAAGTTCCCACAACTGAGTTCGATGTCTTCTTCAACAGAAACAAAGCTGCAAGAGAAAGAGCAGCAAGGCAAAGAAAAGATAGAACTCTCAGCTTACAAGTTCCCAAGGGTGTTGAATTCAAGGAGAATACATATATTGATCAACCCCTAGCAGGCTTCATGTACTTGGATGTCGAAGGAAATAAATGTTTCTTGGAGGAAGCCAGTATGCACTTGGCTAGCTTGGAGCAAATTCTGTATCTGAGGATTCTATGTGATGACTCGGTTCAGAACTCACCATTCAGATATCAGCTTAACAGGGCTATCAGGTCCAGAAGGGATGCGATGAAAGAATATCAAGATGGTGAAGAAACTCTTATCAGTGCTGTCAAAGAAGCAGCCATCTGGGAGCTTAAGTGTTATGATATGTGGTTAGAAGTTGGAGATCCTGTTGATTAAATAGATTAGTTCTATAAATTTTTGTAAGCACTAAGTGTGCATAAGCTGATCAAAATGATCAAGCTAAAATGTCAATGATATGTTCATTAATGAAAATTCAAGTTTGATATGTTCAACGGTTTGATGTGTTCAAATAAACAGCTTAGTAAGTTTAAGCTGACTATTGATATGTTCAAGTATAAACTGATAAGTTCAGTGTTAAAAGTTTTGTAAGTTCAGAACTTAAATAAATTCTGATAAGTTCAGTGTCTAAGTAAATGTATGTTCAAATACTTAGAATACAAGTCTTAGAGTAGATTTGTAACCTAAAGTCTTGTAAGTTCAAGAAATGATGAAAAGGTATAGATCAGTTCAATACTTATTTCAAGAACTAACTTTGTTCAGTTCCAGAGTTGTTCAACATAATTCTTTAACCTATACTTACTTTGATTCAATATTTTGTCATCATCAAATAGGGGGAGATTGTTAGTTCTATATTCAGAAAAGTTAGATTTGATGAGACAAACCATTGATATGTATAGATGATAGGTTAAATATTAGGAATTATGTAAGTCTGTTGTAGACTGACTAGTCAGCGTACAAACAAATATAGAGTTTTCTATGTAAGTACTAGATAACTCAGTGACTTCTAAGCTGAGATAGGTTTCAAGAGTGAAGACTTGAAGAACTGAAGACTTGAAGATTCAAGAACCAAGGATTCAAGAACTCAGCTTTACAATGTCAAGCTGAGTAAGTCAGATCGGCGTCAGAAGTCAGTTTAAAGAATTTAAGTAAGTTTTAAATTATGCTATAAACTCTCAATATCTACGGTATTTAAATTAGAGTATCTGAACCTAATTTAAACTATCTATTAGTTGGATAGAAATCTCAAACGGAATTAGTTAGATATGTTCTAATTAAGGAGTTTGTTACGGTTTTAAAGAAAAGATAAGTTCTATCTTTAAACTGCGATTTAGTCATAGATACATCAAGTATAAGTATAAACCTTTTATGGGTTTACACGGGGGATGTGATACACAGAGCAAGAACAACATAAGTTGTGAAGCCTGTGTTCATACTTGATACGCGTGTGTTGCGATAACTTTGTGAGTTCAAAGTTAAAGAGAGTTTTCCAGAATTCTTGTTAATCACTTTTAACAAGAAGTTGAATCATCAATTAGTTTGTGATCCAAAAGTGTTTAGAGAGAAGTTGAGATTATAATCAGTGTAATATCAAATCATCCTATTGATTTGATTAGAAAGTAAAAATTATAATCAGTTCATTTGATTAGTCAATATACATTTGATTAAATTTGATTGGTTGTTTAAAGTGTAATCAACCCCCCCTTTTACACTGTATCGGTTGCTTGTTTACCCTCTTTGGGACCAACAAACAAAAAGCAAAACCAAAAAATTTCTGAAATAGCCCCGGTCGCGCCGTGACTATCATCTGCGTCGGGCCGTGACGCAATCGGATTTCGGTATCGGATTTGGGTTTATCGTTTTCAAGTTCCGGATTCAGAGTAACGGATTTAAGTGTCGGATTCATCTATCAGATTTCAAAGTATAGGATTTCAAATTGTAGGATTTCAAAGTGTAGGATTTCAAACTATAGGATTTCAAAACTGGAGGATTTCGAGTCTTATCGGTTTTGAGATATCGGTTTTTCTCATAATCTTCCCCAACACAAAATCTGTCAACCTCAACCTCCATAGACAAAATCCAGATTTAACAAAACATACCAAAAACATATACCAACATCTATAAACATGATTCCATGAATAAAGAACATCTTTTTAAACATATAAATCATTACAAGATGCAAAACCCACTTAACCAAGATCCTTCGAAAAAACATTCATGGTGTTTCTTCATGCATACATGGAACTTAACAGAAAATATATCAAAAATGATTCTAAACATATCATGAACTTAATCTAACCTTGATTTTGATTTAAGAATCAACAAATCTTCGCTTCAAATATTCAAGTTGCAACCTCTCTTCAAGTTTTGCTTCAACAGAAGTGATATGTTCGTATTTATACATACATTCTTGATACATATCCTTCCATTTAAGCCAAGTTAATTAGCAAAAGTTATTAATTTTAGATATTTAACTACTTAATTTTGTTGAATATGTTGTAGACCCGAGACGGAAGATGTTTAGAGAAAACTTGGAGAAAAATGCAAGAAAAATATAAAAACTTCTCAAGTTCGTGTCGAGACCTTGTTGCAGCCTCCACGTGCCCTCGATTACATGTCACAGCTAGCTCACTACCATGAGGAAGGTCATGAGCTCTCCTTTTAGTTACTGGAATTTTGCATCCTTTGGTCGCTACCTGCTCGTAGGCTCGTCGTGGCCTCAAGGGCAGAATGAAATAAAAAAACTCAAGGCCTTGAATTAACACTGTCACTACCTAGTCGCTCCCTGCTCGCGACCTCGACAGCTTCCTACACTCTTTAAATCGTGAAACAGAGGTAGAAAAAAGAGAGTTGCATTTTTTGAACAAGAACCCTAGAGAGAGAAAGAGCAAGTGGTGATTTTGGAGAAACCAAGGGAGATTTTGGAGAGAACTCAAGAACATTTGAAGATTACTACGCCATTCCATCCATACATCATCAAGATCATCTTCTCCATCTTCATTTTCATCTTATTCCTTGGTTTGGTTTGGTATCTCTAACCTCTTTTACACTCTTGAATCATGAGTCTAGACATGATTTTGTTTTGGATTTGTGATTTATTAGTTATCATGAGCTAAATTTACTTTGTGTTTACTTAGATTTGAAGAACCCTAATTTGTAGTTTGTTGAATCTAGGGTTTTTGATGAAATGGTAAACTACAGTTTTTGACTTTTCTTAACTTCGTTGGATATTGTGGTGTTGATTTTGATTCTTGGTTTAACTTGATTTGTGAATGATTCTAGCTTGGATTTTGAATCAAAACTTCATGTTTGGAATTGTTTATGCACTAATGTTTCTTAAACAATTGTGACAATCATTATTTGAACTAAATAGGTTGAAGTCATGTTTTAATTTGGGATTTTGATCCAATAACACTTGTTACAACAAATTCAATGTTGACCAATACTTGTTTTTGCTTGGCATGAATATTTATGGTTATTTGGGGTTATGATTGTAACACATATGTTAACCGATACTATGTGTTAGTTGTTTATAATCACAAGTAATCACTAATATTCATATTTCAATCGAGTAGATTAGTTGAACCCCTCGTGGATTATTTATATTGTTTAAATTGGGAATACTTCTTGATATAAACGTTGACCGATACTTGATATTAGGACTTAGTACCATTACCATAGGTGTAGCCTTCTTAACCAAAGAGGCTCTACACTTTGTGATTCCATTTATCGTTTCATTAAATCCATTGCACGTCTAGATCATTGTTACTACGAATTAGGGGGATTCTTTCTAAGTGAACACTCTTTACCCATCATATTAGTTACTTCGTGAATTTCTCGTTCTCTTGTTTGGTTATTGCATCGTATTTGCTTTATTTTTAGTTATTATTTTAAAATCTAAAATCTTATTTTCAAAAGACTAAGAATTAACTAATATCATTGTATTGAAGTTTAACAATCGTTCCCTAAGATCGACAACCCGGTCTTATCTTAGCTATACTGACAAACGACTGGTACACTACCATGTTGTGAGTTAGCCATATCTAGTTTAAAACCAAACGAATCACTCACATTTTTACACCTTTTGCTAACCACGCGTCAAAGAGTTTTTGGCGCCGCTGCCGGGGAACGGTGTCCTATCTTCAAGAATTGATATTTGTTTCTTGCTTAGTTGATCCTCTTTTAGGAAACTAAGAGAGTTATTGTTTTTTTTAGATATTACTTGCTATCTACTTTGATCTTTGGTATTCCTTGAGTTTGTCTTATAGGTATTTGAAGAACGGTTGATTTCAAAATGTGGGAAACATGAATAATCAGTGGCAACAAACAGTTTATGAAAGGGAAGCATGGGATTATCAAAGTGAATGTTACAATCCAGCATATGATTCAAGATACTGGATATCCAATGCAACTTAATTATACAATGAGTGGGGTGATCAAGCATGTATGGGTATGGGTGATTATGAACAATACACGGGTAATGGATATTCAATGGGGGAAGCATATAACTTTGAGAGTATGGATCATATGAGATATTATTACCAAGGAATTCAAAACTACCCTTTTGAATACCAAACACCCCAAGAACCTTACCTACCTAACCAAAAGCCACCATGTGAACCACATCTATTAGAAGGAAACAGTTTGGAAGATGTTTTTGTTAACTTTCTTAAGGTTCAAGATGAGATAGTTACTAAATCCGAACAAGTGATTAAGGAGAATGAAGTTTATTTGAAAAATATCCAAGTATCCAAGGCACTTGTAGAGGAAAGGCATGAATCCCAAGCCGGTCCTTCCACGATTTTCACGAGTACTACAAAGTTGAAGAAAAGGAGATTATAATGGACGAGTTGCAATTGTCAAGCACACAAATTACCACACATGTCCCACCTCCTACCCAAGAGTACTATCCACATTTCGAGTTTGGCACACCTTTGGAACCTGACACATTTGTGGATGAAGATCTTGAACCCTCTCGGTCTCTAAGTGTTAAAGTATTTGAAAGACAACCCAAATCCGACTTAATCTCTATTAATCAAGTCATTATAGAGTGCAAGGAAGATGATGAGTTCAAACTAGAGGGAAGAACATTAGATACAAGTTTGTATGATCTAGACGACACCGAGTTATCACCTTCACAAATTATCGATCATTTGGAGGCCATGTTAGCCAACGACCCATTTCCACTACCCGAAGCTAGTAGACGTACTAGTAATGAGATTTTGATGAAAATTGGCATGGTTGACTTAGGTTTGAGCTTAAAGGACAACAAGGATGAAGGTTTGTGTCATCATGAGGTCAAAGACTTATTATCTCAAGTGCCCACCCATGACCCATTTCGACAATCAAAGGATGTTGCAACTATTGTGAAGGTTAAGCAAGAGAAACCCGAGTTATTCGTGCTAGAGCATGCAATCATGGAGACTTCAAGCTTGGGTACTCGACAAATAGACACTACTTCATATGGTACAATCTCTCCACTTTTTTCTTTTGGTACTAAGGTAATTAAAGTTGAAATTGAGAAAAATTTACGGATAACTCCGATCCCAATCATTTCTTTTGCTTTTGAGAATCAAATTAAGCAAGGCATAATCCAGTTTCATATTTTAACCAAAGATCTAAGTGACTTGATAAGAAGCTCAACGCATATTATGGCATGGTTTTCGATTTTTAAAAATGTTTTGGAGTCAAGCTAAAGACTCCCAACAAAAATTAGCGTTACAAAAAAGCGTTTCATTTTTTGTTAGGTAGTCGTAGTTTCATGTAGTGTAGTCTTAGTTGTTGTTCTTGGTTTTTCATTTTTAGTAGTAATGTAGGTTGCATGTAGGTAGTTTTTATTATATTAGCCTAGTAAGTTTTTTTTAATATTTTAGTCGTATTAAGATCATATGGTAGATTTTTTTTATGAGTTTTTTTTGTGATATTTAAGTGTTCGATCGAAAAAGGCCTTCGTTAAAACAAAAAAAAAAGAAAAGCTTTGTTCGGTCGCGAGCTTGTCGTAACCACAAATTGGGTGTGGCCAAATCTGTAGTGCCTACTGGAATTTAAAAACACTTAGTCGCATGTTGCTCGCAACCTGGTCAGGGCCGTGACATCTGATCCATCAAAATCTCCTAAAAATCTCCCACGTGCGACTAAAAGCCTCCCCACCAGCGACTAAGACCTTCACACCCTAACTCAAAACCTTCACACCCACGACATTAAATGACAAAACCCTCACACCCAAGTGACTAAAACCCTCACACCCAAAACCGTCACAACCTAGTCACTACCCCTTCACACTCAACCCAACATATGTCGGCACCCTTCACTCTTGCGACACCCCCTCTCTTCTCCGCTTGCTCACTCGCTCTCAATCGCTACTCACACCTTGGTTCCCTGTTCATAAAATTCTCACACCCTAGTCACTCCCTAAACCCCTCGCATCCTCTCACAACCTCTCTCGCATTCGCCTACAACCCGAGTACCACCCTTTCGATCTCTGTCGCTCCCTCTCTCGTGATGGACGGCTCTACTCACCCCATCGCCACCATCCACAACCACCTCTTTCATCGCTCACTGTCCTCCCTCTTTCTCTCCCGCGACTGCCATCATTGAAAGCCATCCTCATTGTCGTAACACCCTAAACCTTAATCGCTGCCCCGAGAGTCGATTCTCTGTCACGACGCACATAGCAAATGCACACAAAGAACATACCCGAGAGTCGATTCTCTGTCCAGCCTTGATTTTTATTTAGAATTTCTCTTTTAATTAGGTTCGTTTGACCAAATTTTTGGCAATTGAAGTTGTGCTTTCAGGTTTGGTAAAGGAAAATTTCTCAGTGCAGCCTGATAATTTTAGTTGTTCATGTTTGAACCTAAAATTTAAATTGAGATTTCATTCTATCTTAGATTACTGAATTTGATGCTTAGCTATATTACTTGAATGTTTTGAACTTCTGAATGATTAGATGCTAAGTGCCAATAGGTGTGTGAATCTTGATTTGAGTTTATGTGTCTAATTTTGAACAGTTTAGTTGCAATTTTGCTGACATGATAAAATGTATAACTTTGGTTGATCAAATGGTGTCAAACAGCATATGAGCATTTAAACTTGATGGTTCAAATCATGTTTTTCATGTTTATAACATGGATTGTGTGAAATATTTGAAGTTCTTGGTTTCCATTTTGTTGAGATGTTGAAGGTTTAATTGGGATTGCTCGAATACCATTGAGATCATGCGCACACAATTGAGATGTTGAAGGTTTAATTGGGATTGCTCGAATACCATTGATCATTGGTGTCATCTAGGATTTCTTCCAGATCCACTTGCCTCCCACTGGCTTCTCCAGATATCAGCTCCCTTTCAAGGAAGACCACCCTTCGAGCAACAAACACCTTGTTCTCCGAAGGTTTGTAAAACAAATATCCCATAGAACCAGCTGCGTAGCCAATGAAAATACACTTCTCGGCTCTGGGTTCAAGTTTGTCTTGAGCTTCACGTCTCACGTAAGCCTGACAGCCCCAGACCTTGAGATAGGCTAGCGGAGGAACCCTTCCATGCCACATCTCGAACGGTGTACTTGCAACCTTCTTTGTTGGTACAAGGTTTAAGGTCCTAGCAGCGGTTTCCAAAGCATAACCCCAAAAACTTGCGGGTAGCTTTGTACGACTCATCATGGGCCGAACCATATACAATAAAGTTCGGTTCCTCCTCTCAGCGACCCCATTTAATTGTGGTGTCCTGGGTGGAGTAAGTTGTGAAATAATTCCACAACCCCTAAGATGATCAAGAAACTCGGTACTAAGATACTCACCACCCCTATCGGATCTGAGAATCTTAATTCGCTTGCCCAATTGATTCTGCACTTCGTTTTGGTATGTCTTAACGACCTCAAAGGTTTCAGACTTATGCTTAATCAAATAAACATAACCATACCTACTGAAATCATCAGTAAAAGTAACGAAGTACCTACAGTTGTTCCTTGTAGCAGTCCTGAACGGACCACACACATCCGTGTGAACAATGTCCAACAAGTCTTTGCCCCTTTCACAAACGCCGGTGAAGGGTGCTTTAGTCATTTTGCCTAATAACCAAGAATCGCATACTTCACTTGACCCGTGATCAAATGATTCCAAAATCCCATCCACTTGGAGTTTGGCGATACGTTTCTTGTTTATATGGCCAAGAAAACTATGCCACAAAGACAACTTGTCCAATACACCTTTGGACTTAGAATCAATGTTCATGATTGATTTATTACCATCCAAACACACACTTGTTTCATAAATCCCACGACATGGATAAGCTTTAAAGTAATGAACATCATTTCTCTAACAAGAGATAATTCTATTATTAAAACTAAACTCATATCCCTCGTCATACAAAGCGTGAAAGGAAATAATGTTTTGTGCCACGCAGGGCAAAAAGCAAACATTCAATAAGGTAATAGCAAGTCCTGAAGGAAAGGAGAGATCAACACTCCCTATCTACTCCACGGGAACCACATCCTTGTTTCCCATGATCAGGTCATGCTCTCCAACACCCAGCGCCCTACTTCTTTTTAGCACCTGCACATTATTACAAATATGAGTGCCACAACCGGTATCAAGTACCCAGCCGTTAGAAGTAGCGGTATTGTGGAGTTCAATCATAAATGTACCTGAGTTACCCGCTCCCTTCGGTTTTACCCGTTTGAGCTCCTCAAGGTACTTTGGGCAAGAACGCCTCCAATGCCCCTTTTCCTTGCAGTGGAAGCACTCAGCTTCCGCAGGGTCCTCAGCTGGTGGAACCATCACGGATTTCCCCTTACCCTTGGGACCGGACTCGGGTTAGGTTTTGCAACCTTCCCCTTACCCTTTCCCTTAGAGAGGAGAGCGCCTTTTCTTTTGGTTCCGCCTCCCTGGATGGCTAGGACGGGTTTGGACGAGGAGGGCTTCTTGGACATGTCACACTGGACGGTCTTTAACATTCCATGAAGTTCCATTAGGGAGTTGTCCATGCCATGGACATGATAGTTCCACACAAATTGTGAAAAGGAACTAGGAAGATAACGGAGGATCACATCCACCGCCAACTCCCTCCCAAACGGGAATCCCAACCTCTCTAAGCGATCAACCAATGCTTTCATCTTAAGCACGTGAACGCTCACATTTCCGCCCTCCTGCATATGGCAATCGAAAAGGGACTTTAGGCACTCGAAGAGCTCTAGCTTAGCCTGCTGTTGGAACATTTCCTTCAGCTGGTTAAGCATGTCATATGCTCCTAAATGTTCCATTTGCTTTTGAAGCTCAGGAATCATTGACGAGTGCATAATGCAAGCCACTTCGTTCGTTTCCTTAACGCGCTTGTCATACGCGTCTCGGACCGCCCTAGTCGCATTAGCCGCAGGTGCCTCCGGCAAAGGCTCCTCGATGGCCCACATCTTTTGTTCATACCTAAGGGCTATCCTTAGTTGCATGAACCAATCCATGAAGTTTTGGCAATCGAGTTTGGCCTTTTCGAGGAACAATTTTAGGGAAATAGAGTTCGATGAAGATGTAGAAGCGTTGTTGGATGCCATCTACAAAATTAGAGTACCAATTTTAGTTGTGAATCCTTGTAGAAATAATTACCCAATAGTTATAAAACTTAATTATTTGAACAAGGCTAAGAACCATATTTCACTCTATCTCATGACGGGTTTACCGCGGATCATGAAATAAGTTCTTTAGGCCGGTAGACAAATTACCAATTACAACCATTGCAACTCTTAGATCCTTGCGGGATCCTTTCGACATCAAATGTCTAAGGCATGTTTGATCCCTTCATACACCAATCCTTTTATTATTTCTTAAATGACTCGGCTAGAGATTGACATCATTTAAGCAACATAAAAGAATTTGTAAGTCGCCCGTCAAGACACACGTTGGTACCCTAGCCCAATCATTGGTTCGTGCTTAAGCTCGACTACCAATATTGCGGGTTGCCACAATCACCTTTCACACAACTCCACAAGGCATGACTCGTGCTAATGCTCGACAATCATCCAAGTTTCGTTAGATTTGGGTGGTGTCGTCTTACGGGTGGCGCGTGACTTACTTTCGAAAAACGGGGTTTTGTTTTCCGGTTAAAATAATATTTTAACAATTTTGATGAATTAGCAATTTAAGTGACAAAAACCCCTTTTTATTCACCGTTTAATATAAACACTTTTATATTAATAGTTTCCAATTCTTATGCGCATAGAAATATAAACCCATTTATAAATCTCTTGTTTTATATATTTTCAAAAATTCTCTAGCATGCAAATCCTAAAGAATTCAAATATAAAACAACCATGCATAAATATAAATAAAGACCCGGTAACATGCCCAAATCCTAAGTGGTTTCCCCGTGAGCCAAAACGGGGAAACATAGTCAATCTAGGGACAACACCAAAGGATGCTCCGTCACGATCTCCACACCGGCGAATCTCCCGGATTTGGTTCGTCAAGACGCCAACACCGTGTCTCCCGGTCGGTTTGATGCAATATTACATATTTGAAATAATCTAAGTACGCGTACATAAAATAAGAAAACGACATGCAAGTCGTGATACTAATAATCTCTTACGAGTACAAAGATTTAAATAAACGACATGCAAGTCGCACCAAATATAAATATTACAACATTACGGCACGCAGGCCAAAACCAAAACCAACCACAAAGAACACAAAGTCTATGGGCATATCAAGTTACCGGGCTACCACAACAAACACAACCAAACGAAAGCAATGGTGAGCCACAAATACATGTCCAACAAAGATACATATATTTTGATCAAGATTGCGAAAAAACACTTAAGGCACAACAAGCAATCCTTGTACATATGCATTAACAATTTTAATACACCTTTAAAATTGCATATTCATATATACACCTAAAAATATATGTTTTTGTGAACTTCATGCCAAGTCACACAAAACATATAAAATTAGGAATCAAAATATAGTGGGGATCAACAGAATCAAGACGTGTCTAAAACCCGGATTTTAATATATTTAAACACATTGTTTCAAAAACCAATTCTGACCAAAGAACCATCAGGCATGGGCGTACCCCACAAGGTACGGGCGTACCTCACAAGGTACGGGCGTGCCTGCCATTTTGTCAGTGTACAGTTTAAACAATTTACGAATTCTGCCGGCACGGCGCGTACCCCCACTAGTACGCCCGTGCCCCGGCCACCGGCACGGCCCGTACCCCTTGAGGTACGACCGTGCCCGGTCACCGGAAAACCATTTTTGACAGAAAACTCAGAAAATCCGGTTTAACTCCAAAAGTGCAAAGCCATGTTAGAGATGGCTCTGATACCACTCTTGGGTTTTCGTGGTCTAAAATCGTAACGGAAGCAAAACAAGTAGAAAAATATTTTCAAAATTGACCACGAATACGCCCACCAAATGGACCAAAACTCTAGACATGACTAAGCAAAAAAATAAAGCATACAAAGAGATAGAGTTATATCCTTGATGCTATCTTCTTTGTAACCGCGAGTTTGGAGTTTGGAAGCCTCGTGTACTAACGTGTACACCTCTATCGAAGTCCACACTAAGTCTTGTTCTTTTCCCACTTGCTAGAATGTTAGGTATGCCATCCTAAACACCAAAAATATAGTCTACACAATAGAACCAAAGCCTTGGAACTATTAGTGCTTGAGAGAGTTATTTTATGCAAATATATATTCTAGTAAACACAATTCTTGGAACATGACCATATTAGCATCATGGCACTTATATAGAACTCAAAATTCAGTTCAAAAACGTGCACACTAATTTCATTTTCAGTTTCTAGAATAATGACAATCAACACCACATTTAACTAGCTTTCAAAGCCTAGTTAAGAGGCTGTTACTGCATGAGGCACGGCCGTGCCTCATAGGGTACGGTCGTGCCAGCCCAAGAGGCCACGCCCAAGTCACGCCCGACTTGGGCTCGTGCCTGTCCGTAGGGCACGGCCGTACCTCATAGAGGCGCGGGCTTGCCTTGGCCCACCAGAACCAGTTTCTGGTTTTCTCTCTCATTAGACCATCTGTGATGCCGGAATCGATACTTGGCGCGTGACCCAAAAGGACCTTGCTTCATCAGCCATGATACCAACTCGTGTGTGTGTCAGTGGGCATAATCCAACAGTTTTGTGGTTTAAGCTTGTAACCGAATAGAACTATCTTTAAAAAAAATAAAAAAAAATGGTTGAATGTGGTGCTTGCGATATACTTGACTCATGACCACAACATGATTCGTGCTTCATTGTTGCTCTAATTATCTTAGCTTTACTTGTTTACGTGAGCATGATAGACCATGACATTGTTTTGCCTTGCCATTGTACATTTTCATTGTCATTATTTTGATAATGTTTGTTGTTTTTGCGAGTGTAAATGATGTCTACATTTGGTCGACCGCCGGGGGATAGAATGATTGCACGTGGAGGCTACAACTCAACTCAACTTCATTATTTTGGTCGTGTCTCGGTTCTTATCTTCTATTAGGGGAGTTTTTCGGATCCTATCTTTCATCCCTTTTCTTTTGCACCGTGTATTACTATTCATGAACATTGAACATTGAGGACAATGTTCATTTTTAAGTGTGGGATAGGGGTATGAAATTTTGGGTTCTTTTTGCTTGTCCTTAAGTAAGTATATAGAAAGCATGTTTAAGGTATCTTTTTGGCCAATTTTTTTCAAAATTTTCAAATGTTACTATTGACCTATTGTTGCATAATTGACTTGATGTGATTGGACGAGCATGTTGAGTATTTTTTAATCGATGTTAGAAGATATACACTTGAGAAAAAGAAAGTAGTCGATTTAAAGTTTTAATTTGCCTAATTTGTTAAGGTTTTACGAAAATACGAAAAGTGATAGAATCATGCAATTATTTACTTTCAAAGAATAAGTGAAATTTAATTTCCAGTTCATGTGTAATATTTGTGGCTTTTTACCCCTTTTCCTAAATTCCCACTTTTAATTGAAATTTCCAAGGTTTCCGTACTTGATGTTAATCTACCCTTAGCAAGAAAACTTTTTGAACTTACTAATTAGGCATTGCCGAATCCTAATAGATATAGGGTGAGAGGGGATGGTTTATTTACAAAAAAAATATTATAGTTTATTTTCACTCGTAAAAGTTCTCGTGACTGCATGAGAATGATATAAATCCAAGGCTGTTAGATCCCAAACAATCCCCCATGTATATTATAATAAGTGAGTTTCTCACAAGGCTTGTATATTAGAGCCCGCAGTTTTGGAAGCTTATCAATTTATTGCTTGTCACGAGAGCAATTTTGAGGTGAAATAAATGGCCATTGCTTGCAAGATCCCTTGAGTTAGGGGGGTTTTCTCTATGGGGTTTATTAGCTTGAAGTAAGTTTTTATTGATTATCATTAGAAACCGAGGATTTAGTAGGTTTAAAGTGTGGTTACAATGATTTTCATAGGGGTGAAAAGTTCAAAAGAGAAAAAGAAAAAAAAGAGTTAGCAAACACAAATATTTGCATGACCCACTTGAAATCTAAACTTTGAATGATAATGATTTCGTTTAAACCTTACATAGAGGTGAATTAAGATTCAAAAAATTATGATTTGGCTTTATTGGTTTGTCTTGGAAATGAATTATTCTTTTTTTGACAAATGAATTGTTCGTTGGAAAGTGGCCAAAGTCATGATTTTCAAGTGTATAAGTATAGTGTACCTATCTTTTAACTTTGCTCGTGTTGAATTGATCTACTTCAATATTCTCGTCCTTTGATTATCTTCTTTCATTGCAACATGGTCGCATAATCTAATATGTATATTTTACATTGAAATTGGCTGATTAAGAGACCTTATTTTTGGATTTTGCTTGAGGACAAGCAAAACTTAAGTGTGGGATATTTGATATGTTCGTATTTATACATATATTCTTGATACATATCCATCCATTTAAGCCAAGTTAATTAGCAAAAGTTATTAATTTTAGATATTTAACTACTTAATTTTGTTGAATATGTTGTAGACCCGAGATGGAAGATGTTTAGAGGAAACTTGGGGAAAAATGCAAGAAAAATATAAAAACTTCTCAAGTTCGTGTCGAGACCTTGTCGCAGCCTCCACGTGCCCTCGATTACATGTCACAGCTAGCTCACTACCATGAGGAAGGTCACGAGCTCTCCTTTTAGTTACTGGAATTTTGCATCCTTTGGTCACTACCTGCTCGCAGTCTCGTCGTGGCCTCGAGGGCTGAATGAAATAAAAAAACTCAGGGCCTTGAATTAACACTGTCACTACTTGGTCGCTGCCTGCTCGCGACCTTGACAGCTTCCTGCACTCTTTAAATCGTGAAACAGAGGCAGAAAAAAGAGAGTTGCATTTTTTGAACAAGAACCCTAGAGAGAGAAAGAGCAAGTGGTGATTTTGGAGAAACCAAGGGAGATTTTGGAGAGAACTCCAGAACATTTGAAGATTACTACACCATTCCATCCATACAACATCAAGATCATCTTCTCCATCTTCATTTTCATCTTATTCCTTGGTTTGGTTTGGTATCTCTAACCTTTTTTACATTCTTGAATCATGAGTCTAGACATGATTTTGTTTTGGATTTGTGATTTATTAGTTATCATGAGCTAAATTTACTTTGTGTTTACTTAGATTTGAAGAACCCTAATTTGTAGTTTGTTGAATCTAGGGTTTTTGATGAACAGGTAAACTAGGGTTTTTGACTTTTCTTAATTTGGTTGGATATTGTGGTGTTGATTTTGATTCTTGGTTTAACTTGATTTGTGAATGATTCTAGCTTGGATTTTGAATCAAAACTTCATGTTTGGAATTGTTTATGCACTAATGTTTCTTAAACAATTGTGACAATCATTATTTGAACTAAATAGGTTTAAGTCAAGTTTTAATTTGGGATTTTGATCCAATAATACTTGTTACAACAAATTCAATGTTGACCAATACTTGTTTTTGCTTGGCATGAATATTTATGGTTATTTGGGGTTATGATTGTAACACATATGTCAACCGATACTATGTGCTAGTTGTTTATAATCACAAGTAATCACTAATATTCATATTTCAATCAAGTAGATTAGTTGAACAACTCGTGGATTATTTATATTGTTTAAATTGGGAATACTTCTTGATATCAACGTACTTGATATTGGGACTTAGTACCATTACCATAGGTGTAGCCTTCTTAACCAAAGAGGTTCTACACTTAGTGATTCCATTTATTGTTTCATCAAATCCATTGCACGTCTAGATCATTGCTACTACGAATTAGGGGGATTCTTTCTAAGTGAACACTCTTTACCCATCATATTAGTTACTTCGTGAGTTGCTCGTTCTCTTGTTTGGTTATTGCGTCGTATTTGCTTTATTTTCAGTTATTATTTTAAAATCTAAAATCTTGTTTTCAAAAGACTAAGAATTAACTAATATCATAGTATTGAATTTTAACAACCATTCCCTGAGATCGACAACCCGGTCTTATCTTAGCTATACTGACAAACGACTGGTACACTGCCATGTTGTGAGTTAGCCATATCTAGTTTAAAACCAAACGAATCACTCACATTTTTACACCTTTTGCTGACCACGCATCAAGAAGGTTTTCACACAAAACACACACCAACACCTTTTCCTTTTTTGTAAATAATGAGTAGGTGGTTTTCTAAATGGTCATATACACACACACGTACACAATTATTTATTAAAACCAAGCAGGAGGTGGTTTTCCACTTCTCATCTATATTTATCCACAATTACATGCATATATACATAACATGCTAACATACATACATACATGCGTATTTACACATAATTACATACATAACTCCATGAGTACATACACATACTTAATTCCATGACTGACTTATATATATTTTTACACATAATATATTTATTTTCAATTAATCACTTTAAATCAAATAACTTAATTAACCATATACTTAAATAAACGCATTTAATCACGTACCGCCAACCCGCTAATCTACTAGCCCAGGTTTGCAGGTGTTACAAATCTCTCCTCCTTAAGAGAATTCCTTCCTCGGAATCTCATTGCAAACATCAAACGGAAGTCTCAACTCTCCATATTCATTTCTGGTTGTCAAGTCAATTGTAATTCCTATATGCGTTTCCGTCTTACTATCACACCGAATTCCATCTCTACATGTCTTTGTCATCTTATAATCACCAGAGGTCAACAAATCTTCTCTTTTTCAACTCAGCATATAACTCATTGACTTGATAAATCTGTCATTCAACTTATTTTCTTTTACATTTACACATTTAGACAATATCAACACATCTCTTGAATACTTGTTCACATTAACCTGTTTATCCAATCAAAAAAATTCACATTTTGCTTCATTCTTGCCTTCAACTAACATGTCAAAACACTACCATGATACTCACATAACAACTCGTAACTAATACTTTTCTGGCATTATACAATTTTTAGCCCTTCCAAGTGCACTGGTTGTTTAGTTTCGTAAGTATTTGTCGAAATAAATCTCCAATTTCAAGCAAGGGCACATAAACACAAGGGTCCATAAGTCTTCATTCCACATGTTTTGGCAATTAATTCTTCTTTTCCCTTCCTTATATTTGATAATTTCAATAATTAGTCCATCAACTTCCAGTAAGGGCAATTTCAGTTCTATCCACCAAATCAAGTATACTTCAACTCGCATAATTCCAAGGTTATCATCATAAATTCCATCGTATTTCAAGAAGTGTCTAACTTCAATTTATCTCTCCGAGGTAATTTTAAATCTCTCATTCACATTCTTTAATTCATTCTGAACATTGTCTCTGCATATGTTTAACTCATCTGTATATACGTATTCGCCATTCCTGTTTAATAATTAGGTCAATCATACATATCTTTCCATATAATCAACATTTTCCACATAGACAATAAAAACGCATCTGCTGCAACCTCCAAGTCATGGGTTAAATCATTCCTCTCAGGAATCTTTATCTATCGCAGGACATAAACCATTCTTCCTATTCCATAGCATAACATCATATATATCGATCCAACAAATACAATATCTCAACGTAACATAGATCTCTTCAAATTTATCAATCATCATCATATATTATCTTTACTCATTAGGTTTAACAATAACTCGTAATTTCAGTTATATCTTTATCCAAACATCTCTGGGGATCACAAAATCATTCAATTTCTATACTTGTTCACTTTCTTCCTCTTTCCTTCTTCTTTGCACAAACATAAACATAAAAATACACATATACAAAAACAGTTTGCAAAGCGTATCTTACAACACATAGCATAGCATGCAATTCAACTAATCTGAAAACATTTTTCTTTAGTATCTGATACCCAATTCACATCATTTCAAATATCACATACGTACCATCATATCATTTTCTGACTAATAGCATCAGATAATTTCATGATTTAGATAACATAATATCAACTAACTCTACTTCTAGAGAATCATTCTCTTCAAAAGTAAGCATACACACTTAGCACACATAGGCATCAAACATCAATAATTAACCCTTAAGTTTAATAAACACACGTACAGATATATAAAAGTTATCAAAACGTACCCGTTTCATCATCGTCGATATTAGCATCGTCTTCAGTCATCATATCAAAAGTTCTACCCTCTAGCACAGAAGGGTTCTTTCTCTTTCATCCATCTGCTGATGAGGATCCCCCACCTGCATCCACTCCTGACCCCGACCCCATTTTCCTTTCCTCAGTACATTCATTCGTACGATGACCCTCTCTGTAACAATTCCAACACACACTCCGAGGGAAACCACATTCCTTGATCTCATGTCCGAACAATCCACATCGAATGCAACACAAAGTCTAGGGCATGCAAGGCCCCGTATGAACAAATCTACACCGGCGGCACCATTGCGAACTTTGTTTAGACCCACCTGTCATAGGTCTCTTATTTCGGTTCTTCCGTTTCCGGCCACTCTGCCCACTCTGTCTTTGCTAATCATTAACATGTTCAAACCTTGATTTCTACTGCGAAATACATTCTCTATTCATTTTATCCCTTGCCTTTCCATCACCCTCAGCCGACTTGGATAAAGTAAACCTTGTGATAATGTATTCGCCCATCTGGTAGTACTTCAATATTCTGGAAGCAAAGCTCCCACAAAATGTAGTATCTTTGATGCCTCATTAGGCACCCACTGTTTCACAAACCGCAGTCTCTCATTGAATTGTTTAATCAAATCGTCTTCCTCGGTAAAAAGTCCGGTTATTGAATCCCACCATACCATTGCATCACCTTTAAGCATACGAGTCGCAAATTTAACTCTAGATTTATCATCGCAATTGCACGCATCAAGAGCCTTTACCATTTCTCGCAACCAATTCAAAGTCACATTCGGATCAGTACTCCCATGATATTTCGATGGTTTACAATCCAAAAATTGTTTGTACGAACAAGGTTGTTTAAATCCCGGATATCCAAAAGGATAATCTCCCTGTAAGGTGGAAGGATTGAAAAATAACGGTTGCGTCACTTGTGTTACGGAGAAAGCGGAACGGTAACCGGCAAGGTAGTAGATTGGGTAGTAACAGTTGTCGGTATCTGTGATGACATATTCTGATTAATCCTCTCTTTTCTGATACCTCGAACTATTTCTCTGAGTTCCTGAAGTTCATTTTCTAACTTGTGAATATATTCCTCTCGATCATTTTTCTGTTCATATCTTGAAGTACCTACACGTTTTGTCGTATCCACAGTATCAATCACTGAAGTCTCAACCACCGTTTGGGTCACATGAGGATCAGCAGGGGTATCTTTGTTAGCCATATCTGTACAATCACATCACCTCACAATCTCATTAGATAAATCGTTAGTACACAACATACTAAGTAACACACAGCTTCACCAACTCACTCTAATTCACCTAAGGAATGTTTGACCCAACACGAGCCAAGATTTGGGAATGCAACACTCTAGTCATGCCTGCATCGCCAAACCTAGGCTCTGATACCAACTTGTAACACCGTAAATTCTCAAGCCATTTTTTTTAATTTGCAGCGGAAGCATTTTCTAATTTCATTTATACAAACACCCACAAAGTACAAAGTACTATTCACAAACATTACATCAAGTTGTGTTACAAAATATTTATAAAACACGGCTCGTCTCTTCTTAAAACATAATATCATAGCGTTGGTCAAATTCCCCTTTCCCACAAACAAGCTAAATAGCCAAACCTGCAAAAAGCAATCAACCGAGGGGAATTAGCACAAAGCTAAGTGAATGGAAGCTACAAACAAGCAACCAACAACAACAAGCATAAACAAACACCATCGGATCAAACAAACATATCTCAAACATATCAAACCATCACAAACCAATACAACCTCTAGAGGAACGGCGGTTCTGCAGAACCTTCAACCGATAGCAGATCAAGAACTATGCAACCAATAGCAGATCAAGAACTATGCAACCAATAGCAGATAGCCCAGCCCAATAACATACGATAGTTGACCTCTAACCATGTACGCATATCGTTAACCATACGTATAGGTCTCACCACGTGCACATATAATTAACCATGTACACTGGTAACCCAACAATCCAAGAGATCTCCAACAACAAGCAACAATCAACTACCAACAATATCAGTCAACATAGTCTAACAACATATACTAGACTAGGCAGTATATCATAGCAAATCAGACTAAACAGTCTATCATGGCAATTCAAGCATATGAATATCTTAAATCACATAACCATAAATGTTACCACCAACATCACTCGTGAGTACACTTCCACTCACCTCAGTCCTCAATCACGTTTGCTCAGTTGTCTAATATCACTGAGTCTTCGCAGTTTATGAGAACATAACAAATTTAAAATCAGTCTCTGATTCATAAATTTATCTATCCACATATATTTATATCTCTTTTACTTGTAAACAACTTAATATAATCATATAATTGATAACCCAACATGTCCAACATGAACACAAAGCAAAAACAAAAAACTTTCTAAATAGCCCCGGTCGCGCCGTGACAATCATTTGCGTCGGGCCGCGACGCAAGCGGATTTGGGTTTATCTTTTTCAAGTTCCGGATTCAAAGTACCGGATTTAAGTGTTGGATTCATCTATCAGATTTCAAAGTATAGGATTTCAAAGTGTATGAGTTCAAAGTGTAGGATTTCAAACTATAGGATTTCAAAACTGGAGGATTTCGAGTCTTATCGGTTTTGAGATATTGGTTTTTCTCATCATCTTCCCCAACACAAAATCTGTCAACCTCAACCACCATAGACAAAATCCAGATTTAACAAAACATACCAAAAACATATACCAACATCTATAAACATGATTCCATGAATCAAGAACATCTTTTTAAACACATAAATCATTACAACTTGCAAAACCCACTTAACCAGGATCCTTCAAAAAAACATTCATGGTGTTTCTTCATGCTTACATGGAACTTAATAGAAAATATATCAAAAATGATTCTAAACATATCATGAACTTAATCTAACCTTGATTTTGAATTAAGAATCAGCAAATCTTCACTTCAAATATTCAAGTTGCAACCTTTCTTCAAGTTTTCCTTCAACAGAAGGTTTTCACACAAAAGACACACCAACACCTTTTCCTTTTTTCTAAATAATGAGTAGGTGGTTTTCTAAAAAGTCATATACACACACACGTAAACAATCATTTATTAAAACCAAGTAGGAAGTGGTTTTCCACTTCTCATCTATATTTATCCACAATTACATGCATATACATACCATGCTAACATACATACATACATGCGTATTTACACATAATTACATACATAAATCCATGAGTACAAACACATACTTAATTCCATCAGTGACTTATATATATTTTTACACATAATATATTTATTTTCAATTAATCACTTTAAATCAAATAACTTAATTAACCATATACTTAAATAAACGCATTTAATCACGTACCGCCAACCCGCTAATCTACTAGCCCAGGTTTGCAGGTGTTACATTAAGCAAATAACAATCTTAAATGATGAGCTAGCAAATAAAAAGATACTTAATGAGATATTAGTAAAAGAAACTAGTGAAGCAACCAAAAAGTTCAATGACCTCCAAAAAGTAGTAAAGTCTTGGTGTGTATCTGCAGAAAAGACCACTCAGTGTGTCATTGAGCAGATACCCAAACAACTTCAAGCTATTATTCGTGGAAATTACTCTAAGGCTGCTAACTATGTTGATTCTAATAAGAACCTTAATATCTTAGACAAAGCTGACATTTTGCCGCAAACTTTTCACAAGTCTGTTAAAGGCAAAAGTGTGTTCACAAATAATTTTGTTAGAAGCAAAAGTTCCCACTTAAAATAATCAATTATTCCTTCTGTTGAATCATCCTCTAGTAAGGTTTCATAATGTAAAAATACTATGAATACAAAGTCAAAGGATGTGAGTAAAGGAAAGAAATCATTGGTTGAGACCTCAGAGACATTATGTTGTCAAACCTTGAAAACAGATGACTTAAATCTTAGTATTTCACAAACTGAAGAATCATTAGCTAATACCACCTTATCAACTGATAGGTTAGTAGATGATAGATGCTCAGATGATGACTTGTCAACTGATGATAGCTCATCTTCTAAACAATTAGTTGATCCAGAAGTAATCAACTCTCTTTCAATTGAAGAAACTACGAGTAAAAAGAATGATGTTCACATTATTCCCATTTTTGTCACTCCAAAGATTGGTCAAAAACTTTCCAAATACAAAGATCTATACAAGGTGCCTGTAAATAAAGTCCTAAGAAATTTACAGGAAAAGCTTCATAAGCTGAATGGTCAAGTTAGTCAAATGATGACTGATAATTGTCAAATGACTAATAAGAAAACTCATAGGCATTCAAATAATGTTGTTCGATGCTCCAAGGCCACAAAATCTCAAAAATGTTATAAATGTGGAAGCAAAGAGCATAAGGCATTTGAATGTTCTTTAGAAGGGAATTGAAGACAGAGGACTTGTAATGATAACATAGTCATTCCTCTCATACATAAGAAACCTGAGATGAAGTGGAAAGCTATGTGCATTACACAGGGATCCACTAAGTAGTGGATTCCTACTTGTGTCACTAACTCTTCTTTCATTCAATCTGTGCAGGGTGTTGGTTCATGGTTTCTTCACGGTGGATGTTCAAGAACTATGACAGGTAACAAGGCTTTGCTAAGTAACTATAAGAAAAAGAAAGGTCCAAGGGTGACTTTTGGTGACAACAATCATGGGCAAACAAAAGGCTATGGTGAACGTCATAATGGGAACCTCAAACTGTCCAAAGTTTCATATGTCAAAGGGTTGAAATACAATCTCATAAGCATAAGTCAGTTGTGTGATGGAGATAATGAAATCCATTTCACAAAGACAGGAGGCTCCATAATAAATAAATAAGGTAATACAGTGTTAAGTGCCAAGAGAACCAAGGATGTGTATGCACTTGACATGTCCTCTGGTGACCCTTCAAAGGAAACATGTTTGTACTCCAAAAATAATGAGGATACAAATTGGCTGTGGCACAAGAAGCTTTCCTGTTGGATTATGCCTACTGACACACACATGAGTTGGTATCACGGCTGATGAAGCAAGGGCTTATTGGGTCACACGCCAAGTATCGATTCCGGCATCACAGATGGTCTAATGAGAGAGAAAACCAGAAACTGGTTCTTGTCGGCCAAGGCACACCCGTGCCTCTATGAGGTAAGGCCGTGCCCTACGGGCAGACATGAGCCCAAGTCGGGCGTGACTTGGGCGTGGCATGTGGCTAGGTATGCCCGTGCCTCTGGGAGGCACGCTCGTGCCCTGTGCCCAATGGACAGGCGTGAGCCCAAGTTAGGCCTGACTTGGGCGTGGCCTCTTGGGCTGGCACGCCCGTGCCTTATGCAGTAACAACTACTTAACTAGGCTTTCAAAGCTAGTTAAATGTGGTGTTTATTGCCATTAATCTAGTAACTGAATATCACATTAGTATGCACAAAATTGAACTGATTTTTAAGTTCTATATAAGTGTGATGAAGCTAATTTGGTCATGTTCCAAGAATTGGTTTTACTAGAATATACAAATTGCATATACACAACTCTCAAGAGCACTAGAAGTACTAAGGCTTTGGTATTCTTGTGTTGATCATATTGGTGGTGTTTAGATAGGCTTCTCTAACACTCTAGCAAGTGGGAGGCGATAGTAACTTGGTGCGGACTTCGATAGAGGTGTACACGTTAGTGCACAAAACTTCCAAACTCCAATCCCGCTTATACATAGAAGATAGCATCAAGGGTATGACACTATTTCTTTGTATCTTTATTTTGTTGCTTAACCATGTTTAGAGTTTTGGTCCATATGGTGGGCACATTCGTGGTCAAAATTTTAAACTATTTTTCTACTTGTTTTGCTTCCGCTGTGATTTTGGACCACGAAAACCTAATAGTGGTATCAGAGCTATCTCTAACATGGCTTTGCACTTTTGGAGTTAAACCAGATTTTTTAAGTTTTCTGCAAAAAATGGTTTTCCGGTCACCGGGCACGGTCGTACCTCTAGGGGTACGGGCCGTGCCGGCGACCGGGGCACGGGCGTACAAGTAGGGGTACGGGCCGTGCCGGCAGAATTCGTAAATTGTTTAAAATTGTTTAAACTATACACTGACAAAAAGGCAGGCACGCCCGTACCCTCTAGGGTACGCCCGTGCCTTCTGGTTTTTTGGTCAGAATTTGTTTTTCAAACAATATGTTTAAATATATTAAAATCCGGGTTTTGGACTAGTCTTGGTTGTGTTGATCCCCACTATGTTTTGGTTCCTAATTCTATATGTTTTGTATGACTTGGCATGAAGTTCATAAAAGCATATATTTTTAGGTGTATATATGAATTTGCAATTTTAAAGGTGTATTAAAATTGCTAATGCATATGTGCAAGGATTGCTTGTTGTGCCTTAAGTGTTGTTTTGCAATTTTGATCTAAATATATATTTGTTGGACATGGTTTTGTGGCACACCATTGTTTTCGTTTGGTTGTGTTTGTTGTGGTAGCCCGGTAACTTGATTTTCCCATAGCCTTTGTGATGTGTATGGTTGGTTTTGGTTTTGGCCTGCGTACCGTATTGTTATTATATTTGGTGCGACTTGCATGTCGTTTATTTGAATCTTTGTACTCGTAATAGATTATTAGGATCGCGACTTGCATGTCGTTTTCTTATTATTATGTACTCGTACTTAGATTATTTCAAATATGTAAATGTTGCATCAAACCAACCGGGAGACACGGTGTTGGCGTATTGACGAACCAAATCCGGGAGATTCGCTAGTGTGGGGATCGTGACGGAGCATCCCTTGGTGTTGTCCCTAGATTGACTATGTTTACCCCGTTTTGGCTCACGGGGAGAACACTTAGGATTTGGGCATGTTACCGGGTCTTTATTTATATTTATGCGTGGTTGTTTTATATTTGAATTTTTTATGATTTGCATGCTAGAGAATTTTTGAAAAATATATAAAACAAAGAGAATTATAAATGAGTTTATATTTCTACGCGCATAAGAATTGGCAACATTAATATAAAAGGTGTTTATATTAAACGGTGATTAAAAAGGAGTTTTTCTCACTTAAAATTGCTAATTCATAAAGTTGTTAAAATATTATTTTAACCGGAAAAACAAAAACCCGTTTTTCAAAAGTAAGTCACGCGCCACCCGTAAGACGAAACCACCCAAATCTAACGAAAATTGGATGATTGTCGAGCTTTAGCACGAGTCATGCCTTGTGGAGTTGTGTGGAAGGTGAGTGTGGCAACCCGCAATATTAGTAGTCGAGCTTAAGCACGAACCAATGATTGGGCTAGGGTACCAACGTGTGTCTTGACGGGCGTCTTACAAATTCTTTTATGACACTTAAATGATGTCTTTCTCTAGCCGAGTCATTTAAGAATAATAAAAGGATTGGTGTATGAAGGGATCAAACATGCCTTAGACATTTGGTGTCAAAAAGGATCCCGTAAGGATCTAAGAGTTGCAATGGTTGCAATCGGTAAATTGTTTACCGGCCTAAATAGCTTATTTCGTGATCCGCGGTAAACCCGTCACGAGATAGAGTGAAATACGGTTCTTAGCCTTGTTCAAATAATTGAGTTTTTTATAACTATTAGGTAATTATTTCTACAAGGATTTGACAACTAAAATTGGTACTCTAATTTTGTAGATGGCATCCAACAACGCTTCTACATCATCATCGAACTCAATTTCCCTAAAATTGTTCCTCGAAAAGGCCAAACTTGGTGGCCAAAACTTTATTGATTGGTTCATGCAACTAAGGATAGCCCTTAGGTATGAACAAAAGATGTGGGCCATCGAGGAGCCTTTGCCAGAAGCACCTGCGGCCAGAAGCCTTTGCTAGAAGCGCGTCAAGGAAACAAACGAAGTGGCTTGCATTATGCTCTCGTCAATGATTCCGGAGCTTCAAAAGTAAATGGAACATTTAGGGGCATATGACATGCTTAACCAGCTGAAGAAAATCTTCCAACAGCAGGCTAAGCTAGAGCGCTTCGAGTGCCTAAAGTCCCTTTTCAACTGCTATATGTAGGAGGGCGGAAATGTGAGCGTTTACGTGTTTAAGATGAAAGCATTGGTTGATCGCTTGGAGAGGTTGGGATTCCCGTTGGGGAGGGAGTTGGCGGTGGATGTGATCCTCCGTAATCTTCCTAGTTCCTTTCCACAATTTGTGTGGAACTATCATGTCCATGGCATGGACAAGTCCCTAATGGAGCTTCACAGAATGTTAAAGACCGTCAAGTCTGACATGTCCAAGAAGCCCTCCTCGTCCAAACCCGTCCTAGGTATCCAGGGTTACGGAACCAAAAGGAAAGGCGCCCCCCACCAAGGGAAAGGGTAAGGGGAAGGTTTCAAAACCTAACCCGAGTCCGGCCCTGAAAGGCAAGGGGAAAGTCGTGATGATTCCACCGGCTGAGGACCCTGCCGAAGCCGAGTGCTTCCACTGCAAGGAAAATGGGCATTGGTGGCGTTCTTGCCCAAAGTACCTTGAGGAGCTCAAGCGGGTAAAACCGAAGGGAGCGGGTAACTCAGGTACGTTTATGATTGAACTCCACAATACCGCTACTTCTAACGGCTGGGTACTTGATACTGGTTGTGGCACTCATATTTGTAATAATGTCCAGGTGCTAAAAAGAAGTAGGGCACTGGGTGCTGGAGAGCTTGACCTGATCATGGGAAACAAGGATGTGGTTCCCGTGGAGCGGATAGGGAGTGTTGATCTCGCCTTTCCTTCAGGACTTGCTATTACATTCTTAAATGTTTGTTTTTCGCCCTGCGTGGCACGAAACATTATTTCCTTTCACGCTTTGTTTGACGATGGTTTTGTGTTTAATTTTGATAATGGAATTATTTCTTTTTTAAGAGATGATGTTCATTACTTTAAAGCTTATCCATGTCGTGGGATTTATGAAACAAGTGTGTGTTTGGATGGTAATAATCAATCATGAACATTGATTCTAAGTCCAAAGGTGTATTGGACAAGTTGTCTTTGTGGCATAGTCTTCTTGGCCATATAAACAAGAAACGCATCGCCAAACTCCAAGTGAATGGGATTTTCGAATCATTTGATAACGGGTCAAGTGAAGTATGCGATTCTTGTTTATTAGTCAAAATAACTAAAGCACCCTTCACCGGCGTTAGTGAAAGGGGCAAAGACTTGTTGGACATTGTTCACACGGATGCGTGTGGTCGGTTCAGGTCTACTACAAGGAACAACTGTAGGTACTTCGTTACATTTACTGATGATTTCAGTAGGTATGGTTATGTTTATTTGATTAAGCATAAGTCTAAAACCTTTGAGGACTTTAAGACATACAAAAACGAAGTGTAGAATCAATTGGGCAAGCGGATTAAGATTCTCAGATCCGATAGGGGTGGTGAGTATCTTAGTACCGAGTTTCTTGATCATCTTAGGGGTTGTGGAATTATTTCACAACTTACTCCACCCAGGTCACCACAATTAAATGGGGCCGCTGAGAGGAGGAACTAAACTTTATTGGATATGGTTCGGCCCATGATGAGTCGTACAAAGCTACCCGCAAGTTTTTGGGGTTATGCTTTAGAAACCGCTGCTAGGACCTTAAACCTTGTACCAACAAAGAAGGTTGTAAGTACACCGTTCGAGATGTGGCATGGAAGGGTTCCTTCGCTAGCCTATCGCAAAGTCCGGGGTTGTGAAGGTTACGTGAGACGTGAACCTCAAGACAAACTTCAACCCAGAGCCGAGAAGTGTGTTTTCATTTACTACCCAGCTGGTTTTATGGGATATTTGTTTTACAAACCTTTGGAGAACAAGGTGTTTGTTGCTCGAAGGGTGGTCTTCCTTGGAAGGGAGCTGATATCTGCAGAAGCCAGTGGTAGGCAAGTCAATCTAGAATAAATTCTAGATGACACCAATGTTCAACCTGATGTTGGCACCAGTACCGCTTCTGAGGTGGGCATACCAGAAGAAGTGGAACCTCAACCAATGGAGGATGAGGTACCTGACACACAGCCATTAGAGCTCCGTAGATCTGGTAGAGTTCATAATGATCAGGAAAGATATGGGTTTCTAATATGCGAGGGCGACGAACTATTGGTGGATCATAGTGAACCGACCAACTACCGGGAAGCCGTAGCGGGCCCTGAGTCTGCTGGGTGGAAGGAGGCAATGGACAATAAGATGCAATCCATGGCGGATAATCAAGTCTGGGACTTGGTTGATCCGGTACCCGGCCACAAGCCAGTAGAGTGCAAGTGGGTCTTCAGGAAGAAGACTAACATGGATGGAAAAGTAGACACCTTCAAAGCCCGACTGGTAGCAAAGGGTTTCACTCAAACTCATGGTGTAGACTATGATGAAACCTTTTCTCCAGAGGCTATGTTGAAGTCTATTAGGATATTAATGGCTATCGTTGCATATTACGATTACGAAATATGACAGATGGATGTCAAGACTGTCTTCCTTAACGGGAAGTTGGCAGACGAGGTTTACATGGCACAACCTGATGGTTACGTAAACCCCAGATATCCTAATAAAGTTTGCAAGCTTAAGAGGTCCATTGGTGGACTTAAGCAAGCATCTCGGAGTTGGAACATTTGCTTTGATGAAACGGTCAAAGATTTTGGCTTTTCTAAAAGCATGGATGAAACTTGTGTATATGTCAGGGCTAGTGGGAGTGTTGTAGTTTTTCTAGTCTTGTATGTAGATGACATACTACTCATAGGAAGTGCCGTGACTACCTTGTAGGAAGTGAAAACCTGGCTTGGGAGTTGCTTCTCTATGAAAGACATGGGAGAAGAAGCATATATTTTGGGGATAAAGATCTATAGAGATAGATCTAACAGACTCATTGGTTTGAGCCAGAGTATGTACATAGATAAAGTCTTGAAGAGGTTCAAGATGCAAGATTCCAAGAAAGGGAATTTGCCTATGTTGCATGGTATGGCGTTGAGCAAGTCTCAATGTCCTAGTTCTCAAAAGGAACTAGAGGAAATGAGTCGAGTCCCGTATGCTTCGGCAGTGGGATTGATCATGTATGCTATGCTATGTACTCCGCCTGATGTGTCGTATGCCTTGAGCATGACGAGCCGATATCAGGCTAACCCTGGTCAAAGTCATTGGGTCGCGGTTAAAAACATCCTTAAATATCTTCGGAGAACTAAGGAAATGTTTTTAGTGTTCGGTTGATCGGAGGATCTCAGAGTTACTGGATATTCTGATGCTAGCTTCCAAACGGACAAGGATGATTGTTGGTCTCAATTGGGATTTGTATTCTTCTTAAAGGGTGGAGCAATAAGTTGGAGAAGTTCCAAGCAAGACCTTGAAGTTGTTCCTAGCATCGCTAACCCTATTGAGATCTTCTGTGACAATGAGGGTGTAGTAGCTCTAGCTAAGGAACCAAGAGCGCATCGACGAATGAGACACATTGCTCGGAAATATCATTTTATCTGTGATATTATCGAGAATGGAGACATTGTGGTTAGTAGACTACCGACTTAGAGGAACTTGGCAGATCCACTCACCAAACCTTTGTTACAAGTTAAGCATGATTCTCATACTAAGTCTATTGGTATTAGATTTGCTAGTGACTTGGTTTAATTATTTTAGTTGTATTTGTTACTGAGAACATTAAAGCAATAATGTATTTCTTACTGTAATGACTATTAAATGGGGATTTAATATACGCATGATGCGATTACTTTATGAAACATTATTGTGTTCTATCTTTGCATGTTTAATACTTCATTGAATAAATTTATTTATTCTAAATACTCTACGATCGGTCGTTCTTCATTGGAAGGAAGAAGTGAAATAAGATCGAGGCGAGTGGTTGGTAAAGTTTCATCTTGGATTGAATAATTGTTTACGCAACACTAGCATGTACTTAATGGTGCTTAAGTAATTGGAGGACCCGTGCCTGAGTTTACTTCATGGATATTATCACGAGTAAATCAGGATGATAATATTTTTTATCCTTTTACTAGAGATGCATGCGTTGCTTGATTATTAACATGGACTTGTTTAGATTGCTTTCTAACGCAGTTCGTAACTGACTGTTATAAGGGAAGTTTTCAGGAAAGAACTTGTTATTATGATAGGGCGGTGTAGTAAAAGGTATTCGTTCCTCTTTGGAGGGATATCCTTGGGGCCCTTGTTGACTAAGCTGATGACATATCAAAATGCATGGCCGTGCTTGAGTTGAATTGATAATGGATCAATTATGCAACTTGTATTGTTAGTCGTAGTTAGTGTATATCGAGAAACATAATCATGAATGATTTGGGGTTGATCATGTTCCATGACCTGCATTCACAACGGATATCGTGAACGAAGGGTTATATAATTACTTATGTATAGGACCTTTCCTTTTGGTTAGGTATTTGTTTTGGGAAAAACAAACCCTATGTTGACTTGGGGGCATTGATGCCTTGCTAGAGGTCGCTCAATGTCGGTGATGCCTTTCGTGAGTTTGTCATTTGCAAGTGGGAGTCTGTTGGATTATGCCCACTGACACACACACGAGTTGGTATCATGGCTGATGAAGCAAGGGCCTATTGGGTCACATGCCAAGTATTGATTCCGGCATCACGGATGGTCTAATGAGAGAGAAAACCAGAAACTGGTTCTGGTGGGCCAAGGCACGCCCGTTCCTCTACGAGGTACGGCCGTGCCCTATGGGCAGACACGAGCCCAAGTCGGGCGTGACTTGGGCGTGGTCTGTGGCTAGGTACGCACGTGCCTCTGGGAGGCACGCTCGTGCCCTGTTCCCAATGGACAGGCACGAGCCCAAGTCAGGCGTGACTTGGGCGTGGCCTCTTGGGCTGGCACGCCCGTACCTTGTGAGGCACGGCAGTGCCTTATGTTGTAACAACCACTTAACTAGGCTTTCAAAGCTAGTTAAATGTGGTGTTTATTGCCATTAATCTAGTAACTGAATATGAAATTAGTATGCACGAATTTGAACTGATTTTTGAGTTCTATATAAGTGTCATGAAGCTAATTTGGTTAAGTTTCAAGAATTGGTTTTTCTAGAATATACAAATTGCATATACACAACTCTCTCAAGCACTAGAAGTACTAAGGCTTTGGTATTCTTCAGTTGATCATCTTGGTGGTGTTTAGATAGGCTTGTCTAACACTGTAGCAAATGGGAGGTGATAGTAACTTGGTGTGGACTTCGATAGAGGTGTACACGTTAGTGCACGAAACATCCAAACTCTAATCCCACTTATACATTGAAGATAGCATCAAGGGTATGACACTATTTATTTGTATCTTTTGTTGCTTAAACATGTTTAGAGTTTTGGTCCATATGGTAAGTACATTCGTGGTCAAATTTTGAAACTGTTTGTCTACTCGTTTTGCTTCCGCTGTGATTTTGGACCTCAAAAACCCAACATTTCCCACATTAATTTCAAAAATATCAAGAAGTTGAGCAAGGGTGAACTAGTGTCAGGACTACCTTCTGTGACTTATCTTAAGCCTAAACTTTGCACTACTTGTGAGATGGGAAAGCAGCATAAGACATCATTTCCATCCAAGCAGGCCTTCTGAATTATAGAACCTTTCTATATGTTGCACATGGTTCTCTTTGGTCCTATTTTAACTGCTAGTATTGGTGGAAGTAAGTATGCTCTTGTATTGGTTGATGAATTCTCAAGATACATTTGGGTTTTCTTTCTTAAAGCAAAGAGTGAGGCTGCGGAAGAGATTATATGTTTTATCAAGAAGATGGAAGTGTTGAATGGGAATCTGGTGAGGAGTCTTAGAAGTGGTCATGGAGCTGAATTCAGAAATCAAACTCTGGAATCTTTCTGTGATGAGTAAGGGATATCTCAAAACTTCTCTGCTCCAAGAACCCCACAACAAAATGGTGTAGTTGAAAGAAGAAATAGAACATTGATTGAAGCTACCAGAACCATGTTGTGTGAAAGTGGGTTATCTGTTAAATTCTGGGCTGAGGTTGTAAGTTGTGCATGTTTCACACAGAACAGGTCCCTCATTATCAAAAGGCACAATAAAACTCCATATGAAGTGCTCAAGGGAAGGAAGCCAATCATCATCTTTCTGCACATTTTTGGTTGTCAATGTTTCATACTCAATCAAAAGGATCAATTGAAGAATTTTGCTCCAAAAGCTGATGAAGGAGTGTTTGTAGGTTACTCAGTGATTTCCAAAGGATACAGAGTATACAACCTCAGAACCAAAGTCATAGAAGAATCCATCAATGTAAGTTTTAATTAAAATGACTTTGTTGCTTCCTGTTCTTCTAATCATGTTTCAGGTGAAGAATTTAATGATCTCATGCAAACTGGAAAAGACATTCTAGAGCAAGCTGATCCCTCTCCACCAATTGCTCATGATGTAGATGAACCTGTTCCTATTCAAATCTTTAACCATATGCAACCATCCTTATCCAATCCTATACCTCTCCTGAATCATGTTGAAAATGACTTAACATCATTGGATTCTAATTCCATATCACACATTCCCTCTCCAGTAGAGATACCCATAGATTGTAACAATGAAGTTATATCAGCCACTCAAAATGAACTCATTTCCACTGCTGATAGTCAACATATAACTTCTTCTCCCCAAATCCAAATGAATCCCAACTCCCAAGAAATCCAAAACGCCTTCAAAGACCACAAGTACCATCCTAAGAATCTAGTGATAGGCAATGTAGATGATCCAGTCAGAACAAGATCAAAAGCTTGCAATATTTGTTTATATTCTTGATTTGTCTCAATGATTGAAGCAAAGAAGGTTGATGAAGCTCTCAATGATCCCCACCGGGTGACTGCCATGCAAGAGGAACTGCCAGAATTCAAAAGAAATAATGTATGGACTTTGGTACCCAAACCAAAGGATAAAACCATCATTGGAACAAAGTGGGTGTTCAGAAATAAGCTAGATGAAAATGGGCAAATCATTATAAACAAAGCAAGGCTAGTGGCACTGGGGTACTGCCAAGAAGAAGGTATTGATATTGATGAAACCTTGGCCCTGTTGCAAGATTGGAAGCTATCAGACTGTTCCTAGCCTATGCTGCCTTCAAGAACTTCAAAGTATTCGAAATGGATGTGAAGAGTGCAGTTCTGAATGGAGATCCGAAAGAAGAGGTGTAGTAAAACAACCTCTTGGTTTTGGGGAGTCAAGCTTTCCTAATCATGTATTCTTTCTAAACAAAGCTTTATATGGTCTCAAGCAAGCTCCAAGAGCCTGGTATGGTACCCTCTCTTCTTTTCTCATTAACAAAGGTTTTACAAGAGGATGCATTGATAGCACTTTGTTTATAAGGAAGTACAAAGGTGATGTGATACTTGTGCAGATATATGTAGATGATATAATATTTTGGTCTACTAATTTGGATCTATGCAAAACGTTTTCTAAACTCATGTCTGATAACTATCAGATAAGCATAATGGGTGAATTAAACTATTTTCTAGGTTTGCAAATTAAAAAATAAGTTGATGGTATTTTCATTCATCAAACAAAGCATGTCAAAGATTTACTCAAAAAGTTTGATTTTGAAAATTGTTCTTCAATGAAAACACCTATGTCTACTTCTATCAAGTTAGGAAAGGATACTGATAGCATATCAGGGAACATTACTACTTATAGAGGAATGATTGGGTCACTTTTATACCTCACTGCAAGTAGACCAGATATAATGTTTTCAACATGTCTCTGTGCAAGATATCAAGCAGATCCAAAGGAATCACATCTTGCTGCTGTTAAGAGAATATTCAGATATCTCAAAGGAACTCCTAATCTTGGTCTTTGGTGCCCCAAAGACTCAGATTTTGAGTTAGTTGGATATTCTGATTCTGATTTTGAAGGGTGTACATTAGACAGAAAAAGTACTTCAGGTGGTTGTCAACTTCTAGGAGGAAGATTGATTAGTTGGTCTAGTAAGAAACAGAATTCAGTGTCAACATCCACTGCAGAGGCAGAATACATTACTACAAGAAGCTGTTGTGCTCAAATTTTGTGGTTACAAAATCAACTACTTGACTATGATGTGAAGTTTGAAGACACCCTAATTATGTGTGACAATACAAGTGCAATCTCCATCTCAAATAATCCAGTCACGTATTCAAAGACAAAGCATATTGAAATCAGACATCATTTTCTCAGAGATAATGTGCAAAATAAGAAGGTAACACTGCACTACATCAACACTGATTTGCAACTTGCAAATTTGATCACAAAACCATTGGATGAAGCAAGGTTCAATTTCCTAATATCTAAAGTAGGTATGCTTAATTTTTAGATTAGAATAAGTGGTAATTTAGTTAGTGTTAATTTATAAGTGTTAAAAATCGTGTGTTACTTATCTAAGCATCTCTAAGTCTTAGTTAATCTGTGTAAACCGAGTAACTGTGCTCAGCTGATACCTATCAGCTGACCAAATTTACTCAGCTGATCACCCTAAGATAAGAAGGAAATGCTCAGCTAAGTACTTCCCTCAGCTGATACTTTCAAATTTTCACTATCAGCTAATAGTTCATCAGCTAATACATCTCTACGATCAGCTGATGGTTCAACACTTAGTAAATTTTCATATTTTGTGTTCATTTAATGCTTTTTAACCCTAGTTATTTTCTCCGTCTGTCAGATTTCATTTTTCAGTAGAATTTTTGTAAGTATCTAACGATCTCTGTTAACTACCATTCATAAATATCCCTCTTCCTCTCTCACTCACCACTACCTGTTCAAACTCTCAAACTTCCCTCTCTCTCTCTCTTTCTAAACAGAACTACCCTAGCTTTTCTCTCTCGATACTCAATGTTCATCATCCCTACCAAATGGCCACCTATATTCCAGACCCTGCTGTTAACCCTGGTGAGAATGTTGCTCCGAACCAACCTATGAACATAACTCCAAACAACATTCTTCTCTACACCACAATCACTGGCTCACGAGAAAACCAAGGATATGAGCCTATGGTACAGTTTCTTCAGGCTCATCCTCTGTTGGAAAACCTTACTGCTGATCCCCATTATATCTACCCCACACTCATTAGTGAGCTATGGTACTCTGCAACCTATAACCTAAATGACAATACCATCCATTGCACCCTAGCCCAAGGAAACTACCATCACCAAATCACCACTGAAACCTTACGCGAAGCCAATAGTATTCCTTACTTCCTACCTTACACTGCCTTTCCTTCTAGAACTCAAGTTCAAACCATTTTGCAAACCATCGGCTACAATGAGCCCGTTGTGCATGGTCAAGTGAAAGTCTCTGCTCTTTCCCATCCATGGAAGTATTTGGCCAACGTGGTCATTCGTTGCTTCGGTCCTAAATCCGGAAGCCACCACCTCATCAATCAAACAGAGCTTCTGGTGCTCTATACCCTAGTCTTTGGGGTCAACATTGATTTTGCTCAGGTTATCTTCTCTGATCTTGTTGACAAAATCACCCAAAGCACGAACAAAAAGTCATCAAGGTCTCAGGTGCCCTACATTCGATTTTTAAGCCTGATAGCAATTAGGGAGATTGGAGAAAACGATTATGTGAGCTTAACTGAACATCAAGACCACATTCCTGTCCCTGCCATGGGTGCAAAGGTATTCCATTTTATAAAGGCAAAAAGAGGTCCTCCCATCACAGCTCAAATGCAAGAGTTGATTGATGCTGCAAATGAGAATGCAAATGCTGGTGATGATAATGAAAGTGGTGATGATGATAAAGATGGTGATGATGTTGAGGAGAGCCACAATGGAAATAATGATGATGATGATGCTGGTGATTTTGGTAACTTTGGTAAATTTGAGTTCACCCCCATAAGTCCAATGGTAATGAGTCCTCTTGGTGACGATGCTGATCTTCAAGAACAAGAGATCTTTGAGCAACTCCTTGAGCTCATTAATCGAAGCAGGCACATCATGTCCCAAGGTAAGGACAGTACTGATTCCACCTCTGAGGATATTCAAATGGTAGTCCCAACCTTTGATAGCCCATCCTCCTCTCCAGTCCATACACCTATCCAACAACCAAGCTCTAGTGAACCTCATGTGGTCACTAGTTTTACTCCTATCCGTAGCCCCATATATACAAGGTCAACAAAAGTGACTCATTTTGAGCACTTTGAGGTAGTGACATCCACACCTCTAACCTCAACTCCAATTACCCTTCCTCATGGTGAGGGGAGCAATTGGAGGTTGCCACCCTTAAGCCAGTGGATGTATCCTCACAACAGGATACATATGTAAAAATGGGATATAAACCGCAATCTGAGACGGCCACCCAAATGGTTGATCTCATTGAAAGACAGACCTCAACCCAAGGTCATACTGTGTCTACCCCTACATTGAGTCAGCCTAGACCATTAACATTCTCCCAACAGAATGTGGATCCAATAAGGGATTCCGTACTATGGAGTGCATCCCACACTCACTCCACCTATCTTGCACCTATTATAAGTTCTATTCTTACACTTGCACAGCCTGCCAATGCTAGTGGTACAAACCAACCACTTGTACAGGGCTGAACAGTCTTTCCCAATGAGTTTGAGCTTATACACCAAGGCTCAAATGAGGGAACACAAACCTAACCCATTTTTTTTGAACCCATCTCCACTCCTTCTACTTCTAAACCCTCTACCTCTACCCAAACAATAAACCTTACCCTTGTCCAAACCATAAACCAAAACCTTGATAACCTAACCAAAACCTTCTATACCTTCCAAACCCAAACCAATACTCACCTGTCTCAACTTGTAAAAGACATTGAGTCCCTTAAAACCCCAACCCAACCTTCCCATGCACCTTCTGCCTCTACCATTGATATTACCCCCATCTTAGCTAAAATAGAACAATTCTCTACCCTTCTTCCATCTCAACCACAAATTCCCATCCTACCTTAATCCACTATCTCTTCCCTCAACAAAACCATCTCAAACCTACTTTCCAAACTCCAAACCCTACGCCCAATCAACCCCAATATTTATGTCCCCATACCAGAACAGCTCCTACCCATGCCTTCCTTTCTCAAAGGCATTCTTGATGATCTTGAAGCCCTCACTGAACAATCCAGGATGAGTCATCTCTCATTGTGGAAAGCCCTCAAGGATCTCAAGGATGACCTCTCCCTCCAACTCTCTAAACGTGTACCTACCCCTTCCTCAACTCATACACCTACCCCTGCCCCTACCCCATCCCCAAAACCAACCACAGGTGACTCCCCTCCTCCTTTTGAGGATGCCAAAAAGGTGGAGAAATTCTCAAATTCATTTAGGGAGGATGGTCCTGATTCTAAAGAGATTGATGCTGCTTACAATGAATCTGCCACAAAAATCTTGCAGCAGGAAGCACCTAAAGCAACAGCTCCTCCTCCTCTCAAAAGAAAAGCACCTTCTGAGTGGGAGCAAAGGTTCCTAACGAGATTAAAGAGAATGGAAAACAGGCCATAGCCTAAAAGGAAAGTTGTTGAGGGCTGCTCTCCACCAATTGCTATAGAGTCTGATTCTGATGATGAGGATGATACTCCACTTTCTAACATCCTTAGAAGAAGAAGATAGAGCCCCAAACCATCTGCTCCACCAGTCCAATCCACTCCAACTGTCAAAAAGCCTTCAAGCTCTGCTCCCGAATACAAAGGCAAAAAGACAATGACACCAGAGCAAGTTGAAGCAGATGAACAAATGCAAAGGGAGCTTGCACTTAAAGAGCAAGAAGAAAGGGAGAATGCCCAAATGGCTCAAGCATTGGGTGTTCCAGTTGAAGAGATCTACCAAGCCAAGGCGCTAGCATATCAACCAGAGCAAGAACAAACTCAAAATCAAGTTGCTGCTCAAATCAAACAGGCAAGGGAGAAATCTCAAGCTGAACTGCTCAAAGCTAGATCTCATGCGGATGCCATCAAAACCCTCTTCAATCTTGATCTATCTGCTCCCTACAACCTTAGTCAACAAAGGCTACAAAGCTTCAGAGATAAAATCAACATTTTGAGAAACAGAACAAAACCAACTCCCATTACAAGAGCCACTGTCTACAAAGGTGATGGTGAACCCTACCTCAAAGAAATAAGGCAGAACAACTTCAACACCTGTGACGTTGTATCATATGAGAGGTGTCACATTTATGGGTTCACATAATTGGTTGAGATCCTGTACCTCCTCTTCAAATCCAAATCCAAATCCAAGCTCAAAGTTCAATTCATTCAAAAGATTCAGAATTGGATAGCTCTAGATGTGTCACAAAAGGCCTTTGAAAGCATCACCCCGGAGCTTTACTAGTTTATATTTATGCCTATTGAAGGCATATTCTTTCTGGACAGAGTTGGCACTTGGAGGTTCTTTAGACAGTCTGAAATCCCTATTGCTAGCAAGAGTTTTCTCTTTGGGCTAAGAACATCTACAAGAGGAAGAACTGGAAATGAACATTTTGAAGCCCTAGTAAAAGCCCAATGTGAAGTCTTAGCTGAAGCAGATCTCCATGCCAAAGATTTTTAAGTAAAAGAAGAACAATGGTGGGATGATTGAAGACTGATCTAACTCTGAAGACTTGTTGATTTAGTTAATTGTATATTCTGTTTAGACTAGTTTAGTTAGTAGTTAAATATCTGTAAATACTTCTGTACATTTCATTATTCTGTTATTTCAAGTGATGTTGCTGCAAATCAGAAAATCAAAAACATATAAAAATGGAAAAATGAAAAGATACCACAAAAACAAAACAAAATGGTACAACATAGAAAAAGATTCCACAAAAATAGAACAAAATGGAACACTAGAAAAGAAACCAAAAACAGAACAAGGTTCAAAATAAAAAAAGCTACCAAAAATAGATATCTAGGTAGCCAAATGCACTTAAAAGTTTAAATCTTTTATATTCGAAGTCAAACTGATTCTTCAAAAAGAAAAAGGTTTTGTCATCATCAAATAGGGGGAGATTGTTGGGGAGATAATCACTTCACCCTAATAATTAACGTTTTGTCATCATCAAATAGGGGGAGATTGTTGGGGAGATAATCACTTAACCCTAATAATTAACTCTACCTATCCTAAAACATAGAATTTGTTGATAACCAAACCCTACATTTAGTATGACTAAGAAAGAATTCAAACATGTGTTGTTTGAATCAGATTCTGTAAAAATATGCTAAGTATGGAACCATCAGCTGACCATCAGCTGAGTATCAGATCCTACTCAAAGTATCATCCAAGGGATATCAGCTAAGGAGTATGAGATGAAGAAAAAAAGTGAAGAAGACCATCAGATGAGGAAAGTAAACCATCAGCTGAGTGAAGAAATTTGATCAGCTGATTGCATACACCTTCAGCTGAGCAAAGACTTTGCGCAGCTGCTCCATCAGCTGAGTGAACAATGGATCAACTGAGTGCCTACGCCATCAGCTAAGTAAGTCTTCTCTTACACAAGTCATCTCTCCACATAAACTGATGTATTTAAATGATCAGCTGAGCATTCTTGATCAACTGATCATATAAATACACGAGCTTATGCACTCCTAAGTTTACTATTGATCAACTGAGCATCTATATGATCAGCTGAGCAATATGTATCAACTGAGTCCTAGCAAAAAGTGATCAACTGATATGTTTTGTCAACTGAGTAGTGAAATTCAGAGTTCCTAGTACATTCTGTTAACTGAGTTGAGCAAAATGTCAAATCTTCTCTATACTTTTAGATTGTAAGTCATATGTAAAAGGCATAACAGGTGTTGTTCTATTATGCCTTAGATCTTTGTTTGTAAAAGTAAAATGCACTTTTTGGATCAAGTATGAGACAAAAAGGTGTCAGGATCGAATAAAACCAAAATCAATAACAAGAATTATCTTTTGAATTTAAATCAGAGTTGTATAAAAGACAATATTTGAGTTTTATCACAACCAACTAAGAAGTTGCGGAATCACATTTAATTGATTTAATAAAGGTTTTAATCACAAGAACAATTTAATCAATTCAAAGAATAACTTCAAAACTTACGATGTTTATTAATAATCAAGGATGATTACAATATTCACTTACACCTCCAATCTAACTCTTTTGTTAGACGAAGAACACACTTTGTTCTTAGGTTTCAAAGAAACTTCGAGACTAATACACTTTCTGAAAACTAAAAACAATATGAATGAGTGTAAACTCTGACAAAGTTGAATTACAAAACTATCAATTTTTAAAAATATTCTAAGCAAAGTATTTATAAACTCTTGATCTTCCTTGAATAGTTGAAGTTTGGCTAATCTTCTATCTTTCGAGATAATCTTGATAATCTTCCAACTTGATAAGATATCCTTCAAATCCACAAAGATAGTAGTTTCCATGAATAGCTCAACAGAAACTGTTTGTTGAATAAACAGTTCTGAGTTTCTTCTAACACTCTTCTCTTCAATGTCTTCTAATAGTTGTTATGATTGAACTAATAGTTCTGAGCTTTTCGTACTAACAGTTGTACCACTCATAGCAACTGTTAGTCACAACTGTTTTCACACACCAATGTAACAGTTTGCCCCTGTTTTCTCAAAAATTTCTCTAACAGTTTTGCCTTTGCATATCCAACGGTTTTAATCACTTAACCGATTTCCCAACAATCTCCCCCTAACTTAAGGTATTGAACAATATACTTAAGTCGTTTTATAGGGTTCAACCACAGAAAAATTAACATAAGCAAATGGAACATATAGTATGCAAAGTCAAACTGTTTCAATCAAAACATAAAGAAAGAAGATTATACTTTCTTTGACTATAGAAATTCCAACCTTTCTTTGAGCCTCTGAAGAAGATTTTCTTTAACTTTAGCAGGGCCAAAGAACTTTGCTTTCATCAAATATAAGAGCTTTGTTTTGTTGTGCTCTATGAATTCAATATCAAACCATTGAGTTAATGCATTTCCCATCACCATGTGATAAGTCTTTAACTTAGCATACACCTTGACAGAACTTATTGGGAATGCCTCCTCAGCTATCATCATCGGCATTACTTTTAGAGGATCACATATGCTCGTTAAATGCCTCATTAGCACTCTGATTTCAATTCCAGTAGCTTCTCCATAGTGACTTAGACCATATTCATACATTTCTTGCACATCTCTTCTCGTCACACTTTCCATTAATTGTAAGAAGCTTGCATAGCTTTCAATGGGTTCATGTTCTCTTACAATTGTTACCCCTTGCTTCCCTGTTTCAATCCTTAACAATTCAAATCTCCACTCAGTGATGTGAGATTTTTGACCTTATTGAACTTCCACTAGCTTTTCTAATTTCTGTTCAACCTCCACTCTGAGTCTGTCTTGTAATATGGTTTGAACCATACCAGCTGTAGCTTTTTCTTCAGATTTTTGAACTGTTTGGGATTGTTGAGACTGTTGAAGTTGAGTTGTTTTCTTTTTCTTTTCAAATGTTGGCTTGGGAGGTGGAACTGCTTTCTTCCTTTCAATTCTTTTTCTTTTCACTCCCTTATCATCCTTCTTTGCCTTTTCTTCTTCATCAATCTCCTTTGTGATTTAAGCTGCCATATTTTGAGCTAATTCTAGATCTTTTTGATCTTGTTGCTCAATCTCAACATTCAGCCTTTGTGCTAGCTCATGATCATGCTCTTCTTGTTGTTCTTTTGAAAGTTTTAGCTTGGGAATATTAACAACAACTTCCTTTCCCTTACCTAGCACAGGAGGTATCTTCTCATCCTTCTTTGATTCAGGAATTGCAATGCCTTTGAACCCTGGCTTAGGTGCAATTGGATCCAGCTTTGAAACTTTACCATCTAGCCACCCATCATCAATCTTTTGAGCCATTTTGAATGTACTAAAGTTAAGAGTTTGAGCTCCCACTGCCATCAAATGATCTTCCTTTAATTTAGACCATCTTTTGAATACCTATGTTGTTGGATAATCTCCGGACATGATCATCCTATTTATCAACACTCTATCAACTGCAGATAATTTATATTCACCTGTTTGAGCACTTGCAGCTGTTTGTAATTGATCTGGAGCAACTGTTATTTGTGGAGTTGCAACTGTTACAGTATCTGGTGCAGCTGTTTGTGTTGATTGGACACCTGTTTGTACATTCTTCACTTGCTCCTTTATAATTGCCTTCTCCCCCTTTTTGATTGGAACTGTTTAAGGAGGAGTGGCATGAATCTGTTTAAACATTTGATCATGGGCTTGAAGAACATCTGTAGCCTTCTTGAGAGTAGTTGACAAGACTTTGATTTGTTTGTCTTGCTTGATTATAAGCACATTATGCTTGGCAAGAAGCTTGTCTTGTAGGGTGTTCCTCTTTTTGAGATAGAGGAAGGCAACAAGAAATGGTACATGTTCGGGATTCGTCAATGCCTTTTGTTTCATACTTGCCTCAATGTCAGCAAGTGTTGCCACCTCAGACATATCATCGGCAGATAGAACTGGTGGGTCACTCCTAGAAGTTCCCTCACCAGTACCCCTTTGTTCTTGGTACTGGGGATTTCCAAAAGCTGTTTGACCAGCTTTTGTTGCCGTGGTTGAGGTCTTACTTATGTTGACACTGCCCTGCTCACCCCTTGCGGATGAAACAGTAGTGTCAGCCTAAAGAACCACATGATCACTCTCCCTTGGATTGATCACCTCCTCAGTGTGCTTGGGAGACAGCACAGTGGGTTCCCTTTGGATATTCTACACAGGTGAATGCACCTGTGCAGGGCTTACAGTTGGGGAGATTGGGATTGTGGTGGAAGGAGCACCAACAGTTCTCTTCCTCTTTTTGAATGTTATAAGAGAGGGGGCTTGTGTTGTAGCTTGAGAAATGGTAGCAGAGGGGGATATTTGAGTATCGTGAGCTGTGGGTTCCAGAGTTGGTGGTGTAGCAATAATTTGGGCTTCATGCTCAACTCTGGCAGCTCTTTTTCTTGAAAGAAACTCCACCATTTCAGAGAGTGGTGGAGTGATGGCACCAGAAAAATTCTTGCCGTTTATCAATAGTTTGCTCAATGTGGAGACCACATGAGCAGAGGGAATCAGGACCCTCTTGTGAGTTTGAAGATTTGGCAATAAAGATTTTAAACAATTTTGCACAAATCGAGGGTACATCAAAAAGAGACCATATTTGGTCCCGAGATGTTTTACCATACCATTAAAGATTAATTTAGAAAAGTTGAAGCGACGATTGTTGGCCAAACAGATTAAGGCCAAAGCAATGTTGCTTCCAAACTCATTCCATCCAGTTCTTTTGGGGCTGAGACATTGTTGTAAAGTATGAATCAAATATTTCCAGTGGGCACAAAATTGCCCTTTGTAGAAGGTACCCTTTCCCCTAGGGTCCTCATACCCCAGCTTAACCAACTCCTCGTGCAAGAATTCCAAAAAGACTGAATCAGAATGCTCACCCTCATGATCATCAAGGTGAAGGTGTTCGCGAATGGGGTTCTCAGAGAATGAAACATCATGATTATCAACATTTGAGGTGATCCATTGCACTCCATCTACTTCAGTGAGTGTAGCATTTTTTCATAATTGATCGAGATGAGAAGTGTAGATGGTTGGATTGGTGGTGAGAGCAGTGTTGAGGTTTGACAGTGAAAGGTAGTCGATCATGTCATGAAAGACATGCACCTCAGCTGGTTTGGAGAGGAAGGCTAGCATGTTGTGTTCTTTGACAAACGGAAGAGGAGCCATGGCGATTTCGAAGAGAAAGTCTAGGGTTTAGCGTTCGATTGAAGTTTAGTAAGTGTAATGAAAACTGCGAGTAGGGAATGGCTTATATATGTAATGCATATTAAATGCAATTCAAAATGCCTCAGAATATCCTCAAAGACTAAAATACCCTTGACTAACAGTTGAAGGAAGATTTAGAGCTAACAATTGAAAACTGTTTGGTTAATAAATTTCAACTGTCACACTCCCCCTTAACTGATTAGGCAGCTTGCCTAACAGTTGTGACACCTATGTACTAACAGTTGAAAACTGTTAGTTGCAATTTGCACTGTAGAACCCTAAACACTTACATAAACAGTTGTTAGACTTAAGACTAACAGTTTCAAACTGTTAGTGTGAAAACACAAAAACACAAAAAGATAAGCTAACAAACCATTATTCTAAGTTAATCATTCCAATATTTGAGATTAGAAAGTTAAATCTGCTCACATCAAATGCTTTAGTGAATAGATCAGCTAACTGATCATCATATGAACTTTTAAAACTTGGATTAACTTTTTCTCATTGCAGTCTTTGATGAAGTAAAACCTGGTCTCTATGTGCTTTGTTTTTGAATGCTTCACAGGATTGTTAACAATGCTAATAGCACTTGTGTTATCAACATAGATAGGAGTATTCAAGAAAGTCATACCATAATCCAGAAGCTGCATCTGGATCCACAATACTTGTGAACAGCAACTTGATGCAGCAATATATTCATCCTTAGTTGTTGAAGTTGAAACTGTTGTTTGTTTCTTGCACTACCACGATACCAACCTTGAGCCAAAAAATTGACATCCTCCAGAAGTTGATTTCCTATCCACATTGGCTCCACCATAGTCACTATCAGAGTATGCCACCAATTCAAATGGTGAATCCTTAGGATACCAAAGACATAGTTTTTGTTGGCCTTTGAGGTACCTAAAGATTCTCTTTACAGCAAATAGATGTGACATCTTGGGATTGCATTGAAATCTGGCACACACATAACAAACATTATATCTGGTCTAGAAGTAGTTAAATTGATTAATGAGCCTATCATAGACCTATACAAGTGTATGTCTACATCCTCCCCCTCAGAGTCTACTCCCAGCTGTTTGTGTGTTTCCATTGGTGTACTTGCCAGCTTTACATCTTGATAGCCAAACATGTCCAGAATGTCTTTGACATACTTTGACTGAATAAGAAAGATACTAGATGGCTTTTGCTTTACCTGTAATCCCAAGAAGAATGTAAGTTCTCCCATGGAACTCATCTGAAATCTCTTATGCATGATGGCTTTAAATTCCTTGCAAAGATTGTCATTGGTGGATCGAAAGATTATATCATCAACATAGGTTTGTACAAGTAAAATCTCTGTTTTAACAATCTTTGTAAACAATGTTTTATCAATTGTGCCTCTTTTAAAACCATTCTCAATCAAATGAGATGACAATGTCTCATACCAAGCTCTAGGAGCTTGATGTAACCCATACAAGGCTTTATCCAACCTATATACCCTATCAGGATACTTTGAGTCTTCAAAACCAGGTGGTTGACACACATATACCTCCTCATCAATAGTTCCATAGAGAAAAGCTGATTTGACATCCATTTGATATACCTTAAATCCTTTGATGCTTGCAAAGGCAAGGAAAAATCTAATTGCTTCTATTCTTGCAACTGGTGCCAAGACATCATCATAATCTATACCCTCCTCTTGAGTATAACCCTGTGCAACAAGCCTAGCCTTATTCTTGATGACTATTCCTCTTTCATCCTTCTTATTTCTGAAAACCCACTTCGTGCCAATTGCTCTTTTGCCTCTAGGAAGTTTTACCAACTTCTACACTTGCTGAATTTGGAATTGTAACAGTTCCTCTTGCATTGCTTCTACCCATGAAGGGTCTTTTAACCTCTCTATTGCTTTCTTTGGTTCTATTTAAGATAGAAAGCATGAATTTACATCAAACCTATTCAAGAGGAACACCACTATTTTCATTTTGCAGCACAACTCTTGTTCGAATGGGAGTGGTAGGATCACCTATAATCTGCCTTATGGGATGATTCTTGTGAATTCTCGATGTAGGGATGTTCTCTTCAGGCAATACATTCTCCAAATTTGACATATCAACATCAGAGTCTCTTTCATTCCCAGATGAGTTACATACTTGATCTGAAACTGTTTGATGTCCAGATGCATGGTGTTGGTGAGGAACATGAGATTCCATGTCCTTTGAAGGATCAGTATCATCATTTATTTGACCAACAGCATTGGAAGCATTACTCTCAGTCAAAGGAATCATTACAAAGTGTTTAGACACTTTGTTTTCACCAACAGTTGTTGGAATTGAACTAACAGTTTAAAAACTGTTGGAACTGTTGGAAATAGTTTGTTGGTCTGTACCAACAGTTGTAGGGACATCTGTAACTGTTTTTGTAGAAAACTCAAAAGACAAAGATTTGCTTAGTGCATCGATATCAAATAACCACTCAGGATCATTACCTGCAACATTGATCCCATTCTCATTGAAAGACACATGCATACTCTCTTCTATGATCCTAGAAACATTGTTGAAGACTCTATATGCTTTGCTTTGAGTGGAGTATCCTACAAAGAATCCTTCTTCTGCTTTACTTTCAAACTTGCCTAATTGTGACTTGGTATTAAGGATAGTGCAGGGACATCCAAATTGTTTCAAAAAGTTGATTAATGGCTTTCTTTTAAGAAACAACTCATAAGGAGTTTTCCCTTTGGACTTGACAACTTGTACTCTATTCTGAACATAGCAAGCAGTGTTCACAGCTTCTGCCCAGAATGTCATTCGGAGCCTAGAATCAGCTAGCATTAATCTAGCAGCCTCTATTAAAGTCCTATTCCTTCTCTCAGCCACTCCATTCTGTTGTGGAGTCCTAGGAGCACTAAACTATCTTTCAATCCCTTTTTCTTCACAAAAATTGTTTAGTTCACAGTTCTTGAACTTAGAACCATTGTCAGACCTAATGACTTTCACCTTCAAATCAGATTGATTTTTAATTCTAAGAATAAGAGATTTAACTAACTCAGCAGTTTCATCCTTAGATCTAAGAAATTGAACCCAAGTAAATCTGGTGAAATCATCAACTATGACTAAACAATAAGCTTTCTTCCCTATATTGACCACATATGTAGGACCAAAAAGATCTATATGCAGTAATTGTAAAGGGGCAGAGATGGAAGAAACTTCTTTTGACTTAAAAGAAGTTTTGTGTTGCTTGCCTTTGAGGCATGCAATACAATGATCATCACATGAGAATTCCTTTTGGGGTAAACCTCTTACCAAACTGTTTTTAGCTAACAAATTCATGGTTATAAAGTTCATGTGACAAATCTTTCTATGCCAAATGGCAGACTCATCATGAGATTCCTTTGAGAGTAGACAACTTAAAACATTCTGTTGAGCAACACTTTGAGTATCCAAGCAGTATACATTATCCTTTCTTGGTGTTCTTAAAAGAATATCCTTTTCAGTTAACTTAAAATCTTTTGAAAGGATAATGCATTCAGTATCTGTGAACAATACTTTGTTCCTAATATCACAAATTTGAGACACACTCAACATATTGTACTTGAGTTGTTCAACAAAGAAAACATCATTAAAAGTAAGATTACCTGCATCTACAGCTCCCTTTGGATTACCTCCAAATGCTACATATCCTCCATTGATTCTTTTGAAATCCTTCAAGCAGTGTGGATTTCAAGTCATGTGCCTTGAGAATCTACTATCCACACGTCAGATTGCTCCTTTATTGGCCCTATGAATGCTCTGCACAAAATAAACTTAGTTAGTAGCAGGAAGTACCCAGGCCATGCAGGTATTGGGTACACCATTCATGTCATAATACTTAACCACAGATTAAGTTTTCTTAATTTCATCCTAGTTATATTTCTCTATTTTGTGTGAAGAGTATTTAGTGAGAACATGTGGTTTCCAACTGTTGTGATAACATGTGGCTTGATTTGACTTTCAGGTGGATTATCAGTTTTAGCCTCTTCAGAGACTATTTGTTTCTTCAATTTTACCCAAGCCAGACACACATCCTTTGATTTTGGCTTAACAGTTGGAGAACTGTTAGACTGTTTTCTGGTACTTGGTTTCTGGGTTCTATAGACTTGTGGGTTTTGATAACAGTTGTGAGCCAAGTGATTTCCTTTCCCACAAATGTAACATTTTTTGGTTTTGACTATAGGAAACCCATTTCTTTGTGCCCATAACTATTTTCTATTTCTTTGATTTCCCCTCACTGGTGCTAAAGGAGGAAACTTTTTCACACCATGTTGTTTGCATGTGGAGACAGGCACTTCTGTATGCCTTTTCACATGTTTGAATTTGGATTGTGATTTTGAAGATTCATTCTTTTGCTTTGCAACTGGAACTTCACCAACTTTCTTCTTTCCTTTGGTCTTAATGCTAACAGTTAAGGTTTTTGGGTGAAGACTGTTTGGGTTCTGTTTGGAACTGTTAGTGTAAAGGTGGGGACTGTTTTCAACAGTAGTGGAACTATTTATAGAACTAACAGTTTTGAATGGTTTTGGTTCACTGGTGGAGGGTTCAGAGGATGCTTTTACAAACATCACATGTTGTGAAGAAGTTTAGATGCTTTAGGTTCACAACAGATGTGATTTTCAATTGGAATGACTTCCTTTTTCTTCACAAATCCCTCATTCTTCTCATCAATTACCTCATACACAACTCCCTCATCTTCACTTTCAAGTTGTGGATCAGCTGACTTCAATTCTTCTTCTAATGGTTCATTAACATACCTTTCAGCTACATCAGTCATGGGAGTTATATAGTTATGATTGTATGGAGGTGGGGTCTATTTATAGCCTATGCCTGTTTTTACCTTGTTTGTGATATGTGATTTCAACATAGTTTCAAATTTAAGAGTTGAAGCTTTGAACATGCTCAAATCCATGTCCACACCATTCAGTTTCTTGGTTAACTCATCTATCTTACTCTCTTTATCACTCAACTACTCCTTAAGACTATCAATCTCTTCTTGAAGTTGCTCCTTCTCCCACTTATGATATTTTCTATCATAATCTATTTGCAGTTCATTAGACTGATAATCTTTGATTTTCTTTTCAAAGCTTTCAATGACAGCACTGGTTTCATACCTTCTTTCTTCCATTTTGCTTAGAGCAGCACAAACCTTTCTGTTGTGCTCTCTAAACCTTTTAACTATATCTCTACATTCACCAGGACATAGTTTAGAAGATACCTGAATATCTTCTGTTTCTGATGAATCTATGTTGATTGAGGAGTCAGTCAATGCCATCAATGCTTTGTTGTGAGTGGCTTGCTCTGCTTGATCACTCCAATCAAACCCATGACCTTCTTGTGAGACCAATGCTGATGAGGTGGGAGTTGAATTTTGACCTTGATGTTGGCCTTGTCCACCAGATCTGCATTCCCTGGCAAAGTGACCATGTTGTTGACATTTGAAACATCTTACCTTGGATTTATCAAATCCAGCCTGACCATCAGCCTTGAAGTTCATGTTCTGCCTTCCTGTTGTTTTGATGAATCTTTTTGCTCTTACAGTTAGCATAGCCATGTGCCACTTGAGATCCATCTCCTCAAGATCATCTGGATGCACTTGTTCAAGATCCTCATTTGTAAGAGTTGAATGTGCATGACTGGCTAAGAATGCTTCAAGCACTGCATCAAAAGTATTCACATCTACTCCAGTAACAGTACCTACACAACCATCAACAGAGTTAGTTAAAGAAAGATTTGAGTCCATACCTGAGGATGAAAGAAGAGCAGCATTGCGGCTAGGGGTCATAGACTTCCTTTTTCCCTCAATTTCCCCTTCAAACACAATCAAACTGTTGTAAAGATCATTTAATTCTATATCTTCCAGAGAATCCTTAGTTCTCCATTGTGCAGCATAAACTGTCCATTCATCACCTAAGGACCTGAGAAACTTTCTATTCATCTCATCTTGCTCTATTCTAACTTTTGCACTCTCAAGTTAACTTACCAGCATATAGAACCTATCAAAAATCTGAGTGATACTCTCATTCTTTCCACTAGAAAAGTTCTCATAAGCTTGTTTTAGAAGATTCCTTTGATTCCTTTTGGAACTTGCATTCCCTGCAAACCTTTTCTCTAAAGCATTCCACAATTCATGAGCATTCTCAAACTTCTTAAAGTGATGTTGATACTCATTTGGAATAGCAATCTGAAAAATGCTTAGAGCTTTCATCTCTAGCATCCTCTCTTTTTTTTCAGCATCTGTTTTTGGTGGTGGTTTCTTCCTTGGTTTCTTCCAAACAGCATAGTCCGTTAATTGAATATGCTGCTTGATTCTCAGTTTCCACATCTCAAAATCTGTTGGTTTGAACATGGGAACACGAATGTTTGACCCAGATCCAGTGTTATCAGAAGATCCACCATACTCCATTGCAATTAAGAGATTTAAAACTCACAATATAACTTTAGAAAGACTTTAAAAACACTAAAACACAGCAGATCGGTGAAAAACCTTCAACTGGTGATCAAAGGAACCTTAATGTTAAGGCTCTGATACCACTTGTCATGATCGAATATAACCAAAATCAATAACAAGAATTATCTTTTGAATTTAAATCAGAGTTGTATAAAAGACAATATTTGAGTTTGATCACAATCAACTAAGAAGTTGTGGAATCACACTTAATTGATTTAATAAATGTTTTAATCACAAGAACAATTTAATAGATTCAAAGAATAACTTCAACAAACGATGTTTATTAATAATCAAGGATGATTACAATATTCACTTACACCTCCAATCTAACTCTTTTGTTAGACGAAGAACACACTTTGTTCTTAGGTTTCAAAGAAACTTGGAGGCTAATACACTTTCTGAAAACTAAAAACAATATGAATTAGTGTAAACTCTGACAGAGTTGAATTACAAAACTATCGATTTTTAAAAATATTCTAAATGAAGTATTTATAAACTCTTGATCTTCCTTAAATAGTTGAAGTTTGGCTAATCTTCTATCTTTCACGATAATCTTGATAATCTTCCAACTTGATAAGATATCCTTCAAATCCACAAAGATAGTAGTTTCCATGAATAGCTCAACAGAAACTGTTTGTTGAATAAATAGTTCTGAGTTTCTTCTAACAGTCTTCTCTTCAATGTCTTCTAACAGTTGTTATGATTAAACTAACAGTTCTGAACTTTTTGTACTAACAGTTGTACCACTCACAACAACTGTTAGTCACAACTGTTTTCACACAACAATGTAACAGTTTGGACCTGTTTTCTCAAAAATTTCTCTAGCAGTTTTGCCTTTCGATATCCAACAGTTTTAATCACTAAGCCAATTTCCCAACAAAAGGTTTGATCTTATCCTCTGGAAAAAGAGAAAGATACCTCAAATAGACGAAGATCTTGAAGATTTGTTCAACAACTAAGTAAGGCTGGCAATCCCACACTTGGTAAAGTCAAATCAAATAGAAGCATGGTGTTGTTTAAAGTACAAGCATGGAAAGGGAAAGAAACTTCTACACGACAGTAGATGTGGGTTTTAATATTTTATATTGTGAGCGAGTTGCACTTTTGTAGAAAGGTAAAATTAGTTTTATCTAACAATTGATTAAAGTAACTTTACTTTTCACCCACTAACTTTACAATTAAAATATTATATTTCCACATCCTCTCTGTCTCCTTCCTTCATGCAACCGGATACGCCAAGATTTCTATATATACTCATGCATGGTGGACATGCAAAACACAACACAGTGAAGTCTCTACTCCACAGAAAGAAAATCTCATCAGTTGAGAAATTCGTAGAGTTTAAGCATTGTGTAAAATCAAACTTGTTCATGTGTTGAACACTCTATATATATTAGTTGTTTTAGAGTTAGCTTGTCTATGTGTTGGACAAATAGATTTCCACCTTTTATTGTACTTAGAATTTCCGCTTCTAATACATGTAATTCTTGATTCAAAATCAATAAGAATTATATAAATGTATATCGGTGTGTCTTTAAATTTTAAAAGCTAAAGTTTGTATTTAACCCCCCCCCCCTTCTACAAACATTTGTTGTTGTGTACTAAATCTGTGACTAATAACTGGTATCAGAGCAGGTTAGATAATCAATATCTAGATCTGGTTTGCTTACTCTACAACTGCTTCTACCCCTCTCAAAGTGGCCTCATCATCAAACAACATGAATATCTCAAACACTGGGTCTTTAACAAGATGTCAAATGTTTGATGCAGAAAATTTCTCCATGTGGAAAAGTAGAGCACATCTTTTCTTATCCACCCTTGATATCCAAATGCTTGAAATAGTCACTGATGGTCCTTATGTTCCAACATCAGTGTTATCCATTCCATCAGAATCTGAAGTTCAAACCTCCACAACAGAAAGAATCATAACCAAACCCATGCATCTGTGGATAGATGAAGATAAGAGGTTGGTTAGCCTAGATGTTAAGGCTAGATCAGTTCTTTTTTCTGCACTATCCAATGAGATCTATCATCAAGTGATTAACTGTACTTCTGCTAAAGAGATGTTAGATACACTCATAGTTACATATGAAGGGACTGAAGAGGTGAAGGAGAACAAGAAGCTCCTCCTTAACAGAGAGTATGAATTCTTCTTTGCTTAGAAAGGTGAGAGTCTTACACAGACATACACCAGCTTCAACTGCCTAGTTAATGACTTGAAGAGGGCAGACATAACCAAGAGCAACTTTGTTTTGGTGAACAAGTTTCTAGACTCCCTCCCTGAAACATGGGATCACTTTGTCACTGTTCTAAGACATAGTGAGAAAATAAAGGGAATGTCTCTGGTTGCTCTCTATGGTAACTTACTAAACCATGAGCAATCAGTCAAGCAAAGGAAGTTATCATCCAAGGAGATGAAGGAGGTCGTGAAAGCTGCACCAACTGCCCTTGTATCAAGAGATATAAAGATGTGAAGCTTTGTAGCTATTGATTCTGGTTCTAATGAAGAAGGAGATGAAGAGGAGAGTGCTGGAGAAAGTGATGAGGAGAATGATTGTGAGGAGAATAACTTGGAGGAGTTAGTTGAAGAAGTAGCTATGCTGGTTAAGAAGTTCAAACCTTTCAAGAAGGGAAAGGGTGTCAAGAGGTTCAGCAAGAGGCCATCAAAGTTTATCAAGTCCAAATCTACATTTGATGCCTCCACAGTAGAGTGTTATAAGTGTGACAAGATTGGCCACATAGCCAGTGACTGGAAGCTACAAACAAGCAACCAACAACAACAAGCATAAACAAACACCAACAGATCAAACAAATAGATCTCAAACATATCAAACCATTATAAACCAATCCAACATCTAGAGGAACGGCGGTTCTGCAGAACCTGCAACCGATGCGGGCCAAAGCAAAGGTTTACCGTTAGCTATTTGCTACTTGGTACAATTAAACCCCTTCTGCTGCAACAAATGCATAGAAGATCAAGAACTATGCAACCAATAGCATATAGCCCAGCCCAATAACATATGATAGCTGAACTCTTACCATGTACGCATATCGTTAACCATACGTACAGGTCTCACCACGTGCACATATAATTAACCATGTACACTGGTCGCCGAACAATCCAAGAGATCTCCAACAACAAGCAACAATCAACTACCAACAATATCAGTCAACATAGTCTAACAACATATACCAGACTAGGAAATTAATCATGGCAAATCAGACTAAACAGTCTATCATGGCAATTCAATCATATGAATATCTTAAACCACATAACCATAAATGTTACCACCAACACCACTCGTGAGTACATTTCCACTCACCTCAGTCCTCAATCATGTTTGCTCAGTTGTCTAATATCACTGAGTCTTCGCAGTTCCTAAGAACATAACAAATTTAAAGTGATAACCTAACATGTCCAATATGAACACAAAGCAAAAAACAAAAAACTTTCTGAAATAGCCCTAGTCGCACCGTAACCATCATCTGCGTCGGGCCGCGACGCAATCGGATTTCGGTATCGGATTTGGGTTTATCGTTTTCAAGTTCCGGATTCAGAGTACCGGATTTAAGTGTCGGATTCATCTATCGGATTTCAAAGTATAGGAATTCAAAGTGTAGGATTTCAAACTATAGGATTTCAAAACTGGAGGATTTCGAGTCTTATCGGTTTTGAGATATCGGTTTTTCTCATCATCTTCCCCAACACAAAATCTGTCAACCTCAAACTCCATAGACAAAATCCAGATTTAACAAAACATACCAAAAACATATACCAATATCTATAAACATGATTCCATGAATCAAGAACATCTTTTTAAACACATAAATCATTACAACATTACCATAGGTGTAGCCTTCTTAACCAAAGAGGCTCTACACTTTGTGATTCCATTTATCGTTTCATTAAATCCATTGCACATCTAGATCATTGCTACTACGAATTAGGGGGATTCTTTCTAAGTGAACACTCTTTACCCATCATATTAGTTACTTCGTGAATTTCTCGTTCTCTTGTTTGGTTATTGCGTCGTATTCGCTTTATTTTCAGTTATTATTTTAAAATGTAAAATCTTGTTTTCAAAAGACTAAGAATTAACTAATATCATAGTAGTGAAGTTTAACAACTGTTCCCTGTGATCGACAACCCGGTCTTATCTTAGCTATACTGACAAACGAATGGTACACTGCCATCTTGTGAGTTAGCCATATCTAGTTTAAAACCAAACGAATCACTCACATTTTTACACCTTTTGCTAACCACGCATCAAGAAGGTTTTCACAAAAAACACACACCAACACCGTTTCCTTTTTTGTAAATAATGAGTAGGTGGTTTTCAAAATGGTCATATACACACACACACATACACAATCATTTATTAAAACCAAGCAGGAGGTGGTTTTCCACTTCTCATCTATATTTATCTACAATTACATGCATATATACATAACATTCTAACATACATACATACTTGCGTATTTACACATAATTACATACATAACTCCATGAGTACATACACATACTTAATTCCATCAGTGACTTATATATATTTTTACACATAATATATTTATTTTCAATTAATCACTTTAAATCAAATAACTTAATTAACCATATACTTAAATAAACGCATTTAATCACGTACCGCCAACCCGCTAATCTACTAGCCCAGGTTTGCAGGTGTTACAAATCTCTCCTCCTTAAGAGGATTCCATCATCGGAATCTCATGGCACACATCAAACGGAAGTCTTAACTCTCCATATTCATTTCTGGTTGTCAAGTCAATTGTAATTCCTATATGCGTTTCCATCTTACCATCACACCGAATTCCATTTCTACATATCTTTGTCATCTTATAATCACAAGAGGTCAACAAATCTTCTCTTTCAAATATCTTTTTCAACTAAGCATATAACTCATTGACTTGATAAATTTGTCGTTCAACTCATTTTCTTTTACATTTACACATTTAGACAATATCAACACATCTCTTGAATACTTGTTCACATTTACCTGTTTATCGAATCAAAAAAATTCACATGTTGCTTCATTCTTGCCTTCAACTATCATGTCAAAACACTACCATGATACTCACATAACAACACATAACTAATACTTTTGTGGCATTATACAATTTTTAGCTCTTCCAAGTGCATTGGTAGTTTAGTTTCGTAAGTCCTTGTCAAAATAAATCTCCAATTTCAAGCAAGGGCATAAAAACACAAGGGTCCATAAGTCTTCATTCCACATGTTTTGGCAATTAATTCTTCTTTTCTCTTCCTTATATTTGATAATTTCAATAATTAGTCCATCAACTTCCAACAAGGGCAATTTCAGTTCTATCCACCAAATCAAGTATACTTCAACTCGCATAATTCCAAGCTTATCATCATAAAGTCCCTCGTATTTCAAAATGTCTAACATCAATTTATCTCTCCGAGGTAATTTTAAATCTCTCATTCACATTCTTTAATTCATTCTGAACATTGTCTCTGCCATATGTTCAACTCATCTGTATATACGTATTCGCTATTCCTGTTTAATAATCAACATTTTCCACATAGACAATAAAAACACATCTGCTGCAACCTCCAAGTCATGGGTTAAATCATTCCTCTTAGGAATCTTTATCTATCGCAGGACATAAACCATTCCTCCAATTCCATAGCATAACATCATATATATCGATCCAACAAATACAATATCTCAACGTAACATATATCTCTTCAAATTTATCAATAATCATCATATATTATCTTTACTCATTAGGTTTAACAATAACTCGTAATCTCACTTATCTCTTTATCCAAACATCTCTGGGTATCACAAAATCATTCAATTTCTATACTTGTTCACTTTCTTCCTCTTTCCTTGTTCTTTGCACAAACATAAACATAAAAATACACATATACAAAAACCGTTCGCAAAGCATATCTTACAACACATAACATAGCATGCAATTCAACTAATCTGAAAACATTTTTCTTTAGTATCTGATACCCAATTCACATCATTTCAAATATCATATACGTACCATCAAATCATTTTCTGACAAATAGCATCGGATAATTTCACGATTTAGATAACATAATATCAACTAACTCTACTTCTAGAGAATCATTCTCTTCAGAGGTAAGCATACACACTTAGCACACATAGGCATCAAACATCAATAATTAACCCTTAAGTTTAATAAACACACGTACAGATATATAAAAGTTATCAAAACATACCTGTTTCATCATCGTCAATATTAGCATCGTCGTCAGTCATCATATCAAAAGTTCTACCCTCTAGCACAGAAGGGTTCTTTCTCTTTCGTCCATCTGCTGACGAGGATCCCCCACCTGCATCCACTCCTGACCCTGACCCCATTTTCCTTTCCTCAGTACATTCATTTGTACGATGACCCTCTCTCTAACAATTCCAACACACACTCCGAGGGAAACCACATTCCTTGATCTCATGTCCGAACAATCCACATCGAATGCAACACAAAGTCTAAGGCATGCAAGGCTCCGTATGAACAAATCTACACCGGTGGCACCATTGCAAACTTTGTTTAGACCCACCTGTCATAGGTCTCTTATTTTGATTCTTCCGTTTCTGGCCACTCTGCCCACTCTGTCTTTGCTGATCATTAACATGTTCAAACCTTGATTTCTGCTACGAAATACATTCTCTATTCATTTTATCCCTTGCCTTTCCATCACCCTCAGCCGACTTGGCTAAAGTAAACGGTTGTGATAATGTATTCGCCCATCTGGTAGTACTTCGATATTCTGGAAGCAAAGCTCCCACAAAATGTTGTATCTTTGATGCCTCATCAGGCACCCAATGTTTCACAAACCGTAGTCTCTCATTGAATTGTTTAATCAAATCGTCTACTGTCTTGTCTCTTGTCATCTTCAAATCCATAAACTCTTTCTTAATTTTCGCAATCTCAAATGAGCTACAATATTTTTCACACAACTTCTCCTGAAATTGATTCCAAGTGATACTCTCCTGTTGTTCCTCGGTAAAATGTCCGGTTATTGAATCCCACCATACCATTGCATCAACTTTAAGCATACGAGTCACAAATTTAACTCTAGATTTATCCTCACAATTGCACCCATCAAGAGCCTATACCATTTCTCCCAACCAATTCAAAGTCACATTCAGATCAGTTTTCCCGTGATATTTCGATGGTTTACAATCCAAAAATTGTTTGTACGAACAAGGTTGTTTAAATCCCGGATATCCAAAAGGATAATCTCCCTGTAAGGTGGGAGGATTGAAAAATAACGGTTGCGTCACTTGCGTTACTGGAGGAAGCGGAATGATAACCGGAAAGGTAGTAGATTGGGTAGTAACAGTTGTCAGTATCTGTGATGACATATTCTGATTAATCCTCTCTTTTCCGATACCACGAACTATATGTCTAAGTTCCTGAAGTTCATTTTCTAACTTGTGAATATATTCATCTCGAACATTTTCCTGTTCATATCTTGAAGTACCTACACATTTTGTTCTATCCACAGTATCAATCACTGAAGTCTCAACCACCGTTAGGGTCATAGGAGGATTAGCAGGGGTATCTTTGTCAGCCATATCTATACAATCACATCACCTCACAATCTCATTAGATAAATCGTTAGTACACAACATACTAACTAACACACAGCTTCACCAATTCACTCTAATTCACCCAAGGAAAGTTTGACCCAACACGAGCCAAGACTTGGGAATGCAACACTCTAGCCGTGCCTGCATCGCCAAACCTAGGCTCCGATACCAACTTGTAACACCGTAAATTCTCAAGCAATTTTTTTTAAATTGCTGCGGAAGCGTATTCTAATTTCATTTAAACAAACACCCATAAAGTACAAAGTACTATTCATAAACATTACATCAAGTTGTGTTACAAAATATTTATAAAACACGGCTCGTCTCTTCTCAAAACATAACATCAGAGCGTTAGTCAAATTCCCCTTTCCCACAAACAAGCTAAACAGCCAAACCTGCAAAAAGCAATCAACCGAGGGGAATTACCACAAAGCTAAGTGAATGGAAGCTACAAACAAGCAACCAACAACAACAAGCATAAACAAACACCATCGGATCAAACAAACAGATCTCAAACATATCAAACCATCACAAACCAATCCAACCTCTAGATGAACGGCGGTTCTGCAGAACCTGCAACCGATGCGGGCCAAAGCAAAGGTTTACCGCTAGCTATTTGCTACTTGGTACAGTTAAACCCCTTCTATTGCAACAAATGCATAGAAGATCAAGAACTATGCAACCAATAGCAGATAGCCCAGCCCAATAACATACGATAGCTGACCTCTAACCATGTACGCATATCGTTTACCATTCATACATGTCTCACCACTTGCACATATAATTAACCATGTACCTTGGTCGCCGAACAATCCAAGAGATCTCCAACAACAAGCAACAATCAACTACCAACAATATCAGTCAACACAGTCTAACAACATATACCAGACTAGGCAGTCTATCATGGCAAATCAGACTAAACAGTCTATCATGGAAATTCAAGCATATGAATATCTTAAACCACATAACTATAAATGTTACCACCAACACCACTCGTGAGTACACTTCCACTCACCTCAGTCCTCAATCACATTTGCTTAGTTGTCTAATATCACTGAGTCTTCGCAGTTCCTGAGAACATAACAAATTTAAAATCAGTCTCTAATTCATAAATTTATCTATCTACATATATTTATATCTCTTTTACTTGTAAACAACTTAATATAATCATATAAGTGATAACCCAACATTTCCAACATGAACACAAAGCAAAAACAAAAAACTTTCTCAAATAGCCCCGGTCGCGCCGTGACCATTATCTGCGTCAGGCCGCGACGCAATCGGATTTGGGTTTATCTTTTTCAAGTTCCGGATTCAGAGTACCGGATTTAAGTGTCGGATTAATCTATCGGATTTCAAAGTATAGGATTTCAAAGTGTAGGAGTTCAAAGTGTAGGATTTCAAACCATAGGATTTCAAAACTGGAGGATTTCGAGTCTTATCAGTTTTGAGATATCGGTTTTTCTCATCATCTTCCCCAACACAAAATCTGTCAACCTCAACCTCCATAGACAAAATTCAGATTTAACAAAACATACCAAAAACATATACCAACATCTATAAACATGATTCCATGAATCAAGAACATCTTTTTAAACACATAAGTCATTACAACATGCAAAACCCACTTAACCAAGATCCTTCAAAAAAACATTCATGGTGTTTCTTCATGCTTACATGGAACTTAACAGAAAATATATCAAAAATGATTCTAAACATATCATGAACTTAATCTAACCTTGATTTTGATTTAAGAATCAACAAATCTTCACTTCAAATATTCAAGTTGCAACCTCTCTTCAAGTTTTCCTTCAACAGAAGGTTTTCACACAAAACAACACCAACACCTTTTCCTTTTTTGTAAATAATGAGTAGGTGGTTTTCTAAATGGTCATATACACACACACGTACACAATCATTTATTAAAATCAACCAGGAGGTGGTTTTCCACTTCTTATCTATATTTATCCACAATTACATGCATATATACATAACATGCTAACATACATACATACATGCGTATTTACACATAAAATTACATACATAACTCCATGAGTACATACACATACTTAGTTCCATCAGTGACTTATATATATTTTTACACATAATATATTGATTTTCAATTAATCACTTTAAATCAAATAACTTAATTAACCATATATTTAAATAAACGCATTTAATTACGTACCGCCAACCCGCTAATCTACTAGCCCAGGTTTGCAGGTGTTACGTTAAGCAAATAACAATCTTAAATGATGAGCTAGCAAATCAAAAGATACTTAATGAGATCTTAATAAAAAAACTAGTGAAGCAACCAAAAAGTTTAATGACCTCCAAAAAGTAGTAAAGTCTTTGTGTGTATCTGCTGAAAAGACCACTTAGTGTGTCATGGAGCAGATACCCAAACAAGTTCAAGCTATTATTTGTGGAAATTACTCTAAGGCTGCAAACTATGTTGATTCTAATAAGAACCTTAATATCTTAGACAAAGCTGACATTTTGCCACAGACTTTTCACAAGACTGTTAAACGCAAAAGTGTGTTCACAAATAAATTTGTTAGAAGTAAAAGTTCCCACTTAAAAGAATCAATTATTCCTTCTGTTGAATCATCCTCTAGTAAGGTTTCAGAATATAAAAAATACTTAGAATACAAAGTCAAAGGATGTGAGTAAAGGAAAGAAATCATTGGTTAAGACCTTAGAGACATTATGTTGTCAAACCTTGAAAAGAGATGACTTAAATCTTAGTATTTCACAAACTGAAGAATCATTAGCTAATACTACCTTATCAACTGATAGGTTAGTAGATGATAGATGCTCGGGTGATGACTTGTCAGCTGATCATAGCTCATCTTTTAAATAATCAGTTGATCTATAAGTAATCAACTCTCTTTCAATTGAAGAAACTATGAGTAAAAAGAATGATGTTCACAATGTTCCCATTTCTGTCACTCCAAAGATTGGTCAAAAACTTTCTAAATACAAAGATCTATCCAAGGTGCCTGTAAATAATGACCTAAGAAATTTACAGGATAAGCATCATAAGCTGAATGGTCAAGTTAGTCAAATGATGACTGCTAATTGTTAAATGACTAATAAGAAAACTCATAGGCATTCAAACAATGTTGTTCAATGCTCCAAGGCCACAAAATCTCAAAAATGTTATAAATATGGAAGTAAAGAACATAAGGCACTTGAATGCTCTTTAGAAGGGAATTCAAGACAATGGACTTGTAATGATAACATAGTTGTTCCTCTCATACATAAGAAACCTGAAATGAAGTGGAAAGCTAGGTGCATTCCACAGGGATCCACTAAGTAGTGGATTCCTACTTGTGTCAATAACTCTTCTTTCATTCAATCTGTGTAGGGTGTTGGTTCATGGTTTCTTAACAGTGGATGTTCAAGAACTATGACAGGTAACAAGGCTTTGCTCAGTAACTATAAGAAAGAGAAAGGTCCAAGGGTGACTTTTGGTGACAACAATCATGGGCAAACAAAAGGCTATGGTGAACTTCATAATGGGAACCTCAAACTGTTCAAAGTTTCATATGTCAAAGAGTTGAAATACAATCTCATAAGCATAAGTCAATTGTGTGATGGAGATAATGAAGTCCACTTCACAAAGACAGGAGGCTCCATAATAAATAAAGAAGGTAATACAGTTTTAAGTTGTAGGAGAACCTAGGATGTGTATACACTTGACATGTCCTCTGGTGACCCTTCAAAGGAAACATGTTTGTACTCCAAAAATAATGAGGATACAAATTGGTTGTGGCACAAGAGGCTTTCCTGTTAGACTATGCCCACTGACAGACACATGAGTTGGTGTCATGGCTTATGAATCAAGGGCCTATGGGGTCACATGCCAAGTATCGATTCCGGCATCACGGATGGTCTAATGAGAGAGAAAACCAGAAACTGGTTCTGGTGGGCCAAGGCACGCCCGTGCCGTTATGAGGTAAGGTCGTGCCCTAAGGGTGTGACTTGGGCGTGGCAGGTGGCTAGGTACGCCCGTGCCACTGAGAGGCACGCCCGTGCCCTATGCCCAATGGACAGGCATGAGCCCAAGTTAGGCGTGACTTGGGCGTGGCCTCTTGGGCTGGCATGCCCGTACCTTGTAAGGCACGGCCATGCCTTATGCAGTAACAACCACTTAACTAGGCTTTCAAAGCTAGTTAAATGTGATGTTTATTGCCATTACTCTAGTAACTGAATATGACATTAGTATGCACAAATTTGAACATATTTTTGAGTTCTATATAAGTGTCATGAAGCTAATTTGGTCATGTTCCAAGAATTGGTTTTACTAGAATATACAAATTGCATATACACAACTCTCTCAAGCACTAGAAGTACTAAGGCTATGGTATTCTTGTGTTGATCATCTTGGTGGTGTTTAGATAGGCTTATCTAACACTCTAGCAAGTGGGAGGCGATAGTAACTTGGTGTGGACTTCGATAGAACCGTGCAGCCAATAGCAGATAGCCCAGCCCAAAACATGCGATAGCTGACCCCCAACTATGCACGCATATAATTAACCATGCGTACAGGTCTCGCCACGTGCACACATAATTAACCATGTGCACTAGCCACGCAACAATCCAAACAATCCCAACCAACAACAACAATCAACGAATCACATTTACACAGTCTATCAACACATACCAAATAACACATTCCATACTAGCAATTCAACTTAAACAATTCATCATGGCATCTTAGACTAAACAGTCTATCAAAGCATCTCAGACTAAGCAGTCTAGCAAGGCAACTCAGACTAAACAATCTAGCAAGGCAACTCAGACTAAACAGTCTATCATGGCAACTTAGACTAAACAGTCTAACATGGCAACTCAGACTAAACAGTCTAGCAAGGCAACTCAAGACTAAACAGTCTATCATGTCATCTCAAAACATGTAACCACAAATGTTACCGCCATCACCACTCGTGAGTACACTTCCACTCACCTCAGTCCACATTCCCGTCTGCTCAGTTGTCTAATATCACTGAGTCTTTGCAAATCCTGAGAACACAACAAACCGAAGTCAATATCTGATAAATATATATCCATAATATACATTTACATCTCTATATAACTTGTAAACAACATACAATAATCATACAAACAATAACCCATCTCTTCCTATACGAATACATAGCAAAAATACACAAAATTCTCAAAAATGGTCTGTCACGCCGCGACCAAACCAAGTATCGCGCCGCGACCCTACTCGGATTTCAAAACCGAGAACAAACAATCGGATTTCACTTAGAATCGGATTTGGGTGCGGATTTCAGTGTTTGGTCTTCACAAGTCTCGGATTTATGGTTGGATTTCACTAACTTTCGGATTTCCAAGTCGGTTTGTTGTCTCAATCGGATTATCACAATCCGAGAACTCAAGAACCGGTTTTTATGAATGTCGCGCCGTGACCCCTATGCGTCGCGCCGCGACGCGTCGCGATCCTGCCTCCTTCCGTCTTGAACTATCGGATTTCCAGCTAACTTCTCTTATATATTTATTTTCCAATTTCCATTTTGTCCATCAAAAACAATTCTAATACATAGGAAACTTCATGTAACATCACAATAAACATGTATAACTTATCAAATCCAATTAAAATCCATTATCCATCAAAACCCATAAATCAAGTTTTGAGCTTTAAGCTCCTATCACGGTAGTTCATCATTCTAGCATGTATTTCAACATATAAACACATCAAAACAATCTGTAATATCATATGAACACATACCAATCTTCAGTTTGAATTACAAATCACCAAATCTTCTTCTTGAAAATCCAAGTTTCTTGTTGCTAGATTTCTTCAACAAGAGGTTTAGCAAACACACACACACTTTCACCTTTACTATGTGTTGGTGACTTTAAACCCCACGTATACATTCTTCACTTTTATTCAAGTAGGAGGTGGCCAACCTTAACTCTAAAATCCTATTCTTTTCTTTCATTCAATAAACATCCATGCATACATACTACACATACATACATGTCATACATACATGACATACATATCTTTTTCTTCTTTTAATTCTTTATACACCAGTAACACAAATATATATTCATAAATATATTTTCAACTTTATCCAACTCTAAATCAATTAATCACATAGACAACTTACGCAAAATAAATACGAAATCACATGCCGTTAGCCCGCTAATCAACTAGCCCGGGTTTGCGGATGTTACAGATAAGAATACGACCCTTGTGGCATCGACCCTTGTGGCATCGACCCTTGTAGAACAGATCCTTGTGGATAGGGTCCCTGAGGAAACAACGGATAGTAGAAAGGTTGTGTCATCGGTTGAGATAGAGGTGGTATCGGCATTGACATTGGAGGAACCTCTACCAATATAGTCACTGCTGAGATAGGTGGTATCGCAACAGTAGTTGATTTTACAGGAATAACTGGTGGTTGTGCTGCAGGAGCCTGCCTCTGTTGCTCTAGCTATTTTCTCAGGTCTTGCAATTCACCCTCCAGTTGGAAGATGTATTCATCTCTTTCATCATCCGCTGTACCAGATGTACCAGCGTTGCTTGGAATCTCAACTGTTGCAGTAGGGACCTCAGTAGTAGTTGGGATAGTAGGGGTACCGGTCGAGAAATCACGTCCAGCCATTGTTATCTGTAACAATCACATCATCTCACGATTTTATAGATAAATCCGTTAGTACACAACATACTAACTCCACCACACTCCAATTCACCCCAATCCCACACCCAAGGAGTAATCGACCTACCACGAGCCAAGATTTGGGAATTTAACACTTCCACTGTGCCTACACTGCCAAACCAAGGCTCTGATACCAAACTTGTAACACCGTATTTTTAACCCAAAAATTTTCACTTTTTATTACACTACGGAAGCGATTAATCAAGTAATTACAACTCATTACAAACCATTGTTTACAAAATATCAGTATTACAAAACCGGGCTCGTCACAAATAATCTATCAGAGTCCTAGGTGATTACTCCCCAAGCTAACCACTCTCAGCCGAGCCGCTGACTTACCAAAACCTATAAAAGAGTGAGAGGTGAGGGATTAGCACAAAGCTAAGTGAATGGAGTAACACACAACAGATATATCAGCCTGAACCGCATGATATCAACAACCACAAATAAGCACCCTAAGACCGATGGTTCTGTAGGAACCTATAACCAATGCCGGCCAAATCAAAGGTTTGCCGATAGTCCATTTACTATCCTCACACAGTATTATCCTCTAGTAGCAACAAATGCATCCCAAGGTCCTAATACTGCTTAGCCAATAGCAAATGAACCCAGCCCATAAGCCCAGTCGAAAACTGACTTCCCTTCTAACATGTATACATATCACAGAATACAACAATTAACATCCAATAGTTAATTAACCAACAGATAAACAATCTATCCAACAATAGTTGCAACCAAACCAGTACAACTAATATCACCCGTGAGCAAAACATCCACTCACCTCTGGTTCTCAGCTATACCACTCAGTGATCTAATGTTACTGAGCCTTGTCTATTCCTGAGAACACATAACAAACTGAAATCAATATCCAATTCATAAATATATATATCAATCATATATTTATATCCATTTAATCAAACATAAACATGTAGGATTCACATATGAATACACATATATCACATAGCATTAAACAATGCAAATCAACAAGTCAAAACTATCGGATTTCATGATGAATTCGATACTACCATCGGATTTACTCCAAATCCGCAACCCTTCATCAGATTTCAAACAATCCGATACATCTATCGGATTTCACTTGGCACCCACAATCGGATTTCGTACTTGGGAATCCACCATCGGTTTCAAACACTCGGTTTACATAGGTATCCGATTCTAAGTATCGGATTTCACTTGTTTCGGATTTCAACATCCAGTTTCCAAAGTCTCGGTTTTCATGATAATCATCAAAATCCGCCATCTTCAAAGTTCCATCAATCCGACAACTTCAAACTTGTATACATCTCATTTCCAGATTATACAATTCATATACATGTTCATAGAAATACATATAAACATGTTTAAACATGCAAGCATGCATATTAAACACCATAAAAACACCAAGAACACTAAATCCGACAACTTCATTTGAAGTTCATATCAAAACCCACTTAGAACCGTAGCATGTTAATACTATACGAAGCATGCTAACTAGCATCACGTTTTAAGAAGCATAGAAGAATCAACAACCTTTAGCTGAATCACACAATATCAAGAAATCACAATCCGGTTGATTCTTATTTGTTTTCCTTGCTCTCGGTTTACACACACAATACACACACATACAATTGCTTCAAAGTGAAGAATTACAAGTGAAACCCACGTATATACTTTTGTAAGCATGAGGTGGCACAATTAGGATCCATTAAGTAATACTTTTGGGCATAGTTACTCAGTTTACACAGATTAAGTAAGACTTAGAGATGCTTAGATAAGTAACACACGATTTTCAACACTTATAAATTAACACTAACTAAATTACCACTTATTCTAATCTAAAAATTAAGCATACCTAGTTTGGATATTAGGAAATTGAACCTTGCTTCATCCAATGGTTTTGTGAACAAATCTGCAAGTTGCAAATCAGTGTTGTAGTGTAGAGTTACCTTCTTCTTTTGCACATTATCTCTGAGAAAATGATGTCTGATTTCAATATACTTTGTCTTTGAATGCATGACTGGATTATTTGAGATGAAGATTGAACTTGTATTGTCACACGGAATTGGGGTGTCTTCAAACTTCACATCATAGTCAAGTAGTTGATTTTGTAACCACAAAATTTGAGCACAACAGCTTCCTGCAGCAATGTATTTTGCCTCTACAGTAGATGTTGACACTGAATTCTGTTTCTTACTAGACCAACTAATCAATCTTCCTCCTAGAAGTTGACAACCACCTGAAATATTTTTTCTGTCTTATGTACACCCTGCAAAATCAGAATATCCAACTAACTCAAAATCTGAGTCTTTGGGGCACCAAAGACCAAGATTAGGAGTTCCTTTGAGATATCTGAATATTCTCTTAACAGCAGCAAGATGTGATTCCTTTGGATCTGCTTGATATCTTGCACAGAGACATGTTGAATACATTATATCTGTTCTACTTGCAGTGAGGTATAAAAGTGACCCAATCATTCCTCTATAAGTAGTAATGTTCACTGATTTGCCATCAATGTCCTTTCCTAACTTGATAGAAGTAGACATAGGTGTTTTCATTGAAGAACAATTTTCAAAATCAAACTTTTTGAGTAAATCTTTGACATACTTTGTTTGATGAATGAAAATACCATCAACCTCTTATTTAATTCGCAAACCAAGAAAATAGTTTAATTCACCCATCATGCTCTTCTGATAGTTATCAGACATGAGTTTAGAAAACTTTTTGCATAGATCCAAATTAGTAGACCAAAATATTATATCATCTACATATATCTGCACAAGTATCACATCACCTTTGTACTTCCTTATAAACAAAGTGCTATCAATGCATCCTTTTGTAAAATCTTTGTTAATGAGAAAAGAAGAGAGGGTATCATACCAGGCTCTTGGAGCTTGCTTAAGACCATATAAAGCTTTGTTTAGAAAGAATACATGATCAGGAAAGCTTCACTCCTCAAAACCAGGAGGTTGTTTTACATACACCTCTTCTTTTAGATCTCCATTCAGAAATGCACTCTTCACATCGATTTGGAATACTTTGAAGTTCTTGAAGGCAGCATAGGCTAGGAACAGTCTGATAGCTTCCAATCTTGCAACAGTGGCAAAGGTTTCATCAAAATCAATACCTTCTTCTTGGCAGTACCCCTGTGCCACTAGCCTTGCTTTGTTTCTAATGATTTGCCCATTTTCATCTAGCTTATTTCTGAACACCCACTTTGTTCCAATGATGGTTTTATCCTTTGGTTTGGGTACCAAAGTCCATACATTATTTCTTTTGAATTCTGCCAGTTCCTCTTGCATGGCAGTCACCCACTGGGGATCATTGAGAGCTTCATCAACCTTCTTTGGTTCAATCATTGAGACAAATCTAGAATATAAACAAATGTTGCAAGATTTTGATCTTGTTCTGACTGGATCATCTATATTGCCTATCACCAGATTATGAGGATGGTACTTGTGATCTTTGAAGGCTTTTTGGATCTCTTGGGAGTTGGGATTCATTTGGATTTAGGGAGACGAAGTTATATGTTGACTATCAGCAGTGGAAATGAGTTCATTTTGAGTGGCTGATATAACTTCATTGTTACAATCTATCGGTATCTCTACTGAAGAGGGAATGTGTGATATGGAATTAGAATCCAACGATGTTGAGTCATTTTCCACATGATTCAGGAGAGGTATAGGATTGGATAAGGATGGTTACATATGGTTAAAGATTTGAATAGGAACAGGTTCATCTACATCATGAGCAATTGGTGGAGAGGGATTGGCTTGCTCTAGAATATCTTTTCCAGTTTGCATGAGATCATTAAATTCTTCACCTGAAACATGATTAGAAGAACAGTAAGCAACAAAGTCATTTTCATTAAAACTTACATTGATGGATTCTTCTATGACTTTGGTTCTGAGGTTGTATACTCTGTATCCTTTGGAAATCATTGAGTAACCTACAAACACTCCTTCATCAGCTTTTGGAGCAAACTTCTGCAATTGATCCTTTTGATTGAGTATGAAACATTGACAACCAAAAATGTGCAGAAAGCTGATGATTGGCTTCCTTCCCTTGAGCACTTCATATGGAGTTTTATTGTGCCTCTTGATAATGAGGGACCTGTTCTGTGTGAAACATGCACAACTTACAGCCTCATCCCAGAATTTAAAAGATAACCCACTTTCACACAACATGGTTCTGGCAGCTTCAATCAATGTTCTATTTCTTCTTTCAGCTACACCATTTTGTTATGGGGTTCTTGGATTAGAGAGGTTTTGAGATATCCCTTTCTCATCACAGAAAGATTCCAGAGTTTGATTTCTGAATTCAGTTCCATGATCACTTCTAAGACTCCTCACCAGATTGCCATTCAACACTTCCATCTTCTTGATAAAACGTATAATCTCTTCAGCAGCCTCACTCTTTGCATTAAGAAAGAAAACCCAAGTGTATCTTGAGAATTCATCAACCAATACAAGAGCATACTTACTTCCACCAATACTAGCAATTGCAACAGGACCAAATAGAACCATGTGCAACATATAGAAAGGTTCTGTAATTGAGAAGGCCTGCTTGGATGGAAATGATGTCTTATGCTGCTTTCCCTTCTCACAAGCAGTGCAAGGTTTAGGCTTAAGATAAGTCACAGAAGGTAGTCATGACACTAGTTCACCCTTGCTCAACTTGTTGATATTTTTGAAATTAAGGTGGGAAATGTTGGGTTTTCGTGGTCCAAAATCACAGCGGAAGCAAAACGAGTAGAAAAATAGTTTCAAAATTTGACCACGAATGTGCCCACCATATGGACCAAAACTCTAAACATGGTTAAGCAACAAAATAAAGATACAAAGAAATAGTGTCATACCCTTGATGCTATCTTCTATGTATAAGCGGGATTGGAGTTTGGAATTTCGTGCACTAACGTGTACACCTCTATCGAAGTCCACACCAAGTTACTATCGCCTCCCACTTGCTAGAGTGTTAGATAAGCCTATCTAAACACCACCAAGATGATCAACACAAGAATACCAAAGCCTTAGTACTTCTAGGGGCCCAAGGATATCTCTCCAAAGAGGAACAAATACCTTTGACTACACCGCCCTATCATAATAACAAGTTCTTGCCTGAAAACTTCCCTTATAACAGCCAGTTACGAACTACGTTAGAAAGCAATATAAACAAGTCCATGTTAATAATCAAGCAACACATGCATCTCCAGTAAAAGGATAAATAATATTATCATCCTTATTTACTCGTGATAATATCCATGAAGTAAACTCAGGTACGGGTCCTCCAATTACTTAATCACCATTAAGTACAGGCTAGTGTTGCGTAAACAAGTATTCAATCCAAGATGAAAACTTTACCAACCACTCGCGTCGATCTTAATTCACTTCTTCCTTCCAATGAAGAACGACCGATCGTGGAGTATTTAGAATAAATAAATTTATTCAAGAAAGTATTAAACATGCAAAGATAGAACACAATAATGTTTCATAAAGTAATCGCATCATGCGTATATTAAATCCCCATTTAATAGTAATTACAATAAGAAATACATTATTGCTTTAATGTTCTCAATAACAAATACAACTAAAATAATTAAACCAAGTCACTAGAAAATCTAATACCAATAGACTTAGCATGAGAATCATGCTTAACTTGTGACAAAGGTTTGGGGAGGGGATCTGCCAAGTTCCCCTCAGTCGGTACTCTACTAACCACAATGTCTCCATTCTCGATAATATCAAGGATAAAATGATATTTCCGAGCAATGGGTCCTCGTTCGTCGATGCGCTCTTGGTTCCTTAGCTAGAGCTACTACACCCTCATTGTCACAGAAGATCTCAATAGGGTTAGCGATGCTAGGAACAACTCCAAGGTCTTGAATGAATTTCTTCATCAACACGGCTTCCTTAGCAGCCTCGCTTGCAGCAATATACTTTGACTATGTGGTTGAATCGGCCACGGTATCTTGCTTGGAACTTCTCCAACTTATTGCTCCACCATTTAACAAGAATACAAATACCGATTGAGACCGACAATCATCCTTGTCCGTTTCGAAGCTAGCATCAGAATATCCAGTAACTTTGAGCTCCTCCGATCCACCGAACACTAAAAACATTTCCTTAGTTCTCCGAAGATATTTAAGCATATTTTTAACCGTAACCCAATGACTTTGACCAGGCTTAGCCTGATATCGGCTCGTCATGCTCAAGGCATACAACACATCAGGCCGAGTACATAGCATAACATACATGATCGATCCCACTGCCGAAGCATACGGGACTCGACTCATTTCCTCTAGTTCCTTTTGAGAACTAGGACATTGAGACTTGCTCAACGCCATACCATGCAACATAGGCAAATTCCCTTTCTTGGATTCTTGCATCTTAAACCTCTTCAAGAATTTATCTATGTACGTACTCTGGCTCAAACCAATGAGTCTTTTAGATCTATCTCTATAGATCTTTATCCCCAAAATATATGCTGCTTCTCCCATGTCTTTCACAGAGAAGCAACTCCCAAGCCAGGTTTTCACTTCCTGCAAGGTAGTCACGTCACTTCCTATGAGTAGTATGTCATCTACATACAAGACTAGAAAAACTACAGCACTCCCACTAGCCCTGACATATACACAAGTTTCATCCTTGCTTTTATAAAAGCCAAACTCTTTGACCTTTTCATCAAAGCAAATGTTCCAACTCCGAGATGCTTGCTTAAGTCCATAAATGGACCTCTTAAGCTTGCAAACTTTATTAAGATATTTGGGTTTTACGTAACCATCAGGTTGTGCTATGTAAACCTCCTCTACCAACTTCCCGTTAAGGAAGGCAGTCTTCACATCCATCTGCCATATTTCGTAATTGTAATATGCAGCGATAGCCATTAATATCCTAATAGACTTCAACATAGCCACTAGAGAAAAGTTTTCATCATAGTCTACACCATGAGTTTGAGTGAAACCCTTTGCTACCATTCGGGCCTTGAAGGTGTCTACTTTTCCATCCATGTTAGTCTTCTTCCTTAAGACCCACTTGCACCCTACTGGCTTGTGGCCGGGTACCGGATCAACCAAGTCCCATACTTGATTATCCGCCATAGATTGCATCTCACTGTCCATTGCCTCCTTCCACCTAGCAGACTTAGGGCCCGCTACGGCTTCCCGGTAGTTGGTCGGTTCACTATGATCCACCAATAGTTCGTCGCCCTCAGATATGAGAAACCCATATCTTTCCGGCTCATTACGAACTCTACCAGATCTACGGAGCTCTAATGGCTGTGTGCCAGGTACCATATCCTCCATTGGTTGAGGTTCCACTTCTTCTGGTACGGCGACCTCAGAAGCGGTACTAGTGCCAACATCAGGTTGAACATTGGTGTCATCTAGAATTCTTCTAGATCGACTTGCCTCCCATTGGCTTCTGCAGGTATCAGCTCCCTTTCAAGGAAGACCGCCCTTCGAGCAACAAACACCTTGTTCTCAAAAGGTTTGTAAAACAAATATCCCATAAAACCAGTTGGGTAGCCAATAAAAATACACTTCTCAGCTCTGGGTTCAAGTTTGTCTTGAGCTTCACGTCTCACGTAAGCTTCACAACCCCAGACCTTGAGATAGGCTAGCAAAGGAACCCTTCCATGCCACATCTCGAACGGTGTACTTACAACCTTCTTTGTTGGTACAGGGTTTAAGTACCTCGCAGCGGTTTCCAAAGCATAACCCCAAAAACTTGCGGGTAGCTTTGTACGACACATCATGGGCCGAACCATATCCAATAAAGTTCGGTTCCTCCTCTCAGCGGCCCCATTTAATTGTGGTGTCCTGGGTGGAGTAAGTTGTGAAATAATTCCACAACCCCTAAGATGATCAAGAAACTCGGTACTAAGATACTCACCACCCCTATCGGGTCTGAGAATCTTAATCCGCTTGCCCAATTGATTCTGCACTTCGTTTTGGTATGTCTTAACGACCTCAAAGGTTTCAGACTTATGCTTAATCAAATAAACATAACCATACCTACTGAAATCATGAGTAAAAGTAACGAAGTACCTACAGTTGTTCCTTGTAGCAGTCCTGAACGGACCACACACATCCGTGTGAACAATGTCCAACAAGTCTTTGCCCCTTTCACAAACGCCGGTGAAGGGTGCTTTAGTCATTTTGCCTAATAACCAAGAATCGCATACTTCACTTGACCCGTGATCAAATGATTCCAAAATCCCATCCACTTGGAGTTTGGCGATACGTTTCTTGTTTATATGGCCAAGAAAACTATGCCACAAAGACAACTTGTCCAATACACCTTTGGACTTAGAATCAATGTTCATGATTGATTTATTACCATCCAAACACACACTTGTTTCATAAATCACACGACATGGATAAGCTTTAAAGTAATGAACATCATCTCTTAAACAAGAAATAATTCCATTATCAAAATTAAACTCATAACCATCGTCAAACAAAGCGTGAAAGGAAATAATGTTTCGTGCCACGCAGGGCGAAAAACAAACATTTAACAATGTAATAGCAAGTCCTGAAGGAAAGGCAAGATCAACACTCCCTATCCGCTCCACGGGAACCACATCCTTGTTTCCCATGATCAGGTCAAGCTCTCCAGCACCAAGCGCCCTACTTCTTTTTAGCACCTGTACATTATTACAAATATGAGTGCCACAACCGGTATCAAGTACCCAGCCGTTAGAAGTAGCGGTATTGTGGAGTTCAATCATAAACGTACCTGAGTTACCCGCTCCCTTCGGTTTTACCCGCTTGAGCTCCTCAAGGTACTTTGGGCAAGAACGCCGCCAATGCCCCTTTTCCTTGCAGTTGAAGCACTCGGCTTCCGCAGGGTCCTCGGCCGGTGGAACCATCACGGCTTTCCCCTTTCCCTTCAGGGCCGGACTCGGGTTAGGTTTTGAAACCTTCCCCTTACCCTTTCCCTTGGAGGATGGAGCGCCTTTCCTTTTGGTTCCACCACCCTGGATAGCTAGGACGGGTTTGGATGAGGAGGGCTTCTTAGACATGTCAGACTCGACGGTCTTTAACATTCCGTGAAGCTCCATTAGGGACTTGTCCATGCCATGGACATGATAGTTCCACACAAATTGTGAAAGGAACTAGGAAGAGAACGGAGGATCACATCCACCGCCAACTCCCTCCCGAACGGGAATCCCAACCTCTCCAAGTGATCAACCAGTGCTTTCATATTAAGCACGTGAACGCTCACATTCCGCCCTCCTGCATATGGCAGTCAAAAAGGGACTTTAGGCACTCGAAGCGCTCTAGTTTAGCCTGCTATTGGAACATTTCCTTCAGCTGGTTAAGCATGTCATATGCCCCTAAATGTTCCAATTGCTTTTGAAGCTCAGGAATCATTGACGAGAGCATAATGCAAGCCACTTCGTTTGTTTCCTTGACACGCTTTTCATACGCGTCTCGGATTGCCCTAGTCGCACTAGCCGCAGGTGCTTCCGGCAAAGGCTCCTCGATGGCCCACATCTTTTGTTCATACCTAAGGGCTATCCTTAGTTGCATGAACCAATCCATAAAGTTTTGGCCACCGAGTTTGGCCTTTTCGAGGAACAATTTTAGGGAAATTGAGTTCGATGATGATGTAGAAGCGTTGATGGATGCCATCTACAAAATTAGAGTACCAATTTTAGTTGTCAAATCCTTATAGAAATAATTACCCAATAGTTATAAAAACTCAATTATTTGAACAAGGCTAAGAACCGTATTTCACTCTATCTCGTGACGGGTTTACCGCGGATCACGAAATAAGCTATTTAGACCGGTAAACAATTTACCGATTGCAACCATTGCAACTCTTAGATCCTTGCGGGATCCTTTTTGACATCAAATGTCTCAGGCATGTTTGATCCCTTCATACACCAATCCTTTTATTATTCTTAAATGACTCGGCTAGAGATCGACATCATTTAAGCGTCATAAAAGAATTTGTAAGTCGCCCATCAAGACACACGTTGGTACCCTAGCCCAATCATTGGTTCGTGCTTAAGCTCGACTACCAATATTGCGGGTTGCCACACTCACCTTCCACACAACTCCACAAGGCATGATTCGTGCTAAAGCTCGACAATCATCCAAGTTTCGTTAGATTTGAGTGGTGTCGTCTTACGGGTGGCGCGTGACATACTTTTGAAAAACGGGTTTTTGTTTTTCCGGTTAAAATAATATTTTAACAACTTTACGAATTAGCAATTTTAAGTTACAAAAACTCCTTTTTAATCACCGTTTAATATAAACACCTTTTATATTAATGTTGTAATTCTTATGCGCGTAGAAATATAAACACATTTATAAATCTCTTTGTTTTATATATTTTTTAAAAATTCTCTGGCATGCAAATCCTAAAGAATTCAAATATAAAACAACCACGCATAAACATAAATAAAGACCCGGTAACATGCCCAAATCCTAAGTGTTCTCGCCGTGAGCCAAAACGGGAAAAACATAGTCAATCTAGGGACAACACCAAGGGATGCTCCATCACGATCTCCACACCGGTGAATCTCCCGGATTTGGTTCGTCAAGACGCCAACACCGTGTCTCCCGGTTGGTTTGATGCAACATTTACATATTTGAAATAATCTAAGTACGAGTACATAATAATAAGAAAACGACATGCAAGTCGCAATCCTAATAATCTATTACGAGTATAGAGATTCAAATAAACGACATGCAAGTCGCACCAAATATAAATATTACAACAATACGGCACGCAGGCCAAAACCAAAACCAACCATACACATCACAAAGGCTATGGGCAAATCAAGTTACCAGGCTACCACAACAAACACAACCAAACGAAAACAATGGTGTGCCACAAAACCATGTCCAACAAATATATATTTTGATTAAGATTGCAAAACAACACTTAAGGCACAACAAGCAATCCTTGTACATATGCATTAGCAATTTTAATATACCTTTAAAATTGCATATTCATATATACACCTAAAAATATATGTTTCTATGAACTTCATGCCAAGTCATACAAAACATATAGAATTAGGAACCAAAATATAGTGGGGATCAACAGAACCAAGACTAGTCCAAAACCCGGATTTTAATATATTTAAACATATTGTTTGAAAAACAAATTCTGACCAAAAAACTAGAAGGCACGGGCGTGCCTACCTTTTTGTCAGTGTACAGTTTAAACAATTTTAAACAACTTACGAATTCTGCCGGCACGGCCCGTACCCCCACTGGTACGCCCGTGCCCTGGCCGCCAGCACGGCCCGTACCCCTAGAGGTACGACCGTGCCCGGTCACCGGAAAACCATTTTTGGCAGAAAACTTAAAAAATCTGGTTTAACTCCAAAAGTGCAAAGCCATGTTAGAGATGGCTCTGATACCACTGCTGGGTTTTCGTGGTCCAAAATCATAGCGGAAGCAAAACGAGTAGAAAAATAGTTTCAAAATTTGACCACGAATGTGCCCACCATATGGACCAAAACTCTAAACATGGTTAAGCAACAAAATAAAGATACAAAGAAATAGTGTCATACCCTTGATGCTATCTTCTATGTATAAGAGGGATTGGAGTTTGGAAGTTTCGTGCACTAACATGTACACCTCTATCGAAGTCCACACCAAGTTACTATCGCCTCCCACTTGCAAGAGTGTTAGATAAGCCTATCTAAACACCACCAAGATGATCAACACAAGAATACCAAAGCCTTAGTACTTCTAGTGCTTAAGAGAGTTGTGTATATGCAATTTGTATATTCTAGTAAAACCAATTCTTGGAACATGACCAAAATAGCTTCATGACACTTATATAGAACTCAAAAATTAGTTCAAATTTGTGCATACTAATGTCATATTCAGTGACTAGATTAATGGCAATAAACACCACATTTAACTAGCTTTGAAAGCCTAGTTAAGTGGATGTGACTGCATAAGGCACGGCCGTGCCTCACAAGGTACGAGCGTGCCAGCCCAAGAGGCCACGCCCAAGTCACGCCTGACTTGGGCTCATGCCTGTCCATTGGGCATAGGGCACGGGCGTGCCTCCTAGAGGCACGGGCGTACCTAGCCACATGCTACGCCCAAGTCACGCCCGACTTGGGCTCGTGTCTGCCCGTAAGGCACGGCCTTACCTCATAGAGGCACGGGCGTGCCTTGGCCCACCAAAACCAGTTTCTGGTTTTCTCTCTCATTAGACCATCCGTGATGCCGGAATCGATACTTGGTGTGTGACCCAATAGGCCCTTGCTTCATCATCCATGATACCAACTCATGTGTGTGTCAGTGGGCATAATCCAACAGGAAAGCCTCTTGTGCCATAGCAAATTTGTATCCTCATTATTTTTGGAGTACAAACATGTTTCCTTTGAAGGGTCACTAGAGCACATGTCAAGTGTATACACATCTTTGGTTCTCTTGGCACTTAACACTGTATTACCTTCTTTATTTATTATGGAGCCTCCTGTCTTTGTGAAGTGGACTTCATTATCTCCATCACACAATTGACTTATGCTTATTAGATTGTATTTCAGCCCTTTGACATATGAAACTTTGGACAGTTTGAGGTTCCCATTATGAAGTTCACCATGGCCTTTTGTTTGCCCATGATTGTTGTCACCAAAAGTCACCCTTGGACCTTTCTCTTTCTTATAGTTACTGAGCAAAGCCTTGTTACCTGTCATAGTTCTTGAACATCCACTGTTAAGAAACCATGAACCAACACCCTGCACAAATTGAATGAAAGAAGAGTTACTGACACAAGTAGGAATCCACTACTTAGTGGATCCCTGTGGAATGCACCTAGCTTTCCACTTCATTTCAGGTTTCTTATGTATGAGAGGAACAACTATGTTATCATTACAAGTCTGTTGTCTTGAATTCCCTTCTAAAGAGCATTCAAGTGCCTTATGCTCTTTACTTCCACATTTATAACATTTTTGAGATTTTGTAGCCTTGGAGCATTGAACAACATTGTTTGAATGCCTATGAGTTTTCTTATTAGTCATTTGACAATTATCAGTCATCATTTGACTAACTTGACCATTCAGCTTATAAAGCTTATCCTGTAAATTTCTTAGGTCTTTATTCACAGGCACCTTGGATAGATCTTTGTATTTAGAAAGTTTTTGACCAATCTTTGGAGTGACAGAAATGGAAACAATGTGAACATCATTCTTTTTACTCATAGTTTCTTCAATTGAAAGAGAGTTGATTACTTCTGGATCAACTGATTGTTTAGAAAATGAGCTATGATCAACTGACAAGTCATTAGCTGAGCATCTATCATCTACTAACCTATCAGTTGATAAGGTAGTATTAGCTAATGATTCTTCAGTTTGTGAAATACTAAGATTTAAGTCATATGTTTTCAAGGTTTGACAATATAATGTCTCTGAGGTCTCAACCAATGATTTCTTTCCTTTACTCACATCCTTTGACTTTGTATTCTTAGTATTTTACATTTTGAAACCTTACTAGAGGATGATTCAACAGAAGGAAAAATTGATTCTTTTAAGTGAGAACTTTTGCTTCTAACAAACTTATTTGTGAACACACTTTTGCCTTTAACAGTCTTGTGAAAAGTCTGTGGCATAATGTCAGCTTTGTCTAAGATATTAAGGTTCTTATTAGAATCAACATAGTTAGCAGCCTTAGAGTAATTTCCACAAATAATAGCGTGAACTTGTTTGGGTATCTGCTCCATGACACACTGAGTGGTCTTTTCTGCAGATACACACCAAGACTTTACTACTTTTTGGAGGTCATTGAACTTTTTGGTTTTTGCACTAGTTTCTTTTACTAAGATCTCATTAAGTATCTTTTGATTTTCTAGGTCATCATTTAAGATTGTTATTTGCTTAAGTTCCTCATCTTTAAGAATTAATTTTTCCTTTAGTGATTCTACTTCTAGTTTTAGCTTCTTCTCTCTTTGAATAGCAGACTGGAAATCAATACACAAGTAATCAAGCATAGCATTCTTCTCATTATCATCATAATTAATAAATTTTCCAACCTGATACATAGAAGAAGGTTCCCAGTTGGTAGTTAAACAAGCTTTTGCAGCCTTTTTCATGTCTTCATCAAAGGAACTACCATCATTGTTGTTAGCCATCATGCAGAACTGTGCAGAGATCACCTCATCTTCATCTGAGGAAAGATCTTCTTCTGTCCAACCTTCTTCTTCTGCTACAAGAACTTGGCCCTGGGCTTTCTTCTTCTTCTTGTCAAGGACAACAGCAAGGAGTTTCTTATACTTGGCTTCATAATCAATTTTGCCTCTCTGCTTTAGCACAGATGAAGAACCAGTGTTATATTTAGACTTACAGTCACTGGCTATATGGCCAATCTTGCCACACTTATAACACTCTGTTGTGGAGGCAACAAATATAGATTTGGACTTGATAAACTTTGATGGCCTCTTGCTAAACCTCTTGACACCCTTTCCCTTCTTGAAAGGTTTGAACTTCTTAACCAGCATAGCTACTCCTTTAACTAACTCCTCCAAGTTATTCTCCTCACAATCATTCTCCTCATCACTTTCTCCAGCACTCTCCTCTTCATCTCCTTCTTCATTAGAACCAGAATCAATAGCTACAAAGCTTCTCATCTTTATATCTCTTGATACAAGGGCAGTTGGTGTAGCTTTCACGACCTCCTTCATCTCCTTGGATGACAACTTCCTTTGCTTGACTGATTGCTCATGGTTTAGTAAGTTACCATAGAGAGCAACCAGAGACATTCCCTTTATTTTCTCACTATGTCTTAGAACAGTGACAAAGTGATCCCATGTTTCAGGGAGGGAGTCTAGAAACTTGTTCACCAAAACAAAGTTGCTCTTGGTTATGTCTGCCCTCTTCAAGTCATTAACTAGGCAGTTGAACTTGGTGTATGTCTGTGTAAGACTCTCACCTTTCTGAGCAAAGAAGAATTCATACTCTCTGTTGAGGAGGAGCTTCTTGTTCTCCTTCACCTCTTCAGTCCCTTCATATGCAACTATGAGTGTATCTAACATCTATTTAGCAGAAGTACATTAAGCACTTGATGATAGATCTCATTGGATAGTGCAGAGACAAGAGCTGATGTAGCCTTAACATCTAGGCTAACCACCTCTTATCTTCATCTGTCCACAGATGCATGGGTTTGGTTATGATTCTTTCTGTTGTGGAGGTTTGACCTTCAGATTCTGATGGAATGGATAACACTGATGTTGGAACATAAGAGCCATCAGTGACTATTTCAAGCATTTGGATATCAAGGGTAGATAAAAGAAGATGTGCTCTACTTTTCCACATTGAGAAATTTTCTGCATCAAACATGGGACATCTTGTTAAAGACCCAGTGTTTGAGATATTCATGTTGTTTGATGTTGAGGCCACTTTGAGAGGGGTAGAAGCAGTTGTAGTGTAAGCAAAACAGATCTAGATATTGATTATCTAACCTGCTCTGATACCAGTTGTTAGTCCCAGATTGAGTACACAACAACAAATGTTTGTAGAAGGGGGGGTTAAATACAAACTTTAGCTTTTAAAATTTAAAGACACACCGATATACTTTTATATAATTCTTATTGATTTTGAATCAAGAATTAACTAAATCAACAAGTCTTCAGAGTTAGATCAGTCTTCAATCATCCCACCATTGTTCTTCTTTTACTTCAAAATCTTTGGCATGGGGATCTGCTTCAGCTAAGACTTCACATTGGGCTTGTACAAGGGCTTCAAAATGTTCATTTCCGGTTCTTCCTCTTGTAGATGTTCTTAGCCCAAAGAGAAAACTCTTGCTAGCAATGGGGATTTCAGACTGTCTAAAGAACCTCTAAGTGCCAACTCTGTCCAGAAAGAATATGCCTTCAATAGGCATAAATATAAACTAGTAAAGCTCTGGGCTGATGTTTAGTGGTAGATTAGTGTTGAGACCCTTAAAATCATACAAGTACTCATGTTGGGGCAGTACCTCTCTTAGCTCAAATGGTTTAAAGGGATTGGAGCCTTTCTTGTGAAGATTATCAACTGTGTGCACATGCTTATAGTAATCATCTGGAGTGAAGGCCTTTTGTGACACAGCTAAAGCTATCCAATTCTGAATCTTTTGAATGAATTGAACTTTGAGCTTGGATTTGGATTTGGATTTGAAGAGGAGGTACAGGATCTCAACCAATTCTGTGAACCCATAAATGTGACACCTCTCATATGATACAACTTCACAGCTGTTGAAGTTGTTTTGCCTTATTTCTTTGAGGTAGGGTTCATCATCACCTTTGTAGACAGTGGCTCTTGAAATGGGAGTTGGTTTTGTTCTGTTTCTCTAAAATGTTGATTTTATCTCTGAAGCTTTGTAGCCTTTGTTGACTAAGGTTGTAGGGAGCAGATAGATCAAGACTGAAGAGGGTTTTGATGGCATCCGCATAAGATCTAGCTTTGAGCAGTTGATTTTGAGTTTGTTATTACTCTTGTTGATATGCTAGCTCCTTGGCTTGGTAGATCTCTTCAACTAGAACACCCAATGCTTGAGCCATTTGGGCATTCTCCCTTTCTTCTTGCTCTTTAAGTGCAAGCTCCCTTTCCATTTGTTCATCTGCTTCAACTTGCTCTGGTGCCATTTTCTTTTTGCCATTGTCTTTGGGAGCAGAGGTTGAAGGCTTTTGTACTGTTGGAGTGGATTGGACTGGTGGAGCAGGTGGTTTGGGGCTCTGTCTTCTTCTTCTGAGGATGTTAGAAAGTGGAGTATCATCCTCATCATCAGAATCAAACTCTATGGCAATTGGTGGAGAGCAGCCCTCAGCAACTTTCCTTTTAGGCTATGGCATGTTTGCCATTCTCGTTAATCTCTTTGGAAACCTTTGCTCCCCCTCAGAAGGTGCTTTTCTTTTTAGAGGAGGAGGAGCTGTTGCTTTGGGTGCTTCCTGCTGTAAGATTTTTGTGGCAGATTCATTGTAAGCAGCATCAATCTCTTCAGAATCAAGACCATCCTCCCTAGATGAACTTGAGAATTTCTCCCCCTTTTGGCATCATCAAAAGGAGGAGGGGAGTCACCTATGGTTGGTTTTGGGGATGGGGTAGGGGCAGGGGTAGGTGTATGAGTTAAGGAAGGGGTAGGTACACGTTTAGAGAGTTGGAGGGAGAGGTCATCCTTGAGATCCTTGAGGGCTTTCCACAATGAGAGATGACTCATCCTGTATTGTTCAGTGAAGGCTTCAAGATCATCAAGAATGCCTTTGAGAAAGGAAGGCATGGGTAGGAGCTGTTCTGGTATGGGGACAGAAATATTGGGGTTGATTGGGCGTAGGGTTTGGAGTTTGGAAAGTAGGTTTGAGATGGTTTGGTTGAGGGAAGAGATAGTGGATTGAGGTAGGATCGGAATGTGTGGTTGAGATGGAAGAAGGGTAGAGAATTGTTCTATTTTAGCTAAGATGGGGGTAAGATCAATGGTAGAGGCAGAAGGTGAAGGGGAGGGTTGGGTTGGGGTTTTAAGGGACTCAATGTCTTTTGCAAGTTGAGACAATTGAGTATTGGTTTGGGTTTGGAAGGTATAGAAGGTTTTGGTTATGTTATCAAGGTTTTGGTTTATGGTTTGGACAAGGGTAAGGTTTGGTGTTTGGGTAGAGGTAGAGGGTTGAGAAGTAGAAGGAGTGGAGATGGGTTCAAAGAAATTGGGTAAGGTTTGTTTTCCCTCATTTGAGCCTTGGTGTATAAGCTCAAACTCATTGGGAAAGACTGTTGAGCCCTCTACAAGTGGTTGGTTTGTACCACTAGCATTGGCAGGCTGTGTAAGTGTAAGAATAGAATTGATAATAGGTGCAAGATAGGTGGAGTGAGTGTGGGATGCACTCCATAGTAGGGAATCCCTTATTGGATCCACATTCTGTTTGGAGAATGTGAATGGTATAGGCTGACTCAATGTAGGGGTAGACACAGTATGACCTTGGATTGAGGTTTGTCTTTCAATGAGATCAACCTTTTGGGAGGCTGTCTCAGATTGCGGTTTATATCCCAATTTTACAGATGTATCCTGTTGTAAGGATACATCCACTGGCTTAAGGGTGGAAACATCCAATTGCTCCCCCTCAACATTAGGAAGGGAAATTGGAGTTGAGGTCAGAGGTGTGGATGTCACTACCTCAAAGTGCTCAAAATGAGTCACTTCTGTTGACCTTGTATATATGGGGCTACGGATGGGAGTAGAACTAGTGACCACATGAGGTTCACTAGAGCTTGGCTGTTGGATAGGTGTATGGACGGGAGAGGAGGATGGGCTATCAAAGGTTGGGACTACCATTTGAATATCCTCAGAGGTGGAATCAGTACTTTCCTTACCTTGGGACATGATGTGCCTGCTTCGATCAATGAGCTCAAGGAGTTGCTCAGAGATCTCTTGTTCTTGAAGATCAGCATCATCACCAAGAGGACTCATTACCATTGGACTTATGGGGTGAACTCAGATTCACCAAAGTTACCAACATCACCAGCATCACCATCACTAGCATCATCAACATCATTATTTCCATTGTGGCTCACCTCAGCATCTTAACCATCATTATCATCATCACCACTTTCATTATCATCACCAGCATTTGCATTCTCATTTGCAGCATCAATCAACTCTTGCATTTGAGCTGTGATGGGAGGACCTCTGTTTGCCTTTATAAAATGGAATACCTTTGCACCCATGACAGGGCCAGGAATGTGCTCTTGATGTTCAGTTAAGCTCACATAATCATTTTCTCCAATCTCCCTAATCGCTATCAGGCTTAAAAATCGAATGTAGGGCACCTGAGACCTTGATGACTTTTTGTTCGTGCTTTGGGTGATTTTGTCAACAAGATCATAGAAGATAACCTGAGCAAAATCAATGTTGACCCCAAAGACTAGGGCATAGAGCACCAGAAGCTCTGTTTGATTGATGAGGTGGTGGCTTCCTGATTTAGGACCGAAGCAACGAATGACCACGTTGGCCAAATACTTCTATGGATGGGAAAGAGCAGAGACTTTCACTTGACCATGCAAAACGGGCTCATTGTAGCCGATGGTTTGCAGAATGGTTTGAACTTGAGTTCTGGAAGGAAACGCGGTGTAAGGTAAGAAGTGAGGAATACCAGTGGCTTCGCGTAAGGTTTCAGTGGTGATTTGGAGATGGTAGTTTCCTTGGGCTAGGGTGCAATAGATGGTATTGTCATTTAGGTAATAGGTTGCAGAGTACCATAGCTCACCAATGAGTGTGGGGTACATATAGTGCGGATCAGCAGTAAGGCTTTCCAACAGAGGATGAGCCTGAAGAAACTGTACCATAGGCTCATATCCTTGGTTTTCTCATGAGGCAGGGATTGTGGTGTAGAGAATAATGTTGTTTGGAGTTATGTTCATAGGTTGGTTTGGAGCAACATTCTCACCAGGGTTAACAGCAGGGTCTGGAATATAGGTGGCCATTTGGTAGGGATGATGAACAGTGAGTATCGAGAGAGAAAAGCTAGGGTAGTTCTGTTTAGAGAGAGAGAGAGAGGGAAGGAAGTTTGAGAGTTTGAACATGTAGTGGTGAGTGAGAGAGGAAGTGGGATATTTATGAAGGGTAGTTAACAGAGATCGTTAGATACTGACAAAAATTCTAACGAAAAACTAATTAATTAGCTATTAAATGAAATCTGATAGACGGAGTAAATAACTAGGATTAAAAAGCATTAAATGAACACAAAATATGAAAATTTACTAAGTGTTGAACCATCAGCTGATCATAGAGATGTATCTGCTGAGGGGCATCAACTGATGAAAAACTATTAGCTAATAGTGAAAATTTGAAAGTATCAGCTGATGGAAGTACTTAGCTGAGCATTTCCTTCTTATCTTAGGGTGATCAGCTGATAGGTATCAGCTAAGCACAGTTACTCAGTTTACACAGATTAAGTAAGACTTAGAGATGCTTAGATAAGTAACACACGATTTCCAACACTTATAAATTAACACTAACTAAATTACCACTTATTCTAATCTAAAAATTAAGCATACCTAGTTTGGATATTAGGAAATTGAACCTTGCTTCATCCAATGGTTTTGTGAACAAATCTGCAAGTTACAAATCAGTGTTGATGTAGTGCAGAGTTACCTTATTCTTTTGCACATTATCTCTGAGAAAATGATGTTTGATTTCAATATGCTTTGTCTTTGAATGCATGGCTGGATTATTTGAGATGGAGATTTCACTTGTATTGTCACACAGAATTGGGGTGTCTTCAAACTTCACATCATAGTCAAGTAGTTAATTTTGTAACCACAAAATTTGAGCACAACAGCTTCCTACAGCAATCTATTCTGCCTCTGCAGTGGATGTTGACACTGAATTCTGTTTCTTACTAGACCAACTAATCAATCTTCCTCCTAGAAGTTGACATAGGTGTTTTCATTGAAGAACAGTTTTCAAAATCAAACTTTTTGAGTAAATCTTTGACATACTTTGTTTGATGAATGAAAATACCATCAACCTCTTGTTTAATTTGCAAACCAAGAAAATAGTTTAATTCACCCATCATGCTCATCTGATAGTTATCAGACATGAGTTTAGAAAACTTTTTGCATAAATCCAAATTAGTAGACCAAAATATTATATCATCTACATATATCTACACAAGTATCACATCACCTTTGTACTTCCTTATAAACAAAGTGCTATCAATGCATCCTCTTGTAAAACCTTTGTTAATGAGAAAAGAAGAGAGGGTATCATACCAGGCTCTTGGAGCTTGCTTAAGACCATATAAAGCTTTTCTTAGAAAGAATACATAATCAGAAAAGCTTGACTCCTCAAAACCAGGAGGTTGTTTTACATACACCTCTTCTTTTAGATCTCCATTCAGAAATGCACTCTTTACATTCATTTGGAATACTTTGAAGTTCTTGAAGGCATCATAGGCTAGGAACAGTCTGATAGCTTCCAATCTTGCAACAAGGGCAAAGGTTTCATCAAAATCAATACCTTCTTCTTGACAGTACCCCTGTGCCACTAGCCTTGCTTTGTTTATGATGATTTTAAGCTTCCTGTGAAAACTCAAGTGCTGGAGACACTTGAAGATGCAATCAATACATTTATTCAATGGCCACGGGGTGCAGTTGTTCTCTCCACGGTAAACCTAATCATTTTTGTTTGTGTAATATTTTAGCATGATTTAATGACATGGATATTTAAGTTTTTAATAGGCCTCCAAGTCTATAGGCACATTGAACCAACAAGCATCAGTAACATTACCCGCCAAAAACTTTAAGGGGTATTTCAAACAAGAAAAAAGATGAAAAGAAAGATAATATAAAACGTTTGAAAAGTAGACAAGATGTAATTATGAAAAAAGAAGCTTGTATATCAAACCCCTATAAGAAGATTATGTCATGACCTGACCCTACAAAATGGTTTGATGCTATTATTGAGTCCGGTATCTTTGGCATGGATGGATATGAATTCACATTGGAACCCATAGATATAGTGGATATGATGGCGGGTAGTTGGATTGATATGACTCTCATGATTTGGTTTGTAAGGTACGTATGTACATCATTGTTAATTATATTACAATAAGCACAACATTTGGTGTTCATGTCCTTATATATATATATATATGTATGTATGTATGTATGTATGTATATTTATGCTTGTAGATCATTACATATGATGCATAATAAGAAGACTAATTGTGCTTTTTTTAATCCGGAGATGATTCGTTCTTCCCAATGCTTGAAATACGGTGATGAGGTCGCACGTTACTTGATCGAGACATTGCAATTTCATGTTCATAAAAACTTTTTCCTCGCACCGTATTGGCAAGGGTATTATATGTTACCCTATTGATTATTACATGATTCATATATGTATTATACTAATTTTTATAAATATATTATTAGTGAACATTGGACGTTATTTATACTTCTCTCTCACGCACATAAGGGATTCAATTGGATTCAATCAAGAATGGAAAAGATTCATACAGCTACCACATTACAAAACATCTAGAAATGTAAGAATACTCAAATTGATATGTATTTCACCTAAGAATCATAGAATGTAAATAAAGTAATTTAATTTGGTTATTTCTTTTTTCTAGGGCTGTTAGAACTTTCATGAATGATACCGATGAGACACATATATCATGGACATTTGCGGAGGTAAAATTTTTCTTGAGTAATTGTCTTACTTTGCATATATACTAAACTTATGTGCATGTTTACGTTTGTTAAATGTATAACTTGGTATTAAAATTTAGTGCAATCAACAAAGCGGTGGTTTGGAGTGTGGATACTATGTCATGCGCTTGATTCATGATTTTATCTTTACTTATCAGTTTCAATTTCCAGCTAAAGTAAGTACTTTGTAAAATCTTTTTGAATGTTGTCTATTACGGTTAAAGTGTCATTTGTTAGATAACTTTTTTTGTTTAAACGTTTGTATATCTATATGTAGATCCCTTTGAACGGCACATCTCCATTTGATCAAAAGATATTAGACACCGTTGTTCTTGTTTGGCTTGGCACATTTTTGCTCGTTTTCTTTAGCAAGTGATCATCAGGTATATATCTGTATATAAATGTTATTTTTCCTTTTAACTTAGTTTAGTTGTTAAATTATGCTCTTAAGAGTAGATAACAAGAAACTATATATATGTCATTGCTAATTGCTTACTTTGACCCGCTACCCAACTCACCCGTTTTGCCATTTATAAAGACTCTATAGCCCGAGTAAATTTGTTGATAAATGGGTTGGGTACAAATTTATTCATGATGTGAACTAAACTTCTTTTTATTAGATTAGAACATATGGAACTTATTTTTATTTCTTTTGTTTATACCGATAGTTTGTGAATCTATTGTAGAAGATTTGAAACCATGGAGCATGTTCAAGTCTTCAAACGAACAATTGGGCTATTACTTGTTCTTGATTTTGCCATTGACTTGATGGTATCGTTTAGGAAATTAGTATTGAACATTAACTTGTAGTTTGTTAGAAGTTGAAAAATCAAAGACGGTTTCTTGTAATTCAAAACTTGTATGGTTTGTATAGTTTCATGTAGTTTTAATTGCAATGGTTTATTTTTATAGTTATAATTGTTGTGTAGTTAATTTGGTTACTTTTTGTTGCTAAATATGAGCAGGAAATCTGAAAATTAATAGTAAAAAAGTTTTTTTTTAAATTTTAAAACTATTTAGCCCCGGTTTTTTAACTAAAAAACCGGGGTAGAAAGTCTACTTCAGACCCGGTTGGAATCTCCTTCAGACGCGTTATTTAACCGGGGTTAAAGACTATTTAGCCCCGGTTTTTTAACCGGGGTTAAAGACCCACATTTAGTCGCCTCCCCCCCCCCCCCCCCCCCCCCGCCCTTTAACCCCCTTGAAAAACCGGGGTTAAAAGCTAAAAAAACCGGGGCTAAATGTGTGTTTTGTAGTAGTTTATAGATGCCACCAATACCTAACATCTTTAACTCCGTGGCCCATTCTCTAGTTATTATAAGTCCTTTAGTTTTAGATTAAACTCCAAGCCCATCTCAATTGTTAATTCAAATTTCCAATTCGAGTTAACTTTTAGTTTGCTATCACATATCTATATAATCCGTAAGTAATTTGCAATTTACCAATTCTTCACTTCACTAGTATTAATTTACGATTCCGTGGTATATATATATATATATATATATATAGTGAAAACTTCATTTGAGAACCGTTTTTATTACGAGAACCGCGAGAACCAATCCTAGCCATCCAATTCCCCCTCCTTCAATTGGACTGCCCACCCATGAATTCCTTATGCACCATGTCACACCCAATCCCCCCACGCTCTTCATTCATGAATTCCATTATCTAAAATGAACGACTAAGATTGGTTCTCGCGGTTCTCGCAATAAAAACGGTTCTCAAATGAACCCTCCCATATATATATATATATATATATATATATATATATATAGTGAAAACTTTATTTGAGAACCGTTTTTATTACGAGAACCGCGAGAACCAATCCTAGCCATCCAATTCCCCCTCCTTCAATTGGATTGCCCACCCATGAATTCCTTACATGTACCCTACCACACCCAATCCCCCCATGCTCTTCATCCATGAATTCCTAAGATTGGTTCTCGCGGTTCTCGCAATAAAAACGGTTCTCAAATGAACCCTCCCATATATATATATATAGGGTTCAAACGAGAACCGTTTTTCGTAAGAGAACTGCGATAACCAATCTTAGTCGTTCATTTTGGATAACAGAATTCATGGATGAAGAGCATGGGGGATTGAGTGTGGCAGGGTGCATGTAAGGAATTAATGGGTAGACAATCCAATTGAAGGAGGGAGAATTGGACGGCTAAGATTGGTTCTCGCGGTTCTCGTACGAAAAACAGTTCTCGTTTGAACTTTTACATATATATATATATATATATATGTCTAGAATTTCAACTAAGCCCAACAAAAGTTAGATTAAGGCCCATGAAGGGGTTTTCAATTGATACGAAATTCGTAATCCATGTCACTACAACAAATTTATAGTTCGTGATTTGTATCAATTAACGATCTAAAGTCCGTTACCTAATTTGTGATACCGATACTTAGGTTTAATTTGAAATTCCAAAAGTTAACACCATTTGTGATTTAAAACCAGTAGCCATTTTGTGATTTTTGTGATTTAACTTCACCACTCAATTATTGATCTGAATTGAGAACTCATAATTTGCGATCCAATACTTATCCTTAATTTACAATTCATAGCTCAAGTTCATTTATCTTAGGCCCATCTTACAATTTGCAATCCAATACTTAATTTAAAGGTTGTTTGTTAAAAGATAATGATTAAGCAGCGAATGATTCTGTGGTTTGAATAATTCAAAGGATCGAAATGAATTTGCTTCTGAATGTGACATGCTATTTGATAAAAATATATTATATTATAAAATAAGATATGATATGATAGTTTAACAAAACAACGTGTGAAAGAAGAATTATTAGAGTAAAATACTTGATGCTTAATGATTCAGAATGAACATTAAGGTATAATGATTCAGCAACATTATGTTGAATCATTCAGCGCAGTTTTTAGTTAGATGTAGCAATCAAAAATGCTGAATGATTCAGCATTAAGCGTTGAATGATTCGATTAAGCAGCAAACAAACAGCCCTTAGATTAATTGCAATCCAAGGTCCAATATCCAACCCAACTTTTATTTATTTTCATCATTTAATTTGCAAGTGATCCATGTAATAATAACCTTAATTTTATGTATGAAGTTATTATTTTAAAAAATAAGAAAACTTACACAATTAAAATCTTTATAAGAAATTTCTAAGTTGTAAGGGTAGTTACAAATCCCACTAACATGAAGGTTGAAATATATAATTGCATGGTTATAGTTTTTGTACGGTTATTTACTCACACATTAACAATCAATTTTAAAGAGCACTAAAATGGTAGTAGTAGTAGTTTTGTAAACAACTTTATGTCACTAACCAACAGTTTTAAAAGACCCACTAAGTGGGTTATCAAACATATAAATTTTATCATAATACGAAAAAAATTTAAAAAGTAGAATATTTTAAAATCCTTTTAACGAAAGATCAAGAAATCAGTGAAATATCAACTATATTACATAAAGAGATTCAATATAAAAACCAAATAAAATGTCTAAGAGTTACCTACTCGTTGCTCTCAATGGATACATAATTAAAATATACTAATTTTTTTTATAAAAAGTCATATTACGATAAAATTTATACCAAAACGTAGATAAAAATGAGAATGTCACAAATATATAATTATTTTTTTCTAAACAAAATATGTCACAAGTTATTAAACATAATTTACAAACAGCCTATAATTAATTACATTAATATAGAATTTTTATAAAACTCTCTTACATGTTTCATACAACATCATCACAATTTACATCCAAACCCTTCAAATCAAATTGAATTTAAACCGTTTATCTCATTTTCTACCAAATCAGAGCCTTCTCTTGTATGTTACTTTTACATTTCATCAATTACATCATCAGTTTTTGCCACATCATATTTTCTCTCAGCTACGTGAACAATATATATATTAAATTTTCTTTCTGGAGGTGAAACAAATCCAAGTAGTTCTATGCAAGGTTCTACATCGAATCCAACTAGTTCAACGCCACACGTGGTTGAAAGTGGAGCAAGTGTCAACCAATCAATTAATCTAAATGACAAGAACATTAGAGCTAATAATATGTCGAATGATCAAACGAAGGAACTAGTGTAAGAGAAGGAAATACTCAAACCGGTGATTGTGTTGGCGATGGTGTAGATAAAGTGGGACTAAAGCATAAACGTCAAAGGACTTTGACTGTATAGACAGAATTTGTTGGTGTGACTCTACCAGATGGCAAGCAAAATCCGAGTGCATTCATTGCAAGACACGATTGGCTAAAGCAGAACCGGAACTACAACATATAAACGACATTTGGAAAGTTGTGCAAAGCGCAAACAATACCAACGAACTCAACAATTGCTCAATTTTCAACCGCCAACTTCTATTGGAGATAAGGAATATAATAAGCGCCATCCATTTATTGGACTCGATACAAAGAATGATCCTAACAAGACGACCGAAGCAATAGCTAATTGGATAAAGCAGCACAATCTAAAGATGATTTTTATTAGTGAAATGGTGAAAATGAAGGAAATGTTTGACAAGTATTGGGGGAGTGCCATGTACTTATGGTCATTGCTTTTGTGTCGGACCGAGGTTTAAGATGAAACTAGTCCAATATACTTTGAGATATATTCGACCAAAAATGAAACTACAACTTCTTTTCATTAAATCAGAATGATCTCATTGCGAGAACAATATTGTTACAATAATATCTTACCCTCAATTTCGGAATATGGAAGTTCCATATGGAAAGGGACACTTTTTTCGATCCCATATATATTTTCAATGACGTGTTGAATTTATTCAAGTGCGGAAGAGAACAAGAAAAGGGCAATTTTGTACTTTCTCACAGTTGTATTCAAGGCGACTCGATGCTTTTAACGAACTTCTTTGCCTGTCCAACAAATGAGAACGTAATCAGTCATATGAATACATGAAACTGATCTATTTATCTAAGTTAATGTATCAAGAACAATGTTACATTATGCGTAAAATGCCATAATCCGATATAATTGCAACAATTGATTGGTTTAACATCTAAAAGCTTCTCAAATAATATCAAAATGCAATCTTTTCTGCTATGTAATGGAGTAGAGAGCATTAGCGAGAATTTTGCTAAAAAGATATATTATACTCGCTGCCTCTGTCTTACTCTGTCGTAACTTTCATGACAGTTGCAACATTTGTAGCATTCGAGTAAACAAGTGGTTCGAAAGAATCTTCAAATATAACCAAAATGTCATAAAATACCCTTTGATATAAATACGAAACAAAAAAAAGTGTTGAGAACGAATTTTTATCGATTCTAGTAACGAAGACTATTGATACCTGCTCCAAGGTCAGAAACATGATGACATTCCAAGAACCCAACCTTCCAAAATTTGGGATAAAGCCTTTGTAGAAAGCAAATGGTCCCTGTCAACAATTAAAAAGAACCATCAACTATAAGATTTAAGAGAATCATTTCGTTTTTTGCACCAAAGGTTACTTGGCCCAAGGGTACAACAAGATTTATAACACGCTACTAGAAACATTAACTTATTCATTTTAAGTAAACACATAAATCGTCTGGAATTTACATGACCAACTTCGTTTGTGTTGGTGTTTTTTATGTGTGGCCATGAGTAAGAGCTTACATCGTTCTTGAGTGTCTTCACAAAACAATCGATGGTGCCTTTGTAACTTGGATCTCCCATCATTCTTGATTTAACCTGCAAATTGACAAAATTCTCAATTAGTTTATGATAGGAGGAAAAGAAAGAGTGTGTTGAAAAGAATTCTTATGGGCCCTTTTCACTCAATGAACTAAAAACATAGTTGGATGAAACCCGAGAGCCTCAACCCGACACACTCAAAGCCGACTACAGGATAAACTGATGGCAGTTGAGACCTCAGACCTGCTTCCAGAAAATCCAAACTCCTAGGAAGCTAAACTATGAAACTAAAAGGTTTACAAAGTGGGCTTTTAAGATTATAGTTGAAATGAAATGGATCACTTAAAAAGAGAAACATATACGCGAGACATAAAATTAAAATGGTTTCTTCATTCTAATGAGTAGCGTTTATTTAATACAAATCCAACAATAAAAATCGTAAAACATGTCAATTCATTATGCTTATTATTTTTGTTCTTGTTGCTTTGATTCAACATAAAATCATTCTAGGATCAGCTTTTGATGTTCATGTAATTATAGTCGATAAAAAACACTTATGGGGCACAATAAATTAGACTTCATGTCACTAGTTGAAGCCATGATTTGATTATCATCATATATGATATATGAGTTACAAACAAGTTTGCTCATGCCAAATATGGCTACGATGTGTGCAAATATGTGCTCTTGCACTAGATCTCCTAAAATTGTATGTAACATTGTAACCACCCATTTAAGAAAGATATTTAGCGAAAAAACATTTAATGTTTTATTTTCTTTTCAATACCATAGACGCAAGTAGAGCTGGCAAATATGGCCCATAAACTAAAGTTTGGGTCAATTTGGATAGCAAATTTTTAATGTACGGGTCTTTTTGGATAGAGAATTTTTATAATATGGGTTAACTTGGGCTGAAAGAAAAACTATAATTAAACCAAACGGGTCCAATTGGGCAGGAAGAATATTAGGTGCGGGTCCATTTGGGCAAGAAAATAAACAAGGACGGGTAGTATTTATATATTAGTATTTCATAAACTAATGTGTGAAACGGTAAATTAATAAATGATCATTTTAACGATAAAATAACATATTATTATTAAATAATAAATCTCCATGATCCTGACATTATTAAAGAAGGTTATAATGTATTTGGTTGGACACACATTCATTCATCATTTCAGCTAGTAGATAGATTTTAATAATGATAAATTAACTAAAATTTGTTAGTTAAATATGCAACATTATCAATTTCTTACATGCATCTTGCCACACTCAATCCCCTTACGCTCTTCATTCATGAATTCCATTATCCAAAATGAACGGCTAAGATTGGTTCTCGCGGTTCGCACACTAATATTGATTCTTAACAGAACCTTCCCCTATATATGTATATATATATACATATATATATATACATATATATATATGTATATATATATGTATGTATATATATATGTATATATAGAGAGAGAGAGAGTCAACTCTTTTAATATATCTTAGACGAGGACAAATTTGAGGAAGAAATTGAAGAAGGCATTGAAGCGTTGATTCTGACACTTAATAGTAGTAATTATTAAGGTTTTTTAAATTAAAGTAAAATTTTTTATTCCTTTATGTTTATACTTTATATATTAATCACTAGGTTTTTGTTTGTTTTTTTACATATTTAGGTGAGGATTGAATGGAGGAAGAAGAGAAAAGAATGAGTTTGTATTTGATATTATTTTATGGTATTTGATATATATTTTTCATGGGTTATTAGTCTTGATTGATTCTGTTGCAATTATGATATTTTGGGGTATGAGATTTGATGTTTTTTTGCTAAAAGTTCAAATATTGTTATTTGATGTGCAATTGATGACCGGTGATTGAGTATTAGTATATTTATAATTGGCAATTTATGATGACATTTTCATAATTTGTAGTGAAACTGAAGCTATTGGTAACATTTTTTCTTAAAACGACTTGTTTTGGATCCACGGTATAAGTTTAAACTTGTTGAGTATTGCTTTTCAAAACTTGCCATGGGGGATATGGTACGTGAAAGGAAATTGGAAGATATTCGAGATAGCTTGAATAAGTTATATAGTGATTACGAGATTATTTCTGAGATGATGCATGATTCATTAGGGGCGAGTTCAAATGATGGTGCCGGTGATCCATTGGATGATTTTGACGGATTTGAGTCTTTCCAAAGCCAATTTGAAAGTGTTGAGCCAAGTAGGAACCAACTACAAATGTATTTAGAGGAACCTGAAGTTGACGAAGTGGAGGAAGAAATTGGAGAAGACATTGAAGCGTTGATTCCGACACTTAATAGCGGCAATTATTAAGGTTTTTTAAATTAATTTAAATTTTTTTTATTCATTTTATGTTTATAATATAAATCGATAGGTTTTTGTTTGTCCTTTTACATATTTAGGTGAGGACAAAATGGAGGAAGAAGAGGAAAGAATGGGTTTGTATTTGATAGTTTTGTGGTATTTGATATATATGGGTATTTTGGTATTTTGGGGTATGAGATTGATGTGCAAATGTTGGGATTTATGATTGAGTTTTAGTATTTTTAATTATTTATAATTGTCAATTTATGGGATTTATGATGATATCTTATTAATTGTAGTGAAAGTCAAGTTATTGATAGCATTTTTTTAAAACGGCCCGTTTTGACCCGAACCTATTATGACCCGAACCCGTTTTGACCCGAAACCGTTTGATACTTTTTTCAAAATTACCCGTTTGAACCCGATCCTGCTTGGACCCGAACCCGTTCTGACCCGTTACCCAAATTGACCCGACCCGCCCATTTTGCCAGCTCTAGACGCAAGGTACAACAATTAATTCAAAGACACTAATATGAAATATGAGCATAACTAAATGATAAATAAGTACCACGTCAACCGGGGATCCAACACAAACAGCAACAAATCCTGCACCCAAACCCGATAATAGATGGGTAACGACATTATCAGTGAAACCAGGGATCTTCAGAATTGTCTGCAAGGTAATTAATATAAAAAGTTGACATAGTTAAACAAAGAAAAAAACACATCAAAGTTCAATGCTTAGTTTAATTTTCACAATGTATGATTATGGTATACCAACCTGCTTCACTTGATCATAACTTGCCAATTCAGCAGCATTTATTATAGCATTACGGGCAACATTTGGCCCCAACCCAGTCCATAGAGCCCTAACCCCTTCCTGAAATACGTACGCCCATATAAGAATTATAAATAAGTAAATAAGAAAAGCGACCAGTGAATGAAGAAAATGACTCAAATCTGTGGTAGATTACCTGTCTCACAATCGTTGAATAAGCATTTAATGCACCAGAGTAACGCCTTGGTACACCAGCTGCCAATTTCCCTTCAGCTTGAAGGCGTACTTTCACTAGATCAGTAGGATTAGCTACAGATATTGCAAGAGCACCTGGGGAATAAAAATAATAGTAAAAACGACGACGACAATGATAATATTGATAATTTTAATACTACCAAAACAGTTAATTATTATGAATACACAAATATATATGATGCACAAGACATCAAACAACTAAAAGAACTTGTAGTCGCTTGTTATCCCGTTATGGAGGATGATGGCCGGGGATTACAGCACTAGGACCCCAAGTCATCAGCTAGTCATGAAGGGGGTTTAGTCATGATGTTGATGGGTTTTGTGGATTTTTTGTTTTCGTTTTTGCCTTACAGGTAAATAAAAAAGAAGTGGAACCCAAATTTCAGTATCATTGGTATCATAAATACAGGTGTTTTGAGCCAGTATCGCAGTCATCCAGTCACGACTACAAGTACTCTAACAAATTGATTGTACTTTATGGAACATTGGATCGTAACAAATACATGCAAACACATGCAGTCAGTTGTCAGACCCAAACTGCATCAATCATTAGGGCTGTGATTTTGAATTTTTCAAGATATTTTTCCATTTTTGCATTTTTCATGTAATCCAAGTGAAATTGGGTATTTTTGTCAATCATGTGGTACAGAATTTCAGTATAATAGCCATAGTTTTGAATTTAGATTGAACCTGCAATGCACAATTAGTAGCACCTGACCCAATATAAAGGATTTAGTTGTATTGGGTGAAGGATATTCATTCTGAAATATAAGAATTATTTTTCCTCTAAAGCATATGATGTGTCAAATTTGGTGTGCTTAAGAGAAAGTAATAAGTAATAGAAAGAGCAAAGTCATACCGGTTGTGAGCCCCGCAAGTATTTTAGTGGTCAAAGGAACATCTCCAACAAAGTTATCACCCACATACAAGTTTTTTATCTGTTAGGAAAGCATTAAAAGATGTCTTTCTTGAGAGCAGCAGATATGCATAGGTAGCAGAAAACAAAAATTAAAAATTAAATAAAACACTAATAAAAACGTACGTACAGGTTCGTACAATCCAATTCTTAAACCTCCAAACAAACATTGGCGATGTAATCCAGGTACAATGCCTTTCCATAAAGAAGCAAGACCTTCCTCCCTTGCAATAGTCGCTACAGTACCCAGCATTCCCCTATATTTTGGTAAACCTATCCCATCCCCTGCAACTGCCTTCTTTTGTAACTGAAGCCTCACCTTTGCCGTGTCCAATGGTATTGTACAAATCTATTCCAAGTAAATTCATGATATCAGTGAACCACCAAAATCTTCGTAGTTTTGGTCTTCTTCTTTTTTTGGCATTACGGAACTAAAACTAAAAATTTAACGCACAAGAAAAACTAAAAGGGTCAAAACTCAGATTAACACGGATGCAAGGGACTCAATATTGAGATTAAGTGGTTGATGTATGCAAGGGACTCAATAATGATTGTTCAAGATAAGTGCTTTATGTAAATCCAGATAATGACGGTTCCAGATAATGACGGATCAAGATAAGTGCATTTTAAAATACATGTATTATTTAAAAACTACAATTTTTAAGAGTGTTATTGATTGCACCCCACCCTTCTCACATCTAAACACATCACATCACTCGTCAACACACTCACACATATCATAGAGTCTACTCCATAGCGAGAAGTGCAATCATCGAACCCTCTTTTTAATCAAACAATAAGTCAAAAAAATTTGCTAAACAAGATAGGCGTAAATGTCAGGGAATTTATGCAGTGTCACTGTGTAAACAAACAAGATTTCGCCGTTATCTTTGACACTTTGTACCAAAAAACTAACATAGCAAGAAAAATCAAAGGTCCTTGAAAATCATAAACATATACAAAAACTTTGCATGATAATACCTTTTAAGAAAAGAAAAAAAAAACATTCTAATCTACCATATTTGGGGAAAACTGATCTTGCTCTGCAAGTACATATTTCGTTAGGATTTACCCAATTATGAAGGTTGATTTGACAGAAAATGAGTGGCGTTTAAGGTATTTGAATTTTCCTATTTATATGCGTGGCAAGTCAAGCCCCACTATTTTTGTCGGTACAAAGAGGATACTTCTCAATAGTTTGCCAGAAGATCAACCTAAAAAAATGACTAAAAAGCTTAGATTATACCCAAAATCTATGTCTTAATGCGTGTGGATCTATGTATGTTCTTCAACTATATCAAGTATCAATTCGAGCATCAAAGCGAGATATGAATAAAATCCGATCCATGAATTAATGCAACTGATCAGCATAAACTGAAACTTCTCTTTTTATATAGAACACTGGAATTGGAAGAATGTCCATTTACAGAAAACAGTCTGTAAAAGGGGGAAGAACAAAACCCTCGACGCAAGAAAAAACTGTCAACACAATTATATAGTTTTAGCTACACAGATGATCAAAATCTACTCAGAAACAGAGTTTAATCAATTCGCAAACCAGATTACAAATTCAATACAAGGAAATCAGAGCAAAAAAGTGTAAAAAAAGGGGATGAAATTGAGAGAGAAAACCGAGCATACCTCCGCAAAACAAGCGGCGAAAGCGCTGCTAGCGAAAGTTCCGGCGAAGGAGATGTCGGATTTGGAATCGCCGGCGACCATGGTGGTGGAGGTGAGAAATGCAGAGGTGATTGAAGGGGTTAAAGACTAGTTGGGTTTAATGCAAAGCTTAATAGGAGGGAGAGAGACAGAGAGAGATGGAAAGAAAGCACGACAAAAGAATCTTGGGAAGTGTGATGTGACTAGGAAGTTGGCGATGAGCAAAATTTAATCCGTCACATTTCAATGTATTTATTACTTCAAAGCAAAAATTTTATTGCAATCTATTTATATCTATTATTAAAAAAATTACTTTCTTACTAATAATATTAATAAAAAATTCTATCAACCAATCACAACTAAGCTTAGTAACTTGGGTTGTGTTCATATTAAATGGTTCGTGTCGTGTCAACTATTTTCGTATTATTTGTGTCGATTCATTTTCGACCCAGTTTAGTTTCTTGTCACTTAATTTGTGTTTGGTTCGGAACGTGTTTTTCGTGTCAACCCATTTTTTGGAGAAAAAATCACGTTACGTTTATGGTCAAATAACTTGATTTTTATTTCGGGTTTCATATCGAATTATTACATGTTCCATTCTTACTTTCAGCACTATATTTATTATCACCGTTAATGTATTCACAAAGTAAGACTTCACTTTGACGAGAGTGGACGGAATTCTTTTCAAATCCCATATGTAAGTTTTTGTTTCCTTTTAGCCTCACAGTCCTCAAAACCTTCAGGAATTTCAGATTGACTAGGTTGTGGTGGTGTAGTATGCTCCTCATCATGATCTAATGGATGTACATCACTTTCTTGTGTAGTTGCCATGACTAAGCTACATACACACTTATATACTGTATATATAATACAGTGCACTGTGCACATAAGAAATAATGAAATATACATACGAAAATAATAATAATAATAAGATGCAGAAACAGCAACATATATTTATACAGAATTATAGATGCATTGCTTTGATAGTTTGACTCTATGTTTGTTTATCTATACAACATACATAAACAACAACATATATTTATACAGAATTACAGATGTAGAAATCGATCGGTGGTAAGGTAGAAAATTGAAGGGGCAGGCAATTACATTTTAGAGAGGTTGAACCGTTGAAGATAGTGGGCGAAATGGCCAATGATGGAGAGACTAAGAGGCGCAACGGACGAAGGACAATGATGGAGAGTCCGAGAGGTGACCGGTAAGTCGATGACACTAACTAAAGGGTGGAGCCGTGGAGGTGGGCTGTCGCAAAGGGAGGCTAGGGTTTCATTCCAAATTTCACGAGTACCTCTTTCTTTTCTAGTTTTCCTCTTTTCTTCTCCCTTACTTTCTTATTTCTATTCTTGTTATATATTAACTTGTCTTTTTAATTAATATTTATTAATTTATCAAAATGAAAATTTTAAATGGCACCAACTTTGGAGGTAAAATCCTAAAAAGGCCGCCATTTTCTATATTGTAATTAGTTATTATTTATAATTTCAAATTTCTAAATATTTTTAAGTTACATGTTTTTGGGGTTTTTTTATTGTTATTATAAAAAGATAGTGTTAAACTGGTTACCTACAGATTATCATTTTCGTGTCGACCAGCTTCTTGTCATTTTCGGATCGACCCATTTCTGACCCAATTCAGTTTCTTGTCGTGTTCGTGTCGACCTAGATCGTGCTCGGTTCGGGTTTGGTTTCGTGTCCTGTCAGGATTTTCCAACCCTAATCACAACCCTCCATCTCAAAAGTTTGACTATTGTTGACCTAACTTTGGGGAAGTTCCGGCAAAAAAAAGACGTGGACCTTTTGTGTTTTGGAGGACCTGACTTTCAAATTAATAGGTAATCGATGATTCCTTCACTTTTACTCCTTATCACTAAACACTTTTAAAAACCCTCTTATTTCTACCTACGATCGGTCGATTTCATGTGAAGAAGGGGGTTTCGATTAATCCTTATCGGGTATTTTCAATCTCAAACTTTGTCTCCATCACTACGACATTTACATTGCGTTCAAGTATTCATCGTATCCTTCACTTCGACGTTAGGGTTAGGGTTTTCTGAATGAGTTTGTTTGATTAAAGTTCATCTAAATTTTTTTGTTTTATTTTTATTGTTATTGTCGATTCTTCTAGCACTCAGAGACGAAGAGGATTTCATCACCTGCTGGGCTGCGTTCAAACATCCTTTTATGTTTTCAATTAAAAAAAGAGGTATCATTTTTGTCAAGATGTTTATTAAAGATTTTAATCTTTCTTTGGTATGTTAAAAAATTTCTTACTTTTTTGGTTTTACATTATCAATGGCTAATGTCTATTTTTGTTAGTGTTATATGTTTTTGTTAAGGTTAACAATAGTCAAAATTGTCTACTTACATTTAGGGTTTGATTATATTTAGATTATGATTAATGTTAAGTTTATCTGTTTTTGTTAATGTTATCTGTTTCAAATCCTCAAACATTGTCTGCTTTAGTTTTAATCTTTTGATATTCTGTTATATTGTGATTAATGTTCTTAGATTTGGATTTTATATGAAATTCATCATTCAAATCATTTTATTAATTGTAAGATTACGATTAACTCATAATGAACTCTTTGTTGTAAAGATTGTCAAAATGCTTATTATAGATTTTAATCTTTGTTTAGGATTTTATAATTTCTTAGTTTTTTAGTTTTACATTATCTAGGTGGTTAATGTCTGTTTTTGTCAATTTTATCTGTTTTTGTTAAGGTTAACAATAGTCAAAATCGTCAACTTACATTTAGTGTCTTAATATATTTTTTTTATGATTAATGTTAAGCGTATCTGTTTTTGTTATTCTTATTTGTTTCAATTTCTCAAACAATGTTTATTTTAGTTTTAATCTTTTGATATTATGTTATATAATGATTAATGTTCTTAGATTTGGTCATTATGTGAAATGCATAGTTTAAATCATTATATTCTTTTAGGGTTATGCTTAAATTATAAAGAACTCATTGTTGTAAACATTGTCAAAATGTTTATTATAGGTTTAATCGTTTGATAATAATTAAAAAAATGATTAATGTTGTTAGATTTAGTATTTATATGAAATGTATGGTTTGGGAACATTATATTCTTTTAGTGAATCATGTACTTGGAGTTATGGTTTGTGATATATTTAGCTTTTTAATCATCCTCATCTATGAAGGTTATGTGATTTTGTTTAAATTTAATATTATCCCTTCATATTTATATTTTCAATGATTTAACCATTGAATACCTTTTCAATGTGAGGTTTACTAATGTTTAAATTACATGTACTTTAGTGTTTGATTATATTTAGATTATAATTAATATTATGTTTATCTGTTATTGTTAATGTTATGTGTTTCAGTTCTCAAACAATATCTATTTTAGTTTTAATCCTTTGATATTAATTAAAGATTTTGATAAATGTTGTTAGATTTAGTTTTTATATGAAATCTATGGTTTGAAACATTATATTCTTTTAGTGTGTCAATATTAGTTTGTTAGCATTGTGTTATTTTATAATATATAAATTAACCTATTAGACTAGTACTTGTAATGGGCTTTGCCCACTTTAATATTGTTATTCTAGTTTAGTTATGATTGTGCCCATGTGGCTTTGTATTTAAATACCTTGCAAACCTAATTTGCAAGGTAACATTTGTCATTTGATTTTCATCAGCTTGTATAAAGTTCAAAGTAATATCAGAGAATATTTAAGCTTGCATGCAAAGTGTTCTTACTTATGCTTAACTAAACTCTTCATCTTTTGTTCAAGTATTCTAAGTTACTCATCTTTCATCACACTCAAAGGACTTTCAATTGGTATCAGAGCCAACTCCTTGCTGGATTGGTTCAACATTACCTGGAAGTAACATCTTAGTGTGAGAAATTAAAACCCAGAAGAGTACTTTGTGTGTGGTCGTGATATCTCATTCAAGTCAAAACCCATTTTCTCAAATCTTCTTGTTTTTCAAGTTCTTTATGGTCTTTTAGAAGCATTTGGGTAAGATAAAACCTTTAGTAGTGTTTTATTACAAACAAACAACATCTGGGTATTCATTTTGAATTTTTTTTTCTTCAAGTTCTTGAAGTTCTTCACTGTTTCATCGATTTTCTTTAAAGAATTTGTTGTTTTTGGAGCTAAACCTGTTTAGGAAAGTGTTTTTATAGATTAGAAAGGTCAAAGCAAAAGTTAATTGAGTTTTTAGTGTGTTTTAGGCAAAATCAGAAGTCTGTTCGATAAAAGAGGTCAGACCTGCAAGTTTTTGGATTTTTATCATCATCCGAATTTCAAGTCATCTGACCTTATCTCATCCGACTCTTAGTTGTGGTGTATGCGACTTTTGGTTCATCCGAAAATTTCCTAAGAGTGTTCATCTGATCTTCTTCATTTGACTTTCAATTAAGTCATCCGACACTAATTCATCCGACTTTTGGTTCATCCGACAGTCGTGCAACTTAAGACTCATCTGACTTTTGAACTTAAGTCTCATCCGACTGTTGATCTTTAAACTCATCCGACCTTTCACTCATCCGACTTTTGGTTCATCCGACAGTCGCCCCAAGGATTCATCCGACTCTTGAACCATCCTACTTTTGTGTCATCCGACCTTTGGTTCACACGAACCTTGAAGTCATCCGACTATCACCTAGAACATTCATCCGACAATCACCTTAAACCATCTGACCTTCAAACACTTTCATCCGACTTTCAAAGTTTCTCACAATCAAACTAACCAATCCATTTCAGGGAGAAAGATCTAAGTGAAAAGATGAGTTCTAGCAATGAGATCCTTGCCATTGGCACAGATACTAAACTTCGAGTCCTTTTTAGAAATGAATACACCGTATGGAAAGGACGCTTTATGGATTTCATTGAACATAATGAGAAGTATGGAGAGATGATGAAAGACAACATTTTAAGTGGTGATGCAATTTTTGAGAAGATTATCGAGGTTGTTCCCGATAACAATCCACCTATAGCCGCTGAAAGAAGACGCAAATTGCCATCAGAACTGACTGCAGAAGAGAGAGACCGCGCACGAGCCGATAAAGATGCAAAATATTATCTGAAACAAGGGTTGTGTTCTGAAATCTACTCAAAAATAGATAGTCTGACTTCTGCCAAAGAAATTTGGGACGAAGTGAAACAACAAATGCAGGGTACTAAACAAGGGTCCTTCATCAGAGAAACTCAGCTAGTGAACACATTCCGGGAATTCAAGGCCAGGGAAGGAGAGTTGCTGCAAGATACATATAGTCGTTTTTGCCGACTATTGAATGAAATGAGGAATCACGGGGTCACAAGATCCGACCTGGACATCAACGTCAATTGGAACAATGCTCTTGGTCCAGAATGGCAGGAACATGTTACACTATACAAACATGTGAACCGAAACCTAAAGGTAGTATCTCATCATTCAATCTATGAGGACCTAAATCAATTTCAGGATGAAATTTTTGCTAAACTATCTATGAAGCAAACATCTGACCCGGTCGCACCGGTGGCTGAAAGAAGACTGAGAGAATCCTCAAGATCTAGCAAAGGAAAACAGGTGGTGGTTGACTCGGACTCATCAGAAGGGGAACTGGAGATCTTAAAAAAGGAGGCTGTACTGAAGGCCATGTCGCTTATTACCAAAGCTTTCCAAAACAAATATGGAAAGACTAACAACAAGCAACGGTACACCTCTGGGCGAAGAAAAGGTGAGGGACGTCAACTAGAGGAGAAAAAACGTTTGGAAAAACTTGCTGAGTCTCAAGAAGAAGAGAAAAAGTGCTACAATTGTGGTAGAACGGGGCACTTTATCAAAGACTGCAGAAAGCCAAAAAACCAAGGATGCCAAGTACTATAAGAACAAGCTAAGGTTGACTCGGAAGAAAGCAAGTAGCAGGGCTATGTTGGTGGAAGAAGACCAATTCCTGAGTGACACTGACGACTCAGATGATGATGTATCTGATCACGCACACTTTTGTTTAATGGCTCACGATGAAGTCTCCTTAGACGATAATGGCAATAATGAAGTTGATGATGATGAAGAGTTTGAGGAAACTCAAACCGCAGATGCAGGTGCTCATGGAAAGGTAAGTGTTGAGTATGCACAAACATTGGTTAAACACATCGAAAAATAGAACTGAAAAATCACTAAATTAGAATCTAAAATCAGAAAATCAATCAACTTCTAATTTAGAAAATCTTCAATCAGAACTAACTGCCAAAGAAAATGAACTAAACACCTTAAGAAATGAAAATGAGGTAATAATTCGTAATCTCAGAGCACCAAAAGTTTCGGTAAAGGAAGATTTAAGTTCTTGCAAAAGAAACGATGACAACTATAATAAAAAATAAAAGATCTCGAAGACTTGTTAATAAAACGAGACCAAACTGCACAAACCATTTTTCTAAACAAACCTAAGGACGCCAAATTTTCAAAATGGACATACGAAGGGTTAGGTTTTGTTAATCCTCACATTAGTGACAAGATTACTGCTAAACAACTATACGACTTCGATAGCATGAATCTCGGATTAACTAAGAAAATGGTTTTCGTGGGACAAGTTAACAAACTCGCAGAAGAGGAACACAAACGACACATCGCAAAAGGAGCCTCAACCTCATATGACTACGAAAGTCTAAATCAGTCATATGAAACAGATGAATTTGAACCAATAATTTCTGATGACTACTTTCGAAAGTTATACACAAACAAAAATGAAATCCATGCCATCAATTTCCGATTCTCCACCCGAACCTCACATATACATTCCTCACATGGAATTACAGCGGAGATTTAAATTGGTTGAAAACGAACTTCTCAATAAATCCATCATTTTTTATTTTGAAACTACAGCTCTGTATGACAAAATTAATCTTTTTGAAAATGAAAACTCTTACCTACACAATTCCGCTGCACCAAGAACCTCAAATTCACACACACCCACATGCATACAGATGATTGTTTCTCATTTACTGATTCCACATACAATACAACTGCAAATGATCCATTGTTCACCAACTCAAAATTAGTAGAAAACAATGATGAAACCCAACTACTAATTGAGCATGACAAAGAAAAACCCAACTCAGGCAAAAGATGTGAAGAATGCACAAATTTGAATAACACTCTCTTTGAACTTCACTTAAAACACAACTCTCTTAAAAATGAATTGTTTAAGATGCACACACCTGAGTCTGCTAATTTCAAAGGTAAGACTAAAATCATTGACTCATGGTCATCGCATAAGGCTAGCACATCAAGACCATCTCATTCAAAAATCAAACACACAAAACAACAAACAACACGTCCTCGTACTCAAACAACCAAAGATGATCAGTTATCAATTTTTGCTTCTAACTCAACTATACATCTAGATGGCAAAATGAAGGACGGGAAGAAGTAGGTTTTTGATGGAGAAAGAAGCATCAAGAGAAGGATGCAGAAGAAAGAGAAGAAGATCGTGTAATTTACCCCGTAAATTTTCCCATACAAACAAATCTTCTATTTTGTAACGATCCATCCGTTTTGTGTATTAATCCTGTTCAAACTCAAGTTAATTCGGTTAAATTTGAAATGTTTTATACGAGTGATGGTTATGTTGACGGACATTGTTCTTATCATTACATATATGACCAAGATCGAAAGAACCGTGGAGTTAAGCCAAATGATGATTAGAAATCTTTTGAGTCGAACCACTAGCAAGCTTCCTTCATAAATCGAAAAGGTAATAAAATTACCTATGGGTGAAAGAAACGCTCTAACAGAGCACAGTTCTAGACAGACAATGCACTTGTGTCCTTTAAACTCGATTCAAAATCACGGTTTCACAGTGGCCACTCATCAAGCAATTGGACACCAAACTGTAGATACTTCAACAACTGGAATCACGGCCAAAACAACACTATTGAGAACAACATAAATTTCACAAATCGAAAAGCTAAGAAAACTCAGATCTCACAGCCAAACCAACAATCGACTCAATACACAAAAACCAAAGTCGAAACAGCCAATAACAAACCGAGAGAACATAAGAAACAAATTGAATACATTGACGATGATGTATCTCTCCCAAAAGACTTTAATCATGTGGTAGTCGAACAAGCAATCATTACATCAACTGGTGGTACTATGACCCCCGACACTCCAAAGCAATTGTAACACCCGACACATCCAAAGAAAGTGTAACACCCGACACATCCAAAGAAAGTGTAACACCCGACACATCCAAAGAAATCGTAACACCATCACCAGACCCACCACAAACCACGACACAAGTATGGGTTTCCAAAGTAAAAGCAACAGTATCATTACCTGAAACATCATTAGAATCTGTTGCATGTGCTAACACTCAAGGACCCACTTCAAACTGGGTACCTCAACAACTTTTGTCTTCTATGTGCAGGTATCTAGCCCGTGGTACTTGGACTCGGGCTATTCATAGCATATGACGGGAGAAAAGGGTCTTCTCACGAACTTTGTCCCACTATACTCTGGAAATGTTCGTTATGGGAATGACCATGTTGCACCAATAATGGGAACTGGGGATATAATAAAAGAAAATATCAAAATCAGCAGAGTGTCATATGTGGAGAGTCTGGGTCACAACCTGTTTAGTATTGGGCAGTTTTGTGATAAGGGACTTGAAGTCAACTTCAAAGCCAAGACTTACTCAGTCAGAACAGAAAATGGTGACATGATACTGACTGTCTCCAGAAGGTCAAACCTGTATACCATTGATGTAGCCGACCTGAAGGGAAAACAGTCGGTATGTCTTCTGTCAAAGGCCTCATCAGAACTCACATGGATGTGGCATCGTAAACTATTTTATCTAAATTTCAAGAACATCAACAAGTTGGTAATAGGTGATTTAGTTCGTGGATTGCCAAACCTCAAGTTTGAAAAAGAACATTTGTGTGAGCATTGTGAGAGAGAAAAAATGAAAAGGGCATCACACAAAATTAAACAGGTGTCCGGCACAAAAGAACCTCTTCAGTTGTTACACATGGACTAATGTGGACCGATGAGAGTTCAATCAAGAAATAGGAAGAAGTATATTCTTGTGATAGTTGATGACTATTCAAGGTATACTTGGGTCAAGTTCCTGAGAACGAAGGCTGAAGCTCCAGCAACAATCATCTTGTTTCTCAAACAGGTGCAGAATCAATCACAAGGAAGAGTTGGTACAATACGAACTGACAACGGCATTAAATTCAAGAACAAAGTCTTGGATTCCTATCTTGACTATGTGGGAATCACACATCAGTTCTCTGCAGCTTACACTCTAGAACAAAATGGAGTCGTTGAACAAAAAAAATCGAACGCTTGTCGAAGTAGCTCGAACAATGCTGTGCTATGTTGATTTACTGTAAAACCCATTTTTTTGTAAAATTATAAAAATATATAAAATGCCAATTTACTTAGAAACTAGTAACTTATGTGTCTAATATGCTACATAAATGTTATTTTAATACCATATGTTATGTATAAGTGTCTACAACTTAAAATGGTAAATAAATGTATAAGGCATGGAAATGGAGGGACCAAAGTTGTAAATGTGTGTATTTAATTGGTAAGACTCCAATTATTGGAGTCAAACCCTCCATTTTTCTGCATTCCCCATCGTGAGAGAGTTTAGAGAGAGAGGCTAGAGAGAGAAACAAAGAAATCAAAGGGAAATTGGTGGTTTTGTGATCAAACTCAAGACTTGGTGATATTTCTCTATATTCCCCAATCTTGGTGTGATTTTGGAGCAAAAGAGTGAAGAAATCAAGTTAGGGTTTACACATCAAGTAAGTGTTACTCCTAGTTGGTGCTTGATTTTTAGTTTGGATGGTTGATTGGTATGATCTTTAACTTTCTATGTTGAAAAACCATGTTGAATGGGTCAAATTTGGGGTTATTGCTAAAGTTAGGGTTTTGGTTGAGTCAATGTGTTTAAAGTGTTGATTCTTGAGTTTAAATTGTGATATTACATGTTAGTGTTGGGGATTGATGGTAGAATTTGGGTTGAGAATTTGGGTTGGATTAGTCACATGAGTCAAGAATTTGAAAATGGAGAAATTAAGGGTTATGTGATGATTAAATGGTGTTTGAATGTATTGGAAAGTGGTTAAAATGTGTTGAAAATGGTTATAATGTAGTTATGAAGTAGTGTGGTATTGTTTTTAAAGCTTATGATGAAAGATTGGATTTTTGTTTGGAAAATATGTGGAAAAATCGGGGCTGCAACAAAAGAAAAAGGCACAGAATTACTGTATACGGGGCGTCGCGGTGCGACGAGTGTTTTTGGCAAAGGCCATTTTTCCAGAGATTTTCTCCCGGTGCGAGGCACCCTGTCTCGCGGCGCGAGACCCCCTGGAAGGTCCAAAAACTTGTTTTTGACCCCATTTGACCTTGTAATTGATTGGGGTTTGTTTCTATTGGTTTTAGGGAGTCCGAAAGACCCGAAATGAGCATTTAAGTCGTGTTTTGAGTCTATACTTGCGTGTAACTTCATTGTATGGTTAACTTAACTAAGTTAACCTTGTGTTATGATCATAGGATCGTTGTGCAAGTGATTTGCGGCCTTGTTGTGAAGTGGAAGTGATCCTCATCACTTCAATCAGGTGAGTTGTGCCCTGCGGATACCCAAAATGCTTTTAATGCGCAAGTCATCAACTGTTTTCGTATGAAACATGTTTATGTATATGTATAGCATCAATGTGATCTGTAATTGATATTATCATGTTTATGATAATGATTTATGCAATTGAATATATGATTCACCTGTTTTGAAGCATGATATGCTATGTATTGATTATGGCAAGTTGTGACCTTGTGTGTATAACTTGCATGTGATTATGTGACCCCATCGGGGTAACTGATTAAGTGACCCTTCGGGGTATGTGCTATGTGACCCTTCGGGGTATATGTGCTTTGGTCCGGACCGTTGTTTGTGATATGAACTATGTACCATAGGGTTCCTAGTCATTGAGACGTACACAGAGGTTCCTTTGGCTTCGGCGATTTGGGAACCTCGAGGTACGGGTGGCTGAGGGATCGGTGCAGAGAGTGGAGGGGTATGTCAGTAGTCATCATGACCGTGTGTGGGTTCACTGGGCTGACGAGCCACCGAACCCGGGTAACACGAGTGGATTTGGTGAACAGGGCTTACACTCCAGAGAACCGTTGTATGGTGGACTGCTTTGTGCTTCCCCCACCTTGACGGGAGATGTGGACACACCCCCACGAGGACTTGTTGACCATGGTTGGCCCCTATGGAACATACAAGTATAAGTGGACTTGTCCCCCACATCTTGTGTGAACTGTATATGATGCCATAACTGTTTTATGATCAATGATGACTTGTTTACCTGTTTAACTGTTTTTGGCACACTCACTAGCTTCGGCTAACAAAATTTGTGTTTATGTTTTGTATCCGCAGATAAGTCATAGTATGATGCCAGTGAGGCGGGTAGAAGCTTTTGGGAGCACTTGTTGCCTGATGGATATGTTTGGAATACATGACTATTCTCATTTTGTTTATCTGTAATTAATGATCGTGTATTCGGGTCAACAAGTAACACCACCTTTTGTAAATCCGAACAAGCTTCCGCTTTGTGATGTAAACAAACACACTTATGATGATGTTTTTGTTGAAATATAAAAGTTTAAATTTGTACCAAAATTCAGGGTGTTACATTTACCACCTTCCTACTGGGCAGAAGCAGTCAACACAGCTTGCTATACTCAAAACCGAACAATCTTACACCGTCGCTTTAATAAAAATCCTTATGAACTAGCTAATGGCAGAGTTCCTAATATCAAACATTTCCATGTGTTTGGTAATAGGTGCTTTGTCCTTAACGAAAAGGCTAACCTAGGAAAATTCGACCCTAAAGCAGGTGAGGGAATTTCTCTAGGTTACTCATCTGAGTCTAAGTGTTTTGCGTGTTGAATAAACGGACCAATGCTGTGATTGAAAGTATTAATGTGACTTTTGACAATACACTAACAACAACATCTTTATCTCATGAGTCACCCGCTATCGTTTCTTAACACATCAGTTCAGAACCGACGCTTAATCGAAAAGAAACAAATATATCTCACGCGAATGAACCATCAGATCTAAAATATATATTTGATTTCTTAGATGATGACTCTGGAACTAATTATGTACCTATCGACACACCTGCAGATGTTGTTCAGGAATCTCTTGAACTTTCACAGCAAACGATTACTGCTTCTACATCAAGACCTGTTGATTCCACTGTAGACCCATTCTTTGTTTTGGGTGAATGGTACACTGCATCAAACTCAAATGTTAACACTGTTGACGATGCTGATACTGAGAACCAAGGAAAGACTACACCTCAGTACAATCCAGAATTATCAACACCTGAGGTTGAAGCATCCACACAACAACGCCTGGATGATTTCTTTCCTCAGGATGCAGACGATGAACTTAATGATAGCCCCAACCCCCATGTGACCAAATGGACTGTCGCACATCCTAAGACACAGATTATCGGAAACAAAGATGTTGGCATACAAACTCGATCTGCCACAGCCAATGAGTGTCAGTTCTCAAGCTTTCTAAGCATGACTGAACCTAATTGTACTGTGGATGCTCTACAAGATGCTGACTGGATCCTAGCAATGCAAGAAGAATTAGATCGGTTTACACGACTAAAGGTTTAGAGACTAGTACCTCAACCCAACGGCAAAACATTTGTTGGTACCAAGTGGGTCTTCAAGAACAAGAAAGATTCTGACAAAGAAGTGATTCGAAACAAAGCTCGATTGGTAGCCAAAGGATACAATCGGTAGAAGGGCATTGATTGTGATGAAACCTTCGCCCCTGTTGTCCGTATAGAAGCTATTCGGGTCTTCCTAGCGTATGCTGCTTATATGGATTTCAAGGTGTATCAAATGGACGTGAAGACGGTCTTTTTAAATGGAATCCTAAAAGAGGAAGTTTATGTATCCCAACCGGAAGGGTTTGTGTATCCTAAGAGACCAAATGATGTCTATATACTTGACAAGGCTTTATATGGACTCAAACAAGCTCCACGGGCTTGGTACGATGTTCTATCGGCCTATTTGGTAAATGAAGGATACTCCAAAGGACGGATCGACACCACACTGTTCACCAAGAAGATTGGAGATGACTATATCCTAGTCCAGATATACGTAGACGATATTATCTTTGTTTCCACGAATCCACAGTATAGTCTCGAGTTTTCTAAACTAATGGCAAACAATTTTGAAATGAGCATGATGGGAGAAATGAATTTCTTCATTGGATTACAAGTTAAACAAATTTCAGCTGGCATTTTCATAAATCAATCTAAATACATCAATAATTTATTAAGAAAATATGAAATGTCTGATTGCGCATCTAAATCAACCCCTATGTGTTCAAAAACCAAGTTGTCTGCTGATCTTGACGGAAAGGCAGTTGACTTGAAAACCTATAGGGGTATGATTGGCTCTTTACTGTACCTAACAACTAGTAGACCGGACATAATGTTTTCTACATGTCTGTGTGCCTGTTTTCAAGCAAATCCCAAAGAATCACATCTTCTTGCTGTCAAACAGATCCTCAAATACTTGAAAGGGACTCCTGACCTTGGTTTATGGTATCCCCGCGACTCGTTGTTCAAATTGCTTGCGTACTCAGATTCGGAGTACGCCGGACATGTTAGATAGGAAGAGCACGTCGGGGAGTGCACAATTCTTGGGAGATCGGGTAGTCTGCTCGAGTTCCAAGAAACAAAACTGTGTGTCTACATCAACTACGGAAGCTGAATTTGTGGCCGTAGCTAGCTGCTATTCACAGAGTCTCTAGATGCGAACTCAATTGCGGGACTTTGGTCTCGCTTACTCTAAGATTCCCCTATTGTGCGATTCTCAAAGTGCAATTGCTATCTCTTGCAATCTGGTACATCACTCCAAAACCAAGCACATTGACATCAGGTATCATTTCTTGAAGGATAATGTCGAAAAAGGTCTCATTGAATTACAGTACGTTCCCACCGACAATCAACTAGCCGATTTATTCACCAAACCATTAGATGAAGCACGGTTTACCTTTTGGTGTCTAAGATTGGTATGTTGAATCTGAAACTGTAACTCATCACTTTCTTATCTTTCTTGAACGGAATTACGCGTGGTTTCGTTATTTGTGCAGACATACAGACGCTCCTATCTAGGGGGAGCAGCGTAGCTTGCTGGTCGACACAAATGCATTTCCATGCATTCTTGTAGGGGGAGAAATTCAGAAATTTAACTGAAATCAGACAAACACTCCTAGTTCCTGATTTTCAGATTTTCAATTTCATGCCTATTTATAATTTCTAGTGGAGTTCACTAAGAATTCATTTTAGATTCATCAAAAATAAACCCAAATAGGGCAGGAAATAATGAAAGTCAGAAAAATCAATTCACTTTTAAAGTTTTGGGCTTAAACAGGATGAACTGGGCCAACCTAACACAATTGGGCCAATTCGGGTTGATCCGACAGTCGGATAACCCCGACCCAACTTAATCTGAAAGTCGGATAGTCTATATATATGGCTATCCGACCATCGGTTTCTTTCACGCATTCAAAAATTTCAAACGTGAACACTGTTCATCTTCTCTCCCAACTGTCAAACTCTCGACTCGATCAAAGTTCTTTCGTGATATTTTAGTGTTTCTTCAACATTAAATCCAAAGGTAATATCACATTGATAAGAAATTTCGAGCCATATGGCCATTTGGGTGATAAAATCATGTTCTTCTTCATTTTCATAACGACTGCTATTGAATAGTTTTTGGGTTTTCTGTTTTTAGAATAAAAACACCACAAATGGTGCAAGTTGAAGTATTCTTGTAGTATAAAGTATGTTTTTGATGTTTGCGAACAATTTGGCACAAAAATGATGTTCGGATTCACACAAAATCGAGGTAATATGAAACAGGTTTTCAAGAAAAGGTTACTGTTCATGTTCGTCTTTGAATAGAGCATCTTCAAGTCAAATTCGTGACCTTGTAGGTTTTTTAGGTTTGCTAGGAAACACTTAAATGATTATGGTCGAATTCCGAGTCGATTGGTGCAAACCTCGAGTCCACAATCACACATTTTGACCAAAATTGATTTTATACTGGTATTGAGTGTTCTTGAATGTTGTATGAAAGTAACTTGACTCATCCGACTTTTGGATGAGTTTGGTCTATCCGACCTTCAACTGAAAAAGTACATTAGACTTTTGCTCTAAATAGTCCATGCTCCTTTTGGCCATGGCTATGCGACTTTCGGATGAGTTTGGTCTATCCAACCTTCAACTGAATGAGTTCATGCGACTTTTCCCAAACAAGCCTATGCGACTTTCATGACTTAAGTCCATCTAACTTTCACACAACATTATCCATCCGACTTTCGCACAAAACTGTCCATCCGACTTTCGCGTGGCTTATGTTCATCCGACTTTCACAATTGTCCATCCGAATTTTACAAGACATAAGCTCATCCGAATTTCCCATAGTTGTTTTGAAAAATGATAAGTCCTAACTCATGTGACTTTCGCATATCAAACATGTTGTTGCGACTTTTGAACAAAACATGAACATGCGACTTTTATATGAGTGAATAAATCCATGCGATCTTTGAATGAATGTCACTCATGCGATTTTCAATGAACAAAACCATGCAAAATTTTATGAACTCGTGCGCCTCTTGGATCATTATACATAACCATGCAACTGTGATCCGACTCTCAACACTTAGAAAATTTTTGGCTAAATTTTCAATCTCATTTCCATTCAAGTCATAGTCAAAGTCAAAATCATCCTTCACATGTGAATTTCCTAAACTCCTAAGCCAACACATTCAGATGTGAATGCCATCACTGTTTACCTAATGTAATTTTGTATACTTGTTACAGATGGCAGCAAATCAACCAGCTCAACCACTCCCTAAGGAGAGACTTGTCCCTGTTGATTAGTGTCTCGAAACTAGCAGCAACAATCTGTACTTTGACTTGGAAACGGACACTAAATTCCCAATCGTTACTGAAATAATCCGAGCTCATCCATTACGCCAAGCTATCACTGAAAACCCAAACACCTCACCCATCCATGTACCTGAGATCTATCTACAACAGCTATGGTACACCTTTACTGAGGGAGTCACCCGCTTGGGACACCGGTGCATAAGAGGCATAATCGAAAACGTTCGTTTAACTCTCTCAGCCTCTAGAGTCTGCAACCTACTGCACTTAACCGGAGCAGACCACTACATAGATAAAAAAGAATTTAATGAAGCTCCGGGGCTTGATGATCTGTTAGAACTTATTCATGGTCTTGGTTACAATAGGGAACTACACTAGATCCATCAATTCAAGAGAACCAACCTAGCCCCTCTGTGGCAGACACTTGCTACAACCATCTTCCGTACTCTCACCGGTATCCACAGGGGTACAGATGGCGGATCTTACTATTCATTGCTTCTATTGGCAGGTGTGCTTACCACCTCCATCTGGACTATGCCACCATCATCTTCGAGGAGATTGTGAGAATGGTCAACGAGAAGACCACCTCCCGCTGAAAACCTTTCATCCCGTTCCAGCATCTAGGGGTAACGCACTGTTTCGGTGCGGGCCGCGAGAGAGGTACCAAATCGAGGCAAACTCTGAATACTAGATATGACCTCAAAATATGGTATTTGACAATAATGCTAGTCACCGACCTAGAAGGCTACCGCACCATTCCTCGTCGACTCAAAAATCCACAAGTACAAGTGCAACGTATCACCAGATTTTTACGGATCCGGGATTTACCTAACATTGTTCCAATACAGGTGCCTGTTGCCCTTCTTCGCATATTAGATCAGGAAAGTGAGGTGGTAAGGGACAATATGAGAGTTCATAGGATAGATCCTATGGCACAACTAGAGCCGGTTGTGCCTACCCCGGGATCCGTAGCACCTGGTAAGGGTCCTAACCGTCTAGGAGCTCGTATGCACAAGGGTGCCTCGAGCAGCGTCGTTGAAGAGAGGCAAGAAAGAAGTGAGAGGGGTGGACGAAGTGGTGAGGGTGTTGAGATAGACGAGCGTGAGGGAGTTGTGTTCAACGATTCTGAGGCCTCTGCAAGTGACAAATCTGAGAGTAAGACCTCTACTAAAAGGACTGAAACTGAATCATCCTCATTTCGGCAATCTGTTTCGTTCGGCCCGAGTCCATCTCTATTCCATGCTACATCTATTGGTACTCAACAGCTCTCTAATCATCAAGCGGACATCCACCACGATCTATCCGAAATATCTGGCACTTTTGGGGATGTACCTATTATTGAAAAAGAAGATGTAGAAATGACTGATGTTGTGAGTGATAGCTTAAGTGAGTAAGAAAAGAAAGAGAGTGAGGGTTCCGCAGCAACAGAAGCCAGGTCGCCACATCTCCTACCGGTTGGGACACTGTTCCGGCTGGTATTGCAATAGACACTGGCATCCCACCAGTGCAAGCACCTCATCCCACTAGCCACTCTGCTTTTACTCAAATGGAAGCAGTTTCATTCCACGGGGATCGAACACATACACAGTCGGTAACTCATTCGGAGTTTGCTGACTTTCAAATCAGTTGATTGCCACCCCCGTCCACACCTTCAATTCAATCACCATCGAGTTTAGCGCCTATCAATTGGTTTTCAATCTTTTGCTAGCACACGATCTCCACTAGCACGTCTAAGTGACGTTTCCGGAACGCTCGTAGCGGCCTCTACTGCAGAGGTGTCGCAAGGATCGAGTGGAAGTCCCTCCAGTGCTACCACTATGCCAACACTAAGTGAGGGCCACAGGCCCTTGTGCGAACCGGGCCTCTTCGTGAGCTCGGGGTTATGACAGAACTTAGAATCTATATGGATGCTAAGTTATTCCACCTTGAATCCAACCTTACAGACTATGTCAACACTCGCCTCCAACACCTTGAAAACCGACCACCCACTTCATTGACCGAGATTACATAATCGATGAACTCAATGACCTGGTTCATGCAAAACTGAATAGTGTTGCTGCTCCCATATCAGAACAAACCAATCTTCTAGAAATACTACAATCTCAACCCCAACCGACACCCTCTAGCTCCACCAGCTTTAAAGAGACAGTCCTGCAAGCTCTAAATTCCCTAACCGAAGCTGTATCCGGGATTAGTAAGCGACTGGAAGTGGTGGAGACCTCCTGCAAAGCTCAAGCAGACACCCGAAAAAGGAGGCATGATGATCCTGAAGATCCAGGACATCATGAGGGGGAGAAAAGGCCGAGGAGATACATAGGCTCCAGTATCCAAGCCTCAAGAGGGCCAAAGCGGCAGTGGCAGTGGTGGTAAACAACAACAGCATGAAACTGAAAAAGAATTTGAATTTGATTTTGGTCAAGGGGCTGAGGTAGAGGCAGAGGCGGATAGACCCGAAACCACCCACAATCCAAATCCCACAAGTCCAAACAACAACTACTGAACCTGAACCTTCCCTTTCCTATGCCTCAACTGAAAAAGCCAAGGGCAAAAGTCCTATATCTGAGGAAGTGGAAGAAGTTCCGCTGATAAATATCCGCAAAGTCTTCACAATAATAAACAGGGAGCTGCTAGACATCTTTCCACCACAGCAGGGGCAATTCAATGTTGCACCCATTGATCTTATCAGTCAGCAGCAACCACAACAATCTGAACAACAGGAAGGTGAGTGGCCCATACTTGAAACTTACCATGGAGGACCCAAACCATTGGCCACTCATGAAAGAGTTATAGCAGAAAGGCCAACCATAGAGAATATCAGGCCAAGGGAAGCACTGGCAAAAGCTCAACTCTACTGGCCGACTCAGTGGCTCAACGCTCCACATCTTGAAGAGAGAATACCACAACTCTACTCAGAGGAGGTTAGAGAGGTTGATGATCTATATATGCTAAACTCTCAGGGGCATGAAAAATCTGTTAGGTTTGCCGCCACCTTCCACGCAAGTCCAAAAGAACAGGTGGCCTCCAAGTTTCTGATTATCAAGATTGATCTTGTGTACATGCGCTACTTCATCAACTACGGGATGGTCCACTTCCATGTTACAAGAGCTGACGGGAAGAGGTATATGTTTCATGAGGTAGAATTGAGACATCTAAACTTGGGGGACATCACCCATTTGGAAGATGAGCTGGAGTGCAAGACAGGAAAAAATAGAGAAGAGCAAAGAGGACTGACAGTGATAAGGGACTTCATGAGAAAGAAAATTCTTCTGTTCCGTACTCATGATATACAACTAAGTGTTGGGGCCGATCTACCAAAGATAAATGTTCTAAGGCCCACTCAACAGCACTCCAAACTCAATGAAATCAGAAATAACACGATCATCGAGAAATACGACGAGAATTATGAAGGTGATGATGGATTCCTAATGTCAAGTCTCAACGACGGTGTTGAAACAAGGCCTGTCCGGAGCTAGCTTCTCCCCTAGCTGGCGAGTGTTCCTGCAAAATAAACACCGGTTAGCCTCGCCACGAGCTTCAGCTCGCGACCAACCTCCAGCGTGAGAGTATGTAACTGAACGGGGAGTGGAGAGAATAATAATAAATGAGGGAGAGAATTTAGAGAGAGAAAGTGATTAGAGAGAGAAAGAACTCACATTAAATGCCGGTGGTGAGGGGTATTTATAAGCCCTTTGGTAATGATTACAAGGTATTACCCAGAGGTTACTTACATTATCCTTAGACAAAGTCTGATTAAGCATTTAATGCTCCATATTGTACAGCCGACCATGCATTAAATGCAGATCTTCCGGCCTGTTAATCTGATGGCGATGAGTACCTTTAATTACCGAAGGTGCTTTGGTCAGGTTTCAACTTAAAGTTGAAGTAGAAGGATTTTATTTCCGGAGGTTCGTCCAGCATGTATGTCATCATGTCCCCCAGTCTGGTAGTTTCAAAGCTCTTGCGTGAAGGTGCCAGACTAAACTATTATCGTGTTGTACCTTCGCCTTTTCTTTCATCTGCTCCTGTTTTAATGTTTGTGCCTTGTTTGCTGTGTGTGCGTGTTTTAAATTATTACTATTATTTTTATTATTATTTTTTATACTGTCAAGTTTCTACATATATATATATATTCTATTTAAAATGGGGTGTTGGGTATGGTGAAATCGGATATTAAATTTGAATTTGGATTAGGAGAATAGCTTACCTAGATGCCGTATGATGTTCTGCAAGCCTAGAGTTACGTGTGACATAGCCATTTGATCCTGAGCTACGATTGATTTGACGTTGTGGGGCCACTTGCTCCTTCATTTATGTATTATGATGATGACACTACTGTACACTACTACTTTCGATGCCTTAAATATTTTATTATTATTCGGAGGAGAGAGAAAGAAAACCGCTTGGAGTTTTAGAAACCGTTTTTGCGCATATATATATATACGTGTATAGAAACCGTTTTTGAAATTTTAGGGTTTTTTGGAAATCTGCTTCGCTACTTTCTTCGCCGCTGGAATTTTGGTTTTTCCTCTTTGGACTGTCAATCCTTGCGGTATCGACACAAGATCTTCCCGTCGTCACTTACTTTATCCGGTTTGCTGCTTTAATCCTTCGTTAGCCATGTCAAAAAATAATCTCTCTGTCGTTTGTTCTAGTGTGTCCGACCATAGTCTCCAGCGATTCTGCGAGGCTTTCGATATTGGTCCTCAATTTGATCCCAAACTGCCACGGGCAAATAAGAATGTTTCCGAATACCCTAAGGGGTACATCGCGTTGTATTTAAGATTATTTGATTTTGCAAATGTTCGTGTTCCGTTTTCAAGGTTTTTCCTAGATGTGTTGAAATATTTTGGCATCTACCTTTCTCAATTTTCTCTTCTTGGCGCTGTTAAAATAACTTGTTTTGAGGTACATTGCCATGCTTTGGGTGGGGTTCCCTCTGTTCCATTATTTCGAAATTTTTTTAAAGTGGGTCGTGCCGGGGACTGGCTAACCATAGAAAAACGCAAGGCTCCGTACGATGCCTGTGTTACTGAGACTCCAATAGGTCTAAAAGGTTGGAAGCATCAGTTCATTTGGGTGAAGGAAACGTTGGTTCCGATGAAGATGACTTGGAAAGAAAGGGGGTGGGTGTGGCCGATCCGTATCCAGATGACTCTGTTGTGGATATGGTGCTGATGGGGCTTTTGACTTCAAATTGTATAGAGTACCGTACATTACCGGAGGAAGCTCTGGTTATGGGCGGGATTAGCCTGAAGTGGGGTCTTCCCCAAAAGCGACCCCTGTACTAGCGCGGTGGAAAGGGTACGGGGGATTTGCGTTACTATTATTGTTTATGCTTTTGTAGATTGTTATTTTGTTATAGGTGGTGTTGGTAACTAATTTTTAGGGATAATATTGTTTGTTGTGCAACCATGACGTTTCTAGAGTTTCTGAACCTTCCCGGCTTTGATGATGTCGAACTGTCAGAGGAGGAAGATCTTGCTGATAGCCGCTTATTTCCCGCAACAGGGAGAATGTTGCCATTCCTGAAGTCGGTACTAGCTCCAACTTGAAGGTTCTTTTTAATGTTATTCCGAAGGTTTCTGATGCGGGTAAACAAGTTGCTGCTGGTTCTACTGCTGAGGGGTCTGCTCAAAAGAGGAAGGTTGTTGGGGAAAGCAGACAACTTAGAAAAAGAGGTAAAGCGACTGTTGTTGAAGAGAGTCCTAAGTCCATGGCGCATGTAGACTTGTCTAGTGGAGGTAATCGTACTGCTGACCCTGTTAACGATCATCCGGAAATTGACCAAACTGTCCATGGTTGTGGCAAGAGCATCCGGAAAGAAGATTTTGCGAACACCCCCTACAGGGAAGAAGATTCCATCAGCTTCTCTATTGCTACCAGTGAATCCGAGTCCGCTGGTTCTGATCAACAATCTATGGACGAGGAGACTGCTAATGCTGCGTTTGTTCCTGAGTTCCGCTGTTTGAAAAATAAATCTTTGTTTGATACCGTGGGGTCCTGTCGTGATCTACTTGATTCCATTTCTACTACTGCTGAGGCACAACGCGTGTCGCAGGAGGAACACTCTGATATGATACATAACTCCTACTTTTATGTGTGTCAATTGAATGTAAACTTGCCTGAGATTCGTTGGAGGTGGTTGTTAGCTCATAATGAATCTGTAGCTCAAAAACGTGTGATCAAGGAGTTAAAGGAGAAGAATAAGGCCTTGAGCCGCGATGGTAAGGATGAGGCGAAAGTGAACCAGTTGGAGAAAGTTCTAGAGGAGACTACGAAGTTATTGGAGATAGAGAAGAAGGTTACTAGTGAGCTGTGTGAGGAGGTTGCTACGAAGAACAAGGAGATTGGTAGCTTGAGTCGGAGCGTTGCGGAGAATGTTTGTTTGTTGGATGATGTGAATAGGTTGAAGTCGTTAGTTAAATATGTGGGGGAGGCACTGTCAGTGATGACGGAGGAAAGGTGTTGGTTAGTGAAAGAGGGGGTCGGTTATTTCCTTGACAAACTTCGTAGGAGTGCTGAATATTCGAAATCTTTGGGTGATGTGCAGAGATGTAGTTTTCTTAGAGGTTATCAGGGGTTATCCATCGGCAAGAAGTGTGCTAAGCGTGGTCGTGCCATCTCCAGCGCTCCTCAATATGATCCCGAAACTACTGCTAAACTGAGCCAAGCTGCTATCGAGTTTGGTCGACTATCTTATCCGTACCTGGGACACCTTGCATCGTTGTCAGACAAACCCTTAGAGGAGTTGAAGAAAGTTGAGCCGGAGGAAGTTGCTGCCCCAGGCTTCGAAGCTGGTGGAGTTGATATCCCTGTGGAGCTGTCATCTGCTACTGGTCATTAGTTTAATTCTTTCAGGACTTTGGGTTTGTTAAAACATTATCTTATCGTATCTTTGCCTGTTATGGCGTGGACATATTTAATATTTTTCTTGCTTTTGAAACTTGCTGTGGTTGGAAATTTATGTGTTTGGAACTTACTTTGGTATTTACTATGAAATTTTCTTTTGAAACTTGCTATGGTACTGGCAAGGCTTATACGTAGTACTTTTCTTGCTTGATTTTGATTCATGTGTTGCGAACTTGCCAGGTTCGGCTTATTCGGGCGTCTTTCCGACGTTCCGAAGGTACGATCCTGCTTAGCTTATCCCTCTGATATTTTTGTTCTGCTCTTGTTTTGGGATGTGTTAGCATGTCAGGTTCGGTTTTCCTGTGATAACAGGTTTACGGGTGTGTGGGCAGAGTCCCACTCGTCCGATTTTTTGCATAATGATTTATGCTCGTGTCACCCGGTTTAGGTACGGAGTCGCGATTCCCCGGTTTTTCTTCTGTTAGCCATTCAGACATAACAGGAAATGAGAACTCTTTGTTCTTGGGTACGGAGTTGTGAGCTCCGGTTTTCTCTACTATGCCTTTCCGTCATAGTAGGTGTACGAACTGGCAAGGTTCGGTTTAGTGTAACGTGTGTGCTTGTGTAATTCACAGTTGTTAACTCCAATTAGCTGATGTGGAGCACAAAAATGGGTATTCCATTTATGTGTGAAGTACAAAAAGTACATGAGTTTCTGGCCAAAGGGCCTTAGCAAGGAAAAGTGGAGGTCCCACAACTTCCATATTGTTTCTATTTGGTGCCAAAAGTTCTGCCGGCGAATTTTATTTTCCATTGCCGGAGGTTGCTCCAAAAGATTTTGCCTGACAGTCGGCTTGGCGTTGCTATAGGTAGCATTTCTTTAGGTTCATAGCATTCCACGTCCTTGGTATTTCGTTCCCATCCAAGTCTTGCAGCTTGTAGGATCCATTCTAGTGTGCACTCACGACTTGGTACGGCCCTTCCCATCTGGGCCCAAGCTTCCCCTATTTTTCCGCCTTGCTTGCTTCGTTTAGGCGCCATACATAATCTCTCGGTTTGAAACTGGTGCCACGTACCCTCTTGTTGTAGTACTGCTCCATCTTTCTTTTGTACCTGGCTTCGTTGATCCTGGCTATTTCTCGATGTTCCGTTAACGCTTTCAAGTTGAAACATAATCCTTCTTCGCTTTCTATTTCCGTAGCTGTGGACCTTCTAGTTGGTATACCTACCTCTGGAGGGATTACGGTTCAGTTCCGTATGTTAACCTGAAATGTGTTTCTCCGTTGCTAGTTTTGATTAAGGTACGATGGGCCCATAGAACGTGACTGAGGTGATCTACCCAACATCCTCCTTCCGCTTCAAATTGAGCCTTTATCCCTTCGACTAAGCTCCTGTTGACTTGCTCGACCTGTCCATTGGCCTGTGGGTGCGCTACAGATGTAAACGTCTGCTTGATATTCAATTCTTTGCACCATGATCGGAAGGGTTTTTCCGCAAACTGCTTTCCATTATCCGTGATGATTTCCTGTGTTATTCCGAAACGACATATAATGTTATCCCATACGAACCTGGAAACCTGCACTTCGGTGATTGTAGCCAAAGGCTTCGCTTCGCACCATTTGGTGAAGTAATCGATGGCTACCAAAAGAAATTTGAGTCTCCCGGCTCCTTCGGGGAAGGGACCCACAATATCCATACCCCATTTTCGGAAGGGCCATGCTGCTACGATTGACACCAGGGGATGCTTCGGCATCCTAGCTACCGGAGCGTGTACTTGGCATGCCTGACACTTTTTAATCTCATCAAATGCATCCCTGTGCATCGAGGGCCAATAATAACCAATTCGCATGGCTTTGGCCACGATTGCTCATGCTCCTGCGTGCAAGCTACATGCCCCACTGTGTATTTCCCTGATAATGTAGTTGGCTTGCAGAGGACCCACACATCTCAATGATGGCCCCAGATAATACCTCCGATACAACACATCATCGTGCAACTCGTACTTTGATAAGTTTAGCTTGGATTTTTCGTGCCCCGATAATTGCGTTGCCTCATCCCCTTTTAGGGCCTTCACTATTGGTGTCATCCATGTCTCTCCCTCTTCCTCAACGATCGTGTTAACTTCCTTCTCCTCCACTGACCTCTGCTCTAATGTCTCTACAAGGACTTCTTTTGTTAGGTGATCAAAGGCAACAGAAGCAAGTTTGCATAAGACGTCAGCCTTCTTATTCTTTCCTCTCGGGACTTGTTTAACCGTGCATGTTTCGAAGGACGCCATTAGCTCCTTCGCCTTTGCTAAGTACCAGATCATGCTTTTCTCTTTAGCTTCGTACGACCCATTGATTTGGTTTGCTACCAGCATTGAATCGACATACACCTTCAGCTGTCTGATCTTCATCATCGCTGCCAATCGTAGTCTTGACAACAAAGCCTCATACTCGGCTTCGTTGTTGGAGACTGGAAAATTGAAACGAAACGCATATGTATACTCGACCTCCGAAGGACTTGTAATTACCAATCCGGCTGCTCCTCCTTCCGTACCGGAAGAACCATCGGTATGGAGTTTCCACACATCCTCACCGATCGTTTGTTTTGACGGACGTTCCTTTGGCTTATTCTCCTTGCCTGAGCTTCCAGACCTTAACTTGTCGACCCTTACTTCTTGCTGTTCTTCTTCTGCCTTGCTTGTGACTTCCTTTGGCTCTTGCCTTTGCTCCTCCATCATCGGAATTGGCTCACTAGTTTCAGCTATAAAATTCGCCAACACCTGCCCCTTTATCGACGTTCGTGCCTCATACAATATCTCGTATGCCCCCAGTTCAACTGCCAATTTGGCTAGCCTTTCCGAGACATCCGGCTTCGTCAGAACTTGCTTTATGGGCAAGTCCGTCAAGACTCTGATTTTGTGAGCTTGGAAGTACCTCCTTAACCTTCTTGCAGCGTGGACTAAACATAGGGCCAATTTTTCGATTGGTGGGTAATCGAGCTCCGCCCCTTGTAATACTCTACTTACGAAATACACAGGACTTGTCTTCCTTCTCTTTCCGTCATTAACACGGCGCTGAGTCTGCTCCGATGCAGCCAAGTACATTCGGAGGGTCTCTCCTTCCATCGGGGCCACCAACATGGGAAGTTCAGATAGCACTTTCTTGATCTCCTAAAAATGCATCCTCAGCCTCTGTTGTCCATCGAAAGTTCTTTCTGTTCAAGAAATCCTTGATTGTTTTGAAGATAGGTAATGATCTCTCAGCTGCTTTGGCGGTGTATCTGTGCAATGCATTTAATCGTCCACTTAGGCTTTGAGCCTGCTTCAATGTCTTAGGAAATTCGAGGTCCATGACTGCCTTCGTCTTCTCGAGGTTAACACGTATTTCGTTTGGCGTTATCAAATGCCCCAAGAACTTCCCTTCTTCCAATCCGAAAGAACATTTGGCTGGGTTTAATTTCATGTTGACCCTTCTCAAGTTTGAAAAGGTCTCTAGTATGTCTTTTAGCAGCTGATCTTTGGTGTTGCTTTTGATCACGATGTCGTCAACATAGGCCTCTAGGTTCCGCCCAATTTGATTTCTGAAAACCGAGTACACCAGTCGTTGGTACGTTGCTCCAGCGTTTTTTAATCCGAAGGGCATCTTCCGGTAGCAAAAGACTCCTTTGTCCGTGAAGAAGCCCGTCTTATCTTCGTCTTCCTTAGCCATCCGGATCTGATGGTAACCCTTGTAGTAGGAAACATTTGAATATGTATCCTGCCAAAGATTCTATTTTCAAATCAACCTCTAGTAAAGGGTATGGATCCTTCGGACAGGCGCGGTTAAGATCTGTAAAGTCAACACACATTCTCCATGATCCATCTTTCTTCTTGACCAGCACCGGGTTGGCGACCCATGTCTGGTACTGGACCTCCCTCAGGATCCCGGCTTGCAACAACTTGTCTACCTCAAGACATGCAGCTCTGCTCCGATCAGGAGCCAAACCCTTTTTCTTTTGAATGATTGGCTTTACATGAGCGGGTATTTCAAGCTTGTGCTCTGCGATATCCCTTGGGATGCCTTTCATGTCGTCTGGTGTCCACCCAAAGACGTCTATGTTACTCCGTAGCATGTCCTCCAACCTCCGCTGGCATTGCTCCGTCAACGTGCCTCCAATGGTTATCGTCTGCTCTGGAAACTGGTCGTTGATCCGGACCTGCCTCTCATTGCCCTTGATGTCCACTACGTGCCTTCTCCTCATCTCCTGTTGCACCTGCAAACATTTCCGCACGTCTTTCTTCTAACTCCTTATCATAGCTACCCCATTGGGAGTAGGAAACTTCATGAGGGAGTGAATGGTCGACACTATCGCGCCCAACTGATATAATCCAGATCTCCCTAGGATGATATTATACAAGGAATTCGACCTTACAATTATGAACTTCAAATGTACTCGCCTCTCGAGTAGAGCTTTGCCGAAGGTCACCGGCAGCGTGATCTCCCCCATAGGCCACACCACATCTCCCGAGAATCCTACTAGGGGAGTAGAGGTCTCCACCATCAACGCTCTGATTCTAGGCTCAAACTTCATAAAACAGTGCTCGTACATGATTTCTGATGAGCTACCTCCGTCCACGAAGATGCGATGCACCTCATACCCAGCCACCTTTCCTCGTATGACCATCGGCTCTGCTGTTGGGTAATCACTCTTGGTCATGGGAAACTCAATTGTTTCATTCTACCATTCCTCCATCTCCGGCGCCTTTCTTTTGCTACATCCGGCTACCGCTTGCAGCATGAAGATCTCTTTTCCTTTATCTTTCGCGTCGTTCCTCTAAGGCCGTGGTCTGGGGTTGAACTTCCCTTGCGTCTGTCTTACTTCCTTGACCAAGTGTGCCAACTTCCCAGTCTTAACAACCATCTCTATCTGCTTCTTTAGCTGAAAACAATCATTGGTATCGTGCCCCCGATCCGCGTGGAACTCACAGTACCGGTCTAAGTTCTTTTTCTCCGGCGTCCCCGTCATGGGTCTTGGGGGCATGAACTGCTGGCTTACCTCTTCTGTCATAAGAATGCCGTATGGGGTCTTGCTGAGTTGTGTGAACGGTGTTTTGGTGGAGTTGTTTGGCATATATGGAGATTTCCTGTTTTCATTGAACCTTCTTTCGTAATGGATCGGCCCAGCAGACTTCCGGTAAGGTGGTTTCCAAGAATGTAGCTTCGGCATGTTGTGGCCTTTCTTCGGAGGTTCATCTAATCCTCCGACCGCTTCCTTTCCCCTTATGAAAGCCCTCGCCTTTTCCATCATTTCATCAACGGTCTTGGGCATGTTGTTGCAATACTTCTCTATCAACTGCTTGGACTTGATACCGTGTACAAACCCCGAGATCTTCATAGCTTCGTCCGCTCCTTTAATCCCTTGACATTCCTTTAGATATCTTCCCATGAACGTCCATAACGTTTCTCCGTCCTTCTGCTTTATGTTTTGAATTTCCACCGGATGCCTGGTGTGCCTCCTTTGTTGCGTGAAGTTAGCTAGAAAACGCCTTTGTAACTCTTCAAAGCTATCGATGCTCTCATTCGGAAGTTGTTCAAACCAGTCCCTAGCCGGGCCTATCAGAGTCTGAGCGAACATAAGACACCACAGGGGCATAGACCACTGTTCCACTTCAGCTACCCCTACGAAAATCTTCAGGTGGTCCTCCGGGTCACCACTCCCTTCGTACATCTTCACATGGTACGGCATCTTGACCTTTTCGGTGAACCTGAAATGAGCTATCCTTCGTGTGAACTTGGTACTTTCGAGAGGCCGGTAAGGCTTGGACAAATCGTCGTCTCCTTCTTCCATCTCCTCTTCTTCTTCCTCCGGCTCCAGCCCGGTTAATGTTAGTCTCCGTTGGGCTGGATCATTCCCAGCCGAAGGTCGACTACGTCTGGTGGAGGCCGGCCTATCCTCTGGAATGTGAACCTCCTGTCTGGAAGATCCTCCCCTAGTGATTGTCTGCCCGGAGGAGAAAATTGATCGTCTCATATGCGGAGTTCTGAAGGTTCTTTCGAAGTTGAGCCTAGTCTGGAGGTCCCCAAAGCGTATCTCTCTCTCATGGTCCTCCATGAGCTCCTTGATCAACTCATAATTACTTCGTACTAGTTCGCGGCTGATGATGCTGTCCGAAGATGATCTTGGCTCTAAGGCGGACCTTCGGATTTCGCTGGTGACAATGATGGAGTCGGTGGTTAAGCTGCTCTGGACCAAGGTTCGAGCCGGTTCCAATCCTGAAGGACCGACCTACGGACTCGCGAGACTATTTGAGGTTGAAACCATGCTTATAGCCGTTAACACGGCCCCACGGTGGGTGCCAATGTTGAAACAAGGCCTGTCCGGAGCTAGCTTCTTCCCTAGCTGGCGAGTGTTCCTGCAAAATAAACACCGGTTAGCCTCGCCACGAGCTTCAGCTCGCGACCAACCTCCAGCGTGAGAGTAAGTAATTGAACGGGGAGTGGAGAGAATAATAATAAATGAGGGAGAGAATTTAGAGAGAGAAAGTGATTAGAGAGAGAAAGAACTCACATTAAATGCCGGTGGTGAGGGGTATTTATAAGCCCTTTGGTAATGATTACAAGGTATTACCCAGAGGTTACTTACATTATCCTTAGACAAAGTCTGATTAAGCATTTAATGCTCCATATTTTACAGCCGACCATGCATTAAATGCAGATCTTCCGGACTGTTAATCTGATGGCGATGAGTACATTTAGTTACCGAAGGTGCTTTGGTCTGGTTTCAACTTAAAGTTGAAGTAGAAGGATTTTATCTCCGGAGGTTGGTCCGGCATGTATGTCATCAGGCGGCAAGGCATTTCTCAGACTCTCCGAGCTCAATGCATATTCTGACCGAACACTACAAAGATGCATCTCAAAATACCGCAGAACTTGCTTCAACAACAGACACCTTACAGAACAAGATGAATTGGTCAAGATGACATGAATTGCGGATCAGCTGGAAGAAAAGGTTCAAGAGAGAAAGGTCATCAGAAGCTGGGAAAGACTTCTTGGCCAAAGAAGCAGATGAAACATACCTGCTCAACACAAGGCAACAAAAAGGGGAGAATGTTAGACCAATATTAGTTTGTTAGCCTTGTGTGCTTTTGTAATATATAAATTAACCTACTAGACTAGTACTTATAATGGGTTTGGCCCACTTTAATATTGTTATTCTAGTTTAGTTATGATTGGGCCCATGTGGCTTTGTATTTAAATACCTTGCAAACCTAGTTTGCAAGGTAACCTGTGCCATTTGATTTTCATCGGCTTGTATAACGTTCAAAGCAATATCAGAGAATATTCAAGCTTGTATGTAAATTGTTCTTACTTGTGCTTAACTAAACTCTTCATCTTTTGTTCAAGTATTCTAAGTTACTCATCTTTCATCACACTCAAAGGACTTTCGTAGTGAATCATGTCCTTGGAGTTATTGTTTGTAATATATGTAGCTTTTTAATCATCCTCATCTATTACTGTACTTTAGTAATTTTGTTTGAATTTATATATATATATATATAGGCAAAAGTTCAAATGAGAACTGTTTTTCGTACGAGAACCGCGAGAACCAATCTTAGCCATCCAATTCTCCCTCCTTCAATAGGATTGCCCACCCATGAATTCCTTACGTGCACCCTACCACACTCAATCCCCCCACGCTCTTCAGCCATGAATTCCATTATCCAAAATAAACGGTCAAGATTGGTTCTCGCAGTTCTCGTACGAAAAACAGTTCTCGTTTGAACCCTCCCATATATATATCACTTACTAAAAAAATTGTCTACTATATTGTATAACATTCAGTTTAGTATTGTATTATGTTATGATACTAATATTGTTAATTTTAATGCTTCAAATTTTATAAATATGAAAACCAGACCATCCTTCACCATCAATTAGATAAGAGAGGTGTTTTAGTATATTTACTTAAAAATTATAATGTAGTTAATCTACCATAAAAAGACTTTGTTATGTACTTAATGATTCTGTTTGATTGTATAAATAGTGATTCTGTTTGATTGTGCAAATATATCACATTCTAATTAAATTTTTAGATTAAGTGCACCGAAATGTAATGAACTCTCTCCAATTTAATATTGTATGTAACAAACTAAACTTTCTTCGCTAAAATACATTAAACTACCCGAAATTTATGTTTAATGTAATATGACCTTCTATTGAAGGTTTCTAGGTCACCCTAATTTTTTTCTATTTTTTCTTATTTTGTTGTCATTTATTATTATTATTATTATTATTATTATTATTATTATTATTATTATTATTATTATTTTCTATCTCCTAGTGAACTCATCCTCATCATCATCTTCCAAGAACAACAATAAGTTCATCATCTTCAAACTAAAAGATTTCATTTCCACCTAGCCCTTAGATTCAACCATGAATAAAACCTTAAAATCAAAATCATTTACAAGAAAACCCATTGATGAGTTTCTTAATCTCTGTCTCCCTCAAACTCTCTTTCTATCTATTGATCAACTCTTCAACCACCACCAACCTCCACCATAACCACCACCATCACCTCCTTCATCTTCAACCACGACTTCCACCATAACCATCACCACAACCGGTCACGGATTCCACCATAACCACCGTTTCCTTATAAGGTTTTTGGGTTCTAGATTTTCAAAGGTTTCAATATCTGAGTTCCAAAGGATTGAAGATTATAGTTCTAGATTTTAGTACGTTTTTAAGTTCGATTGTGGGTTCAAGATATGAGTTTCAAAGGTTTCAATTTATGATCTTTATTTGGATTTGTGTTCCAGATTTTTAGATCTGAGTTTCATTTTGATTTGTGTGTTTGATTGTGCTTTTCATTTGTTTTTATCATTTCAGGAACATTTGGGTGTTGATTGTGGGTGATCGATTATGTTGTTTACATCTTAATTTCTTATATATATTTATGGATTAACCTAATATACACAGATTTAGGTTTATGCTCATATTTTTAATTGCAGAATTGGGTTTATATGGAGGTGCAGATGGGGTGGTTGAAGATGAAGGAGATGGTGGTAATTGAAGATGGAGGTCTTTCAATTTGTGTTTCAGATTTTCAGATCCGAGTTTCGGTTGATTTGTGTGTTTGATTGTGTTTTTCATTTGTTCTTTGTCTTTTCAAGAACATTTGGGTGTTTATTGTATGTGTTTGATTATGTTGTTTACATCTTAATTTCTGATTTATTTATGGATTAACCCAATACACACAGATTTAGGTTTATGTTCATAATTTTAATTGCAGAATTGGGTTTTTATGGAGGTGTAGTTGGTGGTGGTTGAAGATGAAGGAGATGGTGGTGGTTGAAGATGAAGGAGATGGTGACAGTGGTGGTAATTGAAGATGGTGGTGCCGGTTGTGGTTGATGATGAAGGAGATGGTGGTGGTTGAAGAAGGCGGTGGTGGGGGTGGTTAAAGAGGTGGTGATGGTGGTGGTTGAAGATGAATGATAATAAAACAATACAAAAAATATTAATTAATCAATAACACTAATACATAATAATAATAATAATAATAATAATAATAAATGATAATAAAACAATTAAAACAATAGAAAAAAAAGATGATGACCGGTAAACTTGTAATAGAAGGTCATATTGCATTAAACGTAAATTTCGGGTAGTTTAATGTATTTTAGTGAAGAAAGTTTACTTTGTTACATATAATATTAAATTGGGGATAGTTCATTACATTTCGATACACTTAGCCCTAAATTTTTTTAATACTATATTGTATATCATTGGTTCATTACTATTTGTTCTTATGATAGTTTCCTTTATTGTCAAATTTACAACTTCAAAGAAAATAAATATGTTTAAGGACATCTACTTCATAATTAAAATGTATTTATTCTACCAATATATAGAATTTTTTATTTACTTTCTTATTCTTATTTTTGCAAATTGATGGAGTTTATCATCAAACTTTATAAAACACATACTCTATCCGATAACATTTTTAAGTATTAGCTTTTTCATAATTATTTGTCTTTTTCTATAAATTATACCGTAGATATAACTGTTTACTAATTTTCAAAATCTATAAAACCAATTCAGGATTTATCATCTTTAATCAAGCATGATTTAAAACCAAATGTTCCAATTGGAATGGTTGTAAATGTAGATAACCAACATTCCAATTGGAATGGTTTTGAATGTGAATGATTTCGAACCGGAACATTCCAATTAGAATTTTTAGATTACAATATTCTTCCATCAGTATTAACTTATCAACATCTTGGAAGTATGTTGTCTAATATTATATTTATGCATATAACTTTATATTTTTATTATATATAATTTACTATTCATATTATATTTTAAAATTTATTATTATAGGTTATGTTTTTCCTTTATAAAAAATATCAAATTACAACATATGTACACCATCAACAAATGTTCAAGGTAAGATATCTAAGCAATTACACAATTTTAGACTATCAATACAGTTCAATTTATCTTTTCCCATTATGTCAATTTATTCATATATGAATTGTTGTTGTTTTTCTATATTAATCGTCTTAAAAACAATCTCTCATACCACAAGCTTACACATGATTGGATCTCTAACTCCAATAAATCATGGATCTTCAAGTACGTTTATAATTTTTTTGTAATAATAATTTTTTATCCATATTATGTAACGCCCCATTTTTCTAAAATAAAAACTTTCACAATTTCTCAAAATTTTAAAACAAAATATCGTGCAACCAAATCTTTTGTCAAACAATACATCGGAAGCAATAATAAAATTTCATTTTGTAGGTTAAAACTTAAACAAGCTTGTAGCACTTTAAATCTTTTAATTCAAAACACATTTATTTCAAAGTTAGGCAACAACAGGCATAACTGAAATTTATAACAAACGGTTGCACTACTCGAGCCCATCAACTGGATCATCATCTCCGCAATAAGAAATACCTGAAAAGGGTTAAAAGTATCTGATGAGCTATATAGCTCAGTGAGTACTCAAACTCTAAAACTTGTAAAATATAAATTATACGAATCACATTATTTCCATTAAGCTTTGTTAAATACGTAACACTTTCTCTTTATAAAACCATATAGTCTTAATATGATTTCTCATCATTCTAGATTGATCAATAATCTCAGATTCTGTATTAATTTAGTATAATACAGAAACACATCTCACTTGCTACATTTCTCATATCAGTCTCACTAATTCGCATCCATTACATTATAATATTTTCATCTTACTTATGGATTTTTAATCACCTTGGATTCACGGCCACCCTTTTGTTTCATTCCATGTCTCAACTTTGTAACTAATTAGTGGATCGGTTATTTAAAAGATAATTTATATATTCTTTATTCATAATAATTGAAACCATATTTTACTCCTACAATTAAGATAAAGACATTCTTGTCTGATTCTTCAGTTTTCAACTTGTATACTTAATCATTCGATCATTATATAAATTCTCATAATTACTTTGAATCCTTTATCATCTCTTATGATTATATTTCCAATCTCTACTTGTTCTCGATTAATATTGGTCAATTGAAGGGAATTCCTATACATACATTATTTTCAATATTTGAGTCTAATGTCCAATATCTCTCATATATATATATACATATATATTTATAATTATAACTTTGACTACTTTAATTATCAATTTGAGTCACTTGATCATTCCATCTTTGGATTGTTTCCATATTGTATGATATCCACAATATATGATTAAGTATTCATCTTCTTTATAAAATTGATATAAACTAATACTTTGATGTCCCTTGAAGTATTTATACTTTTAATATCTTTTACTTAATCATAACCTCTTCTCAATAGGTTAATTCTCACTAACTGTACTATATACACACACACACATATATATATATATATATCATTCTTCGCATATCATTCTTCAATATTATATTATATTTAATAATATATACATTATAGTATTGCACTACTCAATTGTATATTATTTACTCTTTAAAAATTATGTACTCAATATTCCTTCATTCTGAGCATCACCATTGTTTATCTATTTAATTAATAATGATAGAATATCATAATTCACAAGTCATAGTCAATTATTCTGACTTGACATTCCATAAACTTCTCAAATAATCACAATCTCTTTAGTAAATTTTAATGTATTTAAACATGTAATCATTTAGCTTATACCTACAAGTACCAGTTTCGAGGTGCTATCCAAGAAAACGTGTAATTATACTTTAGCAATTCCTTGTCTTTATTTTAACCAATAATTATAACCCAAACATCAAGATTCAATAAAACAAACAAAATAGAAATCTGCGTCGATGGACCTGTCGTGTCCATCCCCTTGACGCATCGCGTTGCGACTACATTTCAGACCTACTTCATTTTTCAACTTGAAATCACCATATTTCATGAATTTAACTCAAAATAACAACATGCAATTGTTAATATATGTTCCTCTAATGATAATATCACCAAATCATTCATAAAACCTTACATGCAACCCAAATCAAGGTTTTAACCATACTTTCTCCCTAGAATTATAAGAACACAAGAAATTAAGGATTTCTAACCATTGATCTATAAGATTAACACTTGTTTGGCTTGAAATAACACTTGATATCTGATTCTAGATCATATTCTTCAATCTGCAAAGCAAAATCCTTTCTTAATCTACAATTTCTAACACTTTCTATCTCTAACTTCTCTCACACCAAGAACACACTCTTAGTGTGTGAATTTCCAGATTTGGAAATGAAGGAAAATAGCGCCAAAATCTTGATTATAAACTTGAAGTTTCTTTGCTCTTGCTTAATCTTGCTTGATCATCCCTTTCTTTCTCTAAAATCGTGTCTCTCTCTAACACACACCTGTGTTTAGGTGGGAAATGGTCTTTAACGTACCGGCTATTTAAGTAACTTTTAGATTTGCTCCCTTTTTCTTTTATCCTTAATAGTTTGACCTATATGGTCAACCTTTATCACTTTAAATCTAGATACTCGATTTATTTTATGACTTGAAAGTCTAAAGATTAAAGAGGAACGATGAGTATGAACACAATGAAGAACACTTTGCTCTAAAAAACACACATAAAAGGTGTAATATCAATCTCAGTTCTTGCAAAAGTTGAAATGCCTCTAGGGCTACATGGAATATATATAGTTCAAGTCCCATGGGCTACTAGGCTTAGGCTTGAACTATATGGACTAATTAATACATAAACAATCCTAGACTATTTACATATGAATTACATAACGGACTAGACTAAATACTTAAAGATAACACAAGGCCTACAAATGAAATAAGTCTAACAATCTCCCCCTTTTGTAGCATTGTGGGAGATCACCTGCTTCTTTGTCCCATAAGCCATTCCCATCTTCTGTATGTTTTTCTTTCTTGTACCTTTTCCTCGAGGTAGTTAGCTACCTTGGTCAATTTCACAAGAATGTCTTGTTCTTGGATGTGTCGATTCTTGAAGCAATTGCGGTACTTTGAGATGCATCTGTTGAGAGTACCGCTAGAATAGGCGTTTAGCTCTGTTTGTGCATTTCTTGCGCCAATAGGTTATCTTGTAACCCTTTCGATATTTACGACGGATGCTTTCGTTCTGTGATTCATGCGACGAATAGTTTAGATCAGGTTTGATCCTGCGGTTTTGGCGTTCTTGGTCATACACACATTTAAAGGAGCAATGTCCTTCGGAACAACCATCACTTACACAAAACGGTTCATGTTGACAGATTTAACAAAAGGTTCAACATGATGAGCATGCATGACATGCGAATTATTACAAAACATTGATCTAGTTTGTTTTGAAACGTTTGCAGGGTAAAATAAATCATCTTTGTGGCATCCTTCAGCCGTCTTTTTACCTCTTTTCTTCATCCATCCTACTTTGCATTTCAGCACACCCTTCACCCTTATACCTAGATGCACACATAAGTTAGATGAGGAACAAGCTAACATATCATCTTTGGTGTATTGTCTTTTAGGTTTTGTTGGTGTTTGAGTGTTGTGGAATGCTTTTGTAGATGTTGGAATTTTGAGACGATTCATATGTGAAGTCGGAATTTTTAGATTCAGAAAATGAGAAACACTCATTGGTATGTAAGTGAACGGTGTTTGTATCAGATGTGTTTAATGCAACAGATTTTTGTAAATGGGTATTTTCTTACTCAAGTTCACTGATTTTAGCATGTAATATCACAGATTCTAGCTCATAGTTGATTGATCTGTCAAAAAGTTTTGTTTTAACCATTTCAAATCGACGTTGCAATTCCATGTGGGGAATATACCTGTAACACCGTCATTTTGAGTACCAAATATTTCTTTTTAAAATACAATTTAAGTTTTCAAACCGCGTGGGTTTGACTATAAATAGAACATTTATACCTGTCTTGTAATTAAAAATGCAGCGGAAGTAAAAACATGTGGCAAACTATATAAACAGTCAAAATGGTGCCACAAACAACGTTTGGTGTTATGGATACATAACAGGCTGACCATTATCTTTAAACAAAACAGAAACATAATATAACAGAGTCTTAAACGTAATAGTGTTCCTCCCAAAGCATTTAAACTACCCGCAGGTTCCCAAGCTCACTAAGGATCACCTACACATGTGAGAGATAGTATCTGTTAGCTTTAAAAGATAGTGAGTATTGAATAACATGCAATCAGCATAAACATATCACATATCATCAATCATGCTCAAACAGTGCTATCCTAGCATCTCGCGATGAGCTGGCATAGTCAGAAGGCGACATATCTCGCAGGGGAGCTAACCCGGCTCAATGCACCAAACTGGGGTACCAGACACATCAACCGCGCCGGTGGGTGAGCTGTAAAGCTATTCATCATTGCGTTTTGGAATCAATCGATTCCTCTGTGTACAGCCATAAGCTATACCTAAGGAGGACTGCTTAGTCCTTAATGTAGAACAACTTTGTTCTTGTTGTAGGACAACTTTGTCCTTAGGGTCCGGATCGTTCACAAACACATATTTGATCCAAGTGCATACTACATTGTGTCAACATGTTAAGTCTAGCATCATCATGCAACCTACACTTAATAAAGTGTGTGTACAAATCATGGTATATAATTCTCTATTCATTTGTTAATATATGTTATAGATATATTAATTGTTATGTTATTCGACACTCACCTGATAAGCTAGAATAAGCAAAGACCTTGCTTTGGCACTTAGGGATTGTCAACTTGACCTATAATATCAATGCTTACGCATTAATCACTTGAACACATAAGGAACATCTAGGATACTTGAAATAATACCCTAATGATGTTATTTAACCATTTAATAACTTACTATAGTACTCCAAGCAACAACACATGAATGAATAGCACAAAACAGTATTGTAGGCTGTGTGCAGGGGGGTCGCGCCGCGACACCCTTCTAGGTCGCGCCGCGAGGTGTCTGCAGTGCACAAACAGCTTGCTGTTTTGTGCACAGCAATGCCATTTTTACTCATTTCAATTCCAAATCAATTTTAGTAAAATTCTAGTGTTTCATAAGACCATTTGACACTTGTGGAAGCTTTCTAACATCAAAAACTCCTATCCAATTAATTGATACGAAAATCACAATTAAATGGACAAAGAAGTATGCATAATGGCCAAAATTTGGTATGGACCAATTCTAACACTTGCAACACACCATATACACCTAATATGATGTATTGAAGGTGTTGAAACTGACCAAAACCTTTAAAGTCATTTTTTGGTACCATTTTCCAATTTCTTGCCTATTTATGGCCTAATTTTCACTATTTTAGCCCATTCAAGCAAAACCATCATTTCAATTCAAAATCAATGTTCTAATCAATTCATACAAGTCATATGAACTTATTAGAACCTTAAAAATTAGTTCTTGATGTGTAAAAACAGTTTGACCTCATTTTGGCCATTTTGACCCATTTAGGCTAATTCTTGGATTTGTGCAAAAACACCACTTCTAATCCACCATATGAGTTCTAATCAATCCTAACAAGTTATAGGAACAATTAGAACACTAAATTTCAATTCTTGAAGGTCAAAATCAACTTGACCCATATTTGACCAATTTTGACCCATTTGAGCCAAAATTCAAAACTCATCAAGATCACTACTTTAATTCATGGAATTGATTCCTATGTACTTATAAATGATATTAGAACCTATTTCAATCATCAATTTTAGTTCTTGATTGCTAAATCAAAGAACCCACTTAAAACCTAGAATTTCAAGTCTTGAAAGACATGATCAAGAACAAGGATGAATATGAACTTACAATGATCAAAGGATGATTAGAAACAACTTGTAGGACCAATTTGAAACACAATTCACTGCTAGAACAAGGATTTGTGAGTTTTCTTTCAAAACCCAAAAATCAAGAATGAAGAACAACAGGAGGAGGAAGCTTACTAGGTTATAGAAATGATGAAGATAATGATCTTGGACTGATTTGAGACCTTAATTGTAGCTGGAATTGGTTGCTTGATGATCTTTACTTGAGTTCTTTTTCAATTTTGCAAGAACAGGAAGTAGTGAGTGTGCGTGTGTATTGATACGTGTGTGTGTGAATGTCTGATGAAGGGATATGGCCAAAACCAACTTGTGGGTTATTATTATCCACAAGTGGGTATTTTATTCCCCTTTTCAACTTACAACTCATCTCTCTTTTAACCGTTTCAACTAACGAGGATATTTTTGGAATCCTCGTTTGAAACCGTTCGATATTTTATAATCTTTATCTATTTTTATTAATATTTTTAATAACCCATTTATTTATTATTTTTCATATTTTATATCATTCTCTATAATATATATATTTCATTTAATTAAGTTAAATAATTGACGTACCACGTTCGCACACGTTTAGGCCCGTTTTGAGGATGTTACAATACCACATGCGGTTTTGCTTGATTTAGAGAAATTTTGTAGTAATTTCATCTCTGATTTCGAGTAATTATGAAAAAAGTCATTTGACAAAAGAGGTGAGGTCTCTGTTGTTTCATAAGGTTGATTTAGACTTTCATAGTTGTATGAAGTCTATGCCTTTGTTGTGGTTTGTCGTTTGGTCTTTTCTTCTTCAAGTCTTCGGCTTGTTCGACAAAGACCATTTTTGTGGTTAATCCCAGATTCATACTTTCAAAGTTATATAATTTTTTAGTAGTAATATTTGCACTGATCTGGGAACTAACACAACCTAGACCTTCATATGTCCATTTCGAAAATTTCTTGTCTTTTGATTTATTTAAAAAAATGGTTTCAGTTTGGTCCTTTTTGATCAACAAATCCTCAAGGCTCTTTATTTTGGTATAAGGTTGACATCTCTCCTTTTCTAAGTGTTTGAAATCTTCTTCTACGGAAATTTGGTTGTGTAAAAACTTGAGTGAGGTAAGTCGCATAAGTTGTGGAAGTCGAACAAGTTAGAAAGTCGGACACTGTTTTAAGGTTTCAAGTCGGATGGTGAGGCTAAGTTTGTAAGTTGAACAGTTTTGTTTAGGTCAGATGAGTTGAATCTTGTGTTTAAGTTTCTAAGTCGGACGGATGCTTCAGTCGTACAAGGAATCAAATCGGATAGGTTCTTAAGTCGGACAAGTTCTTAGGTCGGACAGTTTCTTAAGTCGCACAAGTGTAAGATTTAAAGTCGTACCAAGTATCAAAGTCACACAGGTTGAAAGGTCGAACAAGTATCAAGGTCGCACAAGTAACCAAGTCGCACGAAGAAACAAGTCAGACCAATCAATAGGTCGGACGATTCAAGCTGTTGTCTTCTTCGCACACTCCACTGTAAATTAAAAATGACTCAAAACACGTTTAGACTTGAAATTTCTTGTACCTTAAGCTTTCTCCACCTCAAAAACACTTACCCAGATCAACTTTAAGCATAAACAACAAAAAGACCAGATTTTTGCCAAGAATTGTGAAGAACTTTAAAAACTTGAAAAAGCAAAAAATCCAAAATAAACCAATGCATGTTGTTTGTTTTTGAATCTGAAGTTCACTATTCATTTTTCTCCACCATAAATGATTTTAACTCACTCAACAAACTCAAAAAACACTTTGATTTGAAGAGAACTGATTTTTGAAAAAGTGGGTTTTCTCAAGAACAAAACAGGGTTTTACGTGAAACTCAAAATAGCCTCTGATCTTGGATTCTTTCACACAATGTAGTGATTTCTAGGTTACCAAGAAACAATTAAGCAAGGAATTAGCTTTGATACCAATTGAAAGTCCAAAGATTAAAGATGAATAATGAGTATGAACACAATGAAGAACACTTTGATCTAAAAAATACACACAAAAGGTGTAATATCAATCTCAGTTCTTGCAAAGGTTGAAGTGCCTCTAGGGCTACATGGAATATATACAGTTCAAGTCCCATGGGCCTACTAGGCTTGGGCTTGAACTATATGGACTAATTAATATATAAACAAGACTAGACTATTTATATATGAATTACATAATGGACTAGACTAAATACATAAAGATAACACAAGGCCTACAAACAAAATAAGTCTAACATGACTAAAATATTTTTTCCGAACATCCGGGTGTCACAGATTATATATGTAAATCTATACCTTACGTTCCTGGAAATAATTTACAGGAGTCATAACTACATCTTCAACGTTGTTATCACATCATGGAGACTCTACTTTTGAGGCCCCAATGATTCATAGACATTGTTTTGAAACATTTGACAAAACATTAAGAGATAAACTTGATTCAAGATACGTTACGTTTCCTTTTGGTGGAAAAGTTGTTGTTTGTAGAGGTGAGTTTAAACAAATACTGCATGTTATTCCTAAAGGAAGAACAGAAGATATCGTTTAACGCCTCCTTGATATGATTTGGGTCATCTTAGATTGGTTGACTAAGAGTGCTCACTTCTTAGCATGAAAGGAAAATGAGAAGCCGGAAAATCTAGCTAAATTATACGTGCGGCAAGTGGTCACGAGGCATGGAGTTCCCTTATCCATTGTCTCTGACCATGACAGTCCATTCGCTTCACAGTTTTGGCAAAAGTTACAGGAAGAGTTGAGTACTGGGGTGCACTTGAGTATGGCTTATCAACCTCAAACGGATAGAGCAAAAGAATGATTCAAATACTTGAAGACATGTTGAGGGCCTGCGTGATTGAGTGTGGTGGCAGTTGGGATACTTACCTGCCACTAGTGGAGTTTGCTTACAATAACACCTACCATGCGAGTACCGGTATGGCAACATACAAAATGCTCTACGAGAGAAAGTGTGGTACCCCTACTTGTTGGTTGGAGCAGGAGAAAAGAAATTTATCGGGCCTAAGATAATTGAGATGACAACGGATAAAGTTGCGGTTGCTCGTGAACGGTTACAGGTAGCTCGAGTACGACAGAAAAAGTATTATGACAAGAAGCATAGACCAAAGACGTTTGAAGTAGGTGAGAAAGTGATGCTCAAAGTCTCGCCATGGAAGGGCATCATACGGTTCGGGAAGCGCGGTAAACTTGGACCTCGGTTTATTAGTCCATTTGCGGTAATTGAAAGAATTGGAGATCAGGCATACAAGTTAGAGTTACCAGTGGAGCTAGAGGGTATTCACAACGTGTTCCACATCTACTATTTGCGAAAGTGTCTAGCAGAGGAGCAGAGCCTACCACCTCTAGACGAACGTCAGGTAGACGAGCATAAACAGTTGATAGAGGAACCAGTGGCAATCTTAGATCATAAGACTAAGCAATTGAGGAAGAAACGAGTCAACTGTAACGTCCCAAATTTATTTATTTTTTTAATAATAATTGGATACCAAAACGTACGATTAATAATTCATCATAATTAGAAAATTGTATAATTCAGTTTACAACCCAAGATGAAAACTAGTAAAAGATCGGAATCAATTGTAATTGTCTTGGAATACACCATTTAAGACAAATTAGTTCAAACATTGCGGAAGCTTGAGGGAAATGAGCTATCAATCGCGTGCTGGAGCCCCGCCGTGGTCATCACCTGAAACAGCTAGTAACAATTGCTCGGTCACGAGTCCAAAGTACGACTTACAGTGCACATAGTCGTATCAAGTTTCAATATTCAAGGTCGGACCTTATATTCTCACTAACAGTCGGACCACTACAAAGGTTCCAAAAGTCGAACTAGCTTTACTTATTCATAAGTCGCATAACCAATCTATATGTAGGTGTATAAGTCGCATGGATCATATACACATGCATAAGTCGCATGGTGTATCACGCCTCTATATAAGTCGCATGGTCATTTATATATATATATATATCAACTTATTGTCACATGAACAGGCATGCATAAGTCGCATGGACACCTATGTTCACTAGCTAGAAGTCGCATGAAGTATCATAAATCACATGACTATACTGAAGGTTGCATGAACATGTACATGTATATATCTGAAAGTCACATGAAGCTATTCATGCACTAAAAGTCGTATGGATAGATTGGTGAGCATATGAAAGTCGCATGGGATACATGTTTACTAGTTTGAAAGTCGCATGGGCCATCTTATACACATAAGTCGCATGGTGCATCATGAGTCGAATGGAAACATACATGTACTACTTGAAAGTCGCATGAACATACATTTACATATCAGAAATTCACATGAAATCACATATGTTAATTGGATACCCCATGCGAAAGTCACATGGGCATACTCAATAGGTCGCATGACCCTCTTCTTGTGTAATTGTCGCATGAGTCTACATTCACAAAAGTCACATGGAAAGTCGCATGAATCATAAGGAAGTCGCATGGTTACCTATCTTCTTTATCAGTTCGTCATTTTCTAAGACCCAGACCCCATAGCCAAAATCCAACTCTTTCAAAACTTAACCAAATCATTTCCTTTTTGTTTCAAAACATTTCTCCATTCATTTGAACACTTCCTTCAAAATATAATCAAGTTTCATCAAGTATTAAAACTCATATCTCATCCTTTCCCCTGGTTCTTCATAAACCCAAAACCCCAAAAACCCAGATTCTAACTTCTCCTATTATCATTAAAACAAGATAAGATTGATGGCTACAATACCAAAATGAGGTAAGAAGCATTACCTGATGATTCTGTTAACAATTCTTTGAGTTTACAGATGATTCTTGACTCCTTCCTCTATTCTTCTAGAGCAACTCGCACACACACTGACTTTTGAATGAAACAGTGAAGTTGGTGGTGTTGGGGGTTGTGCCCTAGCCACCTTTATATACTTACCTCATAAAAGGCCTAAGCCCAAATTCCCAATTACTTAACCCAAATGGCTTATCTACCTTAGTCTATTTATTCATCCATATATATATATATATATATATATATATTTCAAGCCCAATTAAATCAACTAGTCTACCATTTAGTCCATAACCCAACACAAATATCATTTTCTCAATAAAATATTCTTTTATTTATTTTTGAAAGTTCAGGTATTACAACTCTCCCCCACTTAAACACGATTTCGTCCTCGAAATCTTCATTCAAACATTGCAGGGTAGTTCTTTCTCATTTCTTCCTCGGACTCCCATGTCCACTCCGAACCCTTGCGGTGCTCCCACTACACCTTTACCATCCCCACTTGTCTATTGCGTAATTGTTTGATCTTTTTCTCGAGGATCGCAACCGGTCTCTCGATGTAGTTTAATTTCTCATCTATGGTGATGTCCTCCAATGGCACAAACGCTGACTCGTCGGCTAAACACTTTCTTAGATGAGATACATGAAAGGTGTTGTGTATCTTCGATAACTCCTCGGGTAGCTATAAACGGTAAGCCACCTTACCAATCCTCGCTATAACTTTGAAAGGCCTAATGAATCTTGGATTCAATTTCCCTTGTTTTCTGAATCGTATCACTCCTTTCCATGGAGATACTTTTAGCAATACGTAATCACCAACTTGGAATTCTAGTATTGATCTCCGTTTATCCACATAGCTTTTCTGTCGGCTCTGAGCCGCTTTAAGTTGTTCACGAACTTCTTGCACATACTCCGAGGTTTTTTGTACTATTTATGTGTTGCCAAGTTCTTTTAGTCCAACTTCGCCCCAACAGATCGGGGTTCTACATTTTCTACCATACAGCATCTCGTACGGTGGCATACCGATACTCGCGTGGTAACTGTTGTTATATGAAAATTCCACTAGGGGTAAGTACAAGTCCCAGCTTCCCCCGAAATCTATCACGCACGCTCTTAGCATGTCTTCCAACGTTTGGATCGTCCGCTCACTTTGTCCATCAGTTTGGGGGTGATATGCTGTACTCAAGTTAACCCTTGTGCCCTAATCCTCATGAAACTTGCTCCAAAATCTGGATGTGAATCGTACATCTGTAACACCCTCAAACCTAGGCTAGGAGATTAGCAGGTTTGTGGTTTGTGTTTAACTGTTTAATTTAATTAAATGGCTAATTAAATGCTAATTGGTTTAAATAAGATAATTATATGCATGTATTGTATGTATGTGTCGTATGTATGTATGGAATTATATTGTATGTATGCATGTATATATTGAGTACGTGTACACGTGTTTATGTGAATTAAGAGGTGACCGACACCTCCTGCTTGTATGTTGTACACTTGGTAGTTAGAAAAAAATTATTCATTATCTCAAAATTTAGAAGGTGAAGTGTGTGTGTGCTTTGAGTGTTTTCTCTCGGCTAAAAGAAGAAACCGAAGAGAAAGAACTAAGAATCGGATTTTCAGTTTTTGGAGATTTAATCAAGCTAAGGTTAGATTTGGTTTTATACATGTTTAAATGATTACTTGTTATGATTTCTAAATAGAAATAAAATGTTCATATGGAAAATCATAAGAATCGGTTTTTGAAGTATGATTTTATGGGTTTCGAAGTGTTCTTATGGATTATATGAGATTATCATGTTATGATGTATGAATATATGTTTAGTAGTGTTTAAACAAGTTTCTAAAAATTTTGGATGAGTTTATGATTTTCTGGGTTATTGACATAACTGTTATGAAGATGGCGGATTTGAAGTAATTATGATGTTGGCGGATTTGGTGGAAGATGGTAAAACCGATACTTGTAAACAAAAGCCTAAATCCGATTAATGCTAGAATCCGAGAATGAATCCGAGCCATGAAATCCTATACTTGGTAATCCGAGAGTCATAAAAACCGACACCCAAAATCCTAAAACTCCTAAATCCGGAACTCTAAATCCGATAAAAGCAAAACCGACACTTCAAAACCGATACCTTAAATCCTATACTTGAGAAACCGATACAATCCTAAAAACCGAATGATTGAATCCGACAAACCCAAATCCGAGTGAAAGTAAAATCCGACAGTTACTGAAATCCGACACTGGGTAGCGGATTTCTAGAAATCCGACAGTTTGTAGAATCCAATACTATGGTTTTGGAATTTGTATATTGTTTGCTATTGTTTGATGAATGATTTATAAATATATGGATAGATATATTTTTGTGGCTGAGACTGATTTGCTTATTGCTATGTTTTCAGGCAATCCAAAAGCTCAGTAAAATTAGATATCTGAGTTCAAGCCGAAACTGAGGTGAGTAGACGTTAATCGCGGATGGTAAAGATTGCAGTTAATATTGTTGATGTAATGCATGATTGTGGATTGAGATTGGATTGATTGAACTGCTGATTGTGTTTTTGAATGTTGTTATCCGCTGCATGACTATTTGGTCGATACACGCTCTTAGGATGATTTTGAGTTGCGTTTGAGAAGTCAGCTATACGTGGACTTGGGCTGGGCTTGTCTAAGTGGTTGGTTGAACGGTAGTAGCCCTTCTGTTGCATTTGTTGCTTAGAGGTGGAATTTACTATGCCAATTCAGTGGAAAGCTATCGGTAAACCTTTGCTTTGGCCGGCATTGGTTGTAGGTTCTGCGCCGAACCGCCGGTCTTCTCGTAATATGTGATTACATGTTATGATGTTGATTGTGAATGTTTACATTTGATGTTTGAGCCTCTATTCACTTAGCTTTGTGCTAATTCCACTCAGTTGTTGTTTTGCAGGTTCGTGTTGTGATTAAAGAAGGAAGAGTTGACCATTACTCTGATACTAAGTTTTTAAAGAGACGAGCCAATATTTTTGTAACACCAAGTAGTAGTAGACGATGTTGTTAACTTTTGAGACAATGGTTGTATATTTGTAATTTGGTTTAATGTAATTTAAATTGTGTTGAATTAGCTTCCGCAGCGTATTTAAAAAAAATGGCTTGTAATTTTCCGGTGTTACAATTTGGTATCAGAGCCTAGGTTTGGCGATGCATGCACGGCTAGAGTGTTGCATTCCCAAATCTTGACTCATGACGGGTCAAGCTTTCCTTCGGGGGAATTAAGGTGAGTTAGAGTTGTCTGTAGTAGTTAGTATTTTGGATACTAACAGTTTATGCTAATGAGCTATGAGGTGATGTGATTGTAACAGATTATGGCTGACAGAGAGACTCCCATACTACCTCATGTGACCCAAGTTGCAGCAGAGGCACCGGTAACTGAGGATTTAAGTAATGTGAACTAAGCCAGAACGCCCGGCCAAGAGCAAGAAGAGGATCAAAGTGAGTACATTTTTAAACTGGAAAATGAATTGATGGATCTTTGAAATAAAGTCCTTAACAGGGAGCAAAGATTGAATCAGCCTGAACCAACTCCTGTACCAACTGCGATATACGCACAAGCAACCGTACCACCAGTGTTAGCATCTCTACGACCAATGACACAAATGATGAAACAACCATTCTTTTATCTGTATCCACAACCTGGAGGTTATCCATTTGCGTTTCCAGGATACAAACAACCGTGCACTTACAAGCAATTCCTCGACTGTAAGCCTTCTAAATACCGAGGAAGTTCTGATCCCAAAATCACCTTGAACTGGCTAAGGGAAATGGCAAAGGAACTGGATGCCTGTAATTGCGAGAATGAACTTAAAGTGAAATACGCATCGAGAATGCTGAAGGGAGACGCCATGATCTGGTGGGATTCGATTACCGGCCACTTCACAGAACAACAGTATGAGAGCATCACCTGGAGTCAATTCCAGGAGAAAGTTTGCGAGCAGTACTGTGGTACATTCGAGATTGCAAAGATTAAGAGGGAATTTATGGAGTTGCAGATGACCGGAAATATGACCGTAGACCAACTCATCAAACAATTTAACGAAAAGATGAGATATGCGAAACATTGGGTGCCAGATGAAGAGTCAAAGATTGCCCATTTTGTCGGTGCATTACATCCTGATCTCCGTAGTGCCACCAGGTGGGCTACTACACTATCCCAAGCATTCACTTTAGCCAAGTCAGCTGAAGGGGATTGGATTGCAAGGAACAGACTGAGTGGGGAGAAGATTTCTCAACAAAAATCAAGATTTGAACACTATAACACTCAGCAAAGGCAAGGAGGGCAGGGTAGTGGAAACCGATAGGGAAGTTAGAATAGGATATCTACTGCAGGTAGGTCTGCTCAGAGGGCACCTTGGTGCAACAGGCGCAAGTCGTATCATCATGGGCAATGCACGCCCCAATCTATGAGGTGTGTAAAATGTGGCCAGTTTGGCCATGATCTGAAGAATTGCAGACTGCCGAGGAGCGTCTGCTGGAACTGTCAGAAAGAGGGGCACCGGGTTGGTGATTGCCCACTGAGTAAGAAAGTCGGGTCTGGGTCAGGAGGGGGAGGAGCTGGGGGATCGTCTCCAGCTGGGCAGAAAAGAAAGAACCCACCCACTGCTGAGGGCCGGGCATTCAGGATGACAGTGGATGATGCCACTACCACAGATGATGTGATAACTGGTATGTTTCTGATAAACTCTACTCCTGCTAAAGTGTTATTTGATTCAGGGGAAAATCGCTCCTTTGTATCTGTAGAATTCTGTGGTAGGTTAAACGTGCCTTTAACTGAACTTGCTACTGCCTTAGAAATAGAGGTAGATGATGGTATGATGGTTCCGGTCACGACTGCTGTGGCTGGAGCCAACATAGATATAGATGGTATTTGCTTTGCTGTTTATTTCCTTGTAATGCCTTTGTCTGGATTCGATGTGGTGCTTGGGATAGATTGGCTGAGTCTGAATCAGGCCAGTATCAAGTGCCACAAGAAGTTGATCTCCTTTCCATTAGCTGATGGCACAAGAGTGGTAGCAAGGGGGGAGAAGGCTGGGTCTGTAATTCCGATTATATCATGTTTAAAGGCTAAGAAGGCGTTGGGTAAAGGTTGCGAATCATACCTGGCATATGTAATTGATGGAAAGAAAGAGAAGGAGACTATGAACGACATCCGGGTGGTAACGGAATACCCAGAGGTGTTTCCAGAAGAATTACCAGGGCTACCTCCAGTTCGTGAGATAGAGTTCAAGATAGATCTGATTCCTGGTTCCCGACCAGTGGCAAAAGCACCGTACAGGTTGGCACCTTCAGAGATCCGGGAAATGATGACTCACATACAAGATCTATTAAACAAGGGCTTTATTCGTCCAAGCTCATCTCCATGGGGTGCGCCAGTGTTGTTTGTAAAGAAAAAGGATGGCACACTACGAATGTGTATCGACTACCGTGAACTGAACAAGAGAACCATAAAGAACAAGTATCAATTGCCAAGGATAGAAGATTTGTTTGATCAACTACAGGGAGCTTCTTTCTTTTCCAAGATTGATTTGAGATCAGGGTATCATCAGGTGCGTGTTTCAGAGGAAGACGTGTCAAAGACAGCTTTTCGTATGCGCTACGGGCACTACGAGTTCGTGGTTATGCCGTTTGGCTTAACCAATGCACCTGTGATTTTTATGGATTTAATGAATAGAGTCTGTCGACCATTCCTTGATGATTTTGTAATAGTCTTCATTGATGATATACTGGTATATTCAAAGACTAAGGTGCAGCATGAACAACATTTGAGACAGGTTTTGGAAACTCTGAAGAAAGAACATTTGTTTGCCAAGTTCTCAAAATGCGAATTTTGGTTGAGAGAAGTACAGTTCTTGGGGCATGTTATTTGCAATGAAGGAGTGAAAGTGGATCCTTCGAAAGTGGAAGCAGTTATGAATTAGAATGCTCCCAAGACACCGTCAGAGATCAAGTGTTTTCTGGGGTTAGCTGGATACTACCACAGATTTATTAAAGATTTCTCCAAGATTGCGGGTCCGTTGACTAAGTTGACTCGAAAAGACAAAAAGTTTGTATAGGGCAGTGAACAAGACAAAGCCTTCTAGATGTTAAAGCAGTTATTGTGTCAGGCCCCTATTCTTGCATTGCCAAGTGGAACAGAGGATTTTATTGTATATTGTGATGCATTGTTTGCTGGATTGGGTTGTGTACTTATGTAGAGGGATCGGGTGATTGCTTATGCTTCAAGACAGTTGAAACCCCACGAGAAGAATTACCTGACACATGACTTGGAGCTGGCAGCAGTTGTTTTTGCCCTGAAACTGTGGAGACATTACTTGTATGGCACTAATTGCGTGATTTATACAGATCATAAGAGCCTATAGTACGTATTTACACAGAAAGAATTAAACATGAGATAGAGACGATGGGTGGAAATGATTAAGGACTATGATTGCGAAATCAGATATCACCCTGGAAAAGCAAACGTGGTAGCAGATGCCTTAAGCTGCAAGGGATCGGGAGGTTCTATCCAGTTCATGAGAATGGAGATAGTATCTGATCTAGTGGATAGACTAAAGTCTACACAGTTGGAGGCTCTGAAGGAAGAAAATTTGAAGAATAATGATATGATTTGGGTAATTGTGGATAGGAAGCCTTACGGATCCTTGAAACAGTTGGAGATTCCTGAGTGGAAGTGGGAAGACATAACAATGGATTTTGTGACTAAACTTCCGCGAACTCAGAAGAATAATGATATGATTTGGGTAATTGTGGATCGGCTGACAAAGAGCGCTCACTTCCCGGTTACATGTGAGACGGCTTCTCAGAGTAAGTTGGCTCAACTTTATGTTAACGAGATTGTTGTGAGGCATCGCATGCTGTTGTCAATAGTGTCTGATAGAGACTCCAGATTCGTTTCTAACTTCTGGAGGAGTTTACAGAGAGAGTAGGGGACGAGGATTAACCTGAGTACTGCATATCATCCTCAGACTAACGGGCAGACTGAACGAACCACACAAACAGTTGAAGATATGTTGTGTGCTTGTGTGATTGAGTATGGTGGATCTTGGGATTCGCACCTGCCATTGATAGAGTTTGCGTACAATAATTCTTACCACTCCAGTATCGAGATGCCTCTGTACGTAATGTTATACGGCCGTCGCTGCCGAACTCCGACATGTTGGTTAGAGGCTGGTGAGAAGCAGTTTGCAGGGCCCGAGATAGTTCAGATAACGGCTGATAAAGTTTCCATTGCTAGAGAAAAGTTGAAAGATGCTAGGGATAGACAGAAGATGTACGCAGATCCACGCCGGCGACGAGTTAAGTTTAATGTGGGGGAGTTAGTGTATCATAAGGTTTCTCCGTGGAAAGGTGTGATTCGATTCGGTAAACGCGGGAAGTTGGCTCCCCGTTACATTGGTCCTTTCCGCATACGTCAGATTGTGAATGATCAGACCGTTACACTGGATCTTCCGGCAGAACTTGCAGGAATTCACGATACATTTAACATCTGTTATCTGAGAAAACGCAAAGTTGATGATGAAAACCAGATTCTCCTAGTACAAGATCTGAAAGTTGATGCGAAGAAGAGATTGATAGAAAAACCTGTGTAACTGTTAGATCGAAAAGTGACCAAGCTCCGAAAGAAGCAGATACCAATGGTGTTGGTCAAGTGGAAGCACAGTTTAGGTTCTGACTTAACTTAGGAGGCTGAGTCAGAGATGAAAGCAAGATATCCCCACTTGTTTGAGTGAGAAAGGATTCCGAGGATGGAATCCTCTTAAGGGGGAGAGATTTGTAACACCCTCAAACCTTGGCTAGGAGATTAGCAGGTTTGTGGTTTGTGTTTAACTTTTAATTTAATTAAATGGCTAATTAAATGCTAATTGGTTTAAATAAGATAATTATATGCATGTATTGTATGTATGTATCGTATGTATGTATGGAATTATATTGTATGTATGCATGTATATATTGAGTACCTGTACACGTGTTTATGTGAATTAAGAGGTGACCGACACCTCCTGCTTGTATGTTGTACACTTGGTAGTTAGCAAACAATTATTCATTATCTCAAAATTTAAAAGGTGAAGTGTGTGTGTGTGCTTTGAGTGTTTTCTCTCGGCTAAAAGAAGAAACCGAAGAGAAAGAACTAAGAAACGGATTATCAGTTTTTGGAGATTTAATCAAGTTAAGGTTATATTTGGTTTTATACATGTTTAAATGATTACTTGTTATGATTTCTAAATAGAAATAACATGTTCATATGGAAAATCATAAGAATTGGTTTTTGAAGTATGATTTTATGGGTTTCGAAGTGTTCTTATGGATTATATGAGATTATCATGTTTTGATGTATGAATATATGTTTAGTAGTGTTAAAACATGTTTCTAAAATGTTTGGATGAGTTTATGATTTTGTGGGTTATTGACATAACTGTTATGAAGATGGCGGATTTGATGTAATTATGATGTTGGCGGATTTGGTGGAAGATGGTAAAACCGATACTTGTAAACCAAATCCTAAATCCGATTAATGCTAGAATCCGAGAATGAATCTGAGCCATGAAATCCTATACTTGGTAATCCGAGAGTCATAAAAACCGACACCCAAAATCCTAAAACTCCTAAATCCGATAAAAACAAAACCGACACTTCAAAACCGATACCTTAAATCCTATACTTGAGAAACTGATACAATCCTAAAAACCGAATGATTGAATCCGACAAACCCAAATCCGAGTGAAAGTAAAATCCGACAGTTACTGAAATCCGACACTGGGTAGCGGATTTCTAGAAATCCGACAGTTTGTAGAATCCGATACTATGGGTTTGGAATTTGTATATTGTTTGTTATTGTTTGATGAATGATTTATAAATATATGGATAGATATATTAATGGGGTTGAGACTGATTTGCTTATTGCTGTGTTTTCAGGCAATCCAAAAGCTCAATAAAATTAGATATTTGAGTTCAAGCTGAAACTGAGGTGAGTGGACGTTAATCGCGGATGGTAAAGATTGGAGTTAATATTGTTGATGTAATGCATGATTGTGGATTGAGATTGGATTGATTGAACTGCTGATTGTGTTTTTGAATGTTGATATCCGCTGCATGACTATTTGGTCGATACGCGCTCTTAGGATGATTTTGAGTTGCGTTTGAGAAGTCAGCTATACGTGGAGTTGGGCTGGGCTTGTCTAACTGGTTGGTTGAACAGTAGTAGCCCTTCTGTTGCATTTGTTGCTCAGAGGTGGAGTTTACTGTGCCAATTCAGTGGAAAGCTATCGGTAAACCTTTGCTTTGGCCGGCATTGGTTGTAGGTTCTGCGCCGAACCGCCGGTCTTCTCGTAATATGTGATTACATGTTATGATGTTGATTGTGAATGTTTACATTTGATGTTTGAGCCTCTACTCACTTAGCTTTGTGCTAATTCCACTCAGTTGTTGTTTTGCAGGTTCGTGTTGTGATTAAAGAAGGAAGAGTTGACCATTACTCTGATACTAAGTTTTTAAAGAGACGAGCCAATATTTTTGTAACACCAAGTAGTAGTAGACGATGTTGTTAACTTTTGAGACAATGGTTGTATATTTGTAATTTGGTTTAATGTAATTTAAATTGTGTTGAATTAGCTTCCGCAGCGTATTTATAAAAAATGGCTTGTAGTTTTCCGGTGTTACAACATCCCTGTTTGAAATGATAGTTACTGGCACCCTGTGCCTCGAGACTATTTCTCTAATGTATATATCGGCCAATCGTTCAACTGAACTAGCTTCTCGGATTTGTATGAATTGAGCGCTTTTCGTTAATCGGTCAACCACTACCTAGATTGCATCGTAGTTCCTTAGTGTTTTAGGTAGCTTTGTTATCAGATCCATAGTTATGTGTTCCCATTTCCATATAGGTATTTCCAACAGTTGCAATTTACCATGCGGTCGCTGGTGCTCAGCTTTCACTCGTAGACATGTGAGGCACTTTTCGATGTAGTTAGCCACGTCTCGCTTCATCCCTAGCCACCAGTAGTCCATTTTCAGGTCTCTGTACATTTTCTTGGTTCCCGGATGTATAGAAAATTTCGACTTGTGCGCTTCATCGTGAATGAGATTCCGTTCTTCCGTGATTTTCGGTACCTAAATTCGTTCGTATCGGGTCCACAACCCGCGGCTATCCTTAACCATCAACGCCATCTGGCCCTTTATCCTCTCGGTCTTCTTATTTTCTTCTTTGATCGCCTCTTCTTGAGCTACTGAAATTGATTCAAATAGTGAGGTTGTAACAGTCATCCTTAAACACTTAACATTCAACTGTACGTGGCTCGCCTTGCGGCTTAGCACGTCGGCTACAACGTTAGCTTTCCCCGGATCACAGTCATAGTCCTTAACTAGGTCTAGCCATCTCCGCTGGCGCATGTTCAAATTCTTTTGATTAGCGAAGTACTTTAAACTTTTGTGATCCGTTTATATCGTGCACTTGACTCCGTACAAATAATGTTTCCATAATTTGAGCACGAACACTACAGCAGCTAGCTCTAAATCATGAGTCGGGTAGTTGCACTCGTGTGGTTTCAATTGTCATGAGGCGTAGGCAATCACCCTTCCCCTTTGCATCAAAACGCAGCCGAGTCCCACATGGGACGCGTCGAAATAAACTACCATATCCTCCATTCCTTCCGCTAAGGCCAGTATCGGGGCTTCGCACAATTTGCCCCGAAGGGTCTCGAATGCTTCCTCTTACTTTTCTCCCCAATCAAAACGAACGTTCTTCTTTGTCAACTTGTTCAGTGGCACCGCTATCTTCGAGAAATCCTTAATAAACCTACTGTAGTAGCCGGCTACCCCTAGAAAACTTCGGATCTCCGTATGTAACACCGTAAATCTCAAGCCATTTTTTTTAAACTGTTGTGGAAGTATTTTCTAATCTCGTTAAATTAAATATTCACAAAATACAAAGTACTCATTTACAAAATACAACGTCAACTGGTGTTACAAAAGATTTATAAAACATGGCTCGTCACTTCTCAAAGCACAATATCAGAGCGCTGGTCAAATTTCCCTTTCCACAAACAAAGCTAAACAACTACTCACATAAACCTGCAAAAAGCAATCAATCGTGGAGGATTAGCACAAAGCTAAGTGAATGGAAGCAACAAACAAGCTAACAACAATCACAGTTCACAACTGAACCTCTGAACAACAATCATCAATCAATCAGTCAGTTCAACAATCTCCCCAATCCCGAGGACTGGCGGTTCTGCCGAACCTACAACCAATGCTGGTCATAGCAAAGGTTTACCGATAGCTCCCTACCGATCGGCACAGTGAAATTCCCCTCTGATACAACGCATGCATTATGAGTACTACCACTGCTCAACCAACCGCAGACGAGCCCAGCTCTAGCGACAATAGCTGACCCCAACCAGCCCTTTCACAGAAGTTGATCTCTATCAACCCGTTACAACAGAAGTTGATTCTCAAACAATCCAGATACAAATCCAATCACGAACTCAATGAAAACTCTAACACATAAAACACGTATACAAGCATAAAACTCTTGATCAACAATTAGCAACCTAATAGTCTATCATGGCATTTCCAAACAAAACAATCTATCCTCGCATACCAGACTTAACAGTCTATAATCGCATAGCAGAAACAACAAATCCATCATTGCATTCAAACATTCCTCAAATCAAACAATCCATAACATTACCACCAATACCACCCGTGAGTAAACTTCCACTCACCTCAGTCCTTGAATCACGCGTGCTCAGTTGTCTAATATCACTGAGTCTGTGGATTGCCTGAAAACACAGCAACAACCGAATCTGTCTTGAATAAATAAATATATCTTTCCGCATATATTTTTATCTTATATTCATGTAAATGACTCCATATAATCATACAATTAATAATCCAACTTATCCTAAAAAAAACACAAATAAAACAAGTCTTTCTCGGATTTCAAATCTTGGATTTCAAATAAATAAATAAAACGTCTTGAAAACGCACCGCGACGCCATTGGATTTCGAATCCTGAATTCAAGTCTTGGATTTGAGTGTCGGTTTTTGTATTTCTCGGATTTCAGGGTCGGATTTTGTAATTTTAGCTGATTCTCACAATCTGGAACAAAAGTATCGGATTTCCTCAAGTTCGCGCCGCGACCTTAAGGTGTAGCGCCGCGACATTCATCCATATAGATCATCTTCTTCCTTTTGTCGGATTTCCAGCCACCACAACATTTTATAAACATTTCCAATATCAAATTTCTTCAAGCTAAACCCATATATATCATATATCATGCATATAAAACATCATAAACACCTTTTTAATCAATCAAAACAACAAAATCATCAAAACCATTTTCATCCATTTTTTTTCTTCAAAACCCATCAATGGTGTTTTCATGTTTAAACTCTTATAATTCAATCAGAAACATATCAATTTATTCAATAGCATGATTTTAACATAATTTTACCTTTTCCTTGAATTTAAAGACATTAACTTCCCAAATCAAATATTCGAGTTCTTCTTTCTTTCTTCCAGGAGAAACACACACACTTGCCTTTCTTTTTCAAAATAAAATAAACTGATGTCTTACACATATTCATACACACACACACACACGTGTATTACCTTAAACAACTTCACCACATGAGGTGTCATTACCTTATATACATACACACATACATACATTCATACATAGCATACATAACTAGACTTTTCTTTCTTTTCTTTTCATCAGTAAATTAATATACCATATACAAATAATAAACCAAACCACTTAATTAATTTAATTAATCCCACAAAACCACTTAACCAACTAAATGCAATTTGACACAAATACGCACGCACCGCTAACCCGCTAATCAACTAGCCCGGGTTTGCGGGTGTTACACCGTAGGACTCTTCGGCGTTTCCCATTTCATCACAGCCTCGATCTTTGTGGGGTCGACCTTAATTCCTTCTTGAATAAACAAATGCCCGAGAAACTGAACTTCCCGCAGCTAAAATTAACACTTGGAGAACTTCGCGTAATGCTTGTCCCTCTTCAAGGTTTCGAGTACTTCCCGTAGGTGTAGTTCGTGATCGGCCTCCGTTTTTGAGTAAACCAAGATGTCATCAATGAATACTATCACGGACTTGTCGAGCATTGGTCTGCAGACTCGGTTCATCAGATCCATGAATGCTGCCGGCGCGTTTGTGAGACCAAAAGGCATGACGACGAACTCGAAGTGCCCATAACGCGTGCGAAAAGCCGTCTTGGCTATGTCCTCCTCCCGACCTTGAGTTGATGATATCCTGACCGTAAGTCTATCTTTGAGAAGCAGGCCGCTCCTTGGTGTTGGTCAAACAAGTCGTCGATCCTTGGCAACGGATAACGATTCTTAATTCCTACCTTGTTAAGCTCGCGATAGTCTATGCACATCCTGAAGGTTCCATCTTTCTTTTTCACGAAAAGGATTGGGGCTCCCCACGGTGAGCTACTTGGGCGTATGAAGCCCTTATCAAGCAATTCCTGAAGTTGTGACATCAGCTCTTGCATTTATGGCGGTGCTAGGCGGTACAGTGCCTTGGCGATAGGTGCCACTCCCGGCACTAGGTCTATACGGAACTCCACTTGTCTGTGTGGCGGAATCCCCGACAGTTCCTCCGGAAATACCTCCGGATAATCACACACCACTGGTACATCGGAAACTGTCAATTTCTTGTTTTCCATTCTCAAGTCGACCACATGAGCTATAAAGACCGCGCAACCCTTACATAGATACTTCGCCGCCTTATTCACGGTGCAGCATGCCGTCAATCCATTCTACCGTTTACCGTAGATGGAGATTTCTCCCCCACTTGGATTCTGAATCCGTATAATCCCTTGCTTGCACAAGATATTGGCCTGGTGACGCCGCAGCCAATCCATTCCCACTATCACTTGGAACTCCCTCATAGGAGTCGGTAGCAGATCTATTGTAAACTGTACATCATCTATCACTATTACATTATCCCTATAGATCGTGGTAACACACAAAGCCTTATCGTCGACTATCTCTACCTCTAATGATGTTTCTAACTTCACCGGTGTTATTACAAATTTATTACAAAAAGCAGAAGATACAAAGGATTTACTCTCCCCGGAATCAAATAATACAAGTTCAGGCAGAGAGTTAACAATAAATGTACCTGCAAAAACATCTGGCTCCTTCTTGGCCTCCTCTACTGTCATTTGAAATTCACGCCCTCAAGGCTTTGGAACCTCGGGTTTCTTTCCCTTATCCCCATCGGTGATTCGGAGCGGTAGTTGCCAAGCGGGTCTCCCGCCGCCTACAGTCACTTACGGGCACTCAACCATGCGATGCCCCGGTTTGTTGCAACTGAAACACACGTTCAGGTGAGCCTTGCAATCCTTCCCATAAAGTCCGCTCTTACCACACAAAAAGCAGTTCACGGTTCCCATTAGACACTCCCCAGCATGCCCCTTTCCACATTTGCCGCATCTTGCCCCCGAATTCCTAACGCCGGGCTTGAAATTACCAACATTTGGCTTCTAGAACTGTTATCTCCCCATATGTAACACCCGCAAACATGGGCTAGTTGATTAGCGGGTTAGCGGTATGTGTTTACTTGTTTTAATTTGAATATGTGGTTAATTAAATTGGTTAATTTAAAGTAATTAATTAAAATATATATGTGTGTAAATATATGTATATATGTGGACTACTGGAAGTAATTAAATGGGTATGTATGTATGGATATTAATATGAATATGTGGAAATGTATGTGTGTACGTATGCATGCAAATTAATAAGAAGAATACACCTCCTGCTTAGTTTTGATAAATATGTGTACATGTGTATGTATATGGTCATTTAGAAAATCCTCTGTCCATTACTTCCGAAGAAAGAAAAGTGTAGTGTGTGTGTTCTTAGCTCTGTCGAAGAAACCAAGTTATTCAACTTGAAAGTGTGAAATATTTGTGGTTCATATTTCAAAAGAAGGTTGGTTTGTGTTCATAGCATGTTTAAATTCATCTTGATGTGTTTTCTAATTGAAACCCATGAATACATGAAATCACCATAAATAAAGTTGTAGCTTATTTGACTAAATGGGTTTTGCATGGTTTGGGGATTTATGTGTTTATAAGATGTTCTTGATGCATAAATACATGATTATGAAGGTTTGGTTATGTTTTTGGTAAGGTTTGATGAGTTTTTTGAAACCTTGAATTTTGTCCATGGAGGTTGAGGTTGACAGATTTTGTGTTGGGGAATATGATGAGAAAACCGATACCTCAAAACCGATAAGACTCGAAATCCTCAGTAACACCGTAAAACTCAAGCCATTTTTTTAAAACGCTGCGTAAGCATTCTCTAATTTCAATTTAATATAAACATCCACAAGTACAAAGTACTTTTACAAATCCCAACATTCGTTTGTGTTACAAAAGATTATAAAATGTGGCTCGTCTCTTCTCAAAACACAATATCAGAGTATTGGTCAAATTCCCCTTTCCACAAACAAAGCTAAACAACTACTCACATAAACCTGCAAAAAGCAATCAACCGTGGGGGATTAGCACAAAGCTAAGTGAATGGAAGCTACAGACAAGCACAAAACAGTCACTGTTCCCAACGGAACCTCTGAACATCAATCCTCAAGCAATCCGTCAATTCAACAATCTCTTCCATCCCGAGGATCGGCGGTTCTGCCGAACCTACAACCACAGCTGGCCAAAGCAAAGGTTTACCGATAGCTCCCTGCCAATTGGCACAGTAAACTCCCCTCTGAGCAACAAATGCAACAGAGGAACTACTACTCTTCAACCAACTGCAAGCGAGCCCAGCTTTTGCATCAGCAACTGACCCCAACCAGCCCTTACACAGAAGCTGATCTCTTCCGACCCGTAACACAGAAGTCGGTTTCTCAAACAATCCAGATACTCTTCTAGTCACAATCACAATCAAAACTCTTTCACATATAACATATATGAACATGTGATTCTCATTTAGCATATAGCAGACTTAACAGTCTATCATGGCATGACAAGCAATCTATCTTCGCATAACAAACTTATCAGTCAAATATCTCATCTTCAATTCAACAAACAATCATGGCGTTCAAACAATCCTTCAATCATTCAATTCATAATGTTACCAACAAAACCAACCGTGAGTAAACTTCCACTCACCTAAGTCCTCGATTCACGCGTGCTCAGTAGTCTAATATCACTGAGTCTGTGGGTTGCCTGAATACGCAACAACAACCGAATCAGTCTCGAATATATAAATATATCTTTCAACATATATTTATATCTCATAATCATGTAAACAACTTGATTTAACCATATAATTAACAATACAACTTTTCCCAAACGAAACACAATCAAAACAAACAACAATTCTCAAACAGGCCTCGTCGTGCCGCGACACTCCCTTGTGGCGCGCCGCGACACAATCGGATTTCGAATCCCGGATCTCACAATCGTATTTGAGCTTCGGATTTTGGTTCCTGGTTTTGGTTTGTCGGATTTGGAGTCGGATTACGTACTCTTCGGATTTCTAGTGTCAGATTTCGAGTTTAGGATTTACAACTCTCGGATTTCCACAAAACCGACTTTAACTTTCGGATTGTATAAAGGTCGCGCCGCGACCCTCTTTGTAGTGCCACGACATTCATCGGATTTCAAGATCTCTTCTTCAATTTCGAATTCCAGCCAACTTTAATTATTTGTAAACATTTTCAACATAATATTTCTTCAATTTTAGCTCATATATACTATATATCATGCATATATATAACATCTTAAACACCTCTTTAACCAATCAAATAACAAAAATCATAAAAACCCATTTCTTCAAAATCAAACAATGGTGTTTCAAGTTCAAGCTTATAAAAGCATAAATCAAACATATCCAAATAGTTTTAATCATGTTAGAATCAACAATTCACCTTTATCTTGAATTATAACAACACAAGTCTTTTCTGTTAAGATATCCAAGTTCTTCTCCTTTTCTTCTTTGTTCTTCTTTTTCCAGAGAAAACTCTCTCTCTCTCACACACACACACTTTCTTTTAAAATGAAATAAACAGATGTCAACATGCAAATATATATTTATACCCACGTGTACCTTCCTAACCAATTTCATAAATATGAGGTGTCCAAATGCCTTTCACCATGCATGCATACACATAACAATTTTCATACATACATGATATTATACATGCATACATACTAGACTTTCTTTCCTTTCATCAGTAAACCAACTTACAACCTTATATACTTAATAAACTAAACCAATCAATTTAATTACCCTCAATAATTACTTAACCAATTACTCAACATACAATCGAGGTATTTTCTACAATCCTCATACTAAACTCAATCTTATTTAACCATAAATACATACGATATCAAATACTCGTTTAATCACGTAACAAATATTTAAACATGCATAACTAAACACATATCAATTTACCATTAGCCCGCCTACTACTAGGCCGGGTTTTCGGATGTTACAAATCTTCCCTCCTTCAGAGGATTCCGTCCTCGGAATCCCATAGCATATCTCAAACGGAAAACCTATTCTTCATATACATTCATTTTCAGGTTGTCAAGTTCCATGTAACACATCCATATCTTTCTTATTACCATTCACTAACATTCACTTCTACTCATGTCTTGTCATTTCATAATTATCAGAGCATAACAACTCTTTTTCAATGTAATCACATAATTCATAAACCTGTCCTTCAATCATTTTCCTTCACATTCATACTTTTAAACGATATCAATACATCTCTTCAATACTTGTACTTTTCAATATGTTTTTTTTCTCAATCAGCAAATTCCACATTTCTGTCATTCACTTTCTTACATCCAAAGGTATCCACATGTCACTTCTCTCTTGTTTCCAATTAACCTGTCAAACATTACCACTTTATCTACATATCAACTCATCACTGATGATTTAAAATCCATCAGATAGTAATCACATCATGTTTGTCTACTCAGTATAATTATAGATTTCACGAATCATCAAAATCCAATGCAAAATACAAATTCATCCTCATATATATCTGTGTAATTCTTTCTATTCGACTATCTCATAAAATTCAGTTGTACTACTCATTTCGCATCTCGTTTCTTGTCATAAATTCTTCTAGAAGTTTAGTTAATTTCTTCAATTCTCATCACAAACCTCTAAGTATAGACACATTATATCTTCAAATCATCTAATCAATGTAATTCTTCTCAAAAGATCACGTTCTACTAACGGTAATCATACCAACACCTCTTACTACTTAGTCCATAATTACTTGTGATACATCAAATTCCTTTTCATGTAGTACATCAGCTCCATCATAGCTTGTCGTCATCATAATTCTGGTATCTCAAATTATCTCAACAGTTTGTAAATCTCTGATACCTTGCATTGACTTATACACAATCATACCATATTCCACGAGAAGTATATCTATCATATTCACTCTTCTTAATAAGTCATCAATCATTTATTTCTTATGGCATTATACAATTTAGCCCTTCTGAGTGCATTGGCAATATAGTTTTGTGAATCTTGTTCAAAAATGCATTTCTAGTTCCAAGCACAGGTACTCCTTAGCAAAGGCAATTCATACATTTGATTTACAAATCTTCATTCCATAAGCTTAGGCCATTACATTTCTCTTCTCTCATAAATTCGTTGTGTCATTCAATTTACATATATCTTTAAATCATACGTGTCAATCATCCTCATAACTGGTTCTTTCTTATGTGTATTTCCTTGTAATTAGGCACCAATAACATCTTTATCCACACAATTCTTGCATATTTCATATTTGCCCAACTGTAGCAATTTACTTCTTTCTTTTTACTTGATAATCTCAATTACCCATGTCGTCAATTTCTAATAAAAATAATCTCAATTTTATCCATCAAGTCCAATACGCGTCGATTCACATAATCTTCAAGGTTACCGTCACAAATTCCCTCGCATTCCCACATATCTAACAATAATGATCTTCCCAATGTAATATTAAATTTCTCAATTACAATCTTTGATTCGTTCTAACCATCATTTCTATCACATGTTGATTTCATTCATATCTATGAACATCTGCTGTTCCTTTTTAATACTCAGACCAGTTTCACATGTCTTTCTTTATAATTAATATCTTCATATTATCACTACAAACGCCTCTGCTGCAATTCCAAGGGCGTAGATTAAATTATTCCTCTCAAGTATCTTCAGTTGTCACAAGACATGGACTATTCCTGCATTTTATAACATAGTAGCTTTTACATCAATCCGACAAATGTAGTATTTCAACGAATCATCAATCTCCTCAAGTTCATTAATCAGTATCACAGATTATTTTCAATCATTAGCTTTACCCATACTCGCAATCTCAGTTATACATTTATCAACAATATCTCTCAATCGTCACAAAACCTTCTAAACTTCGTTAACTTATCTATTTTCCTCCCTTATACGAACACAAGCATATATATACATATAAACATATATAAACACAGAAGGCAAGACAACTCTTGCAACACATAACCTAGCATGCAATTCTACAAATTTGGAAATATCTTTCTAGGGTACTTCATACCCAATTCACGTCATATCATGTATTTCATCATTTACCGTCATATTTACTTACTACTATACGCATCAAACAGTTTCAAATATCTCAACTTTCTAAAGAATCATACTCTTTAGAAACAATCAAACACACTTAGCACACATAAGCATCATACATTCTCAATTAACTCTAAAGTTAATAAACATACGCGCAGATATAAAGGTTATCAAAACGTACCCGTCACATCATCAGTAGTGGCAATATCGTCAGCCATCATGTTGAAATTCCTACCCTCTTGCTCAGAAGAGTTCTTTCTCTTTCGTCCACTTGCTGACGAGGATCCCCCACCTGCCACAGCTCCTAACCCTGACTCTAACTCCTTGCCAACTTTGCGATCTCTTGCTCGATGATCTTCTTCAAAACAAATCCAGCATACCTTTCGCGAGAAACGACATTCCTTCATTTCATGGCCAAACTGCCCGCAAGTCAGACACCGCATAGTCTGAGTCGTACATGGTCCTGTGTGGTGAGACTTACACTTCCCACACCGTGACACTCGTTGGTTAGATACATCAAACGCAGGTCTACGTTTCAAATTTCTTTTACTTTGGCTACTCTGCCCTCTTTGCTTTTCAACATTATACTGTTCCAATCGAAATTTCTGCTGAGATATCTCATCTCGATTCGTTCTATCTCTAGCCTTCAAATCATCTTCAGCTGTCTTGGCCAAGGTAAATGCCTGCGACAGTGTACTAGCCCATCTGGTAGTACTTCAATACTCAGGAAGCAAAGCTCCCACAAAGTGTTGTATCTTAGACGCCTCATCAGGTACCCATTGCTTCAAAAAACGCAATCTCTCATTAAATTGTTTGATTAATTCATCCACAGTCATGTCTTTAGTCATACGCAACTCCATGAATTCTCTTTTGATACGAACTATCTCAAAAGTATTGCAATACTGTTCACATAGTTTCTCCTGAAACTGATCCCATGTCACACTGTCTTGCTGTTGTTTAGAAAAATGTCCTGTAAGGGAATCCCACCAAACCATTGCATCTCCTCTTAGCATACGAGTCGCAAAAAAAACTCTCACTTCATCCTCACAATTGCACGCTTCAAAAGCCTTTACCATTTCTCGCAACCAGTTCAAAGTTATATTGGGGTTTGTACTGCCATAGTACTCTAAAGGCTTACAATCCAAGAATTTCTTATACGTGCAAGGTGGTTTAAATCCTGGATACGCAAAAGGATAAAATCCTTGGGTAGTAACAGGATGAGAACTCGACTGTTGTGCCAGTTGTGATAATGGAGGAAACGGAACTGTAACTTGCACATTTGTAGCTTGAGTTGTACTAAACATAGGATTCCGAATTTGTTCATTATGGATAATCCTCTCTCGTTCCATATTGCCCATAGAATTTCTAAGTTCCCACAATTCATTCTCCAGTTTGAAAATATATTCCCTATGATCCATTCCAGATTCAAAACCTGAAGTACCAACCTAACCTGGTACATTTAAAACATCCGCTAATGAAATTCCAGTCACTTCTTGGGTAACAGGAGTGTCAGCAGGGGTATCTCTGTCAGCCATATCTGTACAATCACATCATCTCACAAGCTCATTAGATAAACCGTTAGTACATAACATACTAACTATCACACAAAAATTCCAATTCACTCTAAATCCCCCCAAAGGAAAGTTTGACCAAACATGAGCCAACATTTGGGAATGCAACACTCTAGCCACACCTGCATCGCCAAACCTAGGCTCTGATACCAACTTGTAACACCGTAAAACTCAAGTCATTTTTTTAAAAAACACTGCGGAAGCATTCTCTAATTTCAATTTAATATAAACATCCACAAGTACAAAGTACTTTTACAAATCCCAACATTCGTTTGTGTTACAAAAGATTATAAAATGTGGCTCGTCTCTTCTCAAAACACAATATCAGAGTATTGGTCAAATTCCCCTTTCCACAAACAAAGCTAAACAACTACTCACATAAACCTGCAAAAAGCAATCAACCGTGGGGGATTAGCACAAAGCTAAGTGAATGGAAGCTTCAGGCAAGCACAAAACAGTCACTGTTCCCAACGCAACCTCTGAACATCAATCCTCAAGCAATCCGTCAATTCAACAATCTCTTCCATCCCGAGGATCGGCGGTTCTGCCGAACCTACAACCACAGCTGGCCAAAGCAAAGGTTTACCGATAGCTCCCTGCCAATTGGCACAGTAAACTCCCCTCTGAGCAACAAATGCAACAGAGGAACTACTACTCTTCAACCAACTGCAAGCGAGCCCAGCTTTTGCATCAGCAACTGACCCCAACCAGCCCTTACACAGAAGCTGATCTCTTCCGACCCGTAACACAGAAGTCGGTTTCTCAAACAATCCAGATACTCTTCTAGTCACAATCACAATCAAAACTCTTTCACATATTACATATATGAACATGTGATTCTCATTTAGCATATAGCAGACTTAACAGTCTATCATGGCATGACAAGCAATCTATCTTCGCATAACAAACTTATCAGTCAAATATCTCATCTTCAATTCAACAAACAATCATGGCGTTCAAACAATCCTTCAATCATTCAATTCATAATGTTACCAACAAAACCAACCGTGAGTAAACTTCCACTCACCTAAGTCCTCGATTCACGCGTGCTCAGTAGTCTAATATCACTGAGTCTGTGGGTTGCCTGAATACGCAACAACAACCGAATCAGTCTCGAATATATAAATATATCTTTCAACATATATTTATATCTCATAATCATGTAAACAACTTGATTTAACCATATAATTAACAATACAACTTTTCCCAAACGAAACACAATCAAAACAAACAACAATTCTCAAACAGGCCTCGTCGTGCCGCGACACTCCCTTGTGGCGCGCCGCGACACAATCGGATTTCGAATCCCGGATCTCACAATCGTATTTGAGCTTCGGATTTTGGTTCCTGGTTTTGGTTTGTCGGATTTGGAGTCGGATTACGTACTCTTCGGATTTCTAGTGTCAGATTTCGAGTTTAGGATTTACAACTCTCGGATTTCCACAAAACCGACTTTAACTTTCGGATTGTATAAAGGTCGCGCCGCGACCCTCTTTGTAGTGCCACGACATTCATCGGATTTCAAGATCTCTTCTTCAATTTCGAATTCCAGCCAACTTTAATTATTTGTAAACATTTTCAACATAATATTTCTTCAATTTTAGCTCATATATACTATATATCATGCATATATATAACATCTTAAACACCTCTTTAACCAATCAAACAACAAAAATCATAAAAACCCATTTCTTCAAAATCAAACAATGGTGTTTCAAGTTCAAGCTTATAAAAGCATAAATCAAACATATCCAAATAGTTTTAATCATGTTAGAATCAACAATTCACCTTTATCTTGAATTATAACAACACAAGTCTTTTCTGTTAAGATATCCAAGTTCTTCTCCTTTTCTTCTTTGTTCTTCTTTTTCCAGAGAAAACTCTCTCTCTCTCACACACACACACTTTCTTTTAAAATGAAATAAACAGATGTCAACATGCAAATATATATTTATACCCACGTGTACCTTCCTAACCAATTTCATAAATATGAGGTGTCCAAATGCCTTTCACCATGCATGCATACACATAACAATTTTCATACATACATGATATTATACATGCATACATACTAGACTTTCTTTCCTTTCATCAGTAAACCAACTTACAACCTTATATACTTAATAAACTAAACCAATCAATTTAATTACCCTCAATAATTACTTAACCAATTACTCAACATACAATCGAGGTATTTTCTACAATCCTCATACTAAACTCAATCTTATTTAACCATAAATACATACGATATCAAATACTCGTTTAATCACGTAACAAATATTTAAACATGCATAACTAAACACATATCAATTTACCATTAGCCCGCCTACTACTAGGCCGGGTTTTCGGATGTTACAAATCTTCCCTCCTTCAGAGGATTCCGTCCTCGGAATCCCATAGCATATCTCAAACGGAAAACCTATTCTTCATATACATTCATTTTCAGGTTGTCAAGTTCCATGTAACACATCCATATCTTTCTTATTACCATTCACTAACATTCACTTCTACTCATGTCTTGTCATTTCATAATTATCAGAGCATAACAACTCTTTTTCAATGTAATCACATAATTCATAAACCTGTCCTTCAATCATTTTCCTTCACATTCATACTTTTAAACGATATCAATACATCTCTTCAATACTTGTACTTTTCAATATGTTTTTTTTCTCAATCAGCAAATTCCACATTTCTGTCATTCACTTTCTTACATCCAAAGGTATCCACATGTCACTTCTCTCTTGTTTCCAATTAACCTGTCAAACATTACCACTTTATCTACATATCAACTCATCACTGATGATTTAAAATCCATCAGATAGTAATCACATCATGTTTGTCTACTCAGTATAATTATAGATTTCACGAATCATCAAAATCCAATGCAAAATACAAATTCATCCTCATATATATCTGTGTAATTCTTTCTATTCGACTATCTCATAAAATTCAGTTGTACTACTCATTTCGCATCTCGTTTCTTGTCATAAATTCTTCTAGAAGTTTAGTTAATTTCTTCAATTCTCATCACAAACCTCTAAGTATAGACACATTATATCTTCAAATCATCTAATCAATGTAATTCTTCTCAAAAGATCACGTTCTACTAACGGTAATCATACCAACACCTCTTACTACTTAGTCCATAATTACTTGTGATACATCAAATTCCTTTTCATGTAGTACATCAGCTCCATCATAGCTTGTCGTCATCATAATTCTGGTATCTCAAATTATCTCAACAGTTTGTAAATCTCTGATACCTTGCATTGACTTATACACAATCATACCATATTCCACGAGAAGTATATCTATCATATTCACTCTTCTTAATAAGTCATCAATCATTTATTTCTTATGGCATTATACAATTTAGCCCTTCTGAGTGCATTGGCAATATAGTTTTGTGAATCTTGTTCAAAAATGCATTTCTAGTTCCAAGCACAGGTACTCCTTAGCAAAGGCAATTCATACATTTGATTTACAAATCTTCATTCCATAAGCTTAGGCCATTACATTTCTCTTCTCTCATAAATTCGTTCTGTCATTCAATTTACATATATCTTTAAATCATACGTGTCAATCATCCTCATAACTGGTTCTTTCTTATGTGTATTTCCTTGTAATTAGGCACCAATAACATCTTTATCCACACAATTCTTGCATATTTCATATTTGCCCAACTGTAGCAATTTACTTCTTTCTTTTTACTTGATAATCTCAATTACCCATGTCGTCAATTTCTAATAAAAATAATCTCAATTTTATCCATCAAGTCCAATACGCGTCGATTCACATAATCTTCAAGGTTACCGTCACAAATTCCCTCGCATTCCCACATATCTAACAATAATGATCTTCCCAATGTAATATTAAATTTCTCAATTACAATCTTTGATTCGTTCTAACCATCATTTCTATCACATGTTGATTTCATTCATATCTATGAACATCTGCTGTTCCTTTTTAATACTCAGACCAGTTTCACATGTCTTTCTTTATAATTAATATCTTCATATTATCACTACAAACGCCTCTGCTGCAATTCCAAGGGCGTAGATTAAATTATTCCTCTCAAGTATCTTCAGTTGTCACAAGACATGGACTATTCCTGCATTTTATAACATAGTAGCTTTTACATCAATCCGACAAATGTAGTATTTCAACGAATCATCAATCTCCTCAAGTTCATTAATCAGTATCACAGATTATTTTCAATCATTAGCTTTACCCATACTCGCAATCTCAGTTATACATTTATCAACAATATCTCTCAATCGTCACAAAACCTTCTAAACTTCGTTAACTTATCTATTTTCCTCCCTTATACGAACACAAGCATATATATACATATAAACATATATAAACACAGAAGGCAAGACAACTCTTGCAACACATAACCTAGCATGCAATTCTACAAATTTGGAAATATCTTTCTAGGGTACTTCATACCCAATTCACGTCATATCATGTATTTCATCATTTACCGTCATATTTACTTACTACTATACGCATCAAACAGTTTCAAATATCTCAACTTTCTAAAGAATCATACTCTTTAGAAACAATCAAACACACTTAGCACACATAAGCATCATACATTCTCAATTAACTCTAAAGTTAATAAACATACGCGCAGATATAAAGGTTATCAAAACGTACCCGTCACATCATCAGTAGTGGCAATATCGTCAGCCATCATGTTGAAATTCCTACCCTCTTGCTCAGAAGAGTTCTTTCTCTTTCGTCCACTTGCTGACGAGGATCCCCCACCTGCCACAGCTCCTAACCCTGACTCTAACTCCTTGCCAACTTTGCGATCTCTTGCTCGATGATCTTCTTCAAAACAAATCCAGCATACCTTTCGCGAGAAACGACATTCCTTCATTTCATGGCCAAACTGCCCGCAAGTCAGACACCGCATAGTCTGAGTCGTACATGGTCCTGTGTGGTGAGACTTACACTTCCCACACCGTGACACTCGTTGGTTAGATACATCAAACGCAGGTCTACGTTTCAAATTTCTTTTACTTTGGCTACTCTGCCCTCTTTGCTTTTCAACATTATACTGTTCCAATCGAAATTTCTGCTGAGATATCTCATCTCGATTCGTTCTATCTCTAGCCTTCAAATCATCTTCAGCTGTCTTGGCCAAGGTAAATGCCTACGACAGTGTACTAGCCCATCTGGTAGTACTTCAATACTCAGGAAGCAAAGCTCCCACAAAGTGTTGTATCTTAGACGCCTCATCAGGTACCCATTGCTTCAAAAAACGCAATCTCTCATTAAATTGTTTGATTAATTCATCCACAGTCATGTCTTTAGTCATACGCAACTCAATGAATTCTCTTTTGATACGAACTATCTCAAAAGTATTGCAATGCTGTTCACATAGTTTCTCCTGAAACTGATCCCATGTCACACTGTCTTGCTGTTGTTTAGAAAAATGTCCTGTAAGGGAATCCCACCAAACCATTGCATCTCCTCTTAGCATACGAGTCGCAAAAAAAACTCTCACTTCATCCTCACAATTGCACGCTTCAAAAGCCTTTACCATTTCTCGCAACCAGTTCAAAGTTATATTGGGGTTTGTACTGCCATAGTACTCTAAAGGCTTACAATCCAAGAATTTCTTATACGTGCAAGGTGGTTTAAATCCTGGATACGCAAAAGGATAAAATCCTTGGGTAGTAACAGGATGAGAACTCGACTGTTGTGCCAGTTGTGATAATGGAGGAAACGGAACTGTAACTTGCACATTTGTAGCTTGAGTTGTACTAAACATAGGATTCCGAATTTGTTCATTATGGATAATCCTCTCTCGTTCCATATTGCCCATAGAATTTCTAAGTTCCCACAATTCATTCTCCAGTTTGAAAATATATTCCCTCTGATCCATTCCAGATTCAAAACCTGAAGTACCAACCTAACCTGGTACATTTAGAACATCCGCTAATGAAATTCCAGTCACTTCTTGGGTCACAGGAGTGTCAGCAGGGGTATCTCTGTCAGCCATATATGTACAATCACATCGTCTCACAAGCTCATTAGATAAACCGTTAGTACATAACATACTAACTATCACACAAAAATTCCAATTCACTCTAAATCCCCCCAAAGGAAAGTTTGACCAAACACGAGCCAACATTTGGAAATGCAACACTCTAGCCACACCTGCATCGCCAAACCTAGGCTCTGATACCAACTCGTAACACCGTAAAACTCAAGTCATTTTTTTAAAAAACGCTGCGGAAGCATTCTCTAATTTCAATTTAATATAAACATCCACAAGTACAAAGTACTTTTACAAATCCCAACCAGCCCTTACACAGAAGCTGATCTCTTCCGACCCGTAACACAGAAGTCGGTTTCTCAAACAATCCAGATACTCTTCCAGTCACAATCACAATCAAAACTCTTTCACATATAACATATATGAACATGTGATTCTCATTTAGCATATAGCAGACTTAACAGTCTATCATGGCATGACAAGCAATCTATCTTCGCATAACAAACTTATCAGACAAATGTCTCATCTTCAAATCAACAAACAATCATGGCATTCAAACAATCCTTCAATCATTCAATTCATAATGTTACCAACGAAACCACCCGTGAGTAAACTTCCACTCACCTCAGTCCTCGATTCACGCGTGCTTAGTAGTCTAATATCACTGAGTCTGTGGGTTGCCTGAAAACACAGCAACAACCGAATCAGTCTCGAATATATAAATATATCTTTCAACATATATTTATATCTCATAATCATTTAAACAACTTGATTTAATCATATAATTAACAACACAACTTTTCCCAAATGAAACACAATCAAAACAAACAACAATTCTAAAACAGGCCTCGTCGCGCCGTGACACTCTCTTGTGTCGCGCCGCGACACAATAGGATTTCGAATCCCGGATCTCACAATCGGATTTGAGCATCGGATTTTGGTTCCCGGTTTTGGTTTGTCGGATTTGGAGTCGGATTTCATACTCTTCGGATTTCGAGTTTAGGATTTAGAACTCTCGGATTTCCACAAAACCGACTTTAACTTTCGGATTGTATGAAGGTCGCGCCGCAACCCTCTCTGTAGCGCGGCGACATTCATCGGATTTCAAGATCTCTTCTTCAATTTCGAATTCTAGCCAACTTTAATTATTTGTAAACATTTTCAACATAATATTTCTTCAATCTAAGCTCATATATACTATATATCATGCATATATATACCATCATAAACACCTCTTTAACCAATCAAACAACAAAAATCATAAAAACCCATTTCTTCAAAATCAAACAATGGTGTTTCAAGTTCAAGCTTATAAAAGCATAAATCAAACATATCCAAATAGTTTTAATCATGTTAGAATCAACAATTCACCTTTATCTTGAATTATAACAACACAAGTCTTTTCTTTTAAGATATCCAAGTTCTTCTCCTTTTCTTTTTTGGTCTTCTTTTTCCAGAGAAAGCTCACACACACATACTTTCTTTTCAAATGAAATAAACAATGTCAGCATGCAAATATATATTTATACCCACGTATACCTTCCTAACCAATTTCATAAATATGAGGTGTCCAAATGCCTTTCACCATGCATGCATACACATAACAATTTTCATATATACATGATAGTATGCATGCATACATACTAGACTTTCTTTCCTTTCATCAGTAAACCAACTTACAACCTTATATACTTAATAAACTAAACCAATCAATTTAATTACCCTCAATAATTACTTAACCAATTACTCAACATACAATCGAGGTATTTTCTACAATACTCATACTAAACTCAATCTTATTTAACCATAAATACATACGATATCAAATACTCGTTTAATCACGTAACAAATATTTAAACATGCATAACTAAACACATCAATTTACCATTAGCCCGCCTACTACTAGGTCGGGTTTTCGGATGTTACATCCTCCAATTTGAAATCCTCCAATTTGAAATCCTCTGGTTTGAAATCCTCCACTTTGAAATCCAATACTTTGAAACCCTACACTTTGAAATCCTATACTTTGAAATCCTACACTTTGAAATCCTACACTTTGAAATCTTATACTTTGAAATCCTACACCTTGAAATCCTATACTTTGAAATCCTATACTTTGAAATCCTATACTTTGAAATCCTATACTTTGAAATCCTACACTTTGAAATCCTATACTTTGAAATCCGATAGATGAATCCGACACTTAAATCCGGTACTCTAAATCCGAAACTTGAAAACCGACAAACCCAAATCCGATACCGAAATCCGACTGCGTCACGGCGCGACACAGATAATGGTCGCGGCGCGACCGGGGCTATTTCAGAAAGTTTTCTGTTTTGCTTTGTGTCCGTGTTGGACATGTTGAGGTATCACTTATATGATTATATTAAGTTATTTACAAGTAAAAGAGATAAAAATATATGTGGATAGATATATTTATAAATCAGAGACTGATTTCAAATTTGTTATGTTCTCAGGAACTGCGAAGACGCAGTAATATTAGACAACTGATCAAACGTGATTGAGGACTGAGGTGAGTGGAGGTTTACTCACGAGTGGTGTTGGTGGTAACGATTATGGATTGCGTGATTTTGAGATATTGATATGCTTTGATAGACTGTTTAGTCTTATTTGCTTTGATAGACTGTTTAGTCTGATTTGCCATGATAGACTGTTTAGTCTGATTTGCCATAATAGACTGTTTAGTCTGATATGCCTTGATAGACTGCGTTGTCTGATATTCCTTGTTAATTGACTGATGTTTGTTGATTAAGATCTCTTGGTTTGTTGCGTAACCCGTGTACATGGTTAATGGTATGTGCACACGGTGAGACCTGTACATATGGTTAATGGTATGCGTACATGGTTATGGAGGTCAGCTATCGGGTGTTATTGGGCTGAACTATCTGCTATTGCTTACACAGTGTAACACTGTATTTCACCCATAAAATTTTAATTTAATTAACACTGCGGAAGCGTTCACAAAACATAAAAGTATTTACGACTAAAGATAATACACTGTTTAACAAAACCAATCAATTTAAAATAGAATATTGTTAGATATTAAATAGTTTGTTAGCCTTGTGTTCTTTTGTTTTGTAATATGTTTAACAAGATTAGTTTATTATATGGGCTAGGCCCACTTTTCTTATTTTTATTAGTTAGTCTAGTTAAAAGATGGTATTGGGCCACAAGGCTTTAGGGCCCATGTGCCTATTAGTATTTAAAGCCTTGCAAACCTAGTTTACAAGGTAACTCGTTGTAATATCAATCTCTGCATTCACGTTCAAGAAATACTAAGAGAGATTCTAAAGTTTATACAAAGTGTTCATACTTGTTCATATCAACTTGAACATCTTTACCTCAAGTATTCTTGTTTACTCATCTTTTACACCACAAAGGACTTTCAGTTGGTATCAGAGCCAACTCCCTACTGGATTGGTTCAACATTACCTAAAAGTAACATCAGTGTGTGAGAAACAAAACCCAGAAACAGCTTCTGTTTGTGTTTACGTGAAGCTTAGAAAGAAGAAAACCCATTTAGCCAAAATCTCTTGTTTTCAAGTTATTTGTTGCATCTAAGAAGTATTTAAGAAGGATAAAACCTTTTTAAGTGTTTTTAGGATAAACAAACAACATCTGGGTAGTGTTCTTCAAGTTCTTTGAAAATTTAGTGTTCTTCAAGTTCTTAAAGTTTTTCTACTGTTTCATCAAATTTTAAAAAATTTGTTGTTGTATTGGGTTGAAATCAGTAAAGAGAAGTGTTTCTAGTAAAAGAAAAGGTCAAAACAAAAGTTTAGTGAGTTTTTAGTCTGTTTTGGGCAAATTAGCAGTCTGTTATCAAACAGAGTACAGACCTGTAAGTTTTGGATTATTATCCATCCGACAGTCGTGCGACTCTAGGCTCATCCGACTTTGGCCCATCCGACTGTCGTGCGACTTTCACAAAACAAACCATCCGAACTTACTTTTGAAAACTCATCCGACCTTTAGGCTCGAAGCTCATCCGACTTTCGGACGAAAATCTCATTCAACTTTCGGACCACACTCAACTTCATCCGACAGTCGGATCACCTAAAGCTCATCCGACCTTCGGAACTTCATCCGACCTTCGGATCACCTAAAGCTCATCCGACCTTCGAAATTTCATCCGAATTTCGGACCAAAAGCTCATCCGACTTTCGGATAACAATCAATCTCTTCGACAGTCAAAGAAACACTAATCCAAGAACTCCCAGTCCATCCGACTTTCGGACCATCCGACAGTCGCATCAAGTCACACTTGGACAACTTCACCCAATTCTCAAACACTTAAACCAACTTCACAAGTTTTCTCACACACATACTAACCATTCTATTTCAGGGAGAAAGATCCAAAGTAAAGATGAGTCAAGCAACGAAATCCTCACCATAGGAACAGACACTAAACCTCTAGTACTTTTCAGAAATGAGTACAATGTATGGAAAGGAAGGTTTATGGACTTCATAAAGCATAATGAAAAATATGGTGAAATGATGAAAGACAACATTCTAAACGGTGATGCCATCTTTGAGAAATTTGTCGAGGCTGTTCCAGAAAACAATCCACCAGTTCTTGTTGAAAGGAGACGGAAACTCCCATCAGAACTAACTGCAGAAGAGAAAGACCGTGCACGCGCCGACAGAGACGCAAAATATTACTTAAAACAAGGGCTATGCGCGGAAATCTTCTCAAAAATAGATAGCTTGACTTCTGCCAAAGAAATTTGGGACGAAGTAAAGCAACAAATGCAGGGTACTGAGCAAGGGTCATTTATCAGGGAAACACAGCTTGTTAACACCTTCCGGGAATTCAAGGCCAGGGAGGGTGAACTGTTGCAGGACACTTACAGTCGCTTCTGCAGATTGTTGAACGATATGAGAAATCATGGCGTAACGAGATCCGATCTAGATATAAATGTTAACTGGATCAATGCACTTGGTCCTGAATGGAGTGAACATGTTCGCTTGTATAAACATGTTAATCGGAATCTCAAGGCGGTATCTCACCACTCAATTTATGAGGACTTGAATTAGTTTCAAGATGAGGTTCTCACCAAACTTTCAATGAAGCAACCGTCTGACCCGGTTGCATTAGTGGCTGAAAGGAGACCGCGGGAATCATCAAGAGGCAGCAAAGGGAAGCAGGTTGTGATCGACTCCTACTCCTCAGAAGGAGAGATGGAGATGTCAGAAAAGGATGTGGTACTAAAGGCCATGTCATTGATTACGAGAGCTTTCTAGAACAAGTACGGAAAGACTAACAACCGACAACGGTACACATCCGGATCTAGAAGAAGTGAGGGAATGGTAGCTGATGAGAAGAGGAAAACAGACAAACCCACAGAAGCTCAGGAAGAGGAAAAGAAATGCTACAACTGCGGTAGAACAGGGCATTTTATCAAAGACTGTCGAAAACCCAAGACCAAAGATGCCGAATACTACCGTAACAAACTGCGGTTGACAAAGAAGAAGGAGAGTGGGAGAGCGATGCTTGTTGAAGAAGATCAATTTTTGTCCGAAACAGATGATTCAGACGAAGATAGCACTGATCAAGCTCATTTTTGCTTAATGGCTCATGATGTAGTATCCTCAGATGATGAGGATGAGAATGAAGCTGATGGGGCTGGTGAATTTGAAGAAACACACACAGATGATGCAGGTGTTTCTGGGAAGGTAAACATTGAGTATGCTCAAACACTGGTTGAACACATTGAACGACAAAACCGTAAAATCTCTAAGTTGGAACACTGAATCAATAATCAATCAACTTCTAACTTAGACAACCTTCAAACAGAATTAACCGCGAAAGAAAATGAACTAAATACCTTAAAATGTGAAAATGAGGTAATAGTTCATAACTTAAAAGCGGCCAAAGCCTCAGCTTTAGAAGATTTTAAGTTTTTGCAAAAAGAACGGTGTCAACTGTACTAAAAAATAAAAAATCTCGAAGACCTGTTAATTAAAAGAGATCAAACGGCACAAACCATTTTTCTGAATAAACCTAAGGATGTTAAATTTTCTAAATGGACATACGAATGTTTAGGTTACGTTAATCCTCACATAAGTGACAAGATAAGCGCTAAACAATTCTACGATTTTGAATACATGAATATGGGATTAACCAAGCAAATGGTGTTCATTGGACAAATCGACGAACTGGCCGTGGAGGAACACAAGAGACGCATCACGAACAGAGCTTCAACCTCATACGACTACGAAAGCCTAAATCAGTCGTACATAACCAAAGTCTTCATACCCACAATCTCCGATGACTACTTCCGAAGCTACTCCCAAACAGAAATGGAGTCATTACCATCAATCTCAGATTCTCCACCCGAGCCTCGTCTCTACATCCCTCATATGGATCTACAACGACACCTCGAGTTAGTTGAACTTGAGCTTGTCCATAGATCCATTGTCTTTGACTTTGAAAAAGCAATTCTTCATAACCTGATTGATCACCTTGCCACTGAGAATACCAATTCACAAGACTCCGCTGCCATAAGTACGTCTAAAATCTGGATTCCACACGTGCAAGAAGGTGAATGTTCAACATCTGGAAACTCAAATTTCGACATACATGCAAGTGATGAATCCCTAATGAATCTTGGTGAAAATTGTGAACAATGCAGAAAATCAGAAAAATCATTATTCACTCTTCATTAGAGACTTAATACACTTGAGAATGATTTTTTCAGAATGCAAACAATTGAATCCAATCACTTTAAAGGAAAAGCCAAGATAATTAATACTCCGTTATCACGAAAGAATAGTACATCGAAACCATCCAAATCCACAACAAAGCCAATCAAGAAACAAACAACACGCTCTCGCCCTAAGAATGATAGTTTGGAAATGTCTGCTTTTAACTCAAATGTCCTTCTAGGTGGAATTGTAAAGAGTGAGAGAAAACAGATTTTTGGATGGCGAAAGAAGCTAGAAGAGAAAGATGGAGGAAGACAAGACGAAGAGTGTTTGATTTACCCAGCTATTTTCAATAAACAAACAACTTTATTACTTTGTAATGATTCGTCAGTCGTAAATGTTAAACCTGTTCGAACTCCACTTGATTCTGTTAAAACTAAAATTTTTTGTATGAGTGATGGTTGCATGGAAGGTCACTGTACTTTCCAATGTGTGTATGATGATGATAGAAAGAAACGAGGGATCAAACCGAATTCAAACTATAAATCCTTCGAATCCACTCATGAACAAGTTTCCTTCATAAACAAACGAGGTAACAAAATTACCTATAGGCAAAAGAAACGCTTAACAAAAGAAAAATTCCAAATGAGTAACAAAAGTGTGACTTTTAAACAAAATCCAGAATCAAAATCTACCAATGGGCACACTTCATGGACTCCAAATCGCAAATATCACAATAACTGGAATCACGCCAATCCTAATGCTGCCAAACCAACTGTCACAAATCACTTGAGTAAGCAAACTCAATTCAAACAGCATAAACAACCTACAGTTCAATATAAACCCATCAAAGTGATAACTGAAACAACCAAAGCAAGACTTCCAAAGAAATCAAGTGCATACATCGACGATGATGTCTCACTACCAAAAGGTTGTAATCATGTGGTTATTGAACAATCCGTCATCACATCTCAAACAACCAATGCCCCCGCAATATCCAAAGAAAGCACAATACCATCACCGTCTCAACCACGAAAAATGTCACAAGTTTGTACTGCCAACATACTAAAAACGAACTTATTAACTGAAGCTACATGTCATACTGTTGTTTCTGCTAACAGTCAAGGACCCAATCCACAATGGGTACATCAACAAATTTTGTCTTCCGTGTGCAGATATCTAGCCGGTGGTACTTGGACTCCGGCTGCTCGAAGCATATGACGGACGAAAAGAGTCTCCTTACGAACTATGTCCCAAAATACTCGGGAAATGTTCGTTTTGGAAACGACCATGTGGCTCCAATAATGGGAACTGGAGACATTATCAAAGAAAATATAAAAATAAGCAAAGTATCGTATGTAGAAGGGTTGGGACACAACTTATTCAGTATTGGACAATTTTGTGACAAGGGGTTAGAAGTTAACTTCAAGGCCAAAACTTGCTCAGTTAAGACTGAAAACGGTGATGTGGTACTGACTGGGTCCAGAAGGTCAAATCTGTATACCATTGATCTTGCAGATCTGAAAGGCAAATAGTCAGTATGTCTTCTGTCCTAGGCCTCATCGGAACTGATGTGGATGTGGCATCGCAAACTCTCTCACCTCAACTTCAAGAATATCAACAAATTTGTCAACGGTGATCTGGTTCGCGGACTTCTCAAACTGAAGTTTGAAAAAGATCACCTCTGTGAGCACTGTGAGAGAGGGAAAATGAAACGGGCATCTCACAAAATCAAACAGGTGTCCAGCACAAAAGCTCCTCTCCAGCTGCTGCACATGGACTTGTGCGGGCCGATGAGGGTTCAGTCTCGTAATGGGAAGAAGTACATTCTCGTGATAGTTTATGACTATTCAAGATACACTTGGGTCAAGTTCTTGAGGATGAAGGATGAAGCTCCATCTACAATCATCTCGTTCCTTAAACAGGTGCAGAATCAATCACAAGGAAAGGTTGGAACCATTCGCACTGACAATGGCACCGAATTCAAGAACAAAGTCTTGGATTCTTTTCTTGAATCCGTGGGAATCATGCATCAGCTCTCCGCAGCATACACTCCAGAGCAGAATGGAGTAGTCGAACGAAGAAATCGAACGCTTGTAGAAGTAGCTCGAACCATGCTGTCCTATGCAGATTTGCCACCTTCCTATTGGGCAGAAGCTGTCAACATAGCGTGCTACACACAAAACCGCACAATCTTGCACCGTCGCTTTAACAAAACTCCTTATGAACTTGCAAATGGCAGAGTGCCCAATATTAAACACTTTCACGTGTTTGGTAATCGGTGCTTTGTTCTCAATGAGGAGGCTAACCTTGGAAAGTTTGACCCCAAAGCTGATGAGGGAATTTTCCTTGGTTATTCCTTAGAGTCTAAAGCGCTTCGTGTGTTAAATAAACGAACAAATGCTGTGATTGAAAGTATAAATGTGACTTTTGATGATACTTTAACTACTACATCTTTATCACCTGAGTCATCTGCAATCGTTTCTGGACATATAAGTTCAGGACCGGGACTTAATCGATAGGAAACAAATATAACACATGCTAATGAATCTTCTGATTTTAAGTATATATTTGATTTCTTAGACACTGATGATTCTGGAACTAATAGTGTACCTATTGACAGGCCCACAGATCCAAAACCGGGGCTGTTCATTCATCTGCCGACCCACTCCTTATTCTCGGTGACCGGTACACTGCATCCAACTCCACAGTAAATACCGTCAGCAATGCTGCCACTAAGAATCACGAAAATAGCACTCCTCAGTCCCTCCCAGAATCATCCACTCCTGAGGGTGAACCATCCATTCAACAACGTCTGGATGAATTCTTTCCCCAGGATGTTGTTACTGATGAAATCACTGATAACACTCTTCCTCATAACACCAGATGGACGGCTGCACATCCAGAGACGCAAATCATTGGAGACAAAGATGCCGGCGTTCAGACCAGATCTGCCACAGCAAATGAGTGTCAGTTCTCCAGCTTTCTTAGTATGTTAGAACCCACACGAACAGCTAACGCACTACAAGACCCAGACTGGATTCTTGCCATGCAAGAAAAGCTAGATCAGTTTACCCGTTTAAAGGTTTGGAGACTGGTGCCCCGACCCTACGACAAGACCATTGTTGGCACCAAATTGATCATCAAGAACAAGAAAGATTCTGACGGTGTGGTAATTCGGAACAAAGCCAGACTATTAGCGAAAGGATACAATCAATAGGAGGGTATTGACTATGAGAAACCTTTGCTCCTGTTGCCCGTATTGAAGCCATCCGAGTTTTTCTCGCGTATGCTGCTTACAGGGACTTCAAGGTGTACCAGATGGATGTCAAAACGACATTTCTGAATGGAATCCTTAAGGAGGAAGTTTATGTATCTCAACCAGAAGGCTTTGTTGATCCTAAACGACCGACTGACGTTTACATCCTTAATAAGGCCCTCTATGGACTCAAACAGGCTGCACGGGCTTGGTATGATGTTCTCTCGGCCTACCTGGTTCGTGAAGGATATTCGAAGGGACGAATTGACACCACACTCTTCACCAAGAAAATTGGGGATGACTATATTTTGGTTCAGATATATGTAGATGATATTATATTTGGCTCTACAAATTCACAGTACAGCCTAGAGTTTTCAAAATTAATGGCGAGCAATTTTGAAATGAGCATGATGGGAGAAATGAATTTCTTCCTCGGCTTACAAGCCAAATAGATTTCCAATGGCATTTTCATAAATCAGTCCAAATATATTAACGATTTATTAAGAAAATATGAAATGTCAGACTGCTCATCCAAATCAACCCCCATGTCTTCTAAAACCAAATTGTCTGCTGATTCTGATGGAAAGGCAGTCGATTTGAAAACCTATCGGGGTATGATCGGCTCTCTACTATATCTCACAGCTAGTAGACCAGATATAATGTTTTCTACATGTCTCTGTGCTCGTTTTCAGGCAAATCCCAAAGAATCACATTTACTTGTCGTGAAACGTATCCTCAAATACCTGAAAGGGACCCCTGACCTTGGTCTGTGGTATCCCCGCGACTCATCATTTGAACTGCTCGCGTATTCCGACTCGGACTATGCCGGGTGTATGTTAGACAGGAAAAGCACGTCATGGAGTGCACACTTCTTGGGCGATCATTTGGTCTGCTGGAGTTCAAAGAAACAAAACTGTGTTTCTACATCAACTGCCGAGGCTGAATTCGTGGCAGCTGCAAGTTGCTGCTCTTAGAGTCTGTGGATGCAAACTCAGCTGCGGGACTTTGGTCTTACCTACTCCAAGATTCCCCTGTTGTGTGATTCTCAAAGTGCCATTGCCATTTCTTGCAATCCTGTCCATCACTCCAAAACCAAGCATATTGATATCAGGTATCACTTCTTGAAAGACAACGTCAAAAAGGGTCTGATTGAGCTCCAGTACGTTCCCACTGATCATCAGCTGGCTGATCTGTTCACTAAACCACTGGAAGAAGCCCACTTCTCATTTCTGGTTTCCAAGATCGGCATGCTTAATCTCAAACTCTAATTCTCTACTGTTTTCATGTCTTGAACAAATTAACTGTTTTCTCTGTGCAGTTATACAGGTGCTCCTGTCTAGGGGGAGCATTGCGGATTCACTGGTGAACACGAATGTTTTCCGTGCATTCGTGTAGGGGGAGAAATGTGCAGTATTCATCTTCACAGATGATACTTCGTCAGATGTTAATTTTATTGTCTTTGTTTATGTCACCAAAAATGAAATAGAAAAATCACAAGAAGAATAACAAAAAAACTAATAATAACTTTTGTCAAGGTGAAATTGAAAACCATAATGAAAATCACAAAAAGAAGGAAAATCACCTTTTGGGCTTAAATAATGCTGCAATTTAAGTCATGGGCCTAAACATCCAGTTTGGACCAAACCAGGTCGATCCGACAGTCGGATCAAAGCCCCGATCCATCCGACCATCGGATAGCTCTATTTATAGGCAACCCGACGGTTCCTTTCCTTTCACGCTTTCAAGAATTCAAAAAGCTAAAAACACTATTCATCTTCTTCCCTCTCAATTGCTTTCGATCGAACTCACCTAGAGTGAAATCTGTTGTGTTTAAACAACACAAAACCGAGGTAAGAGGATTGAAACAAGAATGGATGAATATTCTATGGTTTAAATGTCAAAAATCCGTTTCTTTTTGGTTTAACAACCCCTGTTTATTGAATAGTGGGTTTCACTGGGTTTCTTGAATCAAAACACCATTAATAGTGTGGTTTGTAATGTTTGACTGATATAATGTGATTCTTGAATGTATGTGCACACAATGGCACAAATTTCATGTTCTAGGTCACACAAAATCGAGTTCTTTGTAAATCCATTGTTTGGGTTTTAGGCGATGTTCTTCGCTTGGAAGAATAGGGGGTTTTAAGTTCAAATGTGCATTAAATATCATTGTTTAGGCTTGTTTGAGAGTGCAAACTTGTTAGGGGTTAAATTCCGAGTCATTTGGTACCAACTTTGAGTCTCTGAACTTAGTTTATGTCAAAAATCACTTTGGCCTCAACATAAACTAAGCTGGGTGTTCTTAACAGTCGGATGAAGGAAATGGAATTTCATCCGACAGTCGGATGAAAGTGGTCTATCTGACTTTCGGATGAAGTTTGGTCTATGCGACTTTCGAATGGCTAAGTTTGCACCATGCGACCTTTGAAATAACACAACTCTGAAAAGACCAAGTCGTAGGCCATCTGACTTTCGGATGAAACATGTTCATCCGACTTTCAAGTGAAACACCTCATCCGACTTTCAAGTGAAATATGTTCATCCGACTTTCAAGTGAAACAAACTCATCCGACTTTCGTATAAAATCAAATCCATTTGACTTTCACATAAATGCTATATTCATGCGACTTTCGGATGAAATTAGTCCATCCGACTGTCACATAACTCAAGCTTATCCGACTTTCAACACTTAGAAATTTTTGTGTCTTGCTTCAAATTTCATAAGTTACATAATCAAAGTCAAAGTCAACACCCAACATTCACATGTGCATATAACTTAACACACATATTCATTCATGAGTTCACATGTTCATCGGCAAATATCTGTCTTTTCTCTTATACTAATATGATCTATCTTATCTGTGACAGATGGCTGCTAATCAACCCCTTCCCGAGGAAAGCCTAGTCTCTGCTGCTGACAGGCTTGAAACTCTGAGTAACAACGTATATTTTGATCTAGCCACCGATACCAAAATCCCCATAATCACTGAAATTATCCGTGCCCATCCTCTCCGCCAAGCCATCACTAAAAACCCAAACACATCACCCACCCATGTACCTGAAATCTATCTGCAGCAGCTGTGGTACACTTTTACCGAGGGTGTCACCCGCTTGGGACACAAGTGCCTCCGGGGTCATATTGAGAATATCCGCACAACTCTTTCTGCCATCCGACTGAGAAACCCATTGGACCTACCTGCTGCTGATCACTATCCAGGAAGAGCTGACTTTGATGAAAATCCAAGTGTAGATGCAGTACTAGACCTAATCAGAGGTCTTGGATATCAGGGAGAACTAAACCAAATTCATCAATTCAGACGAACAAATCTTGCGCCTCTCTGGCAAACGCTAGCCACCATTATCTCCCGTACCCTGACTGGTATTCACCGAGGCACCGATGGCGGCTCCTACTACTCCCTACTCATGTTGGCTGATGTTGCTTACCACCGCCACCTGGACTATGCCACCATCATATTCGAGGAGATCGTCCGAATGGTCAAGGAAAAGGAAACCTCTCGCCAGATACCTTTATACATTTTCAACGATTCCTGACCATCTTCATTGCCACAAACCTGGAAACCTACCACACCATCCCTCGATGACTTAATAGCCCACAAGTCCAAGTACAACGCATCGCCAGATTCTTACGAATCAGAGACCTTCCCGATGTTGTAGCCATGACCGTACCAATTGCCCTTCTTCGAACGCTGAATCAGGAAAGTGAGGTAGTGCACGAGTATATGAGGGTTAATAGGATTGCTCCTCCGGCGCAACCAGAGCCGGTTGTGCCTGCCCCGGGAGCAGTAGTACCTGGTGAGGGTCCTAGTGGTATTAAGGCTCGGGTGCGCAGGGGTGCCCCGAGCAGGGTTGTGATTGAGGGAGAAGAATATGTTGAGAGGGGCGGTGGAAGTGGTGAGGGAGGAGAGATACAAGAGTGCGAGGTAGTTGTAATCAGTGACTCGGAGGCCTCCACCCATGCTAAACCAGAGAATAAGTCCTCCACAGAAAGGACTCAAACCGAATCCTCCTCCTCAGGACAATCCATCTCATTTGGTCCACGACCTTCTCCAGTCCGGGTCGAATCCACTAGCACGCGACAAGTTTCTGATCACCCCGAGGACATCCATCATGATTTATCAGACATATCTGCCACCTTTGGTGATGTACCAGTTATGGAAAGAGAAGACGAAGAAGTAGAGGTTGTAGTGAGTGATAGTGCTAGTGAGAAAGAAAATGATGAGAGTGAGAGTACACCAGACCGAGAAAGCCGGGAAGCCTCATCTACTACCGGTCGGGACACTGTTCCGACTGGTATTGAAACAGACACTGGCATCCCACCAGTGCATGCACCTCACCCCACCAGCCACTCTTCTTCCACTCAAATGGAAGTGGTTTCATTGCATGGGGATCTATCACATACGCAGTTAGCAACTCGTTCGGAGTTTGCTGGCTTTGAATTCAGTGGACCGCCTCCCCCGTCCACATCTTCTTTCGGAGCAACATTGAGTCTAGCGCCACCCTTAACTGGTTTTCAATCATTTGTTAGGACACAATCTGCATTAGCACGTCTTCGTGATGTTGCCAGAATGCCCGTAGCGGCCTCTACTGCAGAGGTAACGCAAGGATCAAGCGGAAGTCCCTCTAGTGCTACAATTGTGCCAACACTGCGTGAGGGCCACGGGTCTGAAAGACCTGTGCCAACCGAGCCTCTTCGTGAGGTCGGGGTTACACCCGAGCTTAGGTCTTTCCTAAACTCTAAGTTCTCTTCTCTAGACTCTGGCCTGAGGGAGTATGTCAACGCACAACTCCACTCTGAAATCAACTACCTCAGAGACCAAATCCGAGCCCTGGAAAACCGCCCACCTACCGTCATTGAGCGAGATTATTCAATCGATGAACTCAAGGACCTCCTACATGCTAAACTAAACAGTGTTGCCCATCCTACACCCGAACAATCAACCATCCTAGCAGCACTACAACACCAACCCCAGCCCTCCTCCTCCAGCTCCATCACCTTCCAAGATACTGTCCTACAAGCCTTAAATGCCTTAACCTCTACCGTGTCAAATATTAGCAAAAGGCTGGAAGTCGTGGACGAGTCTTGTAAGGCTCAATCGGAAACACGCAAGCGTAGGCATGATGATCCTGAGGATCCAGGACATCATGAGGGGGAGAAGCGGCAGCGGCGTTACATTAGGGCTCAAAGCACAGTACTCCGAATCGAAGTCGCCCCAGTGTCAAAGCCGTCAGAGGGTCAAAGCGGCAGTGGAAGTGGGGGTAAACAACAACAAACTGAGCCTGCTACTGAGCCTACAATGGCAGAATTTGAATTTGAAGCAGGTCAGGGGGCAGAGTCAGAGGTAGAAAGACAAGAAACCCCAACAATCCAAACTCCTACAATCCAAATCCCACAAATCCAAGCACACTCAAAAGAGCCAGAATCCTCTCTTCCTGAATCCTCAACAGAAAAATCCAAAGGCAAAAGGCCAATTACAGATGAAGTAGAAGAGACTCCACTAATCAACATCCGCAAAGTCTTCACAACGGTAAACAGGGAGCTGCTTGACATCTTTCCACCTGAACAGGGGCAATTCAACATTGCGCCCATCGATCTTATAAGTCAGCAGCAACCTCAAGGGTCTGAACAGAAAGAGGGTGAGTGGCCGGTACCTGCAACTTACCATGGAGGACCTATGCCCTTGGCCACTCACGAAAGAGTAATAGAAGAAAGGCCAAACATCAGAAATATCAGGCCTAGGGAAGCTCTGGCTAAAGACCAACCTCGATGGCCCACACAATGGTTAAATACGCCGTATCTTGAAGAAAGAATTCCTGGTATCTTCTCAGAGGTTGTCAGAGAGGTTGATGATCTATATGTACTAAACTCAGCAGAACATTAAAAAACCGTCAGATTCGCCGCTACCTTCCATACAAGTGAGAAACAACAAGTGGCCTCCAAACATCCAATTGTCAAGATTGAGTTCGTGTACTTGCGTAACTTCCTCAACTATCAAATGGTTCACTTCCATGTAACCAGAGCAGATGGGAAAAGATATACATTTCACGAGGTCGAGCTTAGATTCTTGAATTTGGGAGACATAACACATATGGAAGATGAGCTGGCTTGCAAGCTTGAAAAGACTCGAGAAGAACAAAGGGCTCTCCAAGTTGTCAGAGACTTTATGAGAAAGAAAATCATTCTGTGCAGAACCCATGATTTACAGCTTGGTGCTGAGGCTTATCTTGCAAAAATAAATCTTCAAAGGCCTAACCAACAGCATTCAAAGCTAAACAAACACAGAAAATACACTATTATAGAAGAATATGATGAAGACTACGAACGAGCGGATGGATTCGTCATGCCAAATCTTAACGGAGAGAAAGCATTCCTTTGACTTTCAGAACTCAGTGCATATTCTGACGGAACGCTTCAAAGATGCATATCCAAATTCCGCAGAACATGCTTCAAAAACCGCCACCTTCCTAATCAATCAGAATTGGTAAAAATGACCAGAATAGCAGATCAGTTGGAGGACAAGATTCAGGAAAGAACGGCCATCCAGAGTTGGAAAAGACTCCTGGGTCAGAGGAGCAGATGAAATCAAAATTACCTGCTTCAGCATAAGGCAACAAAAGGGGGAGATTGTTAGATATTAAATAGTTTGTTAGTCTTGTGTTCTTTTGTTTTGTAATATGTTTAACTAGATTAGTTTATTATATGGGCTACGCCCACTTTTCTTATTTGTATTAGTTAGTCTAGTTAATAGATGGTATTGGGCCATCTGGCTTTAGGGCCCATGTGCCTATTAGTATTTAAACCTTGCAAACCTAGTTTGCAAGGTAACTCTTTGTAATATCAATCTATGCATTCATGTTCAAGAAATACTAAGAGAGATTCTTCAAAGTTTATACAAAGTGTTCATACTTGTTCATATCAACTTCATCATCTTTAACTCAAGTATTCTTGTTTACTCATCTTTTACACCACAAAGGACTTTCAAATATTACAAAAACTATGGCTCGTTATAATTCCAATCAGAGTGCCTGTCAATTATTCCCCAGTCTACACCCCCTCACAACTGAATTGCAGAACTTACCAGCCAGCTATAAAAGTAGTGAGAGGTGGGGGATTAGCACAAAGCTAAGTGAATGAAAGTAAACCACCACAGATACATCAGTCACTAACCGCATGATATCAACAACAATAAACACATAATTGCCTCATGAGAAGACCGGCGGTTTTGTAGGAACCTACAACCAATGCCGGCCAAAGCAAAGGTTTACCGATAGTTCATTTGCTATTCTAACACATTATTACCTTAAGTTCCAACAAATGCATCAAAAGGTCACAATACTGATTAGCCGATAGCAAACAAACCCAGCCCATAGCCCAAACCAAGACTGACTTCACAACACAGGTGCAACAGTTAATTAACAAACCACCAGTTAATCAATTAGCAAACAAACAGTCTATCCATGCATTAATTCACATACAGTTGCAACCAAACAGTTACAACTAATATCACCCGTGAGTAAACATCCACTCACCTTGAGTTATCAAACTCCCACTCAGTGATCTAATGTTACTGAGCCTTGACTATTCCTGAGAACACAACAAACCAAACATCAGTATCCAACTCATAAATATATATATATATATATATATATATCAACATATATTTATATCATCTTTAAATCAAACATAAACATGTTAGATTCATATATGCATAAACACTCAACATATAGCATCAAATATTCAACAAACAGCCAAACTATCGGATTTCAAGAAATTCGATACATTTGTCGGATTTCCACACTTGTCGGATTCAACTTAGTCCACCATCGGATTTCACCATTAGCTCCGGATTTCTTAGTACCGGATTCATCACTGTCGGTTTCCCAAGTTCCGGATTTCACAAGTGTCGGATTTGACACCCGGATTTCCAACACTCGGATTTCGTCATCCTCTTCACTAAGATTCCGCCAACTTCATACTTCCACAATTCGATAACTTCAAAAACTCCATGAATCATATTACCAATTCATATAATTCATACACAAGCTTACCAAAACATATGTAGGCATGATTAAACATCCAATCATGCATCATAAACACCTTTTTCACCATATAAACACTCGAAACATACAAAACCCACTATCAATGGTTTCTATCATGTTCATACTTGGTGATTATACTCAAAACCCAGCATGCTATAATAGTAAATTTAGCATGTTTAAACATGAATCATGATTTCAAGAACAACACAATAATTATACTAACCTTGATCTTGAATCTATATTCAAATCACCAAAATCCGATTACTTGCTTCCTTGCTTAGTTCTCGGTTTTCACACAATACACACACACTCACAAATCTTCAAAGTGAAGAAATGGAATTGCAAACCCACGTATATGTACATCGATAACACAAGCAGGAGGTGTCAACTCCTAACTTTCAAACCATGCACACACATACATACAAATCGCACGCATATATATATATAACCAATATATATAATGTAATCTAAATTAATTAATTTAATTAAAACCATTTGATTTAATATCAACAAGCAATTAATCAAATACTAATCACGTGTTAACATACGAAAGCCTATGAAATCACTAGACCCAATTTCAGGATGTTACACACAATTCTTGATCTTTTGATGCATTCCTTGTAACAGAAGGGGTTTAACTGTACCAAGTAGCAAATAGCTATCGGTAAACCTTTGTTTTGGCCCGCATCGGTCGCAGGTTCTGTAGAACCGCTGTTCCTCTAGAGATTGGTTTGGTTTGTAAGATCTGTTTGTTTGATCTGTATGAGATCTGTATGCTTGATCGATTGAGGATTGCTTGTGCTTGTAGTTGTTGGTTGCTTGTTTGTAGCTTCCATTCACTTAGCTTTGTGCTAATTCTCCACGGTTGATTGCTTTTTGCAGGTTTGGTTGTTTAGTTGTGTTTGTGGGAAAGGGGAATTTGACCAACGCTCTGATATTAAGCTTTGAGAAGAGATGGACATGTTTTATAAATATTTTGTAACACAACTTGATGTAGTGTTTTGTAAATAGTACTTTGTACTTTATGGATGTTTGTTTTAATGAAATCAGTAAACGCTTCTGCAGCGATTTTAAAAAAAAAATTTGGCTTGAGATTTCGGTGTTACAAGTTTGGTATCAGAGCCTTGATTTGGCGATGCTGGCACGGTTAGAGTGTTGCATTCCCAAATCTTGGCTCGTGTTGGGTCAAACTTTCCTTGGGGGAATTAGAGTGAATTGGTGAAGCTGTGTGTTAGTTAGTATGTTATTTACTAACGGTTTATCTAATGAGAATGTGAGATGATGTGATTGTACAGATATGACTGACAGAGATACCCCTGCTAATCCTCCTGTGACCCAAACTGTGGTTGAAACTTCAGTGATTGATACTGTGGATACTATGAATCGTGTGGGTACTTCGAGTTATCAACAGGAAGATGATCGAGAGGAATATATTTACATGTTAGAGAATGAACTTCAGAAACTCAGAGATATAGTACGTGGTATGGGAAAAGAGAGGATTAATCAGAGTGTGTCATCATAGATACCAACAACTGTTACTACCCAACCTACTACTTTTCTGGTTACCGTTCAGATTCCTCCGGTAACGCAAGTGACTCAACCGTTGTTTTTCAATCCTCTCACCTTACAGGGAGATTATCCTTTTGGATATCCGGGATTTAAATAACCTTGTACGTACAAACAATTTTTGGATTGTAAACCATCAAAATATCATGGGACTACTGATCCAAATGTGACTTTCAATTGGTTGCGAGAAATGGTAAAGGCTCTTGATGTGTGCAATTGCGAGGATGAATCCAGAGTTAAACTTGCGACTCGTATGCTTAAAAGAGATGCGATGGTATGGTGGGATTCAATAACCGGATATTTTATCGAGGAACAACAGGAGAGTATCACTTGGAATCAATTTCAGGAGAAGTTGTGCGAGCAATATTGCAGCTCATTCGAGGTTGTAAAAATCAAGAAAGAATTTATGGATTTGAAGATGACAGGAAATATGACGATAGACGATTTGATTAAACAATTTAATGAGAGACTGCGATTTGTGAAACAGTGGGTTTCCGATGAGGCATCTCAGATACAACATTTTGTGGGAGCTTTGCTTCCAGAATATCGAGGTACTACGAGATGGGCGAATACATTATCACAAGCATTTACTTTAGCCAAGTCGGTTGAGGGTGATGGAAAGGCAAGAGATAAAATGAATAGAGAACATATTTCACAGCAGAAGTCTAAATTTGAACATTTTAATGCTCAGCAAAGACAGAGCGGGTGAAGTGGCCAGAGACAAAGGAATCAAAATAACAGACCTATGAAAGGTGGGTCTAAACAAAGTTCGCAATGGTGCCGTCGGTGCAGATCTGTTAATACGGGGCCTTGCACGCCCCAGACATTGCTTGTGTTCGATGTGGGTTATTCGGACATGAGATTAAGGACTGTGGCTTTCCTCGTAGTGTGTGTTGGAATTGTCAAAAAGAGGGTCATCGTACGGGTAAATGTTACGAAGAAAGAAAAACAGGGTCGGGGTCAGGAGTGGATGCAGGTGGGGGATCCTCGTCAGCAGGTGGACGAAAGAGAAAGATTCATTCTTCGCAAGAGGGTAGAACTTTCGATATGATGGCTGACGATGTTGCCAATATTGAAGATGATATAACGGGTACGTTTTGATAACCTTTATGTCTGTATGTGTGTTTATTAACTTAAAAGTGTATATGCTTACATCCGAAGAGAATGATTCTCTAGAAGTAGAGTTAGTTGATATTATGTTATCTAAATCGTGAAATTATTTGATGCTATTTGTCAGGAAATGATATGATGGTACGTATGTGATATTTGAAATGATGTGAATTGGGTATGAGATACTAAAGAAGAATGTTTCCAGATTAGTTGAATTGCATGCTATGTTATGTGTTGTAAGATACGCTTTGCAAACTGTGTTTGTATATGTGTATTTTTATATTTATGATTGTGCAAAGAAGAAGAGAAGTGAATAAATTACTGAGGCTTGGAAGGATTTGGTGGCAACTAAGAGATGTTTTGATAAAGATATAACTAAGATTACGAGTTGTTAATAAACCTAATGAGTAAAGATAATCTATGCTATTGATTGATGAATTTGAGGAGATTTATGATATGTTGTAATATTGTATTTGATGGATTGATATATGATGCTACGCTTTGGAGTTAGAGGAATGATTTATGTTCTACGACAGTTGAATATTTATGAGAGAAAGGATTCAAACCATGACTTGGAGGCTGCAACAGATGCATTTGTATTGATAATATGGAAATATTTATTATAAAGAAAAGTATATGTGTGATCTAATTGTTAAGTAGAACAACGGATGCTTATACAGATGAGTTGAGCATGTGGTAGAGACAATGTTCAGAATGAATTAAATAATGTGATTGAGAGATTTGATATCATCTAGGAGAGACAAATTGATATCAGACAGGTTAAAATGCAAGGGAGTTAATGATGATAACACTAGGATTATGCGAAGTGAAATATACTTGATTTAGAGGATAAAATTGGTATTGCCTATACTGGAAGTTATTGGATTAATGATTGAAATTATCAAATACGAGTAAGAACAAAGAGGAATCAAATGCCGAAACATGTGGACTGAAGATTTATAGAACCTTGTGTATATATGCCTTTGCTTGAAATTTGGATATTTATTTTGATGGAGACTTATGAATCTAAATTGTCAGTGCATTTGGAAGGGCTAAAATGGAATAATGCCATACAAAGTATTGTATTGATGACTTGCCAAGAGGAGTAAACAAGATATATTTCGTGAAAATATGACATAATTGTGTAAGAGTCAAAACAAAATATCAGAGATTTATGAACTATTAAAACGATTAGAGATACCAGAATGGTGATGATGACAAGATATGATAGGGTTTATATCTAATTTACTACATGAGATGAAAGTCTGATTCTCCCAGTACATGAGTTGATGTTATATTCCAAGAAAAGATTGATGGAGGAACCTATTGAACAGTTGGATCGCAAGGTGACCAAGCTCCATAAGAAGCAGATTCCGATGGTCTTGGTGAAGTGGAAGCACTGTTTAGGCTCTTATTTAACTTGGGAGACAGAGGCAGATATGAGAGACAGATACCACCAGTTGTTTGAACGAGAAGAGACTCCGAGGATGGAATCCTCTTAAGGAGGGGAGATTTGTAACACCCGCAAACATGGGCTAGTTGATTAGCGGGTTAGCGGTATGTGTTTACATGTTTTAATTTGAATATGTGGTTAATTAAATTGGTTAATTTAAAGTAATTAATTAAAATATATTTGTGTGTAAATATATGTATATATGTGGACTACTGGAAGTAATTAAATGGGTATGTATGTATGGATATTAATATGAATATGTGGAAATGTATGTGTGTAAGTATGTGTGTACGTATGCATGCAAATTAATAAGAAGAATACACCTCCTGCTTAGTTTTGCTAAATATGTGTACATGTGTATGTATATGGTAATTTAGAAAATCCTCTGTCCATTACTTCAGAAGAAAGAAAAGTGTAGTGTGTGTGTGTGTTCTTAGCTCTGTCGAAGAAACCAAGTTGTTCAACTTGAAAGTGTGAAAGATTTGTGGTTCATATTTCAAAAGAAGGTTGGTTTGTGTTCATAGCATGTTTAAAATCATCTTGATTTGTTTTCTAATTGAAACCCATGAATACATGAAAATCACCATAAATGAAGTTGTAGCTTATTTGACTAAATGGGTTTTGCATGTTTTGGTGATTTATGAGTTTATAAAATGTTCTTGATGCATAAATACATGATTATAAATGTTTGGTTATATTTTTGGTAAGGTTTGATGAGTTTTGTTAAACCTTGAATTTTGTCCATGGAGGTTGAGGTTGACAGATTTTGTGTTGGGGAAGATGATGAGAAAACCGATACCTCAAAACCGATAAGACTCGAAATCCTCCAATTTGAAATCCTCTAGTTTGAAATCCTCCACTTTGAAATCCTATACTTTGAAATCCTACACTTTGAAATCCTATACTCTGAAATCCTACACTTTGAAATCCTATACTTTGAAATCCTACACTTTGAAATACTCTACTTTGAAATCCTATACTTTGAAATCCTATACTTTGAAATCCTACACTCTGAAATCCTATACTTTGAAATCCTACACTTTGAAATCCTATACTTTGAAATCCGATAGATGAATCCGACACTTAAATCTGGTACTCTGAATCCGGAACTTGAAAACCGACAAACCCCAATCCGATACCGAAATCCGACTAGGTCACGGCGCGACGCAGATAATGGTCGCGGCGCGACCGGGGCTATTTCAGAAAGTTTTATGTTTTGCTTTTTGTCCGTGTTGGACATGTTGAGTTATCACTTATATGATTATATTAAGTTGTTTACAAGTAAAAGAGATATAAATATATGTGGATAGATATATTTATGAATCAGAGACTTATTTCAAATTTTTATGTTGTCAGGAACTGCGAAGACTTAGTGATATTAGACAACTGAGCAAACGTGATTGAGGACCGAGGTGAGTGGAGGTTTACTCACGAGTGGTGTTGGTGGTAACGATTATGGATTTCGTGATTTTGAGATATTGATATGCTTTGATAGACTGCTTAGTCTTATTTGCTTTGATAGACTGTTTAGTCTAATTTGCCATGATAGACTGTTTAGTCTGATATGCCTTGATAGACTGCCGTGTCTGATATTCGTTGTTAATTGACTGATGTTTGTTGATAAAGATCTCTTGGTTTGTTGTGTAACCTGTGTACATGGTTAATGGTATGTGCACGTGGTGAGACCTGTACGTATGGTTAATGGTATGCGTACATGGTTATGGAGGTCAGCTATCGGGTGTTATTGGGCTTGGCTATCTGCTATTGGTTGCACAGTTCTTGATCTTTGGATGCATTCGTTGCAACAAAAGGGGTTTAACTGTACCAAGTAGCAAATAGCTATCGGTAAACCTTTGCTTTGGCCCGCATCGGTTGCAGGTTCTGATGAACCGCCGTTCCTCTAGAGATTGGTTTGGTTTGGGAGATCTTTGTTGGAATCTGCCCACCGACACACGTAGGCCAGCATCACTGCCAATGAAGCGCGGGCCTATTGGGTCACACGCCAAGTTTCAATCTAAACAACCTACTATAAGAAGAAAGAGTCAAAATGGTCAAATTCCAGTTGACCTGGGCTTCACGACCGTGAAGGATGCTCCACGGAAGGATGCTCCACGGGTCGTGAAGCAGCTCGTGTCCAAGAGTCCTGTCGTGGGCCGCATGGTTCGTGAAACCCAAGGGCTTCATGACCCTACACGGCTCGTGAAGGAGGTCGTGAAGGCACGAACCCTCACGATTCTTGCACGGCGTGGCACGACTCGTGGAGGATAAATGGCCGGTCGTGGCGCATTTATCCTTCACGGCCCGTGAGAGGCCGTGAAGAAGTTGTGAAGGCAGAATTCCAAGTGACACTTGTGTTTTATTGGACCATTTGAGTTGGTCCAATGAGATGGTGCCATTGGGGTCCGACTCTGGCTCTTTTGAACAAAATAGAGGTCTTTAAAGGGGCTCTCTTGGTTCATTAGCTACTCTTGGTCCATTTTGTGCAATACATATACTTGTGAGTTCTTCCATTGAGATAGAGAGCAAGATCAAGTATTGGTGATTTGTGCACAAGTGTTTCAAGGCTGTTCCAGAAGATATCCATCAAGTGTTGGTGGTGCTTCGGTTTGCTAGTACAAAGAGGTTGAAGGTTTCTTGGTGTGGACTTGCATTAGGGCTCGGAGCCTTTTGTTTCAAGCTTACATCCCAAATCCGAATTGTTCCAGCCAAGTATCAAAGTCTTCGAGGGTATGATTTGTTCTTCTTCTTCTCTTTGTTCTTGTTTTTGGTTGCATGCATGTTCTTGCAAGTTTTCACCACCATTGGGAAATCATGGGAACATTTTGTGTGTTTTTGTTGCTTCCGTTGCGTGCTTTGATCCCCATGGACTTGACGGTTTGAAAATCCATATTTTCGATTTTGGACTTTCTGTCCAGAAGGTCTTCACCGGCCGTGGAGCTTGCTTCACGGGCCGTGAAGGCCACACGACCAATCTCGTGGGGTGGGGGTCGTGAAAAGTTTTTAATCTGTTTCACGAGTCGTGGAGTGTACTGCCTTCACGGCCCGTGAGGGCCCGTGAAAAGCAGTAGCTCGTAAAGGCGTTGTGAACAGGCTGTTTTTGGCCTTTTTGAAAAAGAAAACTTGATATGGATTTTAGCATTTGATTTTGGTGTTTCCAGAATCATTTCATGCTGTTTAGCCTAGTAGTTTAAGCCCCATAATATCCTAATTCTTTTATATGTATGTATTGGGTGGTTTTGGCATAAAATGCACACATGCATACATGTAAATTGTGTATATATGAATATGGATTTCAAAGTGTTTGGAATCCAAATGCATATGTACAAGGTTTATTCTTGTGCCTTTAGTTTTTGAATAAACTTAATTTGGATATTGTTTTGTGCATGGTTTGGTGTGGCACACCATGCATTGTGGTTGTTTCGTTTTTGTGAGCACCGGTTTGAGCCTAGACCTTTGTGTGGTTGTTTGGTTGCTTTATTTGTTGTTCTTTCATTTAGTGGTTTGTACCACAGTTTGTTTGTAATAAGTTATTTAATCCGGTTTGTATTTGTTTATTTGTGGCTTGCACACCAAAGTATTTATTCTTTGTAATTGTATATTAGCATAGAATAGATTGTGTGGCTTGCATGCCATTTCTCTTTAAATTATGTATGTAATGAGAAGAGAAGACCGGAGGCACCAACGGGAGTCTTGGGAGACGTCTTGGCTACCTCGGATCCGGAGGCGCGGGATCGAGTGGGAGCAAACCACGAAGTCTTGGATTGTTTGTCCTTAGTAGACTTAGTTCCTCGGTTGGCTCACCGGGGAACACTTAGGTTGGCTCAAATCGGTTTTGTATGCGTGGTTGGGTAGTTTTATTTATTTGTTTTTCTTGCGTGGTTGTAGGATCTTCGCATGCTAGAAAATCTTTTGAAAATAATAAAACTATATAGTTTTCCTTAATTGGTTAACAAACCCCGCTCGCTCACATGATTAACAAACGAATATAAAGTGTTTATGTTCAATTGGTGAAAAATGTGTTTTGTCACTTATTTGTTAATCAAAACGAAAAGAGTTTTTTAACCGGAAAAACAAAAGTCCCGTTTTTCTTAAAAACGTAAATCACACGCCATCCAAAAGATGACACCACCCGAATCTAATTAAGCATGGGACAATTGTCGAGCTTAGCACGAGTTGTTCCATGTGGACTTGTGTGGAAGGTGCGTGTGGCGTCTTGAAATCTTTGGTTGTCGAGCTTAGCACGAGCCAATTATTGTCAAGGGCGTCATCGTGTATCTTGTTGGACGATTTGCAATTCCAATTTAATACGCCTTGATAATTGTCGTGCCTATACCGAGTTATCAAAGCGGCTTATTGAGGAATCGGTGTGGGAAGGGATCAAACATGCCAAACCGGTGCTATGAGTACCGAAGGATCCCGCAAGTGCCTAAGAGTTGTAATCACGGATTGCAATTGGTAAAGCGTTTACCGGCCTAAATACCTTCACGAAGTGATCCGCGATAAACCCGTCATGTAGTGAAGTTATGTTGGGTTCTTAGCCCTTGTTAAATTTAAGTGTTAAACTATTGGGCAATTATTTAACAAGGATTAAAATATGTCGAACCAACCTTTTGTGTGCTTTGCCTTCTTTTAGATGGCATCTACAAGCAACAACGCGTCACACATTTCACTCCGTCCATTTTTGGAGAAAGAGAAAGTCATAGGCGTAAACTTCATGGATTGGCTTAGGCAATTGAGAATTGTCTTGCGCCATGAAAGCAAGTTGTACGTCCTAGAGGAACCTCTTCCGGAGGCTCCTGCTACCACCGCTACGCGGGCCATTAAGGATGCTTATGAGAAGCGCCTTAAAGACACTAATGAGGTGACTTGCCTCATGTTGACGACCATGAGTTCTGAATTGCAAAGGCAATTCGAGGACGTTGGTGCATTTGAACTTGATCTCACAGCTAAAGGAAATGTTCCAGCAGCAAGCGAGGCAAGAACTCTACGAGTGTGTCAAGGCCTTTGTAGGGTGTCGGATGCAGGAGGGCGGGAACGTGAGCTCCCACGTGCTTCGTATGAAGCAATACGTGGACCAGCTCGAGAGGTTGGGCTTTCCTATGGGGAAAGAGTTGGCTACGGAAATTATCCTCCGATCTTTGCCTCAAGCATATGGTCCGTTCATTGTGAACTACCATATGCATAATATGGATAAGTCCTTGATGGAGTTGCACGGCATGTTGAAGACCGCCGAGTCTAACATGGCCAAGGCAAAGCCATCGACCTCCGCACCCGTCCTAGCCATCCATGAGGGTGGTGCTAAGAGGAAGAGGCCCGCTTCGAGCTCCAAGGGCAAGGGAAAGGGGAAGGCGAAGGTGGCAACACCCAAGCCCAAGCCACTCCCGGCGCCGGAGCCGATGGGGAAGGAACCCGCTCCTATAGCCCCCTCACCGGAAGAGGCCACCTGCTTCTTCTACGGGGAGAAGGGACACTACCGGCGTAGTTGCCCCAAGTACACGGAGGAGCTCAAGAGGCTTCGCGCCAAGGGACAAGGTGCCTCCGGTATGTATATGATTGAACTCCATAACACTTCCACTTCTAACGCTTGGGTCTTGGACACCGGGTGTGGTACTCACATAGTTAATAATGTGCAGGTACTAAGAAGAAGTAGGGACTTGGTTGATGGGGAGCTGGATCTCATCATGGGAAACAAGGTGGTTGTCCCGGTTAAGAAGATAGGGAGCGTGGACCTCGCCTTTCCATCCGGCTTATTTATTACTTTATTAAATGTATCTTATTCGCCCTGCGTGGCAAGAAACATTTTATCATTTTATGCACTTGTTGACGATGGATTTAACTTTAATTTCTCTAATGGAATTATTTCATGCTTTAAGAATGATTTATTTTATTTTAAAGCACATCCATGTCGTGGCATATATGAGACAAGCGTATGCTTGCAAAGTAATAGATCAATCATGAATGTTGGTTCTAAATCCAAATATGATTTGGATAAGTTATCTTTATGGCATGGTCGTTTGGGCCACATAAACAAGAAACGCATCGCCAAGCTCCAAGCGGATGGGATCTTGGAATCATTTGACCATGGGTCGGGTGATGTATGCGAATCTTGCTTGTTGGGCAAAATGACCAAAGCACCCTTCACCGGCGTTTGTGAGAGGGGCAAAGACTTGTTGGATATCGTTCACATGGATGTGTGTGGTCCGTTCAAGCATGTCACTAGGGATAACTCAAGATACTTCGTAACCTTTACCGATGATATTAGTAGGTATGGGTATGTCTACATGATGAGACAAAAGTCGGAAACCTTTGAGGTTTTCAAGACTTTCAAAAACGAAGTTGAGAACCAATTGGGTAAACGAATTAAGATGCTCAAATCGGATCGTGGTGGTGAGTATCTAAGTTCGGAATTCCGTGACTATCTAAAAGATTGTGGAATTGTTTCGCAATTGACACCTCCTAGGACACCACAATTAAATGGTGTCGCCGAGAGGAGGAACCGAACATTATTGGACATGGTTCGGTGTATGATGAGTCGTACGGATGTACCCATTAGCTTTTGGGGCTATGCATTGGAAGCGGCCGTTAGAATCCTTAACCTCGTACCAACTAAGAAGGTCAAGAAGACACCCTTTGAGATGTGGCATGGAAAGGTTCCATCGCTTTCATATCTAAAGGTTTGGGGTTGTCCTGCCTACGTGAGACGTGAGGTGGAGGACAAATTGAAACCCCGAGCCGAGAGGTGTTTGTTCATTGGATATCCTGCCGGGTCTATGGGATATTTGTTTTACAAACCGTCCGAGAACAAGGTATTTGTTGCTCGGAGGGCCATCTTTCTTGAAAGGGAGATGCTATCCAAAGACGCTAGTGGGAGAAAGGTAGATCTTGAAGAGATTCAAGAACCTTCCAATGACCAACCTGAAGTTAGTACTAGTTCACAAGATGATTCTCAGCACGGCGTTGCTGGAGAACCTGACACGGATCCTTTACCTCTTAGAAGATCCGGTAGGAGTCGCAACGAGCCAGAGAGATATGGGTTTCTCATGTCTGAGGGCTGCGACCTAGTGGTGGATCATGATGAACCATCATCTTATCGGAACGCCATGGTGGGCCCTGAGTCCGCTAGGTGGAAAGAGGCTATGGAGTCCGAGATGCAATCTATGTCGGATAACCAAGTATGGGATTTGGTAGATCCGGTACCCGGGTGTAAACCCGTAGGGTGCAAATGGGTCTTTAAGAAAAAGACCGGCATAGATGGAGAGGTAGACACCTTCAAAGCCCGACTGGTGGCGAAGGGTTTCATGCAAACTAATGGTGTAGACTATGATGAAACCTTTTCCCCGGTGGCTATGTTGAAGTCTATCCAGATACTCATGGCAATTGCCGCATTTCATGATTATGAGATTTGGCAGATGGATGTAAAAACCGCGTTCCTTAATGGGACACTTAGCGAGGAGGTCTATATGACTTAACCCGAGGGTTTTGTACATGCCAAGCATCCGGATAAAGTCTGCAAGCTAAAGAAGTCCATTTATGGACTTAAGCAAGCATCGCGCAGTTGGAACCTGTGTTTTGATGAGAAAGTCAAAGAGTTTGGCTTTTCGAAAAGCAAGGATGAGCCATGCGTATATGTCAGGGCTAGTGGGAGCATAGTTGTGTTCCTAGTCTTGTATGTCGATGACATACTCCTCATTGGATACGATGTCCCGACCCTTCAAGGTGTAAAAACTTGGTTAGGGAATTGTTTTTCAATGAAGGATCTAGAAGATGCGACTTATATTCTTGGGATCAAAATCTATAGAGATAGATCCAAGAGGCTTATTGGGCTTAGCCAAAGTACATATGTTGACAAAGTCCTAAAGCGGTTTAGGATGGAAAACTCCAAGAAGGGGTTCATTCCAATGTCACATGGTTTGGTATTGAGTAAGACTCAATCCCCTAGTTCCCCAGAGGAACGGGAAGTAATGAAGCGAGTGCCATATGCTTCGGTTGTGGGCTCGATCATGTACGCCATGCTATGTACGAGGCCTGATGTATCGTGTGCCTTGAGCATGACGAGTAGATATCAAGCCAACCCTGGCGAAACTCATTGGACGGCGGTGAAGAGCATTCTCAAGTATCTTCGGAGGACTAAGGAGATGTTCTTGGTGTACGGAGGTGAGGAAGAGCTTAGAGTAAAGGGTTACTCTGATGCAAGCTTCCAAACCGATAGGGATGACTTCCGATCACAATCGGGGTGCGTGTTCCTATTAAACGACGGTGCTATATCCTGGAGGAGCTCCAAGCAAGACACCGTGGCCGATTCCACTACCGAGTCGGAATACATTGCGGCCAGTGCAGCTGCTAAGGAGGCCGTATGGATGAGGAAATTTATGCTTGATCTGGGAGTGGTTCCAAGCATCAGCGACCCTGTTGAGATCTTCTGTGACAACGAGGGTGCCGTTGCTTTAGCAAAGGAACCGAGGTCTCTTCGACGCACGAGGCATATTCCGCGGAAATATCATTTTATCCGGGACGTGGTCGAAAATGGAGACATCGTCATCAGCAAAGTACACATGGATAGCAATTTGGCAGATCCGTTCACTAAACCGTTGTCGCAAGCCAAGCACGATGCCCACACACGTGCTATTGGGATTAGATTTGCTAGTGAATTGGTTTGAGTTGTATGTTGGTTATTGTATTCGATGTATTTACTATGTTATTGGGGACATTAGGCAATATTGTATTTTTTGAATGTATTGATTATTAAATGGAGATTTAATGATACGCGTGTAGCGAATACTTTCTTTAAATCATTATTGTGTTCCAACTTTGCATGTTTATTCACTTCCTTGAATGTCTTACATTCTAAATTGTCCATGTCGGTCATTCTTCAAGGAAGGAAATATGAACGAAGATCGAGGGAAATGATTGGTCATAGTGTTCAATAGGGATTGAATACAAGGGACGCAATATTTCGCCTATACTTGAAAAGAGTTTTAAGTGATTGGACGACCCACAGCTGATCTTACTTCATGGTACATGTCAAGAGTAAATCAGGATGATAATATCTTTTATCCTTAGACCGGAGATGCATGTGTTTCACTATTTTGGTTTGCTTTATTCTGACTGCTTTCAAACGTAGTCCGTAACTGGCTATTATAAAGGAGGCATTTGGGTAAAGTATTGCCATTGTATTGGAGGCAATGTAGTCGAAGGAATTTGTTCCTCTGTAAAGAGAGATATCCCTAGGCCCCTCGATGATTGGGCGCTGACACCAAAATTGCATGGCCATGCTCAAGTTTGCAATGATTGTTGATCAGTTGCAACTCACCTTTTGGTCACCACCAATGTTGATCAAGAAACATAATCGTGAACGATCGGAGAATGACTTTGTACCATGTCTCGTGTGCACTTGGATATCGCGAACAATAAGATAATTGATCACTTATCTATAGGACCATGTCAAACTCTTTTAGTTTATCATGGTACTTGTCAGGGATGACATACCCCATGTTTAATTGGGGGCAGGGATGCCTTGCTAAAGGCCGCTCCCGGTCTGTGGTGCCCATGGATACGGTGTGTCATGTGCAAGTGGGAGTTTGTTGGAATCTGCCCACCGACACACGTAGGCCAGCATCACTGCCAATGAAGCGCGGGCCTATTGGGTCACACGCCAAGTTTCAATCTCAACAGCCTACTACAAGAAGAAAGAGTCAAAATGGTCAAATTCCAGTTGACCTGGGCTTCACGACCGTGAAGGAAGCTCCACGGATCATGAAGCAGCTCGTGTCCACGAGTCCTGTCGTGGGCCGCATGGTTCGTGAAACCCTAGGGCTTCACGACCCTACACGGCTCGTGAAGGAGGTCGTGAAGGCACGAACCCTCATGATTCTTGCACGGCGTGGCACGACTCGTGGAGGATAAATGGCCGGTCGTGGCGCATTTATCCTTCACGGCCCGTGAGAGCTCGTGAAGAAGTCGTTAAGGCAGAATTCCAAGTGACACTTGTGTTTTATTGGACCATTTGAGTTGGTCCAATGAGATGGTGCCATTGGGGTCCGACTCTGGCTCTTTTGAACAGAATAGAGGTCTTTAAAAGGGGCTCTCTTGGTTCATTAGCTACTCTTGGTCCATTTTGTGCAATACATATACTTGTGAGTTCTTCCATTGAGATGGAGGGCAAGATCAAGTATCGGTGATTTGTGCACAAGTGTTTCAAGGTTGTTCCAGAAGATATCCATCAAGTGTTGGTGGTGCTTCAGTTTGCTAGTACAAAGAGGTTGAAGGTTTCTTGGTGTGGACTTGCATTAGGGCTTGGAGCCTTTTGTTTCAAGCTTACATCCCAAATCCGAACTGTTCCAGCCAAGTATCAAAGTCTTCGAGGGTATGATTTGTTCTCCTTCTTCTCTTTGTTCTTGTTTTTGGTTGCATGCATGTTCTTGCAAGTTTTCACCACCATTGGGAAATCATGGGATCATTTTGTGTGTTTTTGTTGCTTCCGTTGCGTGCTTTGATCCCCATGGATTCCCAACAATCTGTTTGTTTGATCTGTATGAGATTTGTATGCTTGATCGATTGTGGATTGCTTGTGCTTGTAGTTGTTGGTTGCTTGTTTGTAGCTTCCATTCACTTAGCTTTGTGCTAATTCCCACGGTTGATTGCTTTTTGCAGGTTTGAATGTTTAGCTGTGTTTGTGGGAAAGGGGAATTTGACCAACGCTCTGATATTATGCTTTGAGAAGAGACGAGCCATGTTTTATAAATATTTTGTAACACAACTTGATGTAGTGTTTTGTAAATAGTACATTTTAATGAAATCAGTAAACGCTTCCGCGGCAATTTTTAAAAAAAAATTGGCTTGAGATTTCGGTGTTACACCGTATTACTCCCCAAGGCTGCTCGCTCTGGTGACCTTTTCTTGTTTCTCTCTATCAAATAAAGTTCTCTCTTTCTGGCCCCCTCGATCAGCTGATCCAAGGTAGCATACTGGCCATTCGAAACAAACTCTTGGATATCCTCTCGTAAAATCTGCGTGTACCTGTGAATCTGCAACCTCTCATCGCTTGCATAGGCCGGACAATACAATAGCTTTTCTTTGAATGTCGCGGTGATTTGATTGACCGTCTCCGTGGTCCTGTCTCAGTTTCATGAATTCGTCCATCACCCACTCCACCTCTACCTTGGGAGCAAACTCTTCATAGAACACTGCCGTAAATTCCTCCCACTTCATCCTGGCGATACCTTCGCCCTTAATCTTCCTCAGCAGATTCCACCAATCCTTGGTTGCTCCCCTAAGGAAGTTAGAAGAAAACCAAAATTTTGATTCCTCAGCACAACGGCTGGTAAAGAAAGCTCCTTCTATCGCCGAGACCCATCTGGTGCTCCGCACCGGGTTTGGCACTCCATCAAAAAAAGGCGGCTGACACGCCGAAAAGTCCCTGAAGGTCCCTCCTAAGGCGACCTGATTAGCAGTTTGTGCTACCGGTTGAGCGACAACAACAACCGCAGTAGCTTCCTTTGCAGCCCATAGGGCTCCCAGTTTCTGGTCAATCATCGTGCCCATATCCTGTTTCAGATCCTCCACGATCTTAGGCAGTAGTTCTTTCAGGGTGTTAGTAACCACGGTGGTCACCAATTTCGTCATGGCCTCATTCCTATACTCCTCATCATCCATTACATTTTCCGGTACAACGTTCTCCGGAGTCACGTTTTCAGGTTGGTTCAAGACTGGTTGTGCACGGGGGTCATTCTCTCCCGTCACACTAGCATTTTCACCATCGGATAGGTTCTCAAAACCCCGTGGTATCACTGAGCGGTTTCTTGTAGTCACCATACTGGATGTATAGACAATGCACTTAATTAACAGGCTGCATTGCCACACAATCCTTATCACTATATCAGTTCATATTTCACGTATTTCATGTCATAAGTACAACTATCAGGCAACCCTAGTCACTCTAAGGCACCCTAGCTACAGGCATCTTATCTCTACAAGTACCCCTCACCGGATTCACAAGATTCCCCCGGATTTTGACAAGTTTCAACAAGTGTCGTGTGCAGATAATAATATGGGCCCTATTATTACAAACACGCTACACGTATTGGATCTGGTCATTACCACTAGGAATCCCGATTCACTAGCTTGGGCCATGTATCAACCATATAGTCAGTAGTCATGTAAGCATTATCATGTCATTCTATTCAGATTCTACTAAAGTAGTTAAATTCCAAAATCTCAGTTAACATGATCCTCATATCATAAATTCATACCTTGTACTCGCGTGTGACCACTCGGACTAGCCCCAACCGATAGTTGATCGTAATGATGAATCCAAAATCTTTCAAGAACCAAGGTTAAGTCACCAAAACGTACGATTAATAATTCATCATAATTAGAACATTGTATAATTCAGGTTACAACCCAAGACGAAAACTAGTAAAAGCTCGGAATCAATTGTAATTGTCTTGGAATACATCATTTAATATAAAATAGTTCAAACATTGCAGAAGCTTGAGGGAAATGAGCTATCAACCGCGTGCTGGAGCCCTACCGTGGTCATTACCTGAAAAAAAGGTTAAACAACAACCGTAAGCACGAAGCTTAGCAAGTACTTTACATACAACAAACCGAATTGTCACATCATCAACTTGTTTCACGTATAGTGCATCAATCATTCCCGCTACCGTAGTAGGCGGTCCCAACATTCCCGTGACCAAAGTAAACGGTCTCATCAGTTCCGTCATCGTAGTGAACGGTCTCATCAGTTCCGTCTTCGTAGTGAACGGTCTCATCATTCCCGTCACCGAAGTGAACGGTCTTATCATTCCCGTCACCGAAGTGAACGGTCTCATCATTCCCGTCACCGAAGTGAACGGTCTCATCATTCCCGTCACCGAAGTGAACGGTCTTATCATTCCCGTCACCGAAGTGAACGGTCTTATCATTCCCGTCTGATATCGTCTAAATTATACATATTATTTATATCCGATATCTTATTCTTTGATTGCATAATTATGATGAATTAGGTTAATTATTTACTTAATTTGTTTTAATATATGTTTTAGGGCTCTTGGGAGAAAAAATGAAGAATTTGATAAAGAAATGATGAAGAAAAAAGAAAGAGAGAAAAACTGACAGCTTTGATACCTCTTCAATGTTTTGGTCGTATCTCACTCATACGAACTCTAAACGAGGTGATTCAAAAAGCTACGGAAAATAGATAAAATGGGCCACAATAATATTATGTATGTGATATTTATTTGGGTCGTGATTCTCCATGTGGGCCGAGAGAGAAGAGCTGCAGCTAAATAAAGAAACACAATAAGGTTGTATTAAGTATTTGTGTATCAAACAAATGTGCCGCTGCCATGTTACTTTCTAAATTGTGGATGTGAAATTATGGGCTAAAAAGCCCAATACATGAGGGAACTTCAATTGAGGGCCAGCGAATGAAGCAAAAAAGAGAAAAAAAAAAAGATGAGTTTTGGGGAATATATATTTTCATACGGCGGCTACACATGGAGGCAGCAGTCGACGATATATATAATTAATATTCGAAGGAGCAGTGGACGATATACACAATTAATTTCTATCGAAGCAGCAGTCGACGTACTGCAGAGTTCAAGCACCACATCAGATTCGATTTCTTTCGTTATTGAGTATTTTATTATTTGTAAGCTTTTGATAATGTTTACATTTAATTTAATTCTTGATTCTTGATATCTAGTATGATTATGGGCTAAGTTTTATTGTATTTACCATGATGAACAACTCCTAGGTTTGATATGTAATCCTATGATTTTATATTTTATGATTAGTTTTGTTTATGCTTAATCGTGATACTTGAGTTTTTGATCTTAACCTTTGCTGAGTAATCTGTTACATACAGTTTGTGCATGATCTGAGATAATGACTTGCATGTGTATTTTCTTCTGGATTATTGTTTGTTTGATCTGAGACAATGACGTTTGCATGCAATAGGATAGATAACTTTTCTGAGATAATGAGGGTTAAGATTATTCAGTAATACCTTAGATAAAAGTTTGAGTCTAATTCACCATATAACGAGAGTTAAGTGTGTTTTAGAAAAATTAAGTCATAATCGGATAAGTAGGACTGATGGTTGTTGGTTCGAACGCCCTTAGAAACTATCATATTAACTATGCTTATAACAAATTGAACCTAGGGGGAGTGACTCATTGGTAAATATATCTCTGTCGTCTGATTTAAACTACTTGAAAATTGTTTCCTTAGTTTACTGCTTTATACCAATTTGCAATACATTGGTAGCGGTTAGCTGCTAGTTTCAAAAAACCCCATTTTACTTTTATAGTATTTTAGTTTAGCTAGTTAATTTCTTGATAGTACATTCAATTCCTGTTCCCTGAGGATACGATCCTGGTCTTGCCCTGTTTACTGCTATACGATCGGGTGCGCTTGCCCGTTAGTGTGTCAGTCAATTTAGGTTAGATTAGTGTTAAAATTTAAGACTGATATTCGCGTATCACCGTCACCAAAGTGAACGGTCTAATCATTAAATAAATCATATTGTATCATATAACTCATAACACATGTCATAATCATATACATCATCAGTTAGGTTGTAAGTAAGAGTACTCACCTGCCTGCAGTCTTAGTTTCTCAATAAATAGCTAGTAACAATTGCTCGGTCACGAGTCCAAAGTACGACCTACAGTGCACATAGTCGTATCAAGTTTCAATATTCAAGGTCGGACCTTATATTCTCACTAACAGTCGGACCACTACAAAGGTTCCAAAAGTCGGACTAGCTGTTACTTATTCATAAGTCGCATGACCAATCTATATGTAGGTGTATAAGTCGCGTGGATCATATACACATACATAAGTCGCATGGTGTATCACGCCTCTATATAAGCCGCATGGTAATTTATATATATATATATATATATATATATATATATATATATATATATATATATATAAACTTAATGTCGCATGAACAGGCATGCATAAGTCGCATGGACACCTATGTTCACTAGCTGGAAGTCACATGAAGTATCATAAATCGCATGACTATACTGAAGGTCGCATGAACATGTACATGTATATATCTAAAAGTCGCATGAAGCTATTCATGCACTAAAAGTCGTATGGATAGATTGGTGAGCATATGAAAGTCGCATAGCATACATGTTTACTAGTTTGAAAGTCGCATGGGTCATCTTATACACATAAGTCGCATGGTGCATCATGAGTCGAATGGAAACATACATGTACTACTTGAAAGTCGCATGAACATACACTTACATATCAGAAACTCGCATGAAATCACATATGTTAATTGGATACCCCATGCGAAAGTCGCATGGGCATACTCAATAGGTCGCATGACCCTCTTCTTGTGTAAGTGTCACATGATTCTACATTCATGAAAGTCTGATAAATCATAAGAAGTCGCATGGTTACCTATCTTCTTTATCAGTTCGTCATTTTCTAAGACCCAGACCCCATAGCCAAAATCCAACTCTTTCAAAACTTAACCAAATCATTTCCTTTTTGTTTCAAAACATTTCTCCATTCATTTGAACACTTCCTTTAAAATATAATCAAGTTTCATCAAGTATTAAAACTCATATCTCAAATCCTTTCCCGTGGCTCTTCATAAACCCAAAACCCCAAAAACCCAGATTCTAACTTTTCCTATTATCATTAAAACAAGATAAGATTGATGGCTACAATACCAAATTGAGGTAAGAATCATTACCTGATGATATGAATGAAACAAGCACACAAGCACACACACTGACTTTTGAATGAAACAGCGAAGTTGGTGGTGTTGGGGGCTGTGCCCTAGCCACCTTTATATACCTCATAAAAGGCCTAAGTCCAAATTCCTAATTACTTAAGCCCAAATGGCTTATCTACCTTAGTCCATTTATTCATCCATATATATATATGTATGTATATACAAGCCCAATTAAATCAACTAGTCTACCATTTAGTCCTTAACCCAACACAAATATCATTTTCTCAATAAAATATTCTTTTATTTATTTTTGAAAGTTCGGGTATTACATCAACTTGCTGAAGGTTCAATGGAAGAACAAGCATGGAGGGGATATTGTAGGAAATCCATGCACGCCAACACCCGTACGCAGCGGAAGCAACGACATCAAAAACCGGGGTTTTCGGGTATCAAAACTGACATGCATGTATTCCCCAAGTGGGGATCATGACTACAAACGAATATAGCAACTAAAAGAAACGAGAGGGAGGAGAAATTATACCATCACGTGGCTGGAGCTATCCACCGAGCTAGAAAGATCTTCGAGAACCCGAAACCAAGCTCCTCTATTGATAGTCCACACCAAGTAGCCGAGATCCCGTCTTGCTATTGACCCGACACACGAGCCACACAAAGTCCTCGTGCTTCTGGAGCAGCAACAACACTAATAGAACTCCTCTTGCTCTTGATACACTCACTCAACTCACTATATCACTTCAAGTAGTATATTATGTGTGTGTATGTACAAAATGGCAAGAGCTAAAATGAAAGAGAGTCATATGCCTTTTATAAAGTCTGGAGAAGTTAAAATGCCACCAGAGTCGGCCACCTAGCCACTCTCTCATTGGACAAACACAAAGGTCCAATAGAAATAAAGTGTCACTTTGACTTCTGCCTTCACGGGCTCTCACGGGCCGTGAAGCACTCGTGAAGGCCTCATAGGCCGGGTTCCACCGCACATTCTCATTAGGCCATCGAGTGGTCCAATTAAAAGAATCGCGCCTGCCTTCACGGGCTCTCACGGGCCGTGAAGCACTCGTGAAGGCCCTGCTCCCACGACTACTTGTCCGGGTGGTGAAGGCTCGTGGAGGGTTTCTCTTCACGACCTCTTCACGGCCCGTGAAGGTCGCCAGAAACCCTAATTTCATATTCTCTCATGTTCGCGTTGTGCTGCCGGAATCTACCCTTGGCGTGTGACCCAATAGGCTCGTACCTCATCAGTAGTGATGCTAGTACACGTGTATCAGTGGGCATATTCCAACAGACTCCCACTTGCACATGATACAGCGTTACCAACACCACAGACAAGCAGCGGCTCTAGCAAAGCATACTTGCCCCCAAGTCGGTACGAGTTACGTCATCCTCGACAAATCCTGGTAGCCTAGAAAGGCTAAAAGGTCCTATAGATAAGTGATCATAAACATCCCTTTGTTCGCGATATCCGTGTGAACACGAGACATGGAAAAATGTTAATCTCCAGATCGTTCACGATTCTGTTTCTCGATTCTAGATTGGTGGTGACCAAAATAACAAGTTTACAACTGATCTAAAATCATTGTAACTTGAGCACGGCCATGCATTTTTGGTGTCGGCGCCCAATCATCGAGGGGGCCAGGGATATCTCTCTAACTAGAGGAACAAATCCTTTTGACTACATATTCCCGCCACATGCTTCATACTTTATTTGATAACTCCCTTTATAGCGGCCAGTTACGAACCACGTTTGAAAGCATTCAAAATAAAGCAGACTCATGCTTTGGATACACATGTATCTCCGGTCTAAGGATGAAATGATATTATCATCCCGAGTCACTTGTGACCATAATCCATGAAGTGAACTCAGGTGTGGGTCTTCCAATCACTTGAAACTCATTTCAAGTACAGGTTAGTTTTGCGTCACTTGCATTCAATCCTTGATTAATGCATGACCAAACCCTAACCTCAGTCTTAACTCAAACTTCCTTCCCTTGAAGAATGACTGACTGTGGAAATCTAGAATGCATAAGCACTCAGGGAAGTGGTTAAACATGCTAAGATGGAACACAGTAAAGACTAATGAAAGTAACTGCATCTGCGTATATATAGTCCCCACTATATATCGAAAGCAATCAAAAGTAACGATACTGCTTGCAGTTCCCAAAGCAAATATAAAACAATCAACAACTAAAACAATATTTAATGCCAAATCATATGCATAAGAAATGCTACATGACCTAGTATGTCAAACATCACTAGTCATTATGACTACGGCTTATTCAATGGAGTTTGTCATGCAGCATCCATTTGTATTCTTGTTATCCTCTTAATTATCTTTTGACCAAACTACTTTATTCAAAGTATCCGTCAAAGAGATCATATAACGAAGCACTAAGGTACTCATATCCTCATTGTTACAAAAGTTCACAATAGGATCAGCGATACTTAAGAACTTCTCTAATCAATTATTAACACCATATAGTAGGATCAAAGACTTCGATCAAGATCGATAGTTATCCTTTTAGAAATTAGTATTAGAGTAAAAAAACTTACTCCAAGGCTTATTTCTTGTCGTCAAACATTAAGAACATACACAAGTATTTCTTGTAATTCAAAATCTTATATCTCCTAAGTATTATCATGATACAATAATTCCTTATTTTAGGTTCATAGAACACTTAACAATGGGACATTATCTTCAATCGATACATACTTCTAGGTATACAATAAAAGCTCCCACTAGCCCTGACATATGTAAAAGTCTTATCTATGCTCCTAGAAAACTCATGACTTTGATTTTCTCATGAAAGCAAAGATCTTACTTTTACGATGTTAGTATAAGTCCAAAGGACTTATTCACACTTGTAGACTTAATTTGGATACTACGGATATCTAAGACCCTCGGAGAGTGTGGTAAGCACTTCCTCAATACGAAGTTCCATAAAGGAACGCGGTCTTGTATATCCGTGTACTATCCTTTATTGCCGTAAGAAGGCAACAATAGCAACAAGTATCAAATGATATTCAACCTAGCCACTAGGAAAAGCTTCCACAAAAACCATCACGAAACCTTTACCCCTAGTCGGTATTTGAAGTAGTCTACAATACAATCCATGTTAATTCCATTTACACATTCTCGGTTTGCACCTTGGTATGTAATTAAGCAAAGTATTCACATACTTAAAATGGATTTCATCTCATGATTAATTACTTCTCATAACCTTAGTGAACGCAGGGCCCACCATGTCTTCCGATAGATGGTGATATGAGCAAAACTCACCATCAAGTCATTGCCACTTAGATGTGAGGAACCCATATCTCTTTGGCTACATGACTTCTATCAGCCTTGAAAGTAATTACTCATGGTCAGGATAACCGGAATTCTCATGCCGATATTTGATCATATGCTAGTGCCAACATCAAGTCTTTCATTTAAGTTGCACGTTCTTCCACTGGAATGCTTTAGTTATTATCTTCCTTTCGAGCAACAAAGCATTGTTCTCGTAAGGTCAAATATCCAAAACCTATAAGAACCTTTTAAATGTATTAGTAGTATTTAAGTTCTTCAATCTCCCACCAAATGTAGATTGAAAATCTCCAAACTTTGATATACAAGCAAAGAACTCTTTGAAGATATATCTCATAGTTGCTAAATAGACTTTCAAGTTGGATTAAGATTAAGGACTTGGCTCGTCACATTCAATGTGTATACTAACAAGTCGAATACACATATTTGACCCATTATTTACCAGATCATTTTCAACAATATCCGGTTTCCTTCAATGTGACACCATGTACAAATGTGTCTATGTTAAGGAACGAATTGTGAGATAATCCCGCAATTCATAATGTAGTCATTGATATAGATTTAAGGTATCTTAGCATCTTAACTAGATCTAAGCATCCTATCTATATGTCCCAAATGATTCTTTTAATTAGTTTCTCTTTGTTATGTGCTTGTACGGATTATCCACCAAAGGTGATCAATATCTTACAAGCTAGCATCCCTCTCACATATACCGTGAAGGGATTCATAATCATCTTACCCTTATAGATAGGATTAGCATAAATGTTTAACCCGAGGTTAAACTAGTCCAAGATCCTAACCACATGGATCTAGGTGATACTTATCTTATTTACATGGTTAAGTAGATTATGACAAAGAGCCGACTAATCCAAACTATTTTGGACTTAAAATCAATCATTCATGATTAATTATTACTTGTAACATGTATGTCTTGACATAGATAATTTTAATTTCTATCAATCAACAAATATTTTTCTAAAACAAGATTCAAATTTCAAGTATGAATTCATCGTCATCAAATGTAGAATGATGCGCCTTGAAGGCCAAAATAAAACATAAGCTATGACATGAATAAACTTCGAAATTAAATAAGTAATGCGAAAAAATCTTTTACAACCCAAAATTCAAAAACTCATCCATCGTCTTCATGAACATACAACAAAAACTAAACTTGCCTCGCAGGGCATCAAAAACTTAGTAATAATGAAACCGGTCAGAATAGGCGAGATCAAAACTCTCAATTCTCTTGTAGAGGTCAATCTTCCGAGTTACCTCTTTTAGAGACCCGGTTCTTCATGCTCTTGGTTCTTCTTTTAAATGGTACCTACACTTTGTAACAAAAATTAATTTGTGACAAACGTGAGTTAATTAGCTCGGTTGAACAACCCAGCGCAATAGAAGAATTAGCAATGAATCATGAATGTACCTTGACAGGGGAAATTAACTCTCTCTTTCCTTAGAAGTTTAATATCCTCTCAGCACGATGGGCATGCGTGACGGCCCCAATCTCGAAATCTTCCACAGAAGTAGCAAACCACTTTTTCTTGAATCTCTTCTTGAGGCACACAATCATAGTCCTCAGATTCAATGTGGGGAATAGGCTTGGACACTCCAACCTTTTCCCTTCGTGTCGGTTTCTTCTTCTTTTTCTTTTGTTCCCTAGAACTCGTGGTAGGAATGGAAGAGGTGGATTCATGTTTGGCCATGTCAGACTCCGCAGTCTTCAACATACCATGTAATTCACCTAAGGTTTTCTCCATGTCATGCATGTGATAGTTCATGACAAACTGATCATATGATGCGGGCAGGGACTGGAGTACTATATCCACAGCAAGCTCCCTCCCCATGGGAAAACCTAATCTCTTCATTTGGTCCACGTACGCCTTCATCTTAAGGACGTGGGCACTCACACTCCTACCTTCCTGCATTCTACAACCGACTAGGTTTTTAACACACTCATAGTGTTCCTCCCTTACTTGTTGTTGGAACATGTCCTTCAACTTGTCCATCATATAGTACACACTCATGTGCTCAAAGTGTTTTTGCAACTCCGAGCTCATAGTTGACAACATGAGGCAGGCAACATCGTGTGTGTCCTTAACACGCTTTTCATACGTGTATCGGACGGACCAAGTCGCGTCGCTAGCAGGTGGTTCCGGAAGAGGTTCCTCAAGGATGTGCAACTTTGACTCATAGCGAAGGACAATTCTCAATTGCCTAAGCCAGTCAACGATGTTCACTCCCGTGAGTTTCTCCCTATGTAGGAACATACGAAGCGAATTGTTTGACGTGGTGTTATTATCGTTTGACATCTATAAATAACAAGAATACATGTTTTAGTTAGTTTGAAATAATCCTCGTTAAAATAATTACCCATAAAGTTTTAGAAAAACAATTTATCTTAACAAGGGCAAAGAACCATATTTTACTCAACTACATGACGGGTTTACCGCGGATCACTTCATGAAGCTATTTAGGCCGGTAACCATTTTACCGATTGCAATCTCCATTGCAAAACTTAGACACTTGCGGGATCCAACGACGTAAAACGGTCGGTTGGCATGTTTGATCCCTACTTACACCAATCCCAAATTAAAATTCTTGGTTGACTCGTGCTTAGCTCGACAATCACACAAGGATTTTAGTTTGCAATTGTAAATCGTCCAACAAGATACATGGTAGCACACTCGACAATCATTGGCTCGTGCTAAGCTCGACAACCAATAATTCCAAGTCGCCACTCTCACCTTCCACACAGATCCACATGGAATAACTCGTGCTTAGCTCGACAATTATCCCATGCTTCACTAGAATCGGGTGTGTCATCTTATGGATGGTGCGTGATTTATGTTTTAGGAAACGGGCTTTTGTTTCTAGATTAAAACCAAGTTTTAATATTTGATTAACAAAGTAAGTGACAAAAACAATTTTCACTATAAATATAAATACCGAGTTTATATTGTCTTGTTAATTGTTTACGCGCGAGAGTTTGTTAACCAATTTAAAAACTATTGTGATTTTATTAACTTAGAAAAGTTATCAAGCATGCGAGAAACATAAACAACCATGCAAGAAATATAAATCACATCACACGCATACAAAGAGGTTGGTAACCATGCCAAAAACCTATGCGTCCTACCCGCGAGCCAAGCCGGGAGGACTAGGTCTACTAAGGACACAAACCTAGACCATGGAGGGCTCCCACTGAATCCGCTACCTCCATCAGGACTAATCGGATCCAAGGTCTTCAAGACATCTCCTCTTGAGTCTTGATTGTGGTCTTCAAAACACAAGTACACAAAAGAAAGGAAATGGCATGCAAGCCACGCGCTTCCTATCAATCTAGTACAAGTACATATGAACAAATGAAACGGCATGCAAGCCGCGATAATTAATTACAAACCGAACGAATAAATAATTAATTACATCACACGTGACACCAAGGTCACCAAATAAATCCAAACAACCAAACAAACCACAACGCACAAACACAAGGTCTAGGGCGATGGTTACCAACTAAAAGCAACAAACAACAACTACAAAGCACGGTTTGCCAAAACCGTGACCAAAGAATATTTCGGTAAGAATTTCCAACACAAACACTCAAGGCACAACAAGGAAATTCTTGTACATAAGCATTAGGGCACAAAACCAACTTTTATACCCATATTCATATATACACAACATATGTGTATGCATGTATGCATCTCATGCCAAGACCATACCTTACATACCCATATTTGTACCAAAATATTACGAGGGGCTAAACAAACGGAATCTGCCAGAAAACATAAACTCCTCCATGACCCGAAAAACCACGAAAAATTTTCTTTTAAGGACAAAAGCTACCCAGAAGCTCCATCACGGCCCCTCACGGCTCGTGAAGCCCAAGGGCCTCACGACCGATCACGGGTCAGAAGGGCTCGTGATCCTAAAAACCAAGTTTCACGACTAAACTGTTCACGAGTGCCTTCACAACCTCTCACGGCTCGTGAAGCCCAAGAGCTTCACGACCGGTCACGGGCCATGAGGACTCGTGATGTCTGAAAACACTTCCCACGACCAGACCCCTCACAAACACCGGTCGTGTGGCCTTCATGACTCGTGAAGAACAATTCACAGCCCGTGAAGAACTACTGGACAGAAAAACGAATCTTCCAAAAACGGTTTTTCGAGCCATTTTCGTGCTTTATCTTTGTAGCCTAGGCTCTGATACCACTGTAGGAAATCCATGCATGCCAACACCCGTACGCAGCGGAAGCAACAACATCAAAAACCGGGGTTTTCGGGTATCAAAACCGACATGCATGTATTCCCCAAGTGGGGATCGTGACTACAAACGAATATAGCAACTAAAAGAAACGAGAGGGAGGAGAAATTATACCATCACGTGGCTGGAGGTATCCACCGAGCTAGAAAGATCTTCGAGAACCCGAAACCGAGCTCCTCTATTGATAGTCCACACCAAGTAGCCGAGATCCCGTCTTGCTATTGACCCGACACACGAGCCACACAAAGTCCTCGTGCTTCTGGAGCAGCAACAACACTAATAGAGCTCCTCTTGCTCTTGATACACTCACTCAACTCACTATATCACTTCAAGTAGTATACTATGTGTGTGTATGTACAAAATGGCAAGAGATAAAATGAGAGAGAGTCATATGCCTTTTATAAAGTCTGGAGAAGTTAAAATGCCACCAGAGTCGGCCACCTAGCCACTCTCTCATTGGACCAACACAAAGGTCCAATAGAAATAAAGTGTCACTTTGACTTCTGCCTTCATGGGCTCTCACGGGCCGTGAAGCATTCGTGAAGGCCTCATAGGCCGGGTTCCACCGCACATTCTCATTGGGCCATCGAGTGGTCCAATTAAAAGAATGGCGCCTGCCTTCACGGGCCGTGAAGCACCCGTGAAGGCCCTGCTCCCACGACTACTTGTCCGGGTGGTGAAGGCTCGTGGAGGGTTTCTCTTCACGACCTCTTCACGGCCCGTGAAGGCCCGTAAAAGTCGCCAGAAACCCTAGTTTCATATTCTCTCATGTTTGCGTTGTGCTGCCGGAATCTACCCTTGGCGTGTGACCCAATAGGCTCGTACCTCATCAGTAGTGATGCTAGTACACGTGTATCAGTGGGCATATTCCAACAGATATGTCTTGGGAAACCGAAGAAGATATGAAATCTAGATATCCCCAACTTTTTGTTTAGTAGATTCTGAGGACGGAATCCTTTTAAGGGAGGGAGAATTGTAACGACCCAAAAATATTGTATTATTATTATTCGAGAAATAAATAGTATTTATGGAGTTTGATTTGATAATAATATTAATAATGATTATGGAATATTATTATTTAAAGAAAAGAAATGAAAAAGAAATTGAAAAGTTGGGAAAAGTAAGATCGTGACGCGACGCGACATGTTGGGTGTGAAGGTTGCATGTGTTAGAAGTTGTATGTCGCAGCAACCATGTGTTTTGGGTGGTCGCAATATGACGTGTCCCGTCTTTTTCTATATATACAAGTTCATTTCCAACCTTTTTGCACAACATCCTCCACACTTGCACCGTTACTCTGCCCAATTTTAGAGAGATTCCAAGGCTCTAGAGCTTCTTTTGGTGTTGGGGCTTTGTTCTTACGTGTTTGCAAGGTTCGGGTGTTACGGTGAAACCATTTCGGGCCAAGTTTCGACATCGGGATCATTCCTGGTGTCCTCGAGGTGTGTGAGACTAGCTTTCGATGGTCCGCGTTTTAAGCTCGTCAATCTAGGTTTGAGGTAATCGTTTTGTGCTGTTTCAGGTGAGTTTAGTAGATTTTTACAAAACCGGGTACATAGACAAAAACTTGATTTTCGAAATAGAGATGGTTATACATGTATATTGATGATATGTGTTGTGTGTTTGTGGTTAAATACTTGATATATGTATGTTGAACACGTGATACGCATTCTATGATTATGTGTGAACTATTGTGGTTTATGTTTGATTATTTACGATTACTTGCATGCTCAACTTAGTGGGCGGGGGTAGTATACTGTATTACCCATTTGCATATTATGAACCTAGTAGGTATGCATGATCTTCTAGGATTAAAGTGATAGCCAATGCGGGTCGCTTGGCCTTTCTAGATGACTATAGTGATGTAACATCAATAAACTTGGCTTAGTCGTATTCGGATTGGTGGTTAGTTAATTGTGTTTAATTACGTGTTTGTTTGATTATTTGTGATTAAATAAATATTTTCTATCACATGAGTTTATGAAATAAGTAAATTCGTTTTTGAACGAGTGTCATAGATAATACCTCGTTGCATGTTAATCAATAATGGATGATTGCTTATTTGATTAACTGTATGCTAGTAAGCTTTGTAGTATACTGCGTTTGTAAATATCTATATGCACGTTGCCGCCTCAACCAGTGGGTTAACTTCACTGTGAGGTTTATTATCCATATTTGTGTATGTGTGTATGTGTATGTTTTGAAGAAAAGAACCAGAAAAGCTTTGAACGAAAACTTGAATTCTTGAAGTTGTGATTTTGTGTTTGAAATTGCAAAACAAAGGTTGGTATATGTTTCTATCATGATTCTTGTTAGTATTTGATATGTATTTGTTGGGTTTGATGTTTAAAAGCTTCAAAACCATTAATGGAGATATGAAATTTTGAAGAAACTTAAGAAGTGGGTTTCGATGATTTGAATGTTTTAATTGGTTTTGATGTGTTCATGATGCTTGTTTATATGTTTTATGATTATTGTAAATAGTTTGGATGTGTTTCCTAGTGATTTGCAGAATTAAGATTGTATGTATATGTGTATGTTTGACTAGAAATAAGAACAGGGGAAGAAGATGAAGTTTGAAGTCGGCTTTGAAAGGTCCGATTTTGGCTTATGCGACTTAGGGACTTACGGCCGCAAAGGGGTACCCTTGTGGGCCCAAGGGTTACTGTTGTTTGTTAATGCTATTGGTGGTGGGGGCCATATGACCGCAAAGGATTACCTTTGCGGGCGCAAGGGCTATGCGACTTGCAGAGGTCCGACCTTGGGCCTGTCCAACTTCTACTTGTTCCGACTTGGGGCTTTCCCCACGCGAATTGTTTATGTTGATTGCCTAGGTCCAACTTTAGTGATGATGGTTTGACTTACTTGGGTCCGATTTGAAATAGTCCAACTTCGGAGATGATCCGACTTGGTGTTGGTCTGGATTGAAGTGATCCGACTTGAAGTTGTCCGACTTTAGGTAGTCTAATTTGATTAGTGTTGTTCGCACACGTCGCGACGCGACATGTCCTAGTCATGGCGCGACCGGGAGATTTTCAATCTTAGTGCTTTTTGTTTGTTATTCGATTGTATTGCATGCTAAATGTTTGCTTCATATGTGAAACTAACATGATGTTTATGGTTTTGATATATATATATTTATATATATGAATATATATTTATGAATCAAAGATAGATTTCGGTGTGATTGTATTCTCATGAAACGCGAAGACTCAGTGACATTAGATAACTGAGCAGTGTGATTGAGAACGGAGGTGAGTGGATGTTTACTCACGAATGCTATTGGTTGTAACTGATATGGTTACATGGAATTGATGATGATTGATGCTTTGATAGACTGTTTAGTCTGATGATGATTAATGATTGAATAACTGTTTGTGTGTTATTTGATCGAGTCAAAAGATATGTGCTCATGGTATGATAATGAGTACATAGTATGATAAAGGTTAGCTGTTGTTGAATGGGGCTGGGATTGTTTGATATTCGTTGAACAGTTCTAGATCTTTTGATGTATTTGTTGCAACGGAAGGGGTTTAACTATACCAAGTAGCAAAGGGCTATCAGTAAACCTTAGATTTGGCCGCATTGGTTGTAGGTTTTACGCCAAACCGCCGGTCCTCTGGATTTATGTGATTACATGCTATAGTATTGGCTGTTACTGATTTCTGTTTGTGTGTGTAGCTTCCATTCACTTAGCTTTGTGCTAATTACCCACCTTTAACCCGTTTTGCAGGTTTTGGTAAGTGCAGCTGTTTAGCTGGGGATTGTGTGTGAAGGAGAATTTGACATACGCTCTCATATTGTATTTTGTAAAATGATGAGACATACTTTGTATAAATTTTATAACACAACTGATATTATAGTTTTGTAAACAATATGTATTATATTTGTGGGTGTTAATGTTTATGATTACATTACAATGCTTCCGTAGCGATTTAAAAAATGGCTTGAGATTCTCGGTGTTACAAGTGACACATGATATGCGTACACTTCGTTGTCCGAGTACCAGAGTAGTGTAGGCCAGACGGGCAAGATTATACATCATGAGGGTGTGAGGAGAAGCTGAAAATTGTGGTCGGCTTCATTTGTACTTGCACTGGAACGACAATGCAGTACTCGTACTTGCACCTTCAGAGTAGCGAAAGCGACGATACTCTCGGGATCAATGTTCTCGGGTGGGAGTCGCGCCCTACTTGGAGCATAGGTCGGCCGGGCACGCGAGTAGTGAACCTTGGGTTATCTAGCGTGGGTTTAGACTCTGCATTAAGATCACCTTATTGATATATATGCGGTATGATTCATGATTATGATGCGGTATGATTATGATTATGATTATATGCGGATGTTTATATGAAATGATTTGCGGATGTTTGACCCATTCGGTGCTATGTGATTTGCGGGTTATCGGGTACGGGTCAAATACACGAAAGATTGGCTATGGTATTTAATAATATGTCATATTTCTACTTACCATTATATTTTATGGTGTTTGGGTAATAACTCCTATTGACTCACGAGGTGTAAGCTGACACTTGTTTCTTTGAAATGTGTCTTGTACTCGTGCAGGTGGCTTAGAGATAGTTTTCGGCGAGGGTAGTCTTAGTCTTTACTTTGGATTAGTAGTTGGTGCCAACAAATATTTGGTTTTGTAATCTATTTACTGTTTTAAACTTGTATTGGTTTTTGAACGACTGCAGTCGTAGCACCGTGGTTTGATTGCGAATGATTTCAAATCGTCTGTATGGTGAAAAACAATTAATTCTTTTAATGACTTAAGACTTCTGCTACACGTTATTGCTATTATTTAAAAGTTTTTATAAGTAGTGAAAATTTAAAAATCGCGGTGTTACACACATGTATAAAATCACATATTGATAAAACACATATATCTGGAAACATGCCAAACTCATATGAATAATACATGATTGTATTTCAATTTAATAACACACATGCTACACATATGAAAAAATAGTCTAGAAGACTCACCTTATAATCAGCATGATTTTATAACAGATCACAGATGATTATGATTCGGTGAACAAGTCATTGACTAGTCTCTACATATATAACACAAATAATAATGTTAAACTCATGCTATTGATGAAACTAACAACTTAACAGGGCAAGGGCATACCCATGTTTCTAAAGGCATGCTCGTGAATCATAACTCAGGCCCGGTCGTGACCTTCTCCGATTTGAACATACCGGGCTAGACACGCCCACACCTGTAACACCGGAAAACTCAAGCCATTTTTTTTAAAATACGCTGCGGAAACTTAAAGTAAACAAACCATTTACATACAAACCAATATTAACAAATGTACATCATTGTTCAAACAAAATATCATTGTTGGGTTACAAAAACTAAAGGCTCGTTTCTTTTCAAAACTAATATCAGAGTCAGGTCAACTTCTCCTTTAGCCAATCTCACAACCACGAACCTGCAAAAGCAACAACTGAGGGGAATTAGCACAAAGCTAAGTGAGTAGAAGCTAAACCCAAAAGCAAACATCCACATTCAATATCAAATCATGTAATCACATATCCCGAGAAGACCGGCGATTCGGCGCAGACCCTACAACCAATGCCGGCCGAACCAAAGGTTTACCGATAGCTCTCAGCTGAATTGGCACAGTGAAAATCCCCCTCTGATGCAACATATGCACCAGTAAGGCTAACACTGTTCAACCAATCACTGAGCGAGCCCAGCCCAATTCTACGTATAGCTGACTTCCCAACGCAACTCAAAATCATCTTAAGAGTGCGTATCGGCCAAATAATCATGCAGCAGATATCAATCATCAATAATCACAATCAACAGTTCAATCAATTCAATCCAATCTCAATCACAGTCATGCATCACATCAATAACATTAACCGAAATCTTTACCATCCGCGATTAACGTCCACTCACCTCAAAACCAGCACGGGCTCAGAAATCTAATTTTACTGAGTCTTTTGATTGCATGTAAACACAGCAACAATCAAATCAGTCTCGAATATATAAATATATCTTCTCATATATATTTATATCTCAAATCTATAAAAACAACTCAATAAAATCATATAAATAACATACTAATTCAAACCAAGAAAAACATATCAAAAATAAACAATTAATCTGAATTCACCCCTGCTGCGCCGCGACATAATATGCGTCGCGCCGCGACGATGTCGGATTTCGAATCCGAGAAACAAATGTCGGATTTTCAGCCCACTTTTCTTCCCTTAACATTTCTAACATCATATTTCCTCTAACAAAACATATCTAAAGCATATAGCATGTCTACAAATCGTTATAAACACCTTTTTACTTAATTAAAACTACAAAATCTTCAAAACCCAATTACCAAGTTTTCTTCCAACTTCAGCAATGGTGAATTTGCATAAACTCATGCTTTTCAATATATAAACATACCAACATGTACTATAACATGATATAAACACTTTCTCACCTTCTTTTAGAATTAAAACCCGCAAGATCTTGATTCCACAAATTCAAGTTTACAAGGTTACTTCACTCTTGGTTTTGCTTTCTAAGAACACACACTACACCTTAGCACACTTAAATAAAACTGATCAGATCACTTCCACGTTTACATGTAAGTAATTCTAAGCAGGAGGTGGCATTTTTATTTTCTTTCCATACATACATACATACTAACACACATGCATACATACTTGTAACTTTCTTTTCCTATTAAAATTTCATCAGTGAAATATATTCACATTTATAAATTCATGTTAATCAATTAACTTAATAAAACACATAATCAATTTGAAAACACAATTAATCACATATTTCCAACCTGCTAATCTCCTAGCCCAGGTTAGCGGGTGTTACAAATCTCCCCTCCTTAAGAGGATCCCGTCCTCGGAATCCCTTCTTGCTTAAACAAGTGAGGGTATCTAGCTTTTATTTCCGCCTCAGTCTCCCATGTCAAATTAGAACCTAGACTGTGTTTCCACTTGACCAACACCATCTGTATCTGCTTCTTTCGGAGCTTGGTCACCTTACGATCTAACAGTTCGACAGGTTCCTCAATCAGTCTCTTCTTTGAATCCACTTTCAGTTCGTGTACTGGGAGAATCTGACTCTCGTCTTCAACCTTGCATTTTCTCAAATAACAGACATTGAACGTATCGTGAATACCTGCAAGCTCTGCTGGGAGGTCCAATGTAACTGTCTGGTCATTTACAATATGACGAATCCTGAAAGGACCAATATAAGGGGAGCCAACTTCCCGCGTTTGCCAAATCGAATCACGCCCTTCCACGGATAGACCTTCAAATACACTAACTCCCCCACATCAAACGATACTGGACGACGTCGTGGATCCGCATACATTTTCTGTCTATCTCTGGCTGCTTTCAACTTTTCTCTGGCAATAGCAACCTTGTCAGCAGTCAATTGAACAATCTCGGGTCCTGCAAATTGTTTCTCACCAGCCTCTAACCAACACGTCGGAGTACGGCAGCCATGACCGTATAACATCACATACGGAGGCATTCCAATACTGGAGTGGTAAGAATTATTGTACGCAAACTCTATCAATGGCAGGTGCGAATCCCAAGATCCACCATACTCAATTACACAGGCACATAGCATATATTCGAGTGTCTGTATGGTTCGTTCAGTCTGACCGTCAGTCTGGGGATGATAAGCAGTACTCAATTTAATTCTTGTCCCCAACTCCCTCTATAGACTCCTCCAGAAGTTAGAAACAAACCTGGAGTTTCTGTCAGATACTATTGACAATGGTATACCATGCCTCGCAACGATCTCATCAATATATAATTGTGCCAACTTGCTAAGAGAAGCCGTCTCACAGGTAGCCAGAAAATGGGCACTCTTCGTCAGTTGATCCACGATCACCCAAATCATATCGTGATTCCTCTGAGTTCGCGGAAGTTTAGTCACGAAATCCATCGTTATTGTTGGAATATGCTCGCTGACACGAACGAGTTAATGGCACTACCGATGAGGTATAGGCCTATTGGGTCACACACCAAGTATTGATTCCGGCAACACGATTAAGCAAAAGAAAGGAAAAGGCCAAAATGGGTTTTGGCAGGATGGTACACGGGCCGTGTTCCTGTACACGGGCCATGTCCAGTCCAACGTACACAAGGCGTATTGGCCCAATCCAAGGTCGTGTAGTTTGGGCCTACACGGGCCGTGTAGAGGAACACGGGCCGTGTAGTGCCTGTTAGACACGGGCCGTCTTAGCCCAATTGGGGCCGTGGACTTTGGGCCTACACAGCCGTGTAGACCTACACGGGCCATGTACGTTCGCTCTAACAGCAGAATTAACAGCCTTAAACACTTGGTTTAATGGGGTTAACTTCTCATAATTGTGGTAGACAAAGAGACCACGAGTTATCTACTCTAGGAGAGGCTTTTAGCTCACACTTTGTCCCTTGGTTGACATTAGAACTCTCTCTCTCTTGTTCTTGGTGTTCTTGAGCACAAGAAGCAAACATACACACACTTGATTGTTGTTTTGGTGGTTGTACATCAACTTGCTAGAACTTGGGAATCAAGCAAGCTTGGGGTGGACTTCATTGGAGGAGTTATTTGTTTGATTCTACGCCACTTGTCAAGGAAGGTTATTTTGTGTTTTGCACCATTGAGGTATAACCTTTCTTCTCATCTTGTTTATATATTTTAGTTACAATTCCTTTGTTAGTTTTTGGTCCATGGAAAGTATTTGTTGTTTGGCATCGATTTTTGTTATGTACTTTGCTTCCGTTGCTACTTGATTTTGCCAAACGAATACCTTCAGTGGTATCAGAGCCGTATCTAACATGGCTTTGCACTATTGAGTCTAGAAAAACCATAAAAGTGTTTTTGGATAAGAAAAGTTTTTCTTAAAACTGGTTTTTCCATTAAGACTCTTGTTGTGCTAGAATAGATTTATTCGTAGACGTGTTAATATATTCTTGTTTTTATATTTATATATTTGTTGTAACTTGGCATGAAGTGTACACAAATATATACTTATAAATGTATATATGAATATGTGTCTCAAAATGTTTGATACACTAACGCATATGTACAAGGATTGTCCTTTTAGTGCCTTGTGTTTTGACAATCTTAACTAAAATATAGATATATATTTATATATCATGGTTATGTGTGGCACACCATGTTTCTATTTGATATACTTGGTTTGATTCGGTAACAAGATATGCACCTAGACCTATGTGTTGTGATGATTGATTATTTTTTGGTTTTTGGCGGCCTCAATGCTGTATAGTTGTAACAATATTAATTTATTTACTTATTGGTGCGGCTTGCACGCCGTTTCTTTTAATCTATGTATTTGTATAAATAGTATAGGATTGCGACCTGCGTGTCGTTTATATATATTCTATGTATTTGTATATAGTATAGATTTAAAACCAAAATAGTCAACGGGAGTCATGGTGATGACGTCTTGGCGAGAAGGAATCAACATGCTATTGGAGGTGTTGGATTCAGTGGGAACTCATCCAACGAGACCATATCTTGTCCTTAGATTTTTGGCCTTGTTTTCCCCGTTGTGGCTCACGGGGAAAACGCATAGGAATTATGGGCATGTTACCGAATCGTATGTATAGATATTTGCGTGGTTGTATTTTATTATTCTACGCATGGATTAGGATTCGCATTCTAGATAATTTTGCTATAAAAACTAAATAAAATACAATGTTTGTTAAAATGGTTAACAATTGCGCGCGAATAGAATTGACAAAGGAAATATAAAAATGGTATTATATTAAAAGTGCTTAAAATCGTTTTGACACTTACTTTGTTAATTCACAAAAGGGTTTTATAAACCGGAAACAAAATCCCGTTTTTCAAAATGTAAATCACGCACCATCCATAAGATGACACCAACCGAATCTAACGAAGCAAGGATGATTGTCGAGCTAAGCACGAGTCATTCCTTGTGTAGTTGTGTGGAAGGTGAGTGGGGTAACTCGCATGATTGGTTGTCGAGCTAAGCACGAGCCAAGTAATGGTCGAGAGTGCCACCCGTGTGTCTTGTCGGACGATTTACAATTTTAGTATATAATTCTTGGTTAGTTGTCGAGCTAAGCACGAGCTAAACAAAAATTATATATTAAGATTGGTGTAAGATAGGGATCAAACATGCCAACCGACATAATGGATGTCAACGGATCCCGCAAGTGTCTAAGAGTTGTAATAGAGATTACAATTGGTAAAATGGTTTCCGGCCTAAATAGCTTTGCCACGTGATCCGCGGTAAACCCGTCACGGTGCGAGGTGAAATAAGCTTCTTAGCCCTTGTTACAAATAAATTGTTTTGTTTAAAACTATGGGTACTTATTTTAACAAGGATTTCCAAACTAATTAAAACTACTTTGCTATTTTAGATGGCGTCTTCTAGCAACACCAACACCACCAACCATTTTTCACTTAGAGTTTTCCTTGAGAAGGAGAAACTCAATGGTAACAACTTCTTAGATTGGTTTAGGCAACTTAAACTTGTCCTACGCCAAGAAGGGAAGATGGTTACCATAGAGGAGGCCCTACCCGAGGCTCCTGCTGCCAATGCCACTCGGGCTATCCGAGACGCTTATGAGATGCGTGTCAAGGATACTGAGGACATTACTTGCCTCATCCTAAGTACTATGATCCCCGAGCTCCAAAAGCAAATGGATCATTTGAGTGCTTTTGACTTGATCGCTCAGCTTAAGGAAATGTTCCAGCAGCAAGCGAGACAAGAGAGGTTTGAGTGTCTTAAGACGGTACTTGGTAGCAAGATGTCCGATGGCGGGAATGTGAGTGCACACGTGTTGCGCATGAAAGCAAACGTGGAGCGCATGGAACGGCTCGGATTTACCATAGGGAGGGAGCTAGCAGTGGATTTGATCCTATGGTCCCTGCCCACCGCGTATGATCAATTCGTTATGAGTTATCATATGCATAGTATGGATAAGTCCATCATGGAGCTTCATGGTATGCTTAAGACAACGGAGTCTAGCATAACCAAAAACAAGCCCTCCATTCCAAATCCCGTTCTTGCTATAAGGGAGGGGCGAATCCAGAAGAAGAAGAGGACCGCTTATACCCCTAAGGGTAAGGGAAAGGGGAAGATTGGCGCTGCCAAGTCTGGCCCCGCTTCGGAGGGTAAAGGCAAGGGGAAGATGGTTCCCCAAGCTAAAACTCCGAACGAATCCGAATGCTTCTTCTGCGGGAAGAAGGGCCATTGGCGCCGTAACTGCCCGGGGTACCTAGAAGGTCTTAAGAAGCTCAAGGGGTTGAGCATCGCAGGAACTTCCGACTCAAGTACGTACATGATTGAACTCCATCATACTTCTACATCTGGTAGTTGGGTATTAGATACCGGCTGTGGCACTCACGTTTGTAATATTGTGCAGGTGCTAAGGACAAGTAGAAGGATGGAGAATGGCGAGCTTGACTTGATTATGGGAAACAAGGAGATTGTCCCGGTCAAGGGTCGAGGAGAAGTTGAATTATCTTTTAATTCCGGTTTTTCCATATTATTATTGAACGTATGCTATTCGCCGCTTGTGGCACGAAACATTATTTCTTTTCATGCATTACACGACAATGGTTTTGGTTTTTCTTTTGACAATGAGGTTATTGTTTGTTTTAAAAATGGTATTTGTTATTTTAAAGCTTATCCTTGTCGTGGTATTTATGAAGTAGATGCGTACGTTAGTGATAATCGTTCAATCATGAATATTGGTTCAACGTCTAAAAATGGTTTAGACAAATTGTCTTTGTGGCATGGTCGAATTGACCATATAAACAAGACTCGTATCGCCAAGCTCCAAGCGGATGGAATCTTGGAATCATTTGACCACGAGTCGAATGAAGTATGCGAATCTTGTTTATTAGTCAAGATGACTAAAGCACCCTTTTCCGGCGTGAATTAGAGGGGAAAAGACTTATTGGACATTATACATTCCGATGTGTGTGGTCCGTTTAAGCACATCACAAGAGACAATTCTAGATACTTTGTTACCTTTATAGATGATTATAGTAGGTATGGGTATGTCTACTTGGTTAGACAAAAGTCCGAGACCTTTGAGGTCTTTAAGACTTTCCAAAATGAAGTAGAGAATCAATTGGGAAAAAAGATTAAGATACTTAGATCCGATAGGGGTGGTGAGTATCTTAGTCAAGAGTTTCGTGATCATCTTAAGGGTTGTGGAATTATCTCACAACTTACACCTCCTAGGACGCCACAATTAAATGGTGTCGCCGAGAGGAAGAACCGAACATTGTTAGATATGGTTTGGTCTATGATGAGTCACACCCAAGTGCCTATAAACCTTTGGGGTTATGATCTTGAAACGGAAACAAGAATCCTTAATCTCGTTCCAATGAAGAAGGTCGAGAAAACACCTTTCGAGATGTGGCATGGGAAACCTCCCATTCTTGCCTATCTAAAGGTTTGGGGTTGTCAAGCCTACGTATGACGTGAGGTAGATGACAAGTTGGAGCCCCGATCCGAAAAGTGTTATATCATCGGATATCCAGCTGCGGGTATTGGATATATATTCTATAAACCTTCCGAGAACAAGGTATTTGTTGCTCGGAGGGTGGTCTTTTTAGAAAGAGAATTAGTATCCAATCAGCATGGCGGGATTAAGATTGATCTTGAAGAAGTTCAAGAGTCAACGGATGAAAGACCTGACGTTGCCACTAGCCAACAACCTAGTGAGGTTGAGTCTGAGCATGACAATGCGGAGCCTAACGTACATCCGTTACCTCCCCGTAGATCCGGTAGAACTCGCCATGAGCCAGAGAGATATGGATTTCTCATATCTGAGGGCGATGAGTTATTGGTGGATCTTAATGAGCCCACCAACTATCGGGAAGCGGCAGCGGGCCACGAGCCTGCTAAATGGAAGGAGGCAATGGATAACGAGATGCAATCCATGGAGGATAACCAGGTTTGGGAATTGGTTGAACCAACACCCGGTTGTAAACCAATAGGGTGTAAGTGGGTCTTGAAGAAGAAGACCGACATGGATGGAAAAGTAAACACTTTCAAAGCCCAACTGGTGGCTAAAGGTTTCACCCAGACACATGGTGTCGACTATGATGAAACTTTCTCCCCAGTGGCCATGTTGAAATCTATTAGGATACTTTTGGCAATCGCCGCATTTCATGATTACGAAATATGGCAAATGGATGTCAAAACCGCCTTCCTTAGTGGGAAGCTCTCCGAAGAGGTGTATATGATGCAGCCTGAGGGTTTTGTGCATCCGAAGCATCCTAATAGAGTGTGTAGACTAAAGAAGTCCATTTATGGACTCAAACGAGCATCTCGTAGTTGGAATCTATGCTTTGATGAGAAAATCAAAGAGTTTGGTTTTTCGAAAAGTGTAGACGAGCCATGTGTATACGTTAGGGCTAGTAGGAGCGTTGTTGTTTTCTTAGTCTTGTATGTGGATGATATCCTACTAATTGGTAAAGACATTCCAACCTTGCAAAGTGTCAAAACTTGGCTTGGAAAATGCTTTTCAATGAAAGACTTAGGAGAAGCGGCATACATTCTGGGTATCAAGATCTATAGAGATAGATCTAGAAAACTTCTCGTGTTGAGTCAAAGTACATACATTGACAAAGTCTTGAAGCGGTTCAAGATGGAGGACTCCAAGAAAGGAAATCTTCCAATGTCGCATGGAGTGATATTGAGTAAAACTCAATGTCCTAGTTCTCAAGAGGAACTAAAAGTAATGAAGCGAGTACCATATGCCTCGGCCGTGGGCTCGATCATGTACGCCATGTTATGTACCCCACCTGATGTGTCATGTGCTTTGAGCTTGACTAGTAGATATCAGGGAAACCCGGGGCAAGCCCATTGGGTTGCGGTAAAGAACATTCTTAAGTATCTTAAGAGGACTAAAGAGATGTTCTTGATCTTTGGTGGTGAGGAAGAGCTCAAAGTAAAGGGTTACTCTGATGCTAGCTTCGTAACTGATAGGGATGACTGACGATCACAATCGGGGTTTGTGTTCCTATTGAATGGTGGGGCTATTACTTGGAGAAGTTCAAAGCAAGACACAGTGGCTGATTCTACTACAGAGTCAGAATACATTGCGGCAAGTGAAGCTGCTAAAGAAGCTGTGTGGATAAGGAAGTTCATCCGAGACCTTGGAGTGGTTCCTAGCATATCCGACCCTATTGAGATCTTTTGTGACAATGAGGGTGCGATAGCCTTGGCGAAGGAACCGAGAGCTCACAAGAGAACGAGGCATATACCTCGTAAGTACCACTTGATTAGAGAGATGGTTGAAAGTGGTGAAGTCGCTATTAGTAGAGTAACCTCGGAAAGCAATTTGGCCGATCCGTTTACTAAACCATTGTTACAAGCTTCTCATGATTCTCACACTACGGCGATAGGTGTTAGGTTTGCTCATGACTTGGTTTAGATTTAGTTATAATTTATGTTTGGACCATTATGTATTTGGGAACATTAAGCAATAATATTACTAATGTTTGTTTCAATTTATATAGTAGAGATCTATATATACGCGTGTTGCGGTTACTCACATTTAGTCTTTATTGTGTTCTATCTTTGCATGTTTAACTTATTCCCTGGATTGTTTTACAATCTTTAAGTCTCCACAATCGGTCATACTTTGTGGGAAGAAAGTATGAATTAAGATTGAGGTAAAGAATTGGTTTTGATAAAACGTGATTCTTGCCTATACTTGAAAGGGGTTTCAAGTGATTGGAGGACCCGCACCCGAGTTTACTTCATGGTTTTAGTCACAAGTAACTCGGGATGGTAATGATATTTCATCCTTAAACTAGAGATACATGTGATCCCAAAGCATAGGTATGCTTTGCTTTGATTGTTTTCTAACGCGGTCCGTAACTGGTCATTATAAGGGAGATGATTGTGTAGAGTATTGTCTATGTGGCGGGACTATGTAGTCGAAAGGTATTTGTTCCTCTATGTATAGAGAGAATATCCATGGGCCCCTCGATGATTGAGTGCTGACGTTCATATGCATGGCCGTGCTCAGGTTACATTGATGATGGATCAATGTTAACTTGGTTTGTTGGTCACCACTAATCTAGAATCGAGAAACATAATCGTGAACGATCTGTAGGTTGACTATATTCCATGCCTTGTGTTCATATTGGATATCGCGAACAAAGGGATGTACATGTTCATTTATCTTTAGGACAATCATTTCATGATTGCGGATCTTGTCAAGAGTGGCATACCCTATACTGACTTGGGAGCATAGATGTCTTGCTAGAGGCCGCTCTATGTTTGTGTTATTTTTCGTAGTCGTGTCACGTGCAAGTGGGAGTCTGTTGGAATATGCCCGCTGACACGAACGAGTTAATGGCACTACCGATGAGGTATAGGCCTATTGGGTCACACACCAAGTATTGATTCCGGCAACACGATCAAGCAAAAGAGAGGAAAAGGCCAAAATGGGTTTTGGCAGGATGGTACACGGGCCTTGTTCCTGAACACGGGCCGTGTCCAGTCCAACGTACATGAGGCGTATTAGCCCAATCCAAGGTCGTGTAGTTTGGGCCTACACGGGCCGTGTAGTGCCTGTTAGACACGGGCCGTCTTAGCCCAATTGGGGCCGTGGACTTTGGGCCTACACGGCCGTGTAGACCTACACGGGCCGTGTACGTTCGCTATAACAGCAGAATTAACAGCCTTAAACACTTGGTTTAATGGGGTTAACTTCTCATAATTGTGGTAGACAAAGAGACCACGAGTTATCTGCTCTAGGAGAGGCTTTTGGCTCACACTTTGTTCCTTGGTTGACATTAGAACTCTCTCTCTCTCTCTTGTTCTTTGTGTTCTTGGTGTTCTTGAGCACAAAAAGCAAACATACACACACTTGATTGTTGTTTTGGTGGTTGTAAATCAACTTGCTAGCACTTGGGAATCAAGCAAGCTTGGGGTGGACTTCATTGGAGGAGTTATTTGTTTGATTCTAAGCCACTTGTCAAGGAAGGTTATTTTGTGTTTTGCACCATGGAGGTATAACCTTTCTTCTCATCTTGTTTATATATTTTAGTTGCAATTCCTTTGTTAGTTTTTGGTCCATGGAAAGTATTCGTTGTTTGGCATCGATTTTGTTATATACTTTGCTTCCGTTGCTACTTGATTTTGCCAAACGAATACCTTCAGTTATATGTTCCCACTTCCACTCAGGAATCTCCAATTGTTTCAAGGATCCGTAAGGCTTTTGATGCTCTGCTTTCACTTGCGCACAGATATGGCATGCCTCTAGAAAATGAGCCACATCTGCCTTCATCGTAGGCCACCAGTAAAGCACTTTCAAATCGTTGTACATTTTAGTGCTTCCTGGCTGAACAGATAGTCTCGACTTGTGTGCTTCAGTTAAGATTAACTTTCTCAATTCTCCAAGCATAGGCACCCACACACGAGTTTAGTACAATTTCAATCCACGAGAATCATCAATAAGCTCGTCCTTACGTTTCTTCATCAGTTCGTTCTTCAAATTTTCTTCCTTGAGGGCTTCCAACCGAGCAGACTTCAGTCTATCCACTAAATCAGATACAATCTCTATACGCATGAATTTAATGGAACTTCCCGCTCCCTTGCGGCTTAAGGCGTCTGCTACCACATTCGCATTCCCGGGGTGGTATCTAATCTCGCAATCATAGTCTTTTAACAGCTCCACCCATCGTCTCTGTCTCATGTTCAGTTCTTCCTGTGTAAACACATATTGAAGACTCTTATGATCAGTACAAATCACGCACTTGGTGCCATACAAATAGTGCCTCCACAGTTTTAGGACAAATACGACAGCTGCCAGTTCTAGATCATGAGTTGGGTAATTCTTTTCATGTGGTTTCAACAGTCTTAAAGCATACGCAATTACCTCATCCCTCTGCATAAGCACACATCCCAATCCAGCAAATGACGCATCACAATAAACAGTAAAATCATCTGATCCACTTGGCAATGCAAGAATGGGAGCCTGACATAACAACTGTTTCAAAGTCTGGAAAGCCTTTTCTTGTTCACTACCCCAAACAAATTTCACGTCTTTCTGAGTTAACTTAGTCAATGGACCCGCAATTTTCGAGAAATCTTTAATAAACCTGCAGTAGTATCCAGCCAAACCCAGAAAACTCTTTATCTCAGACGGTGTCTTTGGAGCATTCCAGTTCATCACAGCTTCCACTTTAGAAGGATCCACTTTCACTCCTTCATTACAGATAACATGCCCCAAGAACTCAACCTCTCTCAACCAGAATTCGTATTTTGAGAACTTAGCAAATAAATGTTCTTTCTTCAAAGTTTCCAAAACCTACCTCAAATGCTGATCGTGCTCCTGTTCAGTCTTTGAATAAATTAGAATATCATCAATGAAGACTATCGCAAAATCATCCAAGAATGGTCGACAAACCCTGTTCATCAAATCCATAAAAATCGCAGGTGCATTGGTTAAGCCGAACGGCATAACCAAGAACTCATAATGCCCATAACGCGTACGAAAGGTCGTTTTCGACACATCTTACTTAGAAACACGCACTTGATGATATCCCGACCTCAAATCAATTTTGAAAAAGAACGAAGCGCCTTGCAGTTATCAAATAAATCATCGATTCTCGGCAACGGATACTTGTTCTTTATTGTTCTCTTATTCAATTCATGGTAGTCGATACACATACGCAGCGTACCGTCTTTCTTCTTTACAAACAATACCGGCGCTCCCCAGGGGGACGAACTCGGACGAATAAACCCCTTATCTAGCAGATCCTGAATCTGCGTCATCATCTCCCGAATATCTGAAGGTGCTAACCTGCACGGAGTCTTCGCTACTGGTCTAGAACCAGGTATTAAGTCTATTTTGAATTCCACTTCACAAACCGGAGGCAATCCTGGCAACTCTTCTGGAAACACTTCCGGGTATTCAGTTACCACCCGGATATCAATCATTGCTTGCTTTTCTTTCTTTCCATCGATTACATACACCAAATAAGATTCACACCCCTTACCTAATGCCTTCTTTGCTTTCAAACACGAAATCATCGGGATCACAGACCCAGCCTTCTCTCCTCTTGCTATTACCCGTGAACCATCAGCTAGCGGAAACGAAATCAACTTCTTGTGACACTTTATACTGGCTTGATTCAGACTCAGCCAATCCATCCCAAGCACCACATCAAACCCGGAAAATGGCATAACAAGAAAATAAACAGGAAAACACACGCCATCTATATCAATTTTAGCCCCAGCCACAGCAGTCGTGACCGGAACCATCATACCATCAGCTACTTCTATCTCTAAAGCAGTAGCAAGTTCAATCACAGGCACATTTAATCTATCACAGAATTCCACAGAAACAAAGGAGCGATTTGCTCCTGAATCAAACAATACTGTCGCAGGAGTAGAGTTTATTAGAAACATACCCGTGATCACGTCGTCAGTGGTGGTGACATCATCCACCGTCATTTTGAACTCCCGACCCTCAGCAGTGGGTGGGTTCTTTCGCTTCTAACCACCCGAAGACGATCCTCCATCTCCTCCTCCCCCTGACCCCGACCCTGTCTTTTTGCCCATCGGGAAATCACCAACTCGGTGCCCCTCCCTCTGACAATTCCAACATACACTTCTCGGAAACCTACAATTCTTTAAATCATGGCCAAACTGGCCACAGTTTACACATCTCCTTGTCTAGGGCGTACACTGCCCGTTGTGATAAGATTTGCACCTACTACACCAAGGTGCCCGTTCAGTAGACCCACCCGAAGTAGGCCTTCTATTCTGCTCCCCCTGCCTGCCCCCGCTGCTCTGCCCTCCCTGTCTCTATTGAGCGTTATAATGTTGAAACCTCAATTTTTGTTGGGAAATTTTCTCCCCGCTCAACTTATTTCTCGCAACAATGTCCCCTTCAGCCAATTTGGCCAAAGTGAAAGCCTGGGACAGTGTGGTAGCCCACCTGGTGGCGCCTCGGCAATCCGGGTGCAGTGCCCCCACAAAATGGGCAATCTTCGATTCCTCATCCGGTACCCAGTGTTTGGCAAACTTCATTTTCTCATTAAATTGTTTAATCAATTGATCCACAGTCATGTTCCTGGTCATCTACAGATCCATGAATTCCTTTTTGATCTTGGCCATCTCAAAAGTTCCACAATATTGTTCGCACAATTTTTCCTGGAATTGACTCTAGGTGATACTCTCCTGTTGTTGTTCAATAAAATGGCCGGTAATGGAATCCCACCAGACCAATGCGTCTCCTCTCAATATTCGCGATACATACTTGACTTTCAATTCGTTCTCGCAATTACAGGCATCAAGTGCCTTTGCCATCTCCCTCAACCAGTTCAATGTTGCATTGGGATCAGAACTCCCATGATACTCAGATGGTTTACAATCAAGAAATTGCCTGTGTAGGAATCGCAGTCGGCACTAGGGTTGGTTCAGGTTGCTGTTGTTGTTGTTGCTGTTCCATTCTCTGAACTTTATCTCTGAGTTCCACCAACTCATTTTCCAATTGGTAAACATAATCACTATTATCTTCTTCCCGGGCTTGACCCGACGTTCCCGCAGTAGCTGTGTTTCCCAAATACTCAGTTACAGGAGCTTAAGTTGTAGCTTGGGTCGTAGGAGGAAGGATAGGAGTATCTCTGTCAGCCATTATCTGTTACAATCACATCACCTCATAACTCATTAGCGTAATCTGTTAGTATCCAAAATACTAACTACTACAAACAACACTAATCACTCTAATTCCCCCGAAGGAAAGCTTGACCCGTCACGGGCCAAGATTTGGGAATGCAACACTCTAGCCGTGCATGCATCGCCAAACCTAGGCTTTGATACCAAACTGTAACACCAGAAAACTCAAGCCATTTTTTTAAAATACGCTGCGGAAGCTTAAAATAAACAAATCATTTACATACAAACCAATATTAACAAATGTACATCATTGTTCAAACAAAATATCATTGTTGTGTTACAAAAACTAAAGGCTCGTTTCTTTTCAAAACTTATATCAGAGTCAGGTCAACTTCTCCTTCAGCCAACCTCACAACCACGAACCTGCAAAAGCAACAACTGAGGGGAATTAGCACAAAGCTAAGTGAGTAGTGGCTAAACCCAAAAGCAAACATCCACAGTCAATATCAAAGCATGTAATCACATATCCCGAGAAGAACGGCGGTTCGGCGCAGAATCTACAACCAATGTCGGCCAAAGCAAAGGTTTACCGATAGCTCTCTACTAAATTGGCACAGTGAAAATCCCCCACTGATACAACATATGCACCAGTAAGGCTAACACTGTTCAACCAATCAGTGAACTAGCCCAGCCCAATTCTACGTATAGCTGACTTCCCAACGCAACTCAAAATCATCCTAAGAGTGCTTATCGGCCAAATAATCATGCAGTAGATATCAATCATCAATAATCACAATCAACAGTTCAATCAATCCAATCCAATATCAATCACAGTCATAAATCACACCAATAACATTAACCGAAATCTTTACCATCTGCGATTAACGTCCACTCACCTCAAAACCAGCACGGGCTTAGAAATCTAATTTTACTTAGTCTTTTGATTGCCTGAAAACACAGCAACAATCAAATCAGTCTCGAATATATAAATATATCTTCTCATATATATTTATATCTCAAATCTATAAAAACAACTCAATAAAATCATATAAATAACATACTAATTCAATCAAAGAAAAACATATCAAAAATAAACAATTAATCTGAATTCACCCCTGTCGCGCCGCGACGATGTCGGATTTCGAATCCGAGAAACAAGTGTCGGATTTCGGTGGCGGATTTGCACACTTTCGGATTTCAGGGTCGGATTTGCAAAGTCTCGGATTTCTAGGGTCGGTTTTGCCAAAAACTCGGATTCTCACAATCCGAAACTCAAAGTCCCGGATTTGTTGAATGTCGCGCCGCGACATTATAGCGTAGCGCCACTACGCGCTTAAATTCAGATTGTCTTCTTCATTTTTGTCGGATTTTCAGCCTACTTTTCTTCCCTTAACATTTCTAACATCATATTTCCTCTAACAAAACATATCTAAAGCATATAACATGTCTACAAATCGTTATAAACACCTTTTTACTTAATTAAAACTACAAAATCCTTCAAAACCCAATTACCAAGTTTTCTTCCAACTTCAACAATGGTGAATTTGCATAAACTCATGCTTTTCAATATATAAACATACCAACATGTACTATAACATGCTATAAACACTTTCTCACCTTCTTTTGGAATTAAAACCCACAAGATCTTGATTCCACAAATTCAAGTTTACAAGGTTACTTCACTCTTGGTTTTGCTTTCTAAGAACACACACTACACCTTAGCACACTTAGATAAAACTGATCAGATCACTTCCACGTTTACATGTAATTAATTCTAAGCAGGATGCGGCATTTTTATTTTCTTTCCATACATACATACATACTAACACACATGCATACATACTTGTAACTTCCTTTTCCTATTAAAATTTCATTAGTGACATATATTCACATTTATAAATTCATGTTAATCAATTAACTTAATAAAACACATAATCAATTTGAAAACACAATTAATCACATATTGTCAACCTGCTAATATCCTAGCCCAGGTTAGCGGGTGTTACAACACCTCACATAGGTACACCCGTGCCCCGGCACACCCGGACCTCAAGAAAAAAGGTGGTCAGTGTCATGGTCATTGGGCACGACCGTATCCTCCATAGGCACGCCCGTGCCTCTTTGGTTTTAGCAACAGTTCACTGACTGTTTTGTTGTTTTCGGCCAAAAATCCATAAAAACTCATTTTTAACAATTCTAACAGTACGGGGTTGTTTTCCTACACCCCAAACAACTAAAAGCAACATCCAACTCATAATTAACATGTTTTGATCTTTGAATCCACCACTTGACCCATTTGAAGCTTGAAAACATAAAACAAATCATATGTAACGCCCCAAATTTTCAAAATATAAAATAAAGCTATAAACAAAAGCTATTTGGCTAAAACAGAATTTTAATAAGCTGATGGAAACAAATCAAGTATTTTTGAATCCTTTAGTTCATACAAAAGGTAATACAACCACAACTTATGTCAACAACAGTTTCCAACAAGCTTGTTATCAGCGGAAGCAAATAAAACATTTCGTTTAAACCCTCGGGTTTGTATAAAAAGAGATATGCGCCCATTTAAATCAAAATACTTTCCGTTACACAAGTAGGAGCGCTATTTTTTCAAATCACGTTTTAAACAGCCAACAGTCAAACTGGGGCCTCGCCTTGGTGCTAGCACAACCTGCAAAACAACATGCAGTATCTGCTAAGCTACAAGAGCTTAGTGAGAAAACTAAACTGTAAATCATATAAGCATGCGTATACACATATACGAATGCTACAACAGTTCTTATGGATACAGTACTTCACCATCTTAGCATCTGCCAAGAAGGCTAAAACGCTGTCCGTAGCTATTACTACACAAAGCATCATGCTACAGCTCTCTCTCTCTCTCTCTCTCTCTCTGTGATCCTCTGATCAATAATATAACACATTGCAATGCAACAAATATCACAGATATGAATCAGAGTTTAGGAAACTCATCTCAGCAATTTATACCACATAGAGTTATGCCAGATATACTCGGAACACGTCAAATAATAATTCCTACAGATATATAATCATGATATTAATCACATACTCAAACTCAGCATATAACAAACTGAATAGGGGCAGGGCACGCCCGTACCCCCCCCCCCAAGGGTACTCCCGTTCCCCTAGGCCCAAGGCCCAGAAACAGGCCCCAACAAACATGCGCATACCAGGCTAGGCACACCCTGTACTGGACCAAGGCACACCCGCACCCTACCCAGGTTCACCCGTGCCTAAGTACACTCGGACCTCAAGAACAAAGGCGGTCACGGCCACGAGGCACGGCCGTACCCTTCAAATGCACGCCCGTGCCTTACAGGTTTTAGCAACAGTTCGCCGACTATCTTACTGTAACTCCGGCTAACTCACCAAATATCACTATCTAAATTCATAAAAACACTACTGGGGTGTTTTCCTACACCCCTAACAACTTCTAAACCAAAAACAACAACCATAACATCACTAAATCCTTGATTCACCATGAATCAACTTAAAACCCATTAAAAACTTCAAGAACTTGACTAACAATCTTACCTCAAGCTTGTATGAAAGATAGACTCAGTTGTATGCACTTGTTTCTACTGTTCTTGCTCCAAATCTTGAGAGAAAAATAGGCTGCTCATAAGCTACGAGAGTTTACAAGTTTAAAATGAGAACTTTGACTAAATCTAGTCAAAGTTGGCTATGTATAACACATCTTTGGACTAATTACACAAATCATCCCTCAACCTTTTATATTTTGTTTTGACAACTTTAACCCCTCAAGTTTCTAAGCACCTCCTAATCTCAATTAGTTAATCTACTAAAACATATCTCGGGTTTAATTTTTTAACTCACTAAATTTCGAACTTCGGGTGTTACAACTCTCTCCCACTTGAAATAGATTTCGTCCTCGAAATCAACTGCTGGAGTGCTTTGAATAACTACATGTTATCACTTTCTCAGGTTTCTCTCTCAAAACCAGCTTTTTATTTCTACTGGACTTAATCAGTCCAATCCATTATTGCCAATACTCACATTTCCAATAGTATAACACATATGCAGACTCGTCTGCTCATCAGTCTCTAAGATATAACTCGTGACAAATACTCTGGTAACTCTCAGTCTACACGTAACCTCTTCCATACAAGCAATAACTCTAAATGGTCCAATCAACATCGGACCTAATTTTTACCTCATTTTGAATCTATTATTGTCCTTTAGTGACATATTAATATAACATAGTTTTCCAACTTGTCACTCATCGACGATATACGATTATTTGTATAGCTTTTTTTTATCAATTTGGGCTATTAGCAACATGTTTCCCATTTAGTAAATTGTTCTTCTATTCAATGTATCACCTCATTGTTACTCCTTTATTTTTGATCCCGAGGTTTAACCTCACTTACCTCATAATATACCGTACGGCAACAATCCGATACTAAAATAATAATTTGTATAGTATATAAAAATTTTGCTATCACTAAATAAAAACTCTAGTTTCTTTCAAATTTACAACATATGTACACCACTTTCTTTCAATCGATTGAATTGTTCTCTCACTTTACTCATGTAATAAAATATGTTTCTCATCTTTTCATAAAAAAATCCTTTTCAAAATTTGGATTAAATCAGTTTTCTGACATAACGAAAACAAAACAGGGACACATAACTAAAAATAATTTCTTTATATAAACCTCAACTAACGTTAGAGAAATAAAATTTTCTTAATGGAACTGAAATGTACATTTTTAAATAGTCTGCTTACAACCATTCGTATCATTTTATAATCCAACCAGGTTAGAATTTCTCGTATGTTTTGATATACATCCTTCATTTTTAAACTTTGCAACTCATTTGCCACATACTTGGCTAACTCTGGTTTCATCTCTAGCCATCAATATTTCACCTTTAACTCTTTATACCTTTTAATCGTTTCAGATAAATCAAAAATTTAATTCTGTGTTTTCTGCTCAAAAAACTTTATCTAGCTTTTCACCACTAGGTGCTTGTATTCAATTATAATAATTTAATAATACATAATCATTCCCGTTAGGGTTAATTTCATGTTTCTCGATCCGCTTTTGCCGTGATTTTCATCTTTACTGTTTCAATTATGTATTTCATATTATAATAGTTAAGGATATAATTTAGATCTTCCTCAAGGATTCATTCCTTTAATTTAACTCTGCTGAGTAGAAATTATATTTTCAAGAATAATTATTCTTTAACTATTCCCACCCTTTCTCGAGCAACAAATTTACTCTCATAATGATAATCAATAAATATTGTTCATGTTCATTTATCTATGAGGTCAACACATGACATTTTATTCAACTTTATTTATATCTATATTCCACCTTATACCTAGACCAAAGGCCTATAGGTTTTAAGACTTCCACATTACTTCCATCCTGTTCTCTTTTGGTATTATTGTTGAATTATTTCTGATAATCAACACATACATGACTCATCGTTATACTTTACTTCAATTAGTATGATTAATTTATCAACATTTTATCCATTACTTACTCAAATTTTCTCTGTAATAATATAAGTCACTGTCACATCTTTTATTTAATCAGAGACAGTAATCTCTTTCATTTACTCCTTACTCATTTTACCAATCATTCAACATTACATATTGTGGTTTTAAATTTATCTTCCAATTCAATGTTATGCAATTTCTTTGTTTGATTCTGTAACTTTTATCAATACTCATTTTTACCACGATCACGGTGGTCAATATGAATTATTTTAATATAATTAATCATTACAAGTCTTTTCACACTACTCTCTCACTTGTGGTCAACTCATAATATAGATATAAATTACTCATCACCCGTACTTCAACCAATAACATAAAATCTTCCTTGATTCTGCCTCCTTCAACTTTTTATTATATCTAAGAAAAATACATACCAGTTTTGCATAATTTACATATATTTTAAAAAGGAACCTAACACTGTACCTACTTATTTATTCAACGTTTTTAATTCACAGACATTACACTAGTTAGGACATTCAAAAGATCCGTGCCCATACTGAGTACAGTCATAGCAAAACTTTCCTAAGGATAAACAATCCTTATAATTATATCCTACTTCTCTACACGTATAATAACCTTTAGTCTTATGTTTACACTGACCAATATGGTTCTTACCACAAATTTCGCATCCTGATCTTCTACGGGATCCTTCAGCCTTAACCTCTACTTTATCCTCTTTTATTTCATTAATCATTTCTTCCTTCAATATATGGAATTCTTCTCGAACTACACTTCTTATCTCATTCTTCATTTCCGTCATAATAGATGACATTACTGTCTTAACACATTTTCCAAACTCGTCCGCGATGACACTTTTGAGGTGTCTAGTAGGTATGGATCCACGCCTTTCCCCATAAACGGAAATATAATCCTCCACTTCTCATATAGTAATCATGTCAGGGTTTTCTTCATTCCTTACTTCATTCTCTGTCCTAAAATTCGCATTAAGATCCATTGCACTAAAACAAAACAATTCTTGGTTAATCATCATATCAATCACACCTCTCATCGTTATTTTTGTCTTTGTTTCACAAACGCTCTACTCTTTTCATTTTCTAGTTAACTTGTTTATCATAGTTCTCATAATAATTTCATATACATGTCATTTGTACACTTGGATTTATTATCCCTCTTACCAACCCATCATATATTACATTATCTTTTGAAACATAAAGTTTCCGTATTTATTATACCTTTACAAATTTGACTATTCGTTTTTGTCTTTAAAATCTCACACTTCATTACTTGCATTTGCCCAATCCATTGAGACTGGTATATAATGTTATACGTGCCAACACTCTCACGTTTTTATGTTCTTTTCAATTTCATACACCTTCCTCTTATACATAATATTCTCGATATTATATTACTCATCTTGTAACCTATTTCATCTTTATTTTAAAACCATCCTTCCTCTCGTTTATACTTATAGGATTAGGTCACTTACTCTTTTAAAAGAGTTTATTAAATCATAATCATTTTATTCTCATTTGTATTTTAGAGCATAACCTCTTTCTCAATTAAACATACTTTATGTTTTCTTGTTAAATACCATCTTGCTGGTATTAATTTAGTTTTGACTATCGCAGTCATTATATATTTAATTGTTCTTCATCAGCATCACCTTTTCTTATAATTAATCAATTACTACAATTAAGTAGTATAATATTTATTACCAATTCACATTTTGTTCATTCGTTTGTACACTTTTCTCATAACCATGGTTTCTTGTTCTCTTTATATAATACTTTCTTACAGTAATATATTTTATAACACCACATAGTTTATAGTATCTCTTACTATTTTCTTCATACTCAAATCTAGGCTTAGTCAAGCCCGTTATCATTTTTCCCTCTTATTAAGGTATATCATACCATATTCATCATTTATATTATCAACTTTTATTAGCATGTCTTTCTGACATTATCTCATTATCTGATTCAATATTCGCCTTATTTTGATAAGTTATACTTTTATTAGAACTTCTTACCGGTCACACTGGTTCTATTCTCTCTGACCTACTATTAGGACCATCTCTTAGAAAATTACTTACTCAAGAATCTCTTATATTCATCATACCATAATTTATATCAAACATGAATCTTACAACAAAGAACTACTCAGGTTTCCTTCTAACTCATTTTAGTTTCTCTTTGTATTCACTACCCTGGAAGTATAGATAAAGCATTAAAACATAAGGTAGCTATACCACATTATCCTCTATATCAAACAGTTCATACTCAATTAACATATCCGTACACCTATCCTCATATCCGAAGTAGTCATGCTCATACTAAGGCACTCCTATGTTACAGGTGTACTATCTCCTACAAGTACCCCTCACCCGATTCACAAGATTCCCCATGATTTTATCAAGTTCAAACATATATCGCGTGTCAATAATAATACGGGCCCTTATATTACTCCGAACACACTATATACATTCGATCTTAACTTTACCACAAGAAGTCCCGATTCACAAGCTTAGGCCATGTATCACATTGTTAATTACAATACAACATATTATGTATAACCAACACCTCCTTTATCAGTCTAGTATCATGCATTGCCTATAAGCATTCAACACTGGCCACATAAATCATGAGATAATATTTCTATCGAATCTTATGTGTCAACTAGATGCATAGCATTTAATCACATACCAAATCATAGTACTTAAAAGTATATCAATCATCAATATCTCAGATATTACAATACCAATCATATCAATATGCATAATTAACACAATATCTGCAGAATACATCATATACTTGCCAAGCTGCAAGCCTCCAGTTTGACTAAATCCGCAGAACCATGGTTTAAGTCCAGACTATGCATAACACACCTCCAGATCCCTCAAACCGTGGCTCTGATACCAAGTTGTAACGCCCCAAATTTTCAAAATTTAAAATAAAGCTTTAAACAAAAGCTATTTGGCTAAAATGGAATTTTAATAAGCTGATGGAAACAAATCAAGTATTTTTAAACCCTCTGGTTCATACAAAAGCTAATATAACCACAACTTATGTCAAAAACAGTTTCCAACAAGCTTGCTATCAGTGGAAGCAAATAAAACATTTCGTTTAAACCCTCGGGTTTGTATAAAAAGAGATATGCACGCATTTGAATCAAAATACTTTCCGTTACACAAATAGGAGCGTTATTGTTTCAAATCAAGTTTTAAACAGCCAACAGTCAAACCGGGGCCTCACCTTGGTGCTAACACAACCTGCAAAACAACAAGCAGTATCTGCTAAGCTACAAGAGCCTAGTGAAAAAACTAAACTATAAATCATATAAGCATGTGCATACACATCTACGAATGCTACAACAGTTCTTATGGATAAAGTACTTTACCATCTTAGCATCCGCCTATAAGGCTAAAACGTTGTCCGTAGCTATTATTGCACAAAGCAACATGCTACAGCTCTCTCTCTCTCTGTGATCCTCTGATCAATAATATAACACATTCCAATGCAACACACATATCACAGATATGAATCAGAGTTTAGAAAACTCACCTCAGGAATTTATACCACACAGAGTTATGTCAGATATACTCAGAACACGTCAAACAGTAATTCCTACAAATATATAATCATGATATTAATCACATACTCAAACTCAGCATATAACAAACTGAACAGGGGCAGGGCACACCCGTACCCCCCGAGGGTACGCCCATTCCCCTAGGCCCAAGGCCCAGAAACAGGCCCCAAGAAACATGGGCGTACCGGGCTAGGCACACCCTGTACCGGACCAAGACATGCCCGTACCCTGCCAAGGTACGCTCGTGCCTAAGTACGCCCGGACCTCAAGAACGGAGACGTTCACAGCCACGAGGCACGGCCGTACCCCTCAAAGGCACGCCCGTGCCTTACAGGTTTCAGCAACAGTTCGCCGACTGTCTTGCTGTAACTCCGGCTAACTCACTAAATATCACTATGTAAATTCATAAAAACGCTACTGGGGTGTTTTCCTACACTCCTAACAACTTCTAAACCAAAAACAACGACCATAATATCACTAAATCCTTGATTCACCATGAATCAACTTAAAACCCATTAAAAACTTCAAGAACTTGACCAACAATCTTACCTCAAGCTTGTATGAAAGATAGACTCAGTTGTATGCACTTGTTTATACTGTTCTTGCTCCAAATCTTGAGAGAAAAATGGGCTGCTCATAAGCTACGAGAGTTTACAAGTTTAAAATGAGAACTTTAACTAAATCTAGTCAAAGTTGGCTATGTATAACACATCTTTGGACTAATTACACAAATGGTCCCTCAACCTTTTATCTTTTGTTTTGACAACTTTAACCCCTCAAGTTTCTAAACACCTTCTAATCTCAATTAGTTAATCCAATAAATGGTGATTCTATGCACAATATGATTGGGAAATTTTAAAATGTACAAGAATATTTTTAATGAATATTAATGGTGATTCTATGCACAATATGATTGGGAATTATTTAAGCAATGGGACTTGTGTCTTATATATGTGTATATTGTGGATGGAAATTTATTAAGTAGTTGGGCTTATGTATATTAATACAAGGGAAGTTTAATGGTTGTATTTGGACTTGGAGGTTTAAGTTGGGCTTAGGCCCACAAGAGGTTGAAAAATGAGTATAAATAGGGGTTTAGGGCACAGCCTCCCACATAAATCCTCCTATTGTATGAAAATAATTTTTTTTGTGTCTAATAATTAGTTATTATTGTATACAATAAACTTTGCTATAATTTTTATAGTATACACCAACTTACACACAACGAGAGGATTATAAATTTTGATTATATTATTTTTAAAAAAATAAAGTTTATTGTATACAATGGTAGTTAAGACAAAATTCATTGTGTTTTCATGTAATTTGCCCTATTTGAAATGAATAAAAAGCTAAAGTAAATTAGGAGAGAAAGTGAAATGGTTAAATATTAAATATAAGATTAATTAGATAGAATGAAAGGTCAAGACTTTATTTTGATTGAATTTTAAAAACACTTAAAGTTAATAAGAAAAGAGAATATTAAATGTTTTATATAATAGTATAGATATAGATAAATTGCATGAAAATACATGGTGTGAATTAGAAATTTAAAACTAATTTAATTTAAGAGATTAAGAAAATAGAGTAAAATAGTGGATAGTTATTTTATTTCATTTGATTATATGAGCTATTTTAAAAATGTTTATAAATTTTGATTATAGGCTATTTAGGTTTATGAGTTCTCCTTGTACATATTTTTCAATAATTAAGTTATATTATTTATTATATGATCGAATATTTAAAATGAAAGACTTTGGTTATGAAATTATTTTTTAATAATTAAGTTAATTTGTATTGAGTTGATTTTTTTATATTGATGGTTTAGTTACTAAAATGGAATATACGAATCATTTTAACTCTATTCATAGTTACATTATTTGGTAGCTTTCATTTAGTTTATACGAGGTGTAATACATTAATTTTAAAATACTTAAAATTTAAAAATTTAAACAAAAGACATAAATGTTTTATAATATAGTATAGATGAGTTCGTTTTCATGTATGTTAACAAGTGAAGAAAACGGGAGTTAGTCAAACCCGTCTTCAAGTTCGGGTGAGTCAAAATGAGTTGGGAATACAAAGTCATATAATACATTATGATAAATTGCATGAAAATACAATTAACTTTGTTTTTGTTATTATTGTATACAACCAACTTTATTTTAAAAAAAAATAATACAATCAACTTTTATAATTCTCATATTGTATGCAAATTGTTGTGTACTATGGAAATTATGGAAAAGTATATTGTATACAAGTGTAGCTAAATATTGGACACCCAAAAAAGTTGTTTGCATACAATGAGAGGATTATATATGAAAGTTGGTTGTATTTTTTTAATAATTTAAATTTAGTTGCATACAATAATAATTAAGACAAAGTTAATTATATTTTCATGCATTTTGCCCAATACGTTAAGGCATACAAGATTTCTATAGTAGCTAGTAAAAAAGGATTATAACCTAGTTTTTTTATTTAGAGGCTAAACACACGGTTTCTAACTTAATCCTAAATTTACATCATTTTTAACAAGAGTTAAACCTACAATGTTGTGGAACACATAAACACCCGACATAGAAAATTTAGTCATCATCTGAAGCATTCAATTCATTTTAGTTTATTGTTATACTAAATGTCTTAGCGTACTATAGACTTAAAAATACGATTATAGACGTGTTCTACACTTAAAAAAACATGAATTTATTGGTATATTGTTATCTAAATGGCTTATTTACGTATTATCTAAATGTGATGTTTTTACAAAGCACATGTGATTGTATATTAAATTACCTGTGATTGAATATTAAAATTTTAAGATTATGTTTTTTAAATGTAATCTATATTAGGAATACTCGATGTTATTTGAGATAAAAAAATATAAAATAAGTAGATATATGCATAAGTCAAAAGAATTTAAAGAAAAACAAATCACTGCTAGGGTTTTCGCCAGGCGTGATAAAATTTTGAGAATTATTAGTTTATAATAATTTTAAAATCTATAAAATCCTTTCTGCATCATTAGTTAGCTAATTCCTATTAATTTTACTAGTAATGTACTTAAAAAAATGTTAGTTCACTAAAATGTATCTAACTGGATTGTTACGTTTTTTTATTATGTGTCGATAACTTTAAAAGTTTGTAGTGTATATCGAATTTTTAATTTGTTAATTGTTAGTACTATATATACAAATAGTAGCGACAAATTAAATGTTCGACACGCACAATTGAAAATATTAAATTTTGATACACACAATACCTAAACGTGATAAGTTAGATATATTTTATTAAAATACTTTTAAGAAAACATGTAGATATAAATCATGTGTACTTGTACTTCTTTTTTTTTTCTTTACTTCTTCGATTTATAAATTAAATAGTTGATCATTATGAAGTATCATAAAACAAGATAGTTGGTTATGTATTAATTATTTTTTTTAATAAATATAATAAAAGGATATCTGATTTGAAGTTCAAAAATAATGGGCGACATATAAATAAACATTTATGAATATGCAATTTTAATTTGAATTTAATGAAGTCCACGTTCCAAGGTATTCATATAAAAAAATAGAAAAATATATATTCTTCTATTTTTTTTTACTTCATCCTCTTACTCACCACATGACATGTGTAATCCACTAATTTTCTTTTATCATCTTATTTATTAATTTTGAACTATGTTGAACCTCTTGCACGGAAAGCCTACTTCGTTTCCAACAGCTTCGTCCTAAGTCCATCCGTAGGGCTTCCCAAAAACCCAAACCAACCCAAATGCCACATCAACTTTTTTTACTTTTCTCTTTCCAACCCAAATCAACCCAAAATCCAAGTATAGTCTTTCCCAAATCAACCCAAACTTTTTTCCACTTTTTAAATTTATTTAATTACACATTTATATATTAAACAAAATCACATATTTAAACAATTCTATAAAAAATAAAAAATAACAAAATAATATAAATAAAAATTTCATTAATACTAATAATAATAATACATTAATCCCAACCGTATTTTTCACTAATTGTTTTTTTTCTCGCTAAAGTTGCCCTTAAAATACCACTCGTAAAGTGATCATGCAGGGTAATATAAAACTCGAAGTCTTTATCAAGTTGTTTTTGTAATTCGATCTCTTCTTTTTTAAGCAACAACGTTTGTTGCTCGACTTCAAGTTTTTTCATTCTATATGACATATTTTGTTCAACCCACTTGTCGTAAGTAGATATTCGGTCTACCAACGAATGATATTTGTCTCCCGACGGTACGGCGGTATTTGTCGTACCGTTTATTTGTCGTAAGTAGATATTCTTTCCCTTGTTTCTCCCGACGGGCCGTTTAGGCTCCTCGATTTGGATATCGTCGTCTTCATCGTTGAGGATAAAGTTTATGTGTGCATCGGATGATGGCGTCGGCGGCTTGTTGGTTGAAGACGTTTTAGTACGTTTGGTGGGCCGGGAAGAAAAAGAGGGCATCGGTTCCACCGTGCACCATTTTGGACATTTTTTAGGACGTTTCCAGCATTTTCGTGCGTGAAAGCAGCCCCGTGGTTATCATCCCGATAACGTTGGTGGGCCAAAGTTATGATATCGGCTTCGCTTTGGCCGCTACGTCTTGTAATTATAAGGTTGGTGTAGATGCCCGCGAAAGCCGTTATTTTTCTATTCATGTCCTTGTATTTGGACGTTATTTGATGTACATTTCTATATGTTCCACGTTGCATTTGAGCGTGGAACAAAATTTCGATCCTCTTCCAAAAGCTATCTGCACGTATAAAAAAATGCTTAGAATAATAATATATATTAAGAATAATAATATATATATATGTAATAATATATATATAGTAATAATAATAATACATATATATATAGTAATAATAATATATATAGTAATAATAATAATATATATATATATAATATTATATATAATAATATATATAGTAATAATATATATATATAATATTATATATAATAATAATATATATAGTAATAATAATAACGTATAATATATTATACCCCCGATTGCGCGTTTCTGATAACGGAGTCATCGGAAACGTCGACCCAAGCTTGAACAAACGCTACCTCCTCAACGGGCGTCCATTTAATCGCATTTGCTCGGCTCTCGATTTTTTTCTTTCCCGCTTGAGTTGTCGGGATTTCGTCTTGAGCTGTGTTGGATTGTTGGGTTGGAATAGATTAGGGCGTCTCTGGTAGTTGAGTTTCCGGGACAAACTCAATATCGTCACCGTCGTCTTCACCCTGGGTTCGTTGATATGTCGGGTTTGGAGGATTTAAGGTTGCCGGAACGAAACCCGCTTGTATCATCCCTTGGTACGTCAGTTGATGAGTGATGTAAGGTTGAAAGCCGGGTTGGAAGCTAGGATAGAAGCCGGGTGATTTTGAATATTGTGAAAACCCGAGCGGAAAACCGGTAGACGTCGGTGTGGTCGAATCCGGGTTTTGACCACGGTTGCGCCTAGGATCCACGTTGATTTATTTGGATAAACGGTTGAAAGTTTGGAAGAGAAGTTGAAGTTGGAAGTTTAGAGTTTGAAAGTTTAGATGAAATGTTAAAGAAATGGTTTGGGTATTTATAAGAGAATTAAAAAAATTAATATATATATATGTAACATATATATAGCCAGTGGTTGGGAAGAATTTTTATTTTTTTTAAAACTAGCCGTTCACATCGAAAAAAAAAACAAATCGCTCGGTTTTACGGACCCGGCCTCCATACCCGAACGCCCACCCGTAAGGGTGTTCCCGAAAGGAACCCGGGACCTTCGGGTCTAGCCATACGGAAGGCCTAAAGCCCATTGATCCTTCTTATTGTTGAATCTTCATTTTTAGACGAGAACTTCATGCTGATAATATGCTATGAATTATAGAAAGAACAAGCGAAAGAAGTAACATTAAGTATTAATTAGATAATACTCTAATATAAATATACAATATATAAGTATTCAAGATTCAAGTCTCTTATATAAAGTCCATACTATCTATATTAAGAGATAATTAAAAATATCTATTTGTAATTATCCATAACAAATTACTATTTCACTTCTTTAAAACACTTACATTAAGATGATGGTTCCAAGCGCTTAGCCGCTTACTATCATGCCTATTAAATTTTGAGATATTTTCAAAAAACGAAATGTAACACTTATCATTTTTTTAAACCTAAAATGAGACGTGCCATGTTGGAGATGCAACCTCAATGAGTTGGTGTATGAATATATAGATATTTCAAACTTAGAGTGGGTTGACATGATTCACTTAATTAGTCCACTCATACAAAGTTCTTTGCCTTAACGGTACTAAGATATGACTAAAATGTCTCTCCCTATTAGAGTTTGAGGGTTCAAATCTTGTTAAAAATATAAGGTGTAGATTATATGAATGGATGTGTGTGACATTAAAAAATGGAAAATTTCACAGAATAATAACCGAGTTTGAAATGTCTTTCACCAAGATCACGTACATATAAATTATTTCACAATATGAAATAAAAAGATGAGAGACCTTAATGAAATACTTTTCAAACTTAGTTATTATTCTGTGAATATTCTCCTTAAAAAAACTTAGTCACTATCACATTGATCATTATTAAAACATCACACTAAATTCATATTTAATCACAACATTACACTAAATCTATATATGTAGGAGTTACTCTTTTACATCTTTATCTTCAATATTTCTTTAATATATAGTAAAAGAATATGATTTTGACGTTATCATTTTATTTTAAAAATTTTTATTCCTATCATATTGTTTTATTTTCTCAAATGTCTTTAGAATTAGTTGTTTACACGTCAAAAACCTTAAACTTTGCATATTGTTCAAGATTTTCATTTTTAGCTGATTTAATTTGTTAATACTAAAATATTTTAACAAAAAAATATATTCAAGTCATTTAATAGATATATTTTCATTGTTATTTATGTAAACACGTAGACCAATTTGATTAAATTAATACTTTGAATTTTCATAATTATTCGACCTGGTAATACTATTTTATTTTGGAAATCATTTCAAAAATAGCGTGATAACATATCACTTCAAGTACCTTCTTTCGTTGTTATTTGTGTTCTCTATCGTGATTTGTTATTTTATTTTGTGATATTATTTATAACAGTGTATTTATTATCGATATAAAAACATTTAAAATTAACTTTAATCATTTTCGTGTTTATACACGAGATGTTAAACTAGTAAAATAGAAAAAAAAAATGCCACCACAATTATCCTCGTCTGGTGTCCATCCCCCACCTATCACTGGGGGTCATTAATAAATCACGATGTGATCACTTGGTGATTTTACCTATCAATTTAGCTATCACTCACTTACCATATTGCGTGCTCTCTAAAGATGTGTAATGTTTAACATGATATAAATATAATTAAAGTTTATTGTAATAATCATGTATTTAAAGTACCTTTTGATTATACAAGATTTAGCTAGACATACTTATGTATTCATGGTTTTTTATATTATTATTAACTAAATTAAATATTTGTATGATATATGAGTTGGTTTAAAAAGTTATAGATATTGAACATTAATAAAAACATATTAATAATTATAACACATGAAGTAAATTAGAATTTAAAATACGGCGTCAACATCAATAGAGAGAGAACATACGTGACGACAGAAACATAGTATCATAATACAAATAGACGTGAATGTATTTTTCATACAAGTTATCAATCATTATTCTTACAATTATAGACAATAAGGTCAAGTCTTTTTTTGTTATAGTTAAAAAGAGTTTTAATGATTATAAAATATTTTAAAATGATAAAACTAAAATTTTGGTTAAATATGATATTTTAAAATGTTATAAAGGGTGGATATAATTTTTGTAAATTAGGGTTTGTAAATACGATATTTTTAAGTTTAAAAAGGATATATATGAAATTTTCACTAATAATTTTGATTCAAATTAAAGTTAAAATTGAATCAACTTTTGATAAACAAAAGTAAAAATTGGAATATAATTTTTATAAATTTGATGGTTTAATTTGATAATTTTTTTTAATTAGTAATTAAAATCTAATATATTTTATTCATATTAGTATTCTTTTTTTTTGTAAAGATGAGTAAGTAAATTTAAATTAGATTAAGTACCATAAAATATTATGCCACAAAAGATCTTTAGAAAAACAAAGAATCATAATTGAGCTCTTTATCTACTCGCATGCATTGCAGCAATGTCATATTCTATTTTGTGGGAAGCTTTGTCACAATGTCAATGATTTGTAACATTGGATTACATAAACACTCAATAATAGCATCCACAATGAGTGCTTGTAATAGCCCATTAGAGCATCGGGTGTACACACTTAGAAGTATCTTATTTTTCAAATCACATTAGCACTATGTCGGTGTAACTCACTTCACACTTGAAACATGCTTAAATTCAGATATTAAACATGTTTTGCATGCTTCACATACTTTAAACTAAAAAAATACTTCTTTGTTTTTTCTCTCTCCTCTCTCCTCTCTGCTTTTATCTCTCTTTTTCTTTCTTCTTTCTCTTCCGGCATTCCAATACCGAAAAGCTTTGAAATTTTTGGTATCTAAAAGTGGGAAGTGGTGTTTACTTAGATGCTTCAAATATCACATATGCATACTGAGTATGTGCTTAGACCACACCACATAATCTTATATATAATAATAATTATCGGAAGTCACGAATATTTACTTTTCTCATAATTATTATATATTTTATAAGTTACAATTTTACAACTAAATGTGTTTGGTGGGATGACAAAACAAGGGCAAGAAAGATGTAACCTGCACAATAGGTTCAAGACATGGTAGTCCTTTTTCTTCTATTATACTAGAATAAATGCTCGTATGATATATGTGTTCGTTTAAACGATAATAAATATAAAACATTAGTAAAAACTTATTAAATAATTATAAAACGCGAATTAAAAGAGAATTTAAAAAATGATGACGTACGTCATCAACACTCTAACCAGCAGTAGAAACATCAACGGGAGTGGGATGGCAGACTTGGCGGCATAAATGTGGTATCATGATATGAAGAAACGTGATTATATTTTGTATATAAGTCATTAATCATTATTGTTACAATTAAGGGTAATAATGTTAAACGTTATTGATTATATTTAAAAAGGAATTTAAAATTATTATAAAATATTTTAGAATGATAAAACAAAGAATTTGGTTAATTATGATATTTTAAAATATTATAAAAGGTAAATATGATATTTGTAAATTAAAGTGGGCACATTTTATTTTATATGATTTAATAAGGGCATATATGAAATTATCTCTAATAATTTTGCCTCTAAAAAGTCAAAATTGATTTTTTGAATTTAAAAGAATGAATGGTCAATATTAAACATTTTTTAAATGAATGATTCACATCGTCTAATAAATTTTATCAAATTAGTCTTTTATTTAATAAAGTTAAACGTTATTGTTTATAATTAAAAAGGAATTTAAAATAATTATAAAATATTTTAAAATGATAAAACTAAGAATTTGGTTAAATATAATATTCTGAAATATTATAAAGGATAAATATGATATTTGTTGTAACGTCCCAATTTTTTTTTTTCAATTAATATTTACCAAACACACAGTTCACAATTTGTCATAACTAAAATATTTTACTACTTCAAATACAACCCCGGGCTATAACCTGTAAAAGCTTGAATTCCAATGTAATTGTTTAGAATACATCTTTAAGGCAAAATAGTTTAAAACACTGCGGAAGCTTGTAGAAATACGAGCTATCATCCGCGTGCTGGAGCCCCGCCATGGCCATCACCAGAAAAGAAGGTTAAACAACAATCGTAAGCATGAAGCTTAGCGAGTACACTTACTTACAATCAACCATATGGCATCACATCAATTGCTTTACATCCATGTTACATCTTTCATTCCCGCTACCGTAGTAGTCGGTCCCACATTCCCGCTACCGTAGTAGTCGGCCCCACATTCCCGCTACCGTAGTAGTCGGTCCCATCATACCCGCCACCGTAGTGAACGGTCTAGTCATTCCCGTCACCAAAGTGAACGGTCTAGTCATTCCCGTCACCGAAGTGCACGGTCCAATCATTCCCGTCACCGAAGTGAACGGTCCAATCATTCCCGTCCCCGAAGTGAACGGTCCAACATTCCCATCACCGAAGTGAACATTCTAAACAATAGCATAACATGATACATATATCAGTTCATCAATTCCTCATTCATAATTCATGTAGCACATAGCACATTCAACACATACATCATAAGGTTTAGATGGTAAGTAAGAATACTTACCTGTCTTGCAGCCTCAGTTTTCTAAATCTTAGCTTACTAGTACACTTGTGATTACATGCTAGTCAACCGTCACCTACAATAGGTCTAATAAATCAATACCGTGCACGAGTCCCTTGTTCGTTTATTCATATAATACATTCGAGCCTCACAAGGCAGTAACAATAAGAAATTCACTAAAGTCCATAAAGTCGGGGACGCGTCGCGTCCAACAAACCGACGCGTCGCGTCAATGCAAAGTGTCGGATTCCCCAATCCGGGTTCGACTGTCGGATTTCAACTTAACCATCGGATTTCAGTTTATTCGGATTCTCAACTCTCGGATTCTCAACTATCCGGATTTCAAGTATCGGATTTCCACTTAGGTAGCAACAGTCAGACTGCTAAACTCATAAGTCGCATGGCATAGGTTTCAAAGGTCGCATGGGTATTTCATGCGAAGGTCGCACGGTGGTTCAAAGCAATAAGTCGCATGCAGGGGTTTCGTCCATGCGAAATTCGCATGGGGGTTTAAGTGTGAAAGTCGGATGGTTAATAGGCATAAGTTGTCAACTGAAAGTCGCATGGTTTAAACGTCACGGTCGCATGAAGCTCCATGCGACAGTCGCATGATGCGAAAGTCGCATGGTGCAAGATAAAAGGCAAAGGTCGCATGAGATGGTTTGGTGAAAGTCGCATGGGTATTCAAGGTATGAAAGTCGGATGGAACAAAGTATGAAAGTCGCATGGAAGGAGTAAAAGTCGCATGGAAGGAGTAAAAGTCGCATGGCATTCATTAAGAGTCACACGACTCAAAACATTAAGTCGCGCCACCATCATTTAAAAGTCGCATGGAGCACATTCTGTTGGGGTTTGTTCGGTTTTTCAAAATATATTTTAGCAACGGAAGCATGAACAACAATTTTAAACTTTTAAAACTCCCCACCAATGATCCATATGCAAGCCTTAAGAAACAAAACAACCATAGGGTGTTTAGAACTACAACCTTTGTAGCGTGAGTAAACCGTTGATGAAGTGGTTGATCTATGAGAAGCCAAGAGAAGACTTCCTCCAAGGTATCCACAAATCAATGAGTCCAACACCTCCAAGATGCTAGTCTCTCCAACCCTTGAAATTCAAGCAAGCAAGCAACAACCTCTTGTTCTTCTTCTTGAACTTACTATGTATGTATATGAGTATGTATTCTAGTACCACACTTTGCTCACTTGAAGAACACCAATACTATAAAGTAAGGATGTTTTCAAGTATGAAAACACTTAGAACTTTTCTAAGAACACAAGGAAAGGTGGTAGCATGAACTAGTAACACAAAACCATGCATGGAGACTTAAAAGCACCAAGAAACAAAAACCAAGAGGGAGGCCCCTCCCCAAGGCCATTTTCGGCCGAAAATGGTGAGGGGGGGAGGGCCCCTCTTTCCTTTGCTTCTTCACTTGGTGTACATGTCCATGCCTTGGTCAATTCCAATCAAGAAGAAATACATGGCCCCTTTGAAGGATTAATGTGTGAATTTCTAGTTTTCTTTCAATTTATATAAAAGAGTATACTAGATATGTCATACTAAGTATAAAATACATCTACATGTATTTTATATACATACTTGATTGTTACTAGTAACTTTTTACTTGTAACAAGGATATACATACATTTATATAATTGTTACTAGTAACAATTTACTTGTAACAAATATATATTTATGCATATATATATATATATATATATATATTCATACATATATATAAAATCATATGTTTATATTTATGTATTTGATATGCATTACCTTATATCAATATACAAGAGTGATATTATTATTTCACATAAATAATAATATGCAACAATGCATATATACTTATATATATATATAACGAGTTGGAAACATATTTAAATCATATTCAAATATGTAATTGGTGTCCATTGATTGTAAATGTGTGACCCTATGGGTTTATTTATTATCAGTAATATCGTATTAATTTGTGTCTTGTGCACATAGAACCAACAATCTCCCACTTGCACAAGTTACAACTTAAGCCGATATAGACAATGGTAAGAACGTCTAGCAACATCCCATTGCCCCTAATAATAAATAAAGTGTGTTGATCAACACTTTCACCAACGAAATTAACTCACTAGCTACAAATCGTTGTTATAGGTAAGTCATCAATTATCCCTTTGTTTTAACATCTCGTTGAACATGAGACATGGATCGTCATCAATTTTCATATAATGTTCAACTTGTTTTAGGGCCCAGAGATATTATACTCCCAATTAAATGAGAGAAACAAATTCCATCTTGACCACATACGTCTCTTATAAAACTCATATCATACCTAATAATGGCCTTTATAACTACCCGGTTAAAGATAGCGTTTAACCACATTAAAGCATGATACTCCTCATACTCGAGTCCCAATATGTGTCTCAGGTCTAAGGATACAAAGATACCACCTTTTTCTCAAGATTTACTTATGACACTGATCCATGAAGCGATCTTAAGAGCGGGTCATGTCCAATGTTTGTTCCCTAACAAACATTAGTGAATTTGGCTACAAACCCTTTTGCCTACTTTCATCACGAATGAAAGTCAACCAACTTATTCACATTAGTCTTAATTCATAACTATTCCCATAGTTATAACCGACTATGGACGTTTTAGAATAAAGAATTATTCATGGATTTAAACATGCTAATAAAGAACACAATATATATTAATGAAGTGATCATATCCCATACATCATTCAGATAAAATAGATATTGTCATAATGTTCCAAAATATCCAAATACTAAATTACAATTGAAATCCAATCCCTTGCAAAGCGAAGACCTATTGCCCTAGTATGAGACTCATGCTTAGTCGAGGCAAGAGGTTTCGTAAAAGGATCTGCAAGATTCTGATCTGTATGAACTTTACGAATACACACATCTCCTCTATCCACTATATCCCGTATGTAGTGGAAACGCCTGAGGATGTGTTTGGTGCTGTGATGTGATCTAGGTTCTTTTGCCTGGGCAATAGCACCTTCATTATCACAAAATATTTCTATGGGGTCTTGAATGCTTGTTACTACCCCAAGGTCAGCAATGAACTTCTTCATCCATGCAGCTTCTTGTCCAGCCTCAGAAGCAACAATGTATTCAGATTCTGTAGTGGATTGTGCAACTACACTTTGCTTAGAACTTTTCCAAGCAACCGCGCCTCCATTCATAACGAAGACATAGCCCGATTGTGATCGAGAATCATCTCGATCCGTTTGGAAACTAGCATCTGTGTAACACTTTACACAAAGATCTTCTTCCAAACCCCCATAGATCAAGAACATGTCTTTGGTTCTTCTCAAGTATTTTAAAATGTTCTTGACTGCCATCCAATGGCTATCTCCTGGGTTTTGCTGGTATCTGCTCGTCATGCTCAAAGCATACGAGACATCTGGCCTAGTGCATAGCATGGCATACATGATGGATCCAATTGCAGAAGCATATGGGATCTCACTCATTCTATCTAGCTCTTCTCTTGTGCTAGGGCTTTGAGCTTTACTCAAAACCGTGCCTAGTGCCATTGGCAAGAATCCTCTCTTAGAATTCTCCATCTTGAATCGTTTCAAGATTTTGTCAATATATGCACTTTGACTTAGGCCAATAAGACGCCTAGATCTATCCCTATAGATCTTTATTCCAAGAATGTAGGCGGCTTCTCCCAAGTCTTTTATTGAGAAATACTTCCCAAGCCAAGACTTGATGTCTTGCAAGGTCGGGATGTCGTTTCCAATGAGTAGTATGTCATCAACATACAAGACAAGGAATGCTACTGCGCTCCCACTAGTTTTCTTGTAAACACACGGTTCATCTTCTGATTTGATAAAACCAAACTCTTTTATTTTCTCATCAAATCGAAGATTCCAACTTCGAGATGCTTGCTTTAGTCCATAGATGGATCTTTTAAGCTTGCACACCTTATTAGGATACTTAGGATCTACAAAACCTTCAGGCTGAACCATATAGACATCTTCACTTAAGTGTCCATTTAGAAAAGCCGTTTTGACATCCATTTGCCATATCTCATAGTCATAATATGCAGCTATGGCAATAAGTATTCTAATAGATTTAATCATGGCTACCGGAGAGAAAGTTTCATCATAGTCAATACCATGAGTTTGAGTGAAACCTTTCGCCACTAGCCTTGCCTTAAATGTGTGTACATTTCCATCCATGTCTGTCTTCTTCTTGAAGACCCACTTGCTCCCTACAGTCTTACTATTGGGAGGAAGATCAACCAAGTCCCATACTTGATTTTCATACATGGACTGCATCTCAGTGTTCATGGCATCAAGCCATTTATCGGATTCCGGATCCGATATAGCATCTTGGTAGTTAGTAGGCTCAGAAGAGTCTACCAAGAAAATCTCATCATTGGACACGAGAAATCCGTATCTCTCGGGTTCTTGACGAGGTCTACTAGATCTACGAACACTTTATGTTTCAGTAGGTTCTTGAACAACCAATTGTTCAGGTTCAACAACCGTTTGTTGAGTGCTAGTGTCAACCTGACTTGTATTTTGTGGTTCTTGAATTTCTTCAAGGTCTACATTGCTCTCACTTGCCTCTTTCGAAAGAAACTCCTTTTCTAAGAAAGTGGCATGCCTAGAAACAAACACTTTGTTCTCAGCTGGGTTGTAGAAATAATATCCTAATGAATCTTTAGGATATCCCACAAAATTACATTTGATAGATCTAGGATCGAGTTTGCTTAAAGCTTCTTGTCGTACATGAGCCTCACAACCCCAGACTTTCAAGTAAGATAAGTTTGGAACCTTTCCATACCACATCTCATATGGTGTCTTATCTACCTTCTTGGTTGGAACCATATTCAATATGCGCGCAACAGTTAATAAAGCATAACTCCAAAAGGACGAGGGTAGAGTACTTCGGCTCATCATAGACCGAACCATATCTAGTAGAGTTCGGTTCCTCCTTTCAGATACACCATTATGTTGTGGTGTTCTAGGAGGAGTAAGTTGTGAGATAATCCCACAATTACTAAGATGATCCATAAACTCTTGGCTTAAGTACTCACCACCTCGATCGGAACGAAGGGCCTTGATTGTTTTGTTAAGTTGATTTTGTACTTCGTTTTGAAACAGCTTGAACATCTCAAATGTTTCATGTTTATGTTTCATCAAATAAACATAACCAAATCTACTATAATCATCGGTGAATGTAATGAAGTATCTATCACCATCCCTAGACATTGATCTAAAAGGACCGCATACATCCGTATGTATGATTCCTAATAGATCTTTGGCTCTTTCACTTGAACCGGAGAAAGGAGCCTTAGTCATCTTCCCATATAAACATGATTCGCAAACTTCAAATGAGCTAGAATCGTTTGATTTTAAAATTCCATCCTTTTGAAGTTTTGCAATGCGTTTCTTGTTTATATGACCAAGTCGACAATGCCATAGGTATGTTTGACTTAAGTCATGCTTAGGTCATTTGGTGCTAGTGGTATATATAGAATTATCATCAAGAGATCTTTTAAGATTAACTTCATATATTCCATTAAGAGGGCGAGCCTCAAAATACAAAATGTCGTTTTTGAAGGCACGAATGCCATCATCAACGAAACCAAAAGTGAATCCAGATTCTCTTAACCGAGCTACTGAAATAATATTCCTAGTTAAACTAGGTACATAACAACAATTGTTTAATATTAAGTACATGCCATTTGGTAATAATAATTCAAAAGTTCCAAGGGCTTCAACAGCAACATTTGCTCCATTGCCCACGTGGAGATCCAAATCGCCTGGCTTCAGCAGCTTACTTTTTCTCAACCCCTGCACATTGTTACAAATGTGAGTTCCACAACCGGTATCAAATACCCAGGAATTAATGGAAAAAATATACATTTCAATCATATATATACCTGAAGTGCTAGCCTCGCCAGCCTTCTTCTTTTTCAACTCTGCAAGGTAGGTTGGACAATTGCGCCTCCAATGTCCTACCACCCCGCATTCAAAGCACGGGTCATTCTTGGGAACCTTTCCCGCCGTCTTGGGTGTAGGAGCCTTGGCAACTTGCTTGCCTTTGTCCTTTCCCTTTGCCTTCGCTTTGCCTTTCCCTTTTGAGTTGTTTTTCTTTTTCTTCTTGATTTTCCCTTCTTGAATCATCAAGACTTGAGGTGTTTTGCTTGGAATCTTACTCTCAGCAGTTTTAAGCATCCCATGCAACTCTGACACAGATTTCTCCCAATTGTTCATGTTATAATTCATGACAAATTGATCATAGGCTTTGGTCAACGAGTTAAGGATCATATCCTGTGCAAACTCGTTGGTTATGGGAGATCCAAGCCTAGCAAGCTGGTCAATGTATCCTTTCATCTTTAGCACATAGTCGCTAACGGATTGACCTTCCTCCATCTTGCATGCATGGAAGGCTCGAGTGACCTCAAAGCGTTCTTGCTTCGCTTGCTTTTGGAACATTTCCTTAAGCTGGCTAAGAATCTCATATGCTCCATGCTCCTCAAGGTTCTTTTGAAGATCCGGAGACATGGTAGCAAGCATGAGGCATGAAACTTCGACCGAGTCGTCGGAATGCTTCACCCAAGCATCCCTAACGGCTTTGGCCGCAGTCAATGGAGGTTCCTCAGGGACGGGATCCTCAACTACGTACAATTTCTTTTCGTGCTTAAGAACGATTCTCAAGTTACGATACCAGTCTAAGAAATTTGTACCATTGAGTTTTTCTTTCTCTAAGATTGAACGAAGAGATAAGTTGTTAACGGGCGTAGTTGAGTTAGGGGCCATCTACAAAATCAAAGTTCAATTTAGTATTTTCGATATTTAATCCTTTAATAATTAATACCCTTTAGAATTATAAAATTCTTTAATTTTTATTAAAGGCTAGGATCCAAGTTGAACTTAACTTTGAATGCTTGGCTAATGCTCTCTCCATCAAGTTAAAACAACAAGGTAGGTAACGTTTACCAATTACATCTCGTATGTATTTCCTAGATCTTTATGGGATCCTAGACAACGATTGTCAATTTTGACATGTTTGATCCCATCTATCCCTCGGGCTTCCTTACGTTTGGCTAATGCTCTCTCCGTAATAAGATTCCGATTAAGTCGTCCTATTTCAAGACGGTGAATTTCCGGCCCAAGACGTTCATGGAATTCGCGGAAAACACCTCGGTTGTTACAAAAACAATCCACGCGTTTGGCTAATGCTCTCTCCACGTGAGTGTCGTTGCAACAAGCGAGTGTCTTAAAATGGGATGGCATAGACTTACGTTTTGAAAAAGGGCTTTTACCGTTTTGTATATTTATTAAATAAAAACAAAACGAGTCGTGTGACTAGTATTGCATGCATACAATAACAAGTCCACGTTTTGATAAAATCATATTTTATATATATATTGGTCTTGAGTATTCTTAAAATCCATATTTTACGAACTCTCAACGCGTTCAATTTTAAACTAGTATTAATATCCTATATTAACGTGTGTAGTTTCGAGCGCGCAAATACGACTAATTTTAGCTTGTAATAAAACCATTTTATTATTAAGCTTGAATGGAGTTTGGTTGAGTTTTAAAATCCCTATTTTATAAAACTCATATATATATATATATATATATATATAAAGATATATATTTTGACATAATGAATTTTAATCTTTACAAAACTCCTTTTATATAAAATTCATTTTACATCTTATGTTATGTCAACTTAAAATACCAAACTCCCATTGTGTGATTTATATTATGTAAAAAATATTATCTAGCATGCAAAAATCCTATTTTCAACCATGCAAAATAATATAAACATAAACACACACAAATAACATGTATAAGTGCATAATCAAGCCATTTATCCTAAGTGGTATTTTTGTGAGCCATACAAAAATACCAAGTCATAACTAAGGACCAAATATTCCTCTTGTGATGAACTTGAAGCTCCCACTTGCCAAAACAACTCCTTGTAGTGCAAATGACTCCAAGCCTTCATGGTTGACTCCACCACACTTGAAAACTCCAACTTGGTCATTTCTTCATCTTGTTACATTTTTATAAAAGTAAACTAGTCTAAACTATTCTACTACTTACAAAATACAACAAGATGAAAACAAAACTAAAATTATTATTACATACCAAATGAAAAAATAATTTTACAACCAAATCGAATTTCCAACACATCACAAAAGGTCTATGGCTTGTTATGCACAACATACACTCAAACAAACATATATATCAACACTTGATATTTAGGCAACTTTTACAACCAAACATGCATGTGGTTTGGTTGTTTCCCAAAATAAATATATAAACATATATAAGTTGCCAACAAGAAAATCCATAACATTTCTAACAAAAGAAAAGTTGTCCATTTTCTTAAACAATACATACTCAAAAAGTTTCTTAAAACTATACATAAGTGGCTCTGATACCACTGTTGGGGTTTGTTCGGTTTTTCAAAATATATTTTAGCAACGGAAGCATGAACAACAATTTTAAACTTTTAAAACTCCCCACCAATGATCCATATGCAAGCCTTAAGAAACAAAACAACCATAGGGTGTTTAGAACTACAACCTTTGTAGCGTGAGTAAACCGTTGATGAAGTGGTTGATCTATGAGAAGCCAAGATAAGACTTCCTCCAAGGTATCCACAAATCAATGAGTCCAACACCTCCAAGATGCTAGTCTCTCCAACCCTTGAAATTCAAGCAAGCAAGCAACAACCTCTTGTTCTTCTTCTTGAACTTACTATGTATGTATATGAGTATGTATTCTAGTACCACACTTTGCTCACTTGAAGAACACCAATACTATAAAGTAAGGATGTTTTCAAGTATGAAAACACTTAGAACTTTTCTAAGAACACAAGGAAAGGTGGTAGCATGAACTAGTAACACAAAACCATGCATGGAGACTTAAAAGCACCAAGAAACAAAAGCCAAGAGGGAGGCCCCTCCCCAAGGCCATTTTCGGCCGAAAATGGTGAGGGGGGGAGGGCCCCTCTTTCCTTTGCTTCTTCACTTGGTGTACATGTCCATGCCTTGGTCAATTCCAATCAAGAAGAAATACATGGCCCCTTTGAAGGATTAATGTGTGAATTTCTAGTTTTCTTTCAATTTATATAAAAGAGTATACTAGATATGTCATACTAAGTATAAAATACATCTACATGTATTTTATATACATACTTGATTATTACTAGTAACTTTTTACTTGTAACAAGGATATACATACATTTATATAATTGTTACTAGTAACAATTTACTTGTAACAAATATATATTTATGCATATATATATATACATATATATATATATATATATTCATACATATATATAAAATCATATGTTTATATTTATGTATTTGATATGCATTACCTTATATCAATATACAAGAGTGATATTATTATTTCACATAAATAATAATATGCAACAATGCATATATACTTATATATATATAACGAGTTGGAAACATATTTAAATCATATTCAAATATGTAATTGGTGTCCATTGATTGTAAATGTGTGACCCTATGGGTTTATTTATTATCAGTAATATCGTATTAATTTGTGTCTTGTGCACATAGAACCAACACATTCACCCCTGTCAGTTCATCTTTTTCAACTTTCAGGCTCCATGGCCAAAATCATGTTCTTTCAAAACTCAACCAAATCATATCATTTTCGTTTCAAAACATATCTCCACTCATTTAAGTACTTCTTTCAAGATTTAAACACATTTTATCAAGTTTTCAAACTCATATTTTCATTTCTCTTTCTCTGGTTCTTCTTAAACCTAGAACCCAAAAACCCAGATTCTAAAAGCATGCTATCATCATCTAACAAGATAAAATTGATACCTACAGTATCCTAGTGAGGTAAGAAACATTACCTCATGATTCTTGTAACAATTCTTTGAGTTTCCCAGATGATTCTTGCACCTCCTTCCTTGCTTTCTCGTGAGGTTTAAGCACACACTCAAACTCTCTTTCTCAATGTAACAGTAACAACCCTTTGGGGGTTGTGCCCTATTCCACTTTATATACACCTTTTTAAAAAGGCTTAGCCCAAAACACATTTGAAGAGCCCAATAACATTAAATCCAATAATATATACACTAGTCCATTAATCCATATATATATTCAAGCCCAACATGAACACACACATATTTAACCCAATAGTACTTAACTTGTCCAACATAATTGTTTAATATGTTTTACAATTCAATTTACAATATCATTTCTCAACAAAATGTTTCCTTTATTTATTTTCGAAGTTCGGGTATTACATTTGTAAATTAAGGTTGGCAAATAATATTTTATATGATTTAATAAGGGCATATATCAAATTATCTTTAATAATTTTGACTCTAAAAAGTCAAAAATGATTTTTTTTTAATTTTTATTGAATGAATGGCCAAGATTAAATATATTTTTAAATAAATGGTGTAGATCATCTAATAAATTTTACAAATTAGTCTTTAATTTATATTAGAAGATTCCAGTAATTCATTGTATATGTTTTTGGTATTTCTTATATAATTCATTGGTATTTCTTATATTAGAAGATTCCGGTATTTCTTATATAATTCATTGGTATTTCTTCCTCGGACTCCCACGTCCATTCTGAACCTTTGCGGTGCTCCCACTGCACCTTTACCATTCCCACTTCCCGGTTGCGTAATCGTTTGATCTTTCTTTCGAGGATCGCAACCGGTCTCTCGATGTAGTTCAATCTTTCATCTACAGTAATATCCTCCAATGGTAAAAACGCCGACTCGTCGGCCAAACATTTTCTTAGATGAGATACATGGAAGGTGTTGTGTATCTTTGATAACTCTTCGGGTAGCTCCAGACGGTAAGCTACCTTACCAACTCTTGCTACCACTTTGAAAGGTCTAATAAATCTTGGGTTCAGTTTTCCACGCTTTCTGAATCGTATCACTCCTTTCCATAGAGATACTTTAAGTAACACATAATCACCAACTTGAAACTCTAGTACTGATCTCCGTTTATCCGCATAGCTCTTCTGTCGGCTTTGAGCCGCTTTCAGTGTTCACGGACTTGTTGCACATATTCCGAGGTTCTTTGCACAATTTCCGTGTTGCCAAGTTCTTTTTGTCCAACCTCACCCCAACAGATAGGGGTTCTACACTTTCTACCGTACAACATCTCGTATGGTGGCATACCAATACTTGCGTGGTAGCTATTGTTGTACGAGAATTCCGCTAGGGGTAAGTACAAATCCCAACTTCCCTAAAATCAATTACACACGGTCGTAGCATGTCCTCCAACATCTGGATAGTTCGTTCACTTTGCCCGTCTGTTTGAGGGTGATATGCAGTACTCAAGTTCACCCTTGTTCCCAAATCCTCATGAAATTTGTTCCAAAATCTGGATGTGAATCGTACATCCCGGTCAGATATAATGGTCACCGGCACTCCGTGCCTCGAAACTATCTCTTTCACATAGATGTCCGCCATTCTCTCGGCCGAACTCGCCTCTCGGATCGGTATGAAGTGAGCGCTTTTCGTTAACCGATCAACCACTCCCCATATTGCATTGTAGTTCCTCAGTTTCTTTGGTAGTTTCGTAATCAGATCCATGGTTATATGCTCCCATTTCCATACAGGTATCTCTAGCGGTTGTAATTTACCGTGCGGTCGCTGGTGCTCAGCTTTCACCCGAAGACAAGTAAGACACTTTTCAACATACTTAGCCACATCTCGCTTCATTCCTGGCCACCAATAGTCCATTTTCAAGTCTCTGTACATTTTTGTGGCTCCCGGATGTATCGAAAACTTTGACTTGTGCGCTTCATCAAGAATGAGATCCCGGACTCCAGTGATCTCGGGTACCCAAAATTCATTCGTATCGGGTCCACAACCCGCGGCTATCCTTAACCATTAACGCCATCTGGCCCTTTACCCTCTCTGTTTTCTGATTTTCTTCTTTGACTGCTTAACTTTGGGCTGCTGAGATCGACTCCAACAGCGAAGTTGTAACCGTCATCCTTAAACATTTCACGTTCAACTGTGCATGGTTTGCCTTATGGCTCAGCGCGTCGGCTACAACGTTAGCCTTCCCCGGATGATACAAGATCTCGCAATCGTAGTCCTTGACTAGGTCTAGCCACCTCCGCTGGCGCATGTTCAGATTCTTTTGATCGGCAAAATACTTTAAACTCTTATGATCCATATATATCGTGCACTTGACTCCATAAAAATAATGTCTCCATAGTTCAGTGCGAAAACCACAGCGGCTAACTCTAAGTCATGGGTCGGATAGTTGCATTCGTGCGGTTTCAGTTGTTGCGAAGCGTAGGCAATCACCTTCCCTCTTTGCATCAACACACAGCCAAGTCCCACATGGGACGCATCGCAATAGACTACCAAATCCTCCATCCCCTCTTGTAAGGCTAATATCGGGGCTTCGCACAACTTGCCTCGCAGAGTTTCAAACGCTTCCTGCTGTTTCTCTCCCCAATCGAAACGAGCACTTTTCTTTGTCAGCTTGGTCAGTGGTACTGCTATCTTGGAGAAATCTTTGATAAACCGCCTGTAGTATCCGGCCAAACCTAGAAAACTCCGAATCTCCGTAGGACTCTTCGGCGTTTCCCACTTCATTACAGCCTCGATCTTGGCGGGGTCGACTTTGATTCCCTCTCGGTTAACCAGGTGCCCGAGAAACTGAACTTCTGGATACCAAAACTCGCACTTGGAAAACTTTGCATAAATCTTCTCTTTCTTCAAGGTCTCAAGTACTTCCCGTAGGTGTAGCTCGTGCTCGGCCTCCGTCTTTGAGTAAACCAAGATGTCATAGATGAATACTATCACGGACTTGTCAAGCATTGGTCTGCAGACCTGGTTCATTAGATCCATAAAAGCCTCTGGCGCGTTCGTAAGAACGAAAGGCATGACGACGAACTCGAAGTGCCCGTAGCGCGTGCGAAAAGCCGTTTTGGATATATCCTCCTCCCGGACTTTGAGTTGATGGTATCCCGATCGCAAGTCTATCTTGGAAAAACAAGCCGCTCCTTGCAGTTGGTCGAACAAGTCGTCGATCCTTGGCAGCGGATAACGATTCTTAATGTAACACCGTGATTTTGAGAACCAAAATTTTCTTTTTAAAATACAATTTAAGTTTTCAAACCGCGTGGTTTGACTGTAAATAGAATATTTAAACCTGTCTTATAAATTAAAAATGCAGAGGAAGTAAAAACACGTGGCAAACTGTATAAACAGTCAAAATGTTGCCACATACGACATTTGGTGTTACGGATACATAACCAGCCGACCATTATCTTTAAATAAACTTAAACATATTATAACAAACTTAAACAAAATCCAGTGTTTATCCTAAAAACATGCAACTACCCGCAGGCACCCGAGCTCACAGCTTAAGGAACACCTGCACATGTGGAGAGTAGTATCTGTTAGCTATAATAGCTAGTGAGTACACAATAGCATGCAATCAATATAAACATATCACATATCATCAATCATGCTCAAATTGTTCTATCCTAGCATCTCGCGATGAGCTGGCATAGTCAGAAGGCGACATATCTCGCAGGGTAGCGAACCCGGCTCAATGCACCAAACTGGGGTACCAGACACATCAACCGTGCCGGTGGGGGAGCTGTAAAGCGTTCACCGTTGCGTTTCAGAATCAACAGATTCTTCTATTGTAGAGCATAAGCTATACCCGAAGAGGACAGCTTTGTCCTTAAGTAGAACAGCTTTGTTCTCATGTTGGACAACTTTGTCTAGGACAGCTTTGTCCATAAGGATCCGTACCGATCACAAACACATAATCTGATTCAATCGAATCATCAATCAATCAATAATCATGTCCACATAACATACACCTAAACAGATGCATATTATTTATATCAATCAAATATCTAGCATTATCATGCCATTCATTCTTTACGTCATTGCGCGCACGCAATAATGTATATCTATCATCATAACATACACCTAATCAAGTGCATGTTATTATATATCAATAAGTTAAGCCTAGCATCATCATGCTATACAATCTAGACTTAAACAAGTGCATATCATACTGTGTCAACATGTTAAGTCTAGCATCGTCATGCTTTGCTAACTACACTTAATCAAGTGCGTATAATATCCTGATAATCATTTATCATACATACTACAAGGTATACAACCTTTCAACAACATATTCAAACGCTTAATCAATTGTTTACAATTCCGGGTATTCAATTAAATTCATTGTTAATGTATGTTATAGATATATTAATCGTTATGTTATCAGCCACTCACCTGTTAGGCTAGAATAAGCAAAGACCTTTCTTTGGCGCTCACGGACTGTCAACTCGACCTATAATACCAAGACTTACGCATCAATCATTTGAACACGCAAGGAACATCTAGGATACCTGAAACAATACCCTACTGATGTTATTTAACCATTTATTAACTAACTATAGTGGTCCAAGCAACAACACGCGAATACGTAGCACAAAACAACAAATTAGGCTGTGTGCAGGGGTGTCGCGCCGCGACCAGTGTGCAGAACTGCAGCAATTGTCTATTTTGTGCACAGCAACCCCATTTTGGCTCATTTCAATTCCAAATCAATTTTGGTAAAATTCTAGTGTTTCATAGGACCATTTGACACTTGTGGAAGCTTTCTAACATAAAAAACTCCTATCCAATTAATTCATACGAAAATCCCATTTAAATGGACAAAGACATGCGCATAATGGCCAAAACTTGGTGTAGACCAATTCCAACACTTGCAACACACCATATACACCTAATATTGAAGGTGTTGCAACTGACCAAAACCTTTAAACTTATTTTTTGGTATCATTTTCCAATTTCTTGCCTATTTAAGGCCTATTTTTCACTATTTTAGCCAATTCAAGCAAAACAACCATTCCAATTCAAAACCAATGTTCTAATCAATTCATACAAGTCATATGAACCCATTAGAACCTTAAAAATCAGTCTTGATGTGTAAAAACAGATTTATGCCATTTTGACCCATTTAGGCTAAATATTGGATTTGTGCAAAAACACCACTTCTAATGCACCAATTGAGTTCTAATCAATCCTAACAAGTTATAGGATCAATTAGAACACTATATTTCAGTTCTTGAAGGTCAAAATCAGTTTGACCCGTATTTGACCAATTTTGACCCATTTGAGCAAACATTAAAACCTCATCAAGAACACTACTTTAATTCATGGAATTGATTCCTATGCACTTATAAATGATATTAGAACCTATTTCAATCATAAATTTTAGTTCTTGATTGCTAAATCAAAGAACCCACTTGAAACCTAGAATTTCAAGTCTTGAAAGATCAAAATCAAGAACAAGGATGAATTGGAACTTACAATGATCAAAGGATGATTAGAAACAACTTGTAGAACTATTTTGATCCTTATTTAGCTGCTAGAACAAAGCTTAATAAGTTTCTCTTTAAAACCCAAAAATCAAGATTGAAGAACAATAGATGGAGATGATGAAAAATGGAGCTTACAATGAAGAAGGTGATGATCTAGGGCTGATTTAAGCTTTGATTTGTAGCTGGAAATTTGAATCTTTGATGAATTCTTGCTAACTTCTTCAAAGGATTCAAGAACAAGAGGTTGTGAGTGTGTGTGTATACATACGTAAGTGTGTATGTGTCTGTGTTACGAAAAAGGCTAAAACTGACTTGTGGGTAAATATTATCCACAAGTGGGTATTTTGTTCCCCTTTTTCAACTTACAAGTCGTCTCTCGTTTACCCGTTTCAACTAACGAGGATATTTTTGGAATCCTCGTTTGAAACCATTCAATATTTTATAACATTTATCTATTTTTATTACTATTTTTAATAACCCATTTATCTATTATTCTCATACTTTATATCATTTTCTAAAATGTATATATTTTATTTAATTCAATTAAATACTTGACGTATCACTATCGCACACGTTTAGGCCCGTTTTGAGGATGTTACACTTAATTGTCACCTTGTTGAGTTCGCGATAATCTATACACATCCTGAAGGTTCCATCCTTCGTTTTCACGAAGAGGATCGGAGCTCCCCACTGTGAGCTACTTGGGCGTATGAAGCCCTTATCAAGCAGTTCTTGCAATTGCGACATCAGCTCTTGCATTTCTGGCGGTGCTAGGCGGTACGGCGCTTTTGCGATAGGTGCCACCCCCGGCACTAATTCTATGTGGAACTCCACTTGTCTGTCTGGCGGAATCCCCGACAGTTCCTCCGGAAACACTTCCGGGTACTCACATACCACTAGTACATCCAACACTGTCAGCTTCTTCTTCTCCATTCTCGAGTCGACCACATGAGCTATGAAGGCCGTGCAGCCCTTACGTAGATACTTTGCCGCTTTGGTCACGGTGCAGCATGCCGTCAATCCATTCTGTCGTTTGCCATAGATGGAGATTTCTCCCCCACTTGGACTCCGGATCCGTATGATCCCTCGCTTGCACAGGATGTTGGCCTGGTGACGTCCCAGCCAATCCATTCCCAGAATTACTTGGAACTCTCTCATCGGAGTCGGTAGCAAATCTATCGTAAACCGTACATCGTCTATCACTATTACATTATCCCTATAGAGCGAGGTGATACACAAAGCCTTATCATCGGCTATCTCTACTTCTAACGGTGTTTCTAACTTCACCGGAGCTATTACAAACTTATTACAGAAAGTAGTAGATACAAAGGACTTACTCGCCCCGGAATCAAACAATACAAGTGCAGGTAGGGAGTTAACAATAAATATACCTGCAATCACGTCGGGCTCTTTCTTCGCTTCCTCCATAGTCATCTGGAACGCCCGTCCCCGAGGCTTCGAAACTTCGGGTTTCTTTCCCTTATCCCCATCGGTGATTTGGAGAGGTGGTTGCCAAGCAGGTCTCCCGCTTCCTCCCGTGGCTTCCGGGCACTCGGCCATGCGGTGCCCCGGCTTGTTGCACTTAAAACACACATTCAGGTGGACCCTACAATCCTTCCCGTAGTGCCCACTCTTTCCGCATACAAAGCAGTTAATAGTTCCAGCTCGGCACTCCCTAGCGTGCCCCTTTCCACATTTACCACATCTCGCCCCCGGATTTCTAACGGCAGGCTTGAAGTTTCCAGTATTTGGTTTCTTGAACGGTTGCTTACTGGCATTACCTCCCACTGCGGCCCGATCCGCGGACCTCTTCTTGTTTCTCTCGATCAAATACAGTTCCCTCTTCCTGGCTCCTTTAATCAGTTGATCTAGTGTCGCGTACTGACCATTCGACACGAACTCTTGGATGTCTTCCCTCAGCATCTGCATATACCTGTGTATCTGCAGTCGTTCATCACTTGCATAAGCTGGACAATACAGTAGTTTCTCCTTGAACGTTACGGTTATTTGATTAACCGTCTCAGTAGTTTTCTTGAGTTTCATAAACTCATCCATCACTCGCTCCACCTCAACCTTTGGAGCATATTCCTCAAAGAAAAATTTCGTGAACTCTTCCCATTTCAAACTTGCGATGGCTTCGCCTTTCATCTTCCTTAGTAGATTCCACCAGTCCTTGGCCGCTCCTCTCAGAAAATTAGAAGCGAACCACACTTTAGAATCCTCAGCACAACGACTGGTAAAGAACGCTCCTTCTATCGCCGAGACCCAGCGGGTGCTCCGCACCGGGTCCGGTACTTCATCAAAAACAGGCGGCTGACACGCCGAGAAGTCCCGGAAAGTCCCTCCGGAGATTACTTGATTTGTAGCTTGTGCTACCGGTTGAGCGACCACAACAGCCGCAGTAGCCTCCTTTACAGCCCATAGGGCTCCCAGCTTTTGGTCCATCATCACGCCCATATCCTGTTTCAGATCCTCCACGATCTTGGGCAGTAGTTACTTCAGTGTGTTGGTAACCACAGTAGTCACCAACTCAGTTATTGTCTCGTTCTCATATTCTTCCTCATTCATCACATTTTCCGGTACAACATTTCCCGGATTCACATTCTCAGCTTGATCCAGGATTGGTTGTGCACGGGGGTCACTTTCTCCCATCACACCAGCGTTTTCTCCATCAGGTGGGTTTTCAAAACCCGTTGGTATCACGGAACAATTTCTTGTAGTCACCATACTGGATGTATAGACAATGCACTTAATTAACAGGCGGCATTGCCACACAGTCCTCATCACTATATCAGTTCATGTTTCACGTATTTCATGTCATAAGTACAGCTATCAGGCAACCCTAGTCAGTCTAAGGCACCCTAGCTACAGGCATCTTATCCTCTACAAGTACCCCTCACCGGATTCACAAGATTCCCTTGGATGCTGGCAGGTTCCCGTAAGTATCGTGTGCAACTAATAATATGGGCCCTATTATTACCAACACACTATACATACTGGACCCTAACATTAATCTTGAAAATCCCGATTCACTGGCTTGGGCCATGTATCAAACATCTCATCAAGCATATAATCAGTTATCATGTAAGCATTAACATGTCATTCTATTCTGATTTTACTAGAGCACTTAAGTTGCAAAGTCTCAGCTATCATAGTTAGATATCATAATTTCAACATATCAGTTAATCATGATCATCATATTATAAAATCATACCTTGTACTCGCGTGTGGCCACTCGGACTAGCTCCAGCTGATAGCTCACGGTAACATTTATCACTTGAAAGAGTTTCAAAACATTGTTTAAAATCTTTCACGAACCAGGGTTTAAGTTCAAACACGCGGAAACGTATTCGAATCTCTTAAACCAAGGCTCTGATACCAAGTTGTAGCGTCCCAAATTTTTTTTTCAATTAATATTTACCAAACACACAGTTCGCAATCTGTCATAACTAAAATATTGTACTACTTCAAATACAACCCGGCCCGTAAAAGCTTGAATTCCAATGTATACATCTTTAAGGCAAAATAGTTTAAAACACTACGGAAGCTTGTGGAAATACGAGCTATCATCCGCGTGCTGGAGCCCCGCCGTGGCCATCACCTGAAAAGAAGGTTAAACAACAATCGTAAGCACGAAGCTTAGCGAGTACACTTACTTACAATCAACCATATGGCATCACATCAATTGATTTACATCCATGTTACATCTTTCATTCCCGCTACCGTAGTAGTCGGTCCCATATTCCCGCTACCGTAGTAGTCGGTCCCATCATACCCGCCACCGTAGTGAACGCTCTAGTCATTCCCGTCACCGAAGTCCACGGTCCCATCATTCCCGTCACCGAATTCCACGGTCCCATCATTCCCGTCACCGAAGTGAACGGTCTAGTCATTCCCGTCACCGAAGTGCACTGTCCCATCATTCCCGTCACCGAAGTGAACGGTCCAATCATTCTCGTCCCCGAAGTGAACGGTCCAACATTCCCATCACCGAAGTGAACGTTCTAAACGATAACATAGCATTATACACATACATCATAAGGTTTAGATGGTAAGTAAGAATACTCACCTGTCTTGCAGCCTCAGTTTTCTCAATCTCAGCTTACTAGTACACTTGTGGTTACTTGCTAGTCAACCGTCACCTACAATAGGTCTAATAAATCAATACCGTTCACGAGTCCCTTGTTCGTTTATTCATATAATACATTCGAGCCTCACAAGGCAGTAACAATAAGAAATTCACTAAAGTCCATAAAGTCGGGGACGCGTCGCGTCCAACAAACCGACGCGTCGCGTCAATGCAAAGTGTCGGATTCCCCAATCCGGGTTCGACTGTCGGATTTCAACTTAACCATCGGATTTCAGTTTATTTGGATTCTCAACTCTCGGATTCTCAACTATCCGGATTTCAAGTATCGGATTTCCACTTAGGTAGCAACAGTCAGACTGCTAAACTCATAAGTCGCATGGCATAGGTTTCAAAGGTCGCATGGGTATTTCATGCGAAGGTCGCACGGTTGTTCAAAGCAATAAGTAGCATGCAGGGGTTTCGTCCATGCGAAAGTCGCATGGGGGTTTAAGTGTGAAAGTCGGATGGTTAATAGGCATAAGTTGTCAACTGAAAGTCGCATGGTTTAAACGTCAAGGTCGCATGAAGCTCCATGCGACAGTCGCATGATGCGAAAGTCGTATGGTGCAAGATTTAAGGCAAAGGTTGTATGAGATGGTTTGGTGAAAGTCGCATGGGTATTCAAGGTATGAAAGTCGGATGGAACAAAGTATGAAAGTCGCATGGAAGGAGTAAAAGTCGCATGGCATTCATTAAGAGTCGCACGACTCAAAACATTAAGTCGCGAGACCTTCATTTAAAAGTCGCATGGGGCACATTCACCCCTGTCAGTTCATCTTTTTCAACTTTCAGGCTCCATGGCCAAAATCATGTTCTTTCAAAACTCAACCAAATCATATCATTTTCGTTTCAAAACATATCTCCACTCATTTAAGTACTTCTTTCAAGATTTAAACACATTTCATCAAGTTTTCAAACTCATATTTGCATTTCTCTTTCTCTGGTTCTTCTTAAACCCAGAACCCAAAAACCCAGATTCTAAAAGCATGCTATCATCATCTAACAAGATAAAATTGATACCTACAGTATCCTAGTGAGGTAAGAAACATTACCTGATGATTCTTGTAACAATTCTTTGAGTTTCCCAGATGATTCTTGCACCTCCTTCCTTGCTTTCTCGTGAGGTTTAAGCACACACTCAAAGACACACTAAAACTCGCTTTCTCAATATAATAGTAACAACCCTTTGGGGGTTGTGCCCTATTCCACTTTATATATACCTTTTTAAAAAGGCTTAGCCCAAAACACATTTGAAGATCCCAATAACATAAATCCAATAATATATACACTAGTCCATTAATCCATATATATATTCAAGCCCAACATGAACACACACATATTTAACCCAATAGTACTTTACTTGTCCAACATAATTGTCTAATATGTTTTACAATTCAATTTACAATATAATTTCTCAACAAAATGTTTCCTTTATTTATTTTTGAAGTTCGGGTATTACATTTGTAAATTAAGGTTGGCAAATAATATTTTATATGATTTAATAAGGGCATATATGAAATTATTTTTAATAATTTTGACTCTAAAAAGTCAAAAATGATTTTTTTTAATTTTTAGTGAATGAATGGCCAAGATTAAATATATTTTTAAATAAATGGTGTAGATCATCTAATAAATTTTACTAATTAGTCTTTAATTTATATTAGAATATTCCGGTAATTCATTGTATATGTTTTTGGTATTTCTTATATAACTTTTAACCAATAATATCTAATGTAAATATGAATACATATACGTGAGCATCTAATTTTTATCTACATTTCGATATAAATTTGAGTGTAATACGACTTTATTTAAGAAAATGCATTTTTCGATATCCAATACTAAAAAAATACATTCCGTCGATAGTTATCATATTACGTTATTATTTAAATGAAAATCTAGATAAGAGTTAGTTGCTTACAAGTCTATGTTTAGTTTTACACCAAACATGATATATCAAAATTTATAGAAAAATACATTAGATGTAATATGAAAAATAAAATCTTAAAATCAATTTAAATCTAACCTAAATGTTAAATTTTTTTCACATAAATTAAAGAGAAAAATACAATTAAATTAGTATAGAATAATCTGAATTGATTTAAATCGGAATACCGTAAATATTTAAATTTTCACATTTTTATTTAAATATTTATTTATATTTGAATGTTAGTTTCTATATTTTGTTTATATTAAAAACTCCGTCACCACATGCGGGAGGTTACAACTAGTTAACAACTAAAAATGAGGCTTTCGCTTCGTGACCTCCATTGCCATTAACCCATTGTTCTCTCGCCGTAAGTATGCTCATCGTTAGGGTGACAAGCAACATCGCTCGTTATATATATATATATATATATATATATATATATATATATATATATAGGGGAAGGTTTATTTGAGAACCGTTTTTATTGTGAGAACTGCGAGAACCAATCTTAGTCATTTATTTTGGAAAATGGAATTCATGGATGAAGAGCGTGGAGGGATTGAGTGTGACAACGTGCATCTAAAGAATTCATGGGTGGGCGATACAATTGTTTAAATTATTTAATTAAGTTAATTATGTGCTAAAGTTATTATATGCATGTATGTGTAGTATGTATGTATGTTACCGTAAGTATGCATGTATATTAATATATGAGTGTGCACGTGTATGTGTGTTAAGAAAATGGTTGCCACCTCCTACTTTTCATGATGTATACGTGGGGGTTAGTAGATAATTATTCATTATCTCAAATTGGTGTGTGTGTGTTTTGAATATTTTCTCTGCCAAAGAACAAACCGAAGAAGAAGGAACCGAAGAACTAAGAATCGGATTTCTAGTTTTTGGTGATTTAATCAAGCTAAGGTTATATTTGGGTTTACACATGTTTAAATAATTACTTGTTATGTTATATGAAGAACCTAAGAGTCGGTTTTAATGAAACATGGGTTTGTTGGGTTTTTGTGTGTTCATATGATTTGCATGTTAAAATGGTGTTTTGATGCGTGGAAGATGTGTTTGTAATGTTAAAGTATGTTTCTGGTATGTTTGAATGATGTTTTGAAAAGTTATGGTTGATGATTTGAAGCTGGCGGAATTGATTAAGCACTTGTCGGATTTTGGTTGAGAAGAAAGATTAAAACCGACACTTGAAATCCTAATATAGGAAAACCGAAAGTTGGAATCCGGAAACTTTGAACCAAATCCAATTGTTTTGTGTGAAATCCGAAACTTAGAATCCATATACTCTAAAACCGACAGATTTGAAATCCTGATTAATGAATCCTACACTTGAGAAACCGAGACTTGAATTCCGATAGCCTAAAACCGGTATTAAGTAAAATCCGAATGATAGAATCCGATACCCATACCCAAATCCGAGAAGCAAATCCGAGACAAAGGGAAATCCGACATTTTGGAGTCAATCGGATTCCCAAATCCGAGAGTGGTGAAATCCGGTAGTCAGGTTGCGGATTCTTGGAAATCCGAGTGATTTAGGAAATCCGATACTTTGTGTTTGAAGTTATATATGTTTATTATTTATTATTATTTGATGAATGATTTATAAATATATGGATAGATATATTTATGGGATTGAGACTAATTTGATTATTGCTGTGTTTACAGGCAGTCCTAAGACTCATTAATATTAGACTTCTGAGCTCGTGCTGAGATTGAGGTGAGTGGACGTTAAACACGGATGGTAAAGATTGCAGTTAATTTTATTGATGTGAAGCATGATTGTGGATTGAGATTGGATTGATTAAACTGCTGATTGTGATATTGAAATATTGATAACTGCTGCATGAATATTTGGTCGATATGCACTCTTAGGATGATTTTGAGTTGCGTTGAGAAGTCAGCTATACGTGGACTTGGGTTGGGCTTGTCTAACTGGTTGGTTGAACAGTAGTAGCCTTTCTATTGCATTTGTTGCTCAGAGGGGAGTTTACTGTGCCAATCTAGTGGAAAGCTATCGGTAAACCTTTGCTTTGGCCGGCATTGGTTGTAGGTTCTGCGCCGAACCGCCGGTCTTCTCTGGATATGTGATTACATGATTGATGATTGATTGTGAATGTTTTCATTTTTTGTTTTAGCCTTTACTCACTTAGCTTTGTGCTAATTCCCCACAGTTGATGTTTTGCAGGTTGGCGTTTGTAGTAGAAGAAGGAAGAGTTGACCATTACTCTGATACTTATTTTGAAAAAGAGACGAGCCAGTTTTATTTTGTAACACCAAACTATTGTTGTAGTTGTCTTTTGAACAAATGTATGTATATTCGTAAATATTGGTTTTATGTAATCAAGTCAGTAGTAATTAGCTTCCGCAGTGCATATTAAAAAAAATGGCTTGTGATTTTCCGATGTTACAGTTTGGTATTAGAGCCTAGGTTTGGCGATGCATGCATGGCAAGAGTGTTGCATTCCCAAATCTTGGCTCGTGACGGGTCAAGCTTTCCTTCGGGGGAATTAGGGTGAGTTAGAGTTGTTGTAGTAGTTAGTATTTTGGATACTAACGGTTTATGCTAATGAGCTATGAGGTGATGTGATTGTAACAGATTATGGCTGATAGAGAGACTCCCATCCTACCTCCTGTGACCCAAGCTGTATCAGAGGCTCCAGTAATTGAAGACTAGAGTAATGTAAACCAAGATGGAACATCTGGGCAAGAGCAAGAGGAAGACCAGAGCGAATATATCTTCAAACTAGAGAATGAATTGATGGATCTTCGAAATAAAGTCCTGAACATGGAGCAGAGATTAAACCGACCAGAACCACCACCTATACCAATTGCGATAACCACACAAGCAACCGTACCACCAGTGTCAGTACCTCTACCACCGATGACTCAAATGATGCAACAACCATTTTTCTATCCGTATCCACAACCTGGAGGTTATCCATTTGCGTTTCCAGGATATAAACAACCATGTACGTATAAGCAGTTCCTCGACTGTAAACCATCTGAATACCGAGGGAGTTCTGATCCCAATTTCACGTTGAACTGGCTTAGAGAAATGATGAAGACCTTAGATGCTTGCAATTGTGAAAATGAGTTAAAAGTGAAATACACATCAAGGATGTTGAAGGGAGACGCCATGGTCTGGTGGGATTCAATTACCGGCCACTTTACAGAGCAACAACAGGAGAGTATCACCTGGACTCAATTCCAGGAAAAGTTATGCAAACAGTACTGTGGAACGTTTGAGATTGCTAAAATAAAGAGGGAATTTATGGAGTTACAGATGACTGGGAATATGACGGTTGATCAACTGATTAAACAATTCAACGAGAAAATGCGATTTGCAAAGCACTGGGTACCAGATGAAGAATCAAAGATCGCTCATTTCGTTGGAGCATTGCATCAGGATCTTCGTAGCGCCACCAGGTGGGCTACCACTCTATCCCAAGCATTTACTTTAGCTAAGTCGGCTGAAGGGGATTTAATAGCAAGAAATAAGTTGAGTGGGGAAAGAATTTCCCAACAGAAATCAAGGTTCGAACATTACAACACTCAACAGAGGCAAGGAGGGCAGGGCAGTGGAAATCGACAGGGTAACCAGAATAAGACAACTACTGTAGGTGGTTCTGCTCATAGGGCACAGTGGTGCAACAGGTGCAAGTCTTTTCATCATGGGCAATGTATGCCCCAGTCCATGAGATGTGTTAAGTGTGGTCAATTTGGCCATGATCTAAAGAATTGCAGACTGCCGAGGAGCGTCTGCTGGAATTTTCAGAAAGAGGGGCACCGAGTCGGTGATTGCCCATTGAGTAAGAAAGCTGGAACTGGGTCAGGAGGGGGAGGTGCTGGAGGATCATCTTCAGCAGGGCAGAAAAGAAAGAACCCACCCACTACTGAGGGTCGGGTATTCAGAATGACAGTGGATGATGTCTCTACCACAGATGATGTGATAACCGGTATGTTTCTGATAAACTCTACTCCTGCTAGAGTACTATTTGATTCAGGGGCAAACCACTCCTTTTTATCTGTAGAATTCTGTGGAAGGTTAAATATGCCTTTAACTGAACTAGCTACTGCTTTAGAAATAGAGGTAGCTGATGGTATGATGGTTCCGGTCACGACTGCTGTGGCAGGAGCCAAGATAGATATAGATGGTACTTGCTTTCCTGTATATTTTCTTGTAATGCCATTATCTGGGTTCGATATGGTACTTGGTATGGATTGGCTGAGTTTGAATCAGGCCAGTATCAAGTGTCACAAGAAGTTGATTTCATTTCCGTTGGCTGATGGCACAAGAGTAGTAGCAAGGGGGAGAAGGCTGGATCCGTAATTCCGATTATCTCGTGTTTGAAGGCTAGAAAGGCGTTAGATAAAGGTTGTGAATCATATCTGGCCTATGTTATTGATGGAAAGAAAGAAAAGCAGACAGTGAACGACATCCGGGTGGTAACGGAATACCCGGAGGTGTTTCCAGAAGAATTGCCGGGATTGCCTCCAGTTCGTGAGGTGGAGTTCAAGATAGACCTGATTCCTGGTTCCCGACCAGTGGCAAAGGCAACATACAGGTTGGCACCTTCAGAGATTCGGGAAATAATGACTCTGATACAGGATCTATTAGACAAAGGCTTTATTCGTCCGAGCTCATCTCCGTGGGGAGCGCCAATGTTGTTTGTGAAGAAGAAAGATGGTACATTGCGAATGTGTATCGACTATCGGGAGCTGAATAAGAGAACAATAAAGAACAAATATCCGTTGCCAAGAATAGATGATTTGTTTGATCAACTACAGGGAGCTTCGTTCTTTTCCAAGATTGATTTGAGATCAGGGTATCACCAGGTGCGGGTTTCAGAGGAAGACGTGTCAAAGACGGCTTTTCATACGCGCTACGGGCACTACGAGTTCTTAGTTATGCCGTTCGGCTTAACCAATGCACCTGCGATTTCCATGGATTTAATGAACAGAGTCTGTCGACAATTCCTTGATGATTTTGTAATAGTTTTCATTGATGACATCCTGGTATATTCAAAGACTGAGGAAGAGCACGAGAAGCATTTGAGACAGATTTTGGAGACACTGAAGAAAGAGCATTTGTTTGCTAAGTTCTCTAAGTGCGAATTCTGGTTGAGAGAGGTACAGTTTTTGGGGTATGTAATCTGTGACGAGGGAGTAAAAGTGGACCCTTCAAAGGTAGAAGCAGTTATGAATTGGAATGCTCCGAAAACACCGTCCGAAATCAAGAGTTTTCTGGGGTTGGCTGGATATTACCGCAGATTTATTAAAGACTTCTCCAAGATTGCGGGTCCATTGACTAAGTTGACTAGAAAAGATGTGAAATTTGTATAGGGCAGTGAACAGGATAAAGCCTTCCAGATGTTGAAACAGTTGTTATGTCAGGCCCCTATTCTTGCATTGCCAAGTGGAACAGAGGATTTTATTGTTTATTGTGATGCATCGTTTGCAGGATTGGGTTGTGTACTTATGCAGAGGGATCGAGTGATTGCATATGCTTCAAGACAGTTGAAACCCCATGAGAAGAATTACCCGACACATGATTTGGAATTGGCAGCAGTTGTATTTGCTCTAAAGGTGTGGAGACACTACTTGTATGGCACCAAGTGCGTGATTTGTACCGACCATAAGAGCCTACAGTACGTATTTACACAGAAAGATTTGAACATGAGACAGAGACGCTGGGTGGAATTGATTAAAGACTATGATTGCGAAATAAGATATCATCCAGGCAAAGCAAACGTGGTGGCAGATGCCTTAAGTCGCAAGGGAGCGGGAAGTTCTATCCAGTTTATGCGTATTGAGATTGTATCTGATCTAGTGGATAGACTAAAGTCTGCACAGTTGGAGGCTCTAAAGGAAGAAAACTTGAAGAATGAACTGATGAAGAAACGTAAGGACGAACTTACTGATGATTCCCGTGGATTGAAAACATTTAAGACTCGTGTGTGGGTGGCTATGCTAGGAGATTTGAGGAAGCTGATTTTGACTGAAGCACGCAAGTCCAGATTGTCAGTACACCCAGGAAGCACAAAAATGTACAACGACCTGAAAGTGCTTTACTGGTGGCCTACTATGAAAACAGATGTGGCACAGTTTGTGGAATCATGCCATATCTGTGCACAGGTGAAGGCGGAGCATCAGAAGCCCTACGGATCTTTAAAACAGTTGGAAATCCCTGAGTGGAAGTGGGAACATATAACGATGGATTTCGTGACTAAACTTCCGCGAACATAGATGAATAATGATATGATTTGGGTGATTGTGGATCGGCTAACCAAGAGCGCTCACTTTCTGGCTACATGTGAAACGGCTTCTCTGAGTAAGTTGGCTCAACTTTATGTTAAAGAGATTGTTGCGAGGCATGGCATGCCATTATCAATAGTATCTGACAGAGACTCCAGATTCGTTTCTAACTTCTGGAGGAGTTTATAGAGAGAATTGGGGACGAGGATTAACCTGAGTACTGCTTTTCATCCCCAGACTGATGGTCAGACTGAACGTACCATACAAACACTTGAAGATATGTTGCGAGCTTGTGTAATTGAGTATGGTGGATCTTGGGATTCACACCTGCCGTTAGTTGAATTTGCGTACAATAATTCTTACCGTTCAAGTATAGGGATGCCTTCGTACGAAATGTTATACGGCCGTCGTTGCCGTACTCCGACGTGTTGGTTAGAGGCTGGTGAGAAACAGTTTGCAGGACCTGAGATAGTTCAGATGACAGCTGATAAGGTTGCTATTGCCAGACATAAGTTGAAAGTAGCCAGAGAAAGGTAGAAAATGTACGCAGATCCGCGTAGTCGCCCAGTTAAGTTTGATGTGGGAGAGTTAGTACACTTGAAGGTTTCTCCGTGGAAGGGTGTGATTCGATTCGGTAAACGCGGGAAGTTAGCTCCCCGTTACATTGGTCCCTTCCGCGTACGTCAGATTGTGAATGACCAGACGGTTACACTGGATCTTCCAGCAGAGCTTGCAGGAATTCACAATACATTTAACGTCTGTTATCTGAGAAAATGTAAAGTTGATGATGAAAGTCAGATTCTCCCAGTACAAGAACTGAAAGTTGATTCTAAGAAGAGATTGATAGAAGAACCATTAGAACTGTTGGATCGAAAAGTGACCAAGCTCTGAAAGAAGCAGATACCGATGGTGTTGGTCAAGTAGAAGCACAGTCTTGGTTCTGATTTGACTTGGGAGACTGAAGCTGAGATGCGAGATAGATATCCTCACTTATTTGAGCAAGAAATGATTCCGAGGACGGAATCCTCTTAATGGGGAGAGATTTGTAACACCCGCCAACCTGGGATAGGAGATTAGCGGGTTTGTGGTACGTACGTATTTGTTTTAGTATGATTATGTGGTTAATTGTTTAAATTATTTAATTAAGTTAATTATGTGCTAAAGTTATTATATGCATGTATGTGTAGTATGTATGTATGTTACCGTAAGTATGCATGTATATTAATATATGAGTGTGCACGTGTATGTGTGTAAAGAAAATGGTTGCCACCTCCTACTTTTCATGATGTATACGTGGGGGTTAGTAGATAATTATTCATTATCTTAAATTGGTGTGTGTGTTTTGAATATTTTCTCTGCCAAAGAACAAACCGAAGAAGAAGGAACCGAAGAACTAAGAATCGGATTTCTAGTTTTTGGTGATTTAAACAAGCTAAGGTTAGATTTGGGTTTACACATGTTTAAATGATTACTTGTTATGATTTTAATAGAAATAACATGATTATATGAAGAACCTAAGAGTCGGTTTTAATGAAACATGGGTTTGTTGGGTTTTTATGTGTTCATATGATTTGCATGTTAAAATGGTGTTTTGATGCGTGAAAGATGTGTTTGTAATGTTAAAGTATGTTTCTGGTATGTTTGAATGAAGTTTTGAAAAGTTATAGTTGATGATTTGAAGCTGGCGGAATTGATTAAGAACTTGTCGGATTTTGGTTGAGAAGAAAGATTAAAACCGACACTTGAAATCCTAATATAGGAAAACCGATCGTTTGGAAAACCGAAAGTTGGAATCCGGAAAATTTGAACCAAATCCGATTGTTATGTGTGAAATCCGAAACTTAGAATCCATATACTCTAAAACCGATAAATTTGAAATCCGGATTAATGAATCCTACACTTGAGAAACCGAGACTTGAAATCCGATAGCCTAAAACCGGTATTAAGTAAAATCCGAATGATAGAATCTGATACCCATATCCAAATCCGAGAAGCAAATCCGAGACAAAGGGAAATCCAACATTTTGGAGTCAATCGGATTCCCAAATCCGAGAGTGGTGAAATCCGGTAGTCAGGTTGCGGATTCTTGGAAATCCGAGAGATTTAGGAAATCCGATACTTTGTGTTTGAAGTTATATATGTTTATTATTTATTATTATTTGATGAATGATTTATAAATATATGGATAGATATATTTATGGGATTGAGACTAATTTGATTATTGTTGTGTTTACAGGCAATCCTAAGACTCAGTAATATTAGACTTCTGAGCTCGTGCTGAAATTGAGGTGAGTGGACGTTAAACACGGATGGTAAAGATTGCAGTTAATTTTATTGATGTGAAGCATGATTGTGGATTGAGATTGGATTGATTAAACTGCTAATTGTGATATTGAAATATTGATAACTGCTGCATGAATATTTGGTCGATATGCACTCTTAGGATGATTTTAAGTTGCGTTGAGAAGTCAGCTATACGTGGACTTGGGTTGGGCTTGTCTAACTGGTTGGTTGAACAGTAGTAGCCTTTCTATTGCATTTGTTGCTCAGAGGGGAGTTTACTGTGCCAATCTAGTGGAAAGCTATCGGTAAACCTTTGCTTTGGCCGGCATTGGTTGTAGGTTCTGCGCCGAACCGCCGGTCTTCTCTGGATATGTGATTACATGATTGATGATTGATTGTGAATGTTTTCATTTTTTGTTTTAGCCTTTACTCACTTAGCTTTGTGCTAATTCCCCACAGTTGATGTTTTGCAGGTTGGCGTTTGTAGTAGAAGAAGGAAGATTTGACCATTACTCTGATACTTATTTTGAAAAAGAGACGAGCCAGTTTTATTTTGTAACACCAAACTATTGTTGTAGTTGTCTTTTGAACAAATGTATGTATATTCGTAAATATTGGTTTTATGTAATCAAGTCAGTAGTAATTAGCTTCCGCAGTGCATATTAAAAAAAATGGCTTGTGATTTTCCGGTGTTACAAATTTTTTTCGTACGAGAACAATCTTAGCCGTTCAATTTTCCCTCCTTCAATTGGATTGCCCACCCATGAATTCCTTATGCACCTTGCCACACTAAATCCCCTATGCTCTTCATCCATAAATTCTACTTACCACTTGAATGACTAAGATTGATTCTCGCAGTTTTCGTATAAAAGACAATTTTTGTTTAAACTCTCCCATATATATATATATAATTTATTTCAAACGGTAAAATTCGACTTCCACAACGATAACATTTTCTAACATACACAACCATCTTCATCTTTAACACACACAATAAGGTCATGTCTTTTTTTTGATATAGTTAAAAAGAGTTATGTTCTAAGATGTTAAAACTAAAATTTTTGTTAAATACGATATGTTGAAATGTTATAAAAGGTATATATTCTTTTTAAAATTAGAGTAGATAAATACGATATTCTAAGGGTTTTTATAAAGCGTTATATTTTAAGGTAAATATAAATTTTTTAAATTATAGTGGGTAAATACGATATTTTGACTTTGATTTGCATTAAAATTATTAGTGAGAATTTCATATATACCCTTGTTAAACTATATATGAAATTCTCACTAATAATTTTGATACAAATCAAAGTCAAAATTGAATCAACTTTTGTTGAAAAAAGCCAAAATTAGATTTTAATTTTTATAAAAATTGATGATTCAAATTTGATAATTTATTTTTTAATTAATAATTAAAATTATCTAATAGATTTTATTTATATTAGTATTTTATTTATTTGTATTATAAAGATGAGTAAGTAAATTTAAATTAGATTAAGTAACATAAAATATTATCCCATAGAAGATATTTTTAAACAACAAAGAATCATAATTGAGCTCTTTATCTACTCGCATGCATTGCAACGTCATATTCTATTTTATTGGAAGCTTTGTCACAATGTCACTGAATTGGAATATTGGATTACCTAAACACTCAATAATAGCATCCACAATGAGTGCTTCTAATAGCCATTAGAGGGTGTACACATTTAGAAGTATCTCATGTTTCAAGTCACATTAGCATAACTCACTTCATGTTTGAAGCATGCTTAAACCAAGGCATTATACACATTTCGCAAACTTCACATAATTCAACTTAGAAAATACCTCTTTCCTACTTTGTCTCTCTCCTTTCTCTCTTTCCTCTCTCTCTTCTCTCTCTTCCAGTATTCCAATGCTGAAAAGCTTTGAAATTTCAGTACCTAAAAGTGGGGTGGTGTTTGCTTTTATGTTTTAGATGTCATATATGCATACCAAGTGTATGCTTAGACCACGCCCCATGCTCTTATATATAATAACAATTATTAGGAATGTATGAACAACACTTTCCTCATAATTATTATATATTGTAATACCCACATTTTAAAAATGTACAAGAATATTTGTAATGAATATATATGTATATATATGGTTTGAGATTATCCAAGAAATGAGAGTTATGTTGTATATATATGCATATATTCTATGGATGATGATTCACTAATAAGGATTGGGCTTAAATATGTTACATCCATTAAGAAATTATGGTGGTATTTGGACTTGGAGGCTTAAGTTGGGCTTAGGCCCACAAGAGATTGGAAAGTGAGTATAAATAGGGGTTTAGGGCACAACCTCCCACACAAACCCTCAAATCACTGTTGCATTCATTCAAGGGTTTTTGTGTGTGTGGTACCATTTGGAAGACACGAGAAAGAGGAAGAAGGAGTTGCTTCAATTTGTGGAAACTTGAGATTTTAGCAAGAAAAAGCATCAGGTAATGTTTCTTTATTCTTTAGAATCATGTAGACATCATTCTTGCTACATTAAAGTGATGATTGAATGTTCCAGAATATGGGTTTTTGGGTTTTGAGGGTTTAAGAAAAACCCAGGAGAATATTTAGCCAACAACACCTTATAAAGTTGATAAAATATGGTTTTAAGTTTAAAGGAAAGTTTTATATGAGTGGAGAAATGTTTTGCAACAAGTTTGAGTTAAATTGGTTGAGTTTTAGAAAGCTTGAAAATGGCTATGGAGTCTGGGTTTTTCAGACGTTAAACCTTCAGGGATGAAGTTCTTCCATGCGACAGTCGCATGGGCACTGGGAAGGTGCCATGCGACTTTCAGTTGATCTGTATGTTCATTCATGCGACTTTCAGGCCTAGTAGATATGCCATGCGACTTTCAGTGTATGAATATTATGCCATGCGACTTTTAAGATGATTCATGCGACTTTCATGTGATGAGAATAAGTTCATGCGACTTTCATGTGTTGTATGTGAGTTCATGCGACTTTTGTGTATTGAGTATAAGTTCATGCGACTTTCATGAGTAAAATATAAGTTCATGCGACTTTCATGAGTAGAATATAAGTTCATGCGACTTTCATGAGTAGAATATAAGTTCATGCGACTTTCAGTTGGCCTGTGTGTATGTGCCATGCGACTTTCAGTCCCAGTATATGTGCCATGCGACTTTCATGTGCATAGTATCAGTTCATGCGACTTTTGTATGGTTGGGTAGAGTTCATGCGACTTTCACATGATGATAGTGTTCCATGCGACCTTCAAGTAGTAAATGTCAGTTCATGCGACTTTCAGGCTTTGTATGTTATTTCATGCGACTTTCATAAGTCCAGGATAGGTCCATGCGACTTTCATGAGTAGAGCATAGGTCCATGCGACTTTCATGTAGTATGTGCCAGTTCATGCGACTTTCAGTATGCATGGGTGACCCCATGCAACTTTCAGGCCATGCATGCTAGACATGCGACTTTCAGTAAGTAACAGTTAAACCCAGTATTAACCAATGCATAGACTTGGTCAGGTAGCAGTCAGTGACAGAATAAAACAAGGAGAGTCTTTCAGTAAGAGCCAGTAGCTAAGACAGCTGACAGGTGAGTATTCTCACTTATAACTTGAATAGATTCTAGATGTTATGTATGCATGTGAATACCAGATACTCATGAATGAATGAGTTATACGTGATTGTGCTTACACCGTTTACTTCGGTAACGGGTATGTGTAGACCGTTCACTCCGGTGACGGGTATGTTTAGACCGTTCACTACGGTGACGGGTATGTTAGACCGTACACTTCGGTGTCGGGTATGTTAGATCATACACTTCGGTGTCGGGTATGATACCGGCACTTCGGTGTCGGGTATGTTAGACTGTTGTTACGACAACGGATGAGACGAGACCGTCCTAGTGACGGGTATGATGAGACCACTTACTACGGTAGTGGGTATGAGTTGAGCAGTATGTGAACTATTTTGGTTGTAAGTAGTATACTCGCTAAGCCTTGGGCTTGCAGTTGTTGTTTTATATCTTTTCAGGTAACGACCATGGCGGGGCTCCAGCGCAGTGATGATAACTCTAATCCCAATCTTCCACAATCTTTTAACATAGTTTACAACCGTAATAGTTTTAATTATAGACAATGAGAATGATTGTAACTTAATAGATTATGGGTGTTTATTCAGCGAACAATTTGTGGTGTAATTACGTTATCAATGAGTTGAATATCCTTTATGAATGAATTATGTTTAAAAAATTATTTTTTTGGGAAGTTACAACTTGGTATCAGAGCCTAGGTTTAAGGGATCTAGATGCGTTTCGGCGTGTTTAGACTTAAACCTTGGTTCTTAAAGCATTTTCCAACAAAGTTTATAGCTTGCAAATGATAAAAGTTTTCAATGAGCTATCAGCTGGAGCTAGTCCGAGTGGTCACGCGCGAGGTACAAGGTACTTACAGTATTATATTATATGTTGGTTTGTATATGATTTCTGACAGTAGGCTGCTCTAGAAGGGTAGCAAGGGGTTAGTGACACCTTTACATGATTACTATACGTGAGAACCAGATGCTGTAGAAAGTGATGATACATGGCCCAAGCCAGTGAATCGGGATTTCAATGGTAATGCTAGGATCCAGTACGTATAGTGTGTTGGTAATAATAGGGCCCATATTATTAGTTGCACACGATACTTACGGGAACCTACCAGCATCCAACGGTATATTGTGAATCCGGTGAGGGGTACTTGTAGAAGTAAGATGCCTGTAGCTAGGGTGCCTTAGAAAGACTAGGGTTGCCTGCTAGCTAGGTTTTGACATGCGATACTTGATATATGCTTTGATAGTAGTGAGGACTGTATGGCAATGCCGCCTATTGATTAGTGCACTATCTATACATCTAGTATGGTGAACACGAGAAACCGAAGAGTTATCCCAGCAGAAAGAGTTTTCGAAAACCCGCCAGACGGGGAAAAGGCTAGTGTGACCGGGGAGAGTGACCCCCAAATGCAACCAGTTGTCAACCAGCCACTTCCTGAGAACGTGGCTCCTGAGAACGCAGTACCAAATGACCTTGAAGGTGAAGAGTTCGTGGAAGCAGACATGACTGAATTGGTAACCACAGCGGTGAGCAATGCATTGAAAGAGCTTCTACATAAAGTGGTAGAGGACCTGAAACAGGATATGAGCACCATGATAGATCAGAAGCTGGGTGCTCTGTGGGCCGCAAAGGAAGCAAGCTTGACAGCGGCAAACACTCAGCTAGTGACACAAACTGTTAATCATGTAACTTCAGGAGGTACTTTACGAGACTTCTCGGCATGTCAGCCGCCGACTTTTGAGGGTCTGCCAGACCCCGTACTAAGTACCAGATGGATTGCAGCAGTGGAGGGGGCGTTCTTCACCTGCAAGTGTGCCGACGATGTGAAAGTTTGGTATGCGTCTAACTTCTTGAGAGGAGCAGCTAAGGATTGGTGAAACTTGCTGCGTAAGATGACGGGCGAGGCCATCGCCAGGATGAAGTGGGAGGAGTTTACCGAGTTGTTCTATGCTGAGTATGCACCAAAGGTTGAGGTAGAAAGGGTCATGGATGAGTTCATGAAGTTAGAGCAGACCACGGAGACGATCAACCAGATTACGGGAGTGTTCAAGGAGAAGTTGTTGTACAGCCCGACCTATGCCGGTGACGAGGGTTTGCAGATGCACATGTACACCCAGATGCTGAGGGAGGATATCCGCGAGTTTGTGGCCAATGGTCAGTATTCCACCCTCGAGCATCTAATTGAAGGAGCCCGTAAGAGAGAGCTCTATCTGATAGAAAGGAACATGAAGCGTACTGCAGAGCGGGCCGCTCTCGGCAGCCACCAGGGGAAGCAGCCAGTTAAGAAATCGAATGTAGGGTCCACGTGCGGGCGATGCGGTAAAACGCATATTGGAAATTGTCGACTGGGGTGGATAGATGCTACAGATGTGGGAGAGGTGGGCACCATGGCAAGGATTGCAAAGCCCACCTGAATGTGTGGTTCAAGTGCAACAAGCCGGGACACCGGATGGCAGAATGCCCCGAAGCAACTGGGGGCACTGGGAAGGCATGCGGGCAGCCGCCACTCAAAATCACTGATGGTGTAACACCCTGATTTTCAGTCCAAATTTAAACTTTTTCAAACCTCAATTTGAAAAACATTTTTTCTCATAATCGCGGAAGCATTTTCATTTTCTGGAAATATCTCAACAATAAACATTTTCAATAATGGCTACTGACATACCCCTCCACTCTCAGCACCGATCCCTCAGCCACCCGTACCTCGCGGTCCCCCAATTGCCGAAGCCACAGGAACCTCTGTGTACGTCCCAATGACTAGGAACCCTGTGGTACAGAGTTATATCACACAGTGGTCCGGACCGAAGCACATATACCCCGAAGGGTCACATAAGCACATACCCCGAAGGGTCACATAGGCACATACCCCGAAATGTCACATAATCACTTGCCATAAAGGCCACAATTATCTTGCCATAAAGGTCAATTAATCCAAGCATATCAGTTTATCAATAAAACAAGCAAGTTTCACAATTTATATCACTTGAGCATAAATGCTCGACAATTAAAACCATATTTGGCATCTCAATGCCTGAAAACATCTTTAGTGAAAACATGAGTTTCATTTAGTCAAAACCATGTCTTTTGTTTCAAAATCAAAATCCACTCCAACATGGAGTATCATGTTTCAAAACCATTAATTTAATCACAATTTAAACATAGACCATCTCCAACATGGAGCAATGGTCTTATTTAGAAAACCATCATTTAAAACACCTCTTAACTTGAATTCACAGTTCCACATTCTTAAACCCCAAAGGTTTCATAAAGCATTTATACTTCACAAAAACCATAGTATAAAACAATACATGGTTTACATATTCCGCAAGTTCAAAACTTATAAACAGTTTCAAATCATATAGCCCGCATTTATTAAACAAATGCATAATTTCCACATTCAGAAGTTCAAAGCTTCAGAACCTCTTCTAATCGTATAAATCATGTTATAAAACAATTTCATAATCCACATCCTTTGAATCATCAAGATTTATCAAACAATTGCCAAACAATCAAAACACATAAGATGACTTGAAAACTTTAACAATTTTGGGTATCCGCAGGGTGTACTCACCTAAGGGTGTGATGAGGATCACAACCCCATCCAAACCATAGCTTAAACACTTGGTCATAAACCTATGATCACAAAACAATAGGTTAACTAACATAAGTTAAACAAAAACAAGGTTTCTAGACTCCATTCTAGTCTTAGACACCTTTCGGGTCTTGAAAGACTCTAAATAAACCTTCTATAACCATAGGAACCAAACCTCAAACATGTACAAGGTCAAAAAGGGTCAAAAACACATTTTTGGCATGTGAAGGGTACCTCGCGCCGCGACAATTTCTCTGGAAACAATCCCTACACAGACCCGCGGCCTCGCGCCGCGACACCTTATGCTCGTGCCACGAGCTTGCGTCAACAGTAATTTTTGCTGTTTTTCTTTGCTGTAAATTCGACCAAATCATAATATTTTCAACCAAAACTCATATTTTACATAGAATGAGGTCCAAGATACTACAACACAACCTCAATATCATCAAATAACTTCATTTCATCATAAACTGGGTAATTAAATCCTAACCCCAAGCATTTGACCCCTTTAACAACATTAATCACAAATAACAACCATACATCACCAAATATCCCATGTATGGCTACAATCAAGGACAAAATCAGAATTAAGACATTCTTAAAACAAGAAAACATACCTATAATTCTTTGATTCAAGAACTCAATGCTTCCATGATCATTTTCTTGTTTAATATGCCACCCATTGAGTGCTAGCTTCATCATTTACCTCCGATCCTTCAATAATCCATCAAAGAAACACTTCAAGCCCAAGCTCCTCTTCTTCCATGGATGGTTCTAGAAAATGAGCTCTCATTTGACTCAATTGAGTCAATTGGGAATATTTATAGCCATATTTTCATTTTGACCCCTCAAGTTTTCGACTCAACCCATTTAGCCCTTTAATTTCATAAACTTTTACACATTACACCCACATCTATATATATATACATACCCAAATGCACAACATATAATCTATATATATATATATATATATAACATATAGATCATATCTTAAACTCATAATTTTTGCTATTTTCAAACGAACTTGCACACATATATATTTTATAATTGCCAAAAACTTCGGGTTTTACAATTTCCTCCCTCCTTATCAGGATTCTGTCCTCGGAATCCAATCAATCCACATGCTTAGATATTTCCACATGTTTGCACTAAGATCCTAACTAGGATCATTTACTTCAACTATTAGTATCAACTCTTTTATAATCAAAGCTCAAGATCAATTTCCTTAACTAGACCTTTTAAAATAGCCTAGTATCTTACCACTAAATGGTTCATAATTATCTCCCAATTGGACTATTAGAGATCAATATCATTAACCCGAGCTTTACAGATCCTAAGCCATCTAGTCTCATGGCTAGCTATTGCTCACATTAGCTAGTGATCTACCAATCACTTCTAAATTTTCAAACAATTTGGCAATTGCCAGCCAACTTGGGCAAACAACCCGTTCATGAACATATATGTTGCTTATAAACAGTTCTCCAATAATTCGAGTAACGCACAAGTGTCTATCCATAACCGAATAACATGATCCCATGTCTTAACACAATCATATTCATTAAATACTTGTCCATAATCTAGACAGATAAACACCTAAGTATCATTAAAATGAAATCATTATTTCATCAATTGGTCAACGAAGACCCAAATCATATAATCTTCTCTCATGACTCATTACATTCTTGGAACATAGCCAAATGTACATAGACTAACCTCTGTTTCGGAAATTTCTACGGTAAAAATTACCAATTACATCATGGCTCATCTCATAACTTAAGATTTCAAATCATTATACCTTAATTCGCTGGCTATACTTGCCACTATCAATCATTGACTAATGCATGATCCCAAATCTGTTACACAATATTATCACAATACCAAAGAAAAGTTCACTTGAAACAGTATGCATTAAACACCAATAATGCCTAACTCACAACAAGCCTTAAATTTCAAATCGGCTCAGCTGCCGTGGTAGACATAATTCATCGTCCTTAAGACAATCCCTAAGGTAAGCACATACCCTACTCAAGGATCTTAATCCCGCAAAGCCATTGTCGTGCACACCTAAGTCGCCTTATAAAATTCAAAACATCTCTTTGTCTAAAAGACCCACAAAACACTATTAGTGCTATAACCTTGCAACTCCAAATTTGGGTCACGACCTATGCCATGCCTAGATAAAACAGATCTCAAGGTCAAACTCCTGACCAACTAGAGCTACCGGCCTCGCTGCATACTCCTGATGGTCATTTACTCAGTCAACTCTTGTGGTCTAAAGCACCACACTATGTCACACACATATAAACTAACTATTTGTCACAATGACATTTATTATCAAAATGGAAGGATCTCAACTCTTTCTCATGGCCTGAGGACATGCCTCAATTCATGCACGGGAGCTTCACTTTCAGGTTCAGCTCCACTAATCTCTAGATCTCTTTCGGGTATCAAATCACACAGGCAAAGTTAATCACCCCTTAGGTAACAACCAAACGTTCTATTGATAACATAATCAAACTATTTAACCCAAAGGATCACCAGTGATTCCAAAAATAACCACTATGAGGTCCAAAAGATTTTCACCTCTAGGGTAAATCTATAGACCCCCAACACCATATCACCTAAAATTTCTTGTCCTTAAAGGAATTCATATTCATACATCAACTGGATCGTTGATCCAACCAAAACTAACTGGAATGATTAAGAAACTCTTTTCAACAATACCCAAAACGGGTCACTTAGTCAACTCATCCAATTCTCAATCGTTAACACTTATCACAGTTCTAACGAACTTACAAATAACCATTCCCACTATGGGGAATAAGCTGATACATAAGGTCACATCAAGTTTCTAGTTCAAGTTGCATATCACGAAACTAACCTTATAGTGGGTCTATCCTCATAAGAGGTTCAATAGTCTACATTCATCTTTCTTTTACACCAATCTTTAAATCATCAAAGAAGAGAGATTTAGTTACACAGATTCTTAAGTGATCACATCACTAATCAATAACCTCCCAATCTTAACGACTAGAGACTTAAAATCTCGATGATTAATTAACAACTTAATCACAAGGTTACTCAATGTACAACCTTGCTTAAACATTCCATTACATCATCTCAATCACGAGATACGATTAGGATTACCCGACTAACTTTAGGCTTCTTATCTCCTCCAAGCACCTATGAAGTGCTAGGAGCGGTTTATAGCTTTCAATCAAAACTTGAGAGCTTACGTGACTAATGGTTTTCAATTCATCTTAGTCATTCTACATTACATATCAACGTGAGACCCATTAGATCACAAGATCTATACATGATTTCTATAAGGAGTCCAACTCATTTGGACTAAACTACACCACCTCGATGGTGACACAATATCTATTCTTCTATCATAGAAGACACAATTCAACAGAAGATTCTTGTTTCTCTCGGAGAAACACACAAACACTATTTCACTTTTAACTTAACTCATCAGAGTAAATCTATCATACATGAAACATTAATTTCAATTTCAATTTCAACTTAACCAATAACCCGAATAGGATTCATACTTAAATAGAGAAACAGCTCTCAAGTCAAAATACATAGAGTGTAACTAACAGATAACTCTAAAAATTATCCATAAAGGATCCGAACCCGCAACCGCAGTCGCATAAAGGGTTCATTCTATAGACTAAATCGCCTTTTACATCACTTCTCATAAGATGCCTCCCTCCTTGAACCAAGGATAATGGCACTTTTCTGATCTAACTCCATTCCATTGAGTTCATCACTTACTCACCTTAGCATTAAGGCATACTAAACAAGGCTTCTAATATCATAATATCATGTTTCTACTTGGCGAAACTAATCTTAATCAAGACTTAGTTTCTCATTCTAGTGCTCAAAGCATCTCATATATCACCTAGGAAATCGTTCCTTCTAAACCAATCTATCCTTACAAAGGATTCATCAATAGCTTGTCCATAATACCGGACTCAATACCCAAGCTCAACAGCTTTCTGTCACTATCCCAGGTTCTATGCGAACCAGGACCACTATCTGTTAGTCCCAGATTGAGTACACAACAACAAATGTTTGTAGAAGGGGGGGTTGAATACAAACGTTAGCTTTTAAAAATTAAAGACACACTTATATACTTTTATATAATTCTTATTGATATAAATCAAGAATTACATGTACTAGAAGCGGAAATTCTAAGTACAATAAAAGGTGGCAATCAATTTGTCTAACACATAGACAAGCTAACTCTAAAACAACTAATGTATTTAGAGTGTTCAACACATGAACAAGTTTGATTCTACACAATGCTTATACTCTACGAAATTTCTTAACTGATGAGATTTTCTTTTTGTGTAGTAGAGACTTCACTTTGTTGTGTTGTGTAGTATTCTATATTTGCATGTCCACCATGCATGAGTATATATAGAAGTATTGGTGGATCCGGTTACATGAAGGTAAGACACCAAGAGGATGTGGAAATATAATATTTTAATTGTAAAGGTAGTGGGTGAAAAGTAAAGTTACTTTAATCAAATGTATGATAAAAGTAATTGTACTTTTCTGCAAAAGTGCAACCCATTCACAATATAAAATATTAAAGTCCACATCTACTGTCGTGTAAAAGTATCTTTCCCTTTCCATGATTGTACTTTAATCAACACCATGCTTCTGATTGATTTGACTTTACCAAGTATGGGATTGCCAGCCATACTTAGTTGCTTGAACAAATCTTCAAGATCTTCGTCTGTTTGAGGTATCATTATCCTTTACAGAGGATAAGATCAAATCTTTTTGTCTCATACTTGATCCAAAAAGTGCATTTTTACTTTTACAAACAAAGATCTAAGGCATAATAGAACAACACATGTTCTGCCTTTTACATATAACTTACAATCTGAAAAGATAGAGTAGATTTAACATTTTTCACGACTCAGCTAACAGAGTGTACTAGGAACTCTGATATTCACTACTCATTTGACAAAATATATCAGTTGATCACTTTTTGCTAGGACTCAGTTGATACATATTGCTCAGTTGATCATATAGATGCTCAGCTGATCAATAGTAAACTTAGGAGAACATAAGCTCATGTATTTGTATGATCAGTTGATCAAGAATGCTCAGCTGATCAATCAAATACATCAGTTTATAAGGGGAGATGACTTGTGTAAAGATAGACTTACTTAGCTGATGCTCTGGGCCTCAACTGATCCATTTGTTCACTCAGCTGATAGAGTAGGCACTCAGCTGATCAAATTCTTCACTCAGCTTATCACTTTCTTTACTCAGCTGATCAATATGTTTACTCAGCTGATGGAATATTTTCATCTGCTGATCAACAATTTTGCTCAGCTGATAGACTGTTTTCCTCAGCTGATGGTCTTCTTTACTTGTATTCTTCATCTAATGCTCCTTGGCTGATATCCTTTGGCTGATACTTTGAGTAGGATCTGATGCTCAGCTGATGGCTTATTTTCCTCAGCTGATGGTTCCATACTTAGCATATTTTTACATAAACTGATTCAAACAATACATGTTTGAATTCTTTCTAAGTCATACTGAATGTAGGGTTTGGTTATCATCAAATTCTATGTTTTAGGATAGGCAGAGTTGATTATTAAAGTGAAGTGATTATCCCCAACAATCTCCCCTTATTTGATGATGACAAAACCTTTTTCTTTTTGAAGAATCAGTTTGACTTCAAATTATAAAAGATTTAAACTTTTAAGTACATTTGGCTACCTAACTATCTGTTTTTGGTAGCTCTTTTCTAATGTTCCATTTTGTTCTGTTTTTGTGGAATCTTTTCATTTTTCCATTTTTATATGTTTTTGATTTTCTGATATACATAAATATCAGTTGAAATAACAAAATAAAGAAATGTACATAAGTGATTACATAAATTAACTACTAACTAACTATTCTATAATGTACAATCAACTAAATAACAACAAAATCTTCAGAGTTAGAATCAGTCTTCAATCATCCCACCATGGTTCTTCTTTAACTTCAAAATCTTTGGCATGGGGATCAGCTTCAGCTAAGACTTCACATTGGGCTTGAACAAGGGCTTCAAAGTTTTCATTTCCAGTTCTACCTCTTGTAGATATCCTCAGCCCAAATAGAAACTTCTTGCTAGCTTTAAGGATTTTAGACCGTCTAAAGAACCTCCATGTGCCAGCTCTGTCCAAAAAGAATATACCTTTAACAGGCATAATTATAAACTTGTACAGCTCAGGAGTGATGTTCATTGGAAGAGATGTGTTGAAACCCTCAAAATCTGATAGGAATTCATGCTGGGGTAGTACCTCTCTTAGCTCAAATGGTTTGAAGGGCTTGGAGCCTTTCTTATGAAGATTATCAACTGTGTGCACATGCCTGTAATATTCATCTCGAGTGAAGGCCCTTTGTGACACAGCTAGAGCTATCCAATTCTGAATTTTCTGAATGAATTGAACTTTGAGCTTTGATTGGATTTGAAGAGAAGGTACAGGATCTCAACTAACTCTGTGAACCCATATATGTGACACCTCTCATAGGATACAACTTCACAGTTGTTGAAGTTGTTCTGTCTTATTGCTTTGAGGTAGGGTTCACCATCACCTTTATGGACAGTGGCTCTTGTTATTGGAGTTGGTTCTGTTATGTTTCTCAGAATATTAATTCTTTCTCTGAAGCTATGAAGTCTTTGTTTACTTAGGTTGATGGGAGCAGATAAATCAAGGTTGAAGAGGGTTTTTATGGCATCAGCATGGGATCTAGCTTTGAGTAGTTCAGCCTGAGATTTTTCCTTTGCCAATTTGTGTTGAGCAGCAGCTTGATTTTGACTTTGTTCTTGCTCTTGCTGATATGCTAGCCCTTTGGCTTGGTAGATTTCCTCAACTGAAACACCCAATGCTTGAGCCATTTGAGCATTTTCCCTATCTTCCTGTTCTTTAAGAGCAAGCTCCCTTTTCATTTGAGCATCTGCTTCAACTTGCTCATCTGTCATCTTTTGTTTGCCTTTATCCTTAGGAGCAGAGGTTGAAGCCTTTTGGACTGATGGGGTTGATTGGACTGGTGGAGTAGATGGCTTAGGGCTCTGTCTTCTTCTTCTGAGGATGTCAGAAAGTGGAGTATCATCCTCATCATCAGATTCAGACTCTATATTTATTTGTGGAGAGCAACCCTCAGTAACTTTTCTTTTAGGCTTTGGCCTATTTGCCATCCTTTTCAGCATTTTGGGAAACCTTTTCTCCCCCTCAGAAGGTGCTTTTCTTTTGAGAGAAGGAGGAGCTGTTGCTGTGGGTGCTTCCTGCTGCAAGATTTTTGTGGCAGTTTCAGAATATGCAGCATCAATTTCCTCTGAGTCAGGATCATCCTCCCTTGAAGAACTTGAGAATTTCTCCCCCTTTTTGGCATCATCAAAAGGAGGAGGGGATTCAACTGCTGCAGGCTTAGGCGTTAGGGTAGGGGCAGGGGTATGGGTATGGGTTGAGGAAGGGGTAGAGGATATTTTAGAGAGCTGAAGGGAGAGGTCATCCTTGAGATCTTTGATAGCTTTCCATAATGAGAGATGACTCATTCTGGATTGTTCTGTTAAGGTTTCTATGTCATCAAGGATGCCTTTGAGAAAAGAAGGCATATGGAGTAGTTGGTCAGGAATGGGTACAGAAATGTTGGGGTTTATGGGGCGTAGGGTTTGGAGTTGGGATAGGAGGTTGGATATGGTTTGGTTTAGGGTAGATATGGTAGATTGAGGTAGGCTGGGAATTTGTGGTTGAGAGGGAATAAGGGTAGAAAGATGGTCTATTTTGGTTAAGAGGGGGGTAAGATCAATGGGTGGAGGGGAGGGTTGGGGTGGGGTCTTGAGGAGCTCAATGTCTTTTGCAAGTCTAGACAGTTGAGTAGAGGTTTGGGTTTGGAAGGCTTGGAAGGTTTGGTTTAGGTGATCAATGTTCTGGTTTATGGTTTGGATAAGGGTAAGGTTTGTGGTTTGGATAGATATGGATGGGGTAGAGGTAGAAGGAGTAGATAGAGATTCAAAGAAGTTGGGTAAGATTTGTGTTCCCTCATTTGAGCCTTGGTGTATAAGCTCAAATTCATTGGGAAAGAGAGTTGAGCCCTGTGCAAGTGGTTGGTTTGTACCACTAGCATTGGCAGGTTATGCTTGTGTAAGAATAGAATCAATGATGGGTGCAAGATAAGTGGACTGAGTGTGGGATGCACTCAATAACAGGGAATCCCTTATTGGATCCACATTCTGTTAGGAGAATGTAGATGGTATGGGATGACTGAATTGTGGGATAGACACAATATGACCTTGGGTTGAGGTCTGTCTTTCAATGAGATCAACCTTTTGGGAGGTTGTCTCAGCTAACGGTTTAAGTCCCTTATTTACAGATGTATCCTGTTGTGAGGATACATCCACTGGTTCAAAGGTTGCAACATCCAATTGCTCCCCCTTAACATGAGGAAGGGTAATTGGAGTTGAGGTCAGAGGTGTGGATTGCACTCCCTCAAAGCGCTCATAATGAGTCACTTCTGGTGACCTTGTATATATGGGGCTACGGATAGGAGTAGAACTAGTGACCACAGGAGGTTCACTGGAGCTTGGCTGTTGGAGTGGTGTTTGGACTGGAGATGAGGATGGGCTATCAAAGGTTGGGACGACCATTTGAATATCCTCAGAGGTGGAATCAGTACTGTCCATACCTTGGGTCATGATGTGCCTACTTCTGTCAATGAGCTCCAGAAGTTGCTCAGAGATCTCTTGTTCTTGGGCATCACAATCATCACCAAGAGGACTTAACTCCATTGGACTGATAGGAGCAAAATCACCAGCATCATCATCATCATCATCCTTAGTGCCAGTGTGGCTTTCATCAGCAGCATCATCACCATCATCATCATTTTCATCACCATCATTATCATCTGCATTGTCGTTTGCAGCATCTATCAGCTTTTGCATTTGGGCAGTGATTGGAGGACCTCTGTCTGCCTTTAAGAAATGGAATATCTTTTCACCCATGTTAGGGACAGGTATATGCTCAAGATGTTCTGTTAAGCCCACATAATCATCCTCTCCAATCTCCCTCATAGCTATCAGGCTCAATAGTCTAATGTAGGGCACCTGCGACCTCGATGATTTCTTGTTGGTGCTCTGGGTGATTTTATCAATAAGGTCCGAAAATATCACTTGAGCAAAGTCGATATTTACCCCGAAGACTAGGGCATAAAGCACAAGGAGCTCGGTTTGGTTGATGAGATGATGGCTTCCAGATTTAGGACCGAAGCAACGTATGACCACGTTGGCCAAATACTTCCATGGATGAGCGAGAGCAGAGACTTTGACTTGACCATGCACTACAGGTTCATTGTAGCCGATGGTGTCTAAAACTGTTTGAACTTCTGCTCTGGATGGAAAAGTTGTGTACGGTGGGAAGTTAGGAATAGCAGAGGCTTCACGAAGGGTTTCGGTGGTGATCTGGAGATGATAGTTTCCTTGGGCTAGGGTGCAGTGGATGGTGTTGGTGTTTAGGTTATAGGTTGCGGAGTACCATAGTTCACCGATAATGGTAGGATAAATGTAGTGTGGATCAGCAGTGAGACTTTCAAACAGGGGATGGGCTTGAAGGAACTGAACCATTGGTTCATAACCTTGGTTTTCTCGCGAGGTAGGGATGGTGGTGCAGAGTAGAATGTTGTTGGGAGTTATATTCATCGGTTGATTGGGTGCAACATTCTCACCAGGGTTAAAAGCCGGTTCTGGAATATAGGTGGTCATTTGGTAGGGATGATGAATAGTGAGTATCGAGAGAGAAGGTAGGGTAGTTCTTTGTAGAGAGAGAGAGGGAATTTGGAAAGTTTGAACAGGTAAAGGTGAATGAGAGAGAAATTGGGATATTTATGAAGATTAGTTAACAGAGATCATTAGATACTGCCAAATGATCTAACGGAAAACAAATTAAATAACTATTAAATGAAAACTGACAAATGGAGTAAATAACTAGGTTTAAAAAGCATTAAATGAGAGTAAAAAGTAAAAATTTACTAAGTGTAGAATCATCAGCTGATCAAGGAGAGTATCAGCTGATGGGTATCAGCTGATGAAAAACTATTAGTTAAAGGGTATCAGCTGATGGAAAACTATCAGCTGATAGTGAGAGTTTGGGTATCAGCTGAGTAAAGTACTTAGCTGTGCATGTCTTCCTTATCTTAAAGTGATCAACTGAGTAAATTTGATCAGCTGATAGGTATCAGCTGAGCATAGTTACTCAGTTTACACAAATCAAGTAAGACTTAGATATGCTTAGATAAGTATCTTATAATTTTCAACACTTATAAATTTACACAAACTAAATTACCACTATTCTAAACTAAAAAATTTAGCATACCTAGTTTGGATATTAGGAAGTTGAACCCTGCTTCATCTAATGGCTTTGTGAGTAAATCTGCAAGTTGTAAATCAGTGTTGATGTAGTGCAAAGTTACCTTCTTCTTTTGCACATTATCTTTGAGAAAATGATGTCTGATTTCAATATGCTTTGTTTTTGAATGCATGACTGGATTATTTGAAATGGAGATTGCACTTGTATTGTCACAAAGAATTGGGGTGTCTTCAAACTTCATATCATAATCAAGTAGTTGATTTTGTAACCACAAAATTTGAGCACAACAGCTTCCTGCAGCAATGTATTCTACTTCTGTAGTAGATGTTGACACTGAATTCTGTTTCTTACTAGACCAACTAATCATTCTTCCTCCTAGAAGTTGACAACCACCTCAGTACTTTTTCTGTCTAATGTGCATCCTGCAAAATCAAAATCAGAATATCCAACTAACTCAAAATCTGAGCCTTTGGGGTACCAAAGACCAAGATTAGGAGTTCCTTTGAGATATCTGAATATTCTCTTAACAGCAGCAAGATGTGATTCTTTAGGATCTGCTTGATATCTTGCACAGAGACATGTTGAAAACATTATATATGGTCTACTTGCAGTGAGGTATAAAAGTGACCCAATCATTCCTCTATAAGTAGTAATGTTCACTAATTTGCCATCAATGTCCTTTCATAACTTAATAGAAGTAGACATAGGTGTTTTCATTAAAGAGCAGTTTTCAAAATCAAACTTCTTGAGTAAATCTTTGACATACTTTGTTTGATGAATGAAAATACCATCAACCTCTTGTTTAATTTGCAAACCAAGAAAATAGTTTAACTCACCCATCATGCTCATTTGATAATTACCAGACATGAGTTTAGAAAACTTTTTGCATAGTTCCAAATTAGTAGACCCAAATATTATATCATCTACATATATCTGCAGAAGTATCACATCACCTTTGTACTTCCTAATAAATAAAGTGCTATCAATGCATCCTCTTGTAAAACCTTTGTTAATGAGAAAAGAAGAGAGGGTATCATACCAGGCTCTTGGAGCTTGCTTAAGACCATATAATGCTTTGTTTAGGAAGTAAACATGATCAGGTAAGCTTGACTCCTCAAAACCAGGAGGTTGTTTAACATACACCTATTCTTTCAAATCTCCATTCAGAAATGCACTCTTCATATCCATTTGGAACACTTTGAAGCTTTTGAAGGCATCATAGGCTAGGAATAGTCTGATAGCTTCTAATCTTGCAACAGGGGCAAAGGTTTCATCAAAATCAATACCTTCTTCTTGACAGTACCCCTGTGCCACTAGTCTTGCTTTGTTTATGATGATTTGCCCATTTTCATCTAGCTTATTTCTTAACACCCACTTTGTTCCAATGATGGATTTATCCTTTGGTTTGGGTACCAAAGTCCATACATTATTTCTTTTGAATTCTGCCAGTTCCTCTTGCATGGCAGACACCCAGTGGGGATCATTGAGAGCTTCATCAACCTTCTTTGGTTCAATCATTGAGACAAATCCAGAATACAAACAGATGTTGCAAGCTTTTGATCTTGTTCTAACTAGATCATCTATGTTGCCTATCACCAAATTATGAGGATGGTGCTTGAGGTCTTTGAAGGCTTTTTGGATTTCTTGGGAATTGGGATTCATTTGGATTTGGGGAGAAGAAGTTATATGTTGGCTATCAGCAATAGAAATGAGTTCATTTTGAGTGGCTGATATAACTTCATTATTGCAATCTGTGGGTATCTCTACTGAAGAGGGAATGAGTGATATGGAATTGGAATCCAATGATGTTGAGTCATTTTCCACATGATTCAGTAGAGGTATAGGATTGGATGAGGATGGTTGTACATGGTTAAAAACTTGGATTGGAACAGGTTCATCTAAATCATGAGCAGCTAGTGGAGAGGGATCTACTTGCTCTGAAGGAACTTCTCCAGTTTGCATAAGATCATTAAATTCTTCACCTGAAACATGATTAGAAGAACAGGAAGCAACAAAGTCATTTTCATTAAAACTTACATTGATAGATTCTTCAATGACTTTGTTTCTGAGGTTGTATACTCTTAATGCTTTAGAAATCACAGAGTAACCTACAAACACTCCTTCATCAGATTTTGGAGCAAACTTCTGCAATTGATCTTTTTGATTAAGTATGAAACATTGACAACCAAAGATATGCAGAAAGCTGATGCTTGGCTTCCTTCCCTTGAGCACTTCATATGGAGTTTTGTTGTGCCTCTTGATAATAAGGGACCTGTTCTGTGTGAAACATGCACAACTTACAGCCTCAGCCCAGAAATTAAATGTTAACCCACTTTCACACAACATGGTTCTGGCAGCTTCAATCAATGTTCCATTTCTTCTTTCAGTTACACCATTTTGTTGTGGGGTTCTTGGAGCAGAAAAGTTTTGAGATATCCCTTTCTCATCACAGAAAGATTCCAGAGTTTGATTTCTGAATTCAGTTCCATGATCACTTCTAAGACTCCTCACCAGATTGCCATTCAACACTTCCATCTTCTTGATAAAAACAGATAATTTCTTCAGCAGCCTCACTCTTTGCTTTAAGAAAGAAAACCCAAGTATATCTTGAGAATTCATCAACCAATACAAGAGCATACTTACTTCCACCAATACTAGCAGTTGCAACAGGACCAAAGAGATCCATGTGCAACATATAGAAAGAAACTGTAATTGAGAAGGCCTGCTTGGATGGAAATGATGTCTTATGATGCTTTCCCTTCTCACAAGCAGTGCAAGGTTTAGGCTTAAGATAAGTCAGTGAAGGTAGTCCTGACACTAGTTCACCCTTGCTCAACTTGTTGATGTTTTTGAAATTAAGGTGGGAAAGCCTCTTGTGCCACAGCCAGTTTGTATCCTCATTATTCTTGGAGTACAAACAAGTTTCCTTTGAAGGGTCACCAGAGGACATGTCAAGTGTATACACATCCTTAGTTCTCTTGGCACTGAACACTGTATTACCTTCTTTATTTATGAAGGAGCCTCCTGTCTTTGTGAAGTGGACTTCATTATCTCCATCACACAATTGACTTATGCTTATGAGATTATATTTCAGCCCTTTGACATATGAAACTTTTGACAGCTTGAGGTTCCCATTATGAAGTTCACCATAGCCATTAGTTTGCCCATGGTTGTTGTCACCAAAAGTCACCCTTGGACCTTTCTCTTTCTTGTAGTTGTTGAGCAAAGCCTTGTTACCTGTCATGGTTCTTGAACATCCACTGTCAAGAAACCAAGAACCAACACCCTGCACAGATTTGAATGAAAGAAGAGTTAGTGACACAAGTAGGAATCCACTACTTAGTGGATCCCTGTGGAATGCACCTAGCTTTCCACTTTATCTCAGGTTTCTTATGAATGGGAGGAGTGACTATGTTATCATCACAAGTCCGCTGTCTTGAATTCCCTTCTAAAGAACATTCAAATGCCTTATGCTCTTTGCTTCCACATTTATAACATTTTTGAGATTTAGTGGCCTTGGAGCATTGAACAACATGGTTTGAATGCCTATGAGATTTCTTATCAGTCATCATTTGACTAATTTGACCATTCAGCTTATGAAGCTTATCCTGTAAATTTCTTAGGTCTTTATTTACAGGCACCTTAGATTGATCTTTGTTTTTGGAAAGCTTTTGACCAATCTTTGGAGTGGCAAAATTAGGAACAATGTGAACATCATTATTTTTACTCATAGTTTCTTCTATCAAAAGAGAGTTGATTACTTCTAGATCAACTGATTGTTTAGAATATGAGCTATGATCAGCTGACAGGTTATCAGCTGAGCATTTATCATCTACTAACCTATCAGCTGATGGAGTAGTATTAGCTAATGATTCTTCAATTTGTGAAATGCTAAGAATTAAGTCATCTGTTTTCAAGGTTTGACAACATAATGTCTCTGAGGTCTCAACTAATGATTCCTTTCCTTTAATCACATCCTTTGACTTTGTGTTATTAATATTTTTACATTCTGAAATCTTACTAGAGGATGATTCAACAGAAGGAATAATTGATTCTTTTAAGTGGGAACTTTTGCTTCTAACAAACTTATTTGTGAATACACTTTTGCCTTTAACAGTCTTGTGAAAGGTCTGTGGCAAAATGTCAGCTTTGTCTAAGATATTAAGGTTCTTACTAGAATCAACATAGTTAGCAGCCTTAGAGTAATTTCCACCAATAATAGCTTGAACTTGTTTGGGTATCTGCTCTTTGATACACTGAGTGGTCTTTTCTGCAGATACACACCAAGACTTTACTACTTTTTGGAGGTCATTAAACTTTTTGGTTGCTTCACTAGTTTCTTTTACTAAGATCTCATTAAGTATCTTTTGATTAGCTAGTTCATCATTTAAGATTGTTATCTACTTAAGTTCCTCATCCTTAAGAATTAACTTTTCCTTTAGTGATTCTACTTCTAGTTTTAGCTTCTTCTCTCTTTGAATAGCAGACTGGAAATTAATACACAAGTAATCAAACATAGCATTCTTCTCATTATCATCATAATTAATAAATTTTCCAACCTGATACATAGAAGAAGGATCCCAGTTGGTAGTTGAACAAGCTTTAGCAGCCTTTTTCATATCTTCATCAAAGGAACTACCATCATTGTTGTTGGCCATCATGCAGAACTGAGCAGAGATCACCTCATCTTCATCTGAGGAGAGATCTTCTTCTGCCCAATCTTCTTCTTCAGCAACAAGAACTTGGCCCTGGGCTTTCTTCTTCTTGTCAAGGACAGCAACAAGGAGTTTCTTATACTTGGCTTCATAATCAATCTTGCCCTCCTGCTTTTGCACAGATGAAGAACCAGTGTTATATTTGGACTTACAATCACTGGCAATGTGGCCAATCTTGCCACACTTATAACACTCTGTTGTGGAGGCATCAAAAGTGGATTTGGGCTTGACAAACTTTGATGACCTCTTGCTGAACCTCTTGACACCCTTTCCCTTCTTGAAAGGTCTAAACTTCTTAACCAGCATAGCTACACCTTCAACCAACTCCTTCAGATTACTTTCCTCACAATCCTTCCCCTCATCACTTTCAGCATCAAACATGGGACATCTTGTTAAGGACCCAGTGTTTGAAATATTCATATTGTTTACGGATGAGGCCATATTGAGAGGGATAGAAGCAGTTGTAGAATAAGCAAAACAGATCTAGATATTGATTATCTAACCTGCTCTGATACTAGTTGTTAGTCCCAGATTGAGTACGCAACAACAAATGTTTGTAGAAGGGGGGGTTGAATACAAACTTTAGCTTTTAAAAATTAAAGACACACTTATATACTTTTATATAATTCTTATTGATATGAATCAAGAATTACATGTACTAGAATCGGAAATTCTAAGTATAATAAAAGGTGGCAATCAATTTGTCTAACACATAGACAACCTAACTCTAAAACAACTAATGTATTTAGAGTGTTCAACACATGAACAAGTTTGATTCTACACAATGCTTATACTCTACGAAATTTCTTAACTGATGAGATTTTCTTTTTGTGTAGTAGAGACTTCACTTTGTTGTGTTGTGTAGTATTCTATATTTGCATGTCCACCATGCATGAGTATATATAGAAGTCTTGGTGGATCCGGTTGCATGAAGGTAAGAGACCAAGAGGATGTGGAAATATAATATTTTAATTGTAAAGGTAGTGGGTGAAAAGTAAAGTTACTTTAATCAAATGTATGATAAAAGTAATTGTACTTATCTACAAAAGTGCAACTCATTCACAATATAAAATATTAAAGTCCACATCTACTGTCGTGTAGAAGTATCTTTCCCTTTCCATGATTGTACTTTAATCAACACCATGCTTCTGATTGATTTGACTTTACCAAGTATGGGATTGCCAGCCATACTTAGTTGCTTGAACAAATCTTCAAGATCTTTGTCTGTTTGAGGTATCATTATCCTTTACAGAGGATAAGATCAAATCTTTTTGTCTCATACTTGATCCAAAAAGTGCATTTTTACTTTTACAAACAAAGATCTAAGGCATAATAGAACAACACATGTTCTGCCTTTTACATATGACTTACAATCTGAAAAGATAGAGTAGATTTAACATTTTTCACGACTCAGCTAACAGATTGTACTAGGAACTCTGATATTCACTACTCATTTGACAAAATATATCAGTTGATCACTTTTTGCTAGGACTCAGTTGATACATATTGCTCAGCTGATCATATAGATGCTCAGCTGATCAATAGTAAACTTAGCAGAACATAAGCTTATGTATTTGTATGATCAGTTGATCAAGAATGCTCAGCTGATCAATCAAATACATCAGTTTATAAGGGGAGATGACTTGTGTAAAGATAGACTTACTTACCTGATGCTCTGGGCCTCAGCTGATCCATTTGTTCACTCAGTTGATAGAGTAGGCACTCAGCTGATCAAATTCTTCACTCAGCTGATCACTTTCTTCACTCAGTTGATCAATCTGTTTACTCAGCTGATGGAATATTTTCATCAGCTGATCAACAATTTTGCTCAGCTGATAGACTGTTTTCCTCAGCTGATGGTCTTCTTTACTTGTATTCTTCATCTGATGCTCCTTGGCTGATATCCTTTGGCTGATACTTTGAGTAGGATCCGATGCTCAGCTGATGGCTTATTTTCCTTAGCTGATGGTTTTATACTTAGCATATTTTTACATAAACTGATTCAAACAACACATGTTTGAATTCTTTCTAAGTCATACTGAATGTAGGGTTTGGTTATCATCAAATTCTATGTATTAGGATAGGCAGAGTTGATTATTAGGGTGAAGTGATTATCTCCCCAACACTATCATTATTAAGCAATAGCACAATTAACTTCCAAACTGCTACCCAAGGTAGGCTATAACATCAGGCTCAACACATGACTGAAATCAAACTTAGTAACATAGGGCTAGCAACACACATGAGTCACCTAACACTCAGGCAACTCTCTTCCTAACCCAAGTTACCCCCTTCCAGCTCAAAATGATTTCCTGTAATGGTCGGCCTGGTTTGAGACCAAACACTAACTCGAGTGCATGATTCACTCTAACCCAGGCTTTGATACCAACTTGTAACACCCTGACTTTCAGTCCAAATTTAAACTTTTTCAAACCTCAATTTGAAAAAAAAAATTTCTCATAATCGCGGAAGCATTTTCATTTTCTGGAAATATCTCAACAATAAACATTTTCAATAATTATAATCCAAAACCTTGGGTGTTACCACAGTCAATCTCACGACCATAAACATAGAGTAGGAAATCCAGGATTACAAGAAATTGCAATCAAAGCAAAGCTATGCCCAAGGCATCTACCCGCCTCACCAAGGCCTCTATACAACCTGCGGATACAAAACATTTTTATACACAATATTAGCTATAAACATAGCTAGTGAGTACAACCAAAACATTTGTTTTATCAAAACCAAGTCATCCTTTTCACTTTTGAAAACACAAGTTTGGCAATCAATATCCTTTTTAAAACCATATTTAATAGCACATAAGGATGCGGGTCTGTCCATTGGGCCACAATGTATCCACGTGGTAGCTAGCCACGGTTAACACGTACCCACATGGGGGATAACCACATCACCCCGTCAAGGTGGGGGATGCACGAAGCAGTCCACCATACAACGGTTACCTGGAGTGCATGCCCGGTTAACCAAATCCATTCGTGTTGCCACAGGTTCGGTTGTTCGTCAGCCCAGTGAACCCACACGGTCTTGATGGCTACTAACATACCCCTCCACTCTCTGCACCGATCCCTCAGCCACCCGTACCTCGCGGTCCCCCAATTGCCGAAGCCACAGGAACCTCTGTGTACGTCCCAATGACTAGGAACCCTGTGGTACAAAGTTATATCACACAGTGGTCCGGACCGAAGCACATATACCACGAAGGGTCACATAAGCACATACCCCGAAGGGTCACATAGGCACATACGCCGAAGGGTCACATAATCACTTGCCATAAAGGCCACAATTAAATGCTCAACAATTAAAACTTGAGCATATCAATGCCTGAAAACAATTAAAACCATATTTGGCATATCAATGCCTGAAAACATCTTTAGTGAAAACATGAGTTACATTTAGTCAAAACCATGTCTTTTGTTTCAAAATCAAAATCCACTCCAACATGGAGTATCATGTTTCAAAACCATTAATTTAATCACAATTTAAACATAGACCATCTCCAACATGGAGCAATGGTCTTATTTAGAAAACCATCATTTAAAACACCTCTTAACTTGAATTCACAGTTCCACATTCTTAAACCCCAAAGGTTTCATAAAGCATTTATACTTCACAAAAACCATAGTATAAAACAATACATGGTTTACATATTCCGCAAGTTCAAAACTTATAAACAGTTTCAAATCATATAGCCCGCATTTATTAAACAAATGCATAATTTCCACATTCAGAAGTTCAAAGCTTCAGAACCTCTTCTAATCGTATAAATCATGTTTTAAAACAATTTCATAATCCACATCCTTTGAATCATCAAGATTTATCAAACAATTGCCAAACAATCAAAACACATAAGATGACTTGAAAACTTTAACAATTTTGGGTATCCGCAGGGTGTACTCACCTGAGGGTGTGATGAGGATCACAACCCCATCCAAACCATAGCTTAAACACTTGGTCATAAACCTATGATCACAAAACAATAGGTTAACTAACATAAGTTAACCAAAAACAAGGTTTCTAGACTCCATTCTAGTCTTAGACACCTTTCGGGTCTTGAAAGACTCTAAATAAACCTTCTATAACCATAGGAATCAAACCTCAAACATGTACAAGGTCAAAAAGGGTCAAAAACACATTTTTGGCATGTGAAGGGTACCTCGCGCCGCGACAATTTCTCTGGAAACAATCCCTACACAGACCCGCGGCCTCGCGCCGCGACACCTTATGCTCGTGCCACGAGCTTGCGTCAACAGTAATTTTTGCTGTTTTTCTTTGTTGTAAATTCGACCAAATCATAATATTTTCAACCAAAACTCATATTTTACATAGAATGAGGTCCAAGATACTACAACACAACCTCAATATCATCAAATAACTTCATTTCATCATAAACTGGGTAATTAAATCCTAACCCCAAGCATTTGACCCCTTTAACAACATTAATCACAAATAACAACCACACATCACCAAATATCCCATGTATGGCTACAATCAAGGACAAAATCAGAATTAGGACATTCTTAAAACAAGGAAACACACCTATAATTCTTTGATTCAAGAACTCAATGCTTCCATGATCATTTTCTTGTTTAATATGCCACCCATTGAGTGCTAGCTTCATCATTTACCTCCTATCCTTCAATAATCCATCAAAGAAACACTTCAAGCCCTAGCTCCTCTTCTTCCATGGATGGTTTTAGAAAATGAGCTCTCATTTGACTCAATTGAGTCAATTGGGGATATTTATAGCCATATATTCATTTTGACCCCTCAAGTTTCCGACTCAACCCATTTAGCCCTTTAATTCATCAACTTTTACACATTACACCCACATCTATATATATATATATATACATACCCAAATGCACAACATATAATCTATATATATATATAACATATAGATCATATCTTAAACACATAATTTTTGCTATTTTCAAACGAACTTGCACACATATATATTTTATAATTGCAATAAATTTTGGGTTTTACAGATGGGGAGAAAGGGAAGAGGCCCGAAGCACCTAAGCCGCGGGGTCGTGCCTTCCAGATGACGGTGGAAGAGGCTAAGAAAGAACCGGATGTGATAGCACGTACCTTCATCGTTAACTCTTTACCTGCACTAGTACTTTTTGATTCCGGGGCTAGCAAGTCCTTTGTATCCTTGTCATCTTGTAAAAGTTTTGTTGTAGAACCGGTGAAGCTAGAAATTCCACTAGAAGTAGAAATAGCCGATGATAAGGCTTTGAGTGTAACCACCATCTATCGGAATAATGTAATAGTAATAGACGATGTAAGATTTCCTATAGACTTACTACCAACTGCGATGCGGGAATTCCAAGTGATTGTGGGAATGGACTGGCTGGGGCGTCACCAGGCCAGTATCTTGTGCAAGCAGAGCATCATACGGATCTAGAATCCGAGTAGGGGAGAAATCTCCATCTATGGACAGAAACAGAAAGGAACCACCGCATGCTGCACCGTAACCAAAGTCGCAAAGTATTTACGCAAAGGGTGCACCGCGTTTATCGCGCATGTCATCGACTCGAGGAAAGAAAAGAAACGGTTAGAGGTGTCCGACGTACCAGTGGTGTGTGAATACCCCGAGGTATTCCCAGAGGATCTGCCAGGGATACCGCCGGACCGACAAGTAGAATTCCGTATACATTTGGTGCAAGGAACAGCACCTATCGCGAAAGCGCCGTACCGTTTAGCACCGCCTGAGATGCAGGAATTAATGACGCAACTGCAATGATTGCTTGACAAGGGTTTCATCCGACCTAGTAGCTCGCCAAGGTAACAGTGAAGAATAGGTATCCATTACCTCGAATAGACGACCTGTTTGATCAGTTGCAAGGTGCGTCCTGTTTTCAAAGATAGATTTGTGGTCGGGTTATCATCAGCTCAAAGTCCGAGAAGAAGATGTAGCAAAGACAGCATTTCGAACAAGATACGGGCACTTCGAGTTCGTGGTAATGCCTTTCGGCCTCACCAACGCGCCCGCAGCTTTCTTGGATATAATGAATCGGGTTTGCCGACCAATGCTGGATAAGTCAGTAATCGTGTTTATCGATGACATACTAGTTTACTCCAAGGCCGAGACAGAGCATGAGAGACACCTTCGAGAAGTTCTAGAGACGTTAAAAAGGGAGAAGTTGTATGCAAAATTTTGAAAATGCGAGTTCTGGTTAAGGGAGGTGCAATTTCTCGGGCACCTGGTGAACCGCGAAGGAATCAAAGTGGACCCGGAAAAGATAGAGGCCGTGATGAGATGGGAAACGCCGAAGAGTCCGACGGAGATCCGAAGCTTCTTGGGTTTAGCAGGTTACTACAGACGATTCATCAAGGATTTCTCAAAGCTGGCAGTGCCACTGACAAAACTGACGAAGAAGAATACCCCTTTTGGTTGGGGAGCCGATCAACAGAAAGCATTTGAAACTCTCCGAGACAAACTTTGCGAAGCTCCGATACTAACCTTACCCGAAGGAATGGAAGACTTAGTGGTGTATTGTGATGCCTCTCATGTGGAGCTTGGTGTGTTCTTATGCAGAGAGGGAAAGTTATCGCTTATGCTTCAAGACAACTAAAACCTCACAAGTGTAATTATCCAACTCACGATCTGGAGTTGGCAGCAGTTGTGTTCGCGCTCAAGATTTGGCGACACTACTTATACGGAGTTAAATGCACCATCTACACAGATCACAAAAGCTTGAAGTATTTCGCTGACCAGAAGAATTTGAACATGCGACAGCGGAGGTGGCTAGACCTCATCAAGGATTATGACTGTGAAATCTTGTATCACCCAGGAAAGGCCAACGTTGTGGCGGACGCATTAAGTCGTAAGACGAGCCAGTTACAGCTTAGCGTGAAATGTCTAAGGATGACGGTTACAACCTCACTATTCGAAATGATTTTGACGGCCCAGGTTAGGCCGCAAAGGAGGAAAACCAGAAAGGGGAACGGATTAATGGCCAGTTGGCCTTCATGGCCAAGGACAGTCGGGGATTGTGGACCCATTACGGGAGGATTTGGGTGCCGAAAGCTATAGAGGTTCAAAGTGTTATTTTAGATGAAGCTCACAATTCGAAATTTTCTATACACCCGGGGGCTACTAAGATGTACCGAGACTTAAAAATGGATTATTGGTGGCCAGGGATGTAGAGAGACGTGGCGAGTTACGTAGAAAAGTGTCTAACGTGTCAACGGGTGAAAGCAGAACACCAGAGACCACACGGTAAGTTGCAACCGTTAGAGATACCAGTGTGGAAATGGGAACACGTAACCATGGATTTGATAACAAAGCTGCCTAAAACACCAAGAAATTTGGACGCCATTTGGGTCATGGTGGATAGATTAACCAAGAGCGCGTACTTCATACCTATCAGAGAAGCTAGCTCGGCAGAGAGATTGGCAGATATTTACGTGAAGGAGATAATCTCAAGGCACGGGGTGCCAGTTACGATCATTTCGGACCGGGATGTGCGGTTCACATCCAGGTTTTGGAACAAGTTTCACGAGGATTTCGGCACGCGAATAAACCGCAACACAGCTTACCACCCGCAAACCGATGGGCAGAGCGAGAGAACAATACAGACTCTTGAAGATATGTTAAGAGCTTGCGTGATCGACTTCGGGGGAAGTTGGGATTTATACTTACCTCTCGCATAATTCTCTTACAACAACAGTTATCACGCCAGCATCGGGATGCCGCCCTATGAGATGCTGTATGGAAGGAAGTGTAGGACCCCGATCTGTTAGGGAGAAGTAGGTCAGAAAGAGCTCGGTAACACCGAGATAGTTCAGAAAACGTCAGAGTATGTACAACAAGTTCGCAAACGATTGAAGGCGGCTCAGAGCCGATAGAAAAGCTACGCGGATAAGCGAAGGTCCTTATTAGAATTTCAAGTGGGTGACCATGTATTACTAAAGGTGTCCCCGTGGAAAGGGGTAATTCGTTTTAGGAAGTGTGGGAAGTTGAACCCCAGGTTCATAGGACCGTTTAAGGTCATTGCGAGAGTTGGCAAGGTGGCCTATCGTTTCGAGCTACCAGAGGAGTTATCAAAAATACACAACACCTTTCATGTTTCGCATTTGAGAAAGTGATTGGCCGATGAGTCGGCATTTGTACCTTTGGAAGACATCACCATGGATGAGAAGTTGAATTATGTGGAGAAACCAGTAGCGATCATTAAAAGAAGGATCAAGCAGCTACGCAACAAACAAGTGGGGATGGTTAAGGTGTAGTGGGAGCACCGGAAAGGATCAGAGTGGACTGTGAGTCCGAAGAAGAGATGAAGAAGAACTACCCGGCGTTGTTCAAATAAGAATTTCGAGGACAAAATCGTGTTAAGTGGGGGAGAGTTGTAATATCCACATTTTAAAAATGTACAATAATATTTGTAATGAATATATATGTATATAAATGGTTTGAGATTATCCAAGAAATGAGAGTTATGTTGTATATATATGCATATATTCTATGGATGATGATTCACTAAGAAGGATTGGGCTTAAATATGTTACATCCATTAAGAAATTATGGTGGTATTTGGACTTGGAGGCTTAAGTTGGGCTTAGGCCCACAAGAGATTGGAAAGTGAGTATAAATAGGGGTTCAGGGCACAGCCTCCCACACAAACCCTCAAATCACTGTTGCATTCATTCAAGGGTTTTTGTGTGTGTGGTGTCATTTGGAAGACATGAGAAAGAGGAAGAAGGAGTTACTTCAATCTGTGGAAACTTGAGATTTTAGCAAGAAAAAGCATCAGGTAATGTTTCTTTATTCTTTAGAATCATGTAGACATCATTCTTGCTACATTAAAGTGATGATTGAATGTTCCAGAATATGGGTTTTTGGGTTTTGAGGGTTTAAGAAAAACCCAGGAGAATATTTAGCCAAGAACACCTTATAAAGTTGATAAAATATGGTTTTAAGTTTAAAGGAAAGTTTTATATGAGTGGAGAAATGTTATGCAACAAGTTTGAGTTAAATTGGTTGAGTTTTAGAAAGCTTGAAAATGGCTATGGAGTCTGGGTTTTCAGACGTTAAACCTTCAGGGATGAAGTTCTACCATGCGACTTTCAGTTGATCTGTATGTTCATTCATGCGACTTTTAGGCCTAGTAGATATGCCATGCGACTTTCAGTGTATGAATATTATGCCATGCGACTTTTAAGATGATTCATGCGACTTTCATGTGATGAGAATAAGTTCATGCGACTTTCATGTGTTGTATGTGAGTTCATTCGACTTTTGTGTATTGAGTATAAGTTCATGCGACTTTCATGAGTAGAATATAACTTCATGCGACTTTCATGAGTAGAATATAAGTTCATGCGACTTTCAGTTGGTCTGTTTGTATGTGCCATGCGACTTTCAGTCCCAGTATATGTGCCATGCGACTTTCATGTGCATAGTATCAGTTCATGCGACTTTTGTATGGTTGGGTAGAGTTCATGCGACTTTCACATGATGATAGTGTTCCATGCGACCTTCAAGTAGTAAATGTCAGTTCATGCGACTTTCAGGCTTTGTATGTTATTTCATGCGACTTTCATAAGTCCAGGATAGGTCCATGCGACTTTCATGAGTAGAGCATAGGTCCATGCGACTTTCATGTAGTATGTGCCAGTTCATGCGACTTTCAGTATGCATGGGTGACCCCATGCGACTTTTAGGCCATGCATGCTAGACCTGCGACTTTCAGTAAGTAACAGTTAAACCTAGTATTAACCAATGCCTAGACTTGGTCAGGTAGCAGTCAGTGACAGAGTAAAACAAGGAGAGTCTTTCAGTAAGAGCCAGTAGCTAAGACAGCTGACAGGTGAGTATTCTCACTTATAACTTGAATAGATTCCAGATGTTATGTATGCATGTGAATACCAGATACTCATGAATGAATGAGTTATACGTGATTGTGCTTACACCGTTTACTTCGGTAACGGGTATGTGTAGACCGTTCACTCCGGTGACGGTTATGTTTAGACTGTTCACTACGGTGACGGGTATGTTAGACCGTACACTTCGGTGTCGGGTATGTTAGATCATACACTTCGGTGTCGGGTATGAGACCGGAACTTCGGTGTCGGGTATGTTAGACCGTTGTTACGACAACGGGTGAGACGAGACCGTCCTAGTGACGGGTATGATGAGACCACTTACTACGGTAGTGGGTATGAGTTGAGCAGTATGTGAACTATTTTGGTTGTAAGTAGTATACTCGTTAAGCCTTGGGCTTACAGTTGTTGTTTCATATCTTATCAGGTAACGACCATGGCGGGGCTCCAGCGCAGGGATGATAGCTCTAATCCCAAGCTTCCGCAATCTTTTAACATAGTTTACAACAGTAATAGTTTTAATTATAGACAATGAGAATGATTGTAACTTAATGGATTATGGGTGTTTATTCAGCGAACAATTTGTGGTGTAATTACGTTATCAATGAGTTGAATATCCTTTATGAATGAATTATGTTTAAAAAAAATTTTGGGACGTTACAACTTGGTATCAGAGCTTAGGTTTAAGGGATCTAGATGCGTTTCGGCGTGTTTAGACTTAAAACCTTGATTCTTAAAGCATTTTCCAACAAAGTTTATAACTTGCAAATGATAAAAGTTTTCAATTAGCTATCAGCTGGAGCTAGTCCGAGTGGTCATGCGCGAGGTACAAGGTACTTACAGTATTATATTATATGCTGGTTTGTATATGATTTCTTACAGTAGGCTGCTCTAGAAGGGTAGCAAGGGATTAGTCAGACCTTTACATGATTACTATACGTGAGAACCAGATGCTGTAGAAAGTGTTGATACATGGCCCAAGCCAGTGAATCGGGATTTCAAGGGTAATGCTAGGATCCAGTACGTATAGTGTGTTGGTAATAATAGGGCCCATATTATTAGTTGCACACGATACTTACGGGAACCTACCAGCATCCAAGGGAATCTTGTGAATCCGGTGAGGCGTACTTGTAGAGGTAAGATGCCTGTAGCTAGGGTGCCTTAGAAAGACTAGGGTTGCCTGCTAGCTAGGTTTTGACATGCGATACTTGATATATGCATTGATAGTAGTGAAGACTGTATGGCAATGCCGCCTATTGATTAGTGCACTGTCTATACATCCAGTATGATGAACACGAGAAACCAAAGAGTTATCCCAGCAGAAAGAGTTTTCGAAAACCCGCCAGACGGGAAAAAGGCTAGTATGACCGGGGAGAGTGACCCCTGAATGAAACCAGTTGTCAACCTGCCACTTCCTGAGAACGTGGCTCCTGAGAACGCAGTACCAAATGACCTTGAAGGTGAAGAGTTCGGGGAAGCAGACATGACTGAATTGGTAACCATAGCAGTGAGCAATGCATTGAAAGAGCTTCTACCTAAAGTGGTAGAGGACCTGAAACAGGATATGAGCACCATGATAGATCAGAAGCTGGGTGCTCTGTGGGCCGCAAAGGAAGCAAGCTTGACAGCGGCAAACACTCAGCTAGTGACACCAACTGTTAATCAGGTAACTTCAGGAGGTACTTTCCGAGACTTCACGGCATGTCAGCCGCCGACTTTTGAGGGTCTGCCAGACCCCGTACTAAGTACCAGATGGATTGCAGCAGTGGAGGGGGCGTTCTTCACCTACAAGTGTGCTGACGATGTGAAAATTTGGTATGCGTCTAACTTCTTGAGAAGAGCAGCTAAGGATTGGTGGAATTTGCTGCGTAAGATGAAGGGCGAGGCCATCGCCAGGATGAAGTGGGAGGAGTTTACCGAGTTGTTCTATGCTGAGTATGCACCAAAGGTTGAGGTAGAAAGGGTCATGGATGAGTTCATGAAGTTAGAGCAGACCACGGAGATGGTCAACCAGATTATGACAGTGTTCAAGGAGAAGTTGTTGTACTGCCCGGCCTATGCCGGTGACGAGGGTTTGCAGATGCACAGGTACACCCAGATGCTGAGGGAGGATATCCGCGAGTTTGTGGCCAATGGACAGTATTCCACCCTCGACCAGCTAATTGGAGGAGCCCGTAAGAGAGAGCTCTATCTGATATAAAGGAAGAGGAAGCGTACTGTAGAGCGGGCCGCTCTCGGCAGCCACTAGGGGAAGGAGCCAGTTAAGAAATCGAATGTAGGGTCCAGGTGCGGGCGATGCGGTAAAACGCATATTGGAAATTGTCGACTAGGGTGGATAGATGCTACAGATGTGGGAGAGGTGGGCACCATGGCAAGGATTGCAAAGCCCACCTGAATGTGTGCTTCAAGTGCAACAAGCCGGGACACCGGATGGAAAAATGCCCCGAAGCAACTGGGGGCAGTGGGAAGGCAAGCGGGCAGCCGCCACTCAAAATCACTGATGGTGTAACACCCTGATTTTCAGTCCAAATTTAAACTTTTTCAAACCTCAATTTGAAAAACATTTTTTCTCATAATCGCGGAAGCATTTTCATTTTCTGGAAATATCTCAACAATAAACATTTTCAATAATTATAATCCAAAACCTTGGGTGTCACCACAGTCAATCTCACGACCATAAACATAGAGTAGGAAATCCAGGATTACCAGAAATTGCAATCAAAGCAAAGCTGTAACACCCGGAAATTCTATTATTAAATTAACGCGAGAAATGTACAAAGGGGTATATGAGTTACTAATGGATATATGAGATAGTATGTGGTTATAAACTAGAGGGGCTAAAACCATCAAAACGGAACTTGGAGAGGTTGAGGGACTAGTTGTGCAATTAGTCCATAGTTTAAATATAAATAGCCAACTCTGACTTTCTTATAGTCAAAGTCTTCACAAAATTCACCTACAACATCAATATTCTCTGGAGCAGGAGTGTTCTTTGAAGATTTTGGAGCTAGAACAAGAGGATACAACTGATATTAATTGATCACAAGTGGAGGTAAGGACTCTTGATTACATACTTTGAAGTTTTAAGGGTTTTTAAGTGATTCAATGGTGAATCACAAATTTCAGCATGTTATTGTTGTTATTTATGGATTAGAAGTTGTTTGGGATGTAGGAAAACATCCCAGAAGCGTTTTTATGAATTAAAGTTGGGTTTTTGGGGTGTTTTGGCCGGAGACAGCAAGTAAGTCGGCCAAACTGCTGCTACCAGTTGAAGGGCACGGGTGTGACCTTCAAGATCCAACCGTGCCCTTGGCCGTACCTAAGGAGGTACGGGCATGAACTTTAGGGTACGGGCGTGCCCTATTTAGAAAGGCCCAGAGGGTGCCTAGAGACCACGGGGTTGTCTGGGTGTAAGGCACGGGAATACCTTGTGTAAGGCACGGGCGTGCCTAGTAATTTGTTCAGTTTAGCAGATGCATGTGTTGATGTATATTCAGTATTATTTCATGTACAGATTTATCAGAGGCGCGTTCGCTAGATTATTAGTGATTGTAGACTGTTATAGCATCACAGACTATAAGGTTAGTCTTCTAGACTACTATTCATATGTAAGGCATGTATGTTATTATATCAGGTTATTGATATGTTAGGTCACTCAGATATGGGTGTTATGCTCGGTAAGGTTCAGTAGTGATACAGTAATGTTACAGTATATATGTTTATGTGTGTTAAGCTTACTGCCATGTACAGTAAGGCTCAGTAATAATAAGCATGTTGCTTTGTGCAGTAGTGGCTCAGAAATAGCACAGTACTGGGGCTCAGTTAATTAATCAGATATCAGAATGCATACTGCCTTGTGCAGTAGTGGCTCAGTTAGTTACTCAGAGATTGTTATCAGTTGTTGACAGTGTTTATAATATGATTATATTCATGTGTTTATATGATTTGCAGTCTAGTTTACTCACTAAGCTCTCGCAGCTTATCAGATATTATTTTCTAAAATGTTTTGCAGGTTTTATCAAAGATAAGGGCAAAGCTTCAGTTTGACGGTTGTTATGTATTTAAGTAAAACAGTGTTTTGAAACTTAACGCCCGGTTGTTTAGTGAGAAAGCATCTTTTGATGTAAATATGTAACTATCAGGCTTTTATATGAACCTGAGGGTTCAAAACAGTTTTAGTTGCTTCCGCTTATTTGTAAAATAACTCTTTTATTTCTAAAAGAACTTGAAGTATGGTTTCATTTATGTTTTTGAAAATTGGGGCGTTACAAAAGCTACGCCCAAGGCATCTACCCGCCTCACCAAGGCCTCTATACAACCTGTGGATACAAAACATTTTTACACACAATATTAGCTATAAACATAGCTAGTGAGTACAACCAAAACATTTGTTTTATCAAAACCAAGTCATCCTTTTCACTTTTGAAAACACAAGTTTGACAATCAATATCCTTTTTAAAACCATATTTAATAGCACATAAGGATGCGGGTCTGTCCATTGGGCCACAATGTATCCACGTGGTAGCTAGCCACGGTCAACACGTGCCCACATGGGGGATAACCACATCACCCTGTCAAGGTGGGGGATGCACGAAGCAGTCCACCATACAACGGTTACCTGGAGTGCATGCCCGGTTAACCAAATCCACTCGTGTTGCCACGGGTTCGGTGGCTCGTCGGCCCAGTGAACCCACACGGTCTTGATGGCTACTGACATACCTCTCCACTCTCTGCACCGATCCCTCAGCCACCCGTACCTCGCGGTCCCCCAATTGCCGAAGCCACAGGAACCTCTGTGTACGTCCCAATGACTAGGAACCCTGTGGTACAAAGTTATATCACACAGTGGTCCGGACCGAAGCACATATACCCCAAAGGGTCACATAAGCACATACCCCGAAGGGTCACACAGGCACATACCCCGAAGGGTCACATAATCACTTGCCATAAATACCACAATTATCTTGCCATAAAGGCCAATTAATCCAAGCATATCAGTTTTCAATAAAACGAGCAAGTTTCACAATTTATATCACTTGAGCTTAAATGCTTAACAATTAAAACCATATTTGGCATCTCAATGCCTGAAAACATCTTTAGTGAAAACATGAGTTTCATTTAGTCAAAACCATGTCTTTTGTTTAAAAATCAAAATCCACTCCAACATGGAGTATCATGTTTCAAAACCATTAATTTAATCACAATTTAAACATAGACCATCTCCAACATGGAGCAATGCTCTTATTTAGAAAACCATCATTTAAAACACCTCTTAACTTGAATTCACAGTTCCACATTCTTAAACCCCAAAGGTTTCATAAAGCATTTATACTTCACAAAAACCATAGTATAAAACAATACATGGTTTACATATTCCGCAAGTTCAAAACTTATAAACAGTTTCAAATCATATAGCCCACATTTATTAAACAAATGCATAATTTCCACATTCAGAAGTTCAAAGCTTCATAACCTTTTCTAATCGTATAAATCATGTTATAAAACAATTTCATAATCCACATCTTTTGAATCATCAAGATTCATCAAACAATTGCCAAACAATCAAAACACATAAGATGACTTTAAAACTTTAACAATTTTAGGTATCCGCAGGGTGTACTCACCTGAGGGTGTGATGAGGATCACAACCCCATCCAAACCATAGCTCAAACACTTGATCATAAACCTATGATCACAAAAAAATAGGTTAACTAACATAAGTTAATCAAAAACAAGGTTTCTAGACTCCATTCTAGTCTTAGACACCTTTCGGGTCTTGAAAGACTCTAAATAAAACTTCTATAACCATAGGAACCAAACCTCAAACATGTACAAGGTCAAAAAGGGTCAAAAACACATTTTTGGCATGTGCAGGGTACCTCGCGCCGCGAGACACTATGGCTCGCGCCGCGACAATTTCTCTGGAAAAAATCCCTACGCAGACCCGCGGCCTTGCGCCGCGAGCTTGCGTTAACAGTAATTTCTGCTGTTTTTCTTTGTTGTAAATTTGACCAAATCATAATCTTTTCAACCAAAACTCATATTTTACATAGAATGAGGTCCAAGATACTACAACACAACCTCAATATCATCAAATAACTTCATTTCATCATAAATTGGGTAATTAAACCCTAACCCCAACCATTTGACCCCTTTAACAACATTAATCACAAATAACAACCATACATCACCAAATATCCCATGTATGGCTACAATCAAGGACAAAATCAGAAATAGGACATTCTTAAAACAAGGAAACATACCTATAACTCTTTGATTCAAGAACTCAATGCTTCCATGATCATTTTCTTGTTTAATATGCCACCCATTGAGTACTAGCTTCATCATTTACCTCCAATCCTTCAATAATCCATCAAAGAAACACTTCAAGCCCTAGCTCCTCTTCTTCCATGGATGGTTCCAGAAAATGAGCTCTCATTTGACTCAATTGAGTCAATTGGGGATATTTATAGCCATATTTTCATTTTGACCCCTCAAGTTTCCGACTCAACCCATTTAGCCCTTTAATTTCATCAACTTTTACACATTACACCCACATCTATATATATATACATACCCAAATGCACAACATATAATCTATATATATATAACATATAGATCATATCTTAAACACATAATTTTTGCTATTTTCAAACGAACTTGCACACATATATATTTTATAATTGCCAAAACTACGGGTTTTATAATTCCCCCCTCCTTATCAGGATTCCGTCCTCGGAATCCAATCAATCCACAAGCTTAGATATTTCCACATGTTTTCACTAAGATCCTAACTAGGATCATTTACTTCAACTATTAGTATCAACTCTTTTATAATCAAAGCTCAAGATTAATTTCCTTAACTAGACCTTTTAAAATAGCCTAGTATCTTACCACTAAATGGTTCATAATTATCTCCCACTTGGACTATCAGAGATCAATATCATTAACCTGAGCTTTACAACTCCTAAGCCATCTAGTCTCATGGCTAGCTATTGCTCACATTAGCTAGTCATCTACCAATCACTTCTAAATTTTCAAACACTTTGGCAATTGCCAACCAACTTGGGCAAACAACCCGTTCATGAACATATATGTTGCTTATAAACAATTCTCCAATAATTCGAGTAACGCAAAAGTCTCTATCCATAACCGAATAACATGATCCCATGTCTTAACACAATCATATTCATTAAATACTTGTCCATAATCTAGACAGATAAACACCTAAGTATCATTAAAATGAAATCATTATTTCATCAATTGGTCAACGAAGACCCAAATCGTATAATCTTCTCTCATGACTCATTACATTCTTGGCACATAGCCAAAAGTACATAGACTAACCTCTGTTTCGGAAATTTCTACGGTAAAAATTACCGATTACATCATGGCACATCTCATAACTTAAGATTTCAAATCATTATACCTTAATTCGCTTGCTATACTTGTCACTATCAATCAATGACTAATGCATGATCCCAAATCTGTTACACAATATTATCACAATACCAAAGAAAAGTTCACTTGAAACAGTATGCATTTAAACACCAATAATGCCTAACTCACATCAAGCCTTAAAGTTTAAATCGGCTCAGCAGCCGTGGTAGACATAATTCATCGTCCTTAAGACAATCCCTAAGGTAAGCACAAACCCTCCTCAAGGATCTTAATCCCGCAAAGCCATTGTCGTGCACCCCTAAGTCGCCTTATAAAATTCAAAACATCTCTTGGTTTAAAAGACCCACAAAACACTATTAGTGCTATAACCTTGCGACTGCAAATTTGGGTCACGACCTATGCCATGCCTAGATAAAACAGATCTCAAGGTCAAACTCCTGACCAACTAGAGCTACCGGCCTCGCCGCATACTCCTGATGGTCATTTACTCAGTCAACTCTAAGCACCACACTATGTCACACACATATAAACTAACTATTTGTCACAATGACATTTATTATCAAAATGGAAGGATCTCAACTCTTTCTCATGGCCTGAGGACATGCCTCAATTCATGCACGGGAGCTTCACTTTCGGGTTCAGCTCCACTAATCTCTAGATCTCTTTCGGGTATCAAATCACACAGGCAGAGTTAATCACCCCTTAGGTAACAACCACACATTCTATTGATAACATAATCAAACTATTTAACCCAAAGGATCACCGGTTATTCCAAAAATAACCACTATGAGGTCCTAAAGATTTTCACCTCTAGGGTAAATCTATAGACCCCCAACACCATATCACCTAAAATTTCTTTTCCTTAAGGGAATTCATATTCATATATCAACTGGATCGTTGATCCAACCAAAACTAACTGGAATCATTAAGAAACTCTTTTCAACAATACCCAAAACGGGTCACTTAGTCAACTCATCCAATTCTCAATCGTTAAGACTTATCACAGTTCTAATGAACTTACAAATAACCATTCCCACTATGGGGAATAAGCTGATACATAAGGTCACATCAAGTTTCTAGTTCAAGTTGCATATCACGAAACTGACCTTATAGTGGGTCTATCCTCATAAGAGGTTCAATAGTCTACATTCATCTTTCTTTTACACCACTCTCTAAATCATCAAAGAAGAGAGATTTAGTTACACAGATTCTTAAGTGATCACATCACTAATCAATAACATCCCAATCTTAACCTCAAAATCTTAACCACTAGAGACTTAAAATCTCTATGATTAATTAACAACTTAATCACAAGGTTACTCAATGTACAACCTTGCTTAAACATTCCATTGCATCATCTCAATCACGAGATACGATTAGGATTACCCGACTAACTTTAGGCTTCTTATCTCCTCCAAGCACCTATCAAGTGCTAGGAGCGGTTTATAGCTTTCAAATAAAACTTGAGAGCTTACGTGACTAAAGGTTTTCAATTCATCTTAGTCATTCTACATTACATCTCAACGTGAGACCCATTAGATCACAAGATCTATACATGATTTCTATAAGGAGTCCAACTCATTTGGACTAAACTACACCACCTCGATGGTGACACAATATCTATTCTTCTATCATAGAAGACACAATTCAACAGAAGATTCTTGTTTCTCTCGGAGAAACACACAAACACTATTTCACTTTTAACTTAACTCATCAGAGTAAATCTATCATACATGAAACATTAATTTCAATTTCAATTTCAACTTAACCAATAACCCCAATAGGATTCATACTTAGATAGAGAAACAGCTCTCAAGTCAAAATACATAGAGTGTAACTAACAGATAACTCTAACAATTATCCATAAAGGATCCGAACCCGCAACCGCAGTCGCATAAAGGGTTCATTCTATAGACTAAATCGCCTTTTACATCACTTCTCATAAGATGCCTCCCTCCTTGAACCAAGGATAACGGCACTTTTCTGATCTAACTCCATTCCATTGAGTTCATCACCTACTCACCTTAGCATTAAGGCATACTAAACAAGGCTTCTAAAATCATAATATCATGTTTCTACATGGCAAAACTAATCTTAATCAAGACTTAGTTTCTCATTCTAGTGCTCAAAGCATCTCATATATCACCAAGGAAATCTTTCCTTCTAAACCAATCTATCCTTACAAAGGATTCATCAATAGCTTGTCCATAATACCGGACTCAATACCCAAGCTCAACAGCTTTCTGTCACTATCCCAGGTTCTATGTGAACCAGGACCACTATCATTATTACTCAGTAGCACAATTAACTTCAAAACTGCTATCAAATGTAGGCTATAACATCAGGCTCAACACATGACTGAAATCAAACTTAGTAACATAGGGCTAGCAACACACATGAGTCACCTAACACTCAGGCAACTCTCTTCCTAACCCAAGTTACCCCCTTCCAGCTCAAATGGATTTCATGTAATGGTCAGCCTGGTTTGAGACCAAACACTAACTCGAGCGCATGATTCACTCAAACCCAGGCTCTGATACCAACTTGTAACACCCTGATTTTCAGTCCAAATTTAAACTTTTTCAAACCTCAATTTGAAAAACATTTTTTCTCATAATCGCGGAAGCATTTTCATTTTCTGGAAATATCTCAACAATAAACATTTTCAATAATTATAATTGAAAACCTTTGGTGTTACCACAGTCAATCTCACGACCATAAACATAGAGTAGGAAATCCAGGATTACCAGAAATTGCAATCAAAGCAAAGCTACGCCCAAGGCATCTACCCGCCTCACCAAGGCCTCTATACAACCTGCGGATACAAAACATTTTTATACACAATATTAGCTATAAACATAGCTAGTGAGTACAACCAAAACATTTGTTTTATCAAAACCAAGTCATCCTTTTCACTTTTGAAAACACAAGTTTGGTAATCAATATCCATTCTAAAACCATATTTAATAGCACATAAGGATGCGGGTCTGTCCATTGGGCCACAATGTATCCACGTGGTAGCTAGCCACGGTTAACACGTGCCCACATGAGGGATAACCACATCACCCCGTCAAGATGGGGGATGCACGAAGCAGTCCACCATACAATGGTTACCTGGAGTGCATGCCCTATTCACCAAATCCACTCGTGTTGCCACGGGTTCGGTGGCTCGTCAGCCAAGTGAACCCACACGGTCATGATGGCTACTGACATACCCCTCCACTCTCTACACCGATCCCTCAGCCACCCGTACCTCGCGGTCCCCCAATTGCCGAAGCCACAGGAACCTCTGTGTATGTCCCAATGACTAGGAACCCTGTGGTACAAAGTTATATCACACAGTGGTCCGGACCGAAGCACATATACCCCGAAGGGTCACATAAGCACATACCCCGAAGGGTCACATAATCACTTGCCATAAAGGCCACAATTATCTTGCCATAAAGGCCAATTAAACCAAGCATATCAGTTTATCAATAAAACGAGCAATTTTCACAATTTATATAACTTGAGCATAAATGCTCAACAATTAAAACCATATTTGGCATATCAATGCCTGAAAACATCTTTAGTGAAAACATGAGTTACATTTAGTCAAAACCATGTCTTTTGTTTCAAAATCAAAATCCACTCCAACATGGAGTATCATGTTTCAAAACCATTAATTTAATCACAATTTAAACATAGACCATCTCCAACATGGAGCAATGGTCTTATTTAGAAAACCATCATTTAAAACACCTCTTAACTTGAATTCACAGTTCCACATTCTTAAACCCCAAAGGTTTCATAAAGCATTTATACTTCACAAAAACCATAGTATAAAACAATACATGGTTTACATATTCCTCAAGTTCAAAACTTATAAACAGTTTCAAATCATATAGCCCGCATTTATTAAACAAATGCATAATTTCCACATTCAGAAGTTCAAAGCTTCAGAACCTCTTCTAATCGTATAAATCATGTTATAAAACAATTTCATAATCCACATCCTTTGAATCATCAAGATTTATCAAACAATTGCCAAACAATCAAAACACATAAGATGACTTGAAAACTTTAACAATTTTGGGTATCCGCAGGGTGTACTCACCTGAGGGTGTGATGATGATCACAACCCCATCCAAACCATAGCTTAAACACTTGGTCATAAACCTATGATCACAAAACAATAGGTTAACTAACATAAGTTAACCAAAAACAAGGTTTCTAGACTCCATTCTAGTCTTAGACACCTTTCGGGTCTTGAAAGACTCTAAATAAACCTTCTATAACCATAGGAACCAAACCTCAAACATGTACAAGGTCAAAAAGGGTCAAAAACACATTTTTGGCATGTGCAGGGTACCTCGCGCCGCGAGACACTATGGCTCGTGCCGCGACAATTTCTCTAGAAACAATCCCTACGCAGACCCGCGGCCTCGCGCCGCGATACCTTATGCTCGCGCCACGAGCTTGCGTCAACAGTAATTTCTACTGTTTTTCTTTGCTGTAAATTCGACCAAATCATAATCTTTTCAACCAAAACTCATATTTTACATAGAATGAGGTCCAAGATACTACAACACAACCTCAATATCATCAAATAACTTCATTTCATCATAAACTAGGTAATTAAATCCTAACCCCAAGCATTTGACCCCTTTAACAACATTAATCACAAATAACAACCATACATCACCAAATATCCCATGTATGGCTACAATCAAGGACAAAATCAGAATTAGGACATTCTTAAAACAAGGAAACACACCTATAATTCTTTGATTCAAGAACTCAATGCTTCCATGATCATTTTCTTGTTTAATATGCCACCCATTGAGTGCTAGCTTCATCATTTACCTCCAATCCTTCAATAATCCATCAGAGAAACACTTCAAGCCCTAGCTCCTCTTCTTCCATGGATGGTTCTAGAAAATGAGCTCTCTTTTGACTCAATTGAGTCAATTGGGGATATTTATAGCCATATATTCATTTTGACCCCTCAAGTTTCCGACTCAACCCATTTAGCCCTTTAATTTCATCAACTTTTACACATTACACCCACATCTATATATATATATATATATATATATATATATATATATATACATACCCAAATGCACAACATATAATCTATATATATATATATATAACATATAGATCATATCTTAAACACATAATTTTTGCTATTTTCAAACGAACTTGCATACATATATATTTTATAATTGCAATAAATTTCGGGTTTTACAGATGGGGAGAAAGGGAAGAGGCCCGAAGCACCTAAGCCGCGGGGTCGTGCCTTCCAGATGACAGTGGAAGAGGCTAAGAAAGAACCAGATGTAATAGCACGTACCTTCATCGTTAACTCTTTACCTGCACTTGTACTTTTTGATTCCGGGGCTAGCAAGTCCTTTGTATCCTTGTCGTTTTGTAAAAGTTTTGTTGTAGAACCGGTGAAGCTAGAAATGCCACTAGAAGTAGAAATAGCCGATGATAAGGCTTTGAGTGTAACCACCATCTATCGGAATAATGTAATAGTAATAGACGATGTAAGGTTTCCTATAGACTTACTACCGACTGCGATGCGGGAATTCCAAGTGATTGTGGGAATGGACTGGCTGGGGCATCACCAGGCCAGTATCTTGTGCAAGCAGGGCATCATACGGATCTAGAATCCGAGTAGGGGAGAAATCTCCATCCATGGCCAGAAACAGAAAGGAACGACCGCATGCTGCACCGTAACCAAAGCCGCAAAGTATTTACGCAAAGGGTGCACCGCATTTATCGCGCACGTCCTCGACTCGAAGAAAGAAAAGAAACTGTTATAGGTGACCGACGTACCAGTGGTGTGTGAATACCCTGAGGTATTCCTAGAGGATCTGCCAGGGATACCGCCGGACCGACAGGTAGAATTCCGTATACATTTGGTGCAAGGAACAGCACCTATCGCGAAAGCGCCGTACCGTTTAGCACCGCCTTAGATGCAGGAATTAATGACGCAACTGCAGGAATTGCTTGACAAGGGTTTCATCCGACCTAGTAGCTCGCCAAGGTAACAGTGAAGAATAGGTATCCATTACCTCGAATAGACGACCTGTTTGATCAGTTGCAAGGTGCGTCCTATTTTCAAAGATAGATTTACGGTCGGGTTTCATCAGCTCAAAGTCCGAGAAGAAGATGTAGCAAAGACAGCATTTCGAACAAGATACGGGCACTTCGAGTTCGTTGTAATGCCTTTCGGCCTCACCAACGCGCCTGCAGCTTTCATGGATCTAATGAATCGGGTTTGCCGACCAATGCTGGATAAGTCAGTAATCGTGTTTATCGATGACATACTAGTTTACTCCAAGGCCGAAACAGAGCATGAGAGACACCTTCGAGAAGTGCTAGAGACGTTAAAAAGGGAGAAGTTGTATGCAAAATTTTCAAAATGCGAGTTCTGGTTAAGGGAGGTGCAATTTCTCGGGCACCTGGGGAACCGCGAAGGAATCAAAGTGGACCCGGCAAAGATAAAGGCCGTGATGAGATGGGAAACGCCGAAGAGTCCGACGGAGATCCGAAGCTTCTTGGGTTTAGCCGGTTACTACAGACGATTCATCAAGGATTTCTCAAAGCTGGTAGTGCCACTGACAAAACTGACGAAGAAGAATACCCCTTTTGGTTGGGGAGCCGATCAACAGAAAGCATTTGAAACTCTCCGAGACAAACTTTGCGAAGCTCCGATACTAACCTTACCCGAAGGAATGGAAGACTTAGTGGTGTATTGTGATGCCTCTCATGTGGGGCTTGGGTGTGTTCTTATGCAGAGAGGGAAAGTTATCGCTTATGCTTCAAGACAACTAAAACCTCACAAGTGTAATTATCCAACTCACGATCTGGAGTTGGCAGCAGTTGTGTTCGCGCTCAAGATTTGGCGACACTACTTATACGGAGTTAAATGCACCATCTACACAGATCACAAAAGCTTGAAGTATTTCGCTGACCAGAAGAATTTGAACATGCGACAGCGGAGGTGGCTAGACCTCGTCAAGGATTATGACTGTGAAATCTTGTATCACCCAGGAAAGGCCAACGTTGTGGCGGACGCATTAAGTCGTAAGACGAGCCAGTTACAGCTTAGCGTGAAATGTTTAAGGATGACGGTTACAACCTCACTATTCGAAATGATTTTGACGGCCCAGGTTGAGGCCGCAAAGGAGGAAAACCAGAAAGGGGAACGGATTAATGGCCAGTTGGCCTTCATGGCCAAGGACAGTCGGGGATTGTGGACCCATTACGGGAGGATTTGGGTGCCGAAAGCTATAGAGGTTCGAAGTGTTATTTTAGATGAAGCTCACAATTCGAAATTTTCTATACACCCGGGGGCTACTAAGATGTACCGAGACTTAAAAATGGATTATTGGTGGCCAGGGATGTAGAGAGACGTGGCGAGTTACGTAGAAAAGTGTCAAACGTGTCTACGGGTGAAAGCAGAACACCAGAGACCACACGGTAAGTTGCACCCGTTAGAGATACCGGTGTGGAAATGGGAACACGTAACCATGGATTTGATAACAAAGCTGCCTAAAACACCAAGAAATTTGGACGCCATTTGGGTCATGGTGGATAGATTAACCAAGAGCGCGCACTTCATACCTATCCGAGAAGCTAGCTCGGCAGAGAGATTGGCAGATATTTACGTGAAGGAGATAATCTCAAGGCACGGGGTGCCAGTTACGATCATTTCGGACCGGGATGTGCGGTTCACATCCAGGTTTTGGAACAAGTTTCACGAGGATTTCGGCACGCGAATAAACCGCAACACAGCTTACCACCCGCAAACCGATGGGCAGAGCGAGAGAACAATACAGACTCTTGAAGATATGTTAAGAGCTTGCGTGATCGACTTCGGGGGAAGTTGGGATTTATACTTACCTCTCGCATAATTCTCTTACAACAACAGTTATCACGCCAGCATCGGGATGCCGCCCTATGAGATGCTGTATGGAAGGAAGTGTAGGACCCCGATCTGTTAGGGAGAAGTAGGTCAGAAAGAGCTCGGTAACACCGAGATAGTTCAGAAAACGTCAGAGTACGTACAACAAGTTCGCAAACGATTGAAGGCGGCTCAGAGCCGATAGAAAAGCTACGCGGATAAGCGAAGGTCCTTATTAGAATTTCAAGTGGGTGACCATGTATTACTAAAGGTGTCCCCGTGGAAAGGGGTAATTCGTTTTAGGAAGTGTGGGAAGTTGAACCCCAGGTTCATAGGACCGTTTAAGGTCATTGCGAGAGTTGGCAAGGTGGCCTATCGTTTCGAGCTACCAGAGGAGTTATCAAAAATACACAACACCTTTCATGTTTCGCATTTGAGAAAGTGCTTGGCCGATGAGTCGGCATTTGTACCTTTGGAAGACATCACCATGGATGAGAAGTTGAATTATGTGGAGAAACCAGTAGCGATCATTAAAAGAAGGATCAAGCAGCTACGCAACAAACAAGTGGGGATGGTTAAGGTGTAGTGGGAGCACCGGAAAGGATCAGAGTGGACTGTGAGTCCGAAGAAGAGATGAAGAAGAACTACCCGGCGTTGTTCGAATAAGAATTTCGAGGACAAAATCGTGTTAAGTGGGGGAGAGTTGTAATATCCACATTTTAAAAATGTACAATAATATGTGTAATGAATATATATGTATATAAATGGTTTGAGATTATCCAAGAAATGAGAGTTATGTTGTATATATATGCATATATTCTATGGATGATGATTCACTAAGAAGGATTGGGCTTAAATATGTTACATCCATTAAGAAATTATGGTGGTATTTGGACTTGGAGGCTTAAGTTGGGCTTAGGCCCACAAGAGATTGGAAAGTGAGTATAAATAGGGGTTCAGGGCACAGCCTCCCACACAAACCCTCAAATCACTGTTGCATTCATTCAAGGGTTTTTGTGTGTGTGGTGCCATTTGGAAGACACGAGAAAGAGGAAGAAGGAGTTGGTTCAATTTGTGGAAACTTGAGATTTTAGCAAGAAAAAGCATCAGGTAATGTTTCTCTATTCTTTAGAATCATGTAGACATCATTCTTGCTACATTAAAGTGATGATTGAATGGTCCAGAATATGGGTTTTTGGGTTTTGAGGGTTTAAGAAAAACCAAGGAGAATATTTAGCCAAGAACACCTTATAAAGTTGATAAAATATGGTTTTAAGTTTAAAGGAAAGTTTTATATGAGTGGAGAAATGTTTTGCAACAAGTTTGAGTTAAATTGGTTGAGTTTTAGAAAGCTTGAAAATTGCTATGGAGTTTGGGTTTTTCAGACGTTAAACCTTCAGGGATGAAGTTCTACCATGCGATAGTCGTATGGGCACTGGGAAGGTGCCATGCGACTTTCAGTTGATCTGTATGTTCATTCATGCGACTTTCAGGCCTAGTAGATATGCCATGCGACTTTCAGTGTAAGAATATTATGCCATGCGACTTTTAAGATGATTCATGCGACTTTCATGTGATGAGAATAAGTTCATGCGACTTTCATGTGTTGTATGTGAGTTCATGCGACTTTTGTGTATTGAGTATAAGTTCATGCGACTTTCATGAGTAGAATATAAGTTCATGCGACTTTCATGAGTAGAATATAAGTTCATGCGACTTTCAGTTGGCCTGTGTGTATGTGCCATGCGACTTTCAGTCCCAGTATATGTGCCATGCGACTTTCATGTGCATAGTATCAGTTCATGCGACTTTTGTATGGTTGGGTAGAGTTCATGCGACTTTCACATGATGATAGTGTTCCATGCGACCTTCAAGTAGTAAATGTTAGTTCATGCGACTTTCAGGCTTTATATGTTATTTCATGCCACTTTCATAAGTCCAGGATAGGTCCATGCGACTTTCATGAGTAAAGCATAGGTCCGTGCGACTTTCATGTACTATGTGTCAGTTCATGCGACTTTCAGTATGCATGGGTGACCCCATGCGACTTTCAGGCCATGCATGCTAGACATGCGACTTTCAGTAAGTAACAGTTAATCCCAGTATTAACCAATGCATAGACTTGGTCAGGTAGCAGTCAGTGACAAAGTAAAACAAGGAGAGTCTTTCAGTAAGAGCCAGTAGCTAAGACAGCTGACAGGTGAGTATTCTCACTTATAACTTGAATAGATTCCAGATGTTATGTATGCATGTGAATACCAGATACTCATGAATGAATGAGTTATACTTGATTGTGCTTAGACCGTTTACTTCGGTAACGGGTATGTGTAGACCGTTCACTCCGGTGACGGGTATGTTTAGACCGTTCACTACGGTGACGGGTATGTTAGACCGTACACTTCGGTGTTGGGTATGTTAGACCGTACACTTCGGTGTCGGGTATGAGACCGGCACTTCGGTGTCGGGTATGTTAGACCGTTGTGACGACAACGGGTGAGACGAGACCGTCCTAGTGACGGGTATGATGAGACCACTTACTACGGTAGTGGGTATGATTTGAGTAGTATGTGAACTATTTTGGTTGTAAGTAGTATACTCGCTAAGCCTTGGGCTTACAGTTGTTGTTTCATATCTTTTCAGGTAACGACCATGGCGGGGTTCCAACGCAGTGATGATAGCTCTAATCCCAAGCTTCCGCAATCTTTTAACATAGTTTACAACAGTAATAGTTTAATTATAGACAATGAGAATGATTGTAACTTAATGGATTATGGGTGTTTATTCAACGAACAATTTGTGGTGTAATTACGTTATCAATGAGTTGAATATCCTTTATGAATGAATTATGTTTAAAAAAAAATTTGGGACGTTACATATATTTTTGAAGTTACAATTTTACAACTAAATGTGTTTGGTGGGATGAAAAAACAATGGGAAGAAAGATGTAATCTGCGCAATAGTTTCAAGACATGTTAGTCCTTTTTTTCTATTAATTTTTCATTGCTGGGTATGGGGTTTAAGATTATAAAATTTATTATTATTATATTTGTTTTTGTATTTATATTATTATATTCAGGTAATTAAGTGTATATGTTTTTGGTATTTCTTATATAACTTTTAACCCATAATATCTAATGTAAATATGAATATATATACGTGACTGTCTAATTTTTATCTATATTTTGATATAAATTTGAGCGTAATACGACTTTTATTTAAGAAAATGTATTTTTTGATATTCAATACTAAAAGAATACATTTGTTTGATACCTATTACATTACGATATAATGTAAATGAAAATCTGGATAAAAGTGAGTACGTTACAAATCTATATTTAGTTTTACACCAAACATGATACATCAAATGTAATACCCATTTTCGAATGTGTAAAGATGATATTTATTAAACACCTTGGTCATCATTTTATTTATCTATTTTATTTTGTTGTTGAGGTAAGTATTTAAATTTGGTATATTAGTGGTTATTTTGTTGGACCAAGGAGTGATAAATTGGATCCTAGTGTTTAAATTTCTAATTCTTTTAGTTGGGCTAAGGGGAAATCAAGAGTGGTAGTTGTTGGGTTTCCTATCATCACTAGTAGGAATGGCAACGGGACAGTTTAGGGGTGGGGTTAGGCCCCCGTCCCCGTTTAAGAAAACTATCCATGTCCTCGTTTTAAAAAATCTTTAAACAGGGATCCCTGCCGGGTAACCGGGGAAAACCACGGGGAAACGGGTATCCCCGTTTAATATAGAACATGTAATTAAATCGGTAATTTTCACCGCGGAGATACCCGTTAAATTGCTACAACTGTCGTGAAATGGGGCATATCAACACAGAGTGCCCAAACCCAAATAAGAAGTTTGAGGAGGCAGGTAAGAAGCCAACCCCGAAAGCAACCGGACATACTTACCAAATGACGACCAAAGAGGCACGCCGAGATGATGAGGTTATTTTCGAAACTTTTTTGATTAACTCTTTACCTTCTATTGTGTTGTTCGATTTGGGTGCTAGTAGATCTGTAGTGTCCACTAAATTATGTACTCAGTTGACTATGCCTCGTAGTCCATTAGAACATAAATTAGAGATCGAAATAGCAGTCGGGGAACCGATTACCGTGTGTGAAAATACGATGACTGTACAATTGACATTGATGGTACTACTTTCCCTTTGACACTCATTCCTGTGGGAATTGAGGGATTTAATGTAGTGATTGGGATAGATTGGATGTCTATGCATCGAGCTGAGATCGTGTGCTCAAAGAAGTTGGTCCGAGTTCCTCTTCCATCGGGTGGTCATGCTCTCGCCTATGGAGAACGATGTCCAGGGAATTGAGGGATTTAATGTAATGATTGGGATGGATTGGATGTCTATGCATCGAGCTGAGATCGTGTGCTCAAAGAAGTTGGTCTGAGTTCCTCTTCCATCGGGTGGTCATGCTATCGCCTACGGTGAACATAGCGATGATATTGGTCCTTAAGGAATGAAAGTGTCTAGTGAAGGGGTGCACTGCGTTCTTAGCTCATATGGTGGAGTCAGTGAAGAAAATGAGTGTGTTAGCGGATGTGGAGGTGGTAAACGAATATCCAACGTCTTTCCAGATGATCTTCTCGGATTACCGGATTACCGCCACCAAGAGAGGTCGAATTTCAAATTGATTTGGTTTCGGATACTGCACCAGTTAGTAAAGCACCATATTGATTGGCTCCTTCTCAGACATGAAAGAGATAATCACGCAACTGAAAGAGTTGCTTGAGGAGGGATTCATTAGGCCGAGTTCTTCACCCTAGGGAGCTCCGGTCCTATTTATAAAGAAGAAAGATGGGTCGATGAGGATGAGTATCGACTATAGAGAACTGAATAAGTTGACAATGAAGAACAAGTACCCGCTTCCGAGAATAGATGACTTGTTCGACCAATTGCAGGGTATTTGTCATTTTTTGAAGATAGATTTGAGATCAGGTAATCACCAAGTGCGAGTGAAGGAGGGTGATGTACCAAAGACGTCTTTTCGTACTCGTTACGGCCATTATGAATTTTTAGTTATGCCGTTTTGTTTGGCAAATGCACCGGCAGCTTTCATGGATTTGATGAATCGGGTGTGTAGACCGTATCTTGACAAATCTGTGATCATGTTTATTGATGATATCTTGGTGTATTCCAAGAGTGCGGATGACCGTAGACGACATTTGCGAGAAGTATTTGAGACATTATGGGAGGAGAAGCTATATGCTAAATTCTCTAAGTGTGAGTTTTGGTTGAAAAAGGTGCAATTTTTGGGTCACATTTGTTGGGGTTTGTACTTGTTTTAAAAAAAATATTTAATAGCAACGGAAGCGAGAACACGTGTAAAACAATTTTAAACTCTTTAAAACTCCCCACCAAGATCCATATGCATGTACTAAGAAAACTATAAACAACCATAGGGGGTTTAAGAAATACAACCTTTGTAGCGTGAACCGGTATCGGTAGAGACTAGAAAAGACAAGGAACCAAGTGTAGCTTCCCTCCAAGGTATCCACACGCGAGCAACATCCAACACCAACCGAGTGCTAGCCCTTTCAACCCTATATGTAGACAACACCAAGTAGAAGCAAGAAAATCCTTTTCTTCTTCCTAACGTGTGTTCAAGTTTACTAATTGTTTTGGCTCTTTCAACTCCTTGAAAACCACTTACAAGTTTTAGATGTCTTTCAACCCTTTGAAAGAATCATAATCTATATTCTTATATATATGTTGCATTAGAGAAGAAAACAAGTTGGTTGATGTTTGTTCAAGTTTCCACTTAAACAACCATCAAATACCAACCTATAAACAAGAGAAAACTAGTTTTATAAAATAACTCTCTTTTATTTTTCTTGAATTTTGAGGCCATAGATTAGAACCAAAGAAAAAACAAAACTTGTTCTTTTCTTTCTTTCATGTCCACGACACCCCCTGTAACATCCTCAACTTGGGCCTAGTTGTAAATAGTACGTACACGTATGTAGTTAATGTAGTAGGAAGTATTTATTTGTATGTACTTGTTGAGTTTAAGTGAATACATGTATGTTTATGTGTTTTATGTATAATTGTGATGTTAGAAATACAAATTCATGCAAGAGCACCTTGAAGAATATGAAAACGTACTTTCTAAGTAGGTTTTGCATAGTTGGTGTTCTTATATGAATTTGACAAGTTATGATGATTATATGAATAGAACATGATGTTCTAAGGTGTTCTGGGTGAAAGAACAACAAAAATGTAACCCTTAGAATGGATTAAAGTGTGTATCGGAATTCCAGGGTATGAATGTGTCGGATTCCGGGACCTATGAAGGTGTCGGAATCCGCTAATGTTGAAATCCAGAGGATTTGTCGGAATCCGATAGAAGTGTCGGATTTCGCATGTCTGTCGGATTTCATGTCCCGGATTTCCTTCTATGTGTCGGAATCCGCAAGTGTCGGATTCCATATGCATGTTAGATTCCCAAGTGTTGGAGTCTACAAGTTGTCGGATTCCCTAAATCCGTAAGTTGTTGGATTTCCTAAGTTTTCGGATTTCCAAGTGTCGGATTCCGCATATAAGTGTCTGATTTTCCCAAAATCCGCAAGAACCATCGGATTTCCCCAAATCCGACAGTTTTGGCGGATTTGTGCTAAAGTCCAAAGTTAAGTTTTTATGATTGTTTGTATGCATGTGTGAATGATTGATGTAAGTAATGACATTTTAGGTGAACTTGTTGTATTTGTGGACCCAAAACCAAATACATGTACGTTGTAAATCACTCAGGTGAGTACTTGCTTTCATGAGACTCAGTAAATTAAGGCTTGCATGCTAGATGACTACATGATTGTATTTTGTATGTCTAACTTGTTTTTGCAGGTATGCTCAAGGAGGTAAGTGTATGACTTAAATGATGATAAGATGTGTACTAGGTGCATGCCAGCGGGTCCAGATTAGAACCGCTTAGTTACTGCGTGATGATATGTACGAATGAATAACTGTATGATGTTGCATGTAAGATGATGGATCCCTGTGGGATCATATGTACGTATGTGTGTATGTGCACTGTCTGCAGACTATCTGAAGCATGGTTAAGGTCAGTCGGTTGTAACTGGATCCCATGAGTACTTCGGGATTTCACTGTGATTTGGGAGGCATCCCAGATCCTAGGTTCTGTAGAACCACAGTGCCTTAACGTGAGTGGTAATCAGCCAGTTGTAGTTGGATTACTTGTAGAGCCTCTGGCTTTGGGAACGATGTTTGGTGGACTTCTTTACGCTCCCCCACCAGCGCGGTTGGTCGTGTCTGATCCCCCGGTCTGAGTTGTTGAGCGGGATTGATTACCCTGCAAGATATGACTCTTACTGATCTTGTCAGCACACCGCTATGTGTTAAGCTGGCAATGATTGTTTATGTATGATATGTATGATGCATGACTTACTTTATTGATGCTTATGATAAGTATGTACTCACTAGCTAAGTGTTAGCTAATTGTGCTATGTTGCCCCTTTTCAGGTAAAGACTAGAAGGCCTGGTGAGGCGGGTGGCTTTTGATGTAAATGCCCCTTGTGGGTTGGAACACTCTATCATGTTGTAATGTAATTTGATGTTATGGTCGGTTCCTGTGTTAGGTAACACCGGTGAATGTTCTGGAAACAATGATGATGTAAATAACAGTTTGTTACTTTTAAAAAGAAAAATTCCCGCTGCTAAATCTGAATTATCACTACAATAACTGTTTTCGGAAGCGGTGTTACACCCCCACCCATTCAACATCTCCTCACTTTTTTTTTCTTTTTTTTATCCCATCTTAGTGTAAGAGCATGTCATCTTTTTTATATATTTTGAACATCAAAAAATGAGAAGGAAAAGGGGGCCTCCCTTTGGTTGTCCTATGGAAGCCACAAGCAAAAGGAGAGGGGGCCTCCATCTTGGTAAGTATTATAACATGTAGTGTGATTAAAAATAGGTATCATCATACCTTCAAGTAATATAAAAGAATAGAAGAGGAGGGGCCATATCCTTTATCTTGTAAAGTATATATATATATATATATACATATATATGTTTTATCCTATAAAAACATGATATAAATACTTGCAACACATTGAGGGAGTACATCTATTTGTATTTCCTTATAACAAGATATATATAATATGTATATATATATAATATGAGTAACAAGTTTACTCAAAATCGATATATATATATATATATATAGTTATCGTAAGATTATTATTTCACTTAAATAATAATGCGTCCAATAAATATATATTAGGATTGATTATATTTTGAATCGTATTCAAAACATATAATTAGCGTCTATTTGCTTTTTATATGCGACCCTATAGGTTTATTTATTATCAGCAATATCGTCTTAAGTTGCGTCTTGGGCATATAGAACCAACAACATCATGGGGATGAATGGGATAAAAGTAGACCAAACAAAGATTGAGTTGATAAAGAAGTGGGAAATTCCTAAAACCCCAACTGAGATTTATAGTTTTCTTGGCCTAGCGGGTTATTATAGAAGATTCATAAAGGATTTCTTGAGGATAGCATCACCGATGAAAAAGTTGAGTCGTAAGAGGGAACCTTTTGTATGGACGGAAAAGCAAGAGAGTGCTTTTCAGACTTTGAAGAAATGTCTATGTGAAGCGCCGAAACTCTCCTTACAAGAGGGCAACAAAGATTTTGTGGTGTATAGAGATACGTCTTCCTCTGGTTTAGGATGTGTTCTTATGCAGCGAGAAAAGGTTATCGCTTATGCTTCTAGATAGCTAAAAGATGCGGAAAGAACTATCCCATACACAATTTATTATGACTGCGACATCGGTTATCATCCGGGAAAGGCCAATGTGGTGGCCGACGCCTTCAGTCGAAAGGAACGGAGATTGGCATATCGGTTAAAGTCAATGAGCATGGTGGTTGTACATAATTTGGTCAAAAAGATTCGGACGGCTCAAAGTTAGGGTTTGAAAGAAGAAAATCTAAAGGGAGAAGTTATGGTGAAGCAACAAGCGAGTATTTGTGAGAATAGTCATGGTCTCAAGATTTTTTAGGGACGTGTCTGGGTTCCCAAGGTTAGGGGAGTCCGCGAGGTGCTGCTTCGAGAGGCTTATAAATCTGAGTATTCGATACACCTTGGAGTACTCAGATGTACTTGGACCTAAAACCGAACTCTTGGTAGCCCGGTACTAAGGTCATTGAGTCGAGTCTCGTGGTGGACAAAAATGTGATAAATTTAGAAGCCGTTCAAAAACGGTATGATTCATGACACCTTTTATATATATATATATACATATAGAGAGAGAGAGAGGTTGGTTCATGCGAGAAGCATTTTTTTGCGAGAAGTGCGAGAAGTATTTTCATCCATTAGATTATTTAATCAATGGCTAAGATACATCATGGTATTTATGTAATTATATAAACTTTTGAGGAGAATAAAACAAAACAAAAAAGGGTAAAGTGGACATTACACACATAAAATATAACTTACTCTATTTAAAATATCTCCACACCCACACACACGACATATGTACATAACCTAATCCCCTCTTTTTTCTCATAACCCTAATTCCCCTCATTCCCATCTTTCTCTCTCTTTTGGTCGATTAGATGCAGCACCCGGTGATTCCCCCCTAACTCACCATAATATCAACTTGGCTTCTCCCCTCAATCGTAGACCATACCCAATCAATTCCATATATCCCTTATTCTACCGTTTCCGGTTCCCCCTAACTATTGGTTATCGCCGCCCTTACTCTTCGTCTACGGCAACTGTTGGGGTGTTTCACGATTAATGCCGCCGTACAATCCATGAAACTTTGGGGTAGGAAGCAGAAGAAGTTAGGTTTGACGCTCTGTTTTTTAGATCCACCACCGAGTTGATGACCCGTTGATTCATCTCCACCGCCGTGACCTACTTTCATCAAGTACCAACTGCTGCCGTTAGACCACCGCCGTGAAAATCGAGGACCAGTCGAGCACCAAGCAACCGTTCATCCATCCAGTTCTTCGACCCATCTTTAATTTGCAATGTATCCATCCATGGTTATTTTACAAAGTTTGGTGATTTATAGGTTTTTATTCTCTAGATGTGCTATTCTAAAACAGTTGAGTATTATTTTTTCTTCTTTTGTTTTTAATTTTTGTTCAATATTAAACAATTGAGTTGTTTAGCTGTTTTATTATTAAACATTTTGGTAATGTTTTTTAAATTTATTTTATTTATTAGAGAACACTAATAATTTTTTAGGCTTGTTTATTTTTTTTTTTTTGATTTTAGGTTATTCATTGTTGAACTTTTTTGTTCATGGTTGAATATAATTATTAGTTGTTAATTTTTTCTGATAATAATATTAAAATTCTAAAGTTGTGTATGCTTCGTTAATGAACACCAGAAAAAAGAACTTTCAAAAATCTACTATTATGCTTGGAACATGCTCGCTAGTGAAATTTGAATTATACCTTTTAAAAAGTTTATTAATAGTTTTGATAACTATTGTCGTGGATGTGTTCACTAATGAAGATTATAAACATAACGAAAATTTTATAAATAAAAGTTTTTTTAAAAAATTTGCAAATAAAAATTTGTGTTCAGTAGTGAACACCATATTCATAATAAAATTAAAGTAAATTTTAAATATATGGAAAAATTTAATTAGAGTAAGAAAAAAATTAATATAAAGAGGAGAGAAAATATTTTTATGTACTAATGTACCCTTTTAGATTAAATAAAAATATTAATTATAATTAATGTGAACCACAAGATCAAAAATCAATCGATGGTTGAAATTGCTTCTCGTACTTCTCGTAAAAAAAATACTTCTCGCATGAACCCTTCCCTACATACACACACACACACACACATATATATATATATAGTGAAAAGTTCATTTAAGAACCATTTTTATTGCGAGAACCGCGAGAACCAATCCTAGCCGTCCAATTCCCCCTCCTTCTATTGGATTGTCCACCCATAAATTCCTTACATGCACCCTGCCACACTCAATCCCCCACGCTCTTCATCCATGAATTCCATTATTCAAAATGAACGGCTAAGATTGGTTCTCGCGGTTCTCACAATAAAAACGGTTCTTAAATGAACCTTCCAATATATATATATATATATATATATATATGTGTGTGTGTGTGTGTGGGGCTATTATGTACCGAACTTTGGGTATAGAATTACATAATACGACGTCGTTTTGGTGCTTTTTAAAAAATCACGTATATCTTCCTCTGTATCAAACGCCACTCCTCTTCTCCCATCGTCGGCCATCTATTCTCCGACCTCCCATCGTCGGCCATCTCATAAACCCTCTAAAGCTTAGACGGTACCATTCTTCATTGCTCTAAACCCTCAAAACCAAACAAAACCCTCTGAAGCTTAGACGGTACCATTCTTCATTGCTCTACACCCTTCATCGCTCAAAACCCTTAGACGTCGTCTGGATCCTCAAATCGACAAATCCTCAAGTCGTGGATCAGCTGAGATGGTACCATTCTTCACCGCTCAAAACATTTCGACGTCATCTGGATCCTCAAATCGAGCAACAACAAATCCTCAAGTCGTGAATCAGGTGAGATGGTATATAATTTTAGGCTTTATAATTTGAATTGGATGTTGTTGAGGTTTGAATCAAGTAACTTGCATTGGGATAGCTAACCTCACTTCCGATTGTTATTTCATCAACCTATGGATATAGGTAGTTTCAACAATTCTTCGATTTGTTTTGGCATTCTTTGATTTTTTGTTGATTGCTAATCGATGGTTTAAACAATCTGGTTTACCATCAAATTTTTTATTTGTCACAAATTGATTAAATTTGCTGTTTCTCTTTTTGGGTTCTATGATATACTTTACTTGGTTGTCATCTACTAAATCAGTAAAGAATCATTTTTTATAAGATGAACCATCAATTAATTTTTACCTACCGAAGTTGTTAACTGATAGTATGAATTGTAGGTTTCAATAAACTGTAGCAAGACTTGATCAATCTTTCATATTTCTTGAATGGTTTCAACTAATACAGTTTGCATACGAGCATTCTTTTATATGCCCATAAACTGTTTGATGAAATTATTGTAAAACAATTTTTTTTTCTTAAAGTGCTCCCTTCCTGTGCTTTCACAATATATTTTATTTAGTCATGATACTTTGATGAAAACTATAGCCTTTTTATTGGTTTACTACTTTAATTTTGTTTTTGTTTTCTTATGTTCGAGATGTACTTGATCTTTTTTTGTGCTAATATATGTTTTGGTCATATATGGAGCACTTATGTCTGCATTTTTAAGTAGTCTATTATCTTTGTGATTTGCCACAAATTAATAGTCTAATTTTTTTGCTTCCATCTATTTTCTTTGTGAAAACAAAGTTATGTGGATATGTTGATTGTATGTAATAAAAATCCACATTGAAATCAAAGGTATACTTTTTCTATTTGCAGGTTACAAAGCATATGGCTTATTTAGGATTTTGATTGGTTCTTTTTTCTGTTTTTGGATGGATAGTTGCCTATCTGAATCATAATATTCTATATTCTTTTTTGATCTACTTTTTACATAATAGCCCTACTAACAAGTAAGTGCTTATGAACATATAAAGAAACAAATTGGTTGTTTGGGCTTCCACTTAACAAAAAAACAATTCAGGAAACTAAGATATGGATTGTTTCATTTATAGTTTCAAATAGGTAAGCATGCAAACTGGGAACATATCCAGCAGCATAGTGGACAATATGTAAGCACAAGTTGTTTTAGTAAAAACATATCTAGATGACTACAACAGTTTTTGCTTTACTTTCGTAGTACTGCTTTCATCAGGTTGTAACTCATTTGACTAATTAAACCTCAAATAGATAAATAATTAATTTGGATAAACTAGATTTGTATGAAAATCTACTAAGCGAATAATGAATTGATTATATTGGATAATTTTGAGCTTTGTTGCACCTGTTGGTATTTGTTGCACCTGCCCTTGTTAAAAAGATCTTTACATGTTTCTTGGTATGGTTTTTGTTCATGGTATGGTTTCTGTTCAAGTGCAGGTATATGTTTCTATATGTGCAAGTGCAAACCAAGTAGAAAAGCCAAGTTCAAAGGAATTCCAAGATAGCACAAGGATGTTATAGTATTGATGATGGTTTTATGTAATTGATTTTTGTAATTTCATTAGGTTACCTTTTGTTGTAAATTTTCATTTACAAATGTAAAAATAGTGGTGGTGTTGTTGGAAGCTGTAAAAATACTCTTATACGATTGATTTGATTCTTTTATAAAGTTTCGTTATTTGGTTCACATATAAGTTATGGGTATATAATTCATTATTTATATTTGTATGGTATGATTTCACCTCCGATGGTTATTTTTGACTTGTTTCACGCAATTGAGTTGCTTTCGATGTTTTTTGACCCGTTTAACATAGATTTACACATTGGTAACCTGTTTCATTTTATTTCAATGATTTTTGACCTATTGAACTTGAAATACATACTATTTGACCCGTTTAGCTATGAATACATATTTTAGACCCATTTAACATAAATTCACACATTAGTAACCTGTTTTACTTTATTTCAATTATTCTTGACCTGTTTAACTTGAAATACATACTATTTGACCCGATTAGCTATGAGTACATATTTTTGACCCGTTTAACTTGAAATACATACTATTTGACCTGTTTAGCTATGAGTATATATTTTTGACCCGTTTAACTTGAAATACATACTATTTGACCCGCTTAGTTATGAGTACATATTTTTGACCCGTTTAGCTTGAAATACATACTATTTGACCCATTTAGCTATGAGTACATATTTTTTACCCCTTTAACTTGAAATACATACTATTTGACCCGTTTATCTTGAAATACATACTATTTGACCCGTTTAGCTATAAGTACATATTTTTGACCCGTTTAACTTGAAATACATACTATTTGACCCGTTTAGCTATGAGTACATATTTTTGACCCGTTTAACTTGAAATACATACTATTTGACCCATTTAACTATGAGTACATATTTTGACCCCTTTAACTCGAAATACATACTATTTGACCCGTTTAACTATAAATACATATTTTTGACCCCTTTAACTTGAAATACATACTATTTGACCCGTTTAACTATAAATACATATTTTTGACTTATTTAACCTAGATTCACATATTAGTAACATGTTTTACTTTATTTCAATTATTCTTGACCCGTTTAACTTGAAATACATATTATTTAACCCGTACCAATGCGAAACATGTAATTTTATATGGTCAAAAACTATCCATAAAGTAATATGAATCCTTTAATTTTCTAACAAAACACGAATAGAAATAGAAACAATAACATTGAAAAAAATAAATAATTAAATATTTTACATAAAAAATCAGAAATTTGATCAACTTCAATTGCAAAAGTTCATTCTTTTTCCCGCAAAGCATTTTCAACCTTCTTTTTTGGACAACCCGTGATGTAGTGACCTAAGCCCTTACAATAAGAACATGTCTTCTTTTTCTTGATTTCTAATGAAGATTTGATTCTGGTTGCACTTTTTGGACGTCCTTTAGTATTTGTAGGAAGAAGAGGATCTCGGACAGATATTTGTGGCGTCACGTCTACTTGAGAAGTTCCAACACAAGAATCTTCATATGTAGTCTCAACCACTGTTGTTTTTTTTACGGGTTGTTTGCTCTTCTATGAACTTCACCAAAATATTATTTAATCTTTTTACCTCAAATGGAGAGTCTTTTGCTTGTTCAATTGCTTTGGTATAGTTTCCATTAACACACCATAAAGTTAAAGAACTAACTCCACTTTCATTATTCCTTTCTTCGAGTCCGATACTATTATTACCAACCTTGTATCTAGCATCAAGCCTCCATCTGGGTAAAATATAGTGATTTGGAAGACTTTCAACATGTTTCTTCTTCATCACATATAGAATACGTTTGTATAAAATCCCATATGTTTCAAACTTAGCACATGAACATGTGGCTTCCACTTTATCCCCGGAGTGAAAATTAACAACTCTCCAATATTTTTTATCAATATTTACTTGTCCAATCAAATAATTGTTTTGATCAGCATTTTTGCTTAAAGTCTCGTGTGTTAAATTCTTAGTCGTTTCTTTCCATTCTTCTTGAAAAACCTCAAAAATCTTTCTAGTATAAAGTTTACTGTATATATAAAATTCAAATAAAAAAATATATATCTATCAACTTCTAAGAGAAAGGGAAAGAAAAACTAGAAACATAATGGGTACTATTTGTTCACCTGCTTTTGCTTCTATCGGATGAACTAACGAAAGCACCGGCCTTGAGTTCATAGTCCGAAAGTCTTCATCTTCTTCTACGGCTCTTCGACAATCAACAGCTTTATCATATTGGACTACAAATTCATTCAACATAGTCCTTGAATTAACATAAATATCAAAATAAGAATGAATACTCTCACTTCGCCCACTTGTTGTCATCCCAGCCAAAAATACATCTTTAAAGAAAACTTTAACTCAATGTTCTTGTTGGTTATACATGTCTACCATCCAGCTGCTACTTTCAAGGTTATACTTATCACATATAACTTCCCATTGGGCTTCAAATTCTGCAATCGCATCGCTTTTTTTTCCACTTTCTACAACATTCCTGAAAATCACTAAATCGAGCTGCAAAAGGTCTAAGATGTTCCGCCTCATGCTTATTAATGTGCCATGCACAAAAACGATGTCGGGTACATGGAAAAACTTTGGAGATTGCATTGCCAATTGCTTTATCCTGGTCCGTTATTATTGCAAGCGGATGCTTGTTAAACATACATTGTAAGAACTGCTCAAATAACCATTGAAAAGTCTTTTCTTTTTCATTTTCTAGCAAAGCGCCACCAAAAAGTATAGATTGACCATGATGATTCACTCCAATTAATGGAGCAAATGGCATCTTGAATCTGTTGGTCATATATGTAACATCAAAAACAAGAACATCTCCAAATTTTACATACGCTTCTCTTGATCTTCCATCGGCCCAAAATATATTTCTAGGGGACCCATCATCACACAACTCTATTTGAAAATAGTGGTTGATATCCGATCTTGATTTTTCTTGAAGATGTTTTATCAACCCATAAAACTCCTTACCTCTGTACTGCTTTCTTTGGTTAGATAAAATATCGACACATTTCTTAGAGGTGACATCTGGTTGAAGCGGAGACTTCATCGCATTCACAGTTTTTTTAATTTGACATGGTCTTAACCCGGACTGACTAAGTTTCGACATAAGAGATTTGCAAGCCTCGGTGCGGTGGAACTTCCCGTGAGAACGATGTTTCATTACTTTTTTCGGGGTAGTTGTTAACTCGTGATTGTGTGTATCATTAAAGACATCTACACGCCATTTTCCATCTTTTGTTTTTGATACACGTAGTTTTGCTTCACAACCTGTTCTCAAATGTCTATGACGTTTCTTAGAATCTCCACCAACACTATCACCTTTCACTTTCTTGAAACCCTCTTTGTTGCATACATAGAGCTTACGATAAACCTCGTTTGTTGTCGTGTTTTTATAATCCCAATGAATTCGTACACCGAATCCATGTACAAAGGCATATTGGTTATAAAATGTATAAGCATCATCAAGTGTATTAAACACCTTTCCTATGACACTTTCATTATCAAGTGTGTTTTCATCATCATTACATTCAAAATTCGAAGAGTCATCATTTGGTCTCTCGTTTTCATTTTCAAAACCCAGATTCCTGTCCGAATAACCACTTGCATTGATATCACCGGATTCACCGCTTTCGTTTCTAGAATGCATGTTGTTGACCGGATAACCATTTGCATCAATATCATCTATCGAATGGATTTCAAAGGTCTCATTTGCTAAATTAGTTTCTGAATTCATGGTGTGTAGGATGCCTTTTAAAAAAAAGAAACACAATGAAATTCAAATCAGAATAACGATGGACTGAAGCAATATAAGTTGCAATTTACTCGATTTAATTTAGTATCCGGATGCAAATATCAAAATTAAGGAAGCAATATAAGTTGCAATTTACTAACCTCAATGGAATATGCTGGATTAAAAGAAACACACTGATGAAATAAAAAACAGAGATCAATTAGGGAGATTTGAACACACTAATTAGTAGTAGAATAAGGAATCCACCAATCACAAATTACTTGTCCATGATTTATTTACTCTTAATTGAGTATTTGATCTGGGCAATAGAAATTCAATACACAAATATGAACCAATCAAAATTACCTGTCGATGAATTATTTACTCTTAATTAAATATTTGATCTGGGCAATAGAAATTCAATACAGAATTACAAACCAATCAAAAGTACCTGTCGATGAATTATTTATTCTTAGTTGTCTATATGATCTGGAAAATACACGATTCAATACATAATTACGAATGGTTATCCCATCGTTATTCTAGAATTCCGAAAGGTGTGTGTTGATCGATATCAGAGATGGCCGACGATGGTGCGTGGATTGCAATCTGAGATGGCCGGCGAGGAGGACAGATTGCGAGAAGAGATGGCCGACAAGCAGGGCTGTTGCGAGAAGAGGCGTAGGCGTTTGATACGGAGGAAGATATACGTGATTTTTTAAAAAGCCCCAAAACGACGTAGTATTATGCAATTCTATACCCAAGGTTAGGTACATAATAGCCACATATTCCCTTTTCCCATATATATATATATATATATATATATATATATATATATATATAAGGCCATGCATACGACCTGTCCCGAAGGCTTCGGCCTCGCCTTTGGGTTGATCGGGTTCCAATATAACACATGTATGCCCCCTTTCATTTACCCGATTAGATAAGGGTTTCGAGTCCCCTAACCCGAGCGATTCCTCTCTATCTCTCTCTCTTCTCTCTTCTCCCTTCTCCCTTTCTCTCTCTAATACATACATATATGTAATAAAATAAAATAAAACGTGTGGTAAGATCGGATTAAGCTATACCACCTTTTGTGTTGGGTTAAAAAGGGAATGAGAAAGAGAAAATGAGATGACGCTAATATGACATTCGGGTTGGATAGATGGTCTAAGACCATGAGTAGCACTTGTCCCAAACCATTCTCAACTCAAATGCCACATCAGTTGTCATATCACTTTTTCTTTCATTTCTCTCTCTTACCCAAAACACAAGTAACAGCCATGGTTCTAAATAACATAAGGTGCAGCGTGGCGGCGAGGTCAAGTCTCAAGTTTTAAGAGCCATGGCGTTTTTTAAGGCGGCAATTTTGTATATATTTTATAAATATTTATATCCAATTTATCATTATTAATATACAAATTACACAAAGTTACACAAATTATGAGCAAAGTAACATATACAAATTACAAAATACAAATGTACAGAAGTTTAATACACGCGATCGCAAAATGTATATAAAAAAGTCAAATTTTTTTAAAAAAATATTTTCTACACGTCACGCCTTAAAAAACTCGCCATTTGACGCGTAAAGACGCGTCTTATGCCGCCTTGTCTTACGCCACGCCTAACCCCAACGCCAAGGGCTATTTCTTAACGGCGGAGTCGCGTCTCGCGCCATGGCGTGTTTTTTGGAACCCTAGTAGCAGCTAACTCAAATATTTTTTCTTTCCTTACTCTTGCTACAAAAAAAAGGCATCCGGTATACTCGGCTTTGGGAAACCGAAGCCACACCTGAAAGGGTAGGCGTAGTGGTGTCCCGAGCTTCCCGATTGTAACCCAAGCTTACCCGAAAGTCTTCGGACCATGCAGTACGCATGGCCTAATAACAACAATACCTATTCCCATCTGAGTAGGTTATGGAAAAGGCATGATAACAATATATATAATCATACCTTTACAATAATCATTTCATAATGTAACTACCATCATGTTGGTTTTCATTTACAATAAGCTGTATCCCTATTTCATCTCTTTCTGGGAAATATATAAAGTAAAACCAAGGACAAAAAGATGGTAAATTTACATGAAACAAATTCAAACTGCAAGTCAAGAGACAAAAAAGCAGCAACTAAAGTGGAACAAGTAGATTCATGAGAACTGTGGAGTATTCATGTTGATTGATATTCTACAGTATTTATACATTCGTATAATCGTAAACCCATAAACACGTCACAAGATACAAATTGAAAACGTCGTGTGTTTCATCAGTCAAACCCAAAAAAATTATGGAAATAACATGGACTTCAATGAACGATGAATCATATTAAAAGTTTTCCTCCCAAAAAGAATAATAAGCTAAAATTTTGCTCTTAGCTTTGGTTTCACGACGAAGGCTGTGGCAATTAGTGATAAGAGGCGTTACTTGGTCCTCTTTTTGGCTTCGCTGTACAGAACCACTCCCAGCACGGTCAGCAAGTATCCTAGCATCCCTGTTACCGACACAGGATTCTTGAATATCAAAATTGACACCACAACTGCAACTGCTCCTTTGGCATTTCCGAGGACCTGGAATTATACGTTGTAAATTGGAAAATATATCATTTAATATAAACAAAAAAAGAAAAAGACATGAACTTTTGACATCTGATGCATCTTCAAAATTACAATAACTCAATCCCATGAAAACTGCAGCAACAGCTTACTTTCTGAATTCTGGTTATTATAGTAACAAAGAAAGTGGCAGCACACATGTTAACTGAGATATATCCATGATCAACTTCATAATTATAGCTAAAATTTTCTTGGTACACCGAACCACACCAATCAAGACAACTGCCAAAACTAGATGGAAACATCTTCGGACGTGTTTCTTTTGAATATCATTATGTTATTATATATGAAATTAAAGAGCTTAAGGGAAATATTCACAAGAAACAACCAACCAGGATAAGTAATAAAACAATTTTTAACGATTAAACAGAAGCCTCTCATCGAAAAATGGAAGACCCAGTGCAGCATGCCGGATATTTCAGTTTCTCAAACAGAAAGCATATAGACAGTTTTAATATAGAAATTTAACATGAATGATACAGTTATACAGAAATACACTTTGAAACCACTCAGACATACCTGGAGTGTCAATGCGCTTGTGTGCTTAGTAACCAAGAAATTTGTCAAGTTTACACAATAAGCCATAGCCGAATTGAAGAGAAGATACCAAACAACGTTGACATCTTTTCGAGCAAGAGCTATAGTGATGCCAACCACATTGTCTTCCATTAGCAATGTTGCCGGAAGCAATATCACAACAGCTATTGGCGCCATGTACAGCAAAAGGTTCATGGAATTCAGTTTTTCCCTGTTAATTATTATAATTCAACACAGCAATTAGATTCTCATTCTCCGCAAGAAAATCATAACTTAACATCAAGTAACCAAAAGATAATGATGATGATGATGATGATGAGTGATTACCCTTCTGAGGACAGCAAAATTCCTTGCAGCACCGACTTTAATGCTCTTGCAGCTGTAGCACCGATGCACATGATAAAACCAAATAAATGGAAACTTGGTTCACCCTGCAGCAGCCACATAAGAGATGCATCATGCATGCATGTTTTCAAATATCCATATATAATAAGATATGATACCAAAGAGAATAATAGAGGAATAATAATCACACTGCAAATAAGCATATATTAATGCAGATTTTCTAGTTCTAGGTACTGTTTCAGAATGATATTCTACAGAACGAAAATCAAAAGCCCTAGAGACTAAATTAGCATCCATCTGGCTTTTTCCACCATGGAAACACAGCAATAGCCCCTGAACCTTACTTTGGAATTCCCAAATGCAGTGCCAACAACAAGAACATATGTAGTTGGAGGTTAAATTTTTACCACATATGTAGTTCAAGGATAAATTTGTGCCAACTTTTTCCATGGCTATGAAATCCACTCCGTCACAAAGAAACAAAAACATATAACGAAGAAACAAGCTTGCATTTAGTATGAACAATGAGGCCACTTGAGATTCAAGAGGGCAACTCAGTTAAGAGGTAAGAAGATCGAGTAACTTAACAAGCTAATCTCATGTTCTTGTAATTGTTTAAGATTGTAACATGAGTTGTCACATTTTTTGATTTATGATAGCATTGCAATCATATAGCCTTGCACTGACAGCGTGGCTTTGCCTTGAGCAATGCAGTTTTAAGTAGCCTAGCTTTGTTACACGTTAAAGCATGTACAGGATCATTACTTGCTTCCAAATAATGAGTAAAGTATAGGACGTCCGTGGTAGCAGATTGTACTTTGAGTTAGCAATTGCTTAAAGCTAGGAGCCTATTCTAAAACAAGATGCTTTGCTAAAAGTCAAATTGATCTTTTCCTTCTGATTCTTTACTTAGGTAAAAAAACACAATTTTGGTCAACAGAATAATATTCTAATACATGCCATGAAGTTTAACCCCTGAACTTCAAATTCTTTTGAATTTGTCATCCTAATTCAGGTGTTATAAGCCACATTCAACATGAAGCTCGTAACAAACAGAAGGTTTAAAGCACAGCAAGATCATGATTAAACAAAACAAGCCCTTGCCACCTCAAGGACTCCCCTCCCAAGAAAACTGGAAAAGCAATATAAGATTTGACGTTAAGAAGTCATATTTCAAATCATCAGTATTCAGTAATCCACCTTTTACCAAATTGTCATTCTTTGACCTTCATTAACAAATATCAATTCTTATTTCTACAATGCAAATTTATCACTCCCTGACACCTGATGAAACCAATCTAAAAGTTAGTCAAACATGAACCTTCAGTGATCATTAGCTTTCTGTAAACAATTTAAGCAGATTTAGCTTACTAAAAAGAAATCCCAAATTAGAAAATCAATCACGCATATGAAACTAGAGATCTTACCCCACTTGCGATGACAACACCGGTGACGACGGGTACAAGAGTTAAATAGGTCAACCAAGCTTCCCTCTTCACCGTCATAATATAAGCAAAGACGGCAGTAAAAAAAGGAGTGGTGGCTCCAACCGCCTGAGTAAAGGAAACCGGCAAATACCTCAACGACACGTTCCCACTAACCACCGACGCACAAAATACAAAACTAAGCACTGAGATCTTGATAAACTGAGCTCTAGACCTAACAGTCTGTAAAGGAACCGTCTTCATCCAAACAATCGCAATGTAACTAAGCAAAGAACAAGCTGTCATGTGACACATGGTGAGGAAGATCGGATACTTGAATCCATAGTTGCTTAGCAAGTATTTGTTCAGTAGTAATACTCCAATGTTGGATGCATACCATGATGACACGAGCCCGATCGTAAACCACTGGCCCGTGCCTCCCTTCATTAAACTCTTTTCCAATCTAGGGTTTGTGGATTTTGATGATGTTTTGTGGGTTTAACATATGGATTTAGGTTTTCGAATGAATTTCGGGAGATTTTGAGCGAGAAAAGTGATGAAATTATGGATCTGAGAAGGATTTGATGTGTTCTTGCGAATTGGAAGTCAAAATTCGTTCGAGATTTGCGGGGCAGAGAAGCACAAGGGGGCTGAAGAAGGCGCGAGGAAGCGCAGACAAAACACGGTAACGGTAAAAAAGAAAAAGAAAATATTGCTGGCTATTTAAATATTAGAGAGGGTGGGAGGACCTATGCCAGTTGTATTTTACATTTACACCCCTACACTTTTGATTACTTGATATACGATCCCTGAAGTTTATTTAAGTTGTCAATTTATGTTGTCGCCACAAGATAGTGTAATATCGAGTTGACAAAAAAACATATCCCAAATAATGATGGGAGAGGATATATGGTTTGAATAGAACCTATCTTATGTGCTTTCATACTTACAGTACTTTAAATGATGGTATATCAGTTATTTTATTATATACTCTTTAACGCTTCGTTTTTGAGTTTTTTAAAGAAGGAAATGGAAGGGAAAGAAATATTAAGTTGTGTTCTTGAGTTGGAAGGAAAAGAAAGGAACGAAATATTAAGTTGTGTTCTTGAGTTGGAAAAAAAAGAAAGGAAAGGGAGGGGAAACCCTTTCCTTCCAAATCATCCCACATTTGGGAGGATAAGATTTTAAACAAATAGTCCGTTCTTCCACCTCCTTCCCCTCCCTTTCACTCCTTTAAAAAACTCAAGAACACACACCCTTGATGGTTTCTTTCCCCTCCCTTCCCTTTTGTAACACCGCAAAATCACAAGCCATTTTTTTTAAAAACGCTGCGGAAGCTTTTAATAAACAAACTTAACAACATACAACCAATATTTACAAACTGGACAAACATTGTTCACAAACAAAATATCATTGTGTTACAAAAACTACTGGCTCGTTTCATTCAAAAAATATATCAGAGTCAGGTCATCTCTTTCCTTCTGCCAAACCAAAACAAACTTGCAAAAGCAACAACTGAGGGAAATTAGCACAAAGCTAAGTGAGTAGAGGCTAAACACCGAAAGCAAACAACAATATCAAAGCATGTAATCACGTATCCCGAGAAGACCGGCGGTTCGGCGCAGAACCTACAACCAATGCCGTCCAAAGCAAAGGTTTACCGATAGCCCTCCACCGAATTGGCACAATGCACTCCCCCTCTGGTGCAACATATGCACCAGTAAGGCTAACATTGTTCAACCAATCAGTGAACGAGCCCAACCCAATTCTACGTATAGCTGACTTCCCAACGCAACTCGAAATCATACTAAGAGTGCGTATCGACCAAATATTCACGCAGCAAATATCAACAATCAATATCACAATCAGCAGTTCAATCAATCCAATCCAATCCAATCACAATCATGCATCACACCAATAACATTAACCGAACCATCCGCGATCAACACCCACTCACCTCAAAATCAACACGGGCTCAGAAGTCTAATCTTACTGAGTCTTGGGATTGCCTGAAATCACAGCAACAATTAAATCAGTCGCGAATATATAAATATATCTTCTCATATATATTTATATCTCAAATTTATCAAAACATCTCAATTAATTCTCATAATAAACAAACTATCTCAAACCAAGCAAAGATATACAAAATATGCAAATATTCGGATTTGGGGCTTGTCGTGCCGCGACACCCTCTTCGTCGCGCCGCGACATGCATCGGATTTCAAACCCGGGATTTTCAATCGGATTTCACTCTCGGATTTCATCAAAGATCGGTTTTAAGAATCGGATTTTCCATTCTTCGGATTCTAGGGTCGGATTCCGCAACTTTAATCGGATTTCAAGGTCGGTTTTGTAATCATAATCGGATTCTTCACAATCCGAATCAAGGGCTCGGTTTGTTTGAAGTTTGCGCCGCGACGCCATAGTGTAGCGGCGCTACATGCAATTTTCCAGATTTCATCTTCTTCAAAAGTGTCGGATTTTCAGTCAACTTTTCCAAATGTCATTCTAACTTCATATTTCTTTCACCAAAACCTATATCTAACATTTATCATGCCTATAAACCACTAAAAACATGTTTTCATTCATTCATAACTACAAATCTTCAAAACCCATTTACCAACTTTCTTTCAAACTCAAAAATGGTTTAACCAACATAAATTCATGCTTTTAAATACTTAAACATACTAACATGAATCATATCAAATTATAAACACTATCTTACCTTTCTTTAAAACTCACAAACTCTTGATGTTAGAAGTTCAAGTTGACACTTTCTTCACTCTTGGGTTTTCTTTCAAAAACACATACAACACCTTACACACTTTCAAGATAATGAGCAGGCAAGCATATACACGTACACATATATTTTTAAACTTCAAGCATGAGGTGGCACAAAGATGAAATCCTATTCTTTTTTTATTCTAACTCATGCATACATACGTACATACCAACTGATACTTTCTTTCCTTTTATATTATCAACAGAATCCTTTATATATTTATAAACTTATATTTAAATTAATTTCACTTAACACTTAATAAACACACAATCAAATAAAACAACTGCTTCAAAGTCTGGAAAGCTTTATCTTGTTCACTACCCCAAACAAACTTCACGTCTTTCCGAGTTAACTTAGTTAACGGACCCGAAATCTTCGAAAAATCTTTAATAAACCTGCGGTAGTATCCAGCCAAACCCAGAAAACTTTTTATCTTAGACGGTGTCTTTGGAGCATTCCAGTTCATCACAGCTTCCACTTTAGAAGGATCCACTTTCACTCCTTCATTACAGATAACATGCCCCAAGAATTGAACTTCCCTCAACCAGAACTCGCACTTTGAGAATTTAGCAAACAAATGTTCTTTCTTTAGAGTTTCCAAAACTTGTCTCAAATGCTGTTCGTGCTCCTGTTCAGTCTTAGAATAAATTAGAATATCATCAATAAAGACTATCACGAAATCATCCAAGAATGGTCGACAACCCCTGTTCATCAAATCCATGAAAATCGCAGGTGCATTGGTTAAGCCGAACGGCATAACCAAGAACTCGTAGTGCCCGTAGCGCGTAAGAAAGGCTGTCTTTGACACATCCTCCTCAGATACTCGTACCTGATGATATCCCGATCTCAAATCGATCTTAGAAAAGAACGAAGCTCCTTGTAGTTGATCAAACAAATCATCGATTCTTGGCAACGGATACTTGTTCTTGATCGTTCTCTTATTCAACTCACGGTAGTCGATACACATACGCAACGTACCGTCTTTCTTCTTTACAAACAATACCGGTGCTCCCCATGGGGACGAACTCGGACGAACAAACCCTTTATCAAGCAGATCCTGAATCTGCGTCATCATCTCCCGGATCTCTGAAGGTGCCAACCTGTACGGAGCCTTTGCTACTGGTCTAGAACCAGGTATTAAGTCTATTTTAAACTCCACTTCACGAACCGCAGGCAATCCTAGAAACTCTTCTGGAAACACTTTCGGGTATTCCGTTACCACCCGGATATCACATATGCCAGATACGATTCACACCCCTTACCCAACGCTTTCCTTGCTTTTAAACATGAAATCATAGGGATCACTGACCCTGCCTTATCTCCCCTGGCTATTAGTCGCAAACCATCAGCTAGTGGAAATGAGATCAACTTCTTGTGACACTTGATACTGGCTTGATTCAGACTCAACCAATCTATCCCAAGCACCACATCAAACCCCGATAATGGCATAACAAGAAAATAAACAGGAAAACACACGCCATCTATATCAATTTTAGCCCCAGCCACAGCAGTCGTGACCGGAACCATCATACCATCAGCTACTTCTATCTCTAAAGCAGTAGCAAGTTCAATCACAGGCATATTTAATCTATCACAGAATTCCACAGAAACAAAGGAGCGATTTGCTCCTGAATCAAACAATACTCTAGCAGGAGTAGAGTTTATTAGAAACATACCCGTGATCACGTCGTCAGTGGTGGTGGCATCATCCACCGTCATTTTGAACGCCGGACCCTCAGAAGTGGGTGGGTTCTTTCGCTTCTGACCTGCTGAAAACGACCCTCCAGCTCCTCCTCCTCCAGACCCTGAACCCGTCTTTTTGCCCACAGGGCAATCTCCAACACGATGCCCTTCTCTCTAGCAATTCCAGCACACACTCCTCAGGAACCTACAATTCTTCAAGTCATGGCCAAACTAGCCACAGTTCACGCACCTCCTTGTCTGGGCCGTACACTGCCCGTTGTGATAAGATTTGCACCTGCTACACTAAGGTGCCCGTTGAGTAGACCCACCCGAAGTAGGTCTTCTATTCTGATCTCCTTGCCTACCACCGCTGCTCTGCCCTCCCTGTCTCTGTTGAGCGTTATAATATTCAAATCTCGACTTTTGTTGGGAAAGTTTCTCCCCGCTCAACTTATTCCGTGCAATAATGTCCCCTTCAGCCAATTTGGCTAAAGTGAAAGCCTGGGACAATGTGGTAGCCCACCTGGTGGCGCCTCTATAGTCTGGGTGCAGTGTCCCCACAAAATGGGCAATCTTCGATTCTTCGTCGGGTACCCAGTGTTTAGAAAATCTCATTTTCTCATTAAATTGTTTTATCAATTGATCCACGGTCATGTTCCCTGTCATTTGTAGATCCATGAACTCCTTCTTGATCTTGGCCATCTCAAAAGTTCCACAATATTGTTCGCATAATTTCTTCTGGAATTGACTCCAGGTTATACTTCCCTGTTGCTGTTCAGTGAAATGGCCTGTAATGGAATCCCACCAGACCAACGCATCCCCTCTTAGCATTCTTGACACCTATTTAACCTTCAATTCATCCTCGCAATTACAGGCATCGAGTGCCTTTGACATCTCCCTCAACCAATTCAATGTCGCATTGGGATTAGAACTCCCATGATACTCTGATGGTTTACAATCAAGAAACTGTTTATAGGTGCACGGTTGTTTATATCCAGAAAATGCAAACAGATAAGCTCCTGGTTGTGGATAAGGATAGAAAAAGGGTTGCTGCATCATCTGAGTCATTGGTGGCAGCGGTGTTGTAACTGGTGCAGTTGTCGATTGTGTAGGAATCGCAATCGGTACAGGGGTTGGTTCAGGTTGCGGTTGTTGTTGTTGCTCCATCCTTTGAATCTTGTCTCTAAGTTCAACCAACTCATTTTCCAGTTGATAAACATAATCGCTGTTGTCCTCTTCCCGGGCCTGATCCGACGTTCCCGCGGTAGCTAGGTTATCCAAATATTCAGTTACTGGTGCTTCAGATGTAGCTTGGGTCGTAGGAGGAAGGATTGGAGTATCTCTATCAGCCATTATCTGTTACAATCACATCACCTCATAACTCATTAACATAAACCGTTAGTATCCAAAATACTAACTACAACCGACAACTCTAACTCACTCTAATTCCCCCGAAGGAAAGCTTGACCCGTCACGAGCCAAGATTTGGGAATGCAACACTCTAGCCGTGCATGCATCGCCAAACCTAGGCTCTGATACCAAACTGTAACACCGCAAAATCATAAGCCATTTTTTTAAATACGCTGTGGAAACTTTTAATAAACAAACTTAACAACATGCAACCAATATTTACAAACTGTACAAACATTGTTCACAAACAAAATATCATTGTGTTATAAAAACTACTGGCTCGTTTCATTCAAAAAATAATATCAGAGTCAGGTCATCTCTTTCCTTCTGCCAAACCAAAACGAACCTGCAAAAGCAACAACTGAGGGAAATTAGCACAAAGCTAAGTGAGTAGAGACTAAACACCGAAAGCAAACATCCACAGTCAATATAAAAGCATGTAATCACGTATCCCGAGAAGACCGGCGGTTCGGCGCAGAACCTACAACCAATGCCGGCCAAAGCAAAGGTTTACCGATAGCCCTCCACCGAATTGGCACAATGCACTCCCCTTCTGGTGCAACATATGCACCAATAAGGCTAACATTGTTCAACCAATCAGTGAACGAGCCCAGCCCAATTCTACGTATAGCTAACTTCCCAACACAACTTGAAATCATACTAAGAGTGCGTATCGACCAAATATTCACGCAACAAATATCAACAATCCATATTACAATCAGCAGTTCAATCAATCCAATCCAATCACAATCATGCATCACACCAATAACATTAACCGAAATCTTTACCATCCGCGATCAACACCCACTCACCTCAAAATCAACACGGGCTCAGAAGTCTAATCTTACTGAGTCTTGGGATTGCCTGAAATCACTGCAACAATTAAATCAGTCGCGAATATATAAATATATCTTCTCATATATATTTATATCTCAAATTTATCAAAACATCTCAATTAATTCTCATAATAAACAAACTATCTCAAACCAAGCAAAGATATACAAAATATGCAAATATTCGAATTTGGGGCTTGTCGCGCCGCGACACCCTCTTCGTTGCGCCGCGACGTGCATCGGATTTCAAATCCGGGATTTTCAATCGGATTTCACTCTCGGATTTCATCAAAGATCGGTTTTAAGAATCGGATTTTCCATTCTTCGGATTCTAGGGTCGGATTCCGCAACTTTAATCGGATTTCAAGGTCGGTTTTGTAATCATAATCGGATTCTTCACAATCCGAATCAAGGGCCCGGTTTGTTTGAAGGTCGCGCCGCGACGCCATAGTGTAGCGGCGCTACATGCAATTTTCCAGATTTCATCTTCTTCAAAAGTGTCAGATTTTCAGTCAACTTTTCCAAATTTCATTCTAACTTCATATTTCTTTCACCAAAACTCATATCTAACATTTATCATGCCTATAAACCAATAAAAACATGTTTTCATTCATTCATAACTATAAATCTTCAAAACCCATTTACCAACTTTCTTTCAAACTCAAAAATGGTTTAACCAACATAAATTCATGCTTTTTAATACTTAAACATACTAACATGAATCATATCAAATTATAAACACATACAACACCTTACACACTTTCAAGATAATGAGCAGGCAAGCATATACACTTACACATATATTTTTAAACTTCAAGCATGAGGTGGCACTAAGATGAAATCCTATTCTTTTTTTTAACTCATGCATACATACATACATACATACATACATACCAACTTATACTTTCTTTCCTTTTATATTATCAACAGAATCATTTATATATTTATAAACTTATATTTAAATTAATTTCACTTAACACTTAATAAACACAATCAAATAAAATAATCCAATCACGTACCGCAATCCGCTAATCTCCTAGCCCAGGGTTGCGGGTGTTACACATTTCTTTTTAAAAAACAACTCGAGAACACAGCGTAAATGTTTGTGAGTGTTAAAGCACTTATCAGAAGTGCTTCTATATGCACGTATCGTTTTCGTAAAATATAATTATAATGTTCTAAAATATGGGGAAAAACTTTTTCACTTTTTAAGTTAATCTTAGTCATAATTTATTTTTTGAGTTGTCTTAATTTAGAATGTATGGTATGGAGATTTTTAGAAGCTAGAATTTTGGTGAATTTTTTTTTTAAGAAAACGCTTGTAATTTTCTTTGAATGTGAAACTATAAGTTTTTATTTAGAAAAAAGACTTGAAAATAAAAGTTAGTTGTTTGAGTTTTTCAAAATTTAGAAGTGTTTACATATACAATATCTTTAGTAAAATACTTCATTTAACTTTTTATTTTACTATTTAATGTTTTTATTTATATCATTTTAAGTCAGTTTACGTTTTCAACTTTAACTAACGTTTGCTACGCTAAAACTTTCACTTTTTGGTTCTAACTAGGAATGTAAACGAATCGAATCAAACTCGAGCTTGACTCGACATTTTATGTTAAGCTCGAGCTAGGCTCGATAGCTCGACGAGCTTTCATACTTGAAGCTTGAGCTCGGCTCGAAAGGGTACATTTAGCTCGAGCTCGGCTCGAAAGGCTTGAAACAATATAAAAGAATTAAATTCAAAAACCAAATTATTCAAAATATAGATAAAATTTGAAATTAATGATTTTTTAGTAACACTTATTATAAATAGTATTTATACAATAAGTACTCTTTTTTAATATGTTTTAATATTAGCTCATCATATATACATATTACATATATAAATATACATATACTATACAAGGCTCGATAAGGATTCGAGCCGAGCTCTTAGAAGCTCGAGCTCGACTCGTTAAATTATTCGAGCTCGTTTTTGGGCTCGAACTCGAACTCGAGTTCGATAAAGTTCGACTCGAACGAGCCGAGCTCGAGTTCGAGCTCGAGTTACTCGATAAAAGCTCGATTCTTTTACACTCCTAGTTCTAACTAAGAGCTCCAAACAACGACTCTAGCTATGAGCTATTTTTGTATAATATACCTTTAGTGTGATTTTTATCGAAATGTTCCTTCGATGTTTCTAATAAGACGTAACGCATGGATTTCAGTCGTAGTCAAATATCTTATTAGATTACGCATGTCAAGTCTTGTAATCTCTACGAAGAATGAGGGTTTTATACATAAATGATTTATCGTGAGTTCAATTCTAATATTGATGATAACTTTTGTAACTTTATTATTTGAAAAAACATTTACATATCTCAACTCTCTCATATATATTCATATAATTATATTTATCACTTTATTACTATGTCTTTGAACAAAAAAATCAGAAAAAATACCATAAATCTAAGAATATTTTTCAAGTTATGCCAAAAAAGAATTTATATAGAAGATTATTAGTACGTTACTTTTTGTGATACAACAATTATGTTTTATGTATATTTATGCAATTAGTTTTAACTTTTAAACCATATGGTTTCACATTTAAAGCAACATTTTCTAAAGTATGTGAAAATAATTTGTCCCCATATTGTAAAGATGAGAAAGTTAAAGGGGGTAAGTTGTAAAGTTTTGACTTGTAAAGCATTGATCAACACCCTTGAGCAATTATTTAATCGTACCGACAACATTTTGGTGAACGTGTGATTTAACAAACAAAAGTAGTACAGGGTTATAAATCGAGTTGATCTTACGCTATAAAATTTATGTATTTATTTATTTATAATATATATACAAATCTTTTAATAATAATATAATAATATAAATAAAAGACTAATTGACATAAAATTTATTGTAAGATTCTAGCTTTTTATTTAATAATTTAATTTTAATTAAACAATCTATTAAAATCAATTTTGACTTTTGAAGATTAAATTAATAATAAATACTAAAATATTTTTAATTTATAAAATCATTATTTAATTAGAGTTAATTGTCAAATTCGTCATTTATTATCATTTCTTTTGATTTGATCTTTTGACTTCAAAAGTGAAGTCATTTAAGATCGATTTTGTGGCGAAAAAAGGACATTTTATTAGTTGACCGTTAGTCAATTTTATTAAATCAAGGTAAAATGATAATTTTACCCTTATTATTTTATTTATTCAATAAAACTTTATTAATATTTATTAATTATTAATACCTAATCTATTAATGAGTTCAAAAGTGGTGAGAATGTCACAGATACACACACTCTCTCTATAGACAACCACCACCACCACCACTGAAGATCCGGTCAAAAGTGGTGGTGATCTTGAGGTTGATTGTGGCAAGATGAAGAAGAAGATTCAGGACGATCCGATCCAAGAGAAAAAGAGGGGTACAGAGGAGACGCCGGAGACAGATAAGGGTATGGAGGAGATGGTGAAAGCACTGCTCTATCACCAGCCACCTCTCTCTCTCATATCTCTCTTTTTCACGGTGAAAGTGTCGCCGCCTCATCTCCTTCTCTCTTTCTCACAGTGAAAGCACCACCGCTCCTCTCTCTCCCCCCCCTCTCTCTCTCTCTCTCTCTCTTTCTCATGGTGAAAGTGCCACCGCCGCGTAGTCTTCAAACATATTTAGGGTTTTTACATGATTTAGATATAGATCTAGGGTTTTCACACGATTTGGGTACAGATCTAGGGTTTTTGTTGCACAAAGGCATCGATAAAGGGGTTTTCGGTTGTGTTGATAGATAGTGAAGTGGCGGTGGCGGAGTAGTTTTCTGTGGTGGCGGAGTGCGAGACAGAGACAGAGCCAACAATGACAGTGGGCGGTGGCAGTTGGCGTTGGCGGTGGCTTATAAATAGGAAAAGTAATTATCCAAATTGATATTTAAATTGAGTATTATCTTCTTATAAAATACAATATGTGTATTTATCCTCAAATTAATAAATTTACCATTGTAGTTTATTAAAAGCTAATTAATTACTAATTTTACCGTTATGATTAATGTAAATGATAATTTACTATACACTCCTTGAATTTCTATATACTTTTAATAAATAAAGTTTTTTTACATAAATTAATAAACATCTTCTAATATAAATAAAAGATTAATAATGTAGAAAAAAATTTATTGGACGATCATACTTTTCATTTAACAAATTAATTTTAATTATATAATCTTGACCATCTACCCTAAAATCTAAAGATGACATTAATAAAAAGAATAATGATAAAATAAAAAGTAATTATAAATAACACATTATATAATTGTATAAGAAAATATCGTGCTTAATAAATCCTATACATAACAAATAGAGATAGAGATTATAAAATAAAATGTGAAGCTAACAAATGAATATTGAACATTGTCAAATAAAAAATGCAAGAAAATGAAGATTTTGGCAAAAGGGCATAACGATATATTTAATTTTTGGATATATATATATGCATATGCTTGTACAAAAATAAACTCAAATTTTAACAAAAGTTGGCATTTGATTGACGTGAGGAACTGGAGTTCAACTTTCACTCCGTTTTAAGAGTTTAATTTTGGTTTGAGGTATAACATTGATCTTAAGTTTATGATAATTTTATTATATATATTATTATTCTAATTAGTTGTTTTTTATCGAATTAAAGCGAATCAACCCATATATTCGAGAAATTGAGGATAAAAGTTTTCGATCATCTTTACTTTTGCTCAAAGTTTTATAAATTAAACTTACATTAGAGAGTTTCAAAATGAATTCTATTTTAATCCATGTTGTGCTTTGGATTAAAAAGATTTATATTTCTTTTTAAATTGAAGGTATGTATAATTACATATTCATGATAAACTAATACTAATAAGCATTTAATAGCTATATGTTGAATTTAAGACTAATCAAATAATTATTTCGCTATTTCTTGTTGAATTTTTGAATGAGAACTAAGTTGGACTCTAAACAAGCGTTGAATTAGTTAAGGTACCGATTTTTAGTTTCTCTTGCATTTATTATAGTCGCTTGTATAGATTCCTTGTCTATCGTTATACAACTATTTGACTATGGTACATATTTTATCTTCTAAATAAAGATTGTTATTCAATTATTTAAATATCAATAAGTTACGGGTACAAATATCCATTTCTTATTTTACTAGCTTTACTCCTCTTGTTAAACAAGGGGATGATTAAATTAAATTTTAAACATTTATATTGTTAAAAGGTACTAACATATATAGTAAAATAATTGTAAAATATATATATATATATATATATATATATATATATATATATAAGTATATCAAATCTCTTAAAAGAGGGGTAAATCCATTAGAAATAAAATTTCATACATAACATCATAATGAAATTTTTCATAGAACCGTTTTATAATCAAATTTGATTTTTTAAATTTAATTCAATTGTTATACGTGTTTACATAAATATTCACGAAAATAAGTATATGTATCTACTAAATGATTTGAGTAAATGTTTTTGTTAAGATGTGTAAGTTGTAACAAACTAAATTTCCTAAGAAATAACATTTGAGGAAACAACTAATTCATAAGTTATTTAAGTAAATAAGAGAGGGTGATTAGTAGAAGAAATTATAAAAATAGAGTGATAACATTATAACCCTTTTCTTTTAATATATATTAAAGATTTGATTCATGTTTGTTCATAAAGATTCCATCTCTTAAATAAAGATTCTTTATTGATCCGATTCTTCTTCGTTTTCTTATTTCTATAGGCATATGTGTCCTTAATTAAAGGTTCTTTTTTCGATTTTGAGATATGCATGACAAACATTTAAGCTATGAAAGTATTATAACAATTTGATCCGTTATTTAGTTTTTAGCCGAGCATCCCGTAGTCATTTAATTGGTTTCTAAACCGTGTAGTATATAAACATTTCTTTTGTGTTTGAACGTATCGTTTTGTAAATTCTTATTATTCATTGTAACACTTGCAAACCGGACTACTCGTTAGTGGGTTAGTGGTACGTGTTTAATTTTAATTATATGTTTTAAATTGGAAGTTTATATTTATTATGTTTAGTTAATTAATTAACTAAATTGAAATTATTATGTATATGTGAATTACATGCTGGAAGTAATAAATGTATGTGTAATAATATGTATGCATGGAATTATGTATGTATACATGTAAAATAAATGGATAAGTCTTGCATGAGACCACATGCTTGGATGTTTGTGAAATATGTGTGTGCGTGTATATTGTAAGGTGAATGAGTATTCACCAGCTCATTGGAAACTAAAGTTGAAGGTGTAGTGTGTGTGCGCGCTTACTTCTTGGTGAAGAAAACTCAAGATCTTGCTTACTTGAAAATTAGAATCAAAGATTTGTTGATTGATAAATCAAGAACAAGGTTAGATTATGTTCATGATATGTATATGTTCATCTTAGTATGTGTTTTGTTTAGTTACATGGATATATGAAGAAACACCATGGATGAAGTTTTGAAGCTATCTTGATATATGGGTTTTACATGTTTTGATGTTTAAAATGGTTTTTATGTGTTCTTGATGATTATTAACATGATATATGATGTTTATACATGTTTTGGTAATGTTTTTAGTAAGTTTTAAATTTTGGTTCTAGGTATTTTTGAATGGAAAGTCGGCCGAATCAAGAACAGAGAAGAAGATGAAAATTATAAATTTTTTTTGAGGGCTCAACCTTTAGGCTTTGAATTCGAAGTGGCTTGGTTGGAATGGGGATCCGCTCGAAGTGGCTTGGCTCGAATGGGGATCCGCTCGAAGTGGCCTTGGCTCGAAGCCTTGGCCGCTCAAAGTGGCCTATGGTTCGAAGCCTTGGCCGTTCAAAGTCAATGTGACACGTTTGGCTATTTTTCAAAATTTGAAGCTCTGTTTGTTGGATTTTTTGGAACATATTATATGTGTTAATGTGATATGGATTTATTATAAATATATGTGATAAAATATATATGGGTATATATATATTTATGAATTAGAAACTAATTCCGGTGATTGTTGTGTTTTCAGGCAATACCAAGGCTTAGTGATATAAGACTTCTGAGTGTGGCATTCAAGAACGAAGAGGTGAGTGGATTTTAACTCATGGATGGTAAAGTTTATGATTGATCTGAATGATGTGATGCACGTGTTTGTGTTTAGCTAGACTGTTTAGTCTGATGCTCTGCACATGTTTGTGATTAGCTAGACTGTTTAGTCTGATGCATATTACTTGTTGCTTGATGATTATTTTGATTATATCTGTTGTGTGACTATTTGGCCGATACGTGCTCGAGGTATGATATCGAGTATCGTTTAAGGAGTTAGCTATGCGTGGAATAGGGCTGGGCCTGATTGCTATTGGTTGAGCATTTATAGACCCTCTCATGCATGTTGTATTGGAGGGGATCTAACTGTGCCAATTGGCGTTGGGCTATCGGTAAACCTTTGCTTTGGCCGGCATTGGTTGTAGGTTTTGCACCGAACCGCCGATCTCTTGGATTACGTGATTACATGATTTGTTATCGATTGTTGATGCTTGTTGTTGTGTTTTAAGTTTCCTCTCACTTAGCTTTGTGCTAATTCCCCACCATTGATTGTTTTTGCAGGTTCGAGAGTCTGTGGTGTCGTTTAGGGAAAGCTTAACCATCCGCTCTGATATATGTTTTGAATTTTAAGACGAGCCATGCTTTTACTTTGTAACACAGACAAATGGTTGTAATTTGTAAACTATTTCTCATTGTAAGTTAATGTAAATATTTTATGCAAAGCTTCCGCAGCGCGTTTTAAAAAAATGGCTTAGGATTTTATGGTGTTACAGCTTGGTATCAGAGCCTTGGTTTGGCGATGTGAGCACGGCTAGAGTGTTTCATTCCCAAATCTTGGCTCGTGATGGGTCAAACTTTCCTTTGAGGGAATTAGAGTGAGTTGGAGATGTTTGTGGTAGTTAGTATTCTGTGTACTAACGGATAATGCTAATGAATTGTGAGATGATGTGATTGTTACAGATATGGCTGATAGAGATATCTCCATCCTTCCTCTTGTGACCTAAGCATCAGTAGAGGCACTAGTAATTGAGGAATTGAATACTAATAATGTGGCAGGAACTTCTTGTCAAGATCAGGAAGAGGATCCAAGTGAGTATATCTATAAGCTTGAGAATGAACTTTTGGAGCTTTGAAATGTGGTTCACAACTTGGAGCAGCAAAGACAGACTCATACCGAATCTATCCCAATCCCAACTGCGATAACAACACAATCAACCACATTACAAGTGACAGTACCACTTCCTCCAGTGTAACACCGGAAAACTCAAGCCATTTTTTTTAAATACGCGGTGGAAGCTTTGAATTACAAACCATTTACATACAAAGCAATATTAACAAATGTACAAACATTGTTCACAAACAAAGTATCATTGTGTGTTACAAAAACTATAGGCTCGTTTCATTTCAAAAACTAATATCAGAGTCAGGTCAACTTCTCCTTCAGCCAACCTCACAAACACGAACCTGCAAAAGCAACAACTAAGGGGAATTAGCACAAAACTAAGTGAGTAGAGGCTAAACACCAAAAGCAAACATCCACAGTCAATATCAAAGCATGTAATCACGTATCCCGAGAAGACCGGCGGTTCGGCACAGAACCTACAACCAATGCCGGCCAAAGCAAAGGTTTACCGATAACCCTCCACTGAATTGGCATAGGAAAATCCCCCTCTGATGCAACATATGCACCAGTAAGGCTAACACTGTTCAACCAACCAGTATACGAGCCCAGCCCAATTCTACGTATAGCTGACTTCCCAACGCAACTCAAAATCATCCTAAGAGTGCGTATCGACCAAATAGTCATGCAGCAGATATCAATCAACAATAGTCACAATCAATAGTTCAATCAATCCAATTCAATCTCAATCACAGTCATGCATCACACCAATAACATTAACCGAAATCTTTACCATCCGCGATTAACGTCCACTCCTCTCAAAACCAGCACGAGCTCAGAAATCTAATTTTACTGAGTCTTTTGATTGCCTGAAAACACAACAACAATCAAATCAGTCTCGAATTTATAAATATATATTCACATATATTTATATCCAATAAAACCATAACCAATATGTTAAATTTCACTTTTGAAAAGAAACATAAAAAGTCGGGCCCGTTCAGGTCGCACGGGGCCTAACCCGGACCCTTTTTAGCTTGCCCGGGGCCGGGGCCTAAAAGTCGGATGACCCTGGGCCGGGCCGAAAGTTGGATGACCTGGGGCATAAAGTCGGGCGACTTTCACAAGAGTCGGATGGAACCGGGGCCTAAAGTCGGATGACTTTAGCTTGCCCGGGGCCTAAGTCGGACCCCTTTCAGCAAACCCGGGGCCAAAGTCGGACCCCTTTCAGCACATAACAACTTCATCATCTTCTTTCCTATTCTTTTTCAGTAAAATATATATACATACATACAATATGAAATTCTACAAATCACTAAAAAATACATCCAAACTACACAAATTTCATATAACACATAAACAAACATTATGAACACATCAAAAACAATTAAAACACTCAAATAATCAAAACCCACTTCTCAAGTTTACTTACAAAACTCCATTAATGGTGGTTTTTCATATGACTATGGAAATCAACAAGAAAACATACCAAGATGCATAATAACTTGATAGGATCATAAACTAACCTTTACTTTGAATTATAATCCACCAAATCTTGACTTATAAAATCCAAGTCTACTTGCTTTGAAGGTTTCTTCACAGGAAAGGTTTCTTTCTCTCCTTGAGTTCTTCACAGCATACACCAACACACACATACACATACACATACAAATGACTTCATAATGAAGTTTCAAGATATTTTAAAGTAACCATGTGCTGGAGTCGGCTAAACATTTGAATAATTATCCAAATTCAATAAACATAAAAAAACAAATAAACATACTAAAACAAAAACAATTAATAAATAATTATAAACACAATTAAACACATAACAATTAAAAACACAATTAATCACATACCGCCAATCCGCTAATCTCCTAGCCCGGGTTTGCGGGTGTTACATCCAGTAACACAGGTTATGCCACAACCGTTTTTCTATCCATTTACATCACAAGGAGCTTTTCCTTTTGCGTTTCCTGGATATAAACAACCATGTTCGTACAAACAATTCTTGGATTGCAAGCCAGTAGAGTATCGAGGAAGCACTGACCCTAACATCACCTTGAACTGGTTGCAAGAAATGGTCAAGGCTTTGGATGCCGAGGAATTGAAAGTGAAATTTGCGACGAGATTGTTGAAAGGGGACGCCATGGTTTGGTGGTATTCATTAACGGGGCATTTCACTAAGCAACAACAAGAGAGTATAACTTGGGAACAATTCCAGGAGAAACTTTGTAACACCGGTAAAAATACAAGCCGTTTTTTTAAATACGCTGTAACACCGTATTTTTAACAAAAAAATTTACATTTTCATAATCATTGCGGAAGCGAATTAAATAACCAAAGTGTTTACAACGGTTAAAATATTAGTAACGATTCATAAATATATGTCAAACACATAAATTTATATCCTTTTAATCAATCATAAGCATGAAGGATTCACGTATGCATTTAAACAATGCAAATCAACAAATAAAAACTGTCGGATTTTCATATGAAATCCGACACTACTATCGGATTTGCACCAAATCCGCATCCACCCTCGTAATCCGCTACTTTGTTTCGGATTTGAAGGAATCCGATACACCCATCGGATTTCCACACTTGTATCTCAACTTGGCATCCACAATCTGATTTCATGCTAGGATTCCACCCTTGGATTCAAACCATCGGATTTTGACACTAGGATTTCATACATCCGTATTTAAGAGTACCGGATTTCGTAACTACCGGATTCCACACCCGGTTTTCATCATCATCAATAAAATCCGCCACCTTCATCATTTCAAGAATCCGATAACTTCAAACCTTGTATAATTCATCTTTCCAGAATACACAAATCATATACAAGTTTATAAAAACACATATAAACATGCATAATCATGCAAACATGCATCAAAACGCCTTTTAACACCCAAGAACATCAAATCCGATAAAGGCATAATCACATGATGTTCATACTAAAACCCAGCAAGATTAAAAACCGTAGCATGCTCATAACAATCAATAGCATGTTAATCAAGAATCATGAAATGATCAACAACCTTCAAAGTTTGAATCACACAATCAAGAAATCTCAAATCCGATTACTTCTTCTTCTTGCTTATTTTCTTTCGGGCTTTTTCACACTTATTTCACACACACACTTCTCAGACTTGATAATGAGAATTTCATCAGTGAAACCCACGTATAAACATATTTTAACAATCTAAGCATGAGGTGGCATGCCTAAACCGACTAAGCACATGTGCACACACACCAAATTGTACAACACATATATGTATATTCATATAATCCATATATTTAATTAATCAATTTAATTAAAACCATGTAACTTAATACTAACAAGTAATTAATCAAGTATTAATCACAAGTTAACATACCAAATCCACCTAAACTACTAGGCCTGATCTGAGGATGTTACAAATCCTCCCCCCTTAACATGATTCCGTCCTCGGATTCTGTACGTCATCAAACAACTGTGGGTAACGAGCTTTCATGTCGGCCTCGGTTTCCCACGTCAAGTCTGAACCCAAACTGTGCCTCCATTTAACTAGAACCATGGAATCTGTTTCTTACGCAGTTTCATCACTTTTCGATCTAGTAGTTCAATGGGTTCCTCCATTAGTTTCTTGCTGGAATCTACTTTAAGATCAAGTAAAGGTAGAATCTGACTCTCATCCTCAACTCTACATTTACGCAAGTAACAAACGTTGAAAGTATTGTGAATACCTGATAATTCCGCTGGAAGATCAAGAGTAACCATCTGATCTTTAACCACCCGTTGGACACGAAATGGTCCAATATACCGCGGAGCTAGCTTTCCCCGCTTCCCAAAACAGATAACCCCTTCCATGGAGAAACCTTCAGATAAACCAATTCCCCCTCAACAAAATTAACAGACCTACGACGCGGATCATCATACATCTTTTGTCGATCCCTCGCAGCTTTCAACTTTTCTCGCGTAATAGTTACTTTATCTGCGGTGATCTGCACAATATCAGGACCTGCATACTGTTTTTCACCCGCCTCTAACCAACAAGTAGGAGTACAGCAACGACGACCATATAGCATCTCATAAGGTGGCATACCGATACTCGAATGATAAGAATTATTATACGCAAATTCTATCAACAGCAGATGGGAATCCCAAGAACCTCCGTATTCCAACACACATGCTCGCAGCTAAGGCTGTCAATTTGGGTCGGGTTCGGGTCAGTTTCGTGTCGACCCAATTTCGACCCATTTATTTTTGTGTCAGATTCGGGTCGTGTCAGTTTTTTCATGTCGGGTTCGTGTCGACCCATTTAGGCCAAATGTCATCAACGAGAATTTTTTCGGTTTTCGAATACGGTTTTGGGTACGATTTTCGAATCCAGTTTCGGGTATGATTTTCGAATACGGATTTCAGGTACGATTTTCGAATACGATTTTTGGGTACGATTTTTTAATACGGCTTTCCGTTTCAACTACGATTTTCTTTATCAATATTTCAAATTCCATGTTTGTTTTCCAACGTTCAGCACAAATTTCGAAAATAATTTTCATTTATATTCTAACTTTAATAATCAATGTTTGTTTCGTTGTATTCGAACTTTAAATTTGGTATTTATTTTAGTTTGATTGAAAATTTGATTTTACTTTTTTATTTGCTTATATAAATGAATATAATAAAAACTATGATGTATTATTATTCTATACAAATAAATAATGTCATTAAACAACCGAATAATATAAGATATTCATCATTAAGATAGAATTATGAATCGACGCAAAATACTAAAGTATCACTTATCAAATAATCAAATGTAAAAGTATCAAAATCATATAATAAAAATAACAAATACTTAAATAATGTACTATTGTTTTAACTGTAAATCTTTTATTGTTTATTTTGAGTTTTTAACGTTTAAGGGTTTTGTACTTTTTTTTGGCGGATTTTATTGTCCTAAAATGTCACTTTCTTATTTGAATTCATAATCTTCTTTTCAAAATTTAAATTTCAAGTATTAAAGAAAATTTTAAAATGTTATAGTTTTACTTATAAACGGGTCATTTTCGGGTTGGCGGGTTGACCCTAAACCGACCTATTTATTTTCGTGTCAACCGCTTTTGACCCGTTTCGGGTTCGTGTCACTTTTTTCGTTTCGGGTTCCAGGTCGACCCAGAAATTGCCAGCCTTACTCGCAGCATATCCTCGAGTGTCTGAATAGTTCTCTCAGATTGCCCGTCTGTCTGAGGGTGGTAAGCTGTACTCAGATTAACACGCGTACTCAACTCATTCTGTAAACTGTTCCAGAAGTTTGACACAAACCTGGAATTTCTATCTGATACAATTGAAAGCAGTATACCATGTCGGGAAACAATTTCATCTATATACAACTGAGCCAACTTACTGAGTGACGCCGTCTCACTAGTAGCCAAGAAGTGAGCACTCTTGGTTAATCTATCAACGATCACCCAAATCATATCATGATTCCTCTGAGTACGTGGAAGTTTCGTTACGAAATCCATCGTTATGTGCTCCCACTTCCACTCTAGAATCTGCAATTGTTTCAATGATCCATAGCGTTTCTGGTGCTCTGCCTTAACTTGTGCACAAATATGGCAAGCCTCCACAAACTGTGCAACATCTGTCTTCATTGTAGGCCACCAATACAGCACCTTTAGATCGTTATACATTTTTGTGCTACCTGGATGAACAGATAGTCTCGATTTATGAGCTTCAATCATAATCACACTCCGGACACCTCCAAGTAAAGGCACCCAAACACGGGATTGATAAACCTTCAATCCTCTAGAATCGTCAGTCAAATCATTCTTTTTCTTCAACATAATCTCAGACTTTAGATTTTCATCCTTCAAGGCTTCCAACTGAGCTGCCTTCAATCTATCAATCAAGTCGGAGACTATTTCAATTCGCATGAATTTAACATGTTCACTAACTCCTTTGCGACTCAAAGCATCGGCTACCACGTTGGCTTTCCCGGGATGATAGCGAATCTCGCAATCATAGTCTTTAACAAGTTCCAGCCATCGTCTCTGTCGCATATTGAGTTCCTTTTGTGAAAACACATACTGTAGGTTTTTGTGATCCGTACAAATAACGCACTTTGTACCATAAAGATAATGTCGCCATAACTTTAACACAAAAACCACAGCTGCCAGTTCCAAATCATGGGTTGGATAATTCTTCTCATTAGGTTTCAACTTACGAGAAGCATAAGCGATAACTCTATCCCGCTGCATCAACACGCAACCCAACCCTGCCAGAGAAGCATCACAATAAACTATGAAGTCATCTAACCCATCCGGTAACACAAGAATAGGAGCCTGCCATAAAAGTCGTTTCAGTGTCCGAAAAGCCCTCTCCTGTTTATCATTCCACTTAAATGGAACCTCCTTGCGAGTTAACTTAGTCATGGCATTCACAATTTTAGAAAAATCTCGGATAAACCGTCGGTAATATCCTGCCAATCCCAAGAAGCTCTTAATTTCAGAAGGTGACTTCGGAGCCTCCCAATTCATTACTGCTTCTATCTATACCGGATCAACCTTGACTCCATCACTGCAAATTACATGCCCCAGAAAGTGAACTTCTCGCATCCAGAATTCACACTTTGAGTACTTGGCATACAATTTCTCTCATTTCAAGGTTTTAAGAACTTGTCTCAAATGGATCTCGTGATCAGCTTCGGATTTAGAATAAACCAAAATGTCGTCGATAAATACTATCACAGATTTATCCAAAAACGGCCGACAAACCCGGTTCATTAAATCCATAAACACTGCAGGTGCATTAGTCAAACCGAACGGCATGACTAAGAATTCATAATGACCATACCGGGTACGGAAAGCAGTCTTGGCAATATCTTTGTCAGAAACTCATACCTGGTGATAACCTGATCTCAAATTGATCTTAGAGAAATACGAAGCACCCTGCAACTGATCAAATAAATCATCAATCCTGGGTAGAGGGTATTTATTCTTTACCGTCCTCTTATTCAGTTCCCTGTAATCAATACACATCCGTAGCGTGCCATCTTTCTTTTTCACAAACAAAACCGGTGCACCCCACGGTGAAGAACTTGGACGAATAAAACCCCGATCCAAAAGATCCTGAATTTGTGTCATCATCTCCCTAATCTCAGAAGGAGCCAACCTATAAGGAGATCTAGCCACTAGATTCGAACCTGGTATTAAGTCAATCTTGTACTCTACCTCTCGAACGGGAGGTAGCCTAGGTAACTCATCCGGAAATACTTCAGGAAAATCTGCTACGACTCGCACATCAGTAACTGTCCGCTTTTCCTTTCTAGCATCAATAGCATATGCCAGAAAACACTCGCATCCCTTACTCAAGGATTCTTAGCCTTCAACATAGAAATGATAGGAAACGTAGACCTGTTCCTTTCCCCTCGAGCCACCACTTGCGACCCATCAGACAATGGAAAAGAAATCAATTTCCTATGACATTTAATGCTCGCCCTATGCTTACTCAGCCAATCCATCCCCAAAACCACATCAAACCTTGCTATTGGCATCAATAGAAATGACACTGGAAAGCATTTACCATCGATATCTATCTCAGCCCCAGTCACAGAACTTGTAATAGGAACTATCTTACCATCTGCTACTTCTATCTCAATCGGTACAGAAATAACAGTAACAGGTAATTTCAACTTTTCACAAAAAGCCACCGAAATAAAGGAGCGATTCGCTCCAGAATCAAATAACACACGCGCAGGTAGGGAGTTTATAAGAAACGTACCAGTGATAACATCATCAGTAGCAGTAGCATCGTCTACTGTCATCCGGAACGCCCTACCCTCCGGTGTCGGAGGATTCTTTCGTTTTTGCGCCCCTGATGATGATCCCCCAACATCCCCTGCCCCCGTCCCTGTCCCGGCTCCTCTCCCAGTAGGGCAATCACCAGCCCTGCGCCCCTCCTTCAGACAATTCCAACAAACATTGCGGGGAAACCTGCAATCTTTCGTTTCATGCCCATGCATACCACAACGCATAGTCTGGGCTGTACACTACCCAGTGTGACTGGATTTGCATCGGGTACACCATTGAGACTTCGTATCCGTATCCCCTGAAGTCGGCTTCCGACTCTAATTACCCTGAGAAGAATTTCCCTGCCACTTCTTGTTTTGTTGACCACTTGCCTGGTCATGCTTCGGCTTCTGCGTAGCCGCCTCGTCTTTGTTCTGTCTATCCCTAGCTTGAATGTCTCCCTCGGCAGATTTTGCCAAGGTGAAGGCCTGAGACAAATACAATGATCCAGCCATTCGAGCGGTACTCCTGTACTCTGGTAACAAAGCTCCGATAAAATGTTGAACTGTGAAGATTCATCCGGTACCTACTGAGTTACAAACCTCAGCTTCGAGTTAAATTGTTCTATCAATTCATCAACCGACATCCTCCTGGTCATCTTCAATTCCATAAATTCCTGCCTTATCTTATTCAGTTCGAAGGCATTGCAATACTGCTCGCACAGTTTATCCCGGAATTGATTCCATGTAATTGAATCCATTTGAGCTCCGCTAAATGGGTGGTAATGGAATCCCACCAAACCATCGCCTTGCCTTTGAGCATCCGGGTGGCAAAGCAAACTCTCATCTCCTCCTCACAGTTACAGGCATCCAAAATCCTCCCTGTATCTCTCAACTAGTTCAAAGTCACGTTTGGATCCGTGCTGCCATGGTATTCCTCTGGTTTACAATCCAGGAATTGCTTGTATGTACATGGCTGTCTGAATCCCATATTCGGTGAATATCCCATAAACGGATAAGAGTAGGATTCTTGAGGCATCGATCCCTGTGGATAAGACCCTTGTGGAACAGATCCTTGCGGATAGGGCCCCTGAGGAAATAACGGATAGTAAAAAGGTTGAGTCATCGGTTGAGTAAACGGTGGTATCGGCATTGACATCGGAGGAACCTCTTCCAATGTAGTCACTTCCGGAAAGATAGGAGGTATCGAAACCGTAGTTGATGTTATAGGAATAACCGGTGGTTGAACTATAGGAACTTGTCTTTGTTGCTCCAGTTCCTTTCGCAAGTCTTGTAGTTGGCCCTCTAACTGAAAGATATACTCATCTCTTTCATCCCCAGTGGTACCAGATGTACCGGCATTTAGCAATGTCTCCACTGTAGTATTAGGAACTTCAGCAGAAGACAGGACAATAGGGGCAGCAGTTGAGTGTTCACGATCAGCCATTATTATCTGTAACAATCACATCACCTCATGATTTATTAGATAAATCCGTTAGTACACAACATACTAACTACACTCCAATTCACCCCAATCCCACACCCAAGGAGTAATCGACCTACCACGAGCCAAGTTTTGGGAATGTAACACTTCCACTGTGTCTACACCGCCAAACCAAGGCTCTGATACCAAACTTGTAACACCGTATTTTTAACCCAAAAATTTACATTTTCATAATCATTGTGGAAGCGAATTAAATAACCAAAGTGTTTACAACTATTCAAACACAACTGTTAAAATATCAGTAATGATTCATAAATATATGTCAAACACATAAATTTATATCCTTTTAATCAATCATAAGCATGAAGGATTCACATATGCATTTAAACAATGCAAATCAACAAATCAAAACTGTCGGATTTCATATGAAATCCGACACTACTATCGGATTTGCACCAAATCCGCATCCACCCTCGGAATCCACTACTTTGTATCGGATTTGAAGGAATCCGATACACCCATCGGATTTCCACACTTGTATCTCAACTTGACATCCACAATCGGATTTCATGCTAGGATTCCACCCTCGGATCCAAACCATCGGATTTTGAGACTAGGATTTCATACATCCGGATTTAAGAGTACCGGATTTCGTAACTACCGGATTCAACACCCGGTTTTCATCATCATCAATAAAATCCGCCACCTTCATCATTTAAAGAATCCGATAACTTCAAACCTTGTATAATTCATCTTTCCAGAATACACATATCATATACAAGTTTATAAAAACACATATAAGCATGCATAATCATGCAAACATGCATCAAAACACCTTTTAACACCCAAGAACATCAAATCCGATAAAGGCATTATCACATAATGTTCATACTAAAACCCAGCAAGATTAAAAACCGTATCATGTTCATAACAATCAATAGCATGTTAATCAAGAATCATGAAATGATCAACAACCTTCGAAGTTTGAATCACACAATCAAGAAATCTCAAATCCGATTACTTCTTCTTCTTGCTTCTTTTCTTTCGGTTTTTTTTCACACTTATTTCACACACACACTTCTCAGACTTGATAATGATAATTTCATCAGTGAAACCCACGTATAAACATATTTTAACAATCTAAGCATGAGATGGCATGCCTAAACTGACTAAGCACATGTGCACACACACCAAATCGTACAACACATATATATGTATATTCATATAATCCATATATTTAATTAATCAATTTAATTAAAACCATGTAACTTAAAACTAACAAGTAATTAATCAAGTATTAATCACAAGTTAACATACCAAATCCACCTAAACTACTAGGCCTGATCTGAGGATGTTGCAAATCCTCCCCCCTTAACAGGATTCCGTCCTCGGAATCTATACGTCATCAAACAACTGCGGGTAACGAGCTTTCATGTCGGCCTCGGTTTCCCACGTCAAGTCTGAACCCAAACTGTGCCTCCATTTAACTAGAACCATCGGAATCTGTTTCTTACACAGTTTCATCACTTTCCGATCTAGTAGTTCAATGGGTTCCTCCACAAGTTTCTTGCTGGAATCTACTTTAAGATCATGTAAAGGTAGAATCTGACTCTCATCGTCAACTCTACATTTCCGCAAGTAACAAACTTTGAAAGTATTGTGAATACCTGATCATTCTGCTGGAAGATCAAGAGTAACCGTCTGATCATTAACCACCCGTTGGACACGAAATGGTCCAATATACCGCGGAGCTAGCTTTCCCCGCTTCCCAAAACGGATAACCCCCTTCCACGGAGAAACCTTCAGATAAACCAATTCCCCCTCAACAAAAGTAACAGACCTACGACGTGGATCAGCATACATCTTTTGTCGATCCCTCGCAGCTTTCAACTTTTCTCACGCAATAGCTACTTTATCTGCGGTGATCTGCACAATATCAGGACCTGCATATTGTTTTCACCCGCCTCTAACCAACAAGTAGGAGTACGGCAGCGAAGACCATATAGCATCTCATAAGGTGGCATACCGATACTCGAATGATAAGAATTATTATACGTAAATTCTATCAACGGTAGATGGGAATCCCAAGAGAGCTCCTCATATATGAACTCAATGTCATGTAGCTTTACATGTTTGAAGTCTGCTTCATTGAGGGAGATTTTCTAACCATCTTCTCTTTGGACATCATACACAACAAATCTGTACCTTAATGATTTTTGCATGCTTACGCGAAGTACTTTGCTGATTGGGTACTCTGACACTATCTGCTCCCTTGGGGTTTTGTATTCGTTAAGAATGTGAGTGTATCGTCTCCTTTGCGCATCATCAAGACCTCTCATTTCTGGAGGAATCTTGTCTCTGATTTGAGAAGTGTAGATGGTAGGGACCTGATCCTCAAGGTAAGCAGCATTTACACCATATTTTCCCTAAATAGGGTTTTTCATAGTTTCCCTGTGTACATATTGTGTCTATCAAGGCCTGGGTCTGAAGTAGTTGGAATTGGACGTGCCGGTTGGACATTAGGAGGAATTGGCCAATCTGATGATGTTGGTTGTTGTATAGTGCCTGCTCAGTTTTTTGATTCTTCCTCAGGATGTCGGCAGCAGACACCTGGAATTTCTTAGCTTCAGGAGGAAATAGTTGATGAACCTCCTCCGATATGCCCTGGAGAACCCTGGTAAGATCTAGCCTATTGATGGTCTCCTCCATTTGATTTTTGGTGACCAAATCCCTCGCAGGCTTTGCAACCGTTGAAGAAGCTGGCTTTTGAACGGTTTGCACGGGCATATCCTCAAATCTATCCAATATCTGGACCTCCTCGGTTCTTTCTGGCAGCTTTTCAAATGAGAACCCTTTAATCTGTTTTAGTAATTCATCTGACTTATCCCTTTCATCAGTATCGACGGTTTCCATTTCAAATTCAAAAACTGGGACGGTAGGTTCAGGCTCAGACAGATGTTGTTGTTGTTGCTATTGTTGTGGTAGTTGTTGTTCTGATTGTAGTTGTTGTTGCTTTTGTTGTTGTTGCTGTTGTGATTGTTGTGGTTCTGGTTTTGCCCCGATCCCCATAGCAGCTGCAAGTCGTTCGGTCAAAGGGGTAAAGGTCAAAACGTGGGGTCTTTTCTCCCCCTCGTGGCGATCATGATCGGGATCATCATCATCACACCTAAGTTTTGACCCAGTAGCTTGGGATCTACAAGTTCTTTCAAGCGTTGTAAGCCTTGTTTCCACATAATCTAACTTTTGAAATACCATGTTCCCCAGATCCTCCATTGAGTTCATTATTGTTTCTTTAAATTCAGAGAGGTTGCTACCCTTATATGTTTGTTCATTGCGAAGGGTTTCAAGGAGATCCAGGTTCTGTTCGCGGTCAGGGGCTTTTTCCAGTAACCGGGCATAAAGCAGGGATTTAAGTGTATCAGTAGATAAGCTCGATCCGTCATCAACTTTTGATTTAAGAGAGGCAAGGGTTTGTTTGATGTCGGCAATACCCTTAGTAATAGGGTTGAGAGCCTCATGCAATTCCTCTTTGGTAACAAACCGAGACTCACGTAGAGTGCTCGTTGAAGTCTTCACCACAGAGGCGGAGCTACTCGAAAGTGGAGCAGAAGTTGTGAACACTCCACCGAGATTTCCACCCGATCCTCGAATGGCACTTTCAGTAGTGCCACCTACAGGTGTTCCGGACGGTTGTCTGGTAAACAACGTCATAAGATGTGCTAGTGTGGTTTGGTGTCTAGAAAGAAACGCAGAAATCTGCGGTATGTCAATGTGCGCGGAAGAAAAGGACGAGGTCGAGAGAGGCAGACCTCTAGTTTCAATACCAGCCATCTTCGAATGAGAGGCCGGTAGAGTATGTGTATAATCTCTGTGGAATGAAACAGGTGTATGTTGAGAGACACCCGAGTGGCTGGAGGGGTTAATGTGTACTGTTGGGATGACAGTGACTGTTTCAACACCAGAGCTGACAATGTCAGCTCAAATGATCAAAGTCATATCCTTTTTCTTTTCTCCCGGATTTTTGTACTCGGGGGACCCTCAGCACTCTCGTTTTCTTTTCTCCCCTCTCTCTCCTCTAACACAACCTTTTCTTCTTCTTCCACCTCTTCCTCTTGCTCTGTATAATGATCAAAGTCATATCCTTCACTACCTTCGTCAAGAGGACCCGATTGATAGCCATATAAAAATTCAGTTTTTGAGTCGAAGGCCTCGGGTAGATTTGGAAATAGGTCAGAAAAGCTCAAATCTTCCTCTTCAGCCACCACTGGCGTTTTGGCTCCTTGTTCGTCAATATTATCACGAACCAGTGGTGCTGCTCCAGGGGTAAAATCAATAACAGCTAAAGTATCAGATGCAAAATCCGGAGCAGTTGCAGCTGTAGTTATTTCTGGTGCAGAGGATTCTGGCAGTTGTTCGGGATCTGGAAGTACATGTGAAAAGGAATCCATCATAGCCTGGATCTGTGCAGGGTCATACTCCGCCCCTCCCTCACTATGTGTATCACCAACGTCCCCTTCACCACCCCTCTCATCACTTTTATCACTCGACTCTCCCCGCTCAGCTTCTCCCGTGGAATGCTGAGGCCTAATCTATATTACCTCACTGGGAGCTATCGGCTATGGGGTAGGTGTAACCGGCTCTGGTTGCGCCATAGGGCCAAGTCCTACACTCTCCCTATAAGCTCGCACCACATCATTTTGTGCACATAGATCCAGGAGAGAAGCCGGAAAAGGTTGAGGTTGAACCGGATGATCAGCAGTGAGAACCTTTACATACATAAATTGCTTCGGCCGGATAGAAGCATGATTTGGCCGGCGAGGAATTTCCTCGTTTCTGTCCATGGCGAACTGGACCATCATCGGCAAGAACCTTTGGTACTGTAGAAATCTGCCCTTTGCACGCTTAAGATCAGACAACTTGCCTTCAACTTGCTGCACAAGATCAAGAAATATCAGAGAGGCATAATCAATGCGTAGGTGATTAGCCGCAACATATATGAGTTTGATCTGGTTTGTGTTGGGATATTCATATCCAGTATGTTTGGGGGTGAGGCATCGTTGAAGAATGGTGAGAAAGGTATAGAATATGGGGTGTAGGTTGGCTCGTTTGAAGTGGCAACGAAGTTGTAAGTCCCCGATGTAACCCATTGCATGAATGCCCGCAAGGGCAGTTGACTCATCAGGCATCTCCTCAAAATCAAAGAGAGGAGGCCTGCTTCTAGAGGTAGGGAGTTGAAATATTTCACGGAGTCGGCTGGCGGTAATATTGAGGGTGAAGTGATCTACATCACCACGAACTGAAACTCTGCCAGTGTTTGGATTGGTATGGGTGTGAACGGTATTCCAGAACTGTTGTACATACAACTCAGGAACATGAGTTCCAGAGGTAGATGGGTCAAATGTGAGAGCATGGTTTAGTGGGTGTATGCGGAGTATTTCGGTAATTATTGGGAAGTTTGGGTTTCTGAAGTTGTTTAGGTTGATGAAGTGGTTGTTATCATGGGTGACCACCAAAAGAAATTGGGTTCTCGGAAGGAGTTGGTCATCAGGGTTATGGGATTGGCTAGCTATTGAAGAACGGTACGAGACAGAATCGTCTTCCATAGCCATAGTATGTCCTGTAAGAATAGCCAAATGGGTTAGGAAGTTGAACATTCACATGTGAAACTTTTGGTCAAAACCCAAAATTTTATAACACCCGAAAATCCTTCATTGATGAAGTGGTAATTTATATGGACAAAAATGTGTTTAGACACATGTTTTTCCCATTTTTCCCATAACATGAAGAGTTAGCCAAAAAATGAAATCAAGGCCATCTTCAACCACACGAAGAACACGAAGAACACTTTTTAAATTTTGTTAGTTTTTCTTTGATAAAAACTTTGTTCAAGTGTTCCTAAGACCCATTGCAAGTGTGGATTATGTTAACACAATCGTTTGATGGTCGAACAATGCCTTGGAAGTTCAAAAAGGTAGTTTCCGAGTTCTACAGTAGCAGGTTCGTTTTTGTTCATTTGAATGCGAAGTAAACATGTTTTGTCATGTATTTGATGTATACCTTTGGTAAATGAGCACGTTTATCACAAAAATTCAAAATTTTGGCAGCAGCGTTTGAATAAGTTTCGCAAAAATCGTAATTGGAGATTCTCGTAAAAGTAAGAATAGGAATGTGTAAAGAACATGTTTACCCACTCACCTATTTATAGTAAAAAAATATCAAACGGTAAGATTTTAAAAAAAATCACGCTCGAAGTGTGAAGAGCTTCGAATGTGAAAACCCACTCGAAGTCTTCTATCGAGCACTATTCACTTTGGAGTCCAAAGAGCTTTGAGTTCGAAGTGTGAAGACTTCGAACTCGAAGAAGAATGAATCTGACCACTGTTCATATCCGCTCGAAGTGTATAGGGCATACACTGTTTGGAATTCGAAGTATACTAGCTTCGAATTGATGCTAGTAGACACGCTCAAAGTGAACGTGGATTTCATGATTTCGTATTCGAAGTCAATTAAGTTTGAATTGACTCCTTCGAACACGCTCGAAGTGGCCTTGGACTTAATAACTTCGTATTCGAAGTCCATAGACTTCGAATTTGTCCAAAGAGCGCTCGAAGTGAACTTGAAATTAAAGATTTCGAGTTCGAAGTGCTCTGATTTGGAGTTCGAAGTGCTCTGACTTGTGAATTCGAAGATAATAAAATCTTTTTTTATATTTCAATTTTCAAAGAAATAAAACATATTTTTGATATTTTTCTTTGTTTTGTGAATGTTTTTGGTATTTTCTTTGATTTTCTAAATGTGTTTGCATTTTCTTTGATTTTCTCAATGTTTTTGTATTTTCTTTGATTTTCTCCCCCTACAAGCATGCGTAGCTTGTACGAATGATTGACACTCCCCCTCAAATAGTGCTTGGATTATCTGCAACATGAACAAACAAAGTGAACCACCCACTCAATAAATGTCTGGTGGTTAGACTTTATAATTCAACATACCTAATTTGGATACTAAATTATTAAAACGAGATTCGTCTAATGGTTTAGTAAACAGATTAGCCAGTTGATCATCAGTCTTGACATATTGAAGTTCTATTAGACCTTTCTCCACATTATCTTTAATAAAATGATACCATATGTCAATGTGTTTGGTCTTTGAGTGGTGGACTGGATTGCATGAGATGGCAATGGCAGATTGTGAATCACACAATAATGGTATCTTGTCATAGTGTAGGCCAAAATCAGAGAGTTGAGTTCTAATCCACAAAATTTGAGAGCAGCACATTGCAGCAGCAACATATTCAGCCTCAGCAGTTGAAGTTGAGACACAATTCTGTTTCTTAAAAGCCCAACACACTAACCGATCTCCCAAAAAATGTGCACTGCCGGATGTACTCTTTCTATCAAGCATGCAACCAGCGTAGTCGGCATTTGAATAGGAATATAATTTAAGACTAGAATCCCTTGGATACCATAGACCTAGATCAGGGGTACCCTTGAGATACTTGAATATGCTTTTGACTGCCAGCAGATGTGATTCCTTTGGATTAGCCTGGAATCTAGCACATAAGCATGTAGAAAACATTATATCTGGTCTACTAGCCGTGAGATACAGTAATGAGCCAATCATACCCCTATAAGTTTTTAAATCAGCTGCTTTTCCGTCAAGATCAGCAGACAGTTTTGCTTTGGAAGACATGGGGGTAGATAGTGAAGAACAACTAAGCATGTCATACTTCTTCAACAAGTCTTTAATGTACTTGGATTGACTAATGAAGATGCCATGACTTAGCTGTTTCACTTGTAATCCGAGAAAGAAATTCATCTCTCCCATCATACTCATCTGAAAACGATTTTGCATGGTATATGCAAACTCATCACTGTACTTTGGGTTTGTGGAACCAAAAATGATGTCATCCACATAAATTTGTACTAAGATTAAATCCTTTCCTTTGGCTTTGGTGAATAGAGTGGTGTCGGTTTTTCCTTTGATGTATCCTTCAATGAACAAATATTCAGACGGGACATCATACCAAGCTTTCGGGGCTTGTTTTAGTCCATATAAAGCTTTGTCTAAAATATAAACATGTTGAGGGAATTTGGGATTGACGAAGCCTTCTGGTTGAGACACGTAGACCTCCTCTTTGAGGATATCATTTAAAAAAGCTGTCTTAACGTCCATTTGAAAAACCTTGAAGCTTTTATAGGCAGCATAGGCTAAGAAGAGTCGAATGGCCTCTATCCTAGCTACAGGACCAAATGTTTCATCGTAGTCTATTCCTTCCTGTTGGTTGTAATCCTGAGCAACCAGCCTAGCTTTGTTTCTAACCACTGTTCCATCGGAATCCTGTTTGTTCTTAAAAATCCACTTGGTACCAACCACTGATTTTCCCTCTGGAAGTGGTACCAATCTCCAAACTTTGAGTCTTTCGAACTGGTTAAGTTCTTCTTGCATTGCAATGACCCAATGTGCATCGTGTAAAGCGTCAGAGACTTTGGTGGGTTCTATCATGGATAGAAAACTGGAATAGAGACACTCATTCCCCGTTGCAGAACGAGTTCTTACTCCATCTTGAACATTGCCTATTGTTTGAGATTCGGGGTGGGATTGTGCCCATCTTATTCCTCGGGGGTTTTGGATCGGAGGAAAGAACTCATTTAAACGATTTGAGAGTTCAATGTCTTCCTCTGTTGATATTGGGTCTGAATCATAGATTAGAGTTCTCTCAGAAACTGGCTCATGAGGAGCTATGACAGGATTAACAGTTGATGTAGACGGAGAATCCACGGTTGGATACGAAGACGAGTTGTCAACCTCCGTTGCAGTTGTAGCAGGAGACACTGCATCATTCCTGTCACCAACATTTTGAACATCAGATTCAGACTGTAAGAAATCAAGTAAGAAATCTAAATTGTGTTCTGATGATGATGGATTTTTATTTGTTTCTTTTCTTTGAAGTACTGGTCCTGAACTAACTTGTCCAGAAGCAACTTCATTTCCCTTTTTAAATGTGTTAACATCCAACATGTCGTCAAATGTAACATTTATACTTTCCATAACACAGGTAGTTCTTTTATTTAACACTTTGTAGGCTTTTGACTCATGTGAATAACCTAGGAAAATTGCTTCATCAGCCTTGGCTTCGAATTTCCCTAGATTATCCTTTTCATTGAGTACAAAGCACCTATTACCAAATGTATGAAGATATTTGATATTAGGTACAATGCCATTTGCTAATTCATATGGTGTTTTATTGAAACACTTATGTATGAAAGAACGATTCTGTGTGTAACACGCAGTGCTGATGGCTTCAGCCCAATAGGAAGGCGGGAGACCAGAATAAGCAAGCATGGTACGAGCAGCCTCAACCAGAGTTCGGTTGCGTCATTCCACTACTCCATTCTGTTGTGGAGTGTATGCTGCAGAAAATTGATGAGTGATCCCCATGAGGTCAAGGTAGTCTGACAAGCATTTGTTCTTGAACTTAGTTCCATTATCCATGCGAATGGAGGCTACACTGTGTTCATACTTGTTCTGCTGTTGTTTGATGAAGTTGATGATAGTAGGAGTTGCTTCATCTTTTGACCTTAAGAACTTGACCCAAGTATACCTAGAGTAATCATCGACAATTACTAAGATATACTTCTTCCCATTGCGTGTTTGTACTCTCATCGGACCGCATAGATCCATGTGCAGAAGCTCCATTATTTTCTTTGTACTGGAGATTTGTTTGACCTTGTGAGAAGTGCGTTTCATCTTCCCTTTTTCACAGTCTACACACAGATGATCTTTGGAGAATTTCAACTTAGGTAGGCCTCTCACCAGATCTCCAGTAACTAGTTTGTTAATGTTGTGGAAGTAGAGATGGGAGAGTTTTCTGTGCCACTGCCAAGTTAGGTCTGATGAGGCCTTGCTGAGTAGACAAACGGAGGTCTTCGTGTTGTAGTTGTTCAGATCAATTGAATATAGGTTAGACTTATGTGTTCCTGCGAGAAGTACATCACCTGTGTCTGTAGTCACTGAACATGAATTCTTTTTTAATGTAACCTCCAAATCTTTGTCACAGAACTGGCCAATGCTAAACAAATTATGGCCCAGTCCTTCCACATAAGAAACCTTCTTTATTTTTATATTTTTCTTTTCTATATCTCCGTACCCCAGTATCGGTGCAACATTGTCGTTCCCAAAACGAACATTCCCGGAGTACTTGGGAACGAAGTTGTTGAGAAGACGCTTGTCACTGTTCATGTGCTTTGTGCAGCCTGAGTCCAGGTACCAGAGATTAGGTTCCTGCATACTGAGAAGAACAAGATGAAACATTGGTGTTAACTACGTCTTGAAAAATACAGTGTATTCTTTTCGGTGTCTTCCATTGAGTCATTTGTTGTTCTTTGTTAAACCTTGAAGTTTTAATCCAGAAAGGATCAGGAACAATTTTTGATTCAATGGTTAGAGGGATTTCTCCTCTTTCAAGAATGTGTGGACTTTCTATGTTTTTGACGTCCACTACCTCAACCACATCTTTTCGTTGCCAAATTTGAATCATTTTGGGTTTTGCAACTGTTTGAGATATGGGTTTCATTTTGGTGGTAGTATGGTTGGATTTTATGGTGGATGGTTTTGATTCTTGCTGTTTGATTGGTTTTGCTTTTGAACTTGAGGTTTTTGAAGAATTTGATATTCCCTTTGATGAATGAAACTTGGTACGTTGTGTTTGAGATTTCCATGTTTTAGATTCTGTTTTATTCCAAGCCTTCAAAAACTCTTTGTAGCCTCCCTTTCTGTATGCTTCTAACTCTTGAATAGTAATTAGTCTATTTGCATAGTTCCAATAATTCATGAGTTTTAAAGCGTGTTTAGTCACCCACTGATAAATGACTATACCATGTGAAGAAATAAAGGGGGCATTTATTTGATTTGACCCTTGTGGTCTCCACCTCTCAGACGCACTAATTCCCATTTGCTTACGAAGCCTATCATACTCACAATTGTATTCACAATGTCCATGCAAACACCCATGACTCGTGCAAAAATGTGTGCTTGCTTTCATTTCTTTTGTGGAAAGTGAATTAAAATTACTAAAGAAATTCGTAATGTGATGACACTTTTTGGAAAACTCAAAACAAGGGTTAGAAACTCTGGGTTTAAACTTTCTTGTGATTCCATTGGTGCAAACACTCTTCATCTTGTTGTCTTTTCTGCTTACATCAGAAACATTCAAAACGTGGTTAGGTGTGAATGGTTTTATGTTCTTGTGGACAACATTTGATGGTGACTTTGAGTTGTTCTTGGAAGAGTGTGTGAGATAGGCTTTGGGAATGGCATTTGGTTGCCTTTTGGTGGTTTCAGTTGATTTATGTTGAGACTTTGAAGTCCGTGATCCTTCCACCGTAGATTTCCCTTTTCTTCTTCGGTATATTTGCGTGTTGGTTGAGAAGTAGATGGAGTGGAAGTGCATGTCAAGATTTTCTTTTGATAGTGACATGAAAGACTCTTTTCTGATTTATGTATTTCTCTTTCCAAATCATCAGTGATAATGGTTTGATAATAATAAGCTACAAGCTTTTCGAGTTGCCTTTGTAACACCATATGTGGTATATATATTCGGGCTTCCATAACCGCTTGCGGCTTTTTGAGATCATCAGGATAGGTGAAACCGTTAGACTCATCTGTCATACTGAGCTTATGAGGCTCCGATGAGATAGAATCATTTAATTCCTGATAATTAAAATAAATTTCAGATTTTAGTTGAGTATTTCTTTTAAAATCTTCTTCCATAACCTCTTCTTCTCGTCCAACAAATACCATTTTGTTTGTGATGCCAGCATTCATTAAGTTAAAATCATATAATTATTTGGCTGTCACTTTCTCACTGATTCGTGGGTTTTCAAATCCAAGACCATCATAGGTCCATTTTGAGAATTTTCTTTCATTGGATTTATTGAGAAAAATTGTTTGTTCTGTTTGACCCCGTTTGATCAGTGTATCTTCAAGCTCTTTTATTTTTTAGCACAGTTCACCCTTTTCCTTGAGAATAAATTTTGCGTCATTTTCGGCGCTGATCTTCTCTGCTTTTAGGTCATGTAATTGGGTGCTCATGTTTGCAGTTAGCTCAATGAGTTCGTTTTCTTTTTCAATGATTTTTATTTTGAGCTCTTCAATTTCTTTATCAACATGTGTGGATTCCATTTGTTGATTTCTAATTACTTCTTTTAGTTTTTCTTTGTTTAATTTTGATTTTAGTACCTTTTTCTCTAACGTTTTCATTCGTGATATGATGATCTGAACATGTTCCATGCTCAGACTACAACCTGCAATGGAGTTAGAGTGTACCTCATCATTATCATTTGCAGCATCAAGCCCTTCATCATCAGAATGGTCATATTGTGCCTCTGGTTTGGCTTCATCATCAGTAAACTCATCTTCAACGTCTGCCATTAGGAAGAATTGAGCTTGTGCCTCTTCCTCAAGATCACTGTCATCAGTGTCCGTGAGGAACTGGTCTTCTTCCACCAACATGGCCCTTCCTGCACTCTTCTTTTTGGCGAGTCTGATCTTTTGCTTATAGTACTCGGCGTCTTTCTTCTTTTTCTGTGTGCAGTCTTTTTATGAAGTGGCCATTTCCCCCACAGTTGCAGCATTTGCGATCTTCTTTTCTCTCCTCCTTGGCTAATCTTGGTTTTTCAGCCACCTTATAGTTTTCTGGTCTTCGAGACCCAGAAGTGAACCTTTGGTGATTGTTGGTTTTAGAGTACATATTTTTAAAAGCCTTGGTGATGAATGACATGGCTTTGATGACTTGTTCCATTTTTGTACCATCTGACTCATCAGATTCTGAGTCAGATAAAGCCACTTGTTTAAACTTCTGAGTTCTGGAGGACTCGAGGGGGGTTGGTTCTGAAGCAACTAAAGCTAAAGGGTCAGGTGAGACTCTGGGAGATATTTTTGAGACCTCATCTTGGTATTGTTGAAGGTCCTCAAAAATGTTGTGGTATGTGACAATTGTAAGGTTTCGGTTGATATGTTTGTATAGCTTGACATGCTCTTTCCATTTTGGTCCTAGACCACGAAGAAATACACAATTGATATCTAAATCTGTCCTTTCAACCTTGTTTGTCCAGAGTTCGTTCTGGAGCTTGCAGAAACGACTATAAGTGTCAATTAACAGCTCCTTCTCCCTGGCAGAACATTTGTGAAACATGTTCACCAATTGTGTCCTTTTTATATGTTCGCCTTGCTTAGTTCCTTGCAATTGACGTTTGATCTCATCCCAGATCTCTTTGGCAGTAGCTAAGCTGTCAACCTTCATGTACATCTCAGAAGATAAACCTTGTTTGAGATAATACTTAGCCAACCTATTAGCCTTCTTTTTTTCTTTCTCAGCAGCTGTTAACTCATCATGAGTTTTCTCTCTCACTGTCCAACAATTGGAGGATTGTTGTCAGGTTGTGCATCCATGATTTGATAAAATTTCTTTTCTCCGTTGAGAATAGAATCGATCATCATTTCACCATAAACATCATTGTGTTCTAGAAAAATCCATGAACCTCCCTTTCCATACAAGGTAGTCATTGCGGAAGAGACCAGGGGGTTTGGAATCTGTGCCAATGGCCAATATCTCATTGGAACTTGACATTTTGATTTAATTACTTGAAAGTTTCAAAGTGATCGTTAACTTGGAAAAGTTGGGTGATTGGGTTCGAAGATGGTTTCTTTGAATTGGAATGGTTCGAAGTAGTGACTTCGTATTGAGCAATTAGTTCGAAGTAACTGTTGAAGTTTGAAGTGAGGTTAATCTAGGAATTCGAAGTCAATCTTGAAATGTACTTTGAATGGAACAGTACTCTCTGGTCTTTGAGTAGGTGATTTATCTTTGAATGTTTTGTTTTCGGAGTTAACTTCGAATGGAATAGTGTGGACTTCGAATACGAAATGTGAAAGGGAAGTTGGTTTCGAATTGTATTCTGAATGGTCACGCTCGAAGTCAGTGTTTGGTATTCGAAGTGAATTTTGGACAAATGATGCGCTCGAAGTCAAGGAGTTGACGTGGACTTTGAATTCGAAGTGTACTTGGGGAATTAAATCCGCTCGAAGTCGTCTATAACTTGTTTCGAACTTGGAACTTGTGTTGACTTCGAGCTCGAAGTGTATAGTCTTCGAATTTGAAAATATGATACGCTCGAAGCCTTCTATGGGCAACAAATTCCGGATTTTACGGGATTTGTTTTTAACTGCTTTGCTCGAAGTCTTCTTTGCAATATTAGGCGCGCTCGAACTCTACAGTAAACACCAAAAATCTTCGAAAAATTAATTCCACTCGATCAAACACTCGGATCTCGACTGTTCTTCATCATCTTCAAACGTTCTTGACAGGAATTTTCAATCCTTATAAAAAACAATGAAAAATCAATTGATGTTTATACCCTCTTGGTTTCAATTGCTTGTAGATTCAGAGTATACCAATTAATCCATCATTCCAATTAAATAAGATGAACTAATGAAGCAAAAACCGTAGATGTATTCCACGAAAAAACTTAAGGAACTCATTAGATTTTGATCCAACTCAAACCATAAATGATTGTTTAGAATATTGAATCGATTTCGAGATGAACAGAATCAATTAAATCAGATGAACTAATGCTTGTTAGTCGATGATTTACCCAATCAAGAGCCAACTTAGATCAAGTTAGGCTCTGATACCAATTGAAAGATCTAAATTTAGATCAAATAACCTTCAAGCAATAAATGGTGAGATGAATATTGAGAGAGCGAGAGCTACACACACTTTCACGTTAATAATGATATTGCATATATGGCTGTAACGTCAAAAGCTACCTGCGCCCATGGTACAAATCCCCTATATATAGGCTAAGCCTACTACATGGGCCTCATGGGCTATTCTACATTTGTTTTAATATAAACAATTAGCACAAAGCTAAGTGAGTAGAGGCTAAAACATCAAATGCAAACATTCACAATTAATATCAATCATGTAATCACATATCACGAGAAGACCGACGGTTCGGCGCAGAACCTACAACCAATGCCGGCCAAAGCAAAGGTTTACCGATAGCTTTCCACTGAATTGGCACAGTAAACTCCCCTCTGAGCAAGAAATGCAATAGAAAGGCTACTATTGTTCAACCAACTAGTTAGACAAGCCCAGCCCAAGTCCACGTATAGCTGACTTCTCAAATGCAACTCAAAATCATCCTAAGAGCGCGTATCGACCAAATAGTCATGCAGCAGTTATTAATAATCATATCACAATCAACAGTTCAATCAAACCAATCTCATTCACAATCATGCATCACATCAATAACATTAACTGTAATCTTTACCATCCACGATTAACGTCCACTCACCTCAGTTTCAGCCCGAATCAGTCTTAATCTCATAAATATATATATATATATATATATTCAACCATATATTTATAAATCATTAATCAAACAATAACAAATAATAAACAATCATAAGTTCAAAACATGAAGTATCGGAATTCCAAAACTGTCGGATTCCAAGAATCCGCAACTCAGTATCGGATTCTATCAATTGTCGGATTTCCCTTCACTCGGATTCTAGAGTACTGGATTTGGGTCTCGGTTTACAAACCATCGGATTTAGAAGTATAGGATTCAAGCGTCGGTTTCTCAAGTTATCGGATTTATGGTATCGATTTTGAAGTGTCGGTTTTGCTTTCATCGGATTTAGAGTTCTGGATTTAGGAGTTAAGGATTTTGGGTGTTGGTTTTTATGACTCTCGGATTACCATGTATGGGATTTCTCATATAACAATCGGATTTCTTAGGTTTCCGGATCTCAACTTCCGATTTTTCAAACTATCGGTTTTACCATCTTCATCAAATCCGCCAACATCATAATTCCTTCAAATCCGCCATCTTCATAACATTTAAACATGTATTAAACCAAATCCAACCTTAGCTTGAATAAATTTTCAAAAACTGAAAATCCGATTCTTAGTTCTTTCTCTTCGGTTTTCTTCTTTGGCAGAGAAGATTTCACAATTACACACACAACACTTTCTTAGTTAAGATGGAAATGAGAAGATCATTGCATGCAAACTTCAATATTAAACTCATTAACACACACTTCAAAGAATGAGGTGGCAACCCCACCTCTTTAAAACCCACGTACACAAACAACATACATACATACAGTTAAACACATACATTTCATAATATCTACATATTAAGAATTAGTTTAACCAACATAATTAAACACTTAATTATAAGAAAATAATTAAACACGTACCACAATCCCTGCTAATCTCCTAGCCCAGGTTTGCGGGTGTTACAAACTTTATGAGCAATATTGTAGTTCTTTTGAGATAGCACGAATCAAGAAAAAATTTATGGATTTGCAGATGATTGGGAACATGTTAGTGGATGATCTGATACGACAGTTTAATGAAAGATTGAGGTTTGTGAAGCAGTGGGTGCTAGATGAGGCATCCCAGATTCAACACTTTGTGGAAACCTTGCTCCCTGACTACCGCAGCGCTACAAGGTGGGCTAGTACTTCATCCCAGGCTTTCACTTAGCCAAATCGCCTGAAGGGGATATTAAGGCTAGAGACAAACTGAATAGGGAAAGGATTTCTCAGCAGAAGTCAAAATTTGAACAGTATAACACTCAGTAGAGGCAGGGTGGGCAGAGTGGTCAGAAGCAGAATAATCAAAACCGGAGACCTTCGACTGGTGGGTCAGGTCAAAGGGCACCTTGGTGCAGCAGATGTAAATCCTTTCATACGGGGCCTTGCACACCCCAACCATTGCGTTGTGTCAAATGTGGCCAGTTTGGGCATGAGCTTAAAGATTTTCGGTTTCCACATAATGTAGACTGGAATTGTCAGAAAGAAGGGCACTGTGCAGGTGAGTGCCATAACGATAAAAAGGTTGGTTCTGGGTTAGGAGCAGGAATGGCTGGGGGATCATCTTCAGCAGGTCAGAAAAGAAAGAGCCCGCCCTGTAACACCAGAAAATCCAAGCCATTTTTTTTAAATTGCGTTGCGGAAGCTTTATTAATCAAACACATATTTCATTCATACAACCATTTACAATCAAAATATCTGTTCTTAATCCCAATAAACATAAACTTTGTGTTACAAAATAAACTGGCTCGTTTCTTTTTAAATCATGACATCAGAGTTAGGTCACCTTCTCCTTCTACCAACTCTCACAAACACAAACCTGCAAAAAGCAACAACCGTGGGGAATTAGCACAAAGCTAAGTGAGAAGAGGCTAAACCCAAAAGCAAACATCAAAAGTCAATACTAAAACATGTTATCACATATCCAAGAAGACCAGCGGTTCGGCGCAGAACCTACAACCAATGCCGGCCAAAGCAGAGGTTTACCGATAGCCCACTACTGAATTGGCACAATGAAATCCCACTCTGATGCAACATATGCATCAGTAATGCTACCACTGTTCAACCATCCAGTAGACGAGCCCAGTCCAATTCCACATGTAGCGGACTTCTCAAATGCAACTCAATATCATCCAAAGAGTGCGTATCGACCAAATAGTCTTGCAGCAGATATCAATAATTAATATTCACAATCAACTGTTCAATCAATCAATCTTTCCAACCACAAACACATGCATCACATCAATAACATTAACCATAATCTTTACCATCCATGTTCAACATCCACTCACCTTTCTATCTCAGATGTAGTACTCAGAAGTCTAATGTTACCGAGCCTTTTGATTGCCTGAAAACATAGCAACAATCAGATCAGTCTCGAATGTATAAATATATTTACCCACATATATTTATAATTTAATCATTCATCAAGTAAACAACAAACAATAAATAATTGCAAATCCAAAACACAAAATGTCGGATTTCCTAAACCATCGGATTTCCCACTATCGGATTTGGGACTGTCGGATTTCTTCCTTGGATTCAATAATCGAATTTGGGTTCCGGATTTAACACATTATCGGATTCTAGGTTCCGTTATTGAAAGTATTGGATTTATGGTTATTCGGATTACAAAGTCTCGGTTTTAAGGTATCCGGATTTCAATCCCGGATTCACAAGTGTCGATTTTCAAGACTTGATTTCATCATCTATCGGTTTTGGCATGAATCGGATTTCCTATCATCTTCTTCTCCAACACAATCCGACAACTTCATCATCATCATAACTCAAAACCCAGAAGTTATATATATTCAACAAAACTTTCCAGAAACAAGTTTAAACATATATAAACATATATTCATGAATCCTAAACACCTTTTATTCATATGAATTACTTAAACATGCAAAAACCCTTTTAATTATATTTTGAACTTCAAGTTCCATTAACGAAAGCTTAACATATAATCATGCATTTAAAATCATAGAACTCATCAAGATGTATAATAACATGATAAAATCACACACCAACCTTTAATCTTGATTCTAAAGAACACAACCTCCAATTCCGATTCTTTTCTTCTTTTCTTTTGTTTCTTGGCAGAGAACAAAACTCACACACACACAATTTATTTTGCAAATTATGGTTAGATGGTTTAGCACTCACACATGAATACATGTAAATAGGTGTCAAATTCTCTTTTAATTTGCATAACACACCTACACGTGTACAAACCCACCAATATGCATGCATACATACCTACGTTCATACATACATACTTCCATACTATTTAAAATTCTTTAGTAACTATATATAGTTCTAATTTAATTAATTAGTTACCCTTAAACTAAATCATTTAATTAATCACATAATTAAATTAATGCAATTTAAACACAATTAAACACATACCGTTAACCCGCTAATCTACTAGCCCAGGTTTGCGGGTGTTACAAATCTCCCCTCCTTAAGAGGATTCCGTCCTCGGAATCCCTTGTTGTTCAAACAACTGGGAATATCTTTCTCTCATCTCTGCCTCAGTCTCCCAAGTCAAATCAGAACCTAAACTGTGCTTCCATTTGACCAACACCATTGGTATCTGCTTCTTTCGGAGCTTGGTCACTTTTCGATCTAACAGTTCAACAGGTTCTTCTATCAGTCTCTTCTTTGAATCAACTTTCAATTCATGCACCGGGAGAATCCGACTTTCATCATCAATCTTACATTTCCTTAGATAACAGACATTGAACGTATCGTGAATTCCTGCAAGCTCTGCGGGAAGATCCAGTGTAACTGTCTGATCATTCACTATCTAACAAATACAGAAAGGACCAATGTAACGGGGAGCCAACTTCCCGCGTTTGCCAAAACTAATCACTCCTTTGCACGGAGAGACCTTCAAATACACTAACTCCCCCCACATCAAACTTTACTGGACGATGTCTCGGGTCAGCATACATTTTCTGTCAATCTCTAGCAGCTTTCAACTTGTCTCTGGCAATAGTAACCTTGTCAGCAGTCAACTGTACAATCTCGGGCCCTGCAAACTGTTTCTCACCGGCCTCTAACCAACAAGTCGGAGTACGGTAGTGACGACCGTACAACATTTCATACGGAGGCATTCCAATACTGGAGTGGTGAGAGTTGTTATATGCAAATTCTATCAAAGCCAGATGTGAATCCCAAGATCCACCATACTCTATTACACAGGCACGCAACATATCCTCGAGTGTCTGTATGGTTCTTTCAGTCTGACCATCAGTCTCAGGATGATAGGCTGTACTCAAGTTAATTCTTGTCCCCAATTCTCTTTGCAAACTCCACCAGAAATTGAAAACAGACCTTGAATCTCTGTCAGACACAATTGACAACGGTATACCATGCATCGCAATGATTTCATCGATGTATAGTTGTGCCAATTTACTCAAAGAAGTTGTTTCACAAGTGGCTAGAAAATGAGCACTCTTTGTCAGTCGGTCCACTATCACCCATATCATATCATGATTCTTCTGAGTTCGCGGAAGTTTTGTTACAAAAACCATAGTTATGTGTTCCCACTTCCACTCAGGAATCTCTAACTGTTTCAAAGACCCGTATGGCTTCTGATGTTCTGCCTTCACTTGCGCATAAATATGACACGATTCTACAAAGTGTGCCACATCTGCCTTCATCGTAGGCCACCAGTAAAACAATTTTAGATCGTTATACATTTTAGTGCTTCCTGTGTGCTTCGGTCAAAATTAATTTTCTCAACTCTCCAAGCATAGCCACCCACACATGAGTTTTAAATATTTTCAATCCACGAGAATCGTCATTCAGTTCATCTTTTCGCTTCTTCATCAATTCAATCTTTAGATTTTCTTCTTTTAGGGCTTCCAACTAAGCAGACTTCAGTCTATCCACTAAGTCAAATACTATCTCAATACGCATAAACTGAATAGGACTTCCAGCTCCTTTACGACTCAGGGCATCTGCCACCACATTTGCCTTTCCAGGGTGATATCTAATCTCGCAGTCATAATCTTTTATCAACTCCACCCATCGTCTCTGTCTCATATTCAATTCTTTCTGAGTAAATACATACTGTAGGCTTTTATGATCTGTACAAATTACGCATTTGGTGCCGTACAAGTAGTGTTTGCACAGTTTAAGCGCAAATACTACAACTGCTAGCTGCAAGTAATGAGTCGGGTAATTCTTTTCATGAGGTTTCAACTTTCTGGAAGCATACGCAATCACCCGATCCCTCTGCATTAATACACATCCCAATCCAGCCAACGACGCATCACAATATACCGTAAAATCTTCTGATCCACTTGGCAAGGCAAGGATAGGGGCCTAACACGACAATTGCTTTAATATCTGAAAAGCTCTATCTTGATCATTACCCCACACAAACTTCACATCTTTCCGAGTTAACTTGGTTAACGGACCCACAATCTTGAAGAAATCCTTGATAAATCTGCGGTAATATCCTGCCAATCCCAGAAAACACTTTATCTACGACGGTGTTTTTGGAGCATTCCAGTTCATCACTGCCTCTACCTTCGAAGGATCCACTTTTACTCCTTCATTACAAATTACGTGCCCTAAAAATTGTACTTCTCTTAACCAAAATTTACATTTTGAGATCTTCGCATACAATTGTTCTTTCTTCAAAATTTCCAAGTTCTGTCTCAAATGTTGTTCGTGCTCTAATTCAGTCTTCGAATAAATCAAAATATCATCAATGAAGACAATCACAAACTTATCAAGAAATGGTTGACAGAATCTGTTCATAAGATCCATAAAGATCGCAGGTGCATTGGTTAAACCGAACTGCATAACCAAAAACTCGTAGTGACCATATCGTGTTCAAAAAGCTGTTTTTGACACATCTTCCTTTGACACTCGTACCTGATGGTAACCCGATCTTAAATAAATCTTTGAGAAGAATGAAGCTCCCTGTAGTTGATCGACCAAATCATCAATTCTGGGCAACGGATACTTATTCTTTATCGTTCTCTTGTTCAATTCCTGGTAATCGATACACATACGCAATGTACCGTCTTTCTTCTTCACAAATAATATTGGTGCACCCCACGGAGACGAGCTTGGACGAATGAAACTTTTATCTAACAGATCTTGAATCTATGTCATCATCTCTCAAATTTCTGAAGGCGCCAATCTGTACGGAGCTTTTGCCACTGGTCGGGAACCAGGAATCAAATCTATCTTGAACTCTACCTCATGAACTGGAGGCAACCCTGGCAATTCTTCTGGAAACACATCCGGGTATTCCATTACCACCCGTATATCCGTCATAGCTTGCTTTTCCTTCTTCCCGTCAATCACATACGCCATGTACGATTCACATCCTTTATTCAACGCCTTCTTAGCCTTTAAACACAAAATTATTGGGATCTCAGACCCGGATTTCTCACCCCTTGCTACCACCCTTGTATCATCCGTCAATGGAAACGAAATCAACTTCTTGTGGCATTTTATACTCGCTTGATTCAAACTCAGCCAATCCATTCCGAGCACCACATCAAAACCAGATAGAGGCATGACAAGAAAATAAACAGGAAAATACACACCATCTATATCAATTTTAGCTCCAGCCACAACAGTTGTGAGCGGAACCATCATGCCATCAGCTACTTCTATCTCGAAGGTACTAGCGAGTTTAATAATAGGCACATTTAATCTACCACAGAACTCCACAGAAACAAACGAGCGATTAGCTCCAAAATCAAATAGCACTCTTGCAGGAATAGAGTTTATCAAAAACATACTAGTTATGATATCATCAGTAGTGGTGGCATCATTCACCGTCATTTTGAATGCCCTACCCTCAGCAGTGGGTGGGTTCTTCCTCTTCTGACCAGGTGAAGACGACCCCCCAGCTGGCCCTGCCCCTGTTCCTGACCCTGCCTTTTTTCCCACCGGGCACTCTCCCACACTGTGCCCTTCTTTCTGGCAGTTCCAACAAACACATCGTGGGAACCTGCAGTTCTTAAGATCATGACCAAACTGGCCACACTTCATACATCTCATGGTTTGAGGCGTACACTGCCCGTTGTGGTAAGACTTGCACCTACCACACCACGGTGCTCTTTGGGTTGATCCACTCAAATTAGACCTCCTGTTCTGATCTCCCTGTCTATTCCCACTGCCCTGCCTACCTTGCCTCTGTTGGGTATTGTAATGATCAAACCTTGATTTTTGATGGGCAATCCTCTCCTCACTCATCCTGTTTCTAGCAATCAAATCCCCTTTAGCCGATTTGGCTAAAGTGAAAGCCTGAGATAAGGTAGTAGCCCACCTAGTGGCGTTGCGAAGATCTGGATGTGATGTGTGATTTTGTACCAGTTTTAAATTTATAAAAACCGTACATATTTTACGTACGACACAATAGGCAAGTGTACCTAATCGTGTAGCAGTATAGAAAATAAGTACGGGTGTCGAACTCTCGGGGAACGCGTATGATTCTAGATATAATTAAACTACTTATCTAAATAATATTAAACTAAAAAGCAGTAAACAGGGGGAATTGGCAGTTAATTAGTAGAAAGCAACAAATCTAATCAAAGCCTAAAATTTACCAAAACTTCAGATTTCAAAGCTAAGAAAGTGAGAATGCAATAAAACTTGGATATAATCAATAAGAAGTAAAGTATCTCTACTCGGACAACAGATTCCCAAATCAAATTAGCAGATTTCAATGAAGTGCGATGGACTACTTAAAACGATATACCGATTTCTAAAGTGGTTAGATTTCCTGGTCAGACTCACTAACCCTATAGTCTTAGACAATTAACCCAATGGTCATGCAATTAATTAATCTTTAACTAGCCAAACTGTTCGAGTTATGATAGACTTAATCTTTTGACTTGTTAATTGATGAAATCAAACAACTATCAATGAATGGTCTTCAAAGACAAAAGCAAGCACAATAAAGTTTCAATCTTTAAGCCTAACCCTAGGATATGGTCAATCACTAGTTATGAATCCTAATGATCATAGAAATTCATAATTCAAGTAATCAAAGGAAGAATGGTCATACAACTTATGAAAACTCAGATCTAGGCATAAAAATCAGAACTTTATCACACTTAGATCTTTGAAAAAGCTAATCATAACAAATATATCATTAAAAGCAATCCAAACATTGAAATCAAACTAATTATCAAAGGTAATCATGTCCAAGTAGAGAATACAGGGTGTTTAGCCCATAATCAGAGGAATACAACCATAGAAATTCATAAATAGAGAGCTAAACATAATTTAATAACACCCAAGTATTGAATCTAGGAAGATAAACCTTCAATCTTCACTTCAAAATGGTTAAATCTTCAAGTTCCAGCGAGTTATCAGCTTTAAAGCTCCAAAGTCGTCGTCTTTGTTCGTCTAGGGCTGGCTGGAAGGGTTGGAATCCCTTTTTTCGAGTAAAACAAGTCTATTTATAGAGTTACATTCCAGCCGGAAACGCGTCACGTTCAATTCTTGGACGCGTCGCGTCTTAACAATCTTGCCCGACAAGTTCGCCCAATTTCCAGCGAACGCGTTGCGTTCATCCCTCCGACGCGTCGCGTTCTCGACTTTCCGGACTTTGTGATTTTTCTTCATATCTCGAGTCTTTTTCCGTCTTCTCCGCTTAAACTCTCGCCATTGAGTATTTATGACCTGTGATTGATAATTACACACTTTAAGTACCATTAGTCATTAATTAGAGAGATATTTAACGATTAAGTACCATTTATCGCAACGAATATATATATATATATATATATATATATATATATATATAATGCGATATCAGGATGCAATGCTCCAACAAAATGAGCGATCTTTGATTCTTCATCTGGCACCAATGTTTAACAAACCTCATTTTCTCGTTAAATTGTTTGATCAGATTATCCACTGTCATATTCCCTGTTATCTGTAAATCCATGAACTCTTTCTTGATTTTGGCAATTTCAAAAGAACTTCAATACTGTTCGCACAATTTCTCCTGGAACTGACTCTAGGTAATACTTTCCTGCTGCTGCTCGGTGAAATGGCCAACCAGACCATTGCATCTCCTTTTAACATCCTTGTTGCGTATTTTACCTTCAACTCATTCTCGCAATTACAAGCGTCCAATGCCTTCACCATTTCTCTCAACAAATTTAAAGTGATGTTAGGATCAGAACTTCCTCTGTACTCGGAAGGTTTACAATCCAGGAATTGCTTGTACGTGCATGGTTGTTTATATCCAGGGAACGCAAAAGGGTAAGCTCCTGGTTGTGGATATGGATAGTAAAACGGTTCTTGCATCATTTGAGTTACTGGTGGTAGGGGTGTCGTTAGTGGTACTGTAGTTACCTGAGTGGGAATCGCAGTTGGTACCGGGGTTGGTTCAGGTTGGGTTAACCTGAAGGAAAGCTTGACCTGTCACGAGCCAATATTTGGGAATGCAACACTCTAGCCGTGCATGCATCGCCAAACCAAGGCTCTGATACCAAACTATAACACAAGAAAATCCAAGCCATTTTTCTTAAAATTGGGTTGCGGAAGCTATATTAATCAAACACACATTTCATTCATACAACCATTTACAAATCAAAATATCTGTTCTTAATCCCAATAAACATAAACTTTGTGTTACAAAATAAACTGGCTCGTTTCTTTTTAAATCATGACATCAGAGTTAGGTCAACTTCTCATTCTACAAATTCTCACAAACATGCAAAAAGCAACAATTGTGGGGAATTAGCACAAAGGTAAGTGAGAAGAGGCTAAACCCAAAAGCAAACATCAAAAGTCAATACTAAAACATATAATCACATATCCAAGAAGACCGGCGGTTCGGTGCAGAACCTACAACCAGTGCCGGCCAAAGCAGAGGTTTACCGATAGCCCTCTACTGAATTGGCACAGTGAAATCCCACTCTGATGCAACATATGCATCAGTAACGCTACCACTGTTCAACCAACCAATAGACGAGCCTAGCCCAATTCCACGTGTAGCTGACTTCTCAAACGCAACTCAATATCATCCAAAGAGTGCGTATCGATTAAATAGTCATGCAACAGATATCAATAATTAATACTCACAATCAACTGTTCAATCAATCAATCTTTCCAACCACAAAGACATGCATCACATCAATAACATTAACCATAATCTTTACCATCCACGTTCAACATCCACTCACCTTTCTATCTCAGATGTAGTACTCAGAAGTCTAATGTTACTGAGCCTTTTGATTGCCTGAAAACATAGCAACAATCAGATCAGTCTCGAATATATAAATATATTTACCCACATATATTTATAATTTAATCATTCATCAAGTAAACAACAAACAATAAATAATTGCAAATCCAAAACACAAAATGTCGGATTTCCTAAACCATCGGATTTCCCACTTTCCCACTATCGGATTTGGGACTGTCGGATTTCTTCCTTGGATTCAATAATCGGATTTGGGTTCCGGATTTAAGGCTCTCGGATTTGGGATCCGGATTTAACACATAATCGGATTCTAGGTTCCCTTATTGAAAGTATCGGATTTATGGTTATTCGGATTTCAAAGTCTCGTTTTAAGGTATCTGGATTTCAATTCCGGATTCACAAGTGTCGGTTTTCAAGACTTCCGGATTTCATCATCTATCGGTTTTGGCATAAATCAGATTTCCTATCATCTTCTTCTCCAACACAATCCGACAACTTCATCATCATCATAACTCAAAACCCAGAAGTTATATATATTGAAGAAAACTTTCCAGAAACAAGTTTAAACATATATAAACATATATTCATGAATCCAAAATACCTTTTATTCATATGAATCACTTAAACATGCATAAACCCTTTTAATCATATTTTGAACTTCTAGTTCCATTAACGAAAGTTTAACATAATCATGCATTAAAAATCAGATAACTCATCAAGATGTATAATAACATGATAAAGTCACACACCAACCTTTAATCTTGATTCTAAAGAACACAACCTCCAATTCTGATTCTTTTCTTCTTTTCTTCGGTTTCTTGGCAGAGAACAAAACACACACACACACACACACACACTTTCTTTTGCAAATTATGGTCAGATGGTTTAGCAATCACACATGAATACATGGAAATAGGTGTCAAATTCTCTTTTAATTTGCATAACACACCCACACGTGTACAAACCCACCAACATGCATGCATGCATACATACCTACGTTCATACATACATACTTCCATACTATTTAAAATTCTTTAGTAACTATTTATAGTTCTAAATTAATTAATTAATTACACTTAAACTAAATCATTTAATTAATCACATAATTAAATTAATGCAATTTAAAACAATTAAACACATACCGTAAACCTGTTAATCTACTAGCTCAGGTTTGCGGGTGTTACCACACCCACTGCTGAGGGTAGGGCTTTTAAAATGACGGTGGATGATGCCACCACCACGGATGATGTCATAACTGGTATGTTTCTGATAAATTCTACTCCTCCTATAGTATTGTTTGATTTTGGAGCTAATCGCTCATTTATCTCTGTGGAATTTTGTGCTAAATTGAACATGCCTATTTCTAAGCTTTCTGATTCCTTAGAAATAGAAGTAGCAGATAAGTATGATGGTTCCGGTCACGACTGTTGTGGCTGGAGCTAATATTGATATAGATGGTGCATGCTTTCCTGTTTATTTTCTTGTTATGCCATTGTCTGGTTTTGATGTGGTGCTCGGGATGGATTGGCTTAGTCTGAATCAAGCTAGTATTAAGTGTCACAAGAAGTTAATCTCGTTTCCATTGGCAGATGGCTCGCGTGTGGTGGCAAGGGGTGAGAAGGCTGGGTCTGTAATTCCAATTATTTCATGTTTAAAGGCTAAGAAGGCATTGGATAAAGGATGTGAATCTTACACGGCTTATGTTATTGATGGAATGAAAGAAAAGCAGATAGTGAATGATATTTGGGTGGTAACGGAATACCCGAATGTGTTTCCAGAATAACTACCAGGATTGCCTCCTGTTCGCGAAGTATAATTTAAGATTGATTTAATCCCTGGGTCTCGACTGGTGGCGAAATCTCCATATAGATTGGCACCTTCAGAAATTCGAAAGATGATGAAACAGATTCAAGATCTATTAGATAAAGGCTTTATTCGTCCGAGTTCGTCTCTGTGGGGTGTGCCGGTGTTATTTGTAAAGAAGAAAGACAGTACGTTGCATGTGTGTATCGACTACCATGAGTTGAATAAGAAGATAATAAAGAATATGTATCCATTCCCAGAATTGATGATTTGTTCGATCAATTACAAGGTGCTTCGTTCTTTTAGAAAATCGATTTGAGATCCGGTTATCATCAGGTGAGGTGCGTGTATCTGATGAAGATGTGTCCAAGACAACATTCCGTACACGTTATGGCCATTACGAATTCTTAGTTATGCCGTTTGTCTTAACTAATGCACCTGCGGTATTCATGGATTTAATGAACAGAGTTTGTCGACCATTTCTGGATGATTTCGTGATAGTTTTTATTGATGATATTTTAATTTTATTCAAAGACAGAGTCTAAGCATGAGCAACACTTGAGACAGGTTTTGGAGACTTTAAAGAAAGAAAACTTATATGCGAAGTTCTCCAAGTGTGAATTATGGTTGAGAGAAGTCTAGTTCTTGGGGCATGTGATCTGCAGTGAAGGAGTGAAAGTTGATCCTTCCAAAGTTGAAGTAGTAATGAACTGGAACGCTCCGAAGACACCCTCAGAGATAAAGAGTTTTCTTGGATTGACCAGGTATTATCGCGGATTTATAAAATATTTCTCTAACATTGCTGGTCCGTTGACCAAGTTGACATGTAAAGATGTGAAGTTTGTATGGGATAATGATCATAATAGTGCTTTGTAGACTTTGAAGCAGTTGTTATGTCAAAGCTCCCATCCTTGCTTTGCCATGTGGGTTAGACGACTTTATTGTATACTGTGATGCATCATTCGCTGGTTTGGGATGTGTGTTAATGCAAAAAGATCGAGTAATTACGTATGCTTCATGACAGTTAAAACCACATGAAACGAATTACCCGACTCATGACTTGGAATAAGCAGCTGTTGTGTTTGCACTTAAACTGTGGAGGGACTATTTGTATGGTACCAAATGTGTGATTTATACTGATCACAAGAGCTTACAGTATGTGCTTACCCAGAAGGAATTGAATATGAGACATAGGCGATGGCTGGAGTTAATTAAAGATTATGATTGCAAGATCAGATACCATCCTGGAAGGGCAAACGTGGTGGCTGATGCCTTGAGTCGTAAAGGAGCCGGGGATCATATCCAATTTATGCGAATGGAGATAGTATAAGATTTAGTGGACAGAGTGAAATCCGCTCAAATGTAAGCTTTGAAGGAAAAAAATCTGAAAGCAGAGTTGATGAAGAAAAGAAAAGAAGAACTGACTGACGACTCTCGTGGATTTAAAATATACAAGACTCGTATCTGGGTGCCTATGCTTGGAGAATTGAGGAAGTTGATCTTAACAGAAGCACACAAATCAAGACTGTCAGTACACCCATGAAGCACCAAATGTATAACGATTTGAAAGTGCTTTACTAGTGTCCAACAATGAAAGCGTATGTTGCACATTTTGTAGAATCCTACCATGTATGTGCACAAGTGAAAACAGAACATCAGAAACCATACGGATCATTAAAACAGTTGGAGATCCCTGAGTGGAAGTGGGAACACATAACGATGGATTTTGTAACGAAACTTCCGCGTACTCAAAAGAATCATGACATGATATGGGTGATTGTGGATCGTTTAACGAAGAGTGCTCATTTTCTAGCTACATGTGAGACCGCATCTTTGAGCAAACTGGCATAACTTTACATTGATGAGATTGTATCAAGACATGGCATACCGTTATCTATTGTATCTGACCGAGACTCCAGATTTGTTTCTAATTTCTTGAGGAGTTTATAGAGATAGTTGGGTACGAGAATTAATTTGAATACAACTTATCATCCCCATACTGATGGTCAAACTGAACGAACCATACAGACACTCGAACACATGTTACGTGCCTGTGTAATTGAGTATGGTGGATCTTGGGATTCGCACCTACCATTGATTGAATTTGCTTATAATAGTTCTTACCACTCAAGTATTAGGATGCCTCCGTATGAAATGTTGTACTCTGCCTCAGTTAACTGCAGAAAAGGTAGCTATTCCAGAGAAAAGTTGAAAACTGCCAGAAATAGGCAGAAGATGTATGCTGATCCGCGTCATCATCCGGTATCATTTGTTGTAGGAGACTTGGTGTATTTAAAAGTCGAGCCGTGAAAAGGCGTTATCCGTTTTGGCAAGTGGGGGAGGCTAGCTCCTCGTTTTATTGGCCCTTTCCGTATTCGACAATTAGTGAATGATTAGACAGTTACGTTGGATCTTCCAGCAGAGTTAGTAGGTATTCACGACACGTTTAATGTGTGTTATATGCAGAAATGTAAAGTTGTGGATGAGAGTCAGATTCTTCCATTGCGTGATTTAAAAGTGGATTCAAAGAAGAGACTAGTAGAAGAACCTGTTGAACTGTTAGATCGTAAGTGACCAAACTCCATAAGAAGCAGATTCCTATGGTGTTAGTCAAGTGGAAGCACAGTTTGAGTTTTGATTGAACTTGGGAGACTGAGGCTGATATGAGAGATCGATACCCTAAGTTATTTGAACAGGATGGATTTCGAGGACGGAATCCTCTTAAAGAGGGAATATTTGTAACACCCGCAAACCCGGGTTAATCGTTAGAGGGTTAGCGGTACGTGTTTAATTTTAATTATGTGTTTTAAATTGGAAGTTTATATTTATTATGTTTAGTTAATTAATTAACTAAATTGAAATTATTATGTATATTTGAGTTACATGCTGGAAGTAATAAATGTATGTGTAATAATATGTATGCATGGAATTATGTATTTATGCATGTAAAATAAATGGATAAGTCTTGCATGAGACCACATGCTTGGATGTTTGTAAAATATGTGTGTACGTGTATATTGTAAGGTGAATGAGTATCACCAGCTCATTGGAAACTAAAGTTGAAAGTATAGTGTATGTGTGTGCTTACTTGTTGGTAAAGAAAACTCAAGATCTTGCTTATTTGAAAATTAGAATCAAAGATTTGTTGATTGATAAATCAAGAACAAGGTTAGATTATGTTCATGATATGTATATGTTCATCTTAGTATGTGTTTTTGTTGAGTTACATGGATATATGAAGAAACACCATGGATGAAGTTTTGAAGCTTTCTTGATATATGGGTTTTACATGTTTTGATGTTTAAATTGGTTTTTATGTGTTCTTGATGATTATTAACATGATATATGATGTTTATACATGTTTTGGTAATGTTTTTAGTAAGTTCTAAATTCTGGTTCTGGGTATTTTTGAATGGAAAGTGGGCTGAATCAAGAATAGGGAAGAAGATGAAAATTATAAAAAAAAAATTGAGGGGCCAGCCTTTAGGCTTCGAATTTGAAGTGAGTTGGTTCGAATGGATCCGCTCGAAGTGGCTTGGCTCGAATGGGCATTCGCTCGAAGTGGCTTGGCTCCAATGGGGATCCGCTCGAAGTGGTCTTGGCTAGAAGTCTTGGCCGCTCAAAGTGGCCTATGGTTCGAAGCCTTGGCCTTTCGAAGTCAATGTGACACATTTGGCTATTTTCAGAATGTGGAGCTTTGTTTGTTGGATTTTTTGGAACGTATTATATGTGTTAATGTTGTATGGATTTATTATAAAAATTTGTGATAAAATATATGTGTGCACATATATATTTATGAATTAGAAACTAATTCTGGTGATTGCTGTGTTTTCAGGCAATACTAAGGCTCAGTGATATAAGACTTCTGTGTGTGGCATTCAAAAACGACGAGGTGAGTGGATGTTAACTCACGGATGGTAAAGTTTATGATTGATATGAATGATGTGATGCACATGTTTGTGTTTAGCTAGACCGTTTAGTCTGATGCTGTGCACATGTTTGTGATTAGCTAGACTATTTAGTCTCATGCTTATTACTTGTTGCTTGATGATTATTTTGATTATATCTGTTGTGTGACTATTTGGCCGATACGTGCTCGAGGTATGATATCGAGTATCGTTTAAGGAGTCAGCTATGCGTGGAATTGGGCTAGGCCAGATCGCTATTGGTTGAGCAGTTGTAGACCCTCTCATGCATGCGTTGCATTGGAGGGGATCTAATTCTGCCAATTGGCGGTGGGCTATCGGTAAACCTTTGCTTTGGCCGGCGTTGGTGATAGGTTCTATGCCGAACCGCCGGTCTCTTGGATTATGTGATTACATGATTTGTTATCGATTGTTGATGCTTGTTGTTATGTTTTAAGCTTCCTCTCACTTAGCTTTGTGCTAATTCCCCACAATTGATTGTTTTTGCAAGTTCGAGAGTCTGTGCTGCTGTTTAGGGAAAGCTTGAGCATTCGCTCTGATATATGTTTTGAATTTTAAGACGAGCCATGCTTTTACTTTGTAACACAGACAAATGATTGTAATTTGTAAACTACTTCTGATTGTAAGTTAATGTAAATATTTGATGGAAAGCTTCTGCAGCACGTTTTAAAAAAAAATGGGTTAGGATTTTCTGGTGTTACATTCATCCTTTTAAGTTCACATTTATTTCACACCTTATAACTATTTAGTACCATTTTATCAATATCTAATATTTATTAGTTTTAAACCAACCCGTGTATTACACAAGTATGTAATCTAGTATTGAATAAAACATGGTAAAAGTTGATAATACATAAATTGTTATCGTATTATCGACTTTCAAAGTCCGGCTGGATGGGAAGGATTTCCGGGGAAGAAGCCCCGGCTGCCATGCTAGCTCAATCTAAGGTGGGAAGGGATCGAGACCTTTCTTGCGAAGATGGTCTTCTATAGTTTAAAAATCTCGACTTTATAACAAAACTACTTTCTTTCTTCCATGCCACCGTCGAAGGCCCGACTTAAGACTTTGACTAGGGTCTTGCAGCTGCCAACCTTCAAAGTAGGAGTTCGGGATCTTGTCATGAGCATGCTCCAGAGAAGGCTTTTTCCTTTATTTATCTACCCGCCGTGACCGAGCGAGGATGATCTTATTCATGATCGGCCAAGTCCGAAAGCTGCAAGAAAAGGGGCAGAAGGTCTTTTCATCACCTCCTTTGGCTCTTATTGGTTCCCTTCACGATGATTGGTTGGGGTCTTTGTACCCTCTTTTAAGTAGAGAGATGTTCCCGCAACGAAGAAGTGGAATGATCATCAGAAGGAGGTGAAGGGCTTAACAGCGCCTGGCAGGAAAAAGAAACTAAGGAAATTGGGTCGGGTTTGGTCATTCATTCTTGTTTTTTTGGGATTGAAGGATAAATTACAAGCAAGTCGTGTTTAGAGCGAACGAATTACCTCCTTTGAAAAATAATTTCTTTGGTTATGGTCGATACCGATTGTTGTCAATGAGAAGATCTACCCGGAAAGGGAAAACAAGATGGGATAGTTGGGCAGGCGCTCCCCTTTGGGTGTGGCTGTGTATGGATAGGCTAAGGCACCTTAGTGTGCAAGGGGCTAAGTCGTTCATTCAAGGACCGGAGCTTTCATCTTCATTCCCCCTATGTTCGAGACCATTATTTCTTAGAGTCGTTGAAGGAAAAAAGCTGGATAGAGAGGCCGGGTAAATGGTCCAAGGGTCCAAAGGCGGCTAAGCCCTTTCGAGCAACGTGGAAGAGGAGAGCTTGCTCAGGGAATTCAAATGGGAGACTCTCGTTCGGATGACTGTTCGTATGATGATGTGCTTGATGCTAAAGTTGTCTATTCTTGCTGAGACTCTTGTCTAATCCAATCTTCTTTCTGGAGCACCTATATTAAAGAGAAATCCGAATGAGTAAAAAGGGGCCTTCCTAGTCCTTGAAGTTGTTAGAGTTCGGACTTATCGACTTGTGTAGTAATAGAAGCGATCTTCTTTACAGGCGCCTACCACCCCTAATTGATTAAAGAGAAGGGAGCTGCCCTAGTAGCATGAGACGACAACCTTGCATATGAGTAGTTCTTACTCAGAGAATAGAATCTTATCCATGCCGACTAAGCCCGGACTATTTCGCATCGCGCTAATTCAGTGCCTGGTGAAAGACCTGGATGGAGCCGAGCCCTTCTCACCTACCTGCTTTGGGGAGAGTTTGATCCGGACCAAACTAGTGGGTGTTGCCTCCTCGAAGCAGCCCCCTCTCCCCCCGATTGATTAAAAAGAAAGAGAATTGGAAAATTCCAAAGAAGACTTTGACCCCGTAAGCTAAACTAAGAATCTCGTATGAAACTGAGAATGTGATCATGACAGCACATCGAAAGAAAGCGGCTCGTGGCTTTCATATTTTGGTAAATAAGAGATCAATCCTGTAGTTCAATCCTGGGAAGGGTCAAAAAGTGTATCCACCCGGTCCGGGGAAGGTGTGTGAAATCCTCTCACGTTCTTGGTCAAGTAATGGCTCTAGCTTCATTCTCACTTTGGGATCACCTCGCCTTCGTGGGTCTCCGCTTTCCAGCTGCGGAAAGCTTCACTCCTTTCACTGAATGAAGACCAAACTTCAATTGTTTAACCATTTAACTACGGATGCTTAGCGGGGGTTGAGAGATCCCTTGTCGCTGACAAAGAAAAGAAGGTAGAACCAGTAGGCCCTTAGTCCGACCCTTATGTAGTACATAGAGGCGTCGCGAAAGAGTGAAGAATACCCCTTTCCTTCCCTTAGTCCATAGGAAGAACTGGACGACCAAATACAAGCACTGACTTCGAAAAATAGATAGCCTGCCTCTCTCTCCTTTCTTGCAGCTTACGAACCCAGCCTTTCCCCCGAAAACAAGATCTACGCAGAAAGGTAGCGAACTCTTTTTGCTCAATAGCTAAATAAAGATAAACCAAACCACCTGAAGAGGAATGAAAGCTTCAAATCGAGTTCTCTCTAGTAAAGAATTGGATTTCCTTTTATTTAAATAAGGAAAGGCAATAAAAAAGTACAGAGGCTTGCGAGGCAGTCGTTGGGATCGAAACTTCCTGGCAGCGAGCGATAAGACCTCAGTTGGAGATGGGCGGCTTTCTCTATTTCACGAAGATTTCATTTTCAATATAGGATTTTTGGTTGTAAATCAATGTGAGTATCCCTACGTTCCCCACTTTTAGCTATCCTTTTTCTACCTTCCACTTTCGAGAGCTAGACCAGACTTCCTTACCTGGCTTCCAGTCTACTAAGGACAGCTGGCTCAGACATTAGCTTTGAGTTCGGACTTCCTTCTTTCTATGACCAGATTAGGAGCTGCATGATCCGATGAGCTATCAGCTGATAGATTGGCTTCTCGGTTGTTAGTAACGACTCAGACAGAGCAGCTTACCTTGCTATGGTGAGTGGCTTTAATCCACAGAATTGAGTTTCCATTATAATGGTGAAAATGGTAATGGTGAGATTGGTTATAGGAGCTAGTTTTAAGAGAATCAATCAATCAAGCTTGGACCCGTGCAATTTAGAGGCCTCCCTCAAAAGAACCAGTCCAGACAATCATCTAACTCCCCGAAGATGATAGCTTCTTTTACTATTGCTTCTGAGTTCGTATTGCTACAATAGAAGAGGAAATTTCATTGATTCATAAACAAAGGTTTTTAACTATTATAGTTAAATATAACAATTTTAGTTTTTAAATCTATATTTATAGTGGTATGAAAAATAAAAGAAAAAAAGTTTAAAAAAAGCAAATTTTATTTTCTACACATTAAAAAGATAGGAAAAAAAAGAAACAAACAAACAATGAGTTCCAGATAATTTAATTGGAAAAAAAGAAAAGTAGGGTGTTAAAAAAGAAAAGAAAAGGAAGTAATTTTTTTAATTTGAGTGTTTCTAAGTAGGAAAGAAAAGAAAGAAAAGAAAGGAAAGTAAAGAAAATAAATTAAAATCTATGTTTCTGAAATAGAAAAAAGAAAATAAAAGAAAGTTGGTACATTTACAACATCCGTGATTATTTCTATTTCTATAGCTTTTATGTTGTTTTAACATTAGCGCATGTTGCTCTATCTTTAGAAAATAATTGTAGCATCTAATTGTAGTTTGCCATTTCAACCCCTTCCCAGTTTGCCGTATCAGACTTTTCTTTTTATAAAGAAAATTATGCTATTAGAAACATATTTGATATTAAAAGTGAAAATCGATGAAATTAAACTAAGTGCACATTAGACATAAAATCATGGACATGCCTCTATCAATTGTTAACATACGCCCTATTCCGCTTCAAATAGTTAAGTCATATTATTGTAAAAAATTCACTCAATGAAACTCCTCTAAATATATCATAATACATCGCAAATTTCTCTTTGAGCATTTTAAAACGATTCGTCAAATGAGATTTGTTAATACTTCTATTTAGTTGTTTACTCAAAGAATCTACCATATTAGCATATGCTTGGGTTGTGAAATGTCCTTCAACCATGAAGCCTTTTTCTTGTTGAGGAAACATTATTTGAATGAACGCAATATCCATTTCATTAGTCCACTGTAACTATTTTCTTTTCATACTTTTTTCATATTTTTTTGCTCATGATTAGTTTCTACATAATTAAATTACACAACAAGCTTAACAATATGATACTAAGTAAAGACACAAATATAATTTATACAAATTAAATACATGACAATGCATGTTATCTCAAACAATAATCATTAGTAAAATATCTAAAGCAAATGCCACAATATATTTATAAAAAAACTACCATGACATATAAACTTCATTGTTTGGATAAATAAAATAATTAGCCCACATTTCATTTGGAATTGAGTTTCTTAGTTGTTCTCCTCCTATACTACCATCACCTTCATCTCTTCGGCTATGACGTGTTTCTTCTCGTGGAGCATATAAGATCTCTTGTATTATCTCATCTTCAAGATCTTTGTCACGATCTTCATGAGTAAAAGAATGTGTAAAATGAAACACACCAAGAATATGTTTGCTTGTGTTTCACAAGAGTATAATGGTTCGGTTGTACTTCTAATGATAGGAAACCTCTTCTTTAGCGCACAAAATGGTCGTTAAATACAGTTTCGTAAAGACCTGTGACGAAGATTAAATACTTCTTTGGCATTCTCAGGTGTACAAGATGAGTACTCTTTTAAATGATATCTTACCCCTCTATACGGGGTAATTAGTATACTTTTAAGGGGAAGACCAACATCAACCAAATAATATCTACCTATATACAATATACATTTAGTTAATATAATCATTATATAGTAGTGCACATAACTAAAAAATTGTGTTAAGAAAGTACCATGTGAAATAAGAAGTTTGTCATATCTAATGAGTGTATTTTTTATTATTCTTGAGTCTGATGTATTACCCTATCTGCCGGTCAATACATATGTAAACTTTAAATCAAACGTACAAGCAACTAAAACTTTTATTGTTGGGTATCCCTCATGACCATGATATCTTGGAGCATCACTACCGGGGACTCTTACGTGGATATGTGTTCCATCAATTGCTCCTAAACAGTCCTTATAAAAAGGATAAAATCTTTTCTTTTCGTGAATATATTTTGGAACAATTTAACCGAGTCGGTGGAAGGTAATGATCTTCTAACAATATAATTGAGTTTAAAACTCTATGGAAACACCTACATGTTGTTGATTTAGAGTGACGATACATCCAAGAGGCAAACCGATTTCTCAAATCGTTCCCTACAATATGTAAAAATCTAGAAATATACTCTTCCATAGACATACGCCGAGTCGGTTGAAGATCAACCTCACAGTACTCCAAGATAGTGGAAAATTTCTTATTGGCTTCTTCACTCATATGTATAAGTTGACGACATTTACCACTTCTTGAGAGGTCTTTTAAGAACTTTGTCCATACTTTTCGTCGATGTAAAGTATCTTCAATTGTAGATACATTAATATGATTTATGTTTCTAAGCCTACACTGTGTTTTAAAATGTAATGTCCCGATTTTTTATTTTTTATTTTTTATTTTGGCAATTCAAAAACATACATAAAAGATAAGTTTCCAAACACATATGTAAGTCCCAAGAATGTAGTATCAAGATGCTTTGAGCGATTTGCAAGTGCAAGATCTAGAAAGAGTAGAGAGAGAGAGAAAGCACCGAGATTGTGAAGGTAAACGTGAGAATTAAGGCAAATCCTTTTAAACTTCATATAGACATAAGTATATATAATCATAAGAGTATTTACATTATAGGCTCTCTAGTTTGCTTTTTACATAAACTTCATACACAATATTAACCTTTATTCCTATACAATGTTAAATCCTAACAATCTCCCCCTTTGTATTGGAATAGAAGTTGTTGCAGCTTTTTGGCTTTTGTGAATATCTTACAATCTTCCTTTTTGTATTATGCAGATATTCTTTTTCTGTCTGCATGCTTTTGAAGCTTCTGGGAATAAGACTTGAACAGTTTTCTTCTTTTGCACCGGTAACCTTAGGCTTTTCAACCTTTGGTCGTATGATCAGTTTAGTATATAGTGGTTTTCAGCATTTATAAATATCTAACAATCTTCTTTGGTTGAGTGTTTTCTTGTTGAAGACCAAGGAACTGTACTATCAGCAACAGGTAGGACTGATAAATTCAGTTTAGTGGGTTAACTACTTCCTCTTGTTTATAAATCTTCAATCAATCTTATCTTAGTTTTCTACAAAAATAATCTTCTCATCTTGAGTTCCAAGATGTTGATGAGAATCTTGACAGTATACTTTGACAACCTTGAATAATCTTCCTTTTTAATAAATTGTGCAGTTCCTCTTATGACCAACTGCATGAGGCTTAAGCTTTATGGGAATCATAATTGACACAATGGACTAAGCCGGTAAATCTAGATTAGCAACAACCCTTTAAACCAAGAATCTTGCTTCCTGATTCTTATTATTGTTAAGGCTTCTTACTTTGAAAGAAGCTTGTCAAGATGCATCTTACTGACTTGCTAGTAATGCATAGAGATAGTTATTCTTCATCGAATTTTCTGTACCGATCTAGCAAGTTTGATGGTTACGTATATTGCATCTTGATTTGATGATCATCTGAGAGGTGGGTGTTGAAGAACATGTGCATAGTATGCTAGAGTACATTCTCCCTATGCTTGTTCTTCTTCTTTATAAACGACAACGATACCCTCTCTGACCTTTTCTGTTGACAATCATCTCTATAACATCCTTGACTTGATTGATGTAAATCTCCCAAAATCAAAGTCAGGATATCTTAAATCTCACGAAATCAATGCTAGATTTCTTTGCCTTCATCTTGACTCCCCATTTTTCATTTCAACAGACTATTTTTCTTCCCTTTATGATGTACATGCATGATCTGAATAAACACTTATCAGGGAAACACGACATAACTTTACTTGGAATCTTTGAATAGAACTCTACATGGAATCTTTGAAACTCTACTTTGAATCTTTAAGACGCAATAGAGTTCTACTTTGAATCTTGAGGAGAAATGTATAGATCATTCTCTTCCCCTCATGATGATCATCGATAAAAATGAGCATCATGCATAATAGCTTTCCCCTTAGAGAACGTAGTTGATTAGAATGTAGTTTAAGAGGAATCACCAAAATGATGTGATCTTGAAATGGTAAAACCGAGATCACTTAGATACTCGTTAACACAACAGTTAAAAACTGTATGACCTACATTCAGGATTGGCATATTATTGATTCTAGTAGGGTTTCCGTCTAATCAATGTGAATATCACTCCAAGATGTTCCGGTATCAGTTTCATAGACTAGATACAGTGATATTCCCACAATGTTTCCTAAGAAATGATATATTTTACAAATAAGCTCTAGACTCTATTTGTGCACGAAAGAAGTCGTCGACTGGAGCAGCTTGTCCTCCTTGTTTCAATATTAACAATCTCCAAATGAGATGTCAATAGAAATGTGCTAATTCTCTGTGTGAAGTTCAAACAATCATCTTTTAAGAGATAATTAAGTAGCTAGGTGGGATTAGTGTATTGCATCATTGGGTTAATGATGTCTTCTTCAGTACCAGATCTCAACAAATGAGAAACAGTAGCATACGTGGCTACCCGGATTTATATATTTTGGTAAGGATATTGATTTTCTTTTGATCCTATCTCACCCATAGCTCTTCATTTATTTTTCAACTTCTCCCTCGCTCTCTCTTTCCACAAAATGTAAATGTATGAATTTTGATACATTAGGACACTTATTTATGTAAAATTAACCAACATAAAAGATTTTCAAGAAGAGCATATGTTGGTGTAGATTGTCAAGAAAGATTTGACCAATCAAAGAATATGAACAATCTACATTAAAAAATGTGAAGAAGAAAAGAAATATGATCATGAAAGCTCAAAAGATTTAGTTAATCATTTGCACTCCCATCTCCTGTTTATCCCTCTCTTTTTCATTTTTTCCTCTCTACACACCAATCGGTATCCCAAGATAATTAATCCTACTCACTTAGATGACCTAGTAAGTAACCCTTACTATCTCTTTCTAGTTTTTGGTAAGCTCCCGGGGCAGACCTTTCCGGTTCTGGATAGACCATAGGAGTATAAAATGCTTACACTCCCTCACTTATAGTGCCTTTTTATCAATTTGTTAGACGAATATGACAGTGACACATGAATGAACGGTTTCAAGGAAGGATGGGCATCTTATAAAATATCAAACAAGAAAACAAGAAATGTATGAGAGTGGATTAAAGAAAGCATACCTTCTTGCAAAAAAATGAAAAATCTTTTTAGATTTTTGGTGTTGCAAATGTTTTTGGGTTTTTCAAAAAAATATTGCTCCCCCTATCAAGTTTAAGCATTAGCGTATAAGCACTATCAATAAATGATAGAGTGTGAAATGCCGAGAGTGTTTGTTCCAAGTAAACTTTCATTTTGGGTTTTCAATGCACGCCGGTCAAAACCAAGTTTGAAATATGGTTTGAATTTTCTTACATTTTCAATATAGCAATTTTACCCAAAATAAAAAAATTTCAAAGCATAAAAATTTATGCTCCCCGTGTAAAATACAATCATTATTGGAAGAAATATATCAATTAGATATACTTTGAGTCGAATAAGCATTGCAGATCCTTAGACTTGGGCTAATGCTGCTCAAAATGAATGTTGACTGGGTTACAAAAACATATTCGAATTGGCATAACTTTTCTCCGATCAAATGTGCCTAAATCATTTTTTATTCGCACTTGAATAGTACTAACGTTAATCACGCTTGAATATCTTCGAAGTTGTCATTCATGCTCGAATTTGCTTAGAATGAACTTCATTCGAGTTCAAATAGTAGTAGCAGTAGTTCTGATTTACGCTCGAATGTATAAGAGAGATTCGAATTCAAGTATACAAGACATGTATCCCATTTGAATTCAACCTTAATCAACCATATTCGAACTTGAATAAATATTCAAAGTTGAATAAGATTTCAAAGTCGCATAAATATTCAAACTTGAATAGCCTTAGAAAATTTATTTTTCAAAGTCGAATATGTTCCCCAAAATGAATGATATTGTGTTTGCAGGATATTATTTATTCTTTTCTTCTATTGAAATGAGATTTGAATCTTTTCAGTTTATTGAGCAAAGTGATCTTTCACTTCCGTCTGTGTGATTTTCATTTTACTCCCATAATGTCTCATGAACTGCAAAAAAAAAAAAATTAGAATTTTGGTACCCAAGAAGTTTTTGTTCCTTTATTGTCAGTTTTTGCAGATTTTGGCAACCAAACTTTTGAATTTTCAACATGTGGACATTGTCATTAAATGGTCCTGAATGCCATTGAGGAATTTTAAAATTTTTGTTTTGAATTTTTACAAATCTTTTCTTTTGATAATCTGATTAAGTGCTTGACTGAATATATGACAAAAGGATATTTCACATCTAATTTTAGTACCGAATCAGATTTAACTTTTGATTTCGATAAATATTTGTTTTGTTGTTATTTTGAGTGAAAATATTTGGCTTTTGAGCATGAATCTTTTGGACGGAATTCCTTGTTTTGGAACATAATTAGATGAAAATTCATCATTAATTACATTTTTTACCCTGAACTCTGGTTTTTGGGCTGGTTCAGAATGTTTCTTCTTTGGAGTCCATTGTGAATTTTTCATCTTTCATTTGGTTTATCACAGAGTGATATCTTGTTGGCTGATTTCTCTGAGGGGTTCCTTTTGAAAATCCATGCCTGTTTCCGCTTTAGCCTCATATCACCTGTGAATATAGAAAAACAAGAATTAGAACGGTTTTAATGACAAACATTCTATTTTACTTTATATTTAGGTTTCTTCTGTTTTTAAGAGAATTTTGTTGTAGTTTTGAAGATTTCACTGGTTAAGAAGAAGTAGTGCTCTTCTTATATGTTTTAGTAAAGGCAAAACCCTCGTTTAAATCTTCAATATCTGCAACGGAAAGATAAGAATCAAATTGACTACTACAATGAGATAATGAATCAAAGAATTTTGATACAGAGTCAGCGGCAGTCTTTTGTAGTTTAGATATTCTAGTCGTTTGCTCTATTTTTTCTTTCTCAAATTTCTTTCTCTCAGTATCCGGTGTCTAAGAAGAACTCAGTAACTGTTGCTCAAGTCTTTTTACTTTTCCTTTCAACTCAGTTTTTCCAATGCAAAGTTTATATATTAACTTCTTATCATTTTTTAACATCTTCTGTGAATCTTGATGTTTTCCAGAGAGGTTAGACAAATGTTTCTTAAGTTCAACATTCTCCCTTTTTAGATCTTTTGATCTATTCATCTCTTTTTCAATTTCATCTCTTTTATTTTTATTTTCAACTTCATATTGTTGACATTTCCTTTTATAAAGTTGAAATTCCTCAGACTCTATCTTTGGACATTTGTTCGTGAAGCAATTTATTCATTTCTAACAAAATTTCAGCTTTCTTTTGCTCAGAATGCACTTCATTAAGCCGTTTTCAAAATTTCAGATTTATTTTTTTCAGCCTAAAACTCTTTGAGTTGAATACAATTATCATGTTTTGTTAATGATGAATCATAATTTTTTACATACAAATCCAAAAATTGTCTTTGTAAATTATCATACAATAAAAACATATCATTCAACTTTGACTCCAACATCTTTTCATTATCTATCAATTTAAAGTTGGTGTAACCACAATTGGTTATTTTTACTTGAATTGACAATTTTGTAGGAGACATCTTGATATTTGAATTAAATGGATCTCAATCTTGTTTGAACAATTTTTTAAAAGAATTTAGATTGTATGACACGAATGTATATGAAACTCGAATATACAATATCCAAAATTGAGTATGTACACACTAACTTGAATAATACTTTATGAATTGAGTTTGGATTCAAATAAGTGTTCAGGGCATTCGAGTTTTGTTTTTACCAACTCGAAATATCAGTTTCTTCAAAGAAATTCGAACTCGAATGAGTTATGGGTTGAATTTTGCTAAAAACGAGTTTTGTAATTTGAATATCACTGTTCTAAGAAATTCGAACTTGAGTATCAAATGAGTATTGGGTGGTCGAATATCACTGAGATGAGGAATTAGAACTCGAATTTAAAAAGATAGGCGCTTGAAAATGTTGAATTGAACTTCCAAACTCGAATGTGCTTTATTCGAGTGAATATTCAAGCTCGAATAGAACTCTGAATTGTTATTCGAACTCGAATATCAAAGAAATTTCACAAAGACACTCGAATAAGCTTAATTCGATATCAAATTCACGTTCGAATTCCTCTTCAATCAAAAAGTCAAACTTGAATGTACTTTTTCGAACTAACAAACAACTTTTTTCACAACTTTTATGAACAAAATGGATAAAAAAGGTGTATTCTTCATGTTCTTCATAATTGTCGAAGAACTTCAAATTCTAGTAACAAAACTTTAAAATTTTGATCTTTATCCAACAAAAATTGTATCAACAGACTCGAAAATGATTTCTGAGTACAATATACACAAAATCAGGTATGAACAAACATTTTCAAGGATTAGAATTGGTCTTTTTCTCAAGAACTTCTCAAGAACACGAAAACCAAAATTTCCATTTTGATGCTTAAAATGTGTGTTTTTCTATAAGAAATCACCCAAAAACTTCTTTTCTATATCATATCTATGCTTAACATAGATCAAATCGAATTTACAAGCACCAAATCATGACTTTCCAAAAAAAGGTTTGAAAAGTAGAAAAACAGTAAAAAGAATTTACAAATCAGTGATAAAACTTTGAAATGTTTTCAAAAATCGAGCCAAAACTTGATTGTTTGGCTGATACCAATTGTATGTCTCAAGATGTAGTATCAAGATGCTTTGAAAGATTTGCAAGTGCAAGATCTAGAAAGAGTGGAGAGAGAGCACCAAGACCGTGAAGGTAAACATGAGAATTATGGCAAATCTTTTTAAACTTTATATAGACATAGGTATATATACTCATAAGAGAATTCACATGATAGGCACCTCTAGTTTTCTTTTTACGCAAACTTCACATACAATATTAACCTCTACTCCTATACAATATTAAATCCTAACAACATCACCCGTCCCACACATGGGATTTAAGGTATAAATGAAAATAGTAAACATTGTTTATCAATCTTTTAGCAAAAATCAGAGTTCTAAAAAGTTTGGGGAAGAGATAGATGTCACACTAATGCCTTCCCCTTGTACACATAAGACGGTCCTGAAAACATTCCACAAATACGAGTAAGCATAAAGCTTAGTGAGCGAACACAGTGCTTGCACTTTATACCAGATCACACATATACTAGATAGCACATATTCAAGCGGATAAGTGCCTAGCTACACATGGTTTGCCAAAACTGCAATAATAAGCACCCAGCTACGTAAGTGGGACCAAGTGAAGCACAGAACCCAAACAATTTTCAGGTCTGCAAAATCGGTTAGGGGGTCATGATATTGCAAGCATTCGATCGAAGATTTTGAGATGGAGGCTAGGGTTTATCTTCGATGATGGAGGCCAGGGTTCAAGCGATTTTGTTTTCAAGATTCTGTGCTTATTTGCGATATGTTTATTCGATCAAAGATTTTTATTTCAAACCTAAATCTTCATTCCAGAATGGTAAAATGGATTTCTATTTTTGCATATCTGCGTTTCCTTTTCTTTGTTCTTGTTAAAGTCAGATCTCAAGCTCTTCATTCAGATCTGCAATTTCTATTCTAGGTTTTTGGGTTCATATGTAGATTTTCAATCTTGATCGTGGGTTTGGGCTTCGAGTTTGTAGATCTGGTTCAAGTTTTCGAGTTTAAGATCTGGTTCAAGTTTTCAAGTCTCCAATCTCGAATTTGTGGATCTGTTTCATTTTGTTTCTCGATTTTTTTATGAAATTGAATACTATAAATCAAAAAAGTTCTTAAAAAATCGAAACCAATTTCGTTTCTTGATTAAATCAGTCTGCAAATCAACACATATTTGACTTTAGGTTTTTTGAATGTGTATTTAGTTCCTTCTTCCTCAAACAAATTTGAGTTGTGATATATGTGTATTCTTGGTTTCAATAAAACTCTTTTATGTTTTGGTTCAAAGATGAAGAACATGATGATGAATGTTGAAGAACAACAAGAATATACGAATATTTTGAATAACAAAGTTTTAAAATTCAAAGAAAAACCTGTAACCTGGTAAATAAAGTTGGTTGTATACAATGACAATTTACACATAGTTTGTTTTATTTTCGTGCACTTTGCCCTAGATATACACCAAAGAATGTATAAATAATAATATTATAAATTGTACGAATGAATGTATGGTGATATTATGTATAACGAGACACTAGAAATTTGACGATATATGATTATTTAGTACCATGATGAAGACTCGAGTAATGTATGAATAGAATAATTTTCATGCAAAAGGGATGTTGCTACTTATAGCATAATAAGATAATAACAAATGAAAGAAGTAATATCCTAAACAATAACATAATATATATATATATATATATATGTAACATAAGATATATAATTCAATAAAGAGACATTTACCATTAATGTATCAAAAGATGGATGACTATCCATTTAAGATAAATATAATTCAATATCCTAAACAATTACAAGGTGGATGACTATCCATCCCAAAGTTATATTCCAAATATAAATCATAGAAAATGTCATGACAGAAGATGTATGTGATGATAAACTAAATAAAGCCTTGATGGTCAGAAAAGAAAGAACACATATAGCTACACTCACATACACACATATATAAGTTATCTTCATTACTTGGATAACATTAAAAGTATTACATCAAGGATGAATATATGACCTAATGGTTAATGAAATACATATGGATAAATATATTTGAAGTATTAGATTTATTATGAAATGAGAAATCTAATTGAGATGACTATAGGTTAAAATTATAAAGAAAAGGTGTGTAATATGAACAAGTACAATTAATAAAGAAGGTAATTGCGTCAGTAATGATATTTTATGAAATTATACAATTCTTACTATTTATATTTAAAAGTTTTAGATTTTGAGATAGTCAATAAGCTGTAACACCCGAAAATTCTCAAGCCATTTTTATAAAACGCTTTGCGGAAGCTTAAACAAACAAACCTCTTTACATACAAACAAAACATTTACAAATTTAAAAACATCTGCTCTTAAACAAACAATAACAATTGTCTTGGTGTTACTAAAACATAATGGCTCGTTTCATTTAGAACAAAATATCAGAGCTGGGTCAACTTCTCCCTCTGCTAACACCACAAAATCACGAACCTGCAAAAGCAACAAGTGAGGGGAATTAGCACAAAGCTAAGTGAGTAGAGGCTAAGCACAAACGCAAACATCAACAGTGAATATCAAAGCATGTAATCACATATCCAAGAAGACCGGCGGTGCGGCGTAGAACCTACAACCAATGCCGGTCAAAGCAAAGGTTTACCGATAGTCCTCCACTAAGTTGGCACAGTGAAAATTCCCCTCTGATGCAACGCATGCACCAGTAACACTATCACTGTACAACCAACCAGTAAATGAGCCGAGCCCAATTCTACATGTAGCTGACTTCTCAAACGCAACTCAATATCATCCAAAGAGCTCGTATAGGCCAAATAGTCATGCAACAGTTATCATCAATCAATAATCACAATCAACAATCAACAATCAATCTTCCAATCACAATCACGTGCATCACATCAATAACATTAACCATAATCTTTACCATCCGTGATTAATGTCCACTCACCTTGTTTCCAACGCGAACTCAGATATCTAATATCACTGAGTCTTTTGATTGCCTGAAAACACGATAACAACAAAATCAGTCTCGGACATAAAAATATACTTACCCACATATATTTATGTCTCAATACTTATAATAAGTCCACATAACATAAACACTTGAAATACAAATCAATAGATCAAATAAACAAAGTCCACAATTCTGAAAATCAACGGATGCATTGCGTCCAAGAATCCGACGCGTCGTGTCGCCCAAAATGTCGGATTTCCACCATCGGATTTCAAGAATCCAGCGGATTTCAAATCCCGGATTCAAGATGTCGGATTCTAGCTTGCGGATTTCACTTGTCGGATTCAAACCACCTGATTTTGGGCTACGGATTTCAACCCATCGGATTTTTCCACTCGGATTCAAGGAATCCGCTAAAATGCGAGAACGCGTATATAACTATCATTTTCTCCAAATCTCCAGCCGACCCAAACTTAGAAACTTCCTTTTAAGCTATGATTTTCAATCCAAAACACTTCTAAACATGTATAAACATTATATAACATGTATATATCTATCATGAACATCTTAGAACTCATTAAAACATCATATCATACAAAACCCACTTATCAAGTTTGAGCTTCAAGCTCCATTAATGGTGAAACTCCATATAGACATGTTTTTCAACAGATTTATGCATCAAAACAAATTATAACATGATACAAACACTGTTAGTCCCAGATTGAGTACGCAACAACAAATATTTGTAGAAGGGGGGGTTGAATACAAACTTTAGCTTTTAAAAATTAAAGACACACTTATATACTTTTATATAATTCTTATTGATATGAATCAAGAATTACATGTACTAGAAGCAAAAATTCTAAGTACAATAAAAGGTGGCAATCAATTTGTCTAACACATAGACAAGCTAACTCTAAAACAACTAATGTATTTAGAGTGTTCAACACATGAACAAGTTTAATTCTACACAATGCTTATACTTTACGAAATTTCTCAACTGATGAGATTTTCTTTTTGTGTAGTAGAGACTTCACTTTGTTGTGTTGTGTAGTATTCTGGGACTAACAACTAGTATCAGAGCAGGTTAGATAATCAATATCTAGATCTGTTTTGCTTACTCTACAACTGCTTCTACCCCTCTCAATATGGCCTCATCCGCAAACAATATGAATATCTCAAACACTGGGTCCTTAACAAGATGTCCCATGTTTGATGCTGAAAATTTCTCCATGTGGAAAAGTAGAGCACATCTTTTCCTATCCACCCTTGATATCCAAATGCTTGAAATAGTCACTGATGGTCCTTATGTTCCAACATTAGTGTTATCTATTCCATCAGAATCTGAAGGTCAAACCTCTACAACTGAAAGAATCAAAACCAAACCCATGCATCTATGGACAGATGAGGATAAGAGGTTGGTTAGCCTAGATGTTAAGGCTGGATCAGCTCTTGTCTCTGCACTACCCAATGAAATCTATCATCAAGTGCTTAACTGTTCTTCTGCAAAAGAGATGTTAGATACACTCATAGTTGCATATGAAGGGACTGAAGAGGTGAAAGAGAACAAGAAGCTCCTCCTCAACAGAGAGTATGAATTCCTCTTTGCTCAGAAAGGTGAGAGTCTTACACAGACATACACCAGGTTCAACTGCCTTGTTAATGACTTGAAAAGGGCAGACATAACCAAGAGCAACTTTTTCTTGGTAAACAAGTTTCTAGACTCCCTTCCTAAAACATGGGATCACTTTGTGATTGTTCTAAGACATAGTGAAAAGATTAAGGGAATGTCTCTAGTTGCTCTATGTGGTAACTTACTCAACCATGAGCAATCAGTCAAACAAAGGAAGTTGTCATCCAAGGAGATGAAGGAGGTTGTGAAAGCTGCACCAACTGCCCTTGTATGAAGAGATACAAAGATGAGAAGCTTTGCAGCTATTGATTCTGGTTCTGATGAAGAAGGAGATGGAGAGGAGAGTGCTGGAGAAAGTGTGTGGAGAAGGATTGTGAGGAAAGTAATCTGGAGGAGTTGGTTGAAGGTGTAGCTATGCTGGTTAAGAAGTTTAGACATTTTAAGAAGGGAAAGGGTGTCAAGAGGTTCAGTAAGAGGTCATCAAAGTTTGTCAAGCCCAAATCCACTTTTGATGCCTCCACAGCAGAGTGTTATAAGTGTGGCAAGATTGGCCACATTGCCAGTGATTGTAAGTCCAAATATAACACTGGTTCTTCATCTGTGCAAAAGCAGGAGGGCAAGATTGATTATGAAGCCAAGTATAAGAAACTCCTTGCTGCTGTCCTTGACAAGAAGAAGAAGAAGAAAGCCTAGGGCCAAGTTCTTGTTGCTGAAGAAGAAGATTGGGCAGAAGAAGATCTCTCCTCAGATGAAGATGAGGTGATCTCTGCTCAGTTCTGCATGATGGCCAACAACAATGATGGTAGTTCCTTTGATGAAGATATGAAAAAGGCTGCTAAAGCTTGTTGAACTACCAACTGGGATCCTTCTTCTATGTATCAGGTTGGAAAATTTATTAACTATGATGATAATGAGAAGAATGCTATGTTTGATTACTTGTGTATTGATTTCCAGTCTGCTATTCAAAGAGAGAAGAAGCTAAAACTAGAAGTAGAATCACTAAAGGAAAAGTTAATTCTTAAGGTGAGGAACTTAAGCAGATAACAATCTTAAATGATGAACTAGCTAATCAAAAGATACTTAATGAGATCTTAGTAAAAGAAACTAGTGAAGCAACCAAAAAGTTTAATGACCTCCAAAAAGTAGTAAAGTCTTGGTGTGTATCTGCAGAAAAGACCACTCAGTGTGTCAAGGAGCAGATACCCAAACAAGTTCAAGCTATTATTGGTGGAAATTACTCTAAGGCTGCTAACTATGTTGATTCTAGTAAGAACCTTAATATCTTAGACAAAGCTGACATTTTACCACAGACCTTTCACAAGACTGTTAAAGGCAAAAGTGTATTCACAAATAAGTTTATTAGAAGCAAAAGTTCCCACTTAAAAGAATCAAATTATTCCTTCTGTTGAATCATCCTCTAGTAAGATTTCAGAATGTAAAAATACTAATAACACAAAGTCAAAGGATGTGATTAAAGGGAAGGAATCATTAGTTGAGACCTCAGAGACATTATGTTGTCAAACCTTGAAAACAGATGACTTAATTCTTAGCATTTCACAAACTGAAGAATCTTTAGCTAATACTACTCCATCAGCTGATAGGTTAGTAGATGATAAATGCTCAGCTGATAACCTGTCAGCTGATCATAGCTCATCTTCTAAACAATCAGTTGATCTAGAAGTAATCAACTCTCTTTTAATAGAAGAAACTATGAGTAAAAAGAATGATGTTCACATTGTTCCTATTTCTACCACTCCAAAGATTGGTCAAAAGCTTTCCAAAAACAAAGATCAATCTAAGGTGCCTGTAAATAAAGACCTAAGAAATTTACAGGATAAGCTTCATAAGCTGAATGGTCAAATTAGTTAAATGATGACTGATAAGAAATCTCATAGGCATTCAAACCATGTTGTTCAATGCTCCAAGGCCACTAAATCTCAAAAATGTTATAAATGTGGAAGCAAAGAGCATAAGGCATTTGAATGTTCTTTAGAAGGGAATTCAAGACATCGGACTTGTGATGATAACATAGTCACTCCTCCCATTCATAAGAAACCTGAGATAAAGTGGAAAGCTAGGTGCATTCCACAGGGATCCACTAAGTAATGGATTCCTACTTGTGTCACTAACTCTTCTTTCATTCAAATATGTGTAGGGTGTTGGTTCTTGTTTTCTTGGCAGTGGATGTTCAAGAACCATGACAGGTAACAAGGCTTTGCTCAGCAACTACAAGAAAGAGAAAGGTCCAAGGGTGACTTTTGGTGACAACAACCATGGGCAAACTAAAGGCTATGGTGAACTTCATAATGGGAACCTCAAGCTGTCAAAAGTTTCATATGTCAAAGGGCTGAAATATAATCTCATAAGCATAAGTCAATTGTGTGATGGAGATAATGAAGTCCACTTCACAAAGACAGGAGGCTCCATCATAAATGAAGAAGGTAATACAGTGTTCAGTGCTAAGAGAACCAAGGATGCGTATACACTTGACATGTCCTCTGGTGACCCTTCAAAGGAAACTTGTTTGTACTCCAAGAATAATGAGGATACAAACTGGCTGTGGCACAAGAGGCTTTCCCACCTTAATTTTAAAAACATCAACAAGTTGAGCAAGGGTGAACTAGTGTCTACCTTCACTGACTTATCTTAAGCCTAAACCTTGCACTGCTTGTGAGAAGGGAAAGCAGCATAAGACATCATTTCCATCCAAGCAGGCCTTCTTAATTACAGAACCTTTCTATATGTTGCACATGGATCTCTTTGGTCCTGTTGCAACTGCTAGTATTGGTGGAAGTAAGTATGCTCTTGTATTGGTTGATGAATTTTCAAGATATACTTGGGTTTTCTTTCTTAAAGCAAAGAGTGAGGCTGCTGAAGAAATTATCTGTTTTATCAAGAAGATGGAAGTGTTGAATGGCAATCTGGTGAGGTGTCTTAGAAATGATCATGGAACAGAATTCAGAAATCAAACTCTGGAATCTTTCTGTGATGAGAAAGGGATATCTCAAAACTTTTCTGCTCCAAGAACCCCACAACAAAATGGTGTACCTGAAAGAAAAAATAGAACATTGATTGAAGCTGCCAGAACCATGTTGTGTGAAAGTGGGTTAACATTTAATTTCTGGGCTGAGTTCTGCATGTTTCACACAGAACAGGTCCCTTATTATCAAGAGGCACAACAAAACTCCATATGAAGTGCTCAAGGGAAGGAAGCCAAGCATCAGCTTTCTGCATATCTTTGGTTGTCAATGTTTCATACTTAATCAAAAAGATCAATTGCAGAAGTTTGCTCCAAAAGCTGATGAAGGAGTGTTTGTAGGTTACTCTGTGATTTCTAAAGCATACAGAGTATACAACCTCAGAAACAAATTCATAGAAGAATCTATCAATGTAAGTTTTAATGAAAATGACTTTGTTGCTTCCTGTTCTTCTAATCATGTTTCAGGTGAAGAATTTAATGATCTTATGCAAACTGGAGAAGTTCCTTCAGAGCAAGTAGATCCCTGTTCCTATCCAAGTTTATGATTTAGATGAACCTGTTCCTATCCAAGTAGATCCCTGTTCCTATCCAAGTTTATGATTTAGATGAACCTGTTCCTCTCCACCAGCTGCTCATGATTTAGATGAACCTGTTCCTATCCAAGTTTTTAACCATGTACAACCATCCTCATCCAATCCTATACCTCTACTGAATCATGTGGAAAATGACTCAACATCATTGGATTCCAATTCCATATCACTCATTGGATTCCAAATGGATGTGAAGAGTGCATTTCTGAATGGAGATTTGAAAGAATAGGTGTATGTTAAACAACCTCCTGGTTTTGAGGAGTCAAGCTTACCTGATCATGTTTACTTCCTAAACAAAGCATTATATGGTCTTAAGCAAGCTCCAAGAGCCTGGTATGATACCCTCTCTTCTTTTCTCATTAACAAAGGTTTTACAAGAGGATGCATTGATAGCACTTTATTTATTAGGAAGTACAAAGGTGATGTGATACTTCTGCAGATATATGTAGATGATATAATATTTGGGTCTACTAATTTGGAACTATGCAAAAAGTTTTCTAAACTCATGTCTGATAATTATCAAATGAGCATGATGGGTGAGTTAAACTATTTTCTTGGTTTGCAAATTAAACAAGAGGTTGATGGTATTTTCATTCATCAAACAAAGTATGTCAAAGATTTACTCAAGAAGTTTGATTTTGAAAACTGCTCTTCAATGAAAACACCTATGTCTACTTCTATTAAGTTAGGAAAGGACACTGATGGCAAATCAGTGAACATTACTACTTATAGAGGAATGATTGGGTCACTTTTATACCTCACTGCAAGTAGAGCATATATAATGTTTTCAACATGTCTCTGTGCAAGATATCAAGCAGATCCTAAAGAATCACATCTTGCTGCTGTTAAGAGAATATTCAGATATCTCAAAGGAACTCCTAATCTTGGTCTTTGGTACCCCAAAGGCTCAGATTTTGAGTTAGTTGGATATTCTGATTTTGATTTTGCAGGATGCACATTAGTGTTGAAAAAGTACTGAGGTGGTTGTCAACTTCTAGGAGGAAGAATGATTAGTTGGTCTAGTAAGAAACAAAATTCAGTGTCAACATCTACTATAGAAGCAGAATACATTGCTGAAGGAAGCTGTTGTGCTCAAATTTTGTGGTTACAAAATCAACTACTTGATTATGATATGAAGTTTGAAGACACCCCAATTCTTTGTGACAATACAAGTGCAATCTCCATTTCAAATAATCCAGTCATGCATTCAAAAACAAAGCATATTGAAATCAGACATCATTTTCTCAGAGATAATGTGCAAAAGAAGAAGGTAACTTTGCACTACATCAACACTGATTTACAACTTGCAGATTTATTCACAAAGCCATTAGATGAAGCAGGGTTCAACTTCCTAATATCCAAACTAGGTATGCTAAATTTTTTAGTTTAGAATAGTGGTAATTTAGTTTGTGTAAATTTATAAGTGTTGAAAATTATAAGATACTTATCTAAGCATATCTATGTCTTACTTGATTTGTGTAAACTGAGTAACTATGCTCAGCTGATACCTATCAGCTGATCAAATTTACTCAGTTGATCACTTTAAGATAAGGAAGACATGCTCAGCTAAGTACTTTACTCAGCTGATACCCAAACTCTCACTATCAGCTGATAGTTTTCCATCAGCTGATACCCTTCAACTAATAGTTTTTCATCAGCTGATACCCATCAGCTGATACTCTCCTTGATCAGCTGATGATTCTACACTTAGTAAATTTTCACTTTTTACTATCATTTAATGCTTTTTAACCCTAGTTATTTACTCCGTTTGTCAGTTTTCATTTAATAGCTATTTAATTTGTTTTCCGTTAGATCTTTTGGTAGTATCTAACGATCTCTGTTAACTAATCTTCATAAATACCCCAATTTCTCTCTCATTCACCTTTACCTATTCAAACTTTCCAAATTCCCTCTCTCTTTCTCTACAAAGAACTACCCTACCATCTCTCTTGATACTCACTGTCATCATCCCTACCAAATGGCCACCTATATTCCAGACCCGACTGTTAACCCTGGTGACAATGTTGCACCTAATCAACCGATGAATATAACTCCCAACAACATTCTACTCTGCACCACCATCCCTGCCTCGCGAGAAAACCAAGGTTATGAACCAATGGTTCAGTTCCTTCAAGCCTATCCCCTGTTTGAAAGTCTCACAGTTGATCCACACTACATTTACCCTACCATTATCGATGAACTATGGTACTCCGCAACCTATAACCTAAACACCAACACCATCCATTGCACCCTAGCCTAAGGAAACTATCATCTCCAGATCACCACCGAAAACCTTCGTGAAGCCTCTGCTATTCCTAACTTCCCACCGTACACAGCTTTTCCATCCAGAGCAGAAGTTCAGACAGTTTTAGACACCATCGGCTACAATGAACCTGTAGTGCATGGTCAAGTCAAAGTCTCTACTCTCGCTCATCCATGGAAGTATTTGGCCAACGTGGTCATACGTTGCTTCGGTCCTAAATCTGGAAGCCATCATCTCATCAACCAAACCGAGCTCCTTGTGCTTTATGCCCTAGTCTTCGGGGTAAATATCGACTTTGCTCAAGTGATATTTTCGGACCTTATTGATAAAATCACCCAGAGCACCAACAAGAAATCATCGAGGTTGCAGGTGCCCTACATTAGACTATTGAGCCTGATAGCTATGAGGGAGATTGGAGAGGATGATTATGTGGGCTTAATAGAACATCTTGAGCATATACCTGTCCATGCCATGGGTGAAAAGATATTCCATTTCTTAAAGGCAGACAGAGGTCCTCCAATCACTACCCAAATGCAAGAGCTGATAGATGCTGCAAACGACAATGCAGATGATAATGATGGTGATGAAAATGATGATGATGGTGATGATGTTGCTGATGAAAGCCACACTGGCTCTAAGGATGATGATGATGATGCTGGTGATGGTGATGCTGGTGATTTTGCTCCTATCAGTTCAATGGAGTTAAGTCCTCTTGGTGATGATGGTGATGCCCAAGAACAAGAGATCTCTGAGCAACTTCTGGAGCTCATTGACAGAAGTAGGCACATCATGACCTAAGGTATGGATAGTACTGATTCTACCTCTGAGGATATTCAAATGGTCGTCCCAACCTTTGATAGCCCATCCTCATTTCCAGTCCAAACACCACTCCAACAGCCAAGCTCTAGTGAACCTCCTGTGGTCACTAGTTCTACTCCTATCCGTAGCCCCATATATACAAGGTCACCAGAAGTGACTCATTATGAGCGCTTTGAGGGAGTGCAATCCACACCTCTGACCTCAACTCCAATTACCCTTCCTCATGTTGAGGGGGAGCAATTGGATGTTGCAACCTTTGAACCAGTGGATGTATCCTCACAACAGGATACATCTGTAAATAAGGGACTTAAACCGTTAGCTGAGACAACCTCCCAAAAGGTTGATCTCATTGAAAGACAGACCTCAACCCAAGGTCACACTGTGTCTATCCCACAATTGAGTCAGCCCATACCATCTACATTCTCCCAACAGAATGTGGATCCAATAAGGGATTCCCTGTTATTGAGTGCATCCCACACTCAGTCCACTTATCTTGCACCCATCATTGATTCTATTCTTACACAAGCACAACATGCCAATGCTAGTGGGACAAACCAACCACTTGCACAGGGCTCACCTCTCTTTCCCAATGAATTTGAGCTTATACACCAAGCTCAAATGAGGGAACACAAACCTTACCCAACTTCTTTGAACCTCTATCTACTCCTTCCACCTCTACCCCATCCATATCTATCCAAACCACAAACCTTACCCTTATCCAAACCATAAACCAGAACATTGATCACCTAAACCAAACCTTCCAAGCCTTCCAAACCCAAACCTCTACTCAACTTTCTAGACTTTCAAAAGACATTGAGCTCCTCAAGACCCCACCCCAACCCTCCCCTGCACCCATTGATCTTACCCCCTCCTAACCAAAATAGACCATCTTTCTACCCTTCTTCCCTCTCAACCACAAATTCCCAGCCTACCTCAATCTACCATATCTACCCTAAACCAAACCATATCCAACCTCCTATCCCAACTCCAAACCCTACGCCCCATAAACCCCAACATTTCTGTACCCATTCCTGACCAACTACTCCATATGCCTTCTTTTCTCAAAGGCATCCTTGATGACACAGAAACCTTAACAGAACAATCCAGAATGAGTCATCTCTCATTATGGAAAGCTATCAGAGATCTCAAGGATGACCTCTCCCTTCAGCTCTCTAAAATATCCTCTACCCCTTCCTCAACCCATACCCATACCCCTGCCCCTACCCCAACCCATAAGCCCGCAGCAGGTGACTCCCCTCCTCCTTTTGATGATGCCAAAAAGGGGGAGAAATTCTCAAGTTCTTCAAGGGAGGATGATCCTGACTCAAAGGAAATTGATGTTGCATATTCTGAAACTGCCACAAAAATCTTGCAGCAGGAAGCACCCACAGCAACAGCTCCTCCTTCTCTCAAAAGAAAAGCACCTTCTGAGGGGGAGCAAAGGTTTCCCAAAAGGCTGAAAAGGATGGCAAACAGGCCAAAGCCTAAAAGAAAAGTTGCTGAGGGTTGCTCTCCACAAATCAATATAGAGTCTGATTCTGATGATGAGGATGATACTCCACTTTTGGACATCCTCAGAAGAAGAAGACAGATCCCTAAGCCATCTGCTCCACCAGTCCAATCAACCCCATCAATCCAAAAGGCTTCAACCTCTGCTCCTAAGGATAAAGGCAAACAAAAGATAACAGTTGAGCAAGTTGAAGCAGATGCTCAAATGAAAAGGGAGCTTGCTCTTAAAGAATAGGAAGAAAGGGAAAATGCTCAAATGGCTCAAGCATTGGGTATTTCAGTTGAGGAAATCTACCAAGCCAAAGAGCTAGTATATCAGCAAGAGCAAGAACAAAGTCAAAATCAAGCTGCTGCTCAACACAAATTGGCAAAGGAAAAATCTCAGGCTGAACTACTCAAAGCTAGATCCCATGCTGATGCCATCAAAACCCTCTTCAACCTTGATTTATCTGCTCCCATCAACCTAAGTCAACAAAGACTTCATAGCTTTAGAGAAAGAATTAATATTCTGAGAAACATAACAGAACCAACTCCAATAACAAGAACCACTATCCATAAAGGTGATGGTGAACCCTACCTCAAAGCAATAAGACAGAACAACTTCAACAGCTGTGAAGTTGTATCCTATGAGAGGTGTCACATATATGGGTTCACAGATTTAGTTGAGATCCTGTACCTTCTCTTCAAATCCGAATCAAAGCTCAAAGTTCAATTCATTCAAAAAATTCAGAATTGGATAGCTCTAGTTGTGTCACAAAGGGCCTTCACTCCAGATGACTATTACAGGCATGTGCACACAGTTGATAATCTTCATAAGAAAGTCTCCAAGCCCTTCAAACCATTTGAGCTAAGAGAGGTACTACCCCAGCATGAATTCCTATAAGATTTTGAGGGTCTCAACACATCTCTTCCACTGAACATCACTCCTGAGTTGTACAAGTTTATAATTATGCCTGTTAAAGGTATATTCTTTCTGGACAGAGCTGGCACACGGAGGTTCTTTAGATAGTCTGAAATCCTTAAAGCTAGCAAGAAGTTTCTATTTGTGCTGAGGATATCTACAAGAGGCAGAACTGGAAATGAAAACTTTGAAGCCCTTGTTCAAGCCCAATGTGAAGTCTTAGCTGAAGCTGATCCCCATGCCAAAGATTTTGAAGTTAAAGAAGAACCATGGTGGGATGATTGAAGACTGATTCTAACTCTGAAGATTTTGTTGTTATTTAGTTGATTGTACATTATAGAATAGTTAGTTAGTAGTTAATCTATGTAATCACTTATGTACATGTCTTTATTATGTTATTTCAAGTGATGTTTATGTATATCAGAAAATCAAAAACATATAAAAATGGAAAAATGAAAAGATACCACAAAAACAGAACAAAATGGTACAACATAGAAAAAGATTTCACAAAAACAGAACAAAATGGAACATTAGAAAAGAAACCAAAAACAGAACAACGTTCAAATAAAAAGAGCTACCAAAAATAGATAGCTAGGTAGCCAAATGTACTTAAAAGTTTAAATCTTTTGTAATTTGAAGTCAAACTGATTCTTCAAAAAGAAAAAGGTTTTGTCATCATCAAATATGGGGAGATTGTTGGGGAGATAATCACTTCACCCTAATAATCAACTCTGCCTATCTTAAAACATAGAATTTGATGATAACCAAACCCTACATTCAGTATGACTTAGAAAAAATTCAAACATGTGTCGTTTGAATCAGTTTATGTAAAAATATGCTAAGTATGGAACCATCAGCTGAGGAAAATAAGCCATCAGCTGAGCATCAGATCCTACTCAAAGTATCAGCCAAAGGATATCAGCCAAGGAGCATCAAATGAAGAATACAAGTAAAGAAGACTATCAGCTGAGGAAAACAGTCTATCAACTGAGCAAAATTGTTGATCAGCTGATGAAAATATTCCATCAGCTGAGTAAACAGATTGATCAGCTGAGTGAAGAAAGTGATCAGCTGAGTGAAGAATTTGATCAGCTGAGTGCCTACTCTATCAGCTGAGTGAACAAATGGATCAGCTGATGCCCAGAGCATCAACTAAGTAAGTCTATCTTTACATAAGTCATCTCCCCTTATAAACTGATGTATTTGATTGATCAGCTGAGCATTCTGTTGTTAGTCCCAGATTGAGTACGCAACAACAAATGTTTGTAGAAGGGGGGGGGGGTTGAATACAAACTTTAGCTTTTAAAAATTAAAGACACAGTTATATACTTTTATATAACTCTTATTGATATGAATCAAGAATTACATGTACTAGAAGCGGAAATTCTAAGTACAATAAAAGGTGGAAATCAATTTGTCTAACACATAGACAAGCTAACTCTAAAACAACTAATGTATTTAGAGTGTTCAACACATGAACAAGTTTGATTCTACACAATGCTTATACTCTACGAAATTTCTCAACTGATGAGATTTTCTTTTTGTGTAGTAGAGACTTCACTTGGTTGTGTTGTGTAGTAACTATATTTGCTCATTGCTCAGCTGATCAATCAAATACATCAGTTTATAAGGGGAGATGACTTGTGTAAAGATAGACTTACTTAGCTGATGCTCTGGGTCTCAGCTGATCCATTTGTTCACTCAGCTGATAGAGTAGGCACTCAGCTGATCAAATTCTTCACTCAGTTGATCACTTTCTTCACTCAGCTAATCAATCTGTTTACTCAGCTGATGGAATATTTTCATCAGCTGATCAACAATTTTGCTCAGCTGATAGACTGTTTTCCTCAGCTGATGGTCTTCTTTACTTGTATTCTTCATCTGATGCTCCTTGGCTGATATCCTTTGGCTGATACTTTGAGTAGGATCTGATGCTCAGCTGATGGCTTATTTTCCTCAGCTGATGGTTCCATACTTAGCATATTTTTACAAAAACTGATTCATACAACACATGTTTGAATTCTTTCTAAGTCATACTGAATGTAGGGTTTGGTTATCATCAAATTCTATGTTTTAGGATAGGCAGAGTTGATTATTAGGGTAAAGTGATTATCTCCCCAACAAACACCTACTAACCTTCTTCTTGAATTTACAAGCACAAAATCTTCACTTAGCAATTTCAAGTTTGCATGTTTTGAGAGGCTTCTTCACAAGGGGTTTTGCTCTCAATTACACACACTACATACTTTCACTTTTGATAAAAATGAGCAGATGATATCCCACGTACACAATTATCACCAATATTCAAGCAGGAGGTGTAAAATCCTTCTTATTCACTAATACATGCATGCATACATACATACTATTTATTTCTTTTCATTTCGAGTGACTTTAATATATATATATATATATATATATATTAACATACATATATAGATTAACATATATATATATATATATATATATTCTCAATTAGTAAATTTAATTAAACAGTTAACTTAAAATAACACATAAATAATTAAAATGCAATTAAACACATACCGCCAACCCGCTAATTAACTAGCCCAGGTTTGCGGGTATTACAATTCTCCCATCCTTAAGAGGATTCCGTCCTCAGAATCCCTTCTTGTTCAAACAATTAGGGATATCTTTCTCTCATCTCTGCCTCTGTCTCCCAAATTAAGTCAGAACCTAAACTGTGCTTCCACTTGACCAACACCATCTGAATTTTCGTCTTACGGAGCTTGGTCACTTTTCGATCTAACAGTTCACCAGGTTCCTCTACTAATCTTTTCTTCGAATCTACCTTCAATTCAAGCACTGGGAGAATTTGACTTTCATCTTCAACTTTACATTTCCTCAGATAGCAAACGTTAAACGTATCATGAATTCCTGCAAGTTCCTGCAAGTTCACTATCTGACGAATACGGAAAGGACCAATAAAACGGGGAGCCAACTTCCCACGTTTGCCGAAGCAAATCACGCCTTTCCATGGAGAAACTTTCAGATACACCAACTCCCCCACATCAAAAGATACCGAACGACGTCGCAGATCTGCATACATTTTCTGTCTATCCCTGGCAGCTTTCAATTTCTCTCTGGCAATAGCAACTTTTTCGGTAGTTAACTGAACAATCTCTGGCGCTGCAAACTGTTTCTCACCAGCCTCTAACCAATAAGTCGGAGTACGGCAGCGACGACCGTACAACATTTCGTATAGAGGCATTCCAATACTGGAGTGTTAAGAATTGTTATACGCAAATTCTATCAATGGCAGGTGTGAATCCCAAGATCCACCATACTCAATTACACAGGCACGTAACATATCTTCGAGTGTCTGTATAGTTCGTTCAGTCTGACCATCAGTCTAGGGATGATAAGCAGTACTCAAGTTAATCCTCGTCTCCAATTCTCTCTGTAAACTCCTTTAGAAGTTAGAAACAAACTTGGAGTCTCTGTTAGATACTATGGACAACGGTATACCATGCCTTGCAACAATCTCATCAATATATAGTTGAGCCAACTTACTCAAAGAAGCCGTCTCACAAGTAGCCAGAAAGTGAGCACTCTTCGTCAGTCGATCCACGATCACCCATATCATATCATGATTCTTCTGAGTTTGCGGAAGTTTTGTTACAAAATCCATCGTTATGTGTTCCCACTTCCACTTAGGAATCTCTAACTATTTCAAGGATCCGTACGGTTTCTGATGTTCTGCATTTACTTGCGCACATATATGACATGATTCCACAAAGTGTGCCAGATCCGCTTTCATTGTAGGCCACCAATAAAGCACCTTCAAATCGTTATACATTTTTGTGCTTCCTAGATGTACAAACAGTCTCGACTTGTGTGCTTCAGCTAAAATCAACTTTCTCAACTCTCCAAGCATAGGCACCCACACACGAGTCTTGTATACCTTCAATCCACGAGAATCGTTAGTAAGTTCATCTTTACGTTCATCATCAATTCAGTTTTCAAATTTTCTTCCTTCAAAGCTTCCAACTGGGCAGACTTCAATCTATCCACTAAATCAGATACTATCTCCATACGCATAAACTGGATAGGACTTCTAGTTCCTTTGCAACTCAGGGCATCTGCCACTACATTCAATTTCCGAGGGTGATATCTAATCTTGCAATCATAATCCTTTATCAGTTCTACCCATCGCCTCTGTCTCATATTCTGTTCTTTCTAGGTCAATACATAATGTAGGCTCTTGTGATTAGTGCAGATTACGCATTTAGTACCATATAAGTAATGCCTCCACAGTTTGAGCGTAAACACCACTGCTGCTAGCTCCAAGTAGTGAATCGGGTAATTCTTGTCATGAGTTTTCAACTTCCTTGAAGCATACGCAATCACCCGATCCCTGTGCATTAGTACACATCCCAATCCAGCAAACGACGCATCGCAATATACGATAAAATCATCTGATCGACTTCGCAAAGCAAGGATAGGAGCCTAACATAACAACTGCTTTAATGTCTGGAAAGCTTTATCTTGTTTATTACCCCATACAAACTTCACGTCTTTCCAAGTCAACTTAGTCAACGGACCTGCAATCTTGGAGAAATCCTTGATAAATCTGCGGTAGTATCCGGCTAATCCAAGAAAACTCTTTATTTCTGACGGTGTCTTTGGAGTGTTCCAGTTCATCACTGCTTCCACTTTTGAAGAGTCCATTTTCACTCCTTCACTACAGATCACGTGCCCTAAGAACTGGACCTCTCTCAACCAGAATTCGCATTTTGAGAACTTTGCATACAAACGTTCTTTCTTCAGTGTCTCTAAAACTTGTCTCAAATGCTTTTCATGTTCCATCTCAGTCTTTGAATAAATCAGGATATCATCGATAAAAACTATCACAAAATTATCCAAAAATGGTTGACAAACTATGTTCATAAGATCCATGAAGATCGCATGTGCATTGGTTAAGCCGAACGGCATAACTAAGAACTCGTAGTGACCATAACGCGTACGAAAGGCTGTCTTTGACACATCTTCCTCGGAAACACGTACTTGATGATAAACCGATCTCAAGTTAATCTTAGAAAAGAACGAAACTCATAAGTCATCAATTCTGGGAACGGATACTTGTTCTTTATCGTTCTCTTATTCAATTCACGGTAGTCGATACACATACGCAACGTACTGTCTTTCTTCTTCACAAATAATACTGGTGCACCCCATGGAGACGAGCTTGGACGAATAAAGCCTTTGTCTGACAGATCATGAATCTGCGTCATCATCTCTCTAATCTCTGAAGGTGCCAATCTGTACAGAGCCTTTGCCTCTGCTCGAGAACCAGGAACAAAATCAAACTTGAACTCTACCTCACGAACTGGAGGCAGCCCTGACAACTCCTCTGGAAACACGTTCGGGTATTCCGTTACCACCCGAATATCCGTCATAGCTTGCTTTTCTTTCTTCCCATCGATAACATATGCCATGTACGACTCACATCCCCTATTCGATGATTTCTTAGCTTTCAAACAAGAAATAATCGGGATTACAGATCCAACCTTCTCACCCCTTGCTACTACACGCGTACCATCCGCCAACGGGAAAGAAATCAACTTCTTATGGCACTTAATACTTGCTTGGTTCAGACCCAGCCAATCCATCCCGAGCACCACATCAAAACTAGATAATGGCATAACAAGAAAATAAACAGGAAAACACACACCATCTATATCAATTTTAGCTCCAGCCATAGCAGTTGTGACTGGAACCACCATGCCATCAGCTACTTCTATTTCTAAAGCATTAACAAGTTTAATAACAGGCATGTTCAATTCAACACAGAATTCCACAAAAACAAAGGAGAGGTTTGCCTCAGAGTCAAATAATACTCTAGCAGGAGTAGAGTTTATCAAAAACACATCCGTGATGACATCGTCTGTGGTGGTGGCATCATCCACCGTCATTTTGAATGCCCGACCCTCGGTAGTGGGTAGGTTCTTCCTTTTCTGATAAGCTAAAGATGATCCCCCAGCCGTACTCTCTCCTGACCCGGACCTTGACCTCTTATTCAATGGGCAATCACCTACTCTATGCCCCTCTTTCTGACAATTCCAACAAACGCTTTTCTGGAATCTGCGGTTCTTAAAATCGTGGCCGAACTGACGACACTTTACGCATCTAAGTGTCTGTGGCGTACACTAACCTTTGTGAATATATTTGCACGTGCCACACCAAGGTGCCCGTTGGTTAGACCCACCCGAAGTAGGCCTCCTACTATGTTCTCCCTGCCTGCTACCACTGCTCTGCCCTCCCTGCCTCTGCTGAGAATTATAATGTTCAAACTTAGTCTTCTGTTGGAAATCCTCTCCCTGCTCAAAACCTCCTTCGCAAGTTTATCCCCTTCAGCCGATTTGGCCAAAGTGAAAGCCTAGGATAACGTAGTAGCCCACCTAGTGGCGTTACGGTAATCTAGATGCAAAGCTCCAACGAAATCAGTGATCTTTGATTCCTCATCAAGTACCAAGTGTTTCACGAATCTCATCTTCTCATTAAATTGCCTAATCAAATCATCCACAGTTATATTCCCCATCATTTGTAAATCCATAAATTCCTTCTTGATTTTGGCAATCTCGAAGGAACTACAGTATTGCTCGCATAGCTTTTCCTGGAATTGACTCCAGGTGATACTTTTCTGCTGCTGCTTGTTAGTCCTTTATTTGTATATATTCCATTCCTGAAGGAGCTTTCGAAGAAAGCACCTGAAGGAGGAATCTTTATTCTTTATTCTTTTGTAAATTGTTCTGACGCAACACATCTAAAGAAAGAAGCCCAAAGTTCATCTGAAGATTTGTTCTGAAGTGAACGTCAACTGAAGTTAGTCTTCAGTTATCAAAGGGTCTTCTACACCGAAGACACGACTGAGTGCCAGAATCTTCCTGTTATGTAAAGTGCATGATCTGCGCATCTGAAGGAGCTTGAAACGACAATGTTGTTTTCTGTTCCTAATTTTATGAAGAGCGGTACGCGTGTAACTAAATTAGATGGTCAGGATTAGTTACTTAGCCTATAAATACCTTCTCGTTGTTCGAGAAAAGGTTAAGCGTTTGTTCGCTAATTTGTATTCAAGTTTGTTCTTGATTAGATTGTACTCGGTGCTCAAGTTTGTTCTTGTGCACACTTTGAAGTCTGGTTATGAATATAATCTTACTTTGAAAACTTTCGTGTGTTCGTTTCTTTAAAACTATTTCCGCACTTTGATATTAATCATTGTTAGTTTTATACTTCATTGGGAAAAACAATTGGTATCAGAGCAAGTTCTAATTTAATTTATAAATTAGTGATTTGTTCAATATGTCAAAGTTTGATTACATCGAAAATGGCTCCTCCGCCAAACCACCAAAGTTTTCAATTGAACATTTTTCAAGTTGGAAGAATAGAATTCTACTTTATTTGGAAAATCTTGATTGCAATTCTCTCATTATCTTGGAGGAAGGTCCTTTCATTCCTAAAACCATCTCCATGGAGACTGGTTCTGCTGAAACTTCTATTCCCTCTCGTCCTAAACCGAGATCTCAATGGACTGAGGAGGAGAAGAAGTTTGTTGGTTTAGATGCCAAGATACGAAACAGTATAGTTGTTGCTTTACCTAATAAAATATTCCATACTGTTTGCAATCTGAAAACTGCTAAGGATATGTGGGAGAGCATATGCATATCGTTTGAAGGAACTGTTGAGGTTTGTGAGAACAAAAAGACCAACATCATACACAAGTATGAAAGCTTCTGTGCTAAAGACTCAGAGTCTCTCACTAAGGTTTACACAAGATTTACATGTCTACTGAATGACATGACTGAAGTTGGAGTTGTCAGAGAGCAATTCCAAATCCTAAACAAATTCCTGGATTCTCTTCCGTCTGAGTGGGATACTATGTGCATGATCCCGAGAACAAACAACATGCTCAGGGACATGAACATGCGTAAACTCTACGGAATTCTGCTGAATGACGAACAAACCCGCATCAGAAAATTGACCTGAAGAAGGCCTTCAAGAAAACTCTGGCCCTCGTTGCTGAAAATCCTCAAAGAGTCAAGTACAGGTCAACTGAAGACTCAGATTCTGAAGATGAGTGTTCAGAAAAAGCCTTCATCATGAAAAACTATAAAAAGTTTCAGAAGTTCAAATCTGATGGAAGAAGAAAGTTCGAGAAGAAGTTCTCTTCAGAGAAAAAGGGCTCATCTGAAGGGTCCAAAAATGAATGCTTCAAATGTGGGAAGCCTGATAACTATGCAGCTGACTGCTTTGTCAAGAAAACCTCCTCAAATCCAAAGAAAGGGTTTCCATCTAAGGCTGATAAATACAAAGCTAAGTATAAAGCCCTGAAAGCATCTGGTGAGAAGAAAGAAAGAAAAGTCCATGATCGCTGATGACCTTAACTGGACAGATTCTGAAACCTCTTCAGATGAGGATGAATAGAATGAAGTTAGAGGAAAGTGCCTGGTGGCTGAAGAAATCCTCGGAACTGCACATCATGAAATGTGCTTAATGGCTACAGAAAGCAAGTTCAGCTGTGATCTTGCTGAGGCTGAAAAATTAAGCTCAGCAGAAGGATGGAATCCTACCATGATGTACAAGGTATCTAATTTCAAAAATTATTCAATGAATGAGAAGGATGATATGTTTGCTTATTTGTGTTCCGATCTGACAGTTGCTCATAACAATCAAAACAAATCTAAACAAACTATCACCAATCTCACTTCTGAAATCAATGTTGTAGAAAAGGAAAATGAAAAATTTCTTGAAGAATCATATACCTTAAGAAATCATCTTGAATTTTTAAGAAATGAACTCAAAAATGTAAAAATGGATCTGCAAGACTTAAATGAAAAAGTGAAAGATCGTCAGTCGATTATTGATATATGGTTGAGTCCTAACAAACTAGCATTTGAGAGTATGAATCATCAAATGGTTATTCAAAGAGAGAGAGAGTAGGCATTGGACACATTAAACAAGCAACTGATTTCAGCAAGAAGTGTAAAAATGTCGATGAAATGATTTTTAATGATATAAGCATTAATGATATTGGAAATCGAAAATTTCTTAATAAGAGATTCACTAAATCTGAAGTTTTGAATCCAAGTTTTTCTGAAAGAACAAATTTTGAAATTAGAAATCTTCAACTTCCTACTGAGTATGATTCCCTTGCCAACAGAACTCCTGAACTAATCCCTAAAATTCCTGTTACTTCAACCTCTACTGAAACCCAACCTGAAGTTGTATTTGAAACAATTAAAGAATCCTTCTCTATATCTCAATCTGAAACCAGTTCTGAAACCCTCAACCTGTCCTCTTCTGAATCAAGTTCTGAAATACTTTCAGAAAATGAAATGGATGAATTATCTGACTCTAGCTTTCTTCCTGAAGCCACTGTCTTTTATGATATTATTATCCCTATTATCCCTTCAGATGAAGATTCATCAGTTGAATCTTTAAAACCCTCAGCTGAAAATTCCAAACCCTCCAAACCCATTAGTCTTAACATAACCTTTGCTCTGCCTGTATCAAAACTCAAGGAAGTTAAAGACTCTCTTTTCAAAATTTTAAAATTAATTGGAGAAAAAGAGAAAAACAAGAAGGATAAAAAGAGTAAGGCACACAATTCTAAATCTACTAGAAAGTGCTATAAGTGTGGGGTTAGAGGTCATGAAGCTATCTCTAGCTCTAGTGAATGGAAAATTTCAAATTGCTCCTCTGAGCATTGTGTTTTGGAGCCCAGTAAAGTTTGGGCTCATCAAATGAACTGACTTTAAACTATCTGTGTAGGGCGATCACCATGATAACATTTGTTACCTTGATAGTGGATGCTCAAGGCATATGACCGGATGTAAGTCCCTACTGAATGGGGTTCAAGCAGCAAATGGCCCTAAAGTTACGTTTGGTGGAGGAAAATGTGGCAAAACAGATGGATATGGTTACCTGAATCAAGGTTCAGTCAACATTTAAAATGTTGCTCATGTTACAGGACTTGAACACAACCTTATCAGCATCAGTCAGTTATGTGATGCAGATTATGAAGTGCATTTCAAGAAGACCAAGGGTTCAATCTTCAACAAGAAAGGCAAAGAGGTCTTACAAGCAAAAAGGTAGGGAATATGTATGTTGTCGACTTTAACTCTGCCTCCTCTGAAAGAGATGCCTGCTTCTTTTCAGAAGCCGACTCCAAAGTCAACTTGTTATGGCATGAACGGTTATCCCATCTCAACTAAAAAAACATCACCAAACTCTCGAAGCATCAACTTACCAGAGGTCTACCGTCAGTTCGGTTTAAAAAAGACAAGTTGTGTCATGCTTGTGAGAAAGGAAAGCAGATGAAGTCAGTCTTCAAAATCAAAACAATGTGGTCAAATCAGCTCTGCTTTTCAGTTACTTCACATGGATCTCTTTGGTCCTATAAGCTCACCCAGTATGGGAGGCAAGAAATATACCTTGGTGGTTGTTGATATATACACAAGATTCACATGGGTATTCTTCTTACGCAATAAAAGTGATACTGTAACATCCTAAGATTGGGCGTAGTAACGTAGGCTTGGGGTATGTTACACGTGAGTTATAATTTGATTTGGTTTATGTTTAATTGATTATTAATCATTTATATTAAATGTTATATATGTTGATATATGTATGTGTATGTATGGTTGTGTGTGTGTATGTGTTTAGAATGCCACCTCATGCTACCTTTTGTATATACGTGGGACTAACGGGAGATGACTTCACTTTGAAGTTTGCATGTGTGGGTATGTTTTGTGTGTAAAATCGAGAGCAAAGAAGAAAGCAAAAAGAAGAAGTAATCGGATTTGTGATTTCTTGATTGTGCGATTCAAGCTTCGAAGGTTGTTGGTTATCTCATGATTCTTGTAACATGCTATTTGTTATAAGCATGCTACGGTTTTGATATATTATGTTGGGTTTTGATATGAATATATTATGAGTGGCGGATTTGGTGTTCTTGAGGTATAAAGGTGTTTTGATGCATGCTTGCATGTTTATATGTGTTTCTATGAACTTGTATGTGAATTGTATAATCTGGAAATGATAATTATACTAGATTTGAAGTTTTCAGATTTTTGAAGTTATGAATATGGCGGATTTTGGTGGTGATGATGGAAAACCGGGTGTTGAATCCGGTAGTTATGAAATCCGAAACTAGTGAAATCCGGATGTATGTAATCCGAGTATTGAAATCCGATGGGGGATTCCTATTGTGAAATCAGATTGTGGATGCCAAATTGAGATACAAGTGTGGAAATCCGATGGGTGTATCGGTTTCCTTCAAATCCGATACAAAGTAGCGGATTCCGATGGTGGTTGCGGATTTGGTGCAAATCCGATAGTAGTGTCGGATTTCATATGAAATCCGACAGTTTTGATTTGTTGATTTGCATTGTTTAATGCTATGTGTTATATGTGCATACATATGTGAATCTTACATGTTTATGTTTGATTAAATGGATATAAATATATGATTAATATATATTTATGAATTAGATACTGATTTCAGTTTGTTGTGTTCTCAGGAACAGACAAGACTCAGTAACATTAGATCAATGAGTGGAAAGCTAAATGCTTGAGGTGAGTGGATGTTTACTCACGGGTGATATTAGTTGTACTGGTTTGGTTGCAACTATTGTTGGATAGATTGTATATCTGTTGGTTAATTAACTGTGAATGTTAATTGTTGTATTTTGTGATATGTATACATGTTGGAAGGGAAGTCAGTTTACGACTGGGCTTATGGGCTGGGTTCATTTGCTATTGGCTAAGCAGTATCAGGATCTTGGGATGCATTTGTTGCTACCAAAGGATGATACTGTGTGAGGAGAGCTATCGGTAAACCTTTGCTTTGGCCGGCATTGGTTGTAGGTTCCTGCAGAACCACCGGTCTTCCTAGGGTACTTATTTGTGGTTGTTGATATCATGCGGTTCAGGCTGATATATCTGTTGTGTGTTACTCCATTCACTTAGCTTTGTGCTAATCCCCCACCTCTCACTCTTTTTACAGGTTTTGGTAAGTCAGCGGCTCGGTTGAGAGTGGTTAGCTTGGGGAGTAATCACCTAGGACTCTGATAAAGTATTTGTGACTAGCCGTGTTTTGTAATACTGATATTTTGTAAACAATGATTGTAATTAGTTGTATTTACTTGATGTTTATAAGCGCTTCCGCGATGTAATTAAAAGTGAAATTTTTTGGCCTAAAAATACGGTGTTACAAGTTTGGTATCAGAGCCTTGGTTTGGCAGTGTAGGCACAATGGAAGTGTTACATTCCCTAACCTTGGCTCGTGGTAGGTCGATTACTCCTCGGGTGTGGGATTGGGGTGAATTGGAGTGTGGTGGAGTTAGTATGTTGTGTACTAATGGATTTATCTAATAAATCGTGAGGTGATGTGATTGTTACAGATAACAATGGCTGGACGTGATTTGTCGACCGGTACCCCTACTGTCCCAACTACTGCTGAGGTTCCTACCGCAACAGTTGAGATTCCAATCAACGCTGGTACATCTGGTACAACGATTGATGAGAGAGATGAGTATATATTCCAACTGGAGGGTCAGCTGCAAGATTTGAGAACAGAACTAGAGCAACAGAGGCAGGCTCCTGCAACACAACCACCAGTTATTTCTGTAGCTTCAACTACTGTTGCGATACCCCCTACCTTTCCAGCAGTGACTACATTGGCAGAGGTTCCCCCGATGTCAATGCCAATACCACCATTTCCTCAACCGATGACTCAACCTTTTTACTATCCGTTGTTTCCTTAGGGGCCCTATCAGCAAGGATCTATTCCACAGGGGTCGATGCAACAAGGGTCATATTCTTATCCTTTTATGGGATTTCCACCAGGCACGGGATACAGGAAACCGTGTACATACAAGCAGTTCTTGGATTGTAAACCGGATGAATACCACGGTAGCATGGATCCCAATGTTACTTTGAACTGGCTGAGGGATACTGCAAGAATCCTGGATTCTTGCAATTGTGAAGAAGAAATGAGGGTTTGTTTTGCCACCAGAATGTTGAAAGGGAAAGCAATGGTTTGGTGGGATTCCATTACCACCCACTTGTCGAGAGCCCAAATGGATTCAATTACATGGAACCAATTTCGGGATAAATTGTGTGAACAATATTGCAACACCTTTGAATTGAATAAAATAAGGTAGGAGTTCATGGAACTGAAGATGACAAGGAAAATGACGGTGGATGAACTGATTGAACAGTTCAATTCTAAGCTGAGGTTTTTAACTAAGTGGGTGCCTGATGAATCTTCCCAGGTTCAGCACTTTATTGGGGCATTATTGCCAGAATACAGGAACACCACGAGATTGGCTGGATCTCTGTCCCAGGCTTTCACCTTGCAAAATCTACAGAGGGGGACATTCAGGCCAAAGACAAACAGAGTAAGGATGAGGCGGCTTTGCAGAAGCCGAGGTATGATGAGACTGGGGGTAGCCAGCAGAAAAAGAAATGGCAAGGTAACTAGTCCCATGGCAACTAGAATAGGAAGGCATCTTCAGGTGATTCTGGAGTGAAATCACAGCGGTGCACGACGTGCAGGGCTACTCATACTGGCAGTGTACTGCTCAGACTATGCGTTGCGTGCGATGTGGAACGCATGGGCATGAATCGAAGGATTGTCGGTACCCTCGGAACGTATGCTGGAACTGCCATCAGGAGGGTCATAGGGCGGGTGATTACCCTACAGGGAGAAGACCAGCGGCAGGGACTGGGTCAGGGACAGGGGCAGGGGCGGTTGGGGGCTCGTCTACAGTGGGAGGGCAGAAAAGGAAGAATCCTCCAACTCCGGAGGGTAGGGCGTTCCGGATGACAGTAGATGACACTACTGCCACTGATGATGTGATCACTGGTACGTTCTTTATAAACTCCTTACCTGCTCGTGTATTATTTGATTCTGAAGCGAATCGCTCCTTTATTTCTGTAGCATTTTGTGCTAAGTTGAATTTGCCTACTACTAGTATCTCTGTGCCGATTGATATAGAAGTAGCCGATGGTAAGATAGTAACTGTTACGACTTCTGTGACGGGTGCTGAAATTGACATAGATGGTAAGTGCTTTCCTGTATCATTCCTGTTGATGCCATTGGCGGGTTTTGATGTGGTTTTGGGAATGGATTGGCTGAGTAAGCACAGGGCGAGTATTAAGTGTCATAGGAAGCTGATTTCGTTTCCGTTATCTGATGGGTCGTGTGTGGTGGCTCAAGGGGAAAGGAAAAAGTCTGTGTTTCCTATAATTTCTATGTTGAAAGCCAAGAAATCCTTGAGTAAGGGATGCGAGTGTTTTCTGGCATATGCGATTGATGCTAGAAAAGAGAAACGGGCAGTTACTGATGTGCGAGTCGTATCAGAATATCCTGAGGTATTTCCGGATGAGTTACCTAGGCTACCTCCCGTTCGAGAGGTAGAGTATGAGATTGATCTGATACCAGGTTCTAATCCAGTGGTTAGATCTCCTTATCGGTTAGCTCCTTCCGAAATAAGGGAGATGATGACACAGATTCAGGATTTGTTGGATTGGGGATTTATTCATCCGAGTTCTTCACCGTGGGGTGCACCAGTCTTATTTGTGAAAAGAAAGATGGTACTCTGCAAATGTGTATTGATTACAGAGAACTGAATAAGAGGACAGTGAAGAATAAATACCCTCTGCCCAGGATTGATGATTTGTTTGATCAGTTGTAGGGTGCTTCGTATTTCTCGAAGATTGATTTGAGATCGGGTTATCACCAGGTACGAGTTTCTAACGGGGATGTTGCTAAGACTGATTTGATGAACCGGGTTTGTCGACCGTTCTTGGATAAATCTGTGATAGTATTTATTGACGACATTCTGGTTTATTCAAAATCCAAAGCTGATCACGAGATTCATTTGAGACAGGTTCTTGAGACGTTAAAACGAGAGCAATTGTATGCCAAGTATTCGAAGTGTGAATTCTGGATGCGGGAAGTTCACTTTCTGGGACATGTCATTTGCAGTGATGGAGTCAAAGTTAATCCGGCAAAGATAGAAGCAGTGATGAACTGGGAGGCTCCGAAGTCGCTTTCTGAGATTAAAAGCATCTTGGGATTGGCTGGGTATTATAGAAGATTCGTTAAAGAATTTTCTAAGATTGCGAATCCCATGACTAAATTGACTCGCAAGGAGGTTCCATTTCAATGTTGTGATGAACAGGAGAGAAGTTTTCAGACGTTGAAACAACTCTTGTGCCAGGCTCCTATTCTTGCTTTACCGGATGGGTCAGATGACTTCATAGTTTACTGTGACGCATCATTGGCAGGGTTGGGTTGTGTGTTGATGCAACGGGATAAAGTGATTACGTATGTTTCTCGTCAGTTGAAACCTAATGAGAAGAACTATCCCTCCCATGATTTAGAACTGGCAGCTGTGGTTTTTGCGTTAAAACTGTGGAGACACTATCTTTATGGTACAAAGTGCGTCATTTGTACGGATCAAAAAAACCTACAGTATGTGTTTTCACATAAATAACTTAATATGCGACAAAGGCGATAACTGGAACTTTTTAAAGATTATGATTGCGAGATTCGCTATCATCCAGGGAAAGCCAACATGGTAGCCGATGCTTTGAGTCGCAAGGGAGTTAGTGAACATATTAAATTTATGCAAATTGAAATAGTCTCCGACTTGATTGACAGATTAAAGGCAGCTCAGTTGGAAGCCTTGAGGGATAAAAATCTGAAGTCAGAGATTATGACTAAGAAGAGGAATGACTTGAACGATGATTCTGGGGATTGAAAGTTTATCAATCTCGTGTTTGGGTGCCTTTGCTTGGAGGTCTGCGGAATTTGATTATGACTGAAGCTCACAAGTCTAGATTATCTGTTCATCCAGGTAGCACAAAAATGTATAACGATCTAAAGGTGCTGTATTGGTGGCCTATAATGAAAACAGATGTAGCACAATTTGTGGAGTTTTGTCATATTTGTGCACAGGTTAAGGCAGAGCACCAGAAACCCTATGGATCATTGAAACAGTTGCAGATTCCAAAGTGGAAGTTGGAGCACATAACGATGGATTTTGTACCTAAACTTCCACGTACGCAGAGCAATCACAATATGATTTGGGTGATCGTTGACCGACTGACCAAGAGTGCTCACTTCTTGGCTATCAGTGAGATGGCATCACTCAGTAAGTTGGCCCAGTTGTATATAGATGAAGTTGTTTCCCGACATGGTATACCGCTTTCGATTGTGTCAGATAGAGATTCCAGGATTGTGTCGAACTTCTGGAATAGTTTACAGCGGGAGTTGGGTACACGGGTGAATTTGAGCACAACTTACAATCCATAGACAGACGGGCAATCTGAGCGAACTATTCAAACACTCGAGGATATGCTGCGGGCATGTGTCTTAGAATATGGAGGTTCTTGGGATTCCCATCTTCCACTAATTGAATTCGCGTACAACAATTCGTATCATTCGAGTATCAGTATGCCGCCTTATGAGATGTTATATGGTCGTCCCTGCCGTACTCCTACGTGCTGGTTAGAGGAGGGTGAGAAATAGTATGCAGGGCCTGATATTGTGCAGATCACCGCAGACAAAGTAGCTATTGCGCGAGATAAATTGAAAGCTGCAAGGGATCGACAGAAGATGTATGCTGATCCACGTCGTAGGTCAGTTGTATTCGTTGAGGGGGAGTTAGTTTATCTGAAAGTTTCTCCGTGGAAGGGGGTTATCCGTTTTGGGAAGCGGGGAAAGTTAGCTTCTATATGATCTTAGTGGATTCTAACAAGAGGTTGGTGGAAGAACCCGTAGAACTATTGGATAGGAAAGTGACAAAATTGCGAAAGAAACAGATTCCAATGGTTCTGGTTAAGTGGAAACACAGTTTGGGTTCAGACTTGACGTGGGAAACCGAGGCCCACATGAAAGCTCGTTATCCGCGATTGTTTCATGATATATAGATTCCGAGGACGGAATCCAGTTTAAGGGGGTAAGATTTGTAACATCCTGAGATTTGGCCTAGAAGAAACGTAGGCTTGGAGTATGTTACACGTGAGTTATAATTTGATTTGGTTTATGTTTAATTGATTATTAATCATTTATATTAAATGTTATATATGTTGATATATGTATGTGTATGTACGGTTGTGTGTGTGTGCATGTGTTTAGAATGCCACCTCATGCTACCATTTGTATATACGTGGGACTAAGGGGAGATGAATTCACTTTGAAGTTTGCATGTGTGTGTTTTGTGTGTAAAACCGAGAGCAAAGAAGAAAGCAAGAACAAGAAGTAATCGGATTTGTGATTTCTTGATTGTGTGATTCAAGCTTCGAAGGTTGTTGATTATCTAATTATTCTTGTTAACATGCTATTAGTTATAAGCATGTTACGGTTTTGATATATTCTGTTGGGTTTTGATATGAACATATTATGAGTGGCGGATTTGGTGTTCTTGAGGTATAAAGGTGTTTTGATGCATGCTTGCATGTTTAAACATGTTTATATGTGTTTTTATGAACTTGTATGTGAATTGTATAATCTGGAAATGATAATTATACAAGATTTGAAGTTGTCGGATTCTTGAAGTAATGAATATGGAGGATTTTGGTGGTGATGATGGAAAACTGGGTGTTGAATCCGGTAGTTATGAAATCCGAAACTAGTGAAATCCGGATGTATGTAATCCGAGTATTGAAATCATTCCTATTGTGAAATCCGATTGTGGATACCAAGTTGAGATACAAGTGTGGAAAACCGATGGGTGTATCGGATTCCTTCAAATCCGATACAAAGTAGCGGATTCCGATGGTGGTTGCGGATTTGGTGCAAATCCGATTGTAGTGCCGGATTTCATATGAAATCTGACAGTTTTGATTTGTTGATTTGCATTGTTTAATACTATGTGTTATATGTGCATACATATGTGAATCTTACATGTTTATGTTTGATTAAATGGATGTAAATATATGATTAATATATATTTATGAATTGGATATTGATTTCAATTTGTTGTGTTCTCAGGAACAAACAAGGCTCAGTAACATTAGATCACTGAGTGGAAAGCTGAAAGCTTGAGGCGAGTGGATGTTTACTCACGGGTGATATTAGTTGTACTAGTTTGGTTGCAACTGTTGTTGGATAGATTTTATATCTGTTGGTTAATTAACTGTGAATGTTAATTGTTGTATTCTGTGATATGTATACATGTTGGAAGGGAAGTCAGTTTACGACTGGGTTTATGGGTTGGGTTCATTTGCTATTGGCTAAGCAGTATCAGGACCTTGGGATGCATTTTTTGCTACCAGAGGATGATACTGTGTGAGGATAGCAAATGGACTATTGGTAAATCTTTGCTTTGGCCGGCATTGGTTGTAGGTTCCTGCAGAACAGCCGGTCTTCCCAGGGTGCTTATTTGTGGTTGTTGATATCATGCGGTTCAGGCTGATATATATGTTGTGTGTTACTCCATTCACTTAGCTTTGTGCTAATCCCCCACCTCTCACTCTTTTTACTGGTTTTGGTAAGTCAGTGGCTCGACTGAGAGTGGTTAGCTTGGGGAGTAATCACCTAGGACTCTGATAAAGTATTTGTGATGAGCCGTGTTTTGTAATACTGATGTTTTGTAAACAGTGATTGTAATTAGTTGTAATTACTTGATGTTTATAAACGCTTCCGCGATGTAATTAAAAGTGGAAATTTTTGGGTTAAAAATACGGTGTTACAGATACTGGTGAAATTTTGATGAGTTTCATTCGTCGTGGTTAGAGACAGTTTGACACGCTAGTTAAACAGCTTCGCAGTGACCATGGAACAGAGTTCAGAAACTCAACCCTTCAATAATTTTGTGATGAAAATGGTATCATCCAAAATTTCCCAGCTCCATATACCCCTCAACAAAATGGGGTTGCTGAAAGGAGAAACAGGACGTTGATCGAAGCAGCCCGCACAATGCTAGCTAAAGCATCTTTGAAAGGGCATTTATGGGCTGAAGCTATTAATGCTGCATGCTATACTCAAAACAGGTCCATAATTGTCAAGCGACACAATAAAACTCCCTATGAGTTACTGTATCTGAAGTCACCCAACGTTGGATACTTCAAAATATTTGGAAGCACATGCTTGATCCTGAACACCAAAGATTAGAAAAGCAAATTTGATACAAAAGGGGAACAAGGGGTGTTTCTGGGCTATTTTGACATCTCTAAAGCTTATCGCGTGTTTCTTCCCAAGAAAAATTCTGTGGTTGAAACAATAAATGTCACTTTTGATGAATTCGATGCTCAGTCAACCTCAAATCATACTGATCAAGTAAACTGAAGAATTTGATACTCTTTTACAATAGTCATTCAATGATGACTTGGATGACTACTCTCAAGAGGTGAAAACTGATGATAATATTGTGTTTGTTGATGTGGATCAGGTCACTGAAAATCTATTGGAACCAAACGTCTCTTCTGCTTATGAGCAACCAACTAGAGTCACAAAATGGACTCGAGCTCATCCCATCACAAATGTTATTGGTAATCCAAACACTGGAGTGCAAACACGAAATTCTATTACCTCTGCATTCTGCATGTTCTCTGAATTCATATCACAAATCAAGCCAAAGAAAGTTGATGAAGCTCTGAAGGACCCTAACTGGGTCGTCGCTATGCAAGATGAGCTTAACGAATTCGAAAGGAACAAGGTTTGGAAGCTAATTGCCCCGCCTGAAGACAAGTCCATTATTGGCAAAAAGTGGGCCTTCAGAAACAAGCGTGATGAAACAGGGTCAGTGGTACGAAACAAGGCCAGATTAGTTGCAAAGGGTTTCTGTCAAGAGGAAGGAATAGACTATGATGAAACGTTTTCTCCAGTTGCTCGTCTGGAGGCAATACGCATGTTCCTCGCTGTTGCAGCCTTTAAGGGATTCAAAGTCGTTCAGATGGATGTTAAAAGCGCCTTTCTGAATGGAGAACTTCAAGAAGAAGTATTTGTTCAACAACCTCCTGGCTTTGAAAGCCCCAAATTCCCAGATCACGTCTATAAGCTCGACAAAGCTCTCTATGGACTGAAGCATGCTCCTCGTGCATGGTATGATACACTGTCCACTCATCTTCTGAATAAAGGATTTCGGAGAGGGAACATCGACAAAACTATATTTCTATGTAGAGAAAAAGGTGAACTCATTCTAGTTTAAATTTATGTTGATGATATTATTTTTGGTTCTACTGACAATCGTTTATGCAAGAAATTTAAGAAAATCATGTCAGAGAAGTTCAAAATGAGGATGATGGGAGAACTGAACTTCTTCCTTGGGGCTTCAGATCAAGCAATCTGACCAATGTATCTTCATCAATCAAGGGAAATATGTAAATGACTTACTCAAAAAGTTCAACTCTTCAGACTCATCTCCGATGAAGACTCCCATAGTTCCAAAAACCAAGCTCACATCTGATCCTAATGGGAAAGCAGTTGATCTTCCCATGTTTAGAGGAATGATCGGATCCTTGTTATATCTGACAGCCAGTCGTCCTGACATAAGGTTTTCCACATGACCCTTTGCAAGATTTCAGTCGAATCCAAAGGAATCACATCTGACAGCTGTCAGAAGGATCTTCAGATATCTGAAAGGTACACCTGAACTAGGGCTATGGTACTCTAGAGACTCCGGCTTTGATCTAATTGGGTTTTCAGATTCAGACTATGCCGGATGTCAGATTGATAGGAAGAGCACAACTGGTGGTTGTCAGTTACTTGGTGGTAAGTTAGTGACTTGGCAAAGCAAAAAGCAAAACTCCATCTCCTTATCCACCGCTGAAGTTGAATACATTTAAGCTGGGAGTTGTTGTGCACAAATCCTATGGATGCAACATCAGCTCGCTGACTATGGCATCTACTTTCAGCGCACTCCCATATATTGTGATAACACTAGTGCTATTTCAATTTCAATTAATCTAGTGCTTCACTCTCGCACAAAGAATATTGATGTTCGACATCATTTCATTCGAGATCATATTGCCAAAAATGAAATCGAGCTTCGGTTCATCTCTACTGAACATCAGCTTGCTGACATTTTCACAAAAGCTCTGGATGAACATAGGTTCAATTTACTAGTTGCAGAAATTGGAATGCTAAATCCTCTAGAAATGTAACTATTTCAGGTAAATTTGATTGTTACTATTCATTCTTTCTTGTCACATTTAATGCCAGCCACCCTAATAGCTAAGCCTGAATAATTACTTTTACACCATCTCTCTCTGACTATCAAATCATCTCTGAAGCGTAATCATGAGTAATTTTCTTTATAAACAACCGAAGATTTTCTTTCCTTTTTTCATCTTCTGCAAAATTTCAAAGAAAATCTTCCACTTTCTTGAAAACTCATGGAGTTTACTATTACGTTCGTCTTTTTTCCAGTTTGCTACGTAATCACGGTTCGCATTCCAGACGAACGAATCGGGATTGGTGTATCATCTCAAATATATATATTATCTTAGGCATGGTTGTAATCTTTTTGTTTTGGCAGTCTATGTAAATCATGATGGAAACCATGTAATCATCTTTTGTTAATATGGCAATAGTAATATCCAAGCTTAGTTCTTATTCTTATTGGCATTGTGTGTTTCTTCATTTTTTTATTTACTTTCCTTTGTTATTTTTTTTAGATTAAAATTTCCGAAGCAAAAGTTGGATTTTTTTTGCCTTGTGAAATTTTATCTCCTTACTAATGGTTTGTTGATGAAGATTGGTTATTTCAAAGATTACTCTGATTAAACGGTTTCACCAATAACAGTTTGACATCACAAAAGTTATCCTTGCGTAAATTCCGCATTCACGCGCCTATTTTCACCCTTGATTTACTCAACCGTTCAGATCACCTTCTTTTTAAACCCCTTTAAAACCCCAAATTGCCTTTTCAAGTTCTTTACCTGCTATTCATCTTCTCAGGCAATTTCTCTTGAAAAAAAATTCGATTATCCTCTTTGTGTTTGATTCCATGGCTCCCAAACTTGGTTCTGTGAAGGTGACTCTCCCCAGTGATGTTGTTCCCAAAATTCCCCTGGCTTCCATCTGCTTCAAGGACAACAACTACTCTGCTGACCTCACCATCCCCCCTCCATCCTTACCACTTCATCAAATCATGACCTACCTTCATAATTGCCCGTTGAACATTGATCTCTCAGCAAAGGTTCCGATGTTCGAAGAACATCTCTGTGAGTTTTGGATGACGGCTGAAGTCATTAACCCCACAACCTCTGGCCAAAGTATTCACTTCAGTATGCTCTCTGGTAGCAAGCCCGCTGAAATATCCAAGGATTTCCTTGCAACTATTCTCCATCTTCCCCGCTAGGAACTCACCTCATCCACTGCAAATGCTAAGGAGCTTCTCTTCTCCTTCTTTTAGTACGCTAATGAGCACAAGGTGAAAGGTAACTCAATGGTTCGCACTCATCTCCCAAAGGAGTGGAACTGTCTTATTGCTCACCTGAACTTCTGTATGACAAGCAAAACAGGGGGTCTTGACCTGGTTAATGAAGCAGTTTTAAAAATGGCCTATGCCATCATTCATGATCACAACATTGACTACGTTGAACTCATCTTGGAAAGCCTTGTAGTCTCACTAACGGCACGCTCAAGGTCTCAACATATTCCTTTTCCCCGGTTTGTGTCCTTAGTCATCTACTCCTTGCTGATAACTGAAGAATACAACTCTACTTCAGTTCTGCTTCCATCTCCTTCATGTTGGAATATGCCCACTGACACACACGAGTTGGTATCACTGCCGATGAGGCATAGACCTATTGTGTCACACGCCAAGTATTGATTCCGGCAACACCGTTGAACGAGAGAGAGTAAAATACCAAAACTGGGTTTTGGTAGGGCCGGGCACAGTTGTGCCTTATGAAGGTACGGGCGTGCCCTATGTCTTGTACGGGCCCAAGGCTAGCGTGTCTAGGGCGTACCTATTGATGCCGGCACGGGCGTGCCTCGTGGAGGTACGGCTGTGCCTAGTGCGAAACCACGAGCCCAAGTCGGGCGTGACTTGGGTGTGCTCGTGGGCTGGCACGGGCGTGCCCTGTGGGGCACGATCGTGCCTCACACAGTAACAGCCAACTTAATTAGATTTTATGTCGAGATAAAATGTGGCTTAATGGGTATTAGTTACTTGGTACTAGAAACGTTTGATTGTAGTTTTTTTTTAGTTTTTAGACTTGTTCTAAGGCTAAGAACTATGCATGAGAACCTTCTTGACATACATATGAACTTATGAAGATATATATGAACTTGTAACTAGCAAGTTAGTTCACACTCTCTCAAACAACACATACTTGGAAGATAGATTGACATATCAATCTTCAAGTTAGAGTTAGATCATTGGTGAAGCTTTTGGCGGCGTCCAAACACAGCTAGCACGTGGGAATCTATTTCACTTGGTGTGGATACCAATAGTGGTACACTATTTTGTGTACAAATCTTCCAAGGCAACAAGGATAACAATAGTGGTATAATTTCTTGTCCTTGTTCTTCTTCTTTTAGTTGCATTGCTATTGTCTAGAGTTTGCTCCATTGGGTGGTATGTTGGTGGCATAAAACGAAATTGTTTTATACTCATTTTTGTTTCCGCTGCGTTTTCTAGATGCCACCAAAACCCAACAGTGGTATCAGAGCCATCTCGAAGATGGCTTTGCATTCTTGGTTTGAAAACCGGAATTTGTACCGGTGGGGTACGGGCAATGCCGGCAGATTTCTTTTAACCAGATTAAAAAATGTTTAAATCAATGTACTGGCACACGGAGGGCACGCCCGTACCCTTCATCGGGTACGCCCGTGCCCCGTCGTGTTTTGGCCGGAATCTATTTTGAAACTGTGATATTTGCTGTTCTTAAAATCCGGTTTTTGATTGTGTTGGACCAGTCTTGGATCTGGTCATTCCCCGCTATATTTTGGTTCCTTGAATTTATATATTTTGTATGGCTTGGAATGAAGTACATAAGAATATATATTTAAAGGTGTATATATGAATATTTAATTTTAAAGGTGTATTAAAATTACTAATGCACATATACAAGGATTGCCTTTTGTGCCTTGGGTGTTTTGTTGGCAATCTTAATCAAAATATGTTTAACATGGTTTTGTGGCACACCATGGTTTTGCTTTGGTTGTATTTGGATGTGGTTCGGTAACTAAATGCCCTTTAGACCTATGTGTTGTGGTGTTTGGTTTATTTGGTTTTGGTGGCCTGCGTGCCGTATTGTTGTAATTTTTATAATTATTATTTGGTGCGGCTTGCATGCCGTTTATTTATTCCTTTGTACTTGTGTTAGTAGCATAGGATTGTGGCTTGCATGCCATTTCTCCTTCTATGTATTTGTAAAATAGTATAGAAGTTGATGTTGTGTGTAATAAACCAACGGGAATCACGGCGTTGATGTCTTGGCAACGTGGAGTCCGGATTGCCTTTTAGAGATGCCGGCTTCAGTGGGAGCACACCCGACTAGGTACTTTAGATCTTGGGCTCCTTAGTTGACCTTGTTTTTCCCCGTGTGGCTCGCAGGAAAAACGCATAGGATTTGGGCATGTTACCGAACTATTGTGTATGCGTGGTTGTTTTATATATTTATTATTTTGCATGGATGTGTAGGATATCGCATGCTAGATAATTTTTCCAAAATATATAAAACACAAAGATTTATAAAATATGTTTATATTTCTTTCCACGCGTAAGGATTTAACAAGATAATACAAATTTGTATTATATTATAAGTGGATAAAAATTGTATTTATCACTTGATTTGTTAATTCGTAAAATGGGTTAAAATTGTTTTAACCGGGAAAAACAAAATCTTGTTTTTAAAATGTAAATCACGCGCCATCCGTAAGACGACACCACCCGAATCTTGTGAAACTTGGATGATTGTCGAGCTTTAGCACGAGTCATGCCGAGTGGAACTGTGTGGAAGGTGAGTGTGGTAACTCGCAATATTGGTTGTCGAGCTTAGCACGAGCCAATTATTGGCGAGAGTTCCACCGTGTGTCTTGACGGGTGGTTTACAATTCTTTTTGTGACACTTAGGTGGCGTCGAGCTCTAGCCAAGTCATTTAAGGGGATCAAGTTAGGATTGGTACAAGAAGGGATCAAACATGCCAAAAGACATTTTGATTGTCAATGGATCCCGCAAGGATCTAGAAGTTGCAAAGTGTTTGCAATCGGTAAAAGGGTTACCGGCCTAAATAGCTTTGCTTTGTGATCCGCGGTAAACCCGTCATAAGGTAAAGTGAAATATGGTTTCTATCCTTGTTTAAATAATTGGTTTTGAAAACTATTTGGGTAATTATTTATACAAGGATTATATCTAATTCACTAAAACATGTATTCTAAAATTGTAGATGACAAACGTTAACAACGCAACACCGAATTTATCTCTCCGTTCGTTCCTAGAAAAGGAGAAACTCGTAGGTGTGAACTTTGTGGATTCGTATAGGCAATTGCGAATTGTCCTTCGCCATGAATCTAAGTAGCACATCCTCTAGGAACCTCTTCCAAAACCACCTGCTACCAACACAAGTTGGGCCACTAGATACGCCTTCGAAAAGCGTATCGAGGACGCAAAAGATGTTTCGTCTTTCATGTTATCGACTATAAGCTGCGAGCTGCGAAAGCAACTCGGGCATATGAGTGCGTATGGCATGATTAATAAGTTGAAGGACATGTTCCAACATCAGATTAGAGAGGAACACTTTATGTGTGTCAAGGCCCTTGTTAGTTGCAGGATGCAGGAAGGTGGGAAGGTTAGTGTTCATGTGCTTCGTATGAAGGCATACATTGACCAAACAGAAATACTAGGATTTCCCATTGGGAGGAGCTTGCAGTGAATATGATTCTCCAGTCCCTGCCCGTGTCTTATGATGAGTTTATCAAAAACTATCAAAAGGACAAAATGGTAGAATCCTTAGACGAGTTGCATGGCATGCTTAAAACTTTCGAGTTTAACATGGCCAAACGCAAGTTCGTTCCCACCCGGTTGTTTGAGGAATGTAAAGCCGAGAAAAAGAATACAACTCCTAAGGGAGAAGTTTGCTATTTTTGCGGTAAATATGGAGATTGGCGCCGCCACGCTTGTCCTGAGTGTTCGAAAGAGTTAAAGCTTCCCACGAGGCAAGGGAATAACTTCTCGTCATTAGGTACATTCATGATTAGCTCCATGGCTTTTCTACTTCTTAGCTAAATTTGTTGAAATGCTGGCTATAACACTCACGTTTGTTGCAAAATTGTTTTGTTACAAAGTGTAGGTGTTAAACAGAAGAAGTAGCTGATAAAGCATGGAGAGCTAGAGCTCAAGATTGGGAAACTTGGACGTTGTCTCGATTGAGAGGATTGGGAGTTTTGATCTCGCCATTTCATCTAGCTATTTTATTACTTTACTAGATTAATATATTATCTGCCCTGCGTGGCAAGAGAAATATTAAGTCTATTATGCATTGGTTGACGATGGATATTACTTTGTATTTGATATATAAATTGGTGGTTTATTTTAAAGTTTATCCATGTCATGGCATTTATAAGCTTTTTGCTTAAAAGTAATAAAGTAATCATGAATAATGTGTTTAAATCCAAAATTGGTTTGAATTAGTTATGCAAGTGACAAGATTATTTAGCTATGTAAACAAAACTTGCTTCACCAAGTTCCGTGTGGTTTGGAATCTTGGATGCATTTGATAATTGATCAAATATTGAGTGCGAGAATTGTTTATTAGGCTAAATGACTTGTACATCTTTCATCGGTGTATGTAAGAGGATTGAGAGCTTGTTGTAATTGGTTCACACTTGTGTGTTTAATTCGTTCAAGCAAATCCATGGGGATAACTACATGCACTTCGTTACCTTTACCCGTAGTGGTAGTAGGGATAGGTATATTTGAAACCTTTGAGGTGTTCATTGATTACCTTAACGAGGTTTGTGGACAAAAGGTTAAGTTACTTAAATCTTGAAAAGATGTTGAGTATCTTATTATATGAATTTTGTGATCATCATAAGAATTGTTGGATTTATCTCATAAATTATTTCTCCTAGGACACATTGGCATATGGGTCGCATAAAGGAGAAACCGAATATTCTTAGATATGTTCGGGTCTTGATGGATCGCAAATTCATACCCAATGTGTTGGGATGCTTAAGTATGGCGGGCAATGTTCTATATATAAAATCAACAAAGACGGTTTAGTATGCATCTTAGGAGAAAAGACTAGAAAGAGTGTCTTCGCTTGTCTATCTCAAAACCTAGATAATTCAGCCTACGTGTAGACACGAGGTGGAGGAATCTGGGGACTAGTGATGCTACTCCATTAGGCATTCTACTGATACCATGAGATATTTGTTTCATAAACTTTTGGGGACAAGTTTTTGTCGCTAAATGGTAGGTGGAAATATCTATGGGAGCTAGTGGGAGTAAACGGAGCCTTGAATGGTAAAACCTGATGTTGGCACTAGCATACAATCAGTAATGATTGGAACTCAGCATGGCGATGCTGGAGTACATGGCATAATTCGTTACTCTTCCTATTTCTGATAGGAGTTGTCGTAAAGACGGATAGATATATGTTTTATATCTATAGGAAGATAACTCGATGATGGATTAGTTGAATTCATCAACTATCGGAAGTCATGGTAGGCCTAGTGTCTACAAGAAGGAGATAGGTAATGAGAATGGGATGCAATTCATGTAGGATGTCCAAGTAGTGAACTTGGTTGATCCGATGCCTTGGTGTAAACCTAAGGGTATACATGAATTGAGATGTAGACAACTTTAAATACCGACTAGTGGTAAAAGTTCTAATATGATTGACCGTGAGGAAGGTATCATGAAAGAAATTTTTCCTAGTGGTAATGTTGAAGTCTACTTGGATGACTTATGGTGTATCACTGCCTTTTTCTTGGTTATGAAGGTATGATAGTGAAATGAAAAGACTCTATTCCTTTATAGGAATTTTGAGAAAGTGTTTTAATACTCTCCGAGAGTCTTGTACATTATTAGTATCTTCGTAAAGTCTACAAACCCAAGAAGTCTATTCATGGACTTGAACTTCAAATGCTGACTAATGATAAATTTTCCGTTATGATTGACCATGAGGATGGTATCATAAGGAAATTATCCTAGTGGTTATGTTGAAGGTTACTAGGATACATGTGTTTATCACTACAATGTAAAGATCGTATTCCTTCATGGGAATTTTGAGGAAGAGTGTTTCAACACTTTCCGAAGGTCTTGTACGTTGAAAGTATCCTCATAGACTCAATAAACATCGCAAGGTTGTAATCTTCACTTTAATGAGAAAATCATAGATTTGAGTTTTCGAAAATGGAAGATTAAACTTGGATGTATGCCAGAGCTAGTGGGAGCGCTTACGTTCCAAATATTGTGTATCCATGATATACTTCTTATTACGGATAATATCCTAATTTGTCGGTTTATAAAACCGGGGTTGAAGAATTATTGCTTTATAAGAAGAATTGGGAGGATACGAACGAGGATTTTTCGGAGTGAAAAACTAAGAGAGTGACATTGAAACATGATGGACTAGTGTGTTAATTTAATTAGCAACTTGGTTTATCACATGGTTTTTTTTCTCTCATTTTGATATACTTGGAAGAACTCTTGGTACATTGTTCTTCAAGTTGATGTTCGGTGGTAACAAGGAAATTTGAGTAATATATATTACTCTTGGTGAATTGTTATTGTTGTGTTGTTAAGTGGAGTGTTATCAACTAGAATGGTTCTTTAAGCATCATTGACTCTATTGGGCTCTTTTGACAAAATAAGAGTATGATGGCTTATATATATATATATATATATATATATATATATATATATATATATATATATATATATATATATATATATGAACCATAGTCTTGCGCATTGTGACTTTATTGGGTTATTTGAAACAATAATAGTACAATGGCTCATAGACGGAAAAAAAAAATTGTTCGAAGCATCGTTAAGTCCATTGGGTTCTTTGAAACAATGAGAGCACGAAGGCTTGAACAAAGGACCATGATCTTGCCGGCGCACACTTTATAAGTGTTTGGTCGAGAGAAAATATGGTGATTGTTAGAGTACGCATGGATGCCATGTAACGTCCCAAATTTTTTTTAAAACAATTAAACAAAGAGTACGCTTAATAATACATCACAATTAAAACCTTGTATCAGTTGATTACAACACCGGGTGATAACCCGTAGAATTCAAATGTAATAGTTTGGAATACATCATAAAGCACAAAGTAGTTTGATCGTTGCGGAAGCTTGTGGAAAGATGAGCTATCAACTGCGTGCTGGAGCCCCGCCGTGGCCATCACTTGAAAAGAAGGTTAAACAACAACCGTAAGCACGAAGCTTAGCGAGTACACTTACTTACAATCAACCATATGACATCAAATCAATTGCTTTACATTCATGTTACATCTTTCATTCCCGCTACCGTAGTAGTCGGTCCCACATTCCCGTCACCGAAGTGAACGGTCCCATCATACCCGTCACCGTAGTGAACGGTCTAGTCATTCCCGTCACCGAAGTGAACGGTCCAATCATTCCCGCAACCGAAGTGCATGGTCCCATCATTCCCGTCACCGAAGTGAACGGTCCAATCATTCCCGTCACTGAAGTGAACGGTCCAACATTCCCGTCACCGAAGTGAACGGTCTAAACAATAGCATATCATGATACAAATATCAGTTCATCAATTCACCAATCATCATTTCATCAATTCATCATTCATCAATTCATCATTTCATTAATCATATAGCATATAGCACACTTAACACACACATCATAGGGTTTAGATAGTAAGTAAGAATACTCACCTGTCTTGCAGTCTCAGTTTTCTCAATCTTAGCTTACTACTACACTTGTGGTTACTTGCTAGTCAACCGTCACCTACAATAGGTCTAATAAATCAATACCATGCACGAATCCCTTGTTCGTTTATTCATATAATACATTCGAGCCTCACAAGGCAGTAACAATAAGAAATTCATACTAGTCCCTAAAGTCGGGGACGCGTCGCGTCCAACAAACCAACGCGTCGCGTCTAACAAACTGACGCGTCGCGTCAATGCAAAGTGTCGGATTCCCCAATCCGGGTTCGACTGTTGGATTTCAACTTAACCATCGGATTTCCATCTTGTCGGATTTCACATCCGGATTTCGACCTTATCGGATTGTTATACTCGGATTCTCAACTGTCGGATTTGATATAAAAATTCATGTCACATGGGGTTCAAGCATAAAGGTCGCATAGGTTCAAGTTTCAAGTGAAAAGTCGCATGGAGGGTGGTAACCATGCGAAGGTCGCATTAAGTGAAATGAAAGTCGCATGGCACAAGGGTAATAAGTCGCATGAAGGCTCCATGCGACAGTCGCATGATGCGACAGTCGCATGAGGGTGTTTCAAAGGAAAGTCGCATGGTGCAAAGGTTTAAAGCAAAAGTCGCATGAATCAAACAAAGGCCGCATAGATTGTTTAAGGGTGAAAGTCGCATGGTATACAAGTGAAAGTCGCATGGACCAAACAACAAAAGTCGCATGGACAAGGGGTGAAAGTCGCATGGCACAAAGCAGAAAGTCGCATGACTCATTACAAAGAGTCATACGACTCTTTTAACAAAAGTCGCATGGGATGAGCTTCATCCCTACCCGTTCATCATTTTCAACTTTCAGGCTCCATGGCCAAAATCTTGTTCTTTCAAAACTCAACCAAATAATATCATTTTTGTTTCAAAACATTTTTCCATTCATTTAAACACTTCTTTCAAGATTTAAACATATTTCATCAAGTATTGAAGCTCATGCTTCCAATTCTTTTCTCTGGTTCTTCATAAACCCAGAAACCCAAAAACCCAAAAACCCAGATTCTAAAATTATGCTATCATCATCTAAACAAGGTGAAATTCATACTTACAGTATCATAGTGAGGCAAGAAACATTACATGGTGATCCTTTCAACAATTCTTCAAGTTTCCTGATGATTCTTGACTCTTTTTCTCCTTCCCTGTCGTGGGTTTTAGCACACACTAAAACTTTCTCAATGTAATAGTGTTTGAAAGAAGTTGGTGGTGTTGGGGGTTGTGCCCTAGCCACCATGCTTCCATATTTATACTCTTAAAAAGGCCAAAGCCCAATTCTCCTTTGATTGGGCCCAATATCCATTAATCCATTACCATTCATACATCTTAATCCATTAACCACTATTTATTCAAGCCCATAAACTCTTTAGTACATTTCATAATTAAATTCACAATCCAATATAATTTATCATCTCTCAATAAATATTCTTTTATTTATTTATTTTGAAGTTCGGGTATTACAACTCTCCCCCACTTAAACACGATTTCTTCCTCGAAATCTTCATTCGAACATGGTGGGGTAATTCTCCTTCATTTCTTCTTCGGACTCCCACGTCCACTCTAAACCTTCGCGGTGCTCCCATCGCACCTTTACTATTCCCAATTCCCGGTTACGTATCTGTTTGGTCTTTCTTTCGAGAATCGCAACAGGCCTCTCAATGTAGTTCAACCTTTCATATACAGTGATATCCTCCAATGGTACAAACGCTGACTCGTCGGCCAACCACTTCCTTAAATGAGATACATGGAAGGTGTTGTGTATTTCTGATAACTCTTTGGGTAGCTCCAGACGGTAAGCCATCTTACCAACTCTTGCTATAACTTTGAAACGTCTAATAAACCTTGGATTCAGTTTCCCACGCTTTCTAAATCGTATCAATCCTTTCCATGGAGACACTTTCAGCAATACATAATCACCAACTTGAAATTCTAGCACTGATCTCTATTTATCCGTATAACTCTTTTGCCGGATTTCAGCCGTTTTAAGTCTTTCACGAACTTGTTGCATGTATTCTGAGGCTCTCTGTACTATTTCCGTGTTGCCAAGTTCTTTTGGTCCAACCTCACCCCAACAGATAGGGGTAAGTACAAATCTCAGCTTTCCCCGAAATCAATCACACCTGCTCTCAGCATGTCTTCTGGTGTTTGGATAGTTCGTTCACTTTGTTCATCCGCTTGAGGGTGATATGCCGTGCTCAAGTCCACCCTCGTTCCCAAATACTCATGCAATTTGTTCCAAAACCTAGATGTGAATCGTACATCCCTATTAGATATAATGGTCACCGGCACTCCGTGCCTCGAGACTATCCCTTTCACATAGATGTCCGCCAATCACTCGGACGAACTAGCTTCTCGGACCGGTATGAAGTAAGCGCTTTTCGTTAACCGATCAACCACTACCCAGATTGCATCGTAGTTCCTAGGTGTTTTCGGTAGTTTCGTTATTAGATCCATATTTATGTGCTCCCATTTCCACACGGGTATTTTCTAGCGGTTGCAATTGTCGTGAGGCGTAGGCAATCACTTTTCCTCTTTGCATCAATACGCAGCCAAGTCCCACATGGGACGCGTCGCAATAAACCATCAAGTCCTCCATTCCTTCCGATAAGGCTAGTATCGGGGCTTCGCGTAATTTCCCGAAGGGTCTCAACTGCTCCCCGCTGCTTTTCTTCCCAGTCAAAACGAACGTTCTTGCTTGTCAACTTGATCAGTGGCGCGCTATCTTCGAAAAATCCTTAGTAAACATCCTGTACCGGCCAAACTTAGAAAACCTTGAATCTCCGTAGGACTCTTCAGCGTTCCCCATTTCATTACAGCCTCGACCTTGGTGGGGTCGACCTTGATTCCTTCTCGGTTGACCAGGTGCCCAAGAAACTGAACTTCCTGTAACCAGAACTCGCACTTGGAAAACTTTGCGTAAAGCTTCTCCCTCTTTAAGGTTTGAAGTACTTCCCGTAGGTGTAGCTCGTGCTCGGCCTCCGTCTTTGAGTAAACCAAGATGTCATCGATGGATACTATCATGGAGTTGTCAAGCATTGGTCTGCAGAATCGGTTCATCAGATCCATGAATGCTGCCTGCGCGTTTGTGAGACCGAAAGGTATGACGGCGAACTCGAAGTTCCCATAGCGCGTGCGAAAAGCTGTCTTGGCTATATCCTCCTCCCGGACCTTGAGCTGGTGGTATCCCGATCGCAAGTCTATCTTCGAAAAACAGGCCGCTCCTTGTAGTTGGTTAAACAAGTCGTCGATCCTTGGCAGCGGATAACGGTTCTTAATTGTCACCTTGTTAAGTTCACGGTATTCTATACACATCCTGAAAGTCCCATCCTTCTTTTTCACGAAGAGGATCGGTGCTCCCCACGGTGAGCTACTTGGGCGTATGAAGCCCTTATCGAGCCGTTCTTGCAGTTGTGACATCAACTCCTACATCTCTGGTGGTGCTAGGTGGTACGGTGCCTTTGCGATAGGTGCTACTCCCGGCACTAAGTCTATTCGGAACTCCACTCACCTATCTGGCATAACCCCGCGCAGTTCCTTCGGAAATACTTCTCGGTACTCACGTACCATTGGCACATCTGAAACTGTCAGTTTCTTCTTTTCCATTCTTGAGTCGACCACATGAGCTATAAAGGCCGTGCAGCCCTTACGTAGATACCTTGTCGCTTGGTCACGGTGCATCATGCCGTCAATCCACTCTGTCGTTAACCGTAAATGGAGATTTCTCCCCCACTTGGACTCTGGATCCGTATGATCCCTTGCTTACACAAGATGTTGGTCTGGTGCCGCCCCAGCCAATCCATTCCACTATCACTTGGAATTCCCTCACAGGGGTCGGTAGTATATCTATAGCAAACTCTACGTCATTTATCACTATGACCTTATCCCTATAGATCGTGGTAACACACAAAGCCTTATCATTGGCTATCTCTACCTCTAACGGCGTTTCTAACTTTACCGGTGTTATCACAAATAGTTATGAAAAGCAGAAGATACAAGGGGCTTACTCGCCCCAGAATCAAATAATACAAGTGCAGGTAGAGTTAACATCAAATGTACCTGCGTTCACATCGGGCTCTTTCTTGGCCCCTTTCACGGTCATCTGAAAAGCGCGTCCCCGAGGCCTTGGAACCTCGGGCTTCTTTCTCTCCTCTCCTTCGGTAATCCTTAGCGGTGGTTGCCACACGGGCCTCCCGCTACCTCCAGTCGCTTCTGGGCACTCGGACATACGGTCTCCTGGCTTGTTGCATTTGAAGCACACGTTCAAGTGAACTCTACAATCTTTTCCATAGTGCCCACTTTTTCCACACACAAAACAATTTACAGTTCCAGCTCGGCACTCCCCATCGTGCCCCTTTCCACATTTTCCACATCGTGCCCCCAGATTTCTCACGGCAGGCTTCATACCCCCAATGTTCGGTTTCTTGAAGAGTTGCCTACTTGCACTCCCTACCAGTGCGGCCCGCTCCGCGGACCTCTTCTTGTTTCTCTCTAGCAGGTACAGTTCCCTCTTTATTGCTCCCTCAATCAGTTGGTCCAGTGTAACATACTGGCAGTTTGACACAAACTCTTGAATATCATCTCTCAGCATTTGCGTATACCTGTGTATCTGCATTCGTTCATCACTAGCGTAGCCGGAAAGTACAACAGGTTCTCCTTAAATATCGTGGTTATCTGATTAACGTCTCAATAGTTTGCTTGAGTTTCATAAACTCATCCATTACTCGCTCCACCTCAACCTTGGGAGCATACTCCTCGTAGAACAGTTTCGTAAATTCTTCCCACGTCATCCTGGCGATAGCTTCGCCTTTCATCTTTCTCAACAGATTCCACCAATCCTTGGCTGCTCCCCTAAGGAAGTTAGAAGCAAACCAAACTTTCGATTCCTCAGCGCAACGGCTGGTAAAGAAAGCTCCCTCTATTGCTGAGACCCATCTGGTGCTCCGCACCGGGTCTGACACTCCATCAAAGACAGGCGGCTGACACGCCGAAAAATCCCTCAAGGTCCCTCCTGGGGCCACTTGATTAACAGTCTGTGCTACCGGTTGGGCGACGGTAACAGCCGCGGTAGCTTCCTTCACAGCCCATAGGGCTCCCAGTTTCTGATCAATCATCGTGCCCATGTCTTGTTTCAGATCCTCAACGATCTTGGGCAAAAGCTCCTTCAGCGTGTTGGTAACCACAGTAGTCACCAGCTCAGTCATAGCCTCATTCTTATATTTATCATCATCCATCACATGTTCCGGTACGACGTGTTCCGGATTTACATTCCCGGTTTGATTCAATATCGGTTGTGCACGGGGGTCACTCTCTCCCGTCACACTGGCATTCTCTCCGTTAGGTGGGTTTTCAAAACCCGTTGGTATCACAGAACGATTTCTTGTAGTCACCATACTGGATGTATAGACAATGCACTTTAATTAACAAGCGGCATTGCCACACAGTCCTCATCACTATATCAGTTCATGTTTCACGTATTTCAGGTCATAAGTACAACTATCAGGCAACCCTAGTCATTTTAAGGCACCCTAGCTATAGGCATCTTATCTCTACAAGTACCCCTCACCGGATTCACAAGATTCCCTTGGATGCTGGTAGGTTCCCGTAAGTATCGTGTGCAACTAATAATATGGGCCCTATTATTACCAACACACTATACGTACTGGATCCTAACATTACCCTTGAAAATCCTGATTTACTGGCTTAGGCAATGTATCGATCATCTCATCAAGCATATAATCAGATATCATGTAAGCATTAACATGTCATTCTATTCTGGTTCTACTAGAGCACTTAAGTTGCAAAGTCTCAGCTATCATTGTCAGTATATCATAATTTCAATATCTCAGTCAACATGATCATAACATCATAAATTCAACATATTGGTTAATCATGATCATCATATCATAAACTCATACCTTGTACTCGCGTGTGACCACTCGGACTAGCTCCAGCTGATAGCTCATTGGAACATTTAACATTTTAAAAAGTTTCAAAACTTTATCTAAAATCTTTCACGAACCAAGGTTTAAGTTCAAACACGTGGAAATGTATTTGAATCTCTTAAACCAAGGTTCTGATACCAAGTTGTAACGTCCCAAATTTTTTTTTAAAACAAATTAAAAAAGAGTACGCTTAATAATGCATCACAATTAAAACCTTGTATCAGTTGATTACAACACCGGGTGATAACCCATAGAATTCAAATGTAATAGTTTGGAATACATCATAAAGCACAAAGTAGTTTGATCATTGCGGAAGCTTGTAGAAAGATGAGCTATCAACTGCGTGCTGGAGCCCCGCCGTGGCCATCACCTGAAAAGAAGGTTAAACAACAACCGTAAGCACGAAGCTTAGCGAGTACACTTACTTACAATCAACCATATGACATCACATCAATTGCTTTACATTCATGTTACATCTTTCATTCCCGCTACCGTAGTAGTCGGTCCCACATTCCCGCTACCGTAGTAGTCGGTCCCACATTCCCGCTACCGTAGTAGTCGGTCCCACATTCCCTCTACCGTACTAGTGGGTCCCACATTCCTGTCACCGAAGTGAACGGTCCCATCATACCCGTCACCGTAGTGAACGGTCTAGTCATTCCCGTCACCGAAGTGAACTGTCCAATCATTCCCGCCACCGAAGTGCAGGGTCCCATCATTCCCTTCACCAAAGTGAACAGTCCAATCATTATTGTCACGGAAGTGAACGGTCTAAACAATAGCATAGCATGATACAAATATCAGTTCATCAATTCACCGGTCATCATTTCATCAATTCATCATTCATTAATTCATCATTTCATTAATCATATAGCATATAGCACATTTAACACACACATCATAGGGTTTAGATAGTAAGTAAGAATACGCACCTGTCTTGCAGTCTCAGTTTTCTCAATCTTAGCTTACTAGTACACTCGTGGTTACTTGCTAGCCAACCGTCACCTACAATCGGTCTAATAAATTAATACCATGCACGAATCCCTTGTTCGTTTATTCATATAATACATTCGAGCCTCACAAGGCAGTAATAATAAGAAATTCACACTTGTCCCTAAAGTCGGGGATGCGTCGCGTCCAACAAACCGACGCGTCGTGTCAATGCAAAGTGTCGGATTCCCCAATCCGGGTTCGACTGTCGGATTTCAACTTAACCATCGGATTTCAGTTTATTCGGATCTCCATATTGTCGGATTTCACATCCGGATTTCGACCTTATCGGATTGTTATACTCGGATTCTCAACTTTCGGATTTGATATAAAAATTCATGTCACATGGGGTTCAAGCATAAAGGTCGCATAGGTTCAAGTTTCAAGTGAAAAGTCGCATGGAGGGTGGTAAACATGCGAAGGTCGCATGAAATGAAATGAAAGTCACATGGCACAAGGGTAATAAGTCGCATGAAGGCTCCATGCGACAGTCGCATGAGGGTGTTTCAAAGGAAAGTCGCATGATGTAAAGGTTTAAAGCAAAAGTCGCATGAATCAAACAAAGGTCGCATGGATTGTTTAAGGGTGAAAGTCGCATGGTATACAAGTGAAAGTCGCATGGACCAAACAACAAAAGTCGCATGGACAAGTGGTGAAAGTCGCATGGCACAAAGCAGAAAGTCGAATGACTCATTACAAAGAGTCGCACGACTCTTGTAACAAAAGTCGCATGGGATGAACTTCATCCCTACCAGTTCATCATTTTCAACTTTCAGGCTCCATGGCCAAAATCATGTTCTTTCAAAACTCAACCAAATCATATCATTTTTGTTTCAAAACATTTCTACATTCATTTAAACACTTCTTTCAAGATTTAAACATATTTCATCAAGTATTGAAGCTCATGCTTCCAATTCTTTTCTCTAGTTCTTCATAAACCCAGAAACCCAAAAACCTAGATTCTAAAATTATGCTATCATCATCTAAACAAGGTGAAATTGATACCTACAGTATCATAGTGAGGTAAGAAACATTACCTTCTGATCCTTTCAACAATTCTTTAAGTTTCCTGATGATTCTTGACTCTTTTTCTCCTTGCCTATCGTGGGTTTTAGCACACACAAACACACACTAAAACTTTCTCAATGTAACAGTATTTGAAAGAAGTTGGTGGTGTTGGGGGCTGTGCCCTAGCCACCATGCTTCCATATTTATACTCTCAAAAAGGCCAAAGCCCAATTCTCCTTTGATTGGGCCCAATATCCATTAATCCATTACCATTCATACATCTTAATCCATTAACCACTATTTATTCAAGCCCATAAACTCTTTAGTACATTTCATAATTAAATTCACAATCCAATATAATTTATCATCTCTCAATAAATATTCTTTTATTTATTTATTTTGAAGTTCGGGTATTACATGCCACTTTGTGAATCTGCTTACTAAGCTTTAGTCGTGAGCTAGTGATGAGTTTTCATACTAGGCTTGCATACACTTGGTTTACAAGTGGCTTTGGCTTGGGCTTTTTTAGTTGAATTTGATATATTTAGAGTTGGGAACATTAAAGCCATAATGTGCTTTGATTGTATCGATTATCAAATGGAGATTTGATAATGTGCGCGGAGCGGTTACTTTCGTTAGCCTTTATTGTGTTCCATCTTAGCATGTTTAACCACTTCCTTGAATAAATTTATTTATTCTAAATGCTCCATGATCGGTCGTTCTTCATTGGAAGGAAGAAGTGAATTAAGATCGAGGCAAGTGGTTGGTAAAGTATTCATAGTGGATTGAATACATGTTTTCGCAACACTAGCTTGTACTTGATAGTGATCAAGTAATTGGAGGACCCGCACCCGAGTTTACTTCATGGACATGATCACGTGCAAATCAGGATGATAAAATTGTTTGTCCTTCTACTGGAGATACATGCGCTTCTAGATTAATAATATGGTCTTGTTTAGATTGCTTTCTAACGCAGTTCGTAACTCGCTCTTATAAGGAAAGTTTTCAGGCAAGAACTTGTTATTATGATGGAATGATGTAGTCAAAGGTATTCGTTCCTCTTTAGAGAGATATCCCTGGGCCCCTCGTTGACTGAACTGATGACATCAAAACGCATGGCCATGCTCAAGTTGAATTGATAGTGGATCAATTTTGCAACTTGTGTTGTTCGTCATAGTTAGTCTAGATCGAGAACCATTATCATGGATGTTTTGGGGTTGACAGTGTTCCATGACGTGCATTCACAATGGATATCATGAACGAAGGGATGAATAATCACTTATCTGTAGGACCATTCTTCACAGGTTGGTACTTGTCATGGGCGACAAACCCTATGTTGACTTAGGGGCATAGATGCCTTGCTAGAGGCCGCTCTATGTCGGTGTTACCTTTTGTGGGTGTGTCATGTTCAAGTGGGAGTTTGTTGGAATATGCCCACTGACACACACGAGTTGGTATCACTGCCGATGAGGCATAGGCCTATTGGGTCACACGCCAAGTATTGATTCCAGCAACACCGTTGAACGAGAGAGAGTAAAATACCAAAACTGGGTTTTGGTAGGGCCGGGCACGGCCGTGCCTTATGAAGGTACGGGCGTGCCTTATGTCAGGTACGGACCCAAGGCCGGCGTGTCTAGGGCGTACCCATTGGGGCCGGCATGGGCGTGCCTCGTCGAGGTACGGCCGTTCCTAGTGCGAAAGCACGAGCCCAAGTCGGGCGTGACTTGGGTGTGCTCGTGGGCTGGCACGGGCGTGCCCTGTGGGGCACGATCGTGCCTCACACAGTAATAGCCAACTTAATTAGATTTTATGTCTAGATTAATGTGGCTTAATGGGTATTAGTTACTTGGTACTAGAAACGTTTGATTGTAGTTTTTTTTAATTTTTAGACTTGTTCTAAGGCTAAGAACTATGCATGAGAACCTTCTTGACATACATATGAACTTATGAAGATATACATGAACTTGTAAGTAGCAAATTAGTTCACACTCTCTCAAACAACACATACTTGGAAGAAAGATTGACATATCAATCTTCAAGTTGGAGTTAGATCATTGGTGAAGCTTTTGGCGGCGTCCAAACACAGCTAGCAAATGGGAATCTATTTCACTTGGTGTGGATACCAATAGTGGTACACTATTTTGTGTAGAAATCTTCCAAGGCAACAGGATACCAATAGTGGTATAATTTCTTGTCCTTATTCTTCTTCTTTTAGTTGCATTGCTATTGTCTAGAGTTTGCTCCATTGGGTGGTGTGTTGATGGCATAAAATGAAATTGTTTTATACTCGTTTTTGTTTCCGTTGCGTTTTTGTTTCACTAGTAGGTTCAGTATGGACAGGATCTTCTTCTGCCTTCAACCCTGCATTAACTACATCAATGCTTGCACTTGTCTCTCTGAAACCTTCCCCTACCATTCCTCTGCCATATTCAGGGTTATCATCTGAAACTGCACCCTCTAAAACCCAAAACCCTGTGCTTCAGTCTTCCCCGTCGAAGAAGAAGAAAAGGAAACTAATGTCCACTTCTTCTAAGCCATCTATCAAACCTTCAGCTGTTCAAAAATCCAACACCACCACTAAACCAACCACCACAGATCAACCACCCAAATCAATCACAACCGCCAAACGCCAAAAATCCACAATTCCCTCCAGTCCCATCCTCTCCTACTCTGCTTCAGGTGAGGACTCCGCTGATGAAACACCTTTGGTCCTCCGCAAGGTTCATATTCAGAACTCCAAGCCTACTGAAGCTGTTCCGGTAAAATCTCCATTGATTAAGTTTTCTACAAACATCATGACTGATGAAGTGATCGCTAAAACCCATGTTATCCCTGAGGTCCAACTTCAACAAGTTCAGGACACTGACAAAAACAAGTCAGCCGAGACTTTCACACTCTATACCAATGAGTCTGTGTTAGATATTAAATAGTTTGTTAGCCTTGTGTTCTTTTGTTTGTAATATGTATAACTAGACTAGCTTATTATATGAGCTTGGCCCACTTTCCTTATTGCTTATTAAGTCTAGTTAATAGTTAGATTTGGGCCCATAAGGCTTTAGGGCCCATGTGTCTATTTGTATTTAAACCCTTGCAAACCTAGTTTGCAAGGTAACTCTTTGTAATAGAAAAATCTCTGCATTTACGTTCAAGTGATATTCAAGAGAGATTCTTCAAAGTTCATGCAAAGTGTTCATACTTGTTCATATTAACTTCATCATCTTTACTTCAAGTATTATTGTTTACTCATCTTTTACACAACAAAGGACTTTCAATTGGTATCAGAGCCAACTCCCTACTGGATTGGTTCAACATTACCTGAAAGAAAGATCTGTGTGTGAGAAACAAAACCCAGAAGCTGCTTCTGTTCTTGTTTACGTGAGGTTTAGAAAGAAGAAAACTCATTTAGCCAAAATCTCTTGTTTTTCAAGCTATTTGTTGTATCTAAGAAGTATTTAAGAAGGATAAAACCTTTTTAAGTGTTAGTAAGACAAACAAACAACATCTGGGTAGTGTTCTTCAAGTTCTTAAAGTTTTTCTACTGTTTCATCAAATTTTCAAAATTTTGTTGTTGTTTAGGGTTGAAATCAGTAAAGGGAAGTTTTTTTAGTAAAAGAAAAGGTCAAAACAAAATTTTTGTGAGTTTTTAGTGTGTTTTGGGCAAAATTAGCAGTCGGTTATCGAACAGAGTACAGACCTGCAAGTTTTGGATTATTACCCATCCGACAGTCGTGCGACTCTTAGCTCATCCGACTGTCGTGTGACTTTCCCAAAGGTCATGCGACTTTTGTTCTAGGTTCATCCGAACTTGTTTTTGAAAAGCACATAACTTCAGTCTCATCCGACTTTTAGGTTCAAAACTCATCCGACCTTCATCCGACTTTCAGATCATCAATCGTTCATCCGACTTTCGGATCACCAATCGTTCATCCGACTTTCGAAAGAAAAATCCCATCCGACTTTCGGATCACACTCAATTTCATCCGACTTTCGGATCACCTAAAGCTCATCCGACCTTCGGAATTTCATCCGACTTTCGGACCAAAAGTTCATCCGACTTTAGGATAACAATCAATCCTATCCGACAGTCACATAAACACAAATCCAAGAATCCTTAGTTCATCCGACTTTCGGACCATCCGACAGTCGCATCAAATCACACTTGGATAACTTCACTCAATTCTCAAACACTTCAACCGACTTCACAAGTTCCCTCACACACACACTAACCATTCTATTTCAGGGACAAAGATCCAAAGTAAAGATGAGTTCAAGCAACGAAATCCTTGCCATAGGAACAGATACTAAACCTCCAGTACTTTTTAGAAATGAGTACAATGTATGGAAAGGAAGGTTTATGGACTTCATATAGCACAATGAAAAATATGGCGAAATGATGAAAGATAGCATCTTAAATGGTGATGCCATTTTTGAGAAAATTGTGGAGGCTGTTCCAGAAAACAATCCACCAATTCTTGCTGAAAGGAGACGGAAGCTCCCATCAGAATTGACTGCAAAAGAGAAAGACCGTGCACGCGCCGACAAAGACGCAAAATACTACTTGAAATAAGGGCTATGCGCGGAAATCTACTCAAAGATAGACAGTTTGACTTCTGCCAAAGAAATTTGGGATGAAGTAAAACAACAAATGCAGGGTACTGAGCAAGGGTCATTTATCAGGGAAACACAGCTTGTTAACATCTTCCGGGAATTCAAGGCCAGGGAGGGTGAACTGTTGCAGGACACTTACAGTCGCTTCTGCAGATTGTTGAATGATATGAGGAATCATGGCGTAACGAGGTCTGGTCTAGATATAAATGTTAACTGGATCAATGCACTTGGTCCTGAATGGAGTAAACATGTTCGCTTGTATAAACATGTTAATCGGAATCTCAAGGCGGTATCTCACCACTCGATTTATGAGGACTTGAATCAGTTTCAAGATGAGGTTCTCACCAAACTGTCAATGAAGCAACCATCTGACCCGGTTGCACTAGTGGCAGAAAGGAGACCGCAGGAATCATCAAGGGGTGGCAAGGGGAAGCAGGTTGTGATCGACTCCGACTCCTCGGAAGGAGAGATGGAGATGTCAGAAAAGGATGCGGTACTAAAAGCTATGTCCTTGATCACGAGAGCTTTCCAGAACAAGTACGGAAAGACTAACAACTAACAACGGTACACATCCGGACCTATAAGAAGTGAAGGGATGGTAGCTGATGACAAACGGTAGACAGACAAACCCGCAGAACCTCAGGAAGAGGAAAAGAAATGCTACAACTACGGTAGTACAGGGCATTTTATCAAAGACTGTCGAAAACCTAAGACCAAAGATGCCGAATACTACCGTAACAAACTGCGGTTGACAAAGAAAAAGGAGAGTGGGAGAGCAATGCTTGTTGAAGAAGACCAATTTTTAACTGACACAGGTGATTCAGATGAAGATGGTGCTGATCAAGCTCACTTTTGCTTGATGGCTCATGACGTAGTCTCCTCAGATGATGAGGATGAAAATGAAGCTGATGGGGCTGATGAATTTGAAGAAACACACACCGATGATGCAGGTGTTTCTGAGAAGGTAAACATTGATTATGCTCAAACACTGGTTGAACACATCGAACGACAAAACCGTAAAATCTCTAAGTTGGAACACCGAATCAAGAATCAATCAACATCTAACTTAGACAATCTTCAAACAGAATTAACCGCGAAAGAAAATGAACTAAATACCTTAAGCAATGAAAATGAGGTAATAAATCATAACCTAAAAGTGGCCAAAGTCTCAGCTGAAGAAGATTTTAAGTTTTTGCAAAAAGAACGATGTCAACTATACTCAAAAATAAAAGATCTGGAAGACCTACTAATTAAAAGAGATCAAACGGCACAAACCATTTTTCTGAACAAACCTAAGGATGTTAAATTTTCTAAATGGACATACGAAGGTTTAGGTTACGTTAATCCTCACATAAGTGACAAGATAAGTGCTAAACAATTATACGACTTTGAATTCATGAATATGGGATTAACCGAGCAAATGGAGTTCGTTGGACAAGTCAACGAACTGGCCGAGGAGGAACACAAAAGACGCATCACGAACAGAGCTTCAACCTTATATGACTACGAAAGCCTAAATCAGTCGTACATAACCGAAGTCTTCAAACCCACAATCTCCGATGACTACTTCCGAAGCTACTCCCAAACAGAAATGGAGTCATTACCATCAATCTCAGATTCTCCACCCGAGCCTCGACTCTATATTCCTCATATGGATCTATAACGACACCTTGAGTTAGTTGAACTTGAGCTTGTCCATAGATCCATTGTCTTTGACTTTGAAAAAGCAATTCTTCATAACCTGATTGATCACCTTACCACTGAAAATACCAAATCACAAAACTCCACTGGCATAAGCACGTCTAGAATCTCATTTCCACACGTGCAAGAAGGAGAATGTTCAACATCTGGAAACTCAAATTTCGACATACATGCAAGTGATGTATCCCCTATGAATCTTGGTGAAAATTGTGAACAATGTAGAAGATCAGAAAAATCATTATTCACTCTTCATGAGAAACTTAATACACTTGAGAATGATTTTTTCAAAATGCAAACAATTGAATCCAATAACCTTAAAGGAAAAGCCAAGATAATTGATACTCCGTTATCACGAAAGAATAGTACATCGAAACCATCCAAATCCAAAACAAAGCTAATCAAGAAACAAACAACACGCTCTCGCCCTAAGAATGATAGTTTGGAAATGTCTATTTCTAACCCAAATGTCCTTCTAGGTGAAAATGTGAAGAGTAAGAGAAAACAGATTTTTGGATGGCGAAAGAAGCCAGAAGAGAAAGATGGAGGAAGACAAGACGAAGAGTGTTTGATTTACCCAGCTGCTTTCAATAAACAAACGAACAAATGCTGTGATTGAAAGTATTAATGTGACTTTTGATGATACTTTAACCACTACATCTTTATCACCTAAGTCACCTGCAATCGCTTCTGGACATATCCGTTCAGGACCGGGACTTAATTGACAAGAAACAAATATAACACACGCAAATGAATCTTCTGATTTAAAGTATATATTTGATTTCTTAGATACTGATGATTCTGGAACTAATAGTGTACCTGTTGACAGGCCTACAGATGTTGTTCAGGAATCCCTTGAACTCACGCAGCAAACTGCCACTACATCCACATCAGGGGCTGTTAATTCCTCCGCCGACCCATACCTTATTCTGGGTGACCGGTACACAGCATCCAACTCCACAGTGAACACTGTCAGCGATGCTACCACTGAGGATCACGAAAATTGAACTCCTCAGTCCCTCAGAGAATCATCTACTCTTGAGGGTGAACCATCCATTCAACAACGCCTGGATGAATTCTTTTCCCAGGATGTTACTGATGAAGTCACTAATAACTCTCTCCCTCATAACACCAGATGGACGGCTGCACATCCAGAGACGCAAATTATTGGAGACAAAGATGCCAGCGTTCAGACCAGATCTGCCACAGCAAATGAGTGTCAGTTCTCCAGCTTTCTCAATATGACAGAACCCACACGAACAGCTGACGCACTACAAGACCCAGACTGGATTCTTTCCATGCAAGAAGAGCTAGATCAGTTTACACGCTTAAAGGTTTGGAGACTGGTGCCCCGACCCCATGACAAGACCATTGTTGGCACCAAATGGGTCTTCAAGAACAAGAAAGATTCAGACGGTGTGGTAATTCGGAACAAAGCCAGACTAGTAGCAAAAGGATACAACCAGCAGGAGGGTATTGACTACGATGAAATCTTCGCTCCTGTTGCTCATATTGAAGCCATCCGAGTTTTTCTCGCGTATGCTGCTTATAGGGACTTCAAGGTATACCAGGTGGATGTCAAAACGGCATTTCTGAATGGAATTCTCAAGGAGGAAGTCTATGTATCTCAACCAGAAGGCTTTGTTGATTCCAAACGACCGACTGACGTCTACATCCTTGATAAGGCCCTCTATGGACTGAAACAAGCTCCACGGGCTTGGTATGATGTTCTCTCGGCCTACCTGGTTCGTGAAGGATACTCGAAGGGACGAATTGACACCACACTCTTCACCAAGAAAATTGGGGATGACTATATCTTGGTTCAGATATATGTAGATGATATTATATTTGGCTCTACAAACCCACAGTACAGTCTAGAGTTCTCAAACTTAATGGCGAGCAATTTTGAAATGAGCATGATGGGAGAAATGAATTTCTTCCTTGGCTTACAAGTCAAACAGATTTCCAATGGCATTTTCATAAATCAGTCTAAATATATTAACGATCTATTAAGAAAATACGAAATGTCGGACTGCTCGTCCAAATCAGCCCCCATGTCTTCTAAAACCAAATTGTCTGCTGATTCTGATGGAAAGGCAGTCGATTTCAAAACCTATCGGGGTATGATTGGCTCTCTACTGTATCTCACGGCTAGTAGACCGGATATAATGTTTTCTACCTGTCTCTGTGCTCGTTTTCAGGCAAATCCCAAAGAATCACATTTACTTGCTGTGAAACGTATCCTCAAATACCTGAAAGGGACCCCTGACCTTGGTATGTGGTATACCCACGACTCATCATTTGAATTGCTTGCGTATTCCGACTCGGATTATGCCGGGTTTATGTTGGACAGGAAAAGCACGTCAGGGAGTGCACACTTCTTGGGCGATCGCTTGGTCTGCTGGAGTTCAAAGAAACAAAACTGTGTTTCTACATCAGCTCTGAAGCTGAATTTGTGGCTGCTGCAAGTTGCTGCTCTCAGAGTCTGTGGATGCGAACTCAGCTACGGGACTTTGGTCTTACCTACTCCAAGATTCCCCTGTTGTGTGATTCTCAGAGTGCCATTGCCATTTCCTGCAATCCTGTCCATCACTCAAAAACCAAGCATATTGATATCAGGTATCACTTCTTGAAAGACAATGTCGAGAAGGGTCTGATTGAGCTCCAGTACGTTCCTACTGATCATCAGCTGGCTGATCTGTTCACTAAACCATTGGACGAAGGCCGATTCTCATTTCTAGTATCCAAGATAGGCATGCTGAACCTCCAACTCTAATTCATTACTGTTTTCATGTCTTGAACAAATTTACACGCTCTTTTATTCTCTATACAGCTATATAGGTGCTCCTATCTAGGGGGAGCGTTGCGGATTCACTGGTTAACACGAATGTTTTCCGTGCATTCGTGTAGGGGGAGAAATGAGTAGAATTTATCGTCACAGATGATTCTTCGTCAGATGTTTATTTCATTGTTTGTTTTATGTTGCCAAAATGAAGTAGAAAACCACAAAAAGAGTGAAAAATAACTTTTGCCAAAATGAAGTAGAAAACCAAAAAGAATGAAAATTAACTTTGGGCCTAAATAATGCTACAATTTAAATCATGGGCCTAAACAGAATAGATTGGACCAAGCATCAAGTTTGGACCAAACCGGGTCGATCCAACAATCGAATCAAAGCCCCGCTCCATCCGACCGTTGTATAGTCTATAAATAGACCTATCCGATGGTTCCTTTCCTTTCACGCTTTCGAGAATTAAAAAAGCAAAAACACTATTCATCTTCTTCCCTCTCAACTGCTTTCGATCGAACTCACCTATAGTGAAATCTGTTATGTTTAAACAACACAAAACTGAACGGTAAGAGGGTTGAAACAAAGAATGGTGAATCTTCTATGGTTTACATGTTAAAAATCGCTTCCTTTTTAGTGTTTTCAACCCCTGTTTATCGAACAGTTGGGTTCTTTCTAGGTTTCTTGAATCAGAACACCATTAATGGTGTTGTTTGTGATGTTTGACTAATATAATGTGATTCTTGAATGTATGCGCACACAATGGCACTAATTTCATGTTCTAGGTCACACAAAATCGAGTCATTTGGAAGTCCATCGTTTGGGTTTGGGCACTGTTCTTCGCTTTGAAGAACAGAGGGTTTCAAGTTCAAATGTGCACAAAATAGTGGTGTTTAGGCTTGTTTGAGAGTACAAACTTGTTTGAGGTTAAATTCCGAGTCATTTGGTACCAACTTTGAGTCCATAAACTTCGTTTATGTCAAAAATCGTTTTGGACTCAATATGAACTAAGTGGGTGTTCTTAACAGTCGGATGAAGGAAATGGAATTTCATCCGACAGTCGGATGCAATTGGTCTATCCGACTTTCGGATGAAGTTTGGTCTATGCGACTTTCGAATGTCTAGCTTTACACCATGCAACTTTTGCAATAAAACAACTCTGAAAAGACTAAGTCTTATGTCATCCGACTTTCGGATGAAACAAGTCCATCCGACTTTCGGATGAAACAAGTCCATGCGACTTTCGCATGAAACTAGTCCATCCGACTTTCGGATGAAACAAGTCCATCCGACTTTCACTTGAAACAAATCCATCTGACTTTAGTATGAAACCAAAACCATTTGACTTTCACATAACCATTAAATTCATGCGACTTTCGGATGAAATTAGTCCATCCGACTGTCAAGTTAACCTTCATGCGACTTTCAAGATTAACACTCATGCGACTTTCACCTCATCCGACTGTCGGACAACTTAAGCTTATCCGACTTTCAACACTTAGAAATTTTTTGACTTGCTTCAAATTTCATAAGTCACAAAATCAAAGTCAAAGTCAACACCCAACATTCACATGTGCATAGAACTGTAATACACATATTGATTCATGGGTTCACATGTTCATTAGCAAATATTTGTCTTTTCTCTTACGCTAATATGATCCATCTTCTCTGTGACAGATGGCTGCTAACCAACCCCTTCAAGAGGAAAGCCTAGTCCCTGCTACTGACAGGCTTGAAACTCTGAGCAATAACGTGTATTTTGACCTAGCCACAGATACTAAAATCCCCATAATCACTGAAATTATCCGTGCCCATCCTCTCCGCCAAGCCATCACTGAAAACCTAAACACATCACGCACCCACGTAGCTGAAATCTATCTACAGCAATTGTGGTATACCTTTACTGAGGGTGTCACCCGCTTGGGACACAAGTGCCTCCGGGGTCGAATTGAGAATATCCGCACAACTCTTTCCGCTGTCAGACTGAGAAACCTACTGGACCTACCTGCTACTGATCACTATCCAGGAAGAGCTTGGCTATCAGGGAGAACTAAACCAAATTCATCAGTTCAGACGAACAAATCTTGCGCCTCTCTGGCAGACGCTAGCCACTATCATCTCCCGTACCCTGACTGGTATTCACCGAGGCACCGATGGCGGTTGTGCCTGCCCAGGGAGCAGTAGTACCTGGTGAGGGTCCTAGTGGTATTAGGGCTCGGGTGCGCAGGGGTGCCCCAAGCAGGGTTGTGATTGAGATAGAAGAATCTGTAGAGAGGGGCGGTGGGAGTGGTGAGGCAGGAGAGATACAAGAGAGCGAGGGAGTTGTAATCAGTGACTCGGAGGCCTCCACCCATGATGAATCAGAGAATAAGTCCTCCACAGAAAGGACTCAAACCGAATCCTCTTCCTCAGGACAATCTATCTCGTTTGGTCCAAGACATTCTCCAGTCCGTGTCGAATCCACTGGCACGCGACAAGTATGTGATCATTCCGAGGACATCCATCATGATCTATCAGACATATTTGCCACCATTGGTGATGTACCTGTAATGGAAAGAGAAGATAAAGAAATAGAGGTTGTAGTGAGTGATAGTGCCAGTGAGAAAGAAAATGATGAGGGTGAGAGTACCCCAGACCAAGAAAGTCGGGAAGGCTCATCAACTACCGGTCGGGACACTGTTCCGGCTGGTATTGAAACAGACACTGGCATCCCACCAGTGCATGCACCTCACCCCACCAGCCACTCTGCTTCCACTCAAATGGAAGTGGTTTCATTGCACGGGGATCTATCACATACACAGTCGGCAACTCGTTCGGAGTTTGCTGGCTTTGAATTCAGTGGACCACCTCCCCCGTCCACATCTCCTTTCAGAGCACCATCAAGTCTAGCACCAACTTTGACCGGTTTCCAATCATTTGCTAGGACACAATCACCATTAGCACGTCTTCGTGACGTTGCCAGAACACCCGTAGCGGCCTCTACTATAGAGGTAACGCGAGGATCGAGCGGAAGTCCCTCCAGTGCTACAATTTTGCCAACACTACGTGAGGGGCACGGGTCTGAAAGACCTGTGCCAACCGAGCCTCTTAGTGAGGTCGGGGTTACACCAGAACTTAGATCTTTCCTGAAATCTAAGTTCTCTTCTCTTGACTCTGGCCTGAGGAAGTATGTCAACACACAACTCCATTCTGAAATCGACTCCCTCAGAGCCCAAATACGAGCCCTGGAAAACCGCCCACCTACTGTCATTGAGCGAGATTATTCAATCGATGAACTCAAGGACCTCCTTCATGCTAAACTGAACAGTGTTGCCAATCCTACACGCGAACAATCACCCATCCTAGCAGCACTGCAACACCAACCCCAGCCCTCCTCCTCCGGCTCCACCACCTTCCAAGATACTGTCCTACAAGCCTTAAATGCCTTAACCTCCACCATCTCAAATATTAGCAAAAGGCTGGATGTCGTGGAGGAGTCTTGTAAAGCTCAATCTGAAACATGCAAGCGTAGGCATGATGATCCTGAGGATCCAGGACATCATGAGGGGGAGAAGCGGCAGCGGCGTTACATTGGGGCTCAAAGCACAGTACTCCGAATTGAAGCCGCCCCAGTGTCAAAGCCGTCAGAGGGTCAAAGTGGCAGTGGGAGTGGGGGTAAACAACAACAAACTAAGCCTGCTACTGAGCCTACAATGGCATAATTTGAATTTGAAGCAGGTCAGGGAGCAGAGTCAGAGATAGAAAGACAAGAAACCCCAACAATCATCCCAACAATCCAAACTCCTTCAATCCAAATCCCACAAATCCAAACACATTCAAAAGAGCCAGAATCCTCTCTTCCTGAATCCTCAACAGAAAAATCCAAAGCCAAAAGGCCAATTACAGAGGAAGTAGAAGAGACTCCACTGATCAATATCCGCAAAGTCTTCACAACGGTAAACAGGGAGCTGCTTGACATCTTTCCACTTGGACAGGGGCAATTCAACATTGCGCCCATCGATCTTATAAGTCAGCAGCAACCTCAAGGATCTGAATAGAAAGAGGGTGAGTGGCCGGTACCTGCAACTTACCATGGAGGACCTATGCCCTTGGCCACTCACGAGAGAGTAATAGCAGAAAGGCCAAACATCAGAAATATCAGGCCTAGAGAAGCTCTGGAAAAAGACCAACCTCGATGGCCCACTCAATGGTTAAATACTCCTTATCTTGAAGAAAGAATTCCGGATATCTTCTCAGAGATTGTCAGAGAGGTTGACGATCTATATGTGCTAAACTTAGAAGAACATGAAAAGGCCGTCAGATTCGCTGCCACCTTCTATACAAGTGAGAAACAACAAGTTGCCTCCAAATATCCAATCGTCAAGATCGAGTTCGTGTACTTGCGTAACTTCCTCAACTACCAAATGGTTCACTTCCATGTAACCAGAGCAGATGGGAAAAGGTATACATTTCACTAGGTCGAGCTTAGATTCTTGAATTTAGGAGACATAACACATATGGAAGATGAGCTGGCATGCAAGCTTGAAAAGACCAGAGAAGAACAAAGGGCTCTCCAAGTCATCAGAGACTTCATGAGAAAGAAAATCATTCTGTGCAGAACCCACGATCTACAGCTTGCTGCTGAGGCTGATCTTGCAAAAATAAATCTTCAAAGGCCTAACCAACTGCATTCAAAGTTAGACAAACACAGAAAATACACTATTATAGAAGAGTTTGATGAAGACTACGAAGGAGCCGATGGATTCGTCACGCCAAATCTTAACGGAGACAAAGCATTCCTTCGACTTTCCGAGCTCAGTGCATATTCTAACGGAACGCTTCAAAGATGCATATCTAAATTCCACAGAACATGCTTCAGAAACGTCACTTGCCTGATCAATCAGAATTGGTAAAAATGACCAGAATAGCAGATCAGTTGGAGGACAAGATTCAGGAAAGAAAGGCCATCCGGAGTTGGGAAAGACTCCTAGGTCAGAGGAGCAGATGAAAAACAACTTACCTGCTTCAGCACAAGGCAACAAAAGGGGGAGATTGTTAGATATTAAATAGTTTGTTAGCCTTGTGTTCTTTTGTTTGTAATATGTATAACTAGACTAGCTTATTATATGGGCTTGGCCCACTTTCCTTATGTATTATTAAGTCTAGTTAATAGTTGGATTTGGGCCCATAAGGCTTTAGGGCCCATGTGCCTATTTGTATTTAAACCCTTGCAAACCTACTTTGCAAGGTAACTCTTTGTAATAGAAAAATCTCTGCATTTACGTTTAAGTGATATTCAAGAGAGATTCTTCAAAGTTCATGCAAAGTGTTCATACTTGTTCATATTAACTTCATCATCTTTACTTCAAGTATTCTTGTTTACTCATCTTTTACACAACAAAGGACTTTCAGTCTGCTAACACACCCACTACAACTTAGGTTCCACTAGTGCAGGGAACTACCATTCCTGTTTCTGCTAAAATTTCCCCTCTATCCCTTGATGTGTCAGTAAACCCAACTGATACTATGGATATCGACCAAGCACATGATGTGTCAGCACCCAAACCAACTGACTCTGATGCTCAACCCATTGCCAATGATGAAACTACAATTCCCCTAGTTTCTGAGGCCCAACCAGTTCATGACTCTTCAGTACTCCCTGAACACAAAACTGTACCCAAATCCCTTGACGTGTCACAAAACCCAAATGACATTATGGATTCTGCTAGGGTAGATGATTTATGAGTTCAACACCAAACTGAGAGTGGTGCCCAACCTCCCAAAATCAATGAGACTGAAGTTCAACCTCCTTCAGTTGAGATTACCCATGCTAATGAAGACACAGTCTTAAACCAGACTGTAGCTGAAGCAACTATGTCTAAGGCCCTTGATATATCAGTCACTCCTACTGATGCTACGGCCTCCACATCCCTTCTAAACAAACTCTTTGACCTCTCGTCTCCTCAAACAACTGTCAATCCTTTTGATGACAGTGATGCTTTTGATTTTCTTCAATACCCTAAATCTGTACATTCCCAACCCTCTGAGCCTTCAATAGACATTGCTTCCTCTCTAGAAAGTCTATCTGAAATTGTTCTTTTTGTTTCACAATTAGTTAAGTCCAATTCTTTTCAGGGGTCTTGTATAGTTAATAATCAAACCAAATTCGAAACAGAGTTCAAATCTCTTGTTGATTCTCTTTCCCACCAGTTCACATCTCTCTCCAAAGCCATTGACTGTCAAGATCTGACACACCTAGGAATGTTCAAGAAATTCCAGTGTCTTCTGACGACTATGGCTGATTCTGCCACCCTCGAATTCTCTAAACTCAACTCCCACCTCTCAACTCTGTCCCAATCTGTACATTCAGTGTCTTCCAAAGTTGACAACATTCATGCTGTAAATCTTTCAAAAACATCAATTCATCAGTACTCTGGCCTCTTAAATGAGATTTCGGCCATGTCCATATCAATAGAAGCTTCAGGGATCTCTGCAGCTTCTAAGGGGGAGAAAGTTTGAAGACGGTCCAAAATCTGTTAGATTATTAGAAAGAAAGCTGTTGCTGATCGAAAATTTCTCAAAGCCATGCAGAGATTAGAAGAGGAACTGGCTCACCTCAAAGCCACTGAAGAGAATAAAAATAAAGCCTTGATAGATTTTGAGGCTAGGCTCGCGAAAGTTGAAGAAGCCAAGGCACTTGCTGAGGGGGAGCTCAAGCGTCTCCTTGATCAGAGGAAAGCTGAAGCTGAACTCTTCAGTTCAGAGTTAGATGGAGCTGAATGTCAGCAAATAATAAGGGATGCCAAATCCTCTCAGATCCCCACTCAATCAGTTGCTCCATCATCTAGTGGTCAGCCAAGTCGTGCTGATAAAGGTAAAGGAAAAGCAATAATAAGTTCTCTGGATGATCTGATGAGTAAGGGTACATATGATGGAGATGACTCAGATGATGAAAATCCGAAAGCCAAAGAAAAGAGAGTGGCTGATGAACTTGGAAGACTAGCAGCAGAGAAATTGGCACTTGAAGCAGTTGCTGCAAATAAGATTGATTTATTTCCTTTGGAACAAAAACAGCTTCAGGAGGAGATCGAAGCTGAAAAAGCTTTACAAGAGAAGAAGAAAAAGTTCTTGGATGCTAGACAAGAAGAGTGGATATGCTCTCGGCATCAAAGAATACATCCAGAAAAGATCACTTCAGTACGACTGAAGAAAGTCAAAAATGAATTTTTTTTAACATTCAGGGCATAAATCATCCTCTATTTACTATATACACGTCAGGCAAGCCAAGCTCTAATGTGTTGTCTCTGAATGGGCTGAAATAATGGCTTGTCTCTCAAAACACAAGCTAACTGATGATGTTGAGTTCGTTCAAAGAGAGATCACCAAAGTGATCGAATTTTATGAAGAGGAAGTAAAGAAGAGGGGATTTGATGCTGAAGTCTTGCCACAGAAGGAAAGACCCTCAAGAGCTGAGAAGATAAAATTTTAGAGAAGGAAGCTCACACACAAAAAGTCTTAGCAACAAATTTTGGAGCTGATATCTATTGGAGAGCTTCCTAACTGCAAAGGCATTGACACTTCATTACCCCTTAGATTCATTCCTAAAGTAGGAAAAGTTCTCTCTAATCCAAGGGGATTTTACTTCCTTGATGCATACGATAAGATTTGTTTTCAAAGAGTTTCAGAATTCGCGATATGCTTCATCTGAAATCTTTCATATACTTCATAGATCCTAAAGATCCGACTGTCAAAGACATTCTAGATGAGTATATGAATCAAATGGAGCTCAAAACACCAAGTGAACCTGTTCCTGAGGAGTTCAAACCAATTATTTAGAATTGTAATTTGTTTATTCTTCATTCTTTCCATTCTTCATTTCATTCTGTAAATAGTCATGGATTATAAACAAATAGGGGGAGATTGTTAGTCCTTTATTTGTATATATTCCATTCCTGAAGGAGCTTTCGAAGAAAGCACCTGAAGGAGGATTCTTTACTCTTTATTCTTTTGTAAACTGTTCTGATGCAACACATCTGAAGAAAGAAGCCCAAAGTTCATCTGAAGATTTGTTCTGAACTGAACGTTAGCTGAAGTTAGTCTTCAGTTATCAAAGGGTCTTCTATACTGAAGACACGTCTGAGTACCAGAATCTTCCTGTAATGTAAAATGCACGATCTTCGCATCTAAAGGAGCTTGAAATGGCAATGTTGTTTTCTGTTCCTAATTTTATGAAGAGCGGTACACGTGTAATTAAATTAGATGGTCAGGATTAGTTTACTTAGCCCATAAATACCTTCTCGTTGTTCGAGAAAAGGTTAAGTGTTTATTCACTAATTTGTATTCAAGTTTGTTCTTGATTAGTTTGTACTCGGTGCTCAAGTTTGTTCTTGTGCACTCTTTGAAGTCTGGTTATTAATATAATCTTACTTTGAAAACTTTCATGTGTTCGTTTCTTTAAAACTATTTCCGCACTTTGATACTAATCATTGTTAGTTTTATACTTAATTGAGAAAAACACTGCTCAATAAAGTGCCCAGTTATCGAATCCCACTCAGACCATCGCATCTCCTTTCAACATCCTCGTTGCATACTTCACCTTCAATTCGTTCTCGCAATAATGCCTTAACCATTTCTCTCAGCCAGTTCAAGGTGACATTGGGATCAGAATTCCCTCGATATTCAGAAGGCTTCCAATCCAGGAATTGCTTATATGTGAATGGTTATTTGTATCCAGGAAATGCAAAATGATATGCTCCCTGAGGTGCAAACGGATAATAAAAGGGTTGTTGCATCATCTAGGTCACTGGTGGTAGAGGTGTTGTTACTGGTGCTATAGTTGCTAGAGTAGGAATCGCAGTCGGTACAGGGGTTGGTTCAGGTTAGGTCTGTTGCTGCTGCTCCATACTATGAATTTTGTTCCTAAGATCCACTAATTCATTTTCCAATTGGTAAACATACTCACTTTGGTCTTCCTCATGAACTTGACCTGATGTGCCTGCATTTGTTGAATCCAAATTCTCAATCACTGGTGTCTCTTTCATAGCTTTGGTCACAAGAGGAAGGATGGGGGTTTCTCTGACAGCCATAATCTGTTACAAGCACATCACCTCACAGCTAATTAGCATAAACCGTTAGTACACAAAATACTAACTACTACAAACATTTTTAACTCACCCTAATTCCGCCGAAGGAAAGCTTGACCCGTCACGAGCCAAGATTTGGGAATGCAACACTCTAGCCATGCATACATCGCCAAACCAAGGCTCTGATACCAAAACTGTAATAACACTGGAAAATTCTCAAGCCATTTTTTTTAAAAAGCTTTGCGGAAGCTTAAACAAACAAAGCACATACAAAGCAAACATTTACAAATTTACAAACATCTGTTCTTAAACAAACAATAACAATTGTCTTAGTGTTACTAAAACATAATGGCTCATTTCATTTAGAACAAAATATCAGAGTTGGGTTAACTTCTCCCTCTTCTAACACCACAAAATCACAAACTTGCAAAAGCAACAACTGAGGGGAATTAGCACAAAGCTAAGTGAGTAGAGGCTAAGCACAAATGCAAACATCAACAGTCAAAATCAAAGCATGTAATCACATATCCAAGAAGACAGGCGGTGCGGCGCACAACCTACAACCAATACCGGTCAAAGCAAAGGTTTACCGATAGCCCTCCATGGAGTTGGCACAGTGAAAATTCCCCTCTGATTCAACGCATGCACCAATAAGACTATCACTTTACAACCAACCAGTAAACGAGCCCAGCCCAATTCTACGTGTAGCTGACTTCTCAAACGCAACTCAATATCATCCAAAGAGCGCGTATCGGCCAAATAGTCATGCAACAGTTATCATCAATCAATAATCACAATCAACAATCAACAATCAATTAATATATCTTCCAATCACAATCACATGCATCACATCAATAACATTAACCATAATCTTTTCCATCCACGATTAACGTCCACTCACCTCGTTTCCAACGTGAACTCAGATATCTAATGTCACTGAGTCTTTGGATTGCCTTAAAAAACACGATAACAACAAAATCAGCCTCGGACATAAAAATATAGTTACCCACATATATTTATGTCTCAATGCTTATAATGAGTCCACATAACATAAACACTTGAAATACAAATCAATAGATCAAATAAACAAAGTCCACAATTCTGAAAATCAACGGACGCGTCGCGTCGCCCAAAATGTCGGATTTCCACCATCGGATTTCAAGAATCCGGCGGATTTCAAATCCCGGATTCAAGATGTCGGATTCTAGCTTACGGATTTCACTTGTCGGATTCAAACCACCGGATTTTGGGCTACGGATTTCAACCCATCGGATTTTCCCACTCGGATTCAAGGAATCCGCTAAAATGCAGGAACGTGACGCGTCCAAGGATATGACGTGTCAAGTCGCGTCGTACTCTGCATCATCTTCTCCAAATCTCCAGCCGACTCAAACTCAGAAACTTCCTTTTAAGCTATGATTTTAAATCCAAAACACTTCTAAACATGTATAAACATTATATAACATGTATTTAACTATCAAGAACATCTTAGAACTCATTAAAACATCATATCATACAAAACCACTTATCAAGTTTGAGCTTCAAGCTCCATTAATGGTGAAACTCCATATAGACATGTTTTTCAATAGATTTATGCATCAAAACAAATTGTAACATGATACAAACACCTACTAACCTTCTTCTTGAATTTAGAAGCACAAAATCTTCACTTAGCAATTTCAAGTTTGCAAGTTTTGAGAGGTTTCTTCACAAGGGGTTTTGCTCTCCATTACACACACTACACACATTCACTTTTGATAAAAATGAGCAGATGATATCCCACGTACACAATTATCACCAATATTCAAGCAGGAGGTGTAAAATCCTTCTTATTCACTAATACATGCATACATACATACACAACATACCATACATACATACTATTTATTTCTTTTCATCTTGAGTGACTTTAATATATATTAACATATATATATATATATATATATATATATATATATATTCTCAATTTGTAAATTTAATTAACCAATTAACTTTAAATAACACATAAATAATTAAAATGCAATTAAACACATACCGTCAACCCGCTAATTTACTAGCCCAGGTTTGCGGGTGTTACATAAGCTTTTAGCTCATTGGATACTTCTAACATTTTTAGATGTTTCAAGCTATAAAAAAATGCTGACTTAGCGGATGGGCTAGTATGGTACAACCATATGTTTTAAGTTTATTAAGTACAAGTTTTTTCCCGAATTTCAAATAAAGATTTATATCTCTGTCAAGTTTTCAAGTATTGTATAATGTGTAGGTTTCAAAATAAAATATTTTTATTTTTGCTTCAGATATAAATTGTAATTAAAAATTGGTTGCACTAAAATTATAACTTATGTAACAACCCAAACCCCGTAGCATGATAGTGTCCGTTTTACCCCACAAACTCATGGTTTTTGTTTCTGGCATGGAACACTCCACCCAAAAGGCCTCATGCTAGGAGAGGTATTCACACCCTTCTAAGGCACTTTTCATTGCTCTCTCCAACTGATGTGGGATGTATGTTACAAATCCTCCCCCTTCGGACACAACGTCCTCATTATGCACATCAGTCGGGGTCTTGCTCTGCCATTGTCCAACCCCATAGCATGACATTATCCGCTTTGCCCTACTAGGTCACTGTTTTGATTTTTGGCATGGAACACTCAACCTAAAATGCCTCATGCTAGGAGAGCTATCTACACCCTTATAAGGCATGTTTCGTTAACTTTTCCAACCGATGTGGGACGGATGTCACAAAACATCGGTAACAGCCCAAACCCCGTAACATGATATTGTCCGCTTTGTCCCACTAGCTTACAGTTTTGTTTTTGGCATGGAACACTGTTGGGGAGATAATCGTTTCAACCCAATAATCAAACCTGTCAACTGAAATATGTAGGATTTAATGATAACAAAAGAATACCTTCAGTTAGAATGAATTTAAATATGTATTATTTAAATTCTAACATAAAAGTTACAAACAATAAAGTATCAGACAAAGACCTGTCTAAGTACTGAGTTTCAGCCATAGACAATGATAGAAGACCATATGAAATACATACAAGTTCAGAAGTCCACTTATTAAAGACTTTGAAGTCTTTCAAATGTGTAATGTCTAAAGCGTAAAATGAACAGTTATTTGATCAGCTGAACATCAACAACTCTACATATATCCATCATTGAACATCCCAACGTTTCTCACTGAAGACAAAATTAATATGTCAGTTCAGTACTCCTGTTTTAGCGGTATCATAAAATATATCTTAACAGTTTATTTATGAGCATTCTTTATGCTGTAACTTTTAATTAAGTCAAAAGGTTGAACATGTGTTGTTCTATTATTCCTTGGATCTTTCAATTGTAAATGTATTCCTACTTATTGTATCTTCTGAAGATACTGTTTGTCCCTCGCTTAACAAATGAGAATAGAATCCATGATAAACATCAAGTAGAACTACGAGAAAAAGATTAATCGATGTAGAGAGAAAGTGTAGAAGAACACACATTTACACCTTGAAGTTATATGTATTTTGATATATGCACTAAGGCAGTAGTAGTCGAGTGTTACAAAATTAGTGACCTTAGGTACTTATATAGACAATCTCCCCCTTTTTGAGATCTAAACAAAAATAAAATATACAAGAAAATTTCTATTTATCTATTCCTCATACCGAACATAATTTCCCAGCCCATGATAATTTTTCTGTTGTTTCTAATTTCATTAATCATGTCTCTGATTCTTGTAATTTGAACTTGATCATTCATTGGCATTGAAAGTTTCTTGTCAAATACCTTTTGATAAACTTCGAAGTTTATCATGTTAAGACTTCCATCTAAATATGTTGTTAGCTCTGAAAATCAGATGAATGTCTTCTCTCTTTTTTAATTGTGATAGACAATTACTTTATATCATTTAAGAATGGTATACTCTTCAAGTTCATCCAAGTCAGGATGACTTTGACTTGGCTTCATTAGATTAATCTTTGGTTGAGTGCTTTTTGCTCCAAGTTGAAGATCATGTTGTCGAGTGTAATGAATGAGATTGATCAAATATTTTCAGATGACAGTTCTTCCAAGACATTCTTCTCTCTTGGGAGCAACTTTACTTAAAATTTCATCGTACATAAAGTGAAGACGTCAAATTTTAAGTATTTCAGCTCACCTTTAGTAATGTCATATCTTTTTCTGTCCCCCATTGTAATGTGGAATATTACAATTCAGTACTGCATCAAATTGTTCCATCCAACATTGTTTAATCTGATTATTATTTGATTCAATCTCTTTTCTCTGTCTTAGATGATGCTTGAGAATATATTGAAATTTAACTTCTTCAGTTTTTGTCAAGCCCATCAACTCTACTGGAATGCTTTCTCTGAGAACAGTTGAAAAAATATGAGGAATTCGGTCTTCCAGAAACGCAACATTAAGACCTAGTTTTTCCCATAGAGGATCTCTCATTGCTTCCCTTGTTCTCATATTACGTCTATCAAGCCCTTGTAAAACAACAGAGTTCTGAGGTTCGGGTCTGTAATTCTTGGGAAGTGGTCGTTCTGATTCTTTTTGATCTTTTTGTGCCTTTTCTTTTTTTATTTGATTCAAGAATATCTTTAGCCGACACTTGGAATTTTCCCGGAGATGGAGGAAATAGGTCATGTACTTCTTCATTTGCATTTCTAAAAACTTTAGTCAAGTCAAGTTTTGTAGCTTATTTTATTACAATTTCTTAAGTAATAGTTTTAACCCCAGGCTTTTCAACCCTTGCTCTTTTCTTTGATCCAAAATCTGACTGTTCAACAATTCCCTTTCATTTGTCTTCTCTTGTCTTTTTCGTTTGAGTAGATTCAGGTTGTTTCACTTGTTCACAGATATAATCTTGAACTAGCATAGAGACATCATTGAAAGTAACATCAAAGTGACTCTGGTGGGATCACTTAGATTACCCGTTGAGGCACCTACTACAGAATGAGAATCACCCACGTTTAGAGCTGCATTATTGGTGACTCCGGTGGGATTTCCTTCCCATCCTTGTAAAATACCTTGAAAGGTATCAACCAGGGAAGTTCTGGCAGCTCTTCCGGTGAAGAGTCCTTGTATTCCATTCAATGTATTACTGTGTCTAGAAAGAAACTCAGAAATTTGAGTGATATCGATGTGCATAGAAGAATGTTCGGAGGTGGGGAGAGGCATACCTCCTGTTTCAATACTGACTTTCTCCGAATGAGAAGTCTATAGATTATGAGTAAAATCTCTGTGGAATGAAATAGGTTCATGTTGAGAAGGACCTGAGTGGTTGGTGGGGTTCTGTGCATGCACTGTTGGGATAACAGTGACTATTTCAGTATTAGAACTAACAATGTTATAACTGATAGTGGATGTGGCTTCGCATATTTTTAGGTTTGGGGAACCCTCAGCAGTCACATGTTCTTTTCTCATTCTCTCATCCTCACTCCAACCCTATTTCTGTTTTTTTCTCTCCTTTTCTTCTTCGTTGCATCCCTTGTTGATATATGTATTAACTGCAAAATTTGTATATGTCCATACGAGCAGGACTTGGTTAATAGCCATAGATATCCTCATTATCATCGTCAGCATCATTATCAGCAACACTATCATCAATACCAACATTCAAATCATCATCAAATAAGTCTTCATTTTGTTGATCCAAGAATTGTCTATTCCCTGGAACCATTGGTCTTGACTCTGTGATGATTATAAAAGATGTTCTAGGAACAGCACTAGCAACAGTACAGATTCACCTTGGATTTCTAGATATTTAGCAAGAGCTAAAGACTGTTCTAATTGAGCTTTGGCTCTCTTTTCCTATGGAGTTGTAATAACCATGTAATCCTCATCAGGATCATTAGGTCTAGCTTCACTCAAAGTTGGACTTAAGGGTCTAGCCTCAAGGATTACATTTTCAGTGACAATCTGTTGTTCATTCGTCCCTGTTTGAACTTCAGCCTTAGTTTCAATTATATCAGCTATGAATTGCATGCAGTGAATAATTCTTGAAACTTGATCAGGGTCATAATCATCTCCTCGCTCTCTAGGTATTTCACTGACACTAACTTCACCACTCCTTTTTGGATTTTCTCTTTGCTCTTTCCCCCCAGTATCCCCCATGGATGGATGAGTCGTAGTTTCTACCTCCTCACCAGGTACTACTGTTCCTTGGGTAGGTGCTAGCGATTCTGGTCTCACTATGGGAACATATCCTACACTCTTCCTACACTTACTCATTGCAAGATGACTATGATCACACAAATTCACTAGAGATAGTGGAAATGGTCTAGGCGCAACAGCATGAACCATTCCTGTTTGTCTAACATAGGAAAACTTTGCTGATTTGATTACTAGGTATCCTGCCCTTCATGGAATATCCTCATTTTGATTCATTATATATTGGATTATCATAGGAATGAATCTCAAGTAGGATAGGAATTTCCCTCTTTTCCTTCTCCCTTTGTGTTGCATGCTTTCCACTAGAGATAACATGTCATGCCATATGAGTTGTGCATAATCATAATGGCAGTCAATTGCAATGCCATAGAACTTTTTGATGAGATTAGAATTTGCATATTCAATCCTTGTAACGTCCCACAATTTTTTTTAAATATGAGTAAATGTAATAATGCATTCAACAAATGTCATACGAGGTCCCGCACCCGGGACTACCCGTAGGTAAATGTATTTAAGTAACATTACAGACGTTGTTTTAGCAAAATGTTTAAATAATTAAAACAACGGAAACGATTGAATAAATGATGAGCCGTCTTCAAGCTGCTAGAGCCTTCCCACGATCCGGTCCTAAGAAGGATAAGTTCAACAACAGTAAGCATAAAGCTTAGCGAGCACTCTAAATTACACACCACACTAGGCATGTACATGTCACATCATAACACAAATCCATGATCACATATCATTACACATACTACCGACGTAGTGCACTGACGACGATTTCACACTTTGGGTCACAGTTGACTACCCAAGCCGTACCAAGGATTTCACACTATGTCTGATTGTGCCCGAGTTACGTTTTCACCACAATATAACGTAACCCTTCACTTCACATTTAAACATATCAGTTAAACCATCACATAGAATATAACATACACATTTCACACTGATATCATGTATAAGTTAGGGTAACTCACCTGTTCTGCAGCACAGATAAAAGCAACAGATTTCACAAGCCGAAAGTTAACAAGTCTAGTCGTGAGGACCTACATCACAGATATCTTACCGATTAGCTTTTGGGTATACTATAGACCCTAAGTCGGACCACACTAGGTCGGATCACACTAGAAGTTGGACCAACAACTCAAGGTCGGACCATCACCAAAGTTCGGACCATTCACCATCCGAAAGTCGGACCAAACTCATCCGACAGTCGGATCAACTCCACAAGTCGGATCATACTTTTAGGCTGAAAGTCGAATGGTCAAAAACTCAAACACTGAAAGTCGCATGGACTAAGCGAAAGTCACATGGTACAAAACTCAAACACTGAAAGTCGCATGGACTAGACTAAAAGTCGCATGGTACAAAACTCAAACACCGAAAGTCGAATGGACTAGACTGAAAGTCGCATGGTACAAAACTCAAACACTGAAAGTCGCATGGACTATACTGAAAGTCGCATGGAACACGCACACACCCCATCTGAAAGTCGCATGGAGTATCTCCTTCTCTGTCAGTTCATTATTTTGAAAAACCCAGCACCCTGAAACTCCATTTCAAAGTCACAACCTTCCAAAAACTTAGTCATTTTGATTCAAATCATTTGCAAAGCTTTCTCCTATCATAAGAACAACTCCTACCAACATTCATTGGTTAAAACAAGATTTAACCTCTCAATCCACCATCTCCTTTCACTTTTCAAACACACAACCCAGACAATCAAAAATCCCAAAAACAGGGCTAAAATCATGTCTCACCATATCTATATGATCATACAGAGTTTAGAAGCATTACCTGATAGTTCTCCTTCCAATTCCTTGAAGATTCAACTAGAAAGATCAAGGTTCTAGCCTTCCTTTGCTCCTTCTTCTCGTACTCAAGAACACACACTCACTCTCTCTCTCTCTCTCTCTAGGAATGAAACAATGCAATATATTCTTGGAGGCTGCACCCTAATCTTCCATTTATACATGTTTCTAACAAGGCTTTTAGGCCCAACAGTTGCAAAATTCTAAGCCCATAGGGCTTTAAATCTTTAACACTTCTATTCTACTTTTCTGATTAATTAGTCCAACAAGAGGGTAACCCCCCAAAACTTGTTTCTTTATTAAGCTAAATAACCCACTAAATCCAATAACAACTTAATTTCCATAAACAATAAACAACTCCAATAAATATAAAAATCGCGTCATCCAATAAAATATTCATTTATTTATTATACGGAAACAATGTATTACAACTCTCCCCCACTTAAACACGATTTCGTCCTCGAAACTTACGGTCCACTCAGATCCCTTACGGTGCTCCCACTGAACCTTGACCGTCGCTATATGTTTGTTGCGTAGTTGCTTAACTTTTCGTTCCAATATAGCTACTGCCTCTCAACATAATTCAGTTTCTCATCCACTGTTATGTCATCCAATGGCATGAACGTGGACTCATCCGATAAACACTTCCGAAGATAAGATACATGGAACGTGTTGTGAATCCTAGACAATTCGTCCGGTAGCTCTAACCGATAGGCTACCTTCCCAATCCTGGCAATAACCTTAAATGGTCCTATGTACCTTGGGTTCAGTTTTCCTCGCTTCCGAAATTGAATCAGGCCCTTCCATGGTGATACCTTTAACAACACAAAATCTCCAACCTGGAACTCTAGCGGAGATCGCCTCTTATCAGCATAACTTTTTTGTCGGCTCTGCGCGGCTCCAACCTTTCTCGCACTTGTTGGATGTATTCTGACGTTTTCTGAACAATTTCCGTATTCCCGAGCTCCCTCTAACCTACTTCTCCCCAACAGATGGGGGCTCTACACTTCCTTCTGTACAACATCTCATGCGGAGGCATACCGATACTTGCGTCGTAGCTGTTATTGTAGGAGAATTCTGCCAACGGTAGGTAAGAATCCCAGCTTCCTCCAAAGTCAATCACACAAGCTCGTAGCATATCCTCTAGGGTTTGTATTCTTCTCTCGCTTTGGCCGTCAGTCTGTGGGTGATAAGCCGTATTAACGTTCACCTGGGTCCCCAAATCCTCATGAAACTTCTGCCAAAACCTTGACGTAAATCGTACATCCCTATCTGATACGATGGTCACCGGTACCCCATGTCGTGATACTACTTCCTTGACATACACATCTGCCATTTTCTCTTCTGAAAAGGCTTCATCGGAATAAAGTGAGCGCTCTTAGTTAGTCGGTCGACGATTACCCAAATCGCATCAAAATTTCTCGGAGTCCTCGATAGCTTAGTGATCAAATCCATAGTGATGTGTTCCCATTTCCAAACCTGGATCTCTAAAGGTTGCAGATTCCGTGAGGCCTCTAGTGCTCGGCCTTAACTCGAAGTCAAGTTAAACACTTCTCCACGTATTTCATTACGTCTCGCTTCATCCCCGGCCACCAGTAATCTGTCTTAAGGTCTCGGTACATCTTAGTCGAACCTGGATGGATAGAAAACTTAGATTTGTGAGCCTCACCGAGTAGTGTAGCACGCGCGTCAGTTATCCTTGGTACCCAGATACGTCTGAAACGTGTCATCAGCCCTCGACTGTCTTCAGAGAATAGTGCTTTCTGCCCCTTAATCTGTTCCGGTTTTTGGTTCTCGTCCTTTAGTGCCTCATGCTGAGCGGCTCGAATGGAGTCTAATAATGTCGTTGTCACTGTCAATCTCATACACTGTGCTGGTAGCAGTAAAATACTAGCCTTCCTACTCAAGGCATCGGCCACGACGTTGGCTTTCCCTGGGTGATAGAGAATCTCGCAGTCGTAATCCATGATTAGATCGATCCACCTCCTCTGCCTCATGTTCGGATTCTTCTAGTCGGCGAAGTATTTCAGGCTTTTGGGGTCGGTGTAGATGGTGCATTTAACCCCATATAAATAGTGCCTCCATATTTTCAGCGCGAATACAACTGTAGCTAACTCCAAGTCGTCGGTCGGATAGTTGCACTCATGTGGTTTCAGCTGTCGCGAAGCATACACAATTACTTTTCCTCGTTGCATCAGTACGCACCCCAATCCTACATGTGATGAGTCGCAGTAGACCACCATATCGTCCACTCCATCCGGCAGGGTTAAGATTGGTGCCTCGCAGAATCTCGAATGCCTGCTGTTGCTCTTTACCCCAAACAAAGCGTACATTCTTCTTGGTCATCTTCGTCAAGGGCACTGCGATCTTAGAGAAGTCTTGTATGAATCTTCGATAATACCCAGCCAATCCCAAGAAACTTTGAATTTTGGTAGGGCTCCTTGGTACCTCCCACTTCATCACTGCTTCAATCTTTGCATGATCCACCTTAATACCTTCTTGGTTCACTACGTGCCCTAGAAATTGCACTTCCCGCAACCAAAACTCGTGCTTGGAGAACTTGGCAAATAATTCTTTCCCGCTTCAAAGTCTGTAGCATCATCCGCAGGTGATCTTAGTGCTCTTTCTCTTTCTTGGAGTAAATCAAGATGTCGTCTATAAATACAATTACTGTAACATCCTGATTTTGGGCCTAGTCATTACGTAGGCCAAGGTATGTTTATACATGATTATTATATGAGTAATTGTTAATTTATTACTTGATTCAATCAATTAGTTAATTGATTTATTAAATATATATGTATGTATGTTCGTATGCATGCATGTAGAGATATTTTAGGAGTTGTGAGTCATCACAATGCATGACACCTCCTGCTTGGTTATATGTGAATGCATACGTGGGTTTTTAAGAAGAAATCAACATCAGTTGCATTTCATTTACTTTGTAAGTATTTGTGTGTGTGTTTTTGAGAGAAAGAACAAGAAGTGGTATACTTGAAAAGTGAAAGTGGAGATTTGTTGATTGTTAAATCAAAACAAAGGTAAGATGATGTTTATATCATGCTTATTATTGATTTGGTATGCTTTTCTGATGATATACATGGTTATATGGTGAATCACCATGGATGAATATTAAGAAAACCTTCATAAGTGGGTTTTGGTTGTTCTTGTTGATTTAATGATTTAAACATGTTCTTGATGCTTCTAGACATGCTAAATGATGTTTATACATGTTTAGAAGTGTTAGAAATTGATTTCCAGAGTTTATGTATAAGGAGCACAACTCGGTTGGCTGGATTACTTCCCAGGTTCAACATTTTATTGGAGCATTACTTCCTGAGTACAGGAGCACAACTCAGTTGGCTGGATCGTTGTCCTAGGCTTTCACTTTAGCCAAGTCTGCTGAAGGGGACATACAGGCAAGAGATAAGCAAACCCGAGATGAGGTGGCTTTGCAGAAGCCGAGATATGAACAGACCTGTAATCAACAAAAGAGGAATTGGCAAGGAAACCAGTCACAGGGAAGTCAGAACAATGGGGTAACCACTGAGGGTTCTGGTCAGAAACCGCAATGGTGTGGACGGGGTTGATCTACCCATTCTGGGCAGTGTACTACTCAGACCATGCGATGTATGCGTTGTGGAGCATTAGGGCATGAAGCTAGGAAATGTGGTTTTCCCCGAAGTATTTGTTGGAACTGTCAGAATGAGGGACACAGGGCTTGTGAGTGTCCTTTTGGGAGGAAGATTGGGACGGGGACTGGGGCAGAAGCGGTTGAGGGATCATCATCAGCAGGGCAAAAGAGAAAGAACCCTAGTGTGCGAGAGGGTGGGGTGTACAATATGATGGCTAATGATAATGCCACCGCCGATAAAGATGAAACGGGTATGTCTTGATAAAACTTTATACCTGTGTGTGTGTTAATTAACTTTTAAGTTAATTGTGAATATTTTATGCATAGTATGTGCTAAAATGTTTGAGTTTATTTCAGATGAGATTGATTCTCTAGAAATAGAACTAAACGATAATAGATGATTTTCTATTATGAGTTATGTGTTATATATCAAGATATGGTATGATGATAAGTATGTGATACTTGACTTAAATGCTAAGTGAGCATGATATACCGTAGAGATATATGTTTAGATAAATTGAATTACATGATATAATGCGTATAGTAGGATTTATATATACATTGGGTGTTTATGTGAATTCAACTGTGTAAAGAAAGAGATGGATTGCTGCATATTGGGCAAGACTCGGATGTGTAGTATTGTTCAGGTAAAGATGTAATTGAGAGAATAAGTTGATATTTAATCTACTGGATACAGTTGATTAATGTGGATGAATGATGATTTTAAAAAAAGGTTGTAGTATGACGGGAAATCGCATTTGTTGGTTTGAAATGTGATGCTATGCTTTGAGATTGAATGTATAGTGGATATCTTGTGTTAATTGAGATATCACGAAACAAAATTTTAACATGACTTGGAAGTTGCAGCTGATATAAGTGTAGTGATGTTATATTAACTATAAGAGAAGACATGTGTGATTGACTTGGTCAATGAAAAATATATTAGATGAGTAATTAGAAGAGGTTATGTGGAAAATTGAGACGGTGATCGGATTTAATCAGAGAAAGTGATTGTGGAATTTGATGTTACCTCGGAAAGACGACATGATGATAGATGTGTTGATCTGTGAAAGAGTTAATGATCATAACATCTTGTATATGCGAGTTGGAAGTATCTCTGACTTATTGGATGAACCAAGATTTCTATTGCAAGAAAGTCTTGAAGAATGAAAAGGTTGACACCTTTGAGAATGAAAGAGAGGGAAGAGGATTGTAATGGCCTGAACTTATGGAGTGAAAAACTTGTGGATCTTGAGCAAGGAGACGCCTTTGCTTGGAGATGCCTTTGCTCGGAGATGCCTTTTCTAGGAAGTACCTTGCTAAACACTAGAGTTGAACTTTACAGGGATTTATAAATTTAATTGCCAATGCTATATTGTGGAGTAAAGACCTGCAGGATGAGTATAGAAGATATACTATGTGGATAGAGATAGTATGTGATATGAGACATGACATATGGAGTGTAAATTGAAGTGGTATACCGGAAACTTATGTAACCTTGAGATATTTGAGATATCTTAGGGGTGATGATGATAAGACGGGATGGAAGTTGTATTTGACTTCATCAAATAAAGAGAAACCTGGATATGTTTTGAGTGATTATTGATTGTTCAGTAATTTTATTACCAGTGAGATGGCATTGTTGGACAGATGGACTTGATTGAATAAATTAAAGGGATGATTTGAAGATATGAGGATTCATATTTGATGGCTTGTGATGGAAAATGGAGATTTGTTTAAACTTATGAAGAGTTTACAAACGAGAGTTGGATGATCTGACAGAATTTTCCTGATGGATAATTAAGTGTGTGATTAAAACACAACGATTTGTGGAACTCATATCTATTATGATTGTGTGGGTGAACTAATTTCTGACAGTGGAATATCAGAATACCTTGTGTATAGTTATGAGATTGTGGTGATAATACTTCAACCTGTTGACTTGAAGTAAGTGATAAACTACATGTGAATGCTTTGGCATGACAAATAATAAATGTTGGAAGCTATTTGGATTTGTGACTGAGTTAGACATAAATTCAGGGGATGCTTGAAGATAGGATTTATGGACTAACTGTTGGTTGAAAATGAGTGCAGAAGGATAAGCTGTAAGACTTGTTGGTATATGTGCAGTGAGATTCCGAGGACGGAATCCTTTTAAAGAGGGAGGATTTGTAATATCCTGATTTTAGGCCTAGTCGTTACGTAGGCCGAGGTATGTTTATACATGATTATTATGTGAGTAAATGTTAATTTATTACTTGATTCAATCAATTAGTTAATTGATTTATTAAAAATATATGTATGTATGTTCATATGCATGCATGTACGGATATTTTAGGAGTTGTGAGTCATCACAATGCATGACACCTCCTGCTTGGTTATATGTGAATGCATACGTTGGTTTTTAAGAAGAAATCAACATCAGTTGCATTTCATTTACTTTGTAAGTGTTTGTGTGTGTGTTTTTGAGAGAAAGAACAAGAAGTGGTATACTTGAAAAGTGAAAGTGGAGATTTGTTGATTGTTAAATCAAAACAAATGTAAGATGATGTTTATATCATGCTTATTATTAATTTGGTATGCTTTTCTGATGATATACATGGTTATATGGTGAATCACCATGGATGAATATGAAGAAAACCCTCATAAGTGGGTTTTGGTTGTTCTTGTTGATTTAATGATTTAAACATGTTCTTGATGTTTCTAGAAATGCTAAATGATGTTTATACATGTTTAGAAGTGTTAGAAATTGATTTCCAGAGTTTATGTATAAGCTTCATAATTTGGTTATGGAGTTTGAGGGTGGTGCGAGGAAGAAGATGATGGAAGAATTCTGGAAATTTCGACGTCGCGGCGCGACACCTATAGGTTGCGACGCGACCCTAGTGTTTCGAGTTCGAAAGATTGTGGTTCGAAGAAGGGGACTTTGCATTCGAAGGTTTGGCCGCTCGAAGGCTTGTCGCGACGCGACGGGTCCAGGGTCGCGACGCGACGCGTCGGGTTCGAATTCGATGTGAGCTGTTCGAAGTCTTGTGGTGCGAAGGGGCTGCTCGAAAGAGCGTCGCGACACGACGCGTTCGCAGTTTGTGGATTTTCTTAGTTATTTGCATTGTTAATGCTATGGGTTATATGTTTATGCATATGTGAATCATATATGTTTATGTTTGATTAAAGAGATATAAATATATGTGTTTGGTATATATTTATGAATCGGTTACTGATTTCAGTTTGTTGTGTTCTCAGGAACAGACAAGGCTCAGTAATATTAGACCACTGAGTGGGAGTTCGAGGACTCGAGGTGAGTGAATGTTTACTCACGGGTGATATTAGTTGTAACTGGTTTGGTTGCAACTGTATGTGGATTGATGCATGGATAGACTGTTTGTCTGCTAATTGATTAACTGTGATATGTTAATTGATTGTTGCGCCTGTGGTGAAGTCATCTTACGGCTGGGCATATGGGCTGGGTTTGTTTGCTATCGGCTAATCAGTATTGTGATCTTTTGAAGCATTTGTTGCAACTTAAGATAATAGTGTGTAAGAATATCAAATGAACTATCGGTAAACCTTTGCTTTGGCCAGCATTGGTTGTAGGTTCCTGCAGAACCACCGGTTTTGTCGTGAGGCAAATTATGTGTTTACTGTTTTGATATCATTCGGTTATGTGACTGATATATCTGTGGTGGTTTACTTTCATACACTTAGCTTTGTGCTAATCCCCCACCTCTCACTACTTTTACAGGTGGCTGATAAGTTCTGCGGTTCAGTTGTGAGGGGGTGTAGCCTGGGGAATAATTGACAAGCACTCTGATTGGAATTGTGACGAGCCGTAGTTTTTGTAATACTGTATTTCAAACTGGTTGGTTTTGTTAAACAGTGGTTTATCGTCAGTTGTAAATACTTTTATGTTTTGGTAAACGCTTCCGAAATGTATTTAAAAAGTGAAAATTTTATGGGTGAAAATACGGTGTTACAATTACCGACTTATCCAACATTGGTCGGCAAATTCTGTTCATCAAATCCATAAATGCAGCTGGTGCGTTTGTCAATCCGAAGGGCATCACCACAAACCCGAAATGACCGTATCTTGTTCTAAAAGCCCTTTTCTCGATATCTCCTTCCTTTACCTTTAACCGATGGTAACCATATCGTAAGTCAAGCTTTGAAAACCACACTGCACCTTGCAGTTGATCAAATAAATCGTCGATCCTGGGTAGACGGTATTTGTTCTTGATGGTTACTTTGTTCAGTTCACGGTAGTCTATACACATACGGAACATGCCATCCTTTTTCTTGACAAATAAGATCGGTATAACCCCGGCTTTGCAAAACTACAAAATTAGCAAAAATTTGCGTTTTTCATAAACGTGAACTCCATCACGATTAATTATCATTAAGATACGCAGCGGAAACCTTAAACCAAAAGGTTCACATCAGTTATATACATTCAAAATACTGTTTGGTGTTACTCTATTACAATAACCGACCATAACATTCACATAACTACATAAGTGTTCCATCCCAGAGGTACAATAGCATGCATAAGCAAGCCGGCTCACCAGGCCTTCTAATCTTTACCCGTAAAAATGGTTCAATGTGGCACCATTAGCTATACACATAGCTAGTGAGTACAAACTTAACATAAGCATCAATAAAGAAAGTCATACATCACATGATTTAGCAAACAATGCTATTTTATCACATTGTGGTGTGCTGACAAGATCGGTACGAGTCATATCTTGCAGGGTAGCTAGTCCTGCTCAACAACATTGACCAAAAGAGCCAGACACAACCATCCGCGTTGGGGAAGCATAAAGCAGTCCACCAAGCATCGTTTACATAACCATAGGTTCCCTAGTAATCCCGGCCGTATTCTGGCTGATTACAATCTCACGTTAAGGCACGGCGGTCCTACAGAACCTATGATCCGGAATATTACCTCGAATCACCGTTAAATCCCGAATCATGACCGAAGTCTTCCTGGGATCCAACTACAGAGTTGACCTTAACCATGCTCAGATAGTTCGCGAACACTTCAGATACATATAGCTGATCCAATCTGGATCAATCATTTAACATGCATATTCATTCATTTCATCATTGCGTATCCAATCTAGATCCCTAGCATACATATCATCATTCTTTCATACAGTTGATCTATTCAGGATCACTATCATACATATCATCATTCTTAACTAGGCGGCTCCAATACTGGATTCCGCTAGCATGCACTTATCTTACATTTAACAAATAACATAGCACAATGCAATAAAGTAGCATGATAATACTTACAACTTTTATTCTAAGCATACATGCAACTTAAACATCTTTGAATCACATACAATTCATTTAGAAAGCAACACTCCCTCTACTGAGGCTTACAGAAGTCGGTACTCACCCGAGTAGCTTAGAATCAACAGATATCTCACTTCGGACTTGTTAACGAGACAAGTTCACCTATAACATTATTATCCACATTAAGCGTCTACATAAACAAGACACAACTACTATAACAAGATCAGGAACCCCTAAAGGAACCATAGACCAACAAACAAAGACTTAACAATCTTTGAATTGTTTACAAAAAGACACCCCTTGCGCCCGCAAGCAAATACGCTTGCGCCCGTAAGCATCCAAACTAGGATTTAGTGCAAATCCGACAAAACTTGCGGATTCCGACACTTCTTGCGGATTCCGACACTTCTATCGGATTCCGACACTCCTTAAGGCCGCAAGGATGGGGCCTTGCGCCCGCAAGCACTATCGGATTTGTATACTTGGTGTGTCGGATTTTGCATTTAACTCATCGGATTTTGACCCCTTGCGGCCGCCAAGATGGACCTTGCGCCCGCAAGCAAGCCTGTTCAAGAACAGGTCGGCTACAACACCCCTGTTTCGACTGTTTTGTTTTCAAACCTCAAAAATCGAGATTCTAAATTATTTTCAACTTTAATATGTCTTAGGGAGCATTCATATGATCCGAAAAACATCTCCTTCATTAATTACAACAACTTACACAAGATTTGGGATCAAAATCAACCATTTGACCCACATGAATCAATTTTCAAGAACTTCATCAAAATTATCATTTTAATTCATCAATTGAGTTCTAATCAACTTGTAACTCATATAGAGATCAATTAAAGTCAATTTTAGAACTCAATTTGAGATTCAAATTATTAACATCAAAAACCCACTTTATCAAGAACACTTACCAAATGAAGAACAAAGTGAAGAAGATGATGAAGGAGATGATAGTAACAACAGCTAGTGTTTTCTTGGATTCAATCTAAAAACAACAACCTTCAAAGATTTCTTCAAGATCAAGGAGTAGAGAGAGTTTGAGAAAAGTTGTCTGTGTTTGTTCAAACACATAGAGGTGGGTATATGAGGCATAAACCAACTCTGGGTTTAAACCCACACATAAGGGGGGTATTTTGTTCCCCTTTTTAACTTACAACTTGACCCCCATTTACCCGTTTCAACTAACGGGGATATTTCCGGAATCCTTACTTAAAACCATTCACAATTTAATCATCTTAATTTTACAATTACTACTTTTATAGTTTAACATATAATTACTAAAACACATAATAATTAAACACATAATAATAAACGCGCATACTTTATTACTATTTTACTCGACTTTCATACACGTATACACTTAATTACAACTATGCCCAAATCGAGGATGTTACAGTCGGTGCTCCCTACAGCGAACTACTCGGTCGGATAAACCCTTTGTTCAACAGTTCTTGCAGCTGAGACATCAATTCTTGCATCTCCAGCGGTGCTAGTCGATACTGAGCTTTCGCTATTGGTGTGGTACCCGGCATAAGGTCAATTCTAAACTCCAATTGGCGATTGGGAGGAATTCTTGGGAGATCCTCCGGAAATACTTCTGGAAAGTCACACACCACGGGTACATCTGCAACACCTCTCTTACTCCTTTCCAGATTGTTGTCGACCACATTTGCCAAAAATGTTGTACACCCCTTACGCATATACTTAGCCTCCTTAACAGCCGTACACAGTGTTGTTCTCCCTTTTTGGTGTTCACTGTATATTAAAATCTCTCCCCCACTAGGGGTTTGAACCCGCACAACTCCTTTCTTGCACAAAATACAGGCTTGGTGACGACCGAGCCATTCTATTTCTCCCAACACCCGCATGTGAAACGGAATAAAATCCATAGGAAGTTTGTCATCACCTCCCTCCATTACATTGATTCTATACATATCGGATACATTTACAGCTCTTTCATCTGTTGTCTTCACCTCTCAAGGTGTTTCTGGTTTTACCAATACATTATCGACGCCCATGATAATGTCCCATTCTACTCTTGCCTCCTCAATCATTATTCGGAAGTATAGGTAACACACTTTTAAGCAGGTGGCTTTACCATACTACCCTACTCACACCGCAGTCTATATCCACATCACATACAAATTCTAGCATGCCGTTCACCTCATCTGAAGTAGCCCTACACACTAAGGCAGTCCTATACTACAGGCATACTACAGTCCTACAAGTACCCCTCACCTGATTCACAAGAGTCCCTATGATGCCGGCAAGCCTTGACATGTATCATGTGCTCACAATAATATGGGCCCTTATATTATTCTAAACACATCACACATACCAAGTCTCATCGCCACCATCTGAAATCCCGATTCACAGGCTTGGGTCATGCATCACATAACATTCCACATACACATTGCACTTTCATATCATCATAAATCATGCAAACATATAAGGTTCTACATACCAGTCATCATATCCTAGTCTATCCATATCACGAATACATCCATGTATAATGTTAAGTCATACAAGTCTTTTAGCGTCTGATCCTACCCTACCCCAACATCAAACGAGAACATGAAATAAGGCCAAATCATCCATTCTAAACCTATATGGTTACCATTATACATGGTGTACAGTATTCACGATATGTCTAAACATGGATGCAGTCAGGAACTACTCTAGAATACATCATGGATTCAACTACACAACATATTTCACCAACTATACATATATACTATGCTTCACTTCGTGCTCACCAGGACTAAGCTCCAGCTGACAGCTCATCATTAGGTTTTAAAAATGAATTGTGTTATTTAAAATGTTTTAGAACCAAGGTTTAAGTCCAAACACACCTCTTGCATGCTCGAAACCCATAAACCAAGGCTCTGATACCAATTTGTAACGTCCCACAATTTTTTTTAAATATGAGTAAATGTAGCAATGAATTCAACAAATGTCATACAAGGTCCCGCACCCGGGACTACCCGTAGGTAAATGTATTTAAGTAACATTACAGACGTTGTTTTAGCAAAATGTTTAAAAAATTAAAACAGTGGAAACGGTTGAATAAACGATGAGCCGTCTTCAAGCTGCTGAAGCCTTCCCACGATCTGGTCCTAAAAAGGATAAGTTCAACAACAGTAAGCATAAAGCTTAGGGAGCACTCTAGCTTACACACCACACTAGGCATGTACATGTCACATCATAACACAAATCCATGATCACATATCATTACACATACTACCGACGTAGTGCACTAACGACGATTTCACACTTTGTGTCACAGTTGACTATCCAAGCCGTACCAAGGATTTCACACTATGTCTAACTGTGCCTGAGTTACGTTTTCACCACAATATAATGTAACCCTTCACTTCACATTTAAACATATCAGTTAAACCATCACATAGAATATAACATACACATTTCACACTAATATCATGTATAAGTTAGGGTAACTCACCTGTTCTGTAGCACAGATAAAAGCAACATATTTCACAAGCATGGCAAAATGGGTGAACTTTAAGAATTTGATTCACAATTTGGAAATTGGGATTTCAAAACGTGTCAAGATCTACAAAATGGTTATTATCAAACTGGACAACCGGTAGATATTCAGATTGAAGGATCAGTTGATGGTCTAGATTTTAGGTTTTGTTAGCATTTGAAAATCTTTGTGACACCGAATCCTCCTCATGAGCCTTCTTCCTGTGAAAATAACTAAAATTTTAGTAGATAGATAGATGAAAATGTTCTTGAAACATTTGATGAGTCGACTTTGTAAAAAAAATTATGTGTCAAATACCTCAAAGAGAATCTATGACCAAGGAAATTCGAAAATGTATTTAATAGTTAATTATGAAAGATTAAGTGACAACAAACTAATATTTAACACTGAATATTTCACATAAGTATCATTAACACTTTGAAAATCTCGAATTAAAGAAAAACGTTGAGAAAAAAAATATGAGTACTATGAGCACTCAAGAACACACTTTGTCAAATATATGATATTTTTTATTCTTTATGTTCTAAATCAGGTGTACATTCCCATCGTAACATTCATTTTTCACAACAATTGCAGATTGAAGTTCAAAAGAACACAAAATCATGTAGTATAACCATTCGAGTTTTGAAGAAAGTCGAACGATTTTGAGTCAAATTGACTAGTCAAATGGTCTTGAAATCCAGTGAGTTTGGTACATTTGGAATCACAAGTAAAATCCGTGTATAAACAAGTAAAAATCAACAGCTTTCGTTTTCAATCATAACTTTGATATACAGAGAATTCGAACTCGAAATTGTGTTTAGGAAGAGATGAATGAAGATGAATAGTTGGAAACTGTTAAAAGTTAAAAGTTAAAAGTAATTTTGAATTTGAATTCAAATTGACATGGTAAATTGTGATTGATCCACACAAGAGTAAAAAAGAACGCTCGAATGTGTCTTAAAACATCGCAACTCAAATACACTATGATAGAGTATTCGCGCTCGAATATGCCGTAGGAGGAGAACTATTCGAAATCGAATAATAATCCTAGTACTGTCTCGAATGTCTTGATAACAAGCTAATTGAACTTCAATGTGTCAAGAGTTAACAGTATTCACGCTCAAATATATCTTGTAAGCCCTTTAATCTAGCTCAAATGTTTTCACTCATACTCGAATGTGAATTAAGACAAGTTCGAACTCGAATATATCTAGAAAAATGTTATTCGAACTCATGTCTGATAAGTCCACGCTTGAAAATCTTGATATATTCAAACTAGAATACTTGTACTCAAAGTTGAATATAACAAGCAAGATTATTCAACTCGAATATCATATTCAATTTGAATTTCACTTGATACTTGAATTCATGTTCAAAATTTCTTATTGAAATCGAAATTGCTTTCAATGTTTTGTGAATCTTTTCAAAGTTTATTTTGAGATTCTTTTCAATTTTCAAAATTTATTTTGTTTAAAAGAAACCCACAAAAGCAAAAACAAACTCTCCCTCAAATTTTGCATTAAAGCCTTGAATCTGAATTTGGGGTTGAGATAAAAAATTCAAAATCTTTTTCATTCCTATTTTTCTCTACTCCCCCTACAAGTGTTCTCTCATTCAAGTACTTGTGAGTTTTGATTTTGAGATTGCTCCTGTAACACCGTATTTTCTATCCAAAATTTTTCACTTTTCAAAACACTGCGGAATCGAACAAATATATACAATATAACACAACACATTATACAAAACCGTTTTCCAATTAAAAATACTAGTATTACAAAAACTACGGCTCGTCACAATTTAAATCAGAGTGCCCGTCAATTATTCCCCAAGCTACACCCCCTCACAACTGAACCGCAGAACTTACCAGCCATCTGTAAAAGTAGTGAGAGGTGAGGGATTAGCACAAAGCTAAGTGAATGAAAGTAAACCACCACAGATATATCAGTCACATAACCGCATGATATCAACAACCACAGATAAGCACCCTCGGAAGACCGGTGGTTCTGCAGGAACCTACAATCAATGCCGGCCAAAGCAAAGGTTTACCGATAGTTCATTAGCTATTCTCACACAGTATTACCTTAAGTTGCAACAAATGCATCAAATGATCTCAATACTGATTCGCCGATAGCAAACAAACCCAGCCCATAATCCCAGTCGTAAACTGACTTCCCCGCTATCATGTATACATATCACTGATGCAACAATTAATTAACAAACCACCAGTTAATCAATTAACAGATATACAATCTATCCATGCATCAATCCACATACAGTTGCAACCAAACCAGTTACAACTAATATCACCCGTGAGTAAACATCCACTCACCTTGAGTTCTCGAACTCCCACTCAGTGGTCTAATTTTACTGAGCCTTGTCTGCTCCTGAGAACACAACAAACTGAAATCAGTATGAGATTCATAAATATATATCAAACATATATTTATATCATCTCTAAAACAATCATATCATATTAGATTCACATATGCATGAACACTTAGCATATAGCATCAAATATCCAACAAACAGCCAAATTATCGGATTTCAAGGGAAATCCGATACCCCTGTCGGATTTGAAGACAATCCGCAACTTCCATCGGATTTTGAGGAAATCCGATACATCTGTCGGATTTTGAAGGAATCCGCAACACTTGTCGGTTTTCAAGGAAATCCGACACTTCTCTCGGATTCCACCCTTTGGATTTCAACTGTCGGATTCATAAGTTCCGGATTCATCACTGTCGATTTTCCAAGTCTAGGATTTCACAAGTTTCAGATTCTAGATCATCGGATTTCCACACTCGGTTTTCATCATCATCATCTCAACAATCCGCCAACTTCATCTTCCAACAATCCGATAACTTCATAGCTTTCATAAATCATATTTCCATTTTATATAATTCACATAAACACTTACCAAAACATCCACAAACATGTTTAAACATGCAAGCATTCATCATAAACACCTTTAAACCACATATACACTTGAAACACATAAAACCCACCAACAAAGGTTTCTATCATGTTCCTAACTTGGTGTTCATAACAAAACCCAACATGTTAAAACCGTACCATGCTTATAAGAAATCATGATTCAAGAACAAAACAATAAGCATACAAACCTTGAACTTTGAATTCACAAATTCACAACACCAAAAATCTGATTGTTTGTTCTTCTTCTTGCTCTCGGTTTTTTTCACACTCAATACACGCACTATCAATCTTCAAAGTGAAGAAATGACTAATGAAACCCACGTATGTATAGGTTGAAAACACAAGCAGGAGGTGACCTCCCCCTAATTCACAATTGCATGCACACACACACACACTCACATCCGTACATATATATATATATATATAAACCAATATATATTTTAAACCAACATATAATCAATTAGTTACTCATTTGATTAAATACCAATTAAACAATTAATCAAATACTAATCATGTATAAACATACCCAAGCCTATGAAACTCCTAGGCCCAAAATCAGGATGTTACAAATCCTCCCTCCTTAAAAGGATTCCGTCCTCGGAATCTCACTGCACATTATCAACTCTTCATGTCTTCTTCTAGTAGTTTAACCCGATAAACTTCATCTTGCTTTCAATCGTCAATCTATAACCACACAAGCCTTACAGCTTACCTTTCTAAACTTATTCTCAAACCAACAGTTAGTTCATAAATCCTATTCTTCAAGCATTTCCTAAATTTATGTTTAACTCAGTCATAAATCCTAATAGCTTTCAATCATTTACTATCTGTCATGCCAAAGTATTCACATGTACTTTATCACTTACTTCAAGTCAACAGGTTGAATTATTATCACCATAATCTCTTAGCTTTACACAAGGTATTCTGAGATCCCACTGTCAGAAATTAGTTCACCCACACAATCAAAATAGATATGAGTTCCACAAATCGTCATGTTTCTATCACACATTCGACTATCCATCAGGAAATCCAGTTACATTGTCCAACTCTCGTTTCAATCTTTGTTTGTAAACTCTTCATAAGTTTAAACAAATCTCCACTTTCCATCACAAGCCATCAAATATGAATCATCATATCTTCAAATCATCCTATTAAATATTCAATTAAATCCATCTGTCCAACAGATACCGTCTCACTAATAGTAAAATTACTAAATAGTCAATAACCACTTATAACATATCCAGGTTTCTCTTTATACAATCAAGTTAAATACAATTTCCATCATGTCTTGTCATCATCACCTCACAGATATCTCAGAATATCTCAAGTTTTCATAAGTTTCTTTGTATACCACTTCAATTTGCACTCCATATATCAAATTCTCATAACACGTTTTCTCTGTTCTCATAGTATACCATCAGTACTCAACCTCAGGTCTTTACTCCATAGTATAGCATTGGCAATTAAATTCATAAATTCCTGTAAAAGTTCAACTCCAATGTTTAGCAAAGGCACTTCCTAGGAAAGGTATCTCCAAGCTCAAGATTCACAAGTTTTTCATTTCATAAGTCCAGGCCATTACATTCCTCTTCTCTCTTTCTCGTTCTCAACGGTTTCAATCTTATTATTCTTCAAGACCTTCTTGTAAAGGAAATCTTGATTCATCCACTAAATCAGAGATACTTCCAACTCGCATATACAAGATGTTATCACCAGTATCTCTTTCACAGATCAACACATCTGTCATCATGTCGTCTTTCCGAGGTAATATCAAATTCCACAATCACTTTCTCTGATTTAATCCGATAACCATCTCAGTCATTCGGATAACTTCTTCTAGTTAGGCATTTAATATATTTCTCATTGGCCAAGTCAATCACACATGTCTTCTCTTACAGTTAATATATTCATAACATCACTTCAATCATATCAACTGTAATTTCCAAGTCATGGTTAAAATTTCATCTCGTAATATCTCAATCAACACAAGATATCAATTATACATCCAATCTCAAAGCATAACATCACATTTTAAACCAACAAATGTGATTTCCCATCATTCTACAAAATTCTTCTAAAACCACCATTCATCCTCATTGATCAACTGTACTCGGTAGATTAAATATCCACTTATCTCTCAATCACATCTTTTACCCAAACAATACTACACGTCCCAGACTTGACCAGTATGCAGTAATCCATCTCTTTCTTCTTTCTTTGCACAGTTGAATTCACATAAACACATAATGTATATAAATCTTATGATACACACTATATCATGCAATTCAATTAATCTAAACATGTCTCTCTATGGTATATCATGCTCACTTAGCATTTAAATTAAGTATCACATACTTATCATCATACCATATCTTGATATATAACATATAACTCATAATAGAAAATCATCTATTATTATTTAGTTCTATTTCTAGAGAATCAGTCTCATCAGAAATAAACTCAATCATTTTAGCACATACTGTGCATAAAATATCCACAATTAACTTTAAAGTTAATTAACACACACCTACAGGTATAAAGTTTTATCAAAACATACCTGTTTCATCTTTATCGGCGGTGTCATTATCATTAGCCATCATATTATATACCCCACCCTCTCACGTAATAGGGTTCTTTCTCTTTTGCCCTGCTGATGATGATCCCCCAACCACTTCTGCCCCAGTCTTCCTCCCAGAAGGACACTCACCAGCCCTGTGTCCCTCATTCTGATAGTTCCAACACACACTTCAGGGAAAACCACATTCCCTAGCTTCATGCCCTAACGCTCCATGACGCATACATCACATGGTCTAAGCAGTACACTGCCCAGAATGGGTAGATCTACACCATACACACCATTGTGGTTTCTTACCAAAATCCTAGTGGTTACCCCATAGTCCTGATTTCCCTGTGACTGGCTTCCTTGCCAATTCCTCTTTTGCTGATTACCAGTATGTTCATACTTTGGCTTCTGCAAAGCCGCCTCATCTCGGTTTTGCTTATCTCTTGCCTGGATGTCCCCCTCGGCAGACTTGGCTAAGGTGAAGGCCTGGGACAATGATCCAGCTAACCGAGTTGTGCTCCTATACTTAGGAAGTAACGCCCCAATTAAATGTTGAACCTGGGAAGGTTCATCAGGTATCCACTGAGTCACAAACCTCAGTTTCGCATTGAACTTCTCAATCAATTCATCCACAGACATCTTTTTCGTCATACGGAACTCCATAAACTCCTGCCTTATCATGTTTAACTCAAAAGCATTACAATACTATTCACACAATTTGTTTCGAAATTGTTCCCATGTAATCGCATCCATCTAAGCTCTGGATAAATGTGTAGTGATAGAATCCTACCATACCATTGCTTTTCCCTTCAACATCCTGGTAGCAAAACAAACTCTCATTTCTTCTTCACAATTGTAGGCATCCTGGATTCTAGTGGTGTCTCGCAGCCAATTCAGGGTAACATTTGGATCGGTGCTACCATGATATTCCTCGGGTTTGCAATCCAAAAACTGTTTATAAGTACACGGTTGTCTAAATCCTATACCAGGTGGAAATCCCATGAAAGGATATGGCATTGATCCTTGTGAAAACCTCGGGTAATAAAATGGTTGAGACCTCGGTTGAGATATTGGTGGAAATGGTATTGACACAGAAGGCATCCATGTATACGTAGTATTAGCCGGAAAAATTGGTGGTATCTCAGGTGTAGTAGAAGCTAATGTAATAGCCGGTGGTCGACTGGCAAAATCTTGTATCTGTTGTTCCATTTCTTTCCTCAAATCCAACAATTTCCCTTCCAACTGAAAAATATATTCCTCCCTGTCATCTATAACTGTACCTGACGTACTTGCATGGATAGGGATCTCTGTTGCTACTATAGAAACCTCTACTGTTGATGGGACAATAGGGGCGCAAGTTGAGTTCTCATTATCAGCAATTATTCTCTGTAACAATCACAACATCTCACCAACTCATTAGTTTAATCCGTTAGTATAACACATACTAAACTCCAAAACCACACTCCCATTCACCCCAATCCCATACTCAAGGAATAATTGACCCCAACTCAAGCCAAGATTTGGGAATGCAACACTTCCACTGTGCCTACATCGCCAAACCAAGGCTCTCATACCAAACTTGTAACACCGTATTTTCAATCCAAAAATTTTCACTTTTCAAAACACTGTGGAAGCGAACAAATATATACAATATAATACAACGGATTATACAAAACCGTTTTCCAATTCAAAATACTAGTATTACAAAAACTACGGCTCGTCACAATTCAAATCAGAGTGCCCGTCAATTATTCCCCAGGCAACACCCCCTCACAACTGAACCGAAGAACTTACCAGCCACCTGTAAAAGTAGTGAGAGGTGAGGGATTAGCACAAAGCTAAGTGAATGAAAGTAAACCACCACAGATATATCAGTCACATAACTGCATGATATCAACAACCACAGATAAGCACCCTGGGAAGACCGGCGGTTCTGCAGGAACCTACAACCAATGCCGGCCAAAGCAAAGGTTTACCGATAGTTCATTTGCTATTCTCACACAGTATTACCTTAAGTTGCAACAAATGCATCAAAAGATCCCAATACTGATTAGCGGATAGCAACCAAACCCAGCCCATAATCCCAGTCGTAAACTGACTTCCCCACTATCATGTATACATATCACTGATGCAACAATTAATTAACAAACCACCAGTTAATCAATTAACAGATATACAATCTATCCATGCATCAATCCACATACAGTTGCAACCAAACCAGTTACAACTAATATCACCCGTGAGTAAACATCCACTCACCTTGAGTTCTCGAACTCCCACTCAGTGGTCTTATTTTACTGAGCCTTGTCTGTTCCTCAGAACACAACAAACTGAAATCAGAATCTGATTCATAAATATATATCAAACATATATTTATATCATCTTTAAATCAATCATATCATATTAGATTCACATATGCATTAACACTTAGCATATAGCATCAAATATCCAACAAACAGCCAAACTATCGGATTTCAAGGGAAATCCGATACCCCTGTCGGATTTGAAGACAATCCGGAACTTCCATCGGATTTTGGGAAATACGATACATCTGTTGGATTTTGAAGGAATCCGCAACACTTGTCGGTTTTCAAGGAAATCCGATACTTCTCTCGGATGCCACCCTTTGGATTTCAACTGTCGGATTGTTCATCGCATTCCACATGAACATTGGATTACCACAACACCCGGATTCATAAGTTCCGGATTCATCAGTTTTGGTTTCCCAAGTCTCGGATTTCACAACTTCATCATAAATCATATTTCCAGTTTATATCATTCACAAAAACACTTACCAAAACATCCACAAACATGTTTAAACATGCAAGCATGCATCATAAACACCTTTAAACCACATATACACTTGAAACACATAAAACCCACCAACAAAGGTTTCTATCATGTTCCTAACTTGGTGTTCATAACAAAACCCAACATGTTAAAACCGTAGCATGCTTATAAGAAGTCATGGTTCAAGAACAAAACAATAAGCATACAAACCTTGAACTTTGAATTCACAAATTCACAACACCAAAAATCCGATTGTTTGTTCTTCTTCTTGCTCTCGGTTTTTTTCACACTCAATACACGCACTATCAATCTTCAAAGTGACGAAATGACTAATGAAACCCACGTATGTATAGGTTGAAAACACAAGCAGGAGGTGTCCTCCCCCTAATTCACAATTGCATGCACACACACACACTCACATCCGTACATATATATATATATATATATATAAACCAATATATATTTTAAACCAACATATAATCAATTAGTTACTCAATTGATTAAATACCAATTAAACATTTAATCAAATACTAATCATGTCTAAACATACCCAAGCCTACGAAACTCCTAGGCCAAAAATCAGGATGTTACAGCTCTCCCTTAATTAAAGCTCTCTGTTTTCTGCACACGAAACACGGTTAGTATAATACTTGTTCAAATAGATAAAAGGGAATAATGTATATTAAAAATGATGAAAATTGCAATGTCAAATCTGTAAATTTAACATTCCCAACTTAGATGCCAAAGAATTGAAACGAGAATTGTCCAATGGTTTAGTGAATATGTCAGCAAGTTGATTTTCAGTTTGGACATATTGCAATTCAATCAAATTCTTTTCTACATTATCCTTTAAAATATGGTATCTTATGTCAATGTGTTTCGTTGTTGAATGGTGAACTGGGTTGCAAGTGATGGCTATTGCGCTCTGGGAGTTACACATCAGTGGAATCTTGCTGTAGTTCAGACCAAAGTTAGAAAGTTGGGTTCGTATCCAAAGACTTTGTGAACAACAACTTGCAGCAGCTACATATTCAGCTTTTGCAGTTGAAGTTGAGACACAGTTTTGTTTCTTAGATCCACAACAAGCTAGTCGATCTCTCAAGAAATGTGCACTACCCGATGTACTTTTTCTATCCATCATGCACCCTGCATAACTAGCATCAGGATAAACTAATAGATCAAATAATGAATCTCAACGATACCACAAACCTAGATTTAGCATGGAATCTCGCACATAAACATGTGGAAAACATAATGTCCGATCTACTATATGTTAAGTACAATAAAGAGCCGATCATTCCTCTGTAAGTTTTTAAATCAACTGCTTTTCCATCAGAATCAGCAGAAAATTTTGTCTTAGAGGTCATGGGTGTGGCAAGAGATGATGAATTAAACATCTCATATTTCTTTAATAAATCTTTGATAAATTGTGTTGATTTATAAAGATGCCATGTTTTAACCGATGTATTTGCAGTCCGAGAAAGAAGTTCATATTCTATCATGCTTATCTCAAACCTTTTTTCCATTATTTGTGAAAATTTTATAATGTATTATGGGTTAGTTGATCCAAAGATTATGTCATCTACATAAATTTGAACTAATAAGTAATCTTCTCCTATTATTTTCGTGAACAAAGTAGTGTTGGTTTTTCCTTTGTAGTAGCCCTAACTCAACAGAAAGTCTGACAACAAGTCATACAAAGCTTCTTGGAGCATGTTTCAATCCGTATAATGCTTTATCCAAAATGTATACATGTGTTGGTCTTTTCGCATCTCCAAAACCTTCAATTTGTGAGACATACACTTCCTCTTTCAGTACACCATTGAGAAAGACAGTCTTAACATCCATATGGAAACCTTAAAATTTCTTGTACATTGAGCCTTCTCCACCTCAAAAACACTTACCAAAAACAATTTTTAGCATAAACAACAACAAATAGCTCAAATTTTTTGATGAAATAATGAAGAACACCAAGAACTTGAAAAACAGAAAAATTCAAAATAAGTTCTCAAATGTTGGTTGTTTTTGAAAATGAATATAACCAGTCATTTTCTCCATCTCAAAAGCTTCTAAATCACTCAAAAAGGAAGATTAGAAGAAAATGGCTTTTGACTCAAGTGGGTTTTCACGTGAAGAACACAAGGCCTTTTCTTAAACTTGATATTTCACACTTTGATATTGTTTCCAGGTTATCTTGAACCAATTCAACAAGGAATATGCTCTGATATCAATTAAAAGTCCAAAGATGTGATTAAAGACAAGTAAACTAGATGATTCTTGTACGAACAACATAAGAACATAGTAAGAACAATGTATAAACACTTTGATTGAGAGAGAATACACAGACGTGTATATTTTCTATTAATCTGAATATGGTAAAGGTTACCTTGCAAACTAGATTTGTAAGGGTTTAAATACAAGTAGGCAAATGAACCTTTAAGCCTTTGGGCTTGCATGATAGACTATCTAATTACATTAAAGTGGGCCAAACACTTATAATATGAACTAGTCTATTAAACAATAAATTCATAATAAATAAGATAGATTACACAAGGCCTACAAACATATTTTAGACTAACATCTGTGCTTCGGGGTGTGATCTGGTCCATTTATTTTCATGGGGGGTTCTAACAGTTGGTTCATCTTCAAATGGAGGAAATAACTCATTAAGTCTTTTATTTAATGTAGAGTCTTCCTCAATCTTAGTTGTTTCCGGATCATGGATTGGTGTACTTTCTTTTTTAGGATTAAGATGTACGGCTGCTAGACTGACAGTCGAAGTTGAAGGTGAATTTTCATCAAAAAAAATCCTCTTTGATCTGTAGTTGTTGTTTGAGATGTACCACATACATTCTCTTGAATTATGATTCCATTCCTGTCAGCAGATAAATTTTGTGAGTCTTGCACAGATTTATTTTTTGTTTCATTTCTAGACTTAGCAAGTTCTGAACGGATATGTCTAGAAGCTATTTAAGGTGACTTTGATTTGTATGAATTTAGTGTTAAAGTATTCTACAACACGATTTTTTTCTTTTGTCTAAAACACGATTAGCTTTTGACTCTTGTGAATAACCCAGGAAACTTGCTTCATCTGTTTTAGATTCGAATTTTCCTAAGTTACTCTTTTCGTTAAGAACAAAGCACCTATTACCAAATATGTGAAAACATTTGATATTAGGCACAATGTTATTCGCAAGCACATAAGGTGTTTTATTAAATTTGCGATGAGTTATGGAACAGTTTTGTGTGTAGCATATAGTGCTTATTGATTCTGCCCGGTAGGAAGGTGGAGACCAGAATAGGATAGCATTGTACGAGCAGCCTCAACCAAAGTTCAGTTGCGTCGTTCTACTATTCCATTTTGTACTGGTGTGTAAGCAGCAGAGAATTGATGTGAAATTCCCACGAAGTCAAGGAATGAATCCAATGTCCTGTTCTTGAATTCAATGCCATTATCGGTTTTGATTGCGGACACTTTTAGACCTTGTCTATTGTGAACTTGTTTTATGAAGGATATAATGACAACAAATGTTTCATTTTTGTATGCAAGAACTTGACCCAAGTATATCTGGAATAATCATCCACAATTACCAGCAGATACTTCTTCCCACTTCTAGATTGAATTCTCATTGGCCCACATAAATCCATGTGCAGGAGTTGAAGAGATTTGTTAGTGCTTGAGATTTGTTTCACTTTATGCGAAGCCCTCTTCATTTTTCCTTTCTCGCAGTCTGCACATAAGTGTTCTTTCTGAAACTTGAGTTTGGGTAAACCTCTCACCATATCACCATGAACAAGATTGTTAATATTCTTTAAATTAAAGTGAGAGAGTTTCATATGCCATTTCCATGTCAAGTTAGAAGAGGCATTTGACAAAAGACACACTGAGGTCTTAGAGTCAAAGTTATTCATACTAATCGAATACGAGTTTGACTTGCGTGTGCCACTCAGTAACTCAACCCCATTTTCGGTTTTGACTTAACATGTTGTCTTTTTAAAGTTAGCCTCCAGACCTTTGTCACAAAATTGTCCTATGCTGAAGAGATTGTGACCTAATCCTTCAACATATGAAACTTTTTTTATTTTATGTTTTTCTTTATTATATCTCCATACCCTAGGATCAATGCTACTTGGTCATTCCCAAATTTGATGTTTCCAAAATATTTATTTACATAGTCTTTGAGAAGACCCTTATTTCCCATCATATGCTTCAAGCAGCAGCTCGAGCCAAGATACCATAGATTTTGTTTCAGCAAAAAGAAACAAATGATAATTTTGGTACCCAGCTTGTTGTGCATCCTTGCACGTCAGCACAAACAAGAACCAATTCAGATTTATTTTGATTGATTTATGCTGGTTGAGGTTTTACAAGAACCCACATCCTTTGTTTGAATGGGGTTAGAATTTCAAAATCCTCATGAACAATATTTTTGATTCGATATTCTGAAACTCTTGATGATAATTTTGGTTTTTCCATGTCTTTTTCAAAACAAGTATCCGTTGGCTTGTGTTTCAGAATTTTGTTGAAACCAATTGGTATTGAAACATCATCAATTATATATTGTGAATCTTTTGGTTTCACTGTTCCTTTTCATTTCCACACCTGATGAAAGGTAATGATCACCTTAAGTACCAAACCAAAGGTAATGATGATAATTGGTAATTATCAATTATATATTGTGAATGATCAATTATATATTGTCACCTTAAACTCCTTGTCACTAATTTTCCAAGATAATGATCACCTTAGGAAACTCTCACAACTAAGTTCTTCAAAAAAAATTACACAGCAAAAATCTCAACTCCAAAATATAGTTACAATATGCTCTTCTTGATTAATAAATGACAAAAGAGAAAATAGATGTGTGTACGAAGCTTTACTTCTCTTGTTCTTCTTTTTAATTTGAGTTGTTCTTCAATATATGAAGCTTTGTTAATAGCTCAAGAATCAGACTTAGAATATGTATTTGAATGATCACAAGTATGCTTAGAAGTAGAGAGAACTTGTATGTGCAAAATGTGTATTTAAATGACTCAAAATATGTCTTTTATAGGACAAACACAAAGTGACAAATAGGGCTTGTTGATCTGAAGGCTCTAGCCCACGGTTGACCGTTGCCATCGACCATGAGACCCAACACTTCCCAACTTTTGACTTTTGACTTTTGAAATTTGAACGTTTTATGTTGTTTAGTCCTTTTTATCTGTATTTCCAGCAATTAAACCATTGAAATAATGCTTCTATGTGTACTAACTATCTAGATAATGTGAGAGACAATTTAATATTGAAATCTTGAAGGTATATTACATAATGGATTTTGTAGAACTTTCCAAAAGTGGAAAGACGCAATCTTTCAATAAAATATTGTGTTGGATCATTTCCACTAATAGAAAGATTTGTCTTGGATTCACTAATATCTTCATTTTATAAAAACTCATCTTATATTTTATAAATAAAGTTTTTGACATACTTGTTCATAAGAAATCACTTCTAAATCATTAACTTGTAATCATGCAATTTTATATTCTAATAATTATTTTAATAAAAATATTATTTTCATATTAACTTAAATTTTACAAAAATTGTAACTTCTTATCTAATATTTGTAATACCCGATTCTTGAAATAAATAAAAGTATACTAGTTTGACTATTGTGTTTTGAATTAATGATTTAAGTTCTTGGGCTTGTTGGGCTCAAGTGAATACTAGCAAATAAAGGGTTGTTAATTAACTTTAGCTTAGGCTTGAGAATATGTAGTGGGCCTAGGCCTTATACAGTAGGTATATATATAGAAAATTAGAGAGCAGCCCCCAAGAATCCTATCACTATTCCATTTTATTCAAAAGAATATTGTTGTGCTGTGTGTGTGTGTGTGTACCGAAGGCCAAAAACAGAGTAGGACCAAGGGACCTTCATCCTCACCCAAATCTTCAAAGAATTGTAGAAGGAAACATCAGGTAATGTTTCTAATCACACTGTGATCTTTTAGGTATGTTTGGGTATAATTTAAGGCTTGTTTGGTAGGTTTTGTTACCTGCTTTATGTGTTTTTCGAGTATGTGTAAACCGAAGGAAGAAAGGGTGTTTTGAGGGATCAAAACTTGTTAAAACACAAAGAAATTGAAAAAGATTTGTTTATATGAACGGAGAAATGGTTTACGAAAAAAATGAAAGGAATTGATTGAGTTTTTGAAGGAGTTGATTTTTTTTAAAATGGAGTCTGTGTAGGGAAAACAAAGGGCTGACAAGGATGACCTTGAATGGTCCGACTTTCGCTGATTGGTTGGTCCGACTTTGAGTTTTAAGTGATCCGACCTTTAAGTGTTTGGCTTGGTCCGACCTAAATTGGTCCGACGTATGTTGGTACGATCTATGTTGGTTCGACCTAAGTTGGTTTGACTTATGTTGATCCGACCTATGTTGGTCCAACCTAAGTGGGACCCACTTATGTTGATCTGACCTATGTTGGTCCAACCTAAGTTGATACGAATTATGTAGGTCCGACCTAAGGTGGTCCGACTTATGTTGATCCAACCTATGTTGGTCCGACTTATGCTAGTCCGACTTAGTGTACTTAGAATTTCATGACCCGAGCCTGGGGAATCATACCCAATATTGATTCAGTAAGTTATGTTATAGGCTCTTGCAACCAGATTTGTTGATCCTGCAATTATGTAATTTGCGGATACTCGTACTTGAACTACAGCCAGGTGAGTGTCTTACTTACATTCTAGATAGACTTGTATACAATCGGTCACGCTCAAATAAGTGTTAAGGCTATGTGATACGTGAAAGTTACGTTTAGATCATTTACTTCGCTAGCGGGTATGTTTAGACCATTTACTTCAGTAACGGGTATAAGACCAACACTTCGGTGTCAGGTATGGTAGACCATTGCGACGGCAACAGGTAAGATGAGACCGTCCTAGTAGACAGGCATGATGAGACCACTTGCTACGGCAGTGGGTATGCGCTTTGAGACCAGTAATGATCTTTTTAATTATAAGTAATGTACTCGCTAAGCTTTGTGCTTACAGTTGCTGTTTAACCTGTTTTGCAGGGGGTGACCATGGTGGGGCTCCTACACGTTAGTGATAGCTCATCATCAGTATTGCTTCCGCATGATTTATCAAACTAAAACTCCTTTTTCGCAGTTGTTGTTTTGTATTTCAAAAAGTACTAGAGTTAAGACCAGGATGTAATTATTATACGTTGCACTTATGTTTTGGCTATGAAAATTATGATTTGAATCTGTTGTGTATGACAAAAAAAATTGGGACGTTACAACTTGGTATTAGAGGCTAGGTTTAAGGGATTCAAATGCATTTCAGCGTGTTTGGACTTAAACCTTGGTTCATGAAAGAATTTTCAAACACTGTTTTATAAAATTTTAAGTGTCGAAAATTGCGAGGAGCTATCGGCTGGAGATAGTCCGGGTGGTCACATGCGAGGTACAAGGTACATGTAATGTTATATGATGATCAAGTTTTCATGATTTCGATAGAACTATCCTAGTAGAGAAACCATGATGTAGTATGACTTTGACTATGTGATTGCTATACGTGAAACCATATATGCATCATGAGAATGGAAAGATACATGGCCCAAACCAGTGAATCGGGATTCCTAGTGTTAATGTTAGGATTCGGTAAGTATTGTATGTTTGTAATAATAGGGCCCATATTATTATCTACACACGATACCTATGGAACCTATCAGTATAGGGGAATCTTGTGAATCCGGTAAGGGGTACTTGTAGAGGTAGGAGGCCTGTAGCTAGGGTGCCTTAGGACGTCTAGGGTTGCCTACTAGCTAAGTTTATGACATGTTATACGTTAAATATGAACGAACACAATAATGAGGACTGTATAGCAATGACCCCCATTAATTAGTGCACTATCTATACATCCAGTATGGTGACTACGAGGAACAGATCTGTGATACCATCGAGAACGGGTCGCGGGAACCCACCTGACGAGGCTAAGAATAGTGTAACAGGGGAGAATGACCCTCATATGCAGCCCATCTTGAATCAGCCACTTCCCAAAAGCATAGTCCCGACAGTCGTAGTACAGGATCATCATGAGAACGAAGAAGAAGAATTTGGCGAAATGAACACGACAGAGTTGTTAACAACTGTAGTGACCAATACGTTGAAAGAGTTATTACCAAAGATAGTGGAGGATCTGAAATAGGACATGAGCACCATGATTGACTAGAAACTAGGTGCTCTGTGGGCCGCAAAGGAAGCTACTACAATAGCAACCGCCGCCTAGCTAGTGACGCCGGCCGTCAATCATGTAACTCAAGGGGGTACCTTCCGAGACTTTTCAGCGTTCTAGCCACCAACCTTTTAGGAGCTACCGGACCCTGTGGAAAGTACTAGATGGGTGTCAGCGGTGGAGGGAGCTTTCTTTACTAGCAAGTGTGCTGACGACGCTAAGGTTTGGTACGCGTCCAACTTTCTCAGTGGAGCAGCCAAGGATTAGTGGAACTTACTGCGAAAGATGAAGGGTAAGGCAATCTCTACAATGAAGTGGGAAGGGTTTGCGGAGCTATTCTACAAGGAGTATGCTCCTAAGGTGGAGACGGAAAAAGTAATGGATGAGTTTATGGAGCTAGAGTAGACAACCGAAACGGTTAACCAGATTACGGTGGTGTTTAAAGAAAAGCTACTCTATTGACTAGCATATGCCAATGACCAGAGCTTACACATGCACAGGTATACTCAAATGCTAAGGGAGGATATCTGGGAGTTTTTGGCAAATGGTCAGTATTCCACTCTTGACCAACTAATCGAAGGGGCCCGGAAAAGAGAACTATATCTGACGGAGAGGAACAACAAAAGAATAGCAGAGCGGGCCGCCCTGGGCAACAACCAAGGGAGGCATCAGGTCAAGAAACCGAGTACTGGAAAGATATGCATAAGGTGTGGGAAGGTGCATACCAGGGAATGCCGACAGGGGATGGACAGGTGTTTCAGATGCGGAAGAAATGGGCATCTTGGGAGGGACTGTAAAGCCCATCCGAAAGTATGCTTTAAGTGTAACCAACCAGGACACCACTGACCGAGTGCCCAGAGCTAATTGGAGGAAGTGGGAGAGTGAATTAGCAACCCATACTTAGGATCACTGACAGGGAGAAGGGGAAGAAACCGGAAGTCCTGAAACCAAGGGGCCGTGCTTTCCAGATAACAGTAGAGGAAGCCAAAGGAGAACCTGACGTTACTGTAGGTACATTCATTGTAAACTCCTTTCCTACCCTTGTACTTTTTGACTCTTGGGCTTGTAAGTCCTTTGTATCTTCCTTGTTTTGTAAAAGTTTTGTATTAGAACCGGTGAAGTTAGAAACACCGCTAGAAGTAAAGATAACCGACGATAAGGATTTGCTTGTCTGTTCCAAAGTTTGTTGAAGTTGAGTCTGTTCCAGCTTCACAAATGGATAAAGGGAAAGGCAAGGCTATAGAGACGGTAAAAAGAAAAAGGAGAACAAGTGCTATCTCTCTAGCCAAAAGAAGAAAAGTCATCATTGCTAAACCTGAGCCAGAGCAACAAGGTCAGTCTCAACTAGTTGCTTATGAATCTGACTCAAGTGAAGAAGCTGATGCAGCACAGAAGGCCAGTGACATGCTTGCTGAACAAATGTTACAAGAAATGGCAAAGGAACTGGGTATGACAGTGGAGGAAATGAAAGAACAGCAAAGACAAGTTGAGCTTCAAAGAGAAAAGGCTAAAGCTGAGGCTGCCAGAACTGAAGCTGGTTATTCTGGACCAAGAGCTGAACCAATTCCATACACTGATGATGATCTAAGATACTGCTACAAAAGAAAATATTTTGGTCATACAATTGAAAGTTTAACGTTAAGCAGAAAAGGGGAGCTGGTAATAATCAACTTTGTGTTAAAAAAACAAAGCTGAAGTGGGGCTAGATATAATATATAAGTTGGGATTCTCTAAATGGAAGATAGTGGCCTTGAATGTTAAAAGAATGAAACAAATCTAGATTAAACAAAAGTTCATTCAACAGCTTAAAAGAATTTTTCTTAGGATTGATCAGCTTGGAGAAATTCCAAAAGCTGAATTTGATGTCTTCCTAAATCATAACAAAGCTGCAAGAGAAAGAGCAGCTAGGCAAAGGAAGAACAGAGTTCTCAGCCTACAAGTTCCCAAGGGTGTTGAGTTCAAGGAAAATACATATATTGATCAACCCCTATCAGGCTTCATGTACATAGACATTGAAGGAAATCAGTGTTTCTTAGAGGAGGCTAGTATACATTTGGCTAGCTTGGAATAGATTCTGTATTTGAGAATTCTATGTGATGACTCAAGTCAAAATTCACCATTCAGATATCAGATAAACAGAGAAATCAGATCAAGAAGAGATGAAATAAAGGAATATCAAGATGGTGAAGAAACTCTTATCAGTGTTATCAAAGAAGCAGCCATCTAGGAACTTAAATGGTCTAATATGTGGTTGGAAGTTGGAGATCCTATAGAGTAAATAGAATAGTTCTATAATTTTGTAAGCACTAAGTGTGCATAAGCTGATCAAAATGATCAAGCAAAATGTAAATAATATGTTTATTAATGAAAAGTTAAGTTTGATATGTTCAACTGTTTGATGTGTTCAAATAAACAGCTTTGTAAGTTTAAGCAGAGTATTGATATGTTCAAGTATAAACTGATAAGTTCAGTAGTACAAGTTTTGTAAGTTTTGAACTTAAATTAAATCTGATAAGTTCAGTATCTAAGTAATTGTATGTTCAAATACTTAGAATACAAGTCTTAGACTAGATTTGTAACCTGAAATCTTGTAAGTTCAAGAAACGATGAACAGGTATAGATCAGTTCAATACTTGTTTCAAGAATTAACTTTGGTCAGTTTCAAAGTTGTTCAACATAATTCTATTAACCTACTTACTTTGATTCAATATTTTGTCATCATCAAATAGGGGGAGATTGTTGGTCCCATGTTTAGAATAGTTAGATTTGATTAGACAAACCATATCTATGTATAGATGATAGGTTAAATGTTAGGAGTTATGTAAGTCTGTTATAAACTGACTACTCAGCTTAGGCTGAGTAGTGAGCGTATAAACAGATGTAGAGTTTTCTATGTAAGTACTAGATAGCACAGTGACTTCTAAGCTGAGATAGGTTTCAAGAATGAAGACTTGAAGATTTGAAGATCCAAGAACTCAGCTTGATAACATCAAGACTGAGTAAGTGATCTCAGCGCCAGAAGTCAGTTCAAGAATTTAAGTAAGTTTTAAATTATGTTATAAACTCTCTATATCTATGACATTTAAATTAGGATATCTGAACCTAATTTAAACAATCTATAAGTTAGATAGATATCTCAAACGAAATTAATTAGATATGTTTTAATTAAGGATTTTGTTACGGTTTTAAAGAATAGATAAGTTCTATCTTTAAACTGCAATTTGTTCGTAGATATATCAAGTATAAGTATAAACCTCCTTATGGGTTTCAACACACAGAGAACAACAGAGAGTTCTGCATAAGTTGCAAAACGTACGTGTGTTCGTCATACTTGATACGCGTGTGTTGCGTTAACTTTGTGAGTTCAAAGTTCGAAAGAGTTTTCAAGAGTTCTTGTTAATCAGCTTTAACAAGAAGTTCGATCATCAATTAGTTTGTGATACAAGAGCGTTTAGAGAGAGTTGAGTTTATAATCAGTGTAACATCGAATCATACTGTTGATTTGATTAGAAAGTGAGAGTGTAATCATTCTGTTTGATCATTGAATATACATTTGATTAATTCGGTTAATTGTTTTAAAGTGTATTCAACCCTGCCCCCGTTCTACACTATATCGGTTGCTTGTTTACCCTCTTTGGGACCATCATCGGTCTATGGCAAATGACAAAAGGGATTAACGGCGTGTTACACCGCAGTCAAAGCTGCGAAGTATCTACGTAAAGGTTGCACCGCCTTATAGCTCACGTAGTCGACTCGAGAATTGAAAAGAAGAAATTAAAGGTATGACGTGCTAGTAGTATGCGACTATCCGGAAGTGTTTCCCAAAGATCTACCTGGAGTACTGCCGGACAGGCAAGTGGAATTTCGTATAGAGTTAGTGCCGGGAACAACACCTATCGCCAAGGCACCGTATCGTTTAGCACAACCAGAGATGCAAGAGGTGATGTCGCAACTACAGGAACTGCTTGATAAGGGCTTCATCCGTCCAAGTAGTTCTCCTTAGGGAGAGCCAATCCTATTCGTGAAAGGGAAAGACGGAACTTTCAGAATGTGCATATACTACCATGAACTCAACAAGATGACAGTGAAGAATCGATATCCACTGTCTAGGATTGACGACCTTTTCGACCGGTTACAAGGTGCTGCTTGTTTTTCGAAGATAGATCTACGGTCTGGATACCACCAACTCAAAGTTCGAGAAGAATATATAGCGAAAACGGATTTTCAAACGCGGTATGGGCCTTTTGAGTTGGTAGTTATGCCTTTTGGGCTCATAAATACACTAGTGGCTTTCATGGATTTGATGAACCGTGTATGTAGACCGATGCTGGAAAAATCAGTAATAGTGTTCATCGACGATATTTTGATTTACAAGACCGAAATTGAGCATGAGACGCAGGATGAGTACCGTGATTCAAGATGGCCCAATCATATCCATGATCCATATTACTGCCACTAACAAAATTGTTCCCTCTGGAGAAACTCTCAAGCCTGAAGCATCTTGGACTGAGGAAGATCGCAAACTATTCAATCTGGATGATAAGGCACAAAGCATTATAGCAAATGCTTTGACAACCCCTCTTCTGCATACTGTGGCTGGGTGCCAAACTGCAAAAGAGATGTGGGATACTCTCAGTGTCACTTATGAAGGCACTGACCTAGTCAAGAAACATAAGAAGACAAATCTGAGTCGTTCTTATGAGACTTTCTTTGCTAAAAAGAATGAAACTCTGGCTGATCTGTTTACTAGATTTCAATGCTTGATGAATGATCTGCTTTTGGTAGGTGTCAAGAAAGATGAAAATGAGTTGGTACTCTAGTTCTTGGATGTGTTACCAGAACAATTCAATGAGATAACCATTGCTCTTCATGTTGGAGGAACCTTAGGAAAATATGATCTTAGATCTTTCTATGGTTTCCTTCTTAATCATCAACAGATCATGGAATAGAAGAAAGTGGCCCAGCAACAACTAAAAGAATCTATCAATAATGCTGGATCTGCATTGATTGCAGAAAAGAAGAAGAGATCTAGAAAGTCTCAAGTTGAGACTGACTCTAAATCTGAGTCTAAGGAGGTAAGTCCTAACTCAGACTCAGATGATGAAGAGATGGATGCTCTTACTGAACAAATGTCAATGTTAGCAAGAAATTTTAGAAAGTTCAGTAGAGGAAGGGGTCAGTCTGACAAAAGCAAAATTGGTAAGTTTACTTTTGATCCTAAGAAAGCTAAGTGCTACAACTGTTAGAAGATAGGACACATAGCTGTTGAATGCAGAGCTAAGAAGGGAGAATCAGCTTCAGTGGCTGACAAGAATGCATACAGAGCTGACAAATATAAAAATAAATATCAGAAACTTAAAGCCAAGCCAGATGAAAACACCAAAGGTCTTCTTGTTGAGACTTGGGATACTGAATCATCTACTTCAGATGATGATGAGCCAAATAGGTGTTTGATGGCCATTGAGGATGAAGAGGAACAAGTTGATTATGAATTAGAAGAAAGTTCCTTTGACGAGGATCTAGCAGAAGCAGCTAAGCTGAGTAAGCAAACCAACAACTGGGATCCTGCCTCAATGTATAAGGTAAACAACTTCAGCTCTTACACTGATGAACAAAAATGTTTAATGTTCAAATATTTGTTGAATCACTTCAAAACCTCTCTTACAGTTCAATCTAATTTGAAAACTGAAATTTCAAAATTAAAAGATGAACTTAAACACATCTGAAACTCTCATAAACGCTGGTAAAAAGACTCAAAGTGATTATGAGTGTCAACTTCACATAAACAAACTTCTAAGTGAAGAATTACAAGAATCAAAAGAGAAAGCTGATAATCTTAGAAAGATCTGTGAATCTTGGTGTAAGTCATCAAGAGAAGCAGAAAAATGTATCAACCAGCAGATACCAAATCAAGTAAAGGAAGTACTAGGGGGAGATTATAGTGCTGCTGCTGACGAAATCAACAAAGAATAAGTCAGTCTTGAAGATAAAAATGTGGAATCTGATGATATACTTCCAAAGACATTTTTGAGAAACAAGAATGTAAAGCAGTTCAAAACCAATAAGTTTGTGAGACCAACCTAAAGCCCCCAGGTTATTCATACAAACCATCAAGCTGAGTGTTCCAGATCCAACAGAAACTGTAAGTCAGTTTTCAAAAGAATGGATTACAATCATGTGAGAACAACTGTCTTTGACAGAATAACTCACATTAACTCAAAAAGACATAACTCTCAAGTCAAATATGAAAGGATGTCTAAGAACAGGAAGTTGTCTGTAAGTCAGACTTCACCAAATAAGGGTAACCATAAAACTGACAAAGGTAAGTCCAAAGTCAGAGAAAATCAAGTAGACAAACTGTCTAAATGGATTGAAAGGTTATCCACATCTTATGATCCTAAAACTGAATCCAAATTTAATGTTGGAAAACTCAAAGAAGTCACCCAAACACCTATCTTTCGAAGAAAATGCTATAAGTGTGGTGACAGAGGTCATGAAGCCAAGGATTGTGTAAGTACAAATATAAGGCCTGAAAAAATAAAGGATGATCAGTCTAAAATAGACTCAGAATCTGTTCAAGCTGATCAATCAGCCTCTAAAGGATTAGCTAAGTGCTCATCCTCAGAACCCACCAAATAGTGGGTTCCTAAAAGAAACTAATATGTTTAGTTAATCGTGTGCAGGGCTCCTACAAATGGTACTTAAACAATGGATGCCCAAGGCTTTTGACAGGAAGCAAAGGAATTCTAAGTGAATTCCAAAACAATGAAGGACCCAAGGTGACATTTGGAATTCTCAAGGAAGGACTAAAGGTTATGGAAAGATAACTGCTGGAACAGTTACTTTCAAAAAGGTAGCATATGTTGAAGGCCTTAAACACAATCTGATAAGTATCAGTCAATTGTGTGATGAGGATTATGAAGTCACCTTCAGAAAGCATGCAGGAACAATTTATGATAAGAAGGGAAAGCCAATACTAATGGCAAAAAGAGAGAGAAATATCTATCTATTAGATCTCAGCTCCGTAGATCCTTCAACTGAAACTTGTCTGTATTCTGACTCAACTCCCAAGCTGAGTTAGTTGTGGCACAAAAGATTGTCACACCTAAATTTCAAATATATAAACAAATTGTCTAGCAAAGAGTTAGTCTCTAGTCTACCAAAGATCACATTTGCCAAAGACAAACTTTGCTCAGCTTGTGAAATGGGAAAACATCATAAGGGATCCTTCAAGTCCAAACAGAATTTTTAAATTACAGAACCATTGCATATGTTGCATTTGGATTTATTTGGACCTATAAGCACCCCAAGCCTAAGTGGTAAAAAGTATACTCTAATGATTGTTGATGAGTTCACAAGATTCACTTGGGTGGTCTTCTTAAAAGCCAAAAATGAAGCTGCATATGAGTTAATCAGCTTCATAAGACAAGAAGAGTTGCAAAAAGGTAAGTTTATCAAGCAGCTCAGGAGTGATCATGGGACTGAGTTTAGAAACTCAACCCTTGAAGGCTTTTGTGAAGAGAAGGGAATTATCCAGAATTTCTCATCTGTAAGAACTCCACAACAAGATGGAGTTGCTGAAAGAAGAAATAGAACCTTAATTGAAGCTGCCAGAACCATGTTATGTGAAGCAAAGCTCAAGCTGAGCTTTTGGGCAGAACCTATAAGTATAGCTTGCTACACACAGAACAGATCTATGATAGTTAAAAGACATGGTAAAACATCTTATGAGATGTATCATGGCAGAAAACCTAATATTGGATACTTCCACATCTTTGGTTCAACATGCTATGTGCTAAACCAAAGAGATCAGCTTCATAAGTTGGAACCTAAAGCTGACCAAGGTCTATTTGTTGGATACTCTTCAATTTCCAAAGCTTACATAGTCTATAATCTTAAAAGAAAAGTAATTGAAGAGTCAGTACATGTTACGTCTGATGAGACAAGTATTGACAAATCTGACAAAGCTCAAGTTGACCCGGTTAGTCTGAGTGAGCTTGAAAGGAGCAAAGAAGATCTCACATCAAATCCCATGTATGTTATGGATGATTCTGATGATGAGGATGGTGGCAAATCTGACAAGCTTGTTTCAATGAAAGAAGCTTTTAATATTAAAGATGATCACACAACTGAGTCTATTGACACCAATACTCAGTCTACGAATCTAGGTGAATCATCAGGTACAAGTCAGATTGAAAATCTAAGTGATTTCTCAATCCCTACCCAGACTGAAGAAGTAAGTCCTATTCAGCCTGAGAGACACTGCTCAGATTCCGACCCAGAACCACAGTCTCCTACTACAACCTTCAAAGTATTAAAAGATCATCCCCTTGATGATATTATTGGTAACATTGAAGATGGTGTGTTGACTAGATCTAAGGCAAATACAAACTATGTTGCCTACTTTAGTTTTCTATCTCAAATGGAACCAAAGAAGACTGAAGAGGCTTTAAAGGATGAAGATTGGATTGAAGCTATGTAAGAGGAGCTGACAGAATTTCAAAGAAATAAAGTCTGGACCCTTGTCCCTGCTCCCAAGGAAAGACAATTATAGGTACTAAGTGGTTCTATAGAAATAAAAAGGACAAGGATGGAGTAGTAATCAGAAATAAGGCAAGGATAGTAGCTCAGGGGTATCAACAAGAAGAAGGTATTGACTATGATGAGACCTTTGCCCCTGTTGCAAGGATTGAAGCTATAAGATTGTTTCTAGCCTATGCAGCCTTTAAAAACTTTAAAGTGTATCAAATGGATGTTAAAAGTGCTGTCCTAACTAGATCACTACAGGTGGAAGTCTATGGAAACAACCCCCTGGTTTTGTTGATCCTAAACATCCAAATTATGTCTATAAGTTAAACAAGGCTCTGTATGGACTCAAGCAAGCTCCAAGAGCATGGTATGATACACTGTCCACCTATCTGCTTTCAAATGATTTTATTAGAGGAAGTATTGACAAAACTCTATTTATAAGGAAAAGTAGAGGACATGTTATTCTAGTTCAAATCTATGTGGTTGACATTATCTTTGGTTCAAAAAACCAAGGTCTATGTGATTGGTTCTCTAAGATAATGTCCATTCAATACAGAATGAACATGATGAGTGACATGACTTACTTTTTGGGACACCAAATAAACCAGAAAGAAGATGGTATATTTATTAATCAGAGCAAGTATGTTTTTGATCTAATTAAGAAATATGGATTAGAGTCAAGCCATCTTGCAAAGTCCCCAATGTTACACAATGTCAAGTTGCACAAGGACATTGATGGAAAATCTGTATGTTAGGCTACATATAGAGGAATGATAGGTTCTTTACTCTACTTGACAGCAAGCAGACCTGATATAATGTATGCTACATGTGTTTGTGCACTTCAGGCTAATCCAAAGGAATCACGCTTGCAAGCTATTAAAAAAATTCTCAAATATCTAAAGGGAACACCAAATTTAGGTTTGTGGTATCCCAAAGGATCAGGATTTGAGCTGATAGGGTACTCAGATTCAGACTTCACAGATTGTGGCCTAGACAAAAAGAGTACTACTGGAGGATGTCAATTATTTGGTGGAAAATTAGTTAGCTAGACAAGCAAGAAACAAAACTCAGTGGCAATCTCCACAGCTGAAGCTGAGTATGTTGCAACAGGGAGCTGTTGTGCTCAAATATTGTGGATGCAACATCAGCTTAAGGACTTTGATTTACATTATTCAAAGACTCCCATATTCTGTGACAATCAAAGTGCTATTGCCAACATACACAACCCAGTGTTTCACTCAAGAACAAAGCACATTGAGATAAGACATCACTTCATCAGAGACATAGTAGAAAAGGGAAAGATAGAGTTAGTCTTCATTGAGACCGAAGATCAACTTGCAGATATCTTCACTAAACCAATTGAAGGCACAAGATTCACAACTCTACTTGGCAAGCTTGGCATGCTCAACCCTTAATTTGGTATGTTCCATTTTTTATTTATCTCTGTTTAATATATGCTAAGTGCTAACCTTGACTAAGTGTCAATCTGAGCTGAGTGCTTAATCTGAGCTGAGTGCTTAATCTGAGCTGAGTGCTCAATCTGAGCTGAGTAATCAGTTCTAATGTGTGGTTAGTTCCATATGTCTAGGTTAGTCCTAACAAATGGTCAGTCCAACCCTATGGTAAGTAAAATATGTAAGGTTTGTCCTTTAAAAATAAACGTAAGTCGTTTACAAATTAATTATTTAAAGGATATTCTTGGTAATAATTCTTCATATTGTTAGAATTCGGATCCATGTAACAGTGTGAGTCTAGGTAAGTTACATTAAATATAGCCGTTATAACAAACTGCGTAGTCGGTTGTTACTATAACGGTCATATTTATTACCATCAGATAACGGTAACTTTTCTCTCACATTGAAAGGGTATAAATAAGAGAGACTCTTTACCATATTTCATTTACTCTTCCAAATTCTATACCTCCTTCTATATTCTCTAAAACCCTACATTGCTTCGTGCATCATCATTCGCTCAGTGCAAAACCCTACAACTGCTAAGTGCAAGCAAATACGATCAGTTCGAAATCAATGGAGGGATATACTCTTAATCTATCTGATCAAATGATCTGTGGTGGTACTTTCAAGAATAAGCGCTCCCCATATACAAACAAAACAATGTCGTAGCCTGTATCGACATTCCCAAATCAAAGATCGGCAGGGGATATGAGGAGTGGGTCTCCTACATTCGAAAGGGACCCCTGGCACACGCTTTTCTTAGTGGTCCTGCTGTGCTTATTCCACAACTCCTTACGGAGTTTTGGTACACGTGTAGACTAGATGCAAATCAACAAGTAATAAGAGTTACAGTCCTAAGTGGACAAGTGGCGATCGACATAGATGCTAATTGTCTCCGACGAATACTTCATCTCCTTGTTCACAATCAATATGAGGCCACAGTGTCTAAGGAAACTTCAAGGAGTGTATTACCCTTAATGGGTCATCCTCAAGTAGTTGGAGTAATAAGAACATCTGTTTTCCAGACAGCATGCGGATTCATGGTGTCCACTGTGGTTCGTTCACTTGGATACAAAGTGGGTGGATTGGATAATGTTAATGATTTTGAAATTCAACTGCTATATAATATATTCTATGATCGAAGATTGGACTATGCTGAGTTCATCTTTGAGGCACTCAAGTCTCTAGTGACCAAGAATGTGAGGGATACCATTGTGCCCTTTGTAAGATTTTTATCTATGGTTATCGAGGACAGGCTGGGTCACAGATACACTACCCAATATGAGTCAACCCCTACACCTGTTCTCAGCTCAAGGATGTTTGCCCATGATATTTTCCCTGAGCACCCCACAATGAGTGCTCAGATGAGGGTGTATGCAGAGCTTCCGACTTCAAAGTGAAGTGAAGATGAGGAAAGTGACAATGATGAGGAGGAAGCTGAAGGCGTCAATAATTCTGAGGATGAGTCCTCCAAAGCTGAACCTCAAAGGACTCAGCTCCGATCGCGCATCCAACGGATTTCTTCCACCTCCAGCTCTCTCAGCAAGAGAGTATCTTCCCTAGCTCAGAGTCACCATTGATTAGCACTGCAGGTATAACCTCTCTTCCTTCATCTCCTTCTTTCTCTCGTATTTCTCCATCTCCTATATAGGGAGATAAGACTGAGTCAAGCCCATCTCAGTCTAACCCCTCTCCCCCACCACAAACATCTCCATATATTCTCCACTCTACAACCACCCTTGGTCAGCCCACTACTACCAAGGATATTTCCCAAACCTATTCTCGTAAAACTGTCAAAGGTGGTCCTTCACCTAAAAAGGACCATGGAGCTGATGTCACACTGACACCTCCACCGGCAGGAGCTGAGGGGGAGACACCTTCTCTTAAGGTGCCAACCTCAAGGCTCACTTCACTCAGTCAGCCTAAGTCGGGTATGGTGTCTACTCAGCCCATACCTATTCTAGCCATGGGAGAACCCATTTTTGTGCCGTCACAGACACATGAAGGTAACATTGAACATATGACCTCTCCCCAGGGTCAACTACCCCCTTCTCACAACTCAGCCTAGCCTACCCTTCCACCAAAGCACACGACCTTGGTCATTCTTCTTCTCTTCCCTTCTTACACACTCTAGCATGACCTGCCAATGAACCTTCCATACACTAGGAAGGTTTACAGGGTCCCCATTTTGGCCCCTTTGATTCCATAGGTCAACACCAACCTTTGGATATGGGGCCCACATTCTCACCTCATGAGGCACACTCAACAGCCTCTCCTACAGTGGAAATTCATTCCTCCACTGGCCAGGAGGACTTTGAGGTTAAGCAGAGACAAGAGAAGCCCAAGTTGATGGCCAATGATGCCCAAGCCATTATGAAGTATTTGCAAACTCATTTTGAGCTCCTGCACAAGAAGAGGAAGAGTGATAAAGCTAAGTTGATGCGCAAGCTGAATGATCTGTCAAACACTATGGCCAACTTGGAAAGCTTTATGCTCAAATCAAGACCCTCCCCTAATGATGATGAGAAAAAGGGGGAGGAAGAATCAAAGAAAAATGATGATACAGTTAAGGGGGAGCATACAGAGTAAGTGCAACTCGAAGAAGAACCTCATGATCAGTTCATGAGTACCATAGATCAACCTCCTCAAAAAAAGGAAATTGCAAAAGGTCCACAAGATCCAGCAGCCTAAATTATCACAGTTACACAAGTTCAATCAGTTCCACAATAAGTTCCACATCAAGAACCATTTCAAATTGTGCCTACAAACTTCCCTCATGCTGAGCTACCAAAGTTTGTTGAAGCTGAGTCTGTTCCAGCTTCACAAATGGATAAAGGGACAGGCAAGGCTATAGAGATGGTAAAAAGAAAAAGGAGAACAAGTGATATGTCTCTAGCCAAAAGAGGAAAAGTCATCATTGCTGAACCTGAGCTAGAGCAACAAGGTCAGTCTCAACTAATTGCTTATGAATCTGACTCAAGTGATGAAGCTGATGCAGCACAGAAGGTCAGTGACATGCTTGCTGAACAAATATTACAAGAAATGGCAAAGGAACTGGGTATGACAGTGGAGGAAATGAAAGAGCAGCAAAGACAAGCTAAGCTTCAAAGAGAAAAGGCTAAAGCTGAGGCTGCCAGAGCTGAAGCTGATTATTCTGGACCAAGAGCTGAACCAATTCCATACACTAATGATGATCTAAGATACTGCTACAAAAGAAAAAATTTTGGTCATACAATTGAAAGTTTAACGTTAAGCAGAAAAGGGGAGCTTGTAATAATCAACTTTGTGTTGAAAAACAAAGCTGAAGTGGGGCTAGATATGAGAAGATTATATAAGTTGGGATTCTCTGAATGGAAGACAGTGGCCTTGAATGTTAAAAGAATGAAACAAGTTCAGATTAAACAAGAGGTCATTCAAGAGCTTAAAAGAATTTTTCTTAGGATTGATCAGCTTGGAGAAATTCCAACAGCTGAATTTGATGTCTTCCTAAATCGTAACAAAGCTGCAAGAGAAAGAGCAGCTAGGCAAAGGAAGAACAGAGTTCTCAGCCTACAAGTTCCCAAGGGTTTTGAGTTCAAGGAACATACATATATTGATCAACCCCTATCAGGCTTCATGTATATAGACATTGAAGGAAATCAATGTTTCTTGGAGGAGGCTAGTATACATTTGGCTAGCTTGGAATAGATTTTGTATTTGAGAATTCTATGTGATGACTCAAGTCAGAATTCACCATTCAGATATCAGAAAAACAGAGCAATCAGATAAAGGAATATCAAGATGGTGAAGAAACACTTATCAGTGCTATCAAAGAAGCAGCCATCTAGGAACTTAAATGGTCTGATATGTGGTTGGAAGTTGGAGATCCTATAGAGTAAATAGATTGGTTTTATAATTTTGTAAGCACTAAGTGTGCATAAGTTGATCAAAATGATCAAGCAAAATGTAAATAATATGTTTATTAATGAAAAGTTAAGTTTGATATGTTCAATTGTTTGATGTGTTCAAATAAACAGCTTTGTAAGTTTAAGCTAAGTATTGATGTGTTCAAGTATAAACTAATAAGTTCAGTAGTACAAGTTTTGTAAGTTCAGAACTTAAATTAATTCTGATAAAGTATCTGAGTAATTGTATGTTCAAATACTTAGAATACAAGTCTTAGACTAGATTTGTAACCTAAAATCTTGTAAGTTCAAGAAACGATGAATAGGTATAGATCAGTTCAATACTTTTTTCAAAAATTAACTTTGGTGAGTTTCAAAGTTGTTCAACATAATTCTGTTAACCTATACTTACTTTGATTCAATATTTTGGCATCAAATAGGGGGAGATTGTTGGTCCCATGTTTAGAATAGTTAGATTTGATGAGACAAACCATAGCTATGTATAGATGATAGGTTAAATGTTAGGAGTTATGTAAGTCTGTTATAAACTGACTAGTCAGCTTAGGCTGAGTAGTGAGCGTATAAACAGATGTAGAGTTTTCTATGTAAGTACTAGATAGCTCAGTGACTTCTAAGCTAAGATAGGTTTCAAGAATGAAGACTTTAAGATTTGAAGATCCAAGAACTCAGCTTGATAACATGAAGACTGAGTAAGTCATCTCAGCGCCAGAAGTCAGTTCAAGAATTTAAGTAAGTTTTAAATTCTGTTATAAACTCTCTATATCTATGACATTTAAATTAGGATATCTGAACCTAATTTAAACTATCTATTAGTTAGATAGAGATCTCAAACGAAATTAATTAGATATGTTTTAATTAAAGAGTTTGTTACGGTTTTAAAGAAGAGATAAGTTCTCTCTTTAAACTGCAATTTGTTCGTAGATATATCAAGTATAAGTATAAACCTTCTTATGGGTTTCAACACACAAAGAACAACAGAGAGTTCTGCATAAGTTGCAAAACGTACGTGTGTTCGTCGTACTTGATACGCGTGTGTTGCGTTAACTTTGTGAGTTCAAAGTTCGAAAGAGTTTTCAAGAGTTCTTGTTAATCAGTTTTAACAAGAAGTTCGATCATCAATTAGTTTGTGATACAAGAGCGTTTAGAGAGAGTTGAGTTTATAATGAGTGTAACATCGAATCATACTGTTGATTTGATTAGAAAGTGAGAGTGTAATCATTCTGTTTGATCATTGAATATACATTTGATTAATTCGGTTAATTGTTTTAAAGTGTATTCAACCCCCCCCCCCCCCCGTAACACCGGAAATCACAAGCAATTTTTTTTAAACGCACTGCGGAAGCTAATTAAACCAACTTGATTACATATAACCATCATTACAAATATACATTATTGTTCAAAGATTAATATAACAACAACTATTTGGTGTTACAAAAATAACTGGCTCGTCTCTTTTAAAAACAAGTATCAGAGTAATGGTTAACTTTTCCTTCTACAATCTCAAACACGAACCTACAAAACATCAACTGAGGGGAATTAGCACAAAGCTAAGTGAGTAGAGGTTAAAGCAACAAATGCAAACATTCACAATCAATCATAAATCATGTAATCACATATCTAGAGAAGACCGGCGGTTCGGCGCAGAACCTACAACCAATGCCGGCCAAAGCAAAGGTTTACCGATAGCTTTCCACTAGATTGGCACAGTAAACTCCCCTCTGAGCAGCAAATGCAACAAAAAGGCTACTACTGTTCAACCAACCAGTTAGACAAGCCCAACCCAAGTCCACGTATAGCTGACTTCTCAACACAACACAAAATCATCCTAAGAGTGCGTATCGACCAAATATTCATGCAGCAGTTAACAATATTTCATTTTCACAATCAGCAGTTCAATCAATCCAATCTCAATTCACAATCATGCTTCACATTAATAAAATTAACTGCAATCTTTACCATCCGTGTTTAACATCTACTCACCTCAAATTTCAGCACGAGCTCAAAAGTCTAATATTACTGAGTCTTAGGATTGCCTGAAATCACAACAATAACCAATTCAGTTTCAATCTCATAAATATATCTGATCTCATATATTTATAAATCATTCATCAAACAAACATCAAACAATAAACAAATATAACTTCAAAACACCAAGTATCGGATTTCTATAGAAACTGTCAGATTCCAAGAATCCGCAACTCAGTATCGGATTCTAACAAAAAGTGTCGGATTCCAAATTACGGATTCCTAAATGAATCGGATTTAAGGTCTCGGTTTACAACAATCGGATTTCATGTTTTCCGGTTTCTTAAGTATAGGATTTTAGAAGTCTCGGATTCTAATGTTTCGGATTTCATAAGTTCCCGGATTACAAGTATCGGTTTTCAAACCCCGCAACGTATACCTCTTGAAAGGAAGAGGTGGCATCACCTCCTCAAAATAGTCCACGTACACACATATATACATGCATTCATACATACGGTTTTATACATACATTACATGCATAACATGATTAACCACGAATATTAAAATTAAATCAAATAATTTCCATAAAACATAATAAACAATTAAGCACATACCTCAAACCCTGCTAATCTCCTAGCCCAGGTTTGAGGGTGTTACACCCCCCCCCTTCTACACTATATCGGTTGCTTGTTTACCCTCTTTGGGACCAACATTGGTCTATGGCAAACGACAAAAGGGATTAACGGCTTGTTACACCGCAGTCAAAGCTGCGAAGTACCTACGTAAAGGTTGCACCGCCTTTATAGCTCACGTAGTCGACTCAAGAATTAAAAAGAAGAAATTGGAGGTATGACGTGCTAGTAGTATGCGACTATCCGGAAGTGTTTCCCGAAGATCTACCTGGAGTACTGCCAGACAGCCAAGTGGAATTTCGTATAGACTTAGTGCCGGGAACAGCACCTATCGCCAAGGCACCGTATCGTTTAGCACCACCAGAGATGCAAGAGCTGATGTCGCAACTACAGGAACTGCTGGATAAGGGCTTCATCCGTCCAAGTAGTTCTCCTTGGGGAGAGCCAATCCTATTCGTGGAAGGGAAAGACGGAACTTTCAAAATGTGCATATACTACTATGAACTCAACAAGGTGACAGTGAAGAATTGATATCCACTGTCTAGGATTGACGACCTTTTCGACTGGTTACAAGGTGCTGCTTGTTTTTCGAAGATAGATCTACGGTCTGGATACCACCAACTCAAAGTTCGAGAAGAAGATATAGCGAAAACGGATTTTCGAACGCGGTATGGGCGTTTTGGGTTCGTAGTTATGCCTTTTGGGCTCATAAATGCACTAGTGGCTTTCATGGATTTGTTGAACCATGTATGTAGACCGATGTTGGACAAATCAGTAATAGTGTTCATCGATGATATTTTGATTTACAAGACCGAAACTGAGCATGAGATGCAGGATGAGTACCGTGATTCAAGATGGCCCAATCATACCCGTGATCACTAACAAAACTGTTCCCTCTGTAGAAACTCCCAAGCCTGAAGCATCTTGGACTGAGGAAGATCGCACACTATTCAATCTGGATGATAAGGCACAAAGCGTTATAGCAAATGCTTTGACAAACCCTCTTCTGCATACTGTGGCTGGGTGCCAAACTACAAAAGAGATGTGGGATACTCTCAGTGTCACTTATGAAGGCACTGACCTAGTCAAGCAACATAAGAAGACAAATCTGAGTCGTTCTTATGAGACTTTCTTTGCTAAAAAGAATGAAACTCTGGCTGATCTGTTTACCAGATTTCAATGCTTGATAAATGATCTGCTCTTGGTAGGTGTCAAGAAAGATGAAAATGAGTTGGTACTCAAGTTCTTGGATGTGTTACCAGAACAATTAAATGAGATCACCATTGCTCTTCATGCTGGAGGAACCTTAGGAAAATATGATCTTAGATCTATCTATGTGCGAAGCCCCGGTACTGACCTTACCCGAGGGAATGGAAGATTTGGTGGTTTACTGCGATGCCTCTCACGTGGGGCTTGGTTGGGTACTTATGTGGAGAGGAAAAGTTATTGCTTACGCTTCAAGACAACTGAAACCTCATGAGTGTAACTATCAGACTCACGATCTAGAGTTGGAAGCCGTGGTATTTGACCTCAAGATTTGAAGGCATTATTTGTACAGAGTCAAGTGCACCATATGTGTAGATCACAAGAGCTTAAGTTACTTCGCCAATCAAAAGAATCTGAACATGTGCTAGTGAAGATGGCTAAACTTAGTCAAGGATTATGATTGTGAGATCTTGTATCACCCATGAATAGCAAACATTGTGGCAGACGCTTTGAGTCGCACGACAAACCATTTACGGTTAAACGTGAGATGCATGAGGATGACGGTTACGAATTCACTTTTCGAATCAATTCGGACAGCTCAAGCTAAGGCCATTAAAGAGGAGAACCAGAAAACAGAACGGATAAAGTGTCAAATGATGTTGATGTCATGGACAGTCGCAGGTTGTGGACTCAATATGGACGAGTCTAGGTACCAAGGGTTACGGGTGTCAGTGTAACACCCGCAACCCGGGCTAGTTGTTAGCAGGTTAGCGGTACGTTATTAATTGCGTTTAATTTGATTATGTGGTTATTTAAAGTTAATTGATTAATTAACTAATTGAGATGTTATATGTGCATGTGATTACTAGAAGAGATATTTATGCATGTATATTAGTATATTAAGTATGTATGAATGTTTGTAAGCGTGTATGTATGCATGCAAATTAGATTGAGGGTTAGACACCTCATGGTTTGGTTTTGATAAATGTATGTGTACGTGTGTGTGTGTTAAGGCAAATAAGAAATCCTCTGATCATTATTTGGAAATTAGAAGAAAAGTGTAGTGTGTGTATTATGTTTAGAAACCCTTTGCCGAAGAAAGCTAGAAAGGGAATTACAACTTGAAAGTGTAAATCACGAATTTGTTGTTTGATAAATCCAAGTAAAGGTTAGTAGGTGATTATAATATGGTACTGTTTATCTTGATGTGTTTTTTGATTGAAATCCATGAATACATAAAGAATCACCATGAATGGTTTTTGAAGGATCTTGATTAAGTGGGTTTTGCATGTTTTAGTGATTTATGTGTTTAAAAGATGTTCTTGATTCATGGAATCATGTTTATAGATGTTTGTATATGTTTTTGGTTAGTTTTTTAAAATTTGGGTTTGATTCATGGAGGTTTGGAGTTGGCTAGTTTTGAATAGAGAAAGATGATGATGATGAAATCCGGTTATCATAAAACCGATAGTATAAACCGACACTCCAAATCCGATGAACCCAAGAATCCGATTCAAAATCCGAGAACATGGAATCCGACACTATGAAATCCAATACTCTCGGAATCCGATATTTTAACTCGACGCGACGCGTCCCCGATTTTTCAGGAAATTCTTGTGTTGATATTTTTGATGATTGTTTGATATGTATGCTATCTTTTGAGGATTAAGTTTTGTGTTTATGAATAATTGAGATATATATATATATATATGTGGGCAGATATATTTATATATTCAAGACTGATTTTGTTGTTACTGTGTTTTCAGGAAACACAAAGACTCAGTGATATTAGATATCTGAGTTTCGCGTCTGAAATCATGAGTGAGTGGATGATAACTCACAGATGGTAAAGCATATGATTGATATGGAAGATGTGATGCATGTTTGTGTCTAGCTAGACTGTTTAGTCTGATGCTCTGCACATGTTTGTATTTAGCTAGACTGTTTAGTTTGATGCTCATTGTTTGTTGCTTGTTTCATGTTGTATATTGTTTTTATCTGTTGTGTGACTATTTGGCCTATTTGTGCTCGAGGTATGATATCGAGTATCGTTTAAGGAGTCAGCTATGTGTGGAATTGGTTGGGCCTGATCGCTATTGGTTGAGAAGTTATAGACCCTCTCATGCATGCGTTGTATTGGAGATGATCTAACTGTACCAATTGGCAGTGGGCTATTGGTAAACCTTTGCTATGGCCGGCATTGATTGTAAGTTCTACACCGAACAGCCAATCTTCTGGATTATGTGATTACATGTTTTGATATCGATTGTTGTTGTTTGCTATTTTGTTGTAAGCTTCCTCTCACTTAGTTTTGTGCTAATTCCCCTCGGTTGATACTTTTGCAGGTTTGTGAGTTGTTGGTGTTTGTAGAAGGGGAAGTTGACCCCGTTCTAATATTTGGTTTAGAAAGAATCGAGCCATGAGTATTCTGTAACACGCGAAAGATACATTGTAGTATTTTGTAATCAGTTTTTTGGTGTTTGTTAATATCGTACTTTATGAAAAGTTTGTTTAATGAAGCTTCAGCAGCGCGATTTTAAAAAAAATAGCTTTGGATTTTATGGTGTTACAGTATGTCAAAGTTTTCTATACACCTAGGGACCACTAAGATGTACAGAGACTTAAAGATGGATTTTTGGTGGCCAGGAATGAATCGAGATGTGGCTAAGTACATGGAGAAGTGCCTAACGTGTCTACGGGTTAAAGCCAAGCATCAACGACCGCATGGTAAACTGCAACCACTAAAGATACCAGTTTGGAAGTGGGAACACATATCTATGGATTTGATAACAAAACTACCAAAAACATCAAGAATTTTGATGCAATCTGGGTGGTAGTGGATCGGTTGATTAAGAGTGCGCACTTCATACCGATTCGAGAAGCTAGTTCAGCCGAGAAATTAGTGGATGTTTATGTGAAGGAAATAGTCTCAAAGCATAGTGTGCCGGTATCTATCATATCTAATCGCAATGTGCGATTCACATCCAGATTCTGGAGCAAGTTTCATGAGAACTTGGGTACAGAAATCAACCTTAACACGACTTATCACCCTCAGGCGGATGGGCAAAGTGAGCGAACGATTCAAACGCTTGAAGACATGTTAAGGGCTTGTGTGATCGATTTTGGAGGAAGCTGGGATTCATACTTACCATTGGCGGAGTTTTCATACAATAATAGCTATCATGCAAGTATTGGCATGCCGCCATACGAGATTTTGTACGGAAAGAAGTGTAGAACCCCAATCTGTTGGGGTAAAGTGGGTTAGAGGGAACTTGGTAACACTAAGATAGTACAAAAGACCTTGGAATGCGTGAAACTAGTTCAGGAACGGCTGAAAGCCGCTTAGAGCCGGCAGAAAAGCTATGCAGATAAATAAGGTCATTGCTAGAATTTCAAGTGGGTGAATACATATTGCTTAAAGTATCTCCTTAGAAGTGAGTGATACGATTCAAAAAAAGTGGGAAGCTAAACCCCAGATATATTGGGCCATTCAAGGTTATTGCAAGGGTGGCTTATCGTTTATAGCTTCTAGAAGAACTATCAAACATACACAACACCTTCCATGTGTCCCATTTGAGAAAGTGCTTAGCCGCGTGTTTGTGCCCCTAGAGGACATCATCGTGGATGAGAGGTTAAACTACACCGAGAAGCCGATTGCGATCATCGAGAGGAAGAGCAAACAGCTACGTAACAAGCAAGTAGGAATGGTCAAGGTGCAGTGGGAACACCGCAAAGGTTCCGAGTGGACCTAGGAATCCGAAGAGGAAATGAGAAAGAACTACCCGGCGTTATTCGAGTGAAGATTTCGGGGACGAAATCGTGTTTAAGTGGGGGAGAGTTGTAATACCCGATTCTTGAAATAAATAAAAGTATACTAGTATGGCTATTGTGTTTAATTAATGAATTTAAGTTCTTGGGCTTGCTGGGCTCAAGTGAATACTAACAAATAAAGGGTTGTTAATCAACTTGGGCTTAGGCTTGAGGACGTGTAGTGGGCTTAGGCCTTATACAGTAGATATATATATAGAGAATTAGGGCTCAGCCCCAAGAATCCTATGACTGTTCCATTCAACTCAAAAGAATATTGTTGTGTTGTGTGTGTGTGTACCGAAGGCCAAGAACAGAGTAGGAGCAAGGGACCTTCATCCTCACTCAAATCTTCAAAGAATTAAGGAAGGAAACATCAAGTAATGTTTCTAATCACACGGTGATCTTTTAGGTACATTTGGGTATGATTTGAGGCTTGTTTGGTAGGGTTTTCTTACCTGCTTTATGTGTTCTTCGAGTATGTATAAACCGAAGGGAGAAAGGGTGTTTTGAGGGATCAAAAATTGTTAAAACACAAAGAAATTGAAAATGATTTGTTTATATGAATGGAGAAATGGTTTACGACAAAAATGAAAGGAATTGATTGAGTTTTTGAAAGAGTTGATTTTTTTAAAAATGGAGTCTGTGTAGTGAAAACAAAAGACTGACAGGGATGACCTTGAATGGTCTGACTTTCGCTGATTGGTTGGTCCGACTTTAAGTTCTAAGTGATCCGACCTTCAAGTGTTTGGCTTGGTCTGACCTATGTTGGTCCGACCTAAGTGGGTCCGACGTATGTTGATCCGACCTATGTTGGTCCGACCTAAGTTGATCCGACTTATGCTGGTCCGACCTATGCTGGTCTGACCTAAGGTGGTCCGACTTATGTTGATATGACCTATGTTGGTCCGACTTAGGGTAGGGTCCGACTTAGTGTACTTCGAATTTTGTGACCTAAGCCCGGGGACTCATACCCAGTATTGATTCAGTAAGTTACTTTGTAGGCTTTTGCAACCGGATTTGTTGATCCTTCAATTTTGTAATTTGCGGATACTTGTACTTGAACTATAGCCAGGTGGGTGTTCTTACTTACATTCTAGATAAACTTGTATATAATCGGTCACGTTCAAATAAGTGTTAAGGCTATGTGATATGTGAAAGTAACGTTTAGACCGTTTACTTCAGTAGCCGGTATGTTTAGACGTTTACTTCGGTAACGGTTATGTTTAGACCGTTTACTTTGGTAGCGGGTATGTTTAGACCGTTTACTTCGGTAACGGGTATGAGACCAACACTTCGGTGTCGGGTATGTTAGACCGTTGCGACGGCAACTGGTAAGATGAGACCGTCCTAGTAGACGGGTATGATGAGACCACTTGCTATGGCAGTGGGTATGAGCTTTGAAACCAGTAATGAACTATTTGATTGTAAGTAGTGTACTCGCTAAGCTTTATGCTTACAGTTGTTGTTTAACCTGTTTTGCAGGGGGTGACTATGGTGGGGCTCCTACACGTTAGTGATAGTTCATCAGCAGTATTGCTTCCACAGGATTTAACAAACTAAAACTCCTTTTTCATACTTGTTGTTTTGTATTTGAAATAGTACTAGAGTTAAGACCGGGATGTAATTATTATACGTTGCACTTACGTTTTGGCTATGAAAATTATGATTTGAATATGTTGTGTATGACCAAAAATAATAAATTTGGGACATTACAATATTAAACTTGTATCATCAAAACATTATAAATAATATTAAAAACAATTAAGACATTAATTACAATAAGATGTTATATAAATTAAATTTGTAGAGAATCATAACAAATCTTGTGCATGTGGACTTTAAGAAGTATTTGAAAATGGATACATCTTAATATTTTTCTTATATTTATCTTTTAGGAGTAATCTTTTTAGTCTCCTTTTGATAAAAAATAATGTAGTACTAGTTACTTATTTAGGATTATATATTTTTATAAAACCATTTGAGTTGTATTGATTAGTTCGATAGTTCTAAAATGAGAGATTTTAAGAAAGTTATCTTTCATAGATTAAATAAGAATATGTTCTTTATGTTTGATTGTAATCAATATATTCAATTCTATATTATGCATAAACTAAAAGTAATAAAAGTGAAAAGTTTTTAGAATTTTATATGTGTGAGAGATATTATACAATATTCAACTTTCTTCTGTTGTATATCATAAAAGTTCTTGATGATTTTGGACCAACAACTGTTATTGAAGTAGGAGTTTGTGATGATGGTCAAGATCAAGTCACCGGTAGAGGATTTTAAGGTCTAATAAGCTTTAAACGTACCTATATGGCAATGAAAGGGTTTCCTGTATTTGATGGGCACAAACATGCTTGAAATTTACTTTACTTTGTCATGGATCAGTAACATGCTAGAAATTTCACACCCTCATCATTTGTGCATAAACGATCGAGGGTTACAACTTCCACACCACAACCTTCCGACAATCTCTTCTTCATAAACATCTCTCCATCCCTACCAACCGAACCTATTTATTCCTCATCTGCAATTTACATATACATAGATGCTCCAACAACAAAAAAATCTGCTCTCTCAGCTAGCCTACCCGATTCAACGTCCAACTCAAGTTTCTCTGGCGAATGAACAAGATGAAATCATACACGAAACCTATCCGCAACAACAACAACGACAAACAAAACAATCACAACCGGTGAAGAGCGATAAATTTTCATGTAGAGCTAAACCCATCTCATGGACTACTGCTAAAGAGCTTGCGTTACTCAGAACGCGCAAACAAAAGGTATAAATGCATATATTGTTATATTATTGTATACTATTATAACTACATTATGGTTATTATTTTTTTTTGTGACATGTATTTTCTTTATTATTATACTAATATATTATTGTGTATAAACATGTAAGTAATTTTTGGAACCACGTTGTTTATCTTTTCAAGTGCGCAGAGTGGATTACCGCAATATGCATCAAGTGACCTTCAAGTTTAAAGATCTAAACAACAAAATATCAAAGTGCGCTGGGATTTAAAACAACCTCTACAATACAAGAGGTAGCGGAATGAGTGACAAGGATATTATACAAACCACTCACTCCCATCACCAAGAGAATAATCATAGCCAAACTTTTACTCACTAAGAATCTTGGTCCATTCTTAAGAGATGTCCCAAATAACACACAATACCTCCCATGGAGTGTACCCTCTACCTACAAAACAAAGAAAAATGTTGGAATCCAAGATTACATGACGAGATCTTCTGTTGCACACGCTCCTATCGGCTTCAACGATGTTGAGATGAGGAAGAGGTTGGGCTAGAAAAACCTAGAGGGCCTGTCAGTAGGAATAGGGGTAAGTGGCCGGCATCGACCTCTACGGCAACCAAATCAAAAAAATAAAGCAATGTTACATTGTTGGACGAACTAACAACATTAAATAGGAAAAAACAGTCAATTTCTCTCATATCGTGAAAAACAATTAGACTTAATGTAGAAACTAGAACGGGGGTTGGATAGTTTCTATGTCCACTTTTAAAATTTTAAATATTATTCTTTTTAACAGTAATCAAACTTTTAATGATTATATATATATATGTATGTATATATATATATATATATGTGTGTGTGTATATATATATGTATTCTTGACAATGTAATCAATGATTTGAAAGTAAATACGATAATGTAAATGCAAGAATGTAAGAGCAATAATATAAAGATAAGAATAAATACGAGTATGTAAAGAGTTTAAGGGTTAGAGAAGGATAGCATCAAGATTTATAGTGGTTCGGTTGAACTCCAACCTACGTCCACTCCTTGACCTCCGTCAAGAGTTTCACTAGCACAACATGCAAAAAGTCTCCTTAGAAAGAAAGAGACCACCGGTTACAATCACCTTTGGAAGGTAGGTAACAACCTCACCAAACTCTAATCCAAGAGCTAAAACAAGTTCTTTACCAAGAACTTAAGTTTCCTTCAACAAGGAACAAGAACAAGTTCTTCCCCAAGAACTAAAACCAAGAACACGAGTGGGGAATAGTCAAACCGACTTTCAACAATATTGTTCTTCCCACTAGAACAATTAATGAAATCTCTCAAACACCAAAAAAGGTGATTAGAAGAAATATCACTCTCAAAATACAAGAGGCAAGTATATGAATATATGAATGCTCGATGATCTCTCTCTCTCTCTCTCTCTCTCTTGATTCCTCTTGCTCAACTTAAGTTGTTGTTTGAATGAATCAAAGATTATAACAAACTTAAGAATCACGCATATAAATATAAAGTTGTATGATCACAAGTGTGTGATTAATATTTTAGAGGATTTTAGATGCAAGAGATGGCCAGTTTAAAATGAAAACCCAAAGCTTGAATTTATAGAGAATAAGGAGAGAGAAAGTTGGGCTGTGTAGTGGCCGGACGGTCATAGGCCCATGGTCGATCGTGGCTTGCGACCGTGCATCACTAGCATAGCTTTTCAGCCAGATAAAAAAAGTTACTGTTATGCACTTGACTTATATTTGTAATATGCATTTTCTCGGTACAATACCCATAATATTACATTATTGTATTGAGTACTTTGTTTGGCACAAAGATTAAGACAAGATTACATTTGAAATGGATGGACCATAAGGTGCCACCTATTTACTTTTTGTGTGCACAATGCCCAAGGTGAAATCTTCTCCTAAGATTTTATCTTATCTAGCAAATCAAAATAATACCCGGTATTATAATACCTCTTAAGGGTATTCTACTTGTACACAAAAATATGTATTTTCATGTCTGTAAAATTTTGCCAAATAAAATATACTTCAATAATAATTCTGGCAAGTTATTTTATAAGAATATAATTCCAAAAATAAATATCTTTAAGGATCATGTGGAATTGAATTTATAAATGAAAATACATTTAACTAAAAATTGACTTTTTAATATATGTGACATTGTTGTTTAATAGTCATTTGTACTTTATTGATATTGTAAGCGTTTGGCGTTTTATAAAATTTACAAGTTTAATTCTCATGAAATATTAATGTTGTGATCAATACAAATTTATATTTAACTTCTTATTTTGCCAAGCTTATTATTTTCATATTAACTTGGATTTTGTAATATATTTTCTTTTTGAATAAATATAAAAATTGCGTCATGAAAACATTTATTTAAATATTTATTCGTTGATTGCACCAACACTTAGAGCAAGCAGATCGTATGGAAAAAACTACGATTTTACACCCGGACGCATGATCATTTTACAGGAGGTGCATTGTCAGCTACGTTAGCGATGAAGAAGAGGGTTCGTAAAAAGTATTTGTAAGATCTTACTGTTTAGTTTTAATTTTAAGTTTAAAATTATGTAGCTTTAAAAATCTTATTGATCAATTTAGATTTTATTATTAAATTTTTATTATTATATTTAAACTATTTATGAATTTTATTATTTAGTTTAATAATTAAAAAAAGAATAAAAATTGAAGGAAATTAAAAATAGAATAGGAAAGTTACAACTAAGGTTTGAGAAAGGGAAAATAAAGAAATTGAAAAGTGATATGATTTTGACGTGAGAAAATAAAAAAAAAAGCAAGACTAGATGTTCTTAGAGCATCTCCAATCCATACAACTCTAAAAGAGTTTAATAAATTATCATGTCATCATTCTACTACCTATACAAATTTACTCTTTAACTTTTATATTCCATTAAACTCTACAAAATTCAGTGGATTTCCATATCAGCATATATATATATATATATATATATATATATAATTTAACAGAAATATTTTAAAACTTCAAAAAAAAGAAATACTACATTAAATAAAAATATGAATGTATTACATTAAATAAAAATTACGAGACTAAACACACTAATTAAAAAGTAAGAAACCTAGAAAATAAAATACTTAAAGTCCTAATAATTAATAAAAAATATTCAAAATATACGCACATCAAATTTTTGTTAAATTAAAAAAAAATTATTTAACTAAGTTTATAAACTATTAAATAAGTATATAGAAATTGGAGTTTGTATTAACATTGTTTATTTATAAAACTTTTTAATTGCTTTCTAACAAAATAATTAAATAAATAAGAGCATGGTCTATAAGCATACAACTCGTTATTCATTTAACTTCTCTTTCACTCCATATAACTCTCATACAACTCCTATTATGATGAGAAGGGTGTGAGGTAAGGGTGAAGAAGAGGAGTGCTTATCACGTAATCTTACACTCTTTTTGTTTCTTTTATTTATTATTTAATTAAAAAAATACTAGTAAATTAAATAGTAAAATAAAAAACTAATATACATCACTCTTATACTGTCACAACAAATCTTTAGTATATGAAAGTAATTCTAATTTTCTAGTTTATACTTTTTGTAGAGTGGTGTTCAATAAAGTCTATATAAAGAACATAGTTTTAAAATTTTAATATTCAATTAAAAGTGATTAGTATAAAATCATATGCGATTTGTAAAATATAATCTGGATCATTGATTTTATTAATTCAAAAGTTAAAATTAATCTTTTCTTACTATAAATTAAGTATTAACTATATCAAATATTTTTACCTTTTGTAATCATCAAAGCATGATGAATTGTTCCAATAACAATTTTGAGGTCAAGGTGTAATTTAGCAAAGTAACCAAAAGTAAAGGAGTGCAAATTGTAAGTATAGCAATTGTTCATGGAATTCTAGCTGAACATTAGCTCAATCTTCAGAGTGGCCCCCACGTCATGGATAGTGTTCCGGTGCGTTTGCACCGCGTACATATACGTGCACATATTGAATTGGGTAATCATGATCAACGGTTGACATTTGACCAACCACGTCGTTGAAATTATTTGACATTTTGACCCTTTGACTATTACGTTTTTGAGCGTTTTAGGGGAATTATTACGCGTCAGCGCTTTATAAAATATTCGACGTGCCGGTCTTCCTATATCCCGCCGGCCCGTAGAGCAAATTAATTAGAAAATGAGATGACTTAATTTTTGGGGAGTTGATTCGTAAATAATAAAAATTATTCGGGTTAGAATTCTCTCATGTTTGGGTAAAATATGATTGATTATGTTCTCTCATAAGTATTAGAGTGGTCGTCCCTACAAAAGAGACTCATTCTTGACTAAAATAAGAGACTTACTCTCATTTTTGTGAGAGAATATGATGAATCATAATTGATCCAAACATGAGAGGATCTTAACCCAAATTGTTCATATATAATAGTTACAAATATTTAATAACACATGGTAAAAGTTGATATTACATAAATTGTTGTGTACAAATCACTAGCCCTTTTTTTGTCATACAAAATAATAAATGCATGTTTTGACTATAATACCTTTCAATATGTGGTTGAGAAAAATTGGTAAGTTTGTAAGGGTAAAACACATTGTTGTGTGATGAAAAAATATTGTATACAAATCATCTTCTAATTAGAAATTTAATTTATTTTGTATTGGATCGTTTTAATATAACTAGAAATGAATATAAGGATAACAATATAAAAACATACCAAGGGAGGGAACTGTGACGGTCATGGCAGTGACCGATTACGGTAGTAACGGCGAGAGTGAAGAGTCAGTTGATATGGTAAAGACGAACTGTGAATTATTGGTTAGAAAGGTCCTGAATTTGAAATCCCACATATAAGGGATTTTGAAATACCACCTCTCCCCCAAAGATTTTGAAATCCCACACCTATAGGATTTGAAATATCAATCACTTCCTTATTTTCAACCAAATATGAGATTCAAAGTATTTGAAATACAAATCCTGCGAAATCCCTTAAAATCCCACGAACCAAACAGACCCTAAATATATATAAAAGAAAAATTAAGGGTAATGTTTTTCAGAATGTATCCAACTTCACATTTTTTTTATCATGTGTATATGACATAAAATTTTCTATTATGTGTATCAAACTATTAATTTGTCGGTGTATGTATTAAACTTCCTATCGTATGTACTATTCCTTTTCTGTATAACCAAAATACATACAATAGCAACAAATAAAAAAGTTATTAGTGATTAACTCTTGTGTTTTGACTATGAAAATTAAAAAGGATGTTTTACGACTTTGCCAAAACAAATAAAAAAATTAATTTTATATATTATTTATTTTTCATTACTAATTATAATACCATATACTTTTAGGAAAAGAAACACTTTTATAATATATATATATATATATATATTAAATAACATGTTCTATAAGCGAACGTAGGGCTCGGCAAAATGGCAAATCTTTTATTTGTTACCTGAAAGACCTGGGTTTGAATCCTTGCAATGCAAAATCCTAATTTTTTTATTTCGCTGTTTTGTATTTTTTTTTACATTTGTATTATTTAAACTTTTTTAGCCTATTTTAACTTCTAATTTTTTAAATACATGGATTCCAATGTTTTAACCCCTTTTAAACTTTAATTTTATCTTTGAATTCTTTTTAACCATTTTTTAACTTTTATTTTCTTAAATCATCGTGTATATCTTTTTTTTAATTTTCTTTTGCTTAACGTAAATTTCATATATATGTTTTTTATAATTTTATGTAAAAAATATTTAATATATTTACTTATTTAAGAGTTTTGATTAAGCTTAAAAATAGTTTAAACTTTTAAACTTTTTTTTAATATTTTAACTTTAAAGCTTACGCTTATTTTGGTGTAACCATTAATCTTTATTCTGTAATTGTTTAAACATTAAAGTTTAAGTTTATTTTTATTAACCGTTAAACTTAATTTTTATAATAGATTTTATACAGGTATGTATCATATTATAGTTTGAATGTTAAGTCAAGATGTAAATACATCGTTATAGAATAACTGGAATTTTTGACGTTGCAACTTCTATGTTTTTGGATAAAAAATATTCTTAAATTTGTGTAATAAATTATATTTTACAAACTAGCAAATAAGTTTTTTATTAATATATTATCATGTAGATCAACTAATCTTATGAATTATTGTTATAAAAAAATTTTAGATATATAAAGGGCAAATTACATGAAAATACAATAATCTATGTCAATATTGTCATTGTATGCAAACAACTTTATTTTGTACCTAAAAATACATACAATTTACAAATTCTGTTCATTATATGCAAGTTACCTATGACAATAGGTAACTTACCGGTAACCTAGCCAAAAATAAAAAAAAACTTTGGTACCTAAAAATACAAACAACTTTCAAATTTTTTTCATTGTATACAATCAGCAACCGCAATCAGATCACTGATTACATACAATGAATCAAAATTATAAGTTGTTTGTATTTTTAAGTACAAAATAAAATGGTTGCATACAATAACAATATTGACAAATTTATTGTATTTTCGCGTATTTCGCCCATATATAAAACCCACCGCAACGCGCAGGCTAAAAATCTTAGTTTGAACATACAATGCTTGGTGTAAATCTAAATATATATTGTATTTGAAACCAACTCATTTTTATTACATTTCAGCATAAATTTCTAATGTAACATGATAGTTATGAAACAAAATAAAATTTTTAGAATTATGATCGTAAAAATTTTATACTCTTTTAGACAAATATCATGTCATGATAAAATTATGAGAGGTTATATATTCTTCTAATTTTTCCTCCTATTTTATCTTCTTACTTACAAGATCAACACAAATGCATGTCAAAATCAATGAAAGAGATGAGTAAAGAGAATTAATGGACTCCACATATCATCTTGTAATGAGTAGAAAGATGAAATAGGAGGAAAAGTAGGAGGATATATATTATTTTTCTAAAAGGGTTTAGTTCACTAAAATGTATCCAAGTTATCATGTTTTGCTATTGTATGTATCGGACTTAAAAAAAATTATTGTGTGTATCAAACTTTTAATTTGTCAATATTATGTGTATTAATCTTTCTATTATATGTACTAAACTTGTACGTATTTTCCTATTTTATATAACCAAAATACATACAATAGCAGCAAATTAAAAGTTTAATACACACAATAGAAACTTTTAAAGTTCAATAAACACAATAACAAAACGTGACAACTTAGATACATTTTAGTGAACTAAACATTTTTCTAAAACTATATTAAAAATAAAAATGAGACTGTCGGAAATATATATTCATGTTTACCCCAAACGTTATATGTTAAAAATTATTAAAGAAAAATAGTTAACATATAACATTAATGTTTTAATAAATTTAAATCATATATTGAAATTCTCCGTGTTGCTTTTGTGAAAAAAAAAGGAAAAAGGATTCTTCATGAATCATGCTCACCACCGAGGCCAAATGATATCTTTGTTAAATTCTTGGATATTCGGAATTTATAAGGATTAATTATCTTGTTATTGTTAATTAGGCTTACTGGTAGTATAAGGATTAATTATCTTGTTATTGTTAATTAGGCTTACTATGTTATAATTGTCATTGTTTATAAACAATATAGTTACTATGTTAATATTGTCATTGTATATAACCAATGCACAAAAATATAATAAACCGTACCGAGTATTCATTCTACGGTACCGGTACCTATTTTACCTAGTTTTTTCGGTACTAGTCCCGAATACCGATTTAGCATTATTTCAAGTACCGAGTACCAGACCGAAAGCTCTAACTCGGTACCGGTACGGTTCGGTATTTTCGGTACTCATGCTCGCCCCTAATTACAAATGTACAATCATTATGTAAAAGTCATTAACATCATCTACTACTGTTTGGTGTTACAAAATAATTGGCTCGTCTCTTTTTCAAAACAAGTATCAGAGTGTGGTCAACTCTTCCTTCTTCAACTCAAATACGAACCTGCAAAACATCAACTCAGGAGAATTAGCACAAAGCTAAGTGAGTAGAGGCTAAACATCAAATGCAAACATTCACAATCAACATCAATCATGTAATCACATATCACGAGAAGACCGGCGGTTCGGCGCAGAACCTACAACCAATGTCGGCCAAAGCAAAGGTTTACCGATAGCTTTCCACTGAATTGGCACAGTAAACTCCACCTCTGAGCAACAAATGCAACAGAAGGGCTACTACAGTTCAACCAACCAGTTAGACAAGCCCATCCCAAGTCCACGTATAGCTGGCTTCTCAAACGCAACTCAAAATCATCCTAAGAGCGCGTATCGACCAAATAGTCATGCAGCAGTTATCAACAATCATATCACAATCAGCAGTTCAGTCAATCCAATCTCAATCCACAATCATGCATCACATCAATAATATTAACTGCAATCTTTACCATCCGCGATTAACGTCCACTCACCTAAGTTTCAGCTTGAACTCAGAAATCTAATTTTACTGAGCTTTTGGATTGCCTGAAAACACAGCAATAACCAAATCAGTCTCAACCTCATAAATATATCTACCCAGATATTTATAAATCATTCGTCAAACAATATACAATTTCCAAACCCATAATATCGGATTCTACAAACCATCGGATTTCTAGAAATCCGCTACCCAGTGTCGGATTTCAATATCTGTCGGATTTGCTCACGGTCGGATTTTACTTTCACTCGGATTTGGGTTTGTCGGATTCAATAATTCGGATTTTAGGATTGTATCGGTTTCTCAAGTATAGGATTAAAGGTATCGGTTTTGAAGTGTCGGTTTTGCTTTAATCGGATTTAGAGTTCCGGATTTAGGAGTTTTTAGGATTTGGGTGTCGGTTTTTATGACTCTCGGATTACCAAGTATAGGATTTCATGGCTCGGATTCATTCTCGGATTCTAGCATTAATCGGATTTAGGCTTTGGTTTACAAGTATCGGTTTTTTCTAACTATCGGAATTCATCTTCTTCCCCAATACTAAAACCGCCAGTTTATAAGTTCATTAAATCCGCCATCTTCAAAACTTCATAACTCAAATCTAGGTTTTCATAATTTCATCATATCATATCAGAAACATGTTTTAATCTATCTAAACACGTTTCCATGCATCATATCATTATTAAACACAAAAATCATATGAACACATAAAACCCCATAAAACTTATATTTCATCAAAAACCAATTCTTGTGATATTCATATATTCATGTTATTCCAATCCTCAATCTTTTTAAGTTATCATGTAATCATAAAATCTAACCTTTTCTTGAATGTAGAATCAATTTCTAGAAATTCCGATTGTTTCCCTCTTGCTTCGGTTTCTTCTTTTGGCTGAGAGAAAACACTCAAAGCACACACACACTTCACCTTCTAAATTTTGAGATAATGAATAATTGTTTGCTAACTACCAAGTGTACAACATACAAGCAAGAGGTGTTTGTCACCTCTTAATTAACATAAACACGTGTACACGTACTCAATATATACATGCATACATACAATATAATTCCATACATACATACGACACATACATACAATACATGCATATAATTATCTTATTTAAACCAATCTGCATTTAATTAGCCATTTAATTAAATTAAACATTTAAACACAAACCACAAACCTGTAACATCCTCAACTTGGGCCTAGTTGTAATTAGTACGTACGTATGTATAGTTATTGTAATAAGAAGTATTTTATGTATGTATTTGTTGAGTTAAATGACATTATGTTTATATGTATTGTATGTGTGTTTATAAGTGTGTACGTATGCGTGTATGAATATATGTATTTAGTATATGTGTGTAAGATTAATTAATGGGGAAAACCCACATGCGAAGTATGAGGCAACTGCCTCTGGAAAAAATTGAAATATACATATGTGTGCATGTGCTTGGTTTGACTTCACTAGTCAAACAAAGAAAACACACAAACCTACAAAAACCTTTCTCTCTCGGTTTCTCGCTGCTCTTTCTTGTTACTCTCGGATTTCCAGAGAAGTAGAAGAAGAGGAGTGGGTTGTTAATCTTCAAAGGTTAGCAATATGATTCAAAGATGTTTAGAGGATTAGAATCATTGTAGTATATTAGAAACATGAATCCATGCAAGAACATCTTGAAGAATATGGAAACTCACTTTCTAAGTGGGTTTTGCATGAATGGTGTTCTTGTTCGGATTTCATGTGTTTATGAGGATTTGATGGTGATGTTATAATGTTCTAAGGAGTTCTGGGCTTGAAACCGATGAATTGGAAGTTGTTTAGATGACCAAATGAATGTGTCGGAATTGTAGCTTATGAAGTTGTCGAATTCCGAAACTATGAAGTTGTCGGAATCCGTATGTTTGGAAAACCGAAGGAATTGTCGGAATCCGATAGAAGTGTCGGATTCCGCAAGTCTATCGGATTTCATTGTGTCGGATTTCTATATGTCGGATTTCCCTTCATGTGTCGGAATCCGCAAGTGTCGGATTTCACATGCATGTAGGAATTCCTAAGTGTTGGAATCCGATAGATTGAGTGTCGGAATTTGAAGTCTAAGTGTCGGATTTCATGAATCCGACAGGACCATCGGATCTCCCCAAATCCGACAGTCCTAGCGGATTTGTCTTAAAGTCCATAGTTAAATGTTGTTTTGTGAGTCTTGAATGCACATATGAATGACTGAAGTAAATATAATATGCTAGGTGAACTTGTTTTGTTTGAAGAGTCAAACCCGAATACCTGTGCCTAGTAAACAGCTCAGGTGAGTGTCTGCTTTCATGAGACTCAGTAGAGTAAGGCTTGCCTGCTAAGTGACTATGTGAATATACTATGTATGACTAACTTGCTTTTGCAGGTACGCTCGAGGAGGTAAGTGTATGACTTGTACGATGTTAGAATATGTATCAGGTGCATGCCAGTGGGTCCAGATTGGAACCACTTAGTTAATACATGATGATATGAACGTATGAATAACTGTTTGATGTTATATGTGAAATGATGGATCCCTGTGGGATCAAATGTACGTATATGTGTATGTGATCTGTCTGCAGACTATCTGACGCATGGTTAAGGTCAGTCGGTTGTAACTAGATCCTTCGGGATTTCACGGTGATTCAGGAGGCATCCTGGATCATAGGTTCTGCAGAACCGCCGTGCCTTAACGTGAGTGGTGATCAGACGGTTGTAGCTGGATTACCTGTGGAGTCTTTGACTCCGTGAACGATACTTGGTGGACTGATTTATACTCCCCCACCAGCGCGGATTGGTCGTGTCTGATTCCCCGGTCTGAGTTGTTGAGCGGGATTGATTACCCTGTAAGACACGACTCTTACCGATCTTGTCAGCACACCGCTATGTGCTAAGATAGCAATGATGGTTTATGATATGATGCATGAGTTATTGTATTGAGGCTTTTGATCGTATGTACTCACTAGCTAGTGTAGCTAATGATACTATGTTTCCCTTTTCAGGTAAAGACTAGGTGCCCTGAGAGGTGGGATGCTTTTGGGAATTACATTGCCCCTTGTGGGTGGAACACTTGTAGTTTTATGATGTAATGTAAATAGATACTATGGTCAGTTCCTGTACTTGGTAACACCAACGTTGTTTTGATAAGTTATTAATGTAAATGACAGTTGTTGTTTTAAAAAGAAAAATTTCCGCTGCTAAAACCTGATTTGTCATTAAAGTATCTGAATTCAGAAGCGGTATTACAAAACCTGCTAATCTCCTAGCCTAGGTTTGAGGGTGTTACAAATCTCTCTCCCTTAAGAGGATTCCGTCCTCGGAATCCTTTCTTGCTCAAATAAATGGGGATATCTATCTTTCATCTCCGCCTCAGTCTCCCATGTCAAATTACAACCTAGATTGTGCTTCCACTTGACCAATACCATCGGTATTTGCTTCTTTCGGAGCTTGGTCACTTTTCGATCTAACACTTCCACTGGTTCTTCTATCAATCTCTTCTTCGCATCAACATTCAGATCTTGTACTGGGAGAATCTGGTTTTCATCATTAATTTTTCTTTTTCTCAGATAATAGACATTAAAAGTATCGTGAATACCTTCAAGTTCTGCCGGAAGATCCAGTGTAACCGTCTGGTCATTCACAATCTGACGTATGCGGAAGGGACCAATGTAACCGGGAGCCAACTTCCCTCGTTTACCGAATCGAATCACACCCTTCCACGGAGAAACCTTCAAGTACACTAACTCTCCCACATCAAACTTAACTGGGCGACGACGTGGATCTTCGTACATTTACTGTCTATCTCTGGCTACCTTCAACTTCTCTGGCAATAGAAACCTTATCAGCTGTCATCTGAACTATCTCGGGTCCTGCAAATTGTTTCTCACCCGCCTCTAACCAACACATCGGAGTACGGCAGCGACGGCCGTATAACATTTCGTACGTAGGCATTCCAACACTGGAGTGGTAAGAATTATTATACGCAAACTCTATCAACGGTAGGTGTGAATCCCAAGATCCACCATACTCAATCACACAAGCACGCAACATATCTTCAAGTGTTTTTATGGTTCGTTCAGTCTGACCGTCAGTCTGGGGATGATAAGCAGTACTTAGATTAATCATCGTCCACAATTCTCTCTGTAAACTCCTCCAAAAGTTAGAAACGAATCTGGAGTCTCTGTCAGACACTATTGACAACGGTATGCCATGCCTCGCAACAATCTCGTTAACATAAAGTTGAGCCAACTTACTCAGAGAAGCCGTCTCACATGTAGCCAGAAAGTGAGCGCTCTTTGTCAGCCGATCCACAATTACCTAAATCATATCATTATTCTTCTGAGTTTGCGGAAGTTTAGTCACGAAATCCATCGTTAAGTGTTCCCACTTCCACTTAGGAATCTCCAACTGTTTCAAGGATCCGTAAGGCTTCTGATGCTCTGCCTTCACCTGTGCACAGATATGGCATGATTCCACAAACTGTGCCACATCTGCTTTCATAGTAGGCCACCAGTAAAGGACTTTTAGGTCGTTATACATTTTAGTGCTTCCTGGGTGTACTGACAATCTTGACTTATGTGCTTCTGTCAAAATCAACTTCCTCAAATATCCAAGCATAGGCACCCACACACGAGTCTTAAATGTTTCCAATCCACGAGAATCATCAGCAAGTTCGTCCTTCACTGCCCCATACAAACTTCACATCTTTTTGAGTCAACTTAGTCAACGGACCCGCAATCTTGGAAAAATCTTTTATAAACCTGCGGTAGTATCCAGCTAACCCCAGAAAAGTCTTAATCTCGGACGGTGTCTTTGGGGCGTTCCAATTCATAACTGCCTCCACTTTCGAAGGATCCACTTTTACTCCCTCGTTGCAAATAACATGCCCCAAGAACTGTACTTCTCTCAACCAAAATTCGCATTTTGAAAACTTGGCAAAGAAATGTTCTTTCTTCAGTATTTCCAGAACCTGTCTCAAATGCTGCTCGTATTCTACCTCAGTCTTTGAATATACCAGGATGTCATCAATGAAAACTATTACAAAATCATCAAGGAATGGTCGACAGACCCTGTTCATTAAATCCATGAAAATCACAGGTGCATTGGTTAAGCCGAACGGCATAACCAAAAACTCGTAGTGCCCGTAGCGCGTACGAAAAGCCGTCTTTGACATGTCTTCCTCTGAAACACGTACCTAGTGATACCCTGATCTCAAATCAATTTTAGAAAAGAACGAAGCTCCCTGTAGTTGATCAAACAAATCATCTATCCTTGGCAAGGGATACTTGTTCTTTATTGTTCTCTTATTCAGCTCACGGTAGTCGATACACATTCGCAACGTACCGTCTTTCTTCTTCACAAACAGAACCGGTGCTCCCCACGGAGATGAACTCGGACGAATAAACCCTTTATCTAATAAATCATGTATCAGGGTCATCATCTCCCGGATCTCTGAAGATGCCAACCTGTACGGTGCTTTCGCCAATAGTCGGGAACCAGGAATCAGATCTATCTTGAACTCTACCTCACGAACTGGAGGTAGCCCTGGTAATTCCTCTGGAAACACCTCCGGGTATTCCGTTACCACCCGGATGTCGTTCACTGTCTGCTTCTCTTTCTTTCCATCAATAACATAGGCTAGATACGATTCGCAACCTTTATCCAACGCCTTCTTAGCCTTCAAACAGGAGATTATAGGAACCACAGACCCAGCTTTTTCTCCCCTTGCTACTACTCTTGTACCATCAGCCAATGGAAAAGAGATCAATTTCTTGTTGCACTTGATACTGGCCTAATTCAGACTCAACCAATCCATCCCGAGCACCACATCGGACCCAGATATTGGTATTACAAGGAAATAAACAGGAAAACAAATACCATCTATATCTATCTTGGCTCCAGCCACAGCAGTTGTGACCGGAACCATCATACCATCCGCTACCTCTATTTCTAAAGCAGTAGCAAGTTCAGTTAAAGGCACATTTAACCTACCACGGAATTCTACAGATACAAAGGAGCGATTTTCCCCTGAATCAAATAACACTCTAGCAGGAGTAGAGTTTATCAGAAACATACCGGTTATAACATCGTCTATGGTAGTGGCATCATCCACAGTCATTCTAAATGCCCGACCCTCGGCAGTGGGTGGGTTCTTCCTTTCTGCCAAGCTGTAGATGACCCCCCAGCTCCTCCCCCTCTAGACACTGACCCTGTCTTTTTGCTCAATGGGCAGTCACCAACTCGGTGCCCCTCTTTTTGACAGTTCCAGCAGACGCTCCTCGGCAGTCTGCAATTCTTCAAGTCATGGCCAAACTAACCACACTTTACACATCTCACGGATTGGGGCGTACACTGCCCGCGATGATAAGACTTGCACCTGTTGCACCAAGTTGCCCTTTGAGCAGACCCACCTGTAGTAGATGTCCTGCTCTGATTACCCTGTCGGTTTGCACTGCCCTGTCCTCCTTGCCTTTGTTGAGTGTTATAGTGTTCAAATCTTGATTTCTGTTGGGAAATTCTTTCCCCACTCAACCTATTTCTTGCAATTAAATCCCCTTCAGCCCACTTGGCTAACGTGAAAGCCTAGGATAAAGTGGTAGCCCACCTGGTGGCGCTATGGAGATCCGGATGCAGTGCCCCCACAAAATGGGCAATCTTCGATTCTTCATCAGGCACCCAGTGTTTGGCAAATCTCATCTTTTCGTTGAATTGTTTAATCAATTGATCCACAATCATGTTTCCGGTCATCTGCAATTCCATAAATTCCCTCTTTATTTTAGCAATCTCAAAAGTACCACAATACTGTTCGCATAACTTCTCCTGGAATTGACTCTAGGTGATGCTCTCCTGCTGTTGCTCTGTAAAGTGGCCGGTAATTGAATCCCACCAGACCATGGCATCTCCCTTCAGCATTCTCGATGTGTATTTCACTTTAAGTTCATTCTTGCAATTACAGGCATCCAGTGCCTTTGCCATTTCCCTTAGCCAGTTCAAGGTGATACTGGGATCAGAACTTCCTCGGTATTCAGAAGGCTTACAGTCAAGGAATTGCTTGTAAGTGCACAGTTGTTTATATCCCGGAAACGCAAATGGATAACCTCCGGGTTGTGGATACGGATAGAAGAATGGCTGTTGCATCATCTGTGTCATTGGTGGTAACGGTGCTGACACTGGTGGTACGGTTGCTTGTGTGGATATCGTAGTTGGTACAGGGGTAGGTTCAGGTTGGTTCAATCTTTGTTCCATGTTAAGGACTTTAGTTCTAAGATCCATCAATTCATTTTCTAACTTGAAGATGTATTCACTTTGGTCTTCCTCTTGCTCTTGCCCAGATGTTCCAGCTTGGTTTACATTACTCAAATCTAAAATAGCCGATGCCTCTGTAGATTGGGTCAGAGGAGGTAGGATGGGAGTCTCTCTGTCAGCCATAATCTATTACAATCACATCACCTCATAACTCATTAGCATAAACCGTTAGTATCCAAAATACTAACTACTACAAGCAACTCTAACTCACCCTAATTCCCCCAAAGGAAAGCTTAACCCGTCACGAGCCAAGATTTGGGAATGCAACACTCTAGCCGTGCATGCATCGCCAAATCTAGGCTCTGATACCAAACTGTAACACCGGAAAATCACAAGCCATTTTTTATACGTTGCGGAAGCTAATTAAAACCAACTTGCTTACATATAACCAATAATTACAAATGTACAATCATTATGTAAAAGTCATTAACATCATCTACTACTGTTTGGTGTTACAAAATAATTGGCTCGACTCTTTTTTTAAAACAAGTATCAGAGTGTGGTCAACTCTTCCTTCTTCAACTCAAATACGAACCTGCAAAACATCAACTCAGGGGAATTAGCACAAAGCTAAGTGAGTAGAGGCTAAACATCAAATGCAAACATTCACAATCAACATCAATCATGTAATCACATATCACGAGAAGACCGGCGGTTCGGCGCAGAACCTACAACCAATGCCGGCCAAAGCAAAGGTTTACCGATAGCTTTCCACTTAATTGGCACAGTAAACTCCACCTCTGAGCAACAAATGCAACAGAAGGGCTACTACAGTTCAACCAACCAGTTAGACAAGCCCAGCCCAAGTCCACGTATAGCTGACTTCTCAAACGCAACTCAAAATCATCCTAAGAGCGCGTATTGACCAAATACTCATGCAGCAGTTATCAACAATCATATCACAATCAGCAGTTCAGTCAATCCAATCTCAATCCACAATCATGCATCACATCAATAATATTAACTGCAATCTCTACCATCCGCGATTAACGTCTACTCACCTCAGTTTCAGCTTGAACTCAGATATCTAATTTTACTAAGCTTTGTGATTGCCTGCAAACACAGCAATAACCAAATCAGTCTCAACCTCATAAATATTTCTATCCATATGTAACACCATAAAATCTAAGACATTTTTTTATTACGTTGCGGAAGCTTTAATAGATTAAACATACATTTCATTCACAAACATTTACAAAACAAAGTATTTGTTCTTTAAAATCTAACAAACATCTGTGTTACAAAGAGACTGGCTCATTTTATTTTCATTCTAAACATCAGAGTCAGGTCAACTTCTCCTTCAAAGAACACTCACAAGCACTAACCTGCAAAAAGTAACAACTGTGGGGAATTAGCACAAAGCTAAGTGAGCAGAGGCTAAACCCAAAAGAAAACATCAAGTGAATACTAAACATGTAATCACAACTCTAAGAAGACCGGCGGTTCGGCGCAGAACCTACAACCATTGCCGGCCAAAGCAAAGGTTTACCAATAGCCCTCTACTGAATTGGCACAGTGAAATCCCACTCTGAAGCAACATATGCAACAGTAAGGCTACCACTGTTTAACCAACCAGTAAACGAGCCCAGCCCAATTCCACGTATAGCTGACTTCTCAAACGCAACTCAAAATCATACTAAGAGTGCGTATCGATCAAATAATCATGCAACAGTCATCAATATAAATATCCACAATCAACAGTTCCAATACTAAACCATCAGATACAATCATGCATTACATCAGAAACATCAACCAAATCTTTACCATTCAAGTTCAACATCCACTCACCTTTCAATCTTAGAGGAAGCACTCAGAATTCTAATGTTACCGAGTCTTTGGATTACCTGAAAACACAATTGCAACCAATCAGTCCCAATCTTATAAATATATCTAACATATATTTATAATTCATTCATAACATTAACAATCAATAAACAATTATAAATCAACACAAAGTATCGGATTTCCCCAAAACAATCGGATTCCAAGAATCCGCAACTCTATGTCGGATTTTACCACTGTCGGATTTGGGAATCCGATGGATCCCAAAAACTGTCGGATTTTCCTTAATCGGATTTCAAGTATTCAAAATCAAGAGTATCGGATTACACTAAGTCCCGGTTTTACATGTATCGGATTCTGACTTATCACTTTCCAAGTTTAGGATTTCATATACAACATAGTAATCGGATTCGAGGGTTGTCATAGTTCAAGTATCGGATTCCTAGTATAGGATTGTGAGTGTCGGTTTTCCATAACTTCCGGTTTTCATTGATTATCGGATTTGCCAACAATCGGTTTTCCTATCTTCTTTATCCAAATCCGATAACATCAAGATTCATCAAATCCGCCATCTTCAAAACATCATAACTCAAACCCAGATTTCCATAAATTCGTAACATCATTCCAGAAATATAATTTAAACCCTTTTTTTAAACACATTCTTATGTAATGAACATCATATTAACATATAAGTCATATGAACACACAATATCATCAAAAGTCCTTTTCTATCAAAACCGATTATTATGTTCTTCATACTAACATGCAAAGATCCATTTAATCTCTCATGATTATAAATTCAGATGATAAATATCTTAATGACAAACAATAACATAACATAATCATATATACCAACCTTAATCTTGTTTTAAATCTCACAAAATGAAATTCCGATTCTTTTTCTTCTATCGGTTTTCTTGGCAGAGAGAGAGAGAAAAATACGCATACACATTTTCTTCTTTTGGAGAGAAATGATCAGGTGATGACACACACACACATAAGTTTTCCATGCAAAATAGGTGTCACCAACTTCTCTTGATACACCCCACATGTACTACCCACTTACATGCATACACACATACATACGGACTTACATTCATACATACATATCATTTCGTGGTTCTAACTCAATTAATAAACTAAATTCACTTATTTAATCACATAATTAAAATAAAGCAATTAAAACACAATAAACACATACCGTAAACCCGCTAATCTACTAGCCCCGGTTTGCGGGTATTACAAATCTCCCCTCCTTAAGAGGATTCCGTCCTCGGAATCCTTTCTTGCTCAAATAACTGGGGTGATCTTTCTTTCATTTCTGTCTCAATTTCCCAGGTTAGATCGGAACCTAAACTGTGTTTCCATTTGACCAATACCATTGGTATCTGCTTCTTTCGAAGTTTGGTCACCTTTCGATCCAACAGTTCCACCGGTTCTTCTATCAGTCTCTTTTTTGAATCAACTTTCAACTCATGCACTGGGAGAATCTGGCTTTCATCATCAATCTTACATTTTCTCAGATAATAGACATTAAATGTATCATGAATTCCAGCAAGCTCTGTAGGAAGATCTAGTGTAACTGCTTGATCATTCACAACTTGAGGAATACGGAAAGGACCAATGAAACGGGAAGCCAACTTCCCACGTTTGCCAAAGCGAATTACACCTTTCCACGGAGAAACTTTCAAGTATACTAGCTCTCCCACATCAAACTTTACTGGACGTCGTTTCGGATCAGCATACATTCTTTGTCTATCTCTGGCTGCTTTCAACTTATCTCTAGCTATAGCAACTTTGTCAGATGTCAACTGTACTATCTTGGGACCTGCAAACTGTTTCTCACCCGCCTCTAACCAACAAGTCGGAGTACGGCAGCGACGACCGTATAACATTTCATACGGAGGCATTCCAATACTGGAGTGATGAGAGTTGTTATATGCAAATTCTATCAAAGGCAAGTGTGAATCCCAAGATCCACCATACTCTAATACACAAGCTCGTAACATATCTTGGAGTGTCTGTATGGTTCTTTCAGGCTGACCGTCTGTCTGAGGATGATAGGCTGTACTCAAATTAATCTTTGTTCCCAATTCCCTTTGCAAGCTCCTCCAAAAGTTCGATACAAACCTTGAATCTCTGTCAGACACAATTGACAACGGTATACCATGCCTCGCAATAATCTCGTCTATGTATAGTTGAGCCAATTTACCCAATGAAGCCGTCTCACAAGTAGCCAAAAAGTGAGCACTTTTTGTCAGTCGGTCTACTATCACCCATATCATATCATGATTCCTTTGAGTTCGCGGTAATTTTGTTACAAAATCCATCGTGATGTGTTCCCACTTCACTCTGGAATCTCTAACTGCTTCAAAGACCCGTAAGGCTTCTGATGTTCTGCCTTCACTTGCGCACAAATATGGCATGATTCCACAAAGTGTGCCACATCTGCCTTCATTGTAGGCCACCAGTAGAGCACTTTCAAATCGTTATACATTTTAGTGCTTCCTGGGTGTATAGATAATCTCGATTTGTGTGCTTCTATCAAAATTAATTGTCTCAACTCTCCAAGCTTAGGCACCCACACACGAGTTTTAAATGTTTTCAATCCGCGAGAATAGTCATTCAGTTCATCTTTTCGCTTTCTCATTAACTCAATCTTTAAATTTTCTTCTCTTAGGGCTTCCAACTGAGCAGACTTCAGTCTATCTATCAGATCAGATACTATTTCAATACGCATAAATTGAATAAGACTTCCAGTTCCTTTACGGCTTAGGGAATCTGCCACCACATTCGCCTTTCAAGGGTGATATCTAATCTCGCAGTCATAATCTTTTATCAATTCTACCCAGCGTCTATGTCTCATATTCAATTCTTTCTGAGTAAACACATACTGCAGGCTCTTATGATCTGTACAAATTACGCATTTGGTGCCGAACAAGTAATGTCTCCACAGTTTAAGCGCAAATACCACAGCTGCTAGCTCCAAATCGTGAGTCGGGTAATTCTTTTCATGAGGTTTTAACTGTCTGGAAGCATAGGCAATCACCCGATCCCTCTACATTAATACACATCCTAAACCAGCCAATGATGCATCACAATACACTGTAAAATCTTCAGATCCACTTGGCAAAGCAAGGATTGGAGCCTGACACAACAATTCTTTTAATATCTGGAAAGCTTTGTCTTGTTCGTTATCCCACACAAACTTCACATCTTTCCGAGTTAACTTAGTTAACGGACCCGCTATTTTGGAGAAGTCTTTGATAAATCTGCGGTAATATCCTGCCAAACCCAGAAAACTTTTTATCTCTGATGGTGTTCTTGGAGCATTCCAACTCATTACGGCCTCTACTTTCGAACGATCCACCTTTACCCCTTCCTTACAAATTATATGCCCCAAAAACTTAACTTCCCTTAACTAAAACTCACATTTTGAGAACTCCGCATACAATTGTTCTTTCTTCATGGTTTCCAAGATCTGTCTCAAATGTTGTTCATGCTCTAACTCAGTCTTTGAATAAATCAAAATGTCATCAATGAAGACAATAACAAAGTTATCAAGAAATGGTCGACAGACCCTATTCATGAGATCCATAAATATCGCTGGTGCATTGGTTAGACCGAATGGCATAACCAGGAACTCATAGTGACCAGAACGTGTACGGAAAGCTGTCTTTGACACATCTTCTTTTGATACCCGTACCTGATGGTAACCCGATCTTAAATCAATCTTTGAGAAGAAAGAAGCTCCATGCAGTTGATCGAACAAATCATAAATTCTAGGCAACGGGTACTTATTCTTTATCGTTCTCTTGTTCAATTCCCGATAATCAATGCACATACGCAATGTACCGTCTTTCTTCTTTACAAACAACACGGGCGCACCCCACGGAGATGAACTTGAGCGGATAAATCCTTTATCTAACAAATCTTGAATCTGTGTCATCATTTCTCGAATTTCTGAAGGCGCCAGTCTATACGGTGCTTTAGCCACTGGTCGGGAACCAGGAATTAAATCTATCTTGAATTCTACCTCTCGAACTGGAGGCAGCCCTGGTAATTCCTCTGGAAACACCTCCGGGTATTCCGTTACCACCCGGATATCTATCATAGCTTGCTTCTCCTTCTTTCCATCAATCATATACGCTATATACGATTCACAACCTTTACTTAATGCTTTCTTAGCCTTTAAACACGAAATTATTGAAATTGCAGACCCGACTTTCTCACCCCTTGCTATCACTCTTGTATTATACTTGCTTGATTCAGACTCAATCAGTCCATACCCAATACCACATCAAAACCAGATAGAGGCATGACAAGAAAATAAACAGGAAAACACACACCATCTATATTAATTTTAGCTCCAGCCACAGAAGTCGTGACTGGAACCATCATGCCATCCGCTACTTCTATTTCTAGGGTATTAGCAAGTTTAATAACAGGTATATTTAATCTACCACAAAACTCCACAGAAACGAATGAGCGATTAGCTCTAGAATCAAAAAGTACTCTTGCAGGGATAGAGTTAATAAAAAACATACCAGTTATAACGTCGTCAGTAGTGGTGGCATCCTCCACTGTCAATTTATAAGCCCTACCCTCAGTAGTAGGTGGATTCTTCCTCTTCTGACCAGCTGAAGATGATCCCCCAGCTGTCCCCGCCCCTGCACCAGACCTTGTTCTCTTTCCTACCGGGCACTCACCCACTCTGTGCCCTTCCTTCTGGCAGTTCCAACAAACACTGCGTGGGAACTTGCAATCTTTCAGATCATGTCCAAATTGGCCACACTTAACACATCTCCTTGTTTGGGGCGTACACTGTCCATTGTGGTATGACTTGCACCGACCATACCACGGTGCCCTTTGGGTTGACCCACTTACATTGAACCTCCTGTTCTGGTCTCCCTGTTTACTCCCACTGCCTTGTCCACCTTGTCTCTGTTGGGTATTATAATGGTCAATCCTCGATTTTTTTTGGGCTATCTTCTCCCCACTCAAATTGTTTTTGGCAATTAATCCCCCTTCTGCTGTTTTAGCCAAGGTAAAGGTCTGTGATAGGGTGGTAGCCCACCTAGTGGCGCTACGAAGATCGGGGTGCAGTGCTCCAACAAAGTGAGCGATCTTAGACTCTTCGTCAGGTACCCAATGTTTCACAAATCTCATCTTCTGATTAAATTGCTTAATCAGATCATCCACTGTCATGTTTCCGGTCATTTGTAGCTCCATGAATTCTCTCTTGATCTTGGCAACCTCAAATGTACCGCAATACTGTTCACAAAGTTTTTCTTGGAACTGACTCCAAGTAATGCTCTCTTGTTGTTGTTCAATAAAATGGCCAGTGATAGAATCCCACCAAACCATAGCATCACCCTTCAGCATTCTTGATGCGTATTTCACCTTCAATTCGTTTTCACAGTTACAGGCATCTAATGCCTTTACCATTTCCCTTAGCCAGTTCAAGGTTATTTTAAGGTCAGGACTTCCACTGTACTCCGAAGGTTTACAGTCAAGGAATTTTTTGTATGTGCATGGTTGTTTAAACCCAGGGAACGCAAAAGGGTAAGCTCCCGGTTGTGGATACGGATAGTAAAACGGTTGCTGTATCATCTGTGTCGTAGGTGGTAGGGGCATTGATACTGGTGGTATGGTTGCCTGAGTAGAGATCGCAGTTGGCACTGGAGTTTGTTCAGGTTGGGTTAATCTTTGTTCCAAATTATGATTCTTAGTTCTAAGATCCAATAGTTCATTCTCCAACTTGAATATGTATTCACTTTGGTTATCTTCTTGTTCCTGCCCAGATGTTCCTGCTCGCTTAGTAGTATCCAAATCTTCTATTACAGGTGCCTCTGGAGATGATTGGGTCACAGGAGGGAGGATAGGGGTCTCTCTTTCAGCCAAATCTGTTACAATCACATCATCTCACAACTTATTAGCATAAACCGTTAGTACTCAAAATACTAACTACTACAAGAAACTCTAACTCACTTTAATTCCCCCTGAAGGATAGCTTGACCTGTCACGAGCCAAGATTTGGGAATGGAACACTCTAGCCGTGCCTGCATCACCAAACCTAGGCTCTGATACCAAACTGTAACACCATAAAATCTAAGCCATTTTTTATTACGCTGTGGAAGCTTTAATAGATTAAACATACATTTCATTCTCAACCATTTACAAAACAAAGTATCTGTTCTTTAAAATCCAACAAACATATGTGTTACAAAAAGACTGGCTCGTTTCATTTTCAATCTAAACATCAGAGTGAGGTCAACTTCTCCTTCAAAGAACACTCACAAGCACTAACCTGCAAAAAGTAACAACTGTGGCGAATTAGCACAAAGCTAAGTGAGTAGAGGCTAAACCCAAAAGCAAACATCAAGTCAATACTAAACATGTAATCACAACTCTAAGAAGACCGGCGGTTCGACGCATAACCTACAACCATTGCCGGCCAAAGCAAAGGTTTACCAATAGCCCTCTATTGAATTGGCACAGTGAAATCTCACTCTAAAGCAACATATGCAACAGTAAGGCTACCACTGTTCAACCAACCAGTAAACGAGCCCAGCCCAATTCCACGTATAGCTGACTTCTCAAACGCAACTTAAAATCATACTAAGGGTGCGTATCGATCAAATAATCATGCAATAGTCATCAATATATATATCCACAATCAACAGTTCCAATACTAAACCATCAGATACAATCATGCATTACATCAGAAACATCAACCAAATCTTTACCATTCAAGTTCATCCACTCACCTTTCGATCTCAAAGGAAGCACTCAGAATTCTAATGTTACTGAGTCTTTGGATTGCCTGAAAACACAATAGCAACCAATCAGTCCAATCTTATAAATATATCTGACATATATTTATAATTCATTCATAACATTAACAATCAATAAACAATTATAAATCAACACAAAGTATCGGATTTCCCCAAAACAATCGGATTCCAAGAATCCGCAACTCTATGTCGGATTTTACCACTGTCGGATTTGGGAATCCGATGGATCCCAAAAACTGTCGGATTTTCCTTAATCGGATTTCAAGTATTCAAAATCAAGAGTATCGGATTTCACTAAGTCCCGGTTTTACATGTATCGGATTCTGACTTATCACTTTCCAAGTTTAGGATTTCATATACAACATAGTAATCGGATTCGAGGGTTGTCATAGTTCAAGTATCGGATTCCTAGTATAGGATTGTGAGTGTCGGTTTTCCATAACTTCCGGTTTTCATTGATTATCGGATTTGCCAACAATCGGTTTTCCTATCTTCTTTATCCAAATCCGATAACATCAAGATTCATCAAATCCGCCATCTTCAAAACATCATAACTCAAACCCAGATTTCCATAAATTCGTAACATCATTCCAGAAATATAATTTAAACCCTTTTTTTAAACACATTCTTATGTAATGAACATCATATTAACATATAAGTCATATGAACACACAATATCATCAAAAATCCTTTTCTATCAAAACCGATTATTATGTTCTTCATACTAACATGCAAAGATCCATTTAATCTCTTATGATTATAAATTCAGATGATAAATATCTTAATGACAAACAATAACATAACATAATCATATATACCAACCTTAATCTTGTTTTAAATCTCACAAAATGAAATTCCGATTCTTTTTCTTCTATCGGTTTTCTTGGCAGAGAGAGAGCAAAATACACATACACACTTTCTTCTTTTGGAGAGAAATGATCAGGTGATGACACACACACACACAAATAAGTTTTCATGCAAAATAGGTGTCACCAACTTCTCTTGATACACCCCACGTGTACTACCCACTTACATGCATACACACATACATACGGACTTACATTCATACATACATATCATTTCATAGTCCTAACTTAATTAATAAACTAAATTCACTTATTTAATCACATAATTAAATTAAAGCAATTAAAACACAATAAACACATACCGTAAACCCGCTAATCTACTAGCCCCGGTTTGCGGGTGTTACACCATATATTTATAAATCATTCATCAAACAATAACAAACAATATACAATTTCCAAACCCATAATATCGGATTCTACAAACCGTCGGATTTCTAGAAATCCGCTACCCGGTGTCGGATTTCAGTATCTGTCGGATTTCCTCACAGTCGGATTTTACTTTCACTCGGATTTGGGTTTGTCGGATTCAATCATTCGGATTTTAGGATTGTATCGGTTTCTCAAGTATAGGATTTAAGGTATCGGTTTTGAAGTGTCTGTTTTGCTTTCATCGGATTTAGAGTTCCGGATTTAGGAGTTTTTAAAATTTTTGGTGTCGGTTTTTATGACTCTCGGATTACCAAGTATAGGATTTCATGACTCGGATTCATTCTCGGATTCTAGCATTAATCGGATTTAGGCTTTGGCTTACAAGTATCGGTGTTTTTCTAACTATCGGAATTCATCTTCTTCCCCAATACTAAAACCTCCAGTTCATAAGTTCATTAAATCCACCATCTTCAAAACTTCATAACTCAAATCTAGGTTTTCATAATTTCATCATATCATATCAGAAACATGTTTTTATCTATCTAAACACATTTCCATGCATCATATCATCATTAAACACAAAAATCATATGAACACATGAAAACCCATAAAACTTATATTTCATCAAAAACCGATTCTTGTGATATTCATTTATTCATGTTATTTCAATCCTCAATCTTTTTAAGTTATCATGTAATCATAAAATCTAACCTTTTCTTGAATGTAGAATCAATTTCTAGAAATTCTGATTGTTTCCCTCTTGCTTCGGTTTCTTCTTTTGGCCAAGAGAAAACACTCAAAGCACACACACACTTCACCTTCTAAATTTTGAGATAATGAATAATTGTTTGCTAACTACCAAGTGTATAACATACAAGCAAGAGGTGTCGGTCACCTCTTAATTAACATAAACACGTGTAAACGTACTCAATATATACATGCATACATACAATATAATTCCATACATACATACGACACATACATACAATACATGCATATAATTATCTTATTTAAACCAATTAGCATTTAATTAGCCATTTAATTAAATTAAACAGTTAAACACAAGCCACAAACTTGCTAATCTCATGGCCTAGGTTTGAGGGTGTTACAGCTATTGTATGTATTGGACTTAAAAATTTCTATTGTGTGTATCGAACTTTTAATTTGTCTCTATTGTATATATTAAACTTTCTATTGTATGTACTAAACTTGTAAATGTTTTACTTTTTTATATAACCAAAATACATACAATAACAACAAATTAAAAATTTAATACACACAATAGAAACTTTTAAAGTTGGATACACACAAGTAGTAAAACGTGACAACTTAAATACATTTTAGTGAACTAAACCCTATCTTTAAAAACCTTCCTTACATTCTACATAAGGAAAAAATTGATTCTTATACATACGGTATAACATCTTTTAGTTATTGTAAAAGTTAGTGAAAACACACGTTTTTCGTAGATAAACAATTTTTACGTGAAAAAAACCACAAACGAAGATGAAAAAGAGATTTGGATTCAACCTTACAAAACAAGCATAAAACCATAGTAACAATCACATGTTTTACTAATTTAAAAGGGGGTTATTAGAAAATATACAGAAACAAGTAGAGAATCGACTTGGATAAATGTTTTAGATCGTGTATATCACATACTCCGAAATTAAAGATTCGTCAATTATGATAGGCATCACGAACATACCTTGAGATAATCCAAAGATCAAACCTATATGATTTGTAAAAGATTTAGAAAAACTTCAAAACCAAGATTGTCTGTTTATATCTTTCAGAGACCAAAAAAAGCACCAAGGTGTCACTAATTTTCGGTTACACACCAAGGTGTCATTTTGCGGGAAAATTAAAGGTTACATCGTTTGGATGAAACGGGTCTAAAAAAATATCATTTGAGTCGGGGCACCGCCCCCGGACCTTAGCGAAGGGGCGGTCTCCCCTTGACCCCCACTTGTGAGCGGGACTCCAACTAGGGGGCGATGTCCTCTTGACCTCTGCTCTTTTCATTACAGAATTTTAATTAATTAAAACAAGCTTGCACTCTATCTCTCCTAACTCGTATTAGCTTAATATAAAAACCCTTATAATCTCGAATAAACAAAAATTACCTAAAACGTAATTGATAACACAAAAATCATCAATAAAAAGTTATGATGAAATCCATATTTCCAAATAAAATTGTTTACTTTTTTCAAGAAAAACGCTTCAAAGTAGTTAATTTGTCAAATCAATGATATAAGCAAGCTGCTTTATCGAAAAGTTCCCACTAAGATTTAGTTTCTATTTATAAATGGACTTGAATCAAGGTGGTATGGTCAAACCTTAAACATTGAAAGCTATGGTAAGGTCATGACGTTTCACAAGACGCGACTTAAGGCGGTAATTTTGTATATAAATAATAATTATGTGTATAAAATTATACAAACAAATATAAAAAACACATAATTATAGGTTTATAACATAGTTTATCAATCTTTTTCTTTATTTTTGGTATATCCAACCACTCTTATAACTGAATAACTATATATATTCGGCTCATATTGCTAGGTACCTCTAACACGCCTAAAAACACAGCTTATAACAGGTAAAGACATGTCAAGCTAGACCTTAGCATACGTCAAGCTTTACGTCCAAGCTTTAGACCATGTTGTGGTAGCATGGTCAAGCCTCAAGCCTTGGCCGAGCCATAATGAAGCCAAGACGGGCTTTTTAGAAACATGTTTTTAGTCTATATTGTAGTCACACTTTAATCAATGAATTTGTAGTTTATCATTGTTGAATACTCTAATGTCATTTATTTTCAATGTAGTTGAGAAAATATAATTGAATATAAGTTATGGTAGGTTTTTAACCATCATCTCTTGATAACCTACGAGTTAGTACTTTGCCCCCAAAGAAGAGGTTAAGAGTTTGAATCTTGGAGAATTTTAATTAAGAGATAGTCACAAGGTTAAGAAACACTCCTTAAAAAGGGTATGGTAGGTTTTTTATAAATTAGAATGTCAAGAATAACTTAAATGCATTTGTTAAATTTCAACATCAACTTCCTGTCTTTCCAAAAACTTGTTTAACAAAGTAATGATCATCAAAAGAAATGTCTACACTTTAAATTGGTTATTAATTGATAGAAACTTTGAGTTGTATTTTGTATTTTCTAAGATGTTATGCGGATACTTATAGAAAAAAAGGGTATAGTCTACAACATTGGTTTTCGCAGTTCTCGTACGAAAAACAATTCTCGTTTGAACCCTCCTCTATATATATAGTGAAAAGTTCATTTGAGAACCGTTTTTATTGCGAGAACTGAGAGAACCAATCTTAGCCGTCTAATTCCCCTTCTTCAATTGGATTGTTCAGTCATAAATTCCTTACATGTACCTTGCCACACTCAATCCCCTCATACTATTCATCCATAAATTTCACTTACCAATTGAACTCTCCCATATATATGTATGGTATTAACTAAATCCAATTGTTTATGTATAATATATGCGTTAAACATTCAATTCATTGAATTTAATATATATATATATAGGGGAAGGTTCATTTGAAAACCGTTTTTATTGCGAGAACCAATCTTAGCCGTTCATTTTGGATAATGGATTTCATGGATGAAGAGCGTGGGGGGATTGGGTGTAGCAGGGTGCATGTAAAGAATTCATGGGTGGGCAATCCAATTGAAGGAGGGGGAATTGGACGGCTAAGATTGGTTCTCGCGGTTCTCGCAATAAAAACGGTTCTCAAATGAACTTTTCACTATATATATATATATATATATATATATATATATATATAAAATATGCCATTAATAATGATATCTTAAAGAGTATTGATTACAAATAGCTAATTCATAACTTTGTTTCTAATAATGTTATAACTTAACCACGAGACCTTAAAATAGTTGATATCTTAGAGACTATTGAGAACGATAGCTATTCATAACTTTGTTTATATATATCAGTAAATTATTGCTCTGTACAAGAGGCCCGTTTTTCTTTTTCACACGAGACCATCCACAGGACGCCCTTGGTAGCGAAAGCGTAAAATACAATAAACAAGCATAAATAACAATTGTTCTAACGTGTAAGCATACAACCCCGAACAATGATCTAGTTTAAACGAGATAATGGAACTAATATTAAGCACTAAACCAACATGAGATAGAAAAACTAGGATGATTGAGACTACACATTAGTCGTCCTCTATAGGTATCCACATGAAGAGGGCCATCATTGCCCATTGTGCTAGCCCACTGCCTCCCGACACCACAACATGGTTTCCGATCCATGTATAGGTCACAATGAACTCATGCTAACTCGGTCAAAACCGAGCTATAGAAGTTGTATACATGGTTCTCGCATGGTTTATACAAAATCTAGAAGAGAATCGGACGTTTATTGCCCCTTCCCCGATCCTTGGTTTGACTAATCTTCTCCATTCAGATTTCTGTTAGAACAAAGCACGCTCATGCTCAACCTCATATAGGCCCGTGAGACCGTGAGTTAATACTTAACAGTGCCTTGAATGGGCGTGACCGGCCTTCCCAGACTAACCTCATGTAGTCACACGGTGTCGCACGACATGCTCAAGACGTGCAAGTAAAAACATCCTTTCGCTAAGTAAAAACATCCTTTCGCTATGCGTGACAGGCCATGAATGTATCAACAGAAGTAATACTAGCATCGTTTTATAATTGACATTGCTAAAGTTTTGTGACACCCAAATAGTAGGATAACATACATGGTTTTCCCATAATTCTACGCCAACATTTTGCATTGACCCAACATCTAAATTATAACCTTTGAATATATTTTGATGAACTATATCCTAGTTTATTTGTCTCTATTTATCAGCTCATTACAATGGGTTTAATTCACTAAGTATTTAAGTTGTCACGTTTTGCTATTATGTGTATCAGATTTTAAAAGTTTCTATTATGTGTATTAGACTTTTAGTTTGTTACTATTGTATGTATTTTGGCTACATAAAATAGGAAAAAATGTACAAGTTTAGTACATACAATAGAAAGTTTAATACACACAATAGTAACAAATTAAAGGTTCGATATACACAATAGAAAATTTTCAAGTCCAGTACATACAATAGCAAAATATGACAACTTGGATACATTTTAGTAAACTAAACTCTATTACAATTTTAATAAGCTAATAAGATAAAAAAAATTGGAATTAGGAGCTCTTTTAATTCAAGCTTATTACTTGTTTGAATTCATAAATTCAAGTTGATAAGCTGATAAAAGTTAGCTTTTTAACTTATTCAAAATTTAATTCATTAGTGGTTGAAAAGTTAGATGACATGAAACATATAGGGTCAATAATGGTTTAACCATCAAAGTTTTAGTTCAGTTTCGGTTTAGTCATCAAAGTTTTTTTAAATGGTTTTACCATAAAATTTGAATTTGTTCTGATTTAATCCTCAAAGTTACACTTTTTTTGGTTTAAACCTTACAGTTTTTTCCCAAATGATTTTACTCTTAAATTTTTGTTAAAAATGATTTAACCCTCCAAGTTTTGCTAAGTTTTTAATAAAACTGAAATGCATAAACAAGTAGAGAGGGTAAAATCGAAAACCATAAAAAACTTAAGTGGTTACTCAGTTTTTTTAACATAACTTTAAGGTTTAAATCATTAGAAAAAAACTTTGAGGTTTAAATCATAACAAATTCAAAACTTGGTAAAACCATTTAAAAAAACTTTGATGATTAAACCGAAACTGAACTAAAACTTTGATGGTTAAACCATTATTGACCAAAAGATATAGTCATATAGATGAGGATTTTGAAGAAGAACGCACCAAGTAGCAGATATGACAATGGTTCAAAAGCAGCATCAAGACAATCATGTTCAACAATGGTGATAACAGTTCTAAGAGGCCGATACATCGGAAGAAAAGCTTCGTTGGAGAGAATGGAGGAGTGGAGGTCCATGGGAAAGTGTTGTCACATGGTGGAAGGTTGAAGTATGGAACCACTGCTTCATGTTGTTTTTTCCTCTTCACCAGTGCACTTAGGTGAGTGTATGAGTGTGTGTGTGTGTGTGTGTGTGTGTAAAAGAAGTATCAGATGAAATCCTGCTGAACAGATAGCTAAACAAACCATATGAAGACACAAAGCTTGTGCTGTTAAGGTTAAGAAAAACCATCCACATTGTAATGGAAAGACAACATTGTTGTTAATAACTTTAGCAGAGACAAACTTACAAGTCTTTAGAGGAGATTAAATTCAAAGTTATCCTAATTCTGCAATTTATTATCTCAGCTTAGAATTTATAGACCATAAAAACATTCTCAACCCATTTTGTCTGAGTTATTACCAGATTCTCTTTTGCTGCTAACTTGACATCTTTCTCCTTCTTGACAGCTGATTTTGCTGTCAAACATTAGTATAATTAGTAGAGTGAAAGAAAGAAGGGTTTACTTCTCCAAATTGTATTAAAGTATACCCCAAATGTTAATGTGTGTATCCACCTTTCAAAAATGCTATTGTGTGTATTGAACTTTTAATTTGTTGTTATTGTATGTATTCTGATTACATAAAAAAATAAAAAATAAAAGTATAAGTTTAGTACATACAATAGGAAGTTTAATACATAAAATAACACGTTTTTTGAAAGTTTGATATACACAATAACATTTTTGAAAGGTGAATACACACATTAACATTTGGGGTATAGTTTAATACATTTTGAAGAAGTAAACCCAAGAAAGAAAGAAACAACCTTTCTTTCAGAAAATTTTTTGTTGATTGAAAAAATAAAAATAAATAAATGCAACAATGCTCAATTGTTATGGAGAACATAACATTACCTTCTTAATGAGGTAACCGCTGATCACGGATGAATGCTCGGATTTGTTTTAGTGACCTGAATCGTAGATTTGTTTTCGCATGCGTATAGTACTAAAATATACCAATATTTCATCAATTTCCACACCTTTCAAATGTTAAGTCACAATATTGAAATTTTCATCATGCATAAGAACAATTAAAGTAATCTATGCATAAGAACAATTAAAGTATTCAAAATATAAAAATAAAAAAAGGTTCTATGTAATCTATGCATAAGAACAATTAAAGTATCGGGTGATATATCGATTATTTATACGTACCATGTCTTCCCTAGAGCCATCTTTTCTGGGTATTATCTCAACTATCCAGCCCTTCTGCCTCTGAATTAGCGGTAAATGGCCTTGAGCTGAGAGATCATCAACAGCTGCTGTTCTCTGAATCTGAAACAACACTTGGGACTCTCTTAATATGAACACGTTAATTAATAATTAGTTGCGTTTGAAGATAAAGAAAAGCTAGGTAATCAGATACCTCTTTAACATCCTTAGCTCCAAATAACTGTTCAAGAGTGAAATCAGTCCAGAAACAATTGACTGATGATAGTTTCATTTTCGCTGCCGTCAGAAACTGTGTTTTCTTTGACTTCTTATGAACAGTTTTCCTTGGTGGAACCTGCAATGTGCATACACATTACTTTTAGTTTTCATGGTATAATCCCTCATTTTCTCACATACTACTTTTCAAAGGAAACCATTTCTGATGTGAAATTTATGGATGCAACCACACGCACTTTCTGGAAAGGAAAGAAATCAGAGGAGAGACTAGAGGCTGATCTTTTTTTGTATACATCAGATTTGCTAACTATTAACATGAATATTTCAATGTATATAAATAAATAAAATTCAGCTAATAACATAAAGAAGTAGAATATGCACTCCACAGCAACTTTTTAGACTGCTGATTTTGTATCCTCTTTTTCCATTCCTGTTGGTAACAAACCACACTTGTATGGCTGGAGTTTTGGCATCATTTCTGAGTCAAATGACTCATAAAATATTTTATTAGAATCGCAAAGTGACATGTTTATAGGAAGCAAGTAAAAATTGTAAAAGTCCCTCTATTTGAGTGTGGTGTATGTAGCCGTGGTTGGTTGTAATTAGGATAACTCATCAACCTTCCAAAATGTGACATAGCAACAAGACAACTTCCATTGATTGCTTGGAGTATTTTCTTTATACATTTTCATTGCTTACTGGACATGGATGCCCCTGTGTCAGTCTTAAAGAGAATACTTGTGACAAATTTATCAATATTTGTAATATAGATGTTTTTGTGTAGCAAGATTTTGTGCAAATACTAACCTAGACTTTGCCTAGTTAAAAAAAGTGGAATTATGCTTCCAAAACTGTCAAAGTATTCTAAGATCCAAGTGTAGTTTTGCAAATAGGCATAAAGTGATTAAACTTGGTTTATAACCCCCATTTGGTTTACGCCGTTTTTGGCTTCTCGCACAAAGCAAAAGAATTCATTTTCTCTCTGCTATAGTGCTAATTCTTTGGCGGACGTCGACAGCTTTAGTTGTGTTCTCTTCACCTAAACCTAGCTACAATTCATCATTATATCTCATTGTAATCTCGTTTTCAAGCTTTGTAAACAATCATGTTGTGACAGTGGACTGGTTCCACAGCATGTGATCTTTCATGCTTTGGATTTTTCACATAAATCTCTGTCTCTCTTTTACAGTTATTTCATTCATATTTGCTATCGGTTAATCATGTTTATTGATAGTTCAATCCTATTCATATTGATAGTTGTAATGCTTGGACTCTCGGTCTTATCGATATTTTCACATTGTTTGGTTTTAATCAACTAAATTGAATTGAGATTAAATTGGTTGTCAACTGTTGTTCATATTTTCCAACAATTAGTAACACAACTTCCATGCTTTGATATCAGTTTATTGGGATCGCTTATCAAGTGAATAACCATATGTTTGATGAAATACAACATTCCGTTATTGGACCGAAACACATGGGGGCCGGTTGGTTCAAGGATTGAAAAATGCAAGGATTTCAAATTCCCCGGGATTTCAGATCCTCTCACATCTTGTGTTTGGTTCGCATGAAATAAAAATGGGATTTCAAGGAAAAGGTCTGTACTCTGTAGCAACGTATTTCAAGGTGAGCAGCGTTGATTAGGGAATTCAAGGTGCAAGTCGATGATGAGATGAGTAGTGTCGATTAGAGAAAATCTGTTAAAGACTAGGGCAGTGTCAACGATTAGGGCAAATCAAAGTAAAGGTCTATTACTTATGGTAGAGTCGTCGATTAGATAAAGTCCACGATGGGGATGATTAGGTGAAGTCGACTATGAGGTGAAGTCAAGGATCAGGGCAGTGAAGGTCGACGATGGCAACTATTGGTAGAGATGGTGAAGGTCTATTAGCAATGTGGACTGGAGCATGGTGATTTCTCTACCCTCCCCCCGGTAAAGCGAGATCCAAAGCTAAAGAAACAAAAGTTTTGCAATTATTATCGTAAGAAGAGACAAACAATTAATGAATGATTTATGTTAAAATATAAAGAAAAGGAGAAAGCACTAGCAAATGGTGAATAAGGTAGTACTTTGATTGAGGACAATGTAACCAAGGTTGGATGTATAGGAGGATCTAGCCTTGGTTGCAAAATTCGGTAGTGGATCTGTCTGAGGGCATCTGGAATTGTCTGTTTAGGTAGAATCAATAGCATTTCGTCGGAATACATCCTGCTCCGCAACCAAAGCGAAGCGAGCAGCGTAGCCTTATGAAAATAATATAAAACCTACATGTGAATTGATTTTCAGTTATGGTTGTATTTTTCACATGTCCAACAAAAGTTGGTTTTATATGATCAAAGAGGTTGATAGGGGATTTTCCTTGATGGGATAACACTCAATATTGAGATATGGGATAGGGCTCGGTACAATGCATATGTTTGATGGAGTTATCCAAACATCAAGGAATGTTTAATATGTTCCTGACTTTGAAACGCAACTTAGTTCTTTAAATGAATAAGGGTATGAGTTTCCTAGTAAAGGTGAACCTATTCTTGTATTCAAACTCTTCATTTTTCATTGTATCAATAACTCGATCAAAATGCATTTTATTTTTGTATCAATAACTTGATCAAAATGCGATCATCTCAACGAGAGAAATGCATTTTATGCTTAATATCTTTAGTTTGTTTTGTGTTAATTCTTTGTGCCCTTTGTCCGATTTCTTTGCCAAATTGCCCAAATAGTGGGGCTAGCTGTTATAAGTTATCGATAAGATCTTTAATAGTATCAACAAAACAAAAATCCTCAAACCTACGGTAAAGAGATTTCTAGTGATGCATCTTGTGCTTCCGGACAAGGTGACCCCCACACTCTTTTTTATATTTTTTCTCGAGTCCTAATGCATATCTTGATTTTATGGACATGATTCGAAAGAGGTAAGTTGTGGTTAACCGAAAACAATGAATCAAGAATAAAGAAGTCTAAGACTATTTTTTGGCACCTCCAACTCAGTCATATGAGTTTTAATGATTTGTCTGAATTGTGTCAAAGATGATTACTTGGAGAATAAAAGGTTATTGAGATTAAGTTTTGAGAAGAGTTTGTATACCATTCTCAATTTTTCTCCCATATTAACATCACCTAACTTAGGTGATATTACACTCACAAACCACTTTAATGAAGGAGTATGGAAATGACTAAACTACCCTTCATTAAAGTGGTTTGTGAGTATAACATCACCTAAGTTAGGTGATGTTAACATTACGGATCATTTTCTCTTACATTAATATTACAGCTAGGATTGTTTCAACTGATTATGAATATGAGTAGTCATCGTGGATTGATTCTTCGGTCCCTCCACCCGTGGTTTACCCAGATTTAAACTTTGTTTGTTTTTTAAAATAAGGTCTTATTTTAAAGAAAGGTCTACAGGCGCGCAGACTTTTCTGATAAGCTTGTTTGTTTTTTCAAAGAAACGTCACCGCACCCGCAAACGTTTCTGAGTAAATCTCCACATCTCTTTTTATCATTATTTCATTTATATTTGCTTTTGGTTGAATTTGGTTGAACACGTGTACTGATAGCCAGATTCCGTAATAAATTGATATTGATATTTAAATTGCATAGATTCTAGGGGCTGTTTATTTTTCCCCATTTTTTTTTATTTTGATCAACTACGATTGAGATCATACCGGTGTTGTCAATTGTTGTTCATATTTTCCTATGAAACTCTTTCTCCAAGCAAAAATATTAACACTTGGGGTTCTAGAGTAAAGGATCCAAATATTTAAAATGCATGCAGGATTTGCATTCCAATCCCACCAATTGGAATTGAAATTTTCTTATGCGTATTGTTGATCAAACTTAGGAAAGATCTTGACATCACTCAACTAGAACAGCATCAGTCTGAACTTGAAGCATATTCACTAAACAAATTCTTGTCGTAAAGAGAACTTGCACGGAGAACACAGGGCTGAAATGAAGATGATAGAAAGGTTAAACTAGAACCCACCCACCAGTCTAATCTTAAAAGCTAAAGCAGCAGCTATCCCACCACCAATTAATATTACTCTAAAAGAACAAAAGATTTTTTTTAATTTTTTTTATTGTTTAAGCATAAAGCTTTATAGAGCAGCAGCAGCTCATCGAATTCATACATCAATATTTGGCTGGCCATCACATTCCATGGGCTCTCCTATTTACAAATACAGATAAACCCTACATGATGATGATTGGAGGACATTTAGCCTATATGGTGCTGGACCAATTACTATACAACCTTTCTGCAAGGTAAAATAAAATTAAAAGACAAGGAAATTAACACTCAACAATTGACAATTCTAGACAATGTAGTGGATACATTCCTGCTGCCAGAAAAAGGTCTACTATTATCCCCCCAAATAGTATACCTGGTTACTGGTGCCTTTTACTGCCAGTGTTTGTGAGGGTTTGTCTGCTAATACTGATTAATTTGCTTTATTCTTCTACATAATTGTCTAGAAGACCAAAATAAGTAACGTCTATCCTTTCCTTTTGAAAATAATAATAATAACCATCCTTTCGTCAAGACTCAAATTTGCACGCATTTTTATAATCATTCACATGTAAGCGTGAAAATATTACCAAACAATGTGCAGGATCCAATGACTTGTTGAGGCATTGGCAAAAGGATTAATAGAAGATCATTCATTACTGGTGCGATCATAGAATAGGTATATGTAGAAAAGTTGTTGAAATTATGAATATTGGTGTGGTAGAGTTTGGAGGGAGGGATAGAAAGAGGGACTCGAAGAGAGGGGTCATGGTTCTCTCGGCGAAAGAGGGGGGATCTTCTTTTGTCCAAGTGTTATAACCAATCATTAAGTGACTTTTCTTATTCCTATTCAAATTATAAACTTGATTTGGCCCATCAAATATTGTCATTGGGCTGGGCTTATTGAAAGTTATAACTTTGTGAGTCCATAAGCCCAAATGCTAGCATGTTTGAAGCCTTGAGTTTTGTAACTAGTAGTTTCAAAGTCATGAGTTAATGCTGGTATTTAAGTCATGAGTTAATGCTGGTATTTAAGTCATGAGTTGATGCTGTAGAAGTCCCCTATGAGTACTATATATAAAAGCCCCTATTTTAAAAATTCTCTCCATGCTTTACTTGGTCTAGCCTTCTATTTTCCATATAAAATCATCATAATAATAATAATAGTCATATCAATCCTCCTTATTTTGTTTCAAACTCAGAAATGCATAACAAATCATAATTAACCCACCGGCATCAATTCATTCAAGAACTGTTCTTGAGAACCTCAGTACAATTACATCTCATCAACCTAGATCCCATATTAACGCTCCTTTGAAACAACCAAACTCTCAAATCTCCATGACTAGCATCAAAACCAGCCTATATGTGTGTGTATTCTCTTCTACGGACAAGAAAATGAATTCAAATTCCTAGCCACAAATTGTTCTCCTATGTCGGTATTTAAGTCAGTGCAGTAGTGTACCCAGGTTCATAGTCGCCAGGTTTATTTTTACCGTACAGGTATGGTTCAACAAACGATTCTAATAGAATTATTCTATATACCACCTGATAAAAAAACGATAACACTTCCATCTTTTCAAAGAAAATTACTTTTGGCTCTTATATTTCCAATCTCAATGAGTCGATGCTCATCCAGTATTCCAGTTTCCTTTCAGATCACTCAAAAATCTTGCTCCTCATTCCCACTTAAACTCCTGATCTAACTTAAGAATTCTTTGGACCTTTATAGCTTGGTTTAAAAAAGGGCACCTAAGTGTTAGGCACTCTGACACATTCATTCTTTAAGGTTAGGCGATGCCACTAGATGAAAGCAGTATGAAGCAGGCACCTCGGCGTCGCTTAGCTTTAGTGCCCTTTAGTGCTCGAAAGATGAATAAGATTTGGGTTATTTTTTTATCCCAGTAAAAGAACAAATAGATGTGCCTATCTAATTTGTGGTCCGATATAGGAGAAAGAATAATGTTATCTAAGCTGCAGAAAACGAAGAGTCGTTAGTTAGGAGCAGTAAAATTGTCCGGAGAATTACAGAGTGAGGAGTAAAAATCTAAGGGTAAGTTCTGAGCATCTGACCAGTTTTTTCTCGAGTAAAAATCTGAGCATTGAAAGAGTAAATATCGAAGGAAAGAGGAGCATATGAGCATCAAATACATATCTCGTCAGGTACAGTACATATAATTGTTCTTTGACTTTCACTCTTTCTTCTCTACTTTGGGCATCCCTTCTGTGCGTTTTTTCTGGTAATGCGTAGCAAGTGTTGCCCTGTTGGTAACTTGGTTTATTTTCTTTGTATTTTTTCTTTTTTCATTTTTACTGATAATCGGTCAGTCAGTTAATATCTATGCTATGTGCCTAGTGACAAGGTAGATGGTGTGATTGGAGTTGATGATGATGATGATCTTGAGGATTTTTAGTTGATTATCAGAAAAACTTGAGAGCATATAATGCTTTTGCTTATCTTACTTAGTTGTGTCTTCATGACCCTCATGTTTGCCTGACATTGACCCACATTTTGCCTTTCGCCACCTTACTTGGTTGATGGCTTGATAATGATAATGTTTGCTTTTGACACTGACACACATTTTGCCTTTCAGGCTACTTTTGGCATGTTTAATTGTAATATTTTGGTGTTTAAGTATTTATAAGGTAGTATATGTTATATAGTTAAGTAATTTATAAGTATTTTGTGAACACTAGGCACCTTATGTGTTTGAGGCGAGTTCCTTTGCCTAGCGCCTGGCTTCCCAAGCCTTTATCGCCTTTATAGCAACTTGCGCCTTTTAAACCAAGTTTAATAATGATAAAAGATAAAAGCATACTGCTGAAGTGAACACTTCAAATTCTATCCCAAATATCATTCTATTGTCTAACGAGGGGGCCCTTCCTCACACTACTTCTATTTATGTCTCTTTATAAACTTCCCCACCTTCTTAAGGCATTGACAATTTGACACACTTACATAGTTACATCCAGATCATTCGTAAGGGTCTTGTATATTGACTTAATGATGTCTATATAGATCTATCTTATAGTACAATAACAGACGCTAATAATTCAATTTTTTATAATAAAATTTCATATCAGTTGAAAGAGAACAAGTAAACTCATATATAATATGTAGCTCAGATACAGAAATCAGGGCAGTGAACATAACTTAACACCACCACTATCAAAAGCTAACTGTATAAAATGACAAGTTGAGGTACAAAAAACCTATTTTTATGTTATTACATATACACAACTACACAAGTGTGTATGTCACTATTCAATGATCCATCAATGACTAGGCAAAACTCAAGTGACCATTTAGCTCTCTAATATTTAAAGAGGTTGCTTAAGTTTTTACTAGACAGTGGGTATATCAAAACAATAATAAATCTAGTTATAAAACAAAGATTTACTTGCTTATTTCATATGGTAAGATTTCAGTAATAAGTGCCCACTCACCTTTCTTTGCGATTTATTTATGGACCGAAAAACGATAGAATCGAAATTTCTTCTTTTCCTTCTCAACGTGTTCCTTTTCTTTCTCAACAGAACTAGAGTTTTCAAGCTAAGTAGGACTTCACAAACTTGAAGATCCTCTTGAATCGAAGAGGTAAAAGGCAATGAGTGTAACATCCTTTTCAACTTGGCAACTATAATGGAAATGTAGATTAATCCTAGATTTTCATAAACCACTAAGTAATAAAAAGAGAAAGGAAATAAAAACAAAAAAGAGAGAAGAAAGGCAGACCGACGCAATGGAGACGAACTTGAGGATGATACTTATGATAGGTGAGTTCTATGAAGAAATAGGAGAACTTATATGAAGGGGATTTTAATCAATTGACACTGCGTGCATTCCCAGCCGTACGATTATTGTTCTAAATTTTAAAAAATTTGAATTGACAAATTTCCCTCTTTAAATGCTATTTAGTTTTCGCGAGAGGCCGCTGTAAATATTTACAATTGCAAGGGTGAATGACGCCGTTTTGAGCAGTAGAATTTTATTATGCACGATTGCATCATACTTTTATGGATGGTTCATTCAATGCCCCTTGTTGTCTTCTATAATACAAATCCAAATCATTTTCATTGCAAATGTCTGCTTGGCAATTTCGGAGATCATATCAAATCTATTTCTTTTCAAATCGATAGTTTTAGTGAGCTACCTAATCTAATATTTATTACACTATCCCCATTATTTTGACAGATATTTTGACCAATAACATTCAAATCCACAAGTAATCTCAATAAGCACACAAAATTTAGAATCCGTACCTTAGACGTTGCTTGGATACCCTGACTCTTAATCCCTGTTACATCACATTGTTAAGAAACCACGTCAAAGAAACGTATTTTATATGAGCTTATTTGATTTATATATTACCAATTATCATAAGATTATTTTGTACCATAGTCTTGAGAGGAAGGTTGGAGTTGGACTTGCCACGAAAGCACACAAGTGTCCCCATGAGGCCGCATCACTTAATTGGCACCAAATGCAGCAATAGTAGGAGCCCATCTTCTTTCCCTTAGCCTTGTAAAGGTAAGCAGTTGTTAAACCTTTGAAGATAGTTACATTAATAAATATTTAAAAGCGTGGTTCGTATTTAATATTCAAACATCATGGTCATACTCCAAAAGAATTACAAAGAATTAAAGTTTATAACTATAAATTTGAAACGTTTTCTTAATCCATAGATTTCTCATATGATAGTTTCTTTATAACAACTCCTTATAAGATTCTCTGACTCTGATTATCTTGTAAATATATAATCATTACCTTAATCAGTTTATCGAAATAATCAGACTAAAATCCGTTCCAAACACCTCTAAGGATATAAACCTACATAAGGTAAGTAGCCACAATTTTCCTACCATTAACAGTTTGCATATCAATTACAATAGCAGCTCAGATGAAACTCCGATGGAACTTCATAATTATCACATAAAAAATACTGCTACTGTTAAATTGACACGACAAGCGTATCAAACCCATTTGAAGTTAATAGATTGATCTCACAAAATCAAACTGCGGTTCCTTATTCCTAAAGGACAAATTAATCAACAGACATCAAGGACTCGTTTTGAACGGAGAAAAAGAATCGAATATGCAGAAATGTGAACCTTTTGTAGCTCAGGATTGTTCCTCGAGTGTACAGTCTGCAGATGAAGATGAAAATGTAAGTGAATTTGAAAACGATTTGAAGAAAGAAATAGAGGAATTGTGGATATACCTTATGGATCCTCCTTGTTGAACATTCACCATCGTTTAGACAAAGAACTGCAGCTAAGCACAGAGAAACAGAGGTTTTCAAAGTGAATGAGAGGGAAGAACCCTAATTCCAAAAGAAAGAGATATATTTGTATTTGTATGAACTAGCATAATACCCATGCTGCGGTGGCAAATAGTTCTTGGTTTATAATATGTCGCTTTCAAAAATGTAATGATATGTTATTCGCATGATTCAATGTCACGAAAAAGTTTTCTACAACATGTCCGGTTTTATTTTCAAATTTTCTTTTATTTACATCTAATTATTTTATTAATTTTAAAAATAAATTTAAAAGACAATAAAATAAGAAAAAAGATTTATATTGATGAAATAAATAGAAGAGTTAATAAGATTTTAAAATTATGTTAATGTGGGTGGATAATTGTGTTAGTATGAGAGAATATATTTTGAATAAAAAGTTAAAGTAGATTAGGAGAGAATAAAATAGTTAAAGATTGAGTGGATGAGATTAATTTAGATTAAATGAAGGGTCAAGATTTTATATTGATTGAATTTTAAGAAGTCTTAAAATTTAAGATGAGAGAGAATGTTAAATGGTTTATATAGTAGTATAGATTATGTGATTTATAAATTATAAAATAATGTCAATATAATCCATATTTAATTCGTAGTCTTAAGGGACTAATTTTAGTATTTAGATCACTGGAATCAATGGTTCAGATTGCATTTTAAGTATTTGGAATGAGTGAAATTTTCATAATTCACAAATGATACTTTTACAAATCACATGTGATTGAATATTAAAATTTTAGGACTATGTTTTTACATGAACTTTATTGAACACAACTCATAAAATATAATAGAGTGGAGATATAGATTTCTATGCAATAATAATAATGTATGTGTTAGTGAATTACAAGAGAAGAATACAAACACAATGAAGAGAAAGAAGTATTACACATTTGTTTCTTTGGGACGATCTTGTAGGACACTATCATACATCTGGGTTACAAACTCTTTAGTATATAATTGGTAGATCTTCAAGATACAAATATTTTATCTATAGTAATATATATCTCTAATGAAACTTACCTAACCATAATGAGGGGATAGACATATCTATATATATTTATCTATAACACTCTTCCTTAGATGTCCACTAAATATTATGTCCACTAAAAACTTAATGGGAAAAAACCTAGTGAAAGAAAAAAAATAGTACATAAATACTTCAATACGCTTGGGAATGGTGTCACCTTACTTATAAACCTTGTCAAGAAAACCCAGTAAGACAAAACCAGGACGAAGGGAAAAAAAGTGAATTGCACATTTTATTCAACTGATGGTCACATCACTTGAGCTCTTACGTCGGCGTTGCCCAATGTCCAATATCATGAACTGTCTTCTCAAATATTTAAGTCGGAAATTCTTTGATAGATAAATCAACTACATCCTTACTTGAATAAACATCTTGAATGCATCATATTGTGTCTCTTAGTGCAAAGAGGTACTTTGCTTCCTTCATGCGTTGCTAACATCTCCACAACATTAGATGAAGTGGTTCCACCTTTTGATTTATAGAAAGCGATTAACTTGTGATATCATCAATTGTATAAATGTATCTCATTTGAGACTGACAAGTATGATGATTTGACATATATCTTTTATTTACAAAAACTAACAAAACTTGTTTTGATCGATTAGTAAAAAATAAACTAGTGAGTAAGTTTATTATTTAAATTATCTATTTTGGACTTTTTAAATGATTATTTGTTTGGAGGTTTGTGTGGAAACGTGTAAATGTTTATTTGTATTGTCGATCACATATTAAAATAAGTCAACGTACTGAAGTTGTAATTCTATTATTTTAATTATTAAGTGTACTAGGGATATTTTGTGGTCAAAATATGAGAGAATAAGGACTTTTTGAAAGTCAAAATTGTGGTGTGTGAGTTGGAAGATTCAAAAGCAGTAGAAGGAACCAAGGAGGGAGCTAATTTGATGAGTTGAAGCTAAATTGAAGTGGCTTATGGATTGTCATGTGTTAAGTATGAATCATATGCTCTAATATTATCAACGTGAAGTTTCAATCAATTTTGGTGACTTATGGAAAGTTTAATGTTCTTGCAATTGCTAGAGACATATTGGTATTGTTTTAGCTTAATAAAGCTACAAATTTTGATGAATTCTAATGTCAGTAATCTGATTTGAAAAGATTATGATGATGATTGAAGAGTTTAATGTGTTAATGATTCAATTTGATTATGATGGTGTTAATTGATCAAAAGTTGTTAATTGTGTTGTTTATAATGTTATGAGTGATAGAATGATTAATACCAATTGCTGAAAATCAATTTCGTAGTGAATTGGATGATTGAGGTTGTATATGTAGTTGTTCAAATTGAACCACCTACTGTCCACAAGCTATACACAAGCAATGTCATATGGGACGGGCCTTGTAGTGTGGCCATGTAGTGTACTTATTTGTTTGAGTTTTTGTGTGTAGTTTATATCAACTATTTCAAACCCCATTTTAAAATAAGGAACATTTGTAAATCAAATATAACGTAAACCATGATTACACACAAAACTGGGCAATACACCCATCATGTATAATATAGATTTTGGTAAGACAAGGATAGTATATAACTTAACTATTTAAATAATAAAGTAATACTTACCGATCATACAAAAAACAATAGTGGTTGTAATAAAATTTACTAGCAAATAAATCTAAACTACACTAATGTAAACTAATCTAAGCTATATATTTGTAACACCCTAAAAATATGAGTTTTAATTTATATTTATATCAATTAATTGAGGATTATATAATTTTGCATGAGTTTATGAATTGAATAGAAAAGCTAAGTTATATGTGCTTTATATGAAATAAAAGAGTTTAGGGACTGAAATTGTAATTATGTGTGTAGGTGTTCTAGCTACTGGAACGATCGAGAAAGGAGAGGCGACCAAGAGAAGTTCATAATCTGAAGAAATTGAGAAAGATTATAGTTTGATAACCAAATTCAAGTAAATAAGGTATGATTTTATGACCCATTTGGTGTAAATAGTTGAATTTGAGTATTATGTTAAGGGCAAGTGTTCTTGACAACTACTAAGTCTTTTGTTGATAGTTTAAAAGAACTATTACTAGTGAATTGATAATAATTATAGTCATAGTTATCAAAATCGCGATCTTGATCGTAGGATCGTACGACACCAAAAACGCGCTGGATCGTACTTAGAATCGTACTCAGGATCGTAAAATCGTAGGATCGTTATGCAATCCTATGATCCCACGATCCCAATTTTTTTTGTTTTTTATATTTTTTAATTATTACTATTGTTTTACATTTTTTGATTACTACTATGATTTTACTTTTATTTTTAAATTTTTTAAGTGGTCAACCATGTGCTAAAAACAATTGTTTGCAGTTTTCTACTTTATACACGTCACGTTTGATTTTTCTTTTGTTATAAGAGATAGGTGTTCATGAGAATAAGATTTTTTATGAAATAAAGAATTAATCTTGTGTACAATATGCTCTAGATTTATTGATTGTGCTTAAGATTCACATATGGAATGTTATTATGGTATGTAAAATAATGAATTGTGGTGAGTTGTTATCTATGCACCTAATATTTAAATTTGGACGATTTGATGTATGTTATTTTAAAACTTGATGTTTCATTCTCTCATAAAAATATTATATAACTGTTTTTATAGCATATAAAAAGACTAACAAAACTTTCGTGACTTGTGGTAGGATCTTAAGATCCTGATCTCGATCTTATGATCCGATCTTGCAAAGAAGAAAATGATCATAGGTAAGATCTCAATCTTAATAACCTTGATATATACCATTGGGTATTTACGCAACATACCCTACACTATGACTAATGTCATATGTAATAATAAAGTTATCTAAAATGTATTGAACACAATTATAGGATCTAGCATTCTCCCTCTTTGTATTCAATTTACAATTAAGCATAATAACAAAAATAATCCATTTAAGCATCCAACAATCTCCTTCTTCAGAATATGTAGAGATAATTTTTCTTTCTACATTCAGCAACACTAGAAGATCGCTCTTTGAAGTTTTTCGTCTTTAAGAGATTTTCAAAGACTCGTCCTTGATGATCAGGTTGTTTATCAGCGTTTGCAGTAGAAGCTTCGGGCTTATCAGAATTTACAAACATAATCATATCTTTTGTCTTCACGGGAACAATATTGAACATAACACAAGAATAAGGTATCTTGATTATGCACATATATTGCTCAAGGGTTGAATTTGCTATTTCAGCACCTTGGAAATTTTCTATAAACAAAATTTGCTCCCCCTGGAAAGTAACTCGGATCTTTAACACTAAAATTTAAAATCTCTTTTAGAACAATGCCCCCTTCCAAGTTTGTAAACATTTTGTCTTTTCGGGAAATAAGGATTTCATCTCCTCAATATGTAAAAGACAACTGATATCCAAAGACACTTGTAATTGATATATCAGCTCCCCCTTGATTTGATATCCCCATCAACATATGAATTATCATATCTTCAGCTTCACACTTTTGATGAGCTTTATCTTTTTATCAAATAAAAATTAAGTGAATTATCTTCCTCAAACTTGACTTTCCCCCCCCGTGATGGTCAGTATCCATCATGATCATCATGCATTCGTAAATTGCATTCAGCTTGATTTTGTCATGACTCTGTTAGAATGTTATGACAATTAACGCATCCATTATAACATGGGATCACATAGATTTCTCATTAACACATCAATTTATGTAAACTAAGTGACCTATGATCAGTGTTGGCATGATGTTAGCACTAGTAGGATTTCCATCTACTATTGTAAATATCATAAAGATATTACTCAAGATGTTCCAACACTATCACAAAAATAGGCAAATGATTCCATAAGTGTCCTAGAATAAAAATGATATAGCAATTGGCTCTAGACTCAATAAGTGCACGAAAGAAGTCAGGGACCGGAGTAGTTGTCCTCGTATTTTCAATATCAACAATCTCCAAGTGAGATATCAATAATTTATGTGATAAATCTCCATGTGAAGTTGAAACAATCATCTTTTAGGAGATAATTGAGTAGTTGGGTGAGGTAAGTGTATTGCATCACAGAGTCTATGATGTTTTCTTCAATACTAGTATAAAACTACTAGTAGATGTGGCTACCCAGATTGTCACTGTTTAATGAGGATCTTTCTTTTCTTTTGATCATTTCTCACACCCTCAGCTCTCTGAATATTTTCAACTTCTCCCTTAAAATCTCTTTCCAAAATGAATGGATGTATCCTCGTTTGAATATAGCTGGACACTTTCAATCAACAACGAATATGAACAAACAAAATGATATCCAGAAAGGTATATTGTTCATAAGAATCAACGAGAATGATTATCAGAAAATATAATGTTGATACGGATTGTGAAGAATGATTTGTACAATCAAAGAAAACGAACAATCAAAGATTTAGAAATAACAGAATGATATTTCAAAATGAGCTCAAAGCGATTCGTTGATCATAAGCAGCCCCATCTCTTATTTCACCCCTCTTGGTTTCATTTTATCTCTGCACACCAATCAGTATCCCGTGATAACTGATTCTACTCACCTATTTGACCTAGTAAACCTTTACTAAGTCTGGTTAAAGGTGAACTCCTGGGGTAGGTCCTTCTGGCTCTGGATTGACCATAGGAGTAAGTAAATTTATACACTCCCTCACTCATGGTGCAAAACGAGCATCAGAATGTAATGCCACATATTGGCACAAGATGAATACTTTTAAGAAGAAATGGAGCGAATAAAGAAAGGATTTCAAAACTAACCTTCTTGAACTAGAAAACAAAAGAAATTGAAAATCTTTATAGTTTTTGAAAATTTCTATTGTTTTTGGATTTTTGAATTTTCAATGTTTTTATATTTTCTAAAAATGAAACCAGAACAGAAGAAATAGTATTTTTGTGAAAATTTTCTAGAATTACTCCCCCTACAAGCATGCATAAAAACAATTTTTATTGAGAAAATTACATACTTGCGGGTCCTGAAGACTTATGCTCCCCCTGCAAATAACAATCATCAACACAAAAGTTATATCAAAAAATGATAAACTATAAAAGTAAGTTTCTTAGACCATCAGGCTCGGGCTGATGCTGAACACAATGATTTGTAGATGTACCTCAAGGAGCACTATTCAGTATCTTAGCCATGAGATTTAAAGTTGTTAGCATATTGAACACACAGTTGTTTTGATTTTACAATATTCTGTAGAGTGTAACTGTGGTGTTCCAAAATATCTCTTGGCTTATCTGTAAAATAGATTATGTAGATTTTAGTACTTAATTGAGTTTGGGTCCTGGTGGATTAGGAGAGTCAACTACAAGTTCATTTTTAGGCATCCATGTAATACCGTAAATTCTCAAGCCATTTTTTTTAAATCGCTGCGGAAGCGTTTACTGATTTCATTAAAACAAACATTCACAAGCACAAAGTACTATTCACAAAACACTACATCGAGTTGTGTTACAAAATACTTATAAACAAGGCTCGTCTCTTCTCAAAACATAACATCAGAGCGTTGGTCAAATTTCCCTTCCCCACAAACAAGGCTAAACAGCCAAACCTGCAAAAAGCAATCAACCGAGGGGAATTAGCACAAAGCTAAATGAATGGAAGCTACAAACAAGCATCTACAATCAACAAGCACAAACAATCACCATCCGATCAAACATACAGATCTCAAACAGATCAAATTCTCATCACAAACCAATCCAACCTCTAGAGGAACGGCGGTTCTGCAGAACCTACAATCGATGCGGGCCAAAACAAAGGTTTACCGATAGCTATTTGCTACTTGGTACAGTTAAACCCCTTCTAATGCAACAAATGCATAGAAGATCAAGAACTGTGCAACCAATAGCAGATAGCCCAGCCCAACACATACGATAGCTGACCCCTAACCATGTACGCATATCATTAACCATACGTACAGGTCTCGCCACGTGCACATATCATTAACCATGTACACTGGCCACGCAACAATCCGAAACATCTCAATCGACAAGCAACAATCAACTACCAACGAATAATAATCAACACAGTCTATCAACACTTATCAGACTAGACAGTCTATCATGGCATATCATGGCAATTCAGACTAAACAATCTATCAAGGTAACTCAGACTAAACAGTCTATCAAGGCAACTCAGACTAAATAGTCTATCATAGCAAACGAATAACTCATATCGTGCAATCATAAATGTTACCACCATCACCACTCGTGAGTACACTTCCACTCACCTCAGTCCTCGATTCGTTTGCTTAGTTGTCTAATATCACTGAGTCTTCGTAGTTCCTGAGAACACAACAAACCGGAATCAATCTTAATTCATAAATACATACTCATATATATATTTCTATCTCAAATGCTCATAAATATCATATAAATAATTAACAAATAACCCCGAGCAATCGTACATCAAAACAATCAATAAACAAAACACTTTATCCTGAATATTGGAGGTCGCGCCGCGACCAACCCAGTGTCGCGCCGCGACAAGCCTTCGAACAAAACTTCTTCGAATGCGAAGTCACTTCGAGCGCGTTTTCGAATTCGAACTTCAAACGCGTCGCGTCGCGTCACGACAGGGCTTCGAACGGTCCTATTTCGAATGCGAAGTCCTCTACCTTCAAACAACTCCTTCGAACTCAAAGTCACACGTCGCGCCGCAACCCTAAGGGTGTCGCGCCGCGAGCCTGTCTGGCACAGTTTTCAACCACTTTCTTCTTCCTTGTTTGCCGACTCAAAACCCCAAGTAGCAATAACCAGAATTTCAAACTTACATAATTCATCATAAAAACTTGTTTAAACATTATACTTCATGTTTCTAATCATCATAATCAAATCCAATCCATCTAAATCATCAATATATATAAAACCCACATACCAAGTTAAGCTTCTAAAAGCTTCATATGAACGTTAATGGTGTTTCATGCTTAAACCCATTAAACACAACAAAAATACATATCTAGTTAAACAATAACATGATATAAATATAATCTAACCTTCACTTTAATTTATCAAGCACAAATCCTCCAACTTCACAATTCAAGTTTCTTCTTTTTCTTGTTCTTCTTGTCTAGAGAAGCACACACACAGACACACTTTTCACTTTCAAATTTGTGAGTTGGTGACTTCTTAAAATTGCATATTAACATACACGTACACCCAAAGGACCCAACTCTCCAAGCATGAGGTGTACACTCTCTTATCCACAATTAAACACATACATGCATACTAGCATACACACATACATACACATATATATTCATTTCCTTTTCTTTTTATTTTCAGTATACATATATATACATATATATATATATATATACATATATATATATATATATATTTATTTCCTTTTTCATTTCAAATTTCAGTACACATTAAAATATATATTTTAATTTACTTCATGAATTAATTCAATTAATTCTAAATAACCTCTTAGCCAATTAAATTCAAATAACACAAATACAAACTCACCGCTAACCCGCTAATCAACTAGCCCGGGTTTGCGGATGTTACAAATCTTCCCTCCTTCAGAGGATTCCGTCCTCAGAATCCTATAGCACACATCAAACGAAATGTCCACTCTTTATATTCATTCGTTCCTGATTTTCAATTCAATCGTGTCACATATACATCTTACTATAAAATACAGAATCCCCTTTCTCCATATCTTTCTCATCTTGCAAACATCAGGATTTTAACCACTTATCCTTCAAATCTATTCTTCAATTCAACATTCAACTCAATATATAACTCATAGATCTTGATAAATCTATCTTTCAACTTATTTTCTTTCATATTTACGCATTTAGACAATATCAACATATATTATCAAATTCTCAGTACCCTATTTATCTCAATTATCAAATTCTCCATATTGCTTCACGCTTGCCTTCAGCTAACCATGTCAAACATTACTCCGATATTCACATAATAATTCACAATTGATATTTTAACATTCACTTGATAGAATTATATCATACCAATCTAATCAATTTGCTTACGAATTCCACGAATTATCAAAATCCAACTCAAATACGATTTCATTCTCATTCATCTGCATACTCTTTCTTCTTCACTATCCAATAAGGATTCAGTCTCACTGCTCATCTCACATGTCAATGTTTGTTATAAACTCTTCTAGAAATTTATTTAATTCTTTCAATTTTCGTCAGAAGTCTCGATATATAACACCACACATTCTATTCATCTTATCAATATATAATTTGCCCAACAAACGCTATCCCATTGGTGATAAATACAAGTGCTCTCACTAATTTATCAATAATCCCTCATGATATATCCAAATTCCTTCTCATATAGTAAATCAGACGTCAACTCCATCATATCTTGTTACCACTCTCATTCTGATATCTCAAATTATCTCATGTTCATAATCCTCTGATACTCTGCCTTGACTCATATACGATCATGTCATTTCTATGAAATATATCATGTTCACTCCTTTAATAACTCCTTTAAGTGCACTGGCAATTAGTTTCGTAAGTCTTGTCAGTTTAAATTTTCCAATTCCAAGCAAAGGCACTTTTCTAGCAAAGGCAATTCATGTATAAGATCCACAAGTCTTCATTCCATATGCTCATGCCATTACATTACTCTTTCAAATCACATATGTCTTCAGTTCATAAATAACCACTGTTATTTAGCCAATTCTTTCACATACATAACTTCTTGTAATTAGACATCAATCACTTCCTTTACCCAAACAATTCCGCACATTTCAGGCTTACTCATTCTATAGCAATCAATCTCTTGCTCATATTTGTTAATTTCAATCATTCAAATCATCAATTTCCAGTAAAGGCAATTTCAATTTCATCCATCAAGTCAAATATACTTTAAATTCGCATAATTCCAGTGTTATCATCATAAACTTTCTCGTATTTTCACATGTCTGCTAGCAATTATCCCTCCCAGATAATATTCAAATCTCTCATTCACATTCTTCTATTCATACTAGACACTGTTCCTACCACATGTTCAACTCATTTATATATAAGCATTCGCTTCTTCTTTTAATAATAAGGTCAATAATATATACCTTTCCTTTTAGTCAACATTTCCACATAGTCAATATAATCACATCTGCTATAACCTCTATGTCATGGGTTAAATCATTCTTCTCAAAAATCTTTACTATAGGGCATAAATTACTTCTTTGATTTCATAACATAATCATCATTTGTTAATCCAACGAATACAACATCTCATCATACCATAATCTCTTCAGATTCATCATTCATCATCATAGATTACCTTTACTCATTAGGTTTAATAACAATACTCATAATCTCAGTCATATACCTTATCAAAACATCCCCTGGTTGCTATTAATATCTTCCAAATCTCAGCAATTTATTCTCTTCCCCTCTTCTTTGCACCACATAAACATATATACACACATATACAAACACAGTTTGCAAAACAGTCTTGTAACATGTTGCATAGCATGCAATTTTACTAATCTAAAAACATTCTTTCTTTAACATCTCATGCTCAATTCACATTGTTTCAAATATCACATACATACCATCATATCATTTTCTGACATAAGCATGAGATAATTTCACGATTTAGATAACACAATATCAATTATCTCTACTTCTAAAGAATCATCCTCTTTCAGAAGTAAGCATACACACTTAGCACACATAGGCATCAAGCATCAATAATTAACTCTGAAGTTAATAAACATACGCACAAATATAAAAGTTATCAAAACGTACCCGTCATATCATCTTCAATATTAACCTCGTCGTCAGTCATCATATCATAAGTTCTACCTTCTAGCACAGAAGGGTTCTTTCTCTTTCGTCCATCTACTGACGAGGATCCCACACCTGCATCCACTCCTGACCCCGACCCCATTCTTCGTTCTTCATAACATTCATTCGTACGATGACCCTCTTTCTGAAAATTCCAACACATACTCCGAGGGAAACCACATTCCTTGATCTCATGTCCAAACAATCCACATCGAATGCAAGGCAAAGTCTGGGGTGTGCAAGGCCCCGTATGAACAAATCTGTACCGTTGGCACCAAAGCGTACTTTGTTTAGATCTATCTGTCTTAGGTTTCTTATTTCAATTCTTCTATTTCTGGCCACTCTGCCCACTCTGTCTTTGTGGTTTAGTAACATGTTCAATCATTGATTTCTGTTGCAAAATACATTCTCTATTCATTCTATCTCTTGCCTTTCCATCACCCTCAGCCGACTTGGCTAGAGTAAATGCTTGTGATAAGGTACTTGCCCATCTGGTAGTACTTCAATATTCTGGAAGCAAGGCTCCCACAAAATGTTGTATCTTTGATGCCTCATCTGGCACCCACTGTTTCACAAATCGCAGTCTCTCATTGAATTGTTTAATCAAATCATCCACCATCATGTCTCTTGTCATCTTCAAATCCATAAACTCTTTCCTGATTTTCGTAATCTCAAATGAGCTACAATATTGCTCGCACAGCTTCTCTTGAAATTGATTCCAAGTAATACTTTCCTGTTGTTCCTCAGTAAAATGCCCGGTTAATGAATCCCACCATACCATTGCATCACCTTTGAGCATACGAGTCGCAAATTTAACCCTAGATTCATCCTCACAATTGCACGCATCAAGAGCTTTTACCATTTCTCCCAACCAATTCAAAGTGACATTCAGATCAGTACTCCCATGATATCCCGATGGTTTACAATCCAAAAATTGTTTGTACGAACAAGGTTGTTTAAATACCAGGCATCCAAAAGGATAATCTCTCTGTAAAGTGGAAGGATTGAAAAATAACGATTGCGTCACTGACGTTACCGGAGGAAATGGAGCGGTAACCGGCAAAGTAGTAGATTGAGTAGCAACAACTGTCGGTATCTGTGATGACATATTCTGACCTCTCTTTTCCAATATCACGAAATACATCTCTAAGTTCCCGAAGTTCATCCTCTAACTTGCGAATATATGCCTCTCGATCATTTTCATGTTCATAACCTGAAGTACCCACATGATTCGTCATATCCACAGTATCAATCACTGAAGTCTCAACCACCGTTTGGGTCACAGGAGGATCAGCAGGGGTATCTCTGTTAGCCATATCTGTACAATCACATCATCTCACAATCTCATTCGATAAACCGTTAGTACATAACATATTAACTAACAAACAACTTCACCAATTCACTCTAATTCCCCCAAGGAAAGTTTGACCCAACACGAGCCAAGATTTGGGAATGCAACACTCTAGCCGTGCCTGCATCGCCAAACCAAGGCTCTGATACCAACTTGTAACACCGTAAATTCTCAAGCCATTTTTTTAAATCGCCGCGGAAGCGTTTACTGATTTCATTAAAACAAACATTCACAAGTACAAAGTACTATTCACAAAACACTACATCGAGCTGTGTTACAAAATACTTAAAACAAGGCTCATCTTTTCTCAAAACATAACATCAGAGCATTGGTCAAATTTCCCTTCCTCACAAACAAGGCTAAACAGCCAAACCTGCAAAAAGCAATCAACCGAGGGGAATTAGCACAAAGCTAAGTGAATGGAAGCTACAAACAAGCATCCACAATCAACAAGTACAAACAATCACCATCCGATCAAACATACAGATCTCAAACAGATCAAATTCTCATCACAAACCAATCCAACCTCTAGAGGAACGGCGGTTCGGCAGAACCTGCAACCGATGCGGGCCAAAGCAAAGGTTTACCGATAGCTATTTGCTGCTTGGTACAGTTAAACCCCTTCTCATGCAACAAATGCATAGAAGATCAAGAACTGTGCAAGCAATAGCAGATAGCCCAGCCCAACACATATGATAGCTGACCCCTAACCATGTACACATATCGTTAACCATACATACAGGTCTCGCCACGTGCACATATCATTAACCATGTACACTGGCCACGCAACAATCCGAAACATCTCAATCGACAAGCAACAATCAACTACCAATGAATAACAATCAACACAGTCTATCAACACTTATCAGACTAGATAGTCTATCATGGCATATCATGGCAATTCAGACTAAACAATCTATCAAGGCAACTCAGACTAAACATTCTATCAAGGCAACTCAGACTAAACAGTCTACCATAGCAAACGAATACTCATATCGTGCAATCATAAATGTTACCACCATCACCACTCGTGAGTACACTTCCACTCACCTCAGTTCTCGATGCCGTTTGCTTAGTTGTCTAATATCACCGAGTCTTCGTAGTTCCTGAGAACACAACAAACCGGAATCAATCTTAATTCATAAATACATACTCATATATATTTCTATCTCAAATGCTCATAAATATCATATAAATAATTAACAAATAACCCCGAGCAATCGTACATCAAAACAATCAATAAACAAAACACTTTATCCTGAAAATTGGAGGTCACGCCGCGACCAACCCAGTGTCCGCGCCGCGACAAGCCTTCGAACAGAACTTCTTCGAATGAGAAGTCACTTCGAGCGCGTTTTCGAATTCGAACTTCAAACGCGTCGCGTCGCGTCGCGACAGGGCTTCGAACGGTCCTATTTCGAATGTGAAGTCCTCTACCTTCAAACAAACTCAAAGTCACACGTCGCGCCGCGACCCTAAGGGTGTCGCGCCGCGAGCCCGTCTGGCACAGTTTTCAACCACTTTCTTCTTCCTTGTTTGCCGACTCAAAACCCCAAGTAGCCATAACCAGAATTTCAAACTTACATAATTCATCATAAAAACTTGTTTAAACATTATACTTCATGTTTCTAATCATCATAATCAAATCCAATCCATCTAAATCATCAATATATATAAAACCCACATACCAAGTTAAGCTTCTAAAAGCTTCATATGAACATTAATGGTGTTTCATGCTTAAACTCATTAAACCCAACAAAAATACATATCTAGTTAAACAATAGCATGATATAAACATAATCTAACTTTCACTTTAATTTATCAAGCACAAATCCTCCAACTTCACAATTCAAGTTTCTTCTTTTTCTTGTTCTTCTTGTCCAGAGAAGCACACACACACACACACACACACTTTTCACTTTCAAATTTGTGAGTTGGTGACTTCTTAAAATTGCATATTAACATACACGTACACCCAAAGGACCTAACTCTCCAAGCATGAGGTGTACACTCTCTTATCCACAATTAAACACATACATGCATACTAGCATACATACATACATACATACACATATATATTCATTTCCTTTTTTTTTATTTCTAGTATACATATATATGTACATATATATATTTATTTCCTTTTTCATTTCAACTTTCAGTACACATTATGATATATATTTTAATTTACTTCATGAATTAATTCAATTATTTCTAAATAACCTCTTAGCCAATTAAATTCAAATAACACAAATACAAACTCACCGCTAACCCGCTAATCAACTAGCCCGGGTTTGCGGATGTTACAATCCATTTGTAGTTAGAATTCAATTTCTCCTTTTGAATTTTCTAATTTAACAAAAATGTGTTCACTCTTTAAGGAGAGTTACAACTTTTCTCCTTAGATAACCTTATGAGATGTTTAATAGAATACACCTTAAATGGTTATTTCACATTAGGCTTATCTAAAGCATCCCAACAAGAAAAACAGTAGAAGATTTATACTTGTCACAAACAAGCATGCTTGAGTGACCAAAATTATCATAAGTTGAGTAATCAAATGGAGAATTAGCATAATCATGAACACCAAACTTAGCCCTACCACCAGAATTAAGACTAGTTTTTAAGCTAGGCAAAATAGAATTATTAGAAAACACTGGGTTTATGGCTAGAGTTAGAAAATTGTTTGTTATCTTGGAAAAACTTCTTTCTAACTTTAAGTAAACTCTTCCTTTTCATAAACCACAATGCTTTCTTGACTTACTAAGCAACTTATCCGTCTTCACTTTTAAGCTAGAGTTAGCAGACGTCGAGGAGTGAACATGTCTTTTTGGATTCATGCACTCACCTGGTTAAACTTTATCGGGAATGTACTCAATCCTTTTTATTTTAAGAGGCTGCATTTGGGATTTGGGAACCAACAGAGTTTCTCTATATTTGAAAAAGATTTTAGGATGAGTACGAGGTGGTGCATTTTTCTCTTTGCTTAAAATTGTTTTCTTTTGAGAAAATTGAGAGTCAACAAGATTAAACCCTTCATCAGATTCAAGAATTTTGTTAAAAGAATCGTTTTTTTGTGAAGATTTAGAGCCAACAGCAGAAGCCATTTGATCTTTGAGAAGGTCAATTTTATCAAGAAGTGTGTCTCTTTCATCTTCAAAATCCTTACTTCACTTCTTTAAAAGCCGTTCAAGTTCATAAACTTTTAATTTCAAAAGTGAACTCGGTATATAAAGATGTGAACATTTGGGTTTTTCTTCTAACTTCTGATTTAATTCCTCCGGAGTAAAAGTTAATTGAGAAGGGTATTTCTCTTGAATTGTAAGTCTCATTCAACTTACTGTAATTAAATGGTGCTTGCATTTTTTCAAGATTTTCTCTTTTTACCTTTTCTATTTCAAGGTCCTCAGCAGCCCCTATAAATCTCATAAGTTGAACATACCTTTTTCCCATTAATTTAAAATCATATAACTGAGAAGTAGTTATTTTTTCCAGAATGTGAGGATTTTCAAAACCAAGACCTTCATAGGTATATGGATTATAAAAACACGTGTCTTTGGTTTGTTCAAATGAATGGTTTGATCTGTTTGACCTCTTTTGACGAGCTTGTCCTTAAGATCTTTGATCCTCTAGTACAACTCATTTCTTTCGTTAAAAATGGAGTTGACTTTAATAACATTTTCACGGCTCTCTATCTCTATAACTCTAAGCTTTTCTTTCGGATAATTTATTTAAAAGTCTTTCTTAGCTAAACTTTATCCTAAGTCTTTAACATTGTTACGTGCTTTTGACAATAGACAATTTGCTAGTGCTTCAACTTTGAAGCATTCTTTACTACCTCAATGTTATTTCTTATTTGTTCTTCTAAGGCACCAATGGTTTTCTTTTCATTCGTAAGATTAGCTATTTGCTCTTGAAAAGAATCATTCATAGCTTGAATATCAGAAGGAATGATGCTTACCTCAGAAGTAGACTCTAAATGGCATGAGTTCGTGTCACCATCATTGAGATGTTGTGCTTCACTAGACATGATTAAATGTCTGATCTTTTTGATACTCGAGAATGGATCTTTGAGTGGAATGATAAAAAGTGATTTTCAACATGAATTGATCATAATATTGGCTATTAAGGACTTCAACAAATATGTTTTGAAATACAAAACTCTTAAAGAGAAAAGGTCCTGCCAAACATTTAATAACCTTGAAAAAAATTCAGAGTGAAATTTTGTGATTCAAAGGCTTAACTTTAATTTATGATACTGGTTTCAAAAGCTTATTTGTGATTCTGCTTATAACAAGTGATTTGCGATTGCAACTTTAACACACGATCTGCTCTGATACCAATTGTAGGTTCCAAATCATCAAGTATTAATCGATATGGAAGCAATCTCACAATAATAGTGTCTTGGTAGTATGTATATAAAAGAGAGAAAACCAAGAACTGTGATTTAGAGAAAAATAGTTGCCTTAATTCATTAGGCCAGAAAACTAAACTTATATATACTATTGGGTATTTACACAACATACCCTACACTATGACTAATTTCATTGTAATAATAAAGTTATCTAAAATGTATTGAACACAATTATAGGATCTAACATGTATTGATATGAGAGAAAATATTGTTTAAAGAGGCATTAGCTAAAAACACTAAGGTTCCGTTTGTTTTGCAGAATTCAAAGAATGGAATGGAATTGAAATCAAATTTCATGTTGTATTGCGTTTGGTAAACTTGTTTTTTAATGGAATCTCATTATTTGGAAATTTGATTCCATAGTTGAGCTGGATGGAATTCAAATCAATTCAATTCCTTCAAATTCTGTGAAATAAACGGGACCTAAGTTATATTGTAATGGAGCAATATATGTATGTGGATGTATGCAACAAATGCATGTTGGAATCTACCCACCGACACACGTAGGCCGGCATCACTGCCAATGAAGCGCGGGCCTATTGGGTCACACACCAAGTTTCAATCTCGACAGCCTGCTATAAGAGGAAAGAGTCAAAATGGTCAAATTCCAGTTGACCAAGGCTTCACGACTGTGAAGGATGCTCCACGGGTCATGAAGCAGCTCGTGTCAACGAGTCCTGTCGTGGGCCGCATGGTTCGTGAAACCCTAGGGCTTCACGACCCTACACGGCCCGTGAAGGAGGTCGTGAAGGCACACCCTCATGATTCATGCACAGCGCGGCATGGCTCGTGGAGGATTAATGGCCGGTCGTGGCGCATTTATCCTTCAAGGCCCGTGAGAGCCCGTGAAGAAGTCGTGAAGGCAGAATTCTATGTGACACTTGTATTTGGTTGGACCATTTTGTTTGTCCAACGAATGGGTGCCATTTAGGTCCGACTTTGGCCCCTTTGAACAGAGAGAATGCCTATATTAGAAGTCTTCTTTGTGCATTCTACACTCTTGGTCAATTGGTTCATTACATACACTTTGTGAGTTCTTCCATTGAGAGAGAGAGCAAGAACAAGTGTTGGTGGTTAGTGCACAAGTGATTCTAGGGCTGTTCCAGAAGAAGATCATCAAGTGTTGGTGCTTCTTTGGTTTGCTAGTACAAAGAGGTTGAAGACTTTCTTGGTGTGGACTTGCATTAGGGCTTGGAGCCATTTGTTTCAAGTATACATCCCAAGTTCCATTTGTTCTAGATTATTATCAAAGTCTTCAAGGGTATGATTTGTTTCCCTTCTTCTCTTTGTGCTTGTTCTTGGTTGCATGTTTGTTCTTACAAGTTTTCACCACCATTGGGACTTCATGGGATCGTTTTTGTGTGTTTTGCTGCTTCCGTTGCGTGCTTTGATCCCCATAGAATCCCAACAGTGGTATTAGAGCCACACTTGTAAGATGCATGCACCTTTGTGGCTTGAAAATTCATATTTTCGATTTTGGAAATTCTGTCCAGAAGGTCTTCACGGGCCGTGGTGCTTGCTTCACGGGTCGTGAAGGCCACACGATCAGCCTCGTGGGGTGGTGGTCGTGAAAGGTTTTTAATCTGTTTCACGAGTCGTGGAGTGTACTGCCTTCACGGCCCGTGAGGGCCCGTGAAGAACAGTAGCTCGTGAAGGCGTCGTGAACAGGCTGTTTTTGGCCTTTTTGAAAAAGAAAACTTGATATGGATTTTAGCATTTGGTTTTGGTGTTTCCAGAATCATCTTAGGTTTTTTAGCCTTGTAGATTTAGCCCCATAATATCCTAATTCTTATATATGTATGTATTGGGTGGTTTTGGCATAAAATGCACACATGCATACATGTATATTGTGTATATATGAATATGGATTTCAAAGTGTTTGGAATCCTAATGCATATGTACAAGGTTTATTCTTGTGCCTTTAGTTTTGAATAAACTTAATTGGGATATTGTTTTGTGCATGGTTTGGTGTGGCACACCATGCTTTGTGGTTGTTTCGTTTTTGTGCGCACCGGTTTGAGCCTAGACCTTTGTGTGGTTGTTTGGTTGCTTTATTTGTTGATCATTCATTTGGTGGTTTGTACCACATTTGGTTTGTAATAATTTATTTAATCCGGTTTGTAATAATTTATTTATTTGTGGCTTGCACGCCAAAGTATTTATTCTTTGTAATTTGTATATTAGCTTAGAATAGATTGTGTGGCGTGCATGCCATTTCTCTTTAAATTATGTATGTATTTTGAAGAGAAGACCGGAGGCACCAATGGGAGTCTTGGGAGACGTCTCGGCTATCTCGGATCCGAAGGCGCGGGATCGAGTGGGAGCATGCCAGGAAGTCTTGGATCTTTCTAGTTATACTATAATGAACTATTAATCGTAATGTATTGATCTTTCTAGATGAACATCCCTTTCAATGAAAAAGTTCAACATCATTTAACAAAACCCCATTCATTCATCATCAAACACTAAACACCCTCCTACTTCATTCAATCATTCATAAACATCTCGGATTCCAACAAAAAAATTTTAATCTACCCAAAATCTTCAAGAAAACAAAAAGAGATTTGTCACAGGACAGAAAAGGAGAAGAAAAAAACGTACACTTACTCACCCATATACTACTCTTCTCTTCAAGATTCCATTGCCTTAATTTGCAAGAAATCTGCCAAGAGATAAATTGATAATCTTGTTGTCTAGAGCTTGCATATTTTACTATGTTTTTAGATATTTAACTTGTAACTAGTTGAATATTCATCCTCTTAGTGAACAGTTGTAGTTGTGTCATGACTTGAACAAATTATAAGTTGAAGTTGGAACCTTTGAAACTAAAAATGTTATACATGTTGTGTGACTTAATTTCCACAACAAATGAGTTAGTTGAACATGAAATAGCCTTTTCTTTCATCATATCATATCAGTCCATAAATGTTTAGTAACAATGCTCCTATCTTTTTTAAAGGAGAACCAAAACATGTGTACATCATAATCCAAAGCATATACTGATTATACCATATAGAAACTCCAACTTAGGTATCAAGAAGTGAAAGAATAAGTCGTTTGCTTATTTGCTAGACACTAAGAACACTATATCTTCCTAAACATTACATCGAACACTTGGTGAGCAATTAAAAAGAAGACTACGTAGTGATGAGATCAAAAGTTTATACACCCAAATTCATTTCTCAATCCAGAGGGCATAATATATTTATGCTGTATCATTGATAAAAACATAAGAATTATTAGTAGAAGATCAAAAAGTATGAGAATGATAGCCCTAACTATTCACCTAAATTTAAAGAAATTCTTTCGCCTCACGTGTTTAAGCTATTCATAAAGGCATTTGGTTGTGTTCTACAGATTACTTGTGGTCAATTTCTACAATCAATAATTAGAGCAAGGCCCAAGTAATTGCGGCAGAAAAAGAAGGAGAAGAAAGAAACGTTGTTTGCCGATGGAGAAGCAATGATGGCACACGGAGCGTAAATGAGGCGTGGGGGAAAAAGGAGGACAAAGCAGTACTCGGCAGTAGTAATCAGAGGCAAGAAACAATATGAAAGGGTAACCATTAACCAAAAATAGAAAGATGAAACACGTTTAAAGACTAGTAAAAAGAGAACGGATAACAAATGTAGAATTGAATTTACAACCTTCTCTTAAAAATGGCATTTTTTTGCTCTAACGTTAGATTGGAACGAAAACAGAAAATTAAACGAAAATGAATAATACGACACATAATAAGAGTAATTACGTGACACGTTGGTGGCTCAATTACTAAATCTTAGTGGATAGCCGTAAGTGAGCACCGAGATGTGTATATTATGGAATTGTATTATTTGTTTATGTATTTTGTATTATCGGGCCAAGGCCTGTTATTTAGTATAGGCCCCATTGTAATTCTATTTATATTTTGGTGATTAATGGAATATGGAATTATGAGAAAATATTATTTAACATGGTATTAGAGCCATTCTTTGATTACCCTTCCAAAATATCATTCCTTTTTTTCTAGGGCCAGCTCCTTCTTTCTCCTTCATTCTCTTCATGGTCTCATCCTTTGGTGCATTCTTGCTTCCTTCCCCTCTCCTCTCAATTGATCTTCTTCTTCTTAATAGGACCTGTCCCCAACTAAAACCAAGGAAGTTCGACAATTATTAGCAAAGGATTTAAGAATATCCGAATCCGAGTGAAGTTGGGTAGTTGTTCCCATGTCCATATACCAATCTACATAGTATTAAAGATATCATGAAGAGATGTAGCATCATCATCATTAAACCATTGCCACACTAGGGCCACATTGGAATTTGTTAGCATTGCATGAGGGGAGCCAAGCACATAAGAGGAATTATTTGTATGCTGTTGTTGCTGAATATTATTAGTCCACTGTGGAGGTCGCTGTTGGAAATTAGGAGACTGGTTTTGCTGCTATCTTTGAAACATCCAAGGAGGCGGAGAAAAATTATTTCCATTCCAACGGCGGGATTGAGAGTCTCGATCAATATATAACACTGATGAAGAAGATCTTATTGTCACCGTGATGAGAGGATGGAACACGGGACCAATTCATTTGTTTTTCTTCAAGGAGCAGCATCGACCGAACCTGTAGGAAAGACGGAAACGTGTTTTGATGGCGTATGAGTGTAAAAGCATGATCATACTTGTTCAATAACCCATTAATCATGCAAGTAACAAGATTATAACTTCCTGTCATGTTGTCTTTGATGAATCTCTCTTCCCTTTCAAATCCATGACCGTAACATTCCAAAAATGTGAGATTATAATTTAAATTATTTATTGAGCATTTAATAAATTATATTTTACTATATGTGTTTATAAAATAACAATGTAAGTATTTATGGAGTAACATTTAGTGTGACTAATCAATTCAAGGGACTGGGATGATAATTCTTTGTAGAAATTGATAACTAGGAAAACTTATGTGGCTAAAACTTAAAATATAAAGCTAGAAGGGTTGGATTTGTCAATAGCCCAGAGATGAGTATATGTGTGTGTGCATATATATATATATATATATATGAGTTAGTTGACCATTTGATCAAAAATTTCAGAGTTGGTAGGCTGGAAGAACACGAGAGTAGCAAGAGCAAGTGGGTAATTTCAGATTTTATCAAATTTAAGATGAACTCAAGAGCTCTAGCTTAATCAAGCATTGAGGTATGATATTTCAATCTTTAGTATATGTATTTTGGGGGGGGGGGGTTTAAGGGGGTTTAGTGTCCTTCAAATGAAGTGGTTGATAAGAGTAAGGAATTTTTGATGCATGGAAGCTGATTTTGACGAATTATGATGCATGCAAATTGATTTGAAGAATGTATGATCTTAAATGAGAAGTTTTGAGTTGTAAATGGGTCAAATTGGCCAAAGTATTTAAATTGATCATATGATGGTCAAAGGGTATGTTTATGAGTGTTTTTGGTTGGTTTATATTGACATTTTGAGGTTCCTAAGTACTTGAAATAGTTGGAAGTCATTTTAGGATTGTTTTTGGTCGAAAACTAGTTGTTGTGGTCGAACTGGTGCTGAATGGGGAAGGGCATGGGCGTGCCTAAGAATGGTACGGGCGTGCATATCATTTGGTCCCAAACCTTAGTTCATAAGGTACACTCCGTGCTTTTTGACCGAGGCACGGGCGTGCCTGAGAAAGGTAGAGCCATGCCTGAGGGAAAGGCACAACCATACCTAGAGTATGCCCAAATTGCAAATGTCTAGAAATTATATATTTACTACATATTACTTGTAGGTATTATTTGCTGACGTATACGATGACTTTTTAATCGATATTTGAGCTATTGGTTGAACCATACTCCATATTGAGGTATACTGAACTTTCTTTTATTGTAATTATGTTATGTGTGAAGAAGTTGTTAGTTAATATGTTACTATATTTAATTGTGCTCTTCATGAGCATCTGAGATTTTTGTGCTCTTCATGAGCATATGAGATTTTTGTGCTTTTCATGAGCTTCAAAGTTAATTGTGGTCTCCATAAGCGTCAGAGATATTTATGCTCTTCATGAGCATTAGAGTTATTGTGCTTTCCGTGAGCTTTAGAGTTAATTGTGGTGTCTCTAAGCGTTAGAGTTATTAAGGCCAGTATTTGTTATTGGACCTTCCGAGTTATTCGAAGAACTTTGCATGCTAACATGTTATAGTATATGTTAGTTGAGAATGCTCACTAAGCTTCATGCTTACCAGCATAGTTTATTTTCCTTTTACATGATCAGTTAGAAAGAAGGCTCCGGTCACAGGGTCACAGCTCCTAGCTTCCGCATGCATGATTTTTGAAAAACAAAGTGTTAGAAGTACATATAAACCATGAAATTTTTTAATATAAAATATGTGATAGGTTAAGAAATTATTAATGAAGCATGTTTATGTGAAATATGTGATAGAGAATATGAGACGTATAAGTAGTTTATGTCTTAAATGATAAAGTTGTGTGTTTGACCTACGCTTGTGAATCATAATACTTAATGATGGAGTATTAAGTAGATATGGATAGAGTGTTTGCAATAGTATGGGGGCCATACTATTATAAACACATGGTACATGTTGAACTCGATAAAGTCATGAAAACATTCTATGAATCAAGTCAGGGGTAAGAGATATAGAGCATCGACTTACTTAGTAGGGGCCTATAAAAGATTACATAAGAGTAATATAGACGATGAATTATCTTGATAAGTGCTTATTGATGACTAGGACGCCATGAGTAGGAATCCGTTTTACTTCCTGCTAAATGTCTAGTCATGTGGTTAATTTAGGTTGGTGAACCTCAAAGGAAGCAAAGGCATTTGCTTCTTAGATTAGTGTTAATAAATTTCGTGATGAGAAGAGGTTAGTGTTAGTCCATTATTTGTTTGTAGGCTTGTAACATTCAGAAAATAAATGTGTAAAATATAAGTGTTATATGTGTTATAAGTGATTGTAAGTATTAATGTGTGGATGTTAACTAGAGGGGCCAAAGTTGTTAAATTAAAAATAGAATAGTCAAGGGACTATTTATGTCAATATGGAAACTCATGTATATATAAGTTTATAATTGACTTTTTAAGTAAATTACTTCTCATTTGCAAGTTTACAACAAACGTTTCCTCTCAACCAAATTTCATTTCTACAATTTCTAGAGTTTTGCACAAGAGAAACTAAGGTGTTAAGTCATCATCATCATCTCCATCTTGATAATACTTAAAGGTATGATTGGTTTATTGGTTTTTAAGTTCAAATGGGTTAGTATGATTCAAATGGTTAAACAAGAATCAAAGCATGTTGTTTATGAGATTTGAGTGTTTTAGACTGTTAGGGATGTTGGAAAAGACCCCCAAGATGTGAAATAACTATTTAGAATGAGTTTTATGGGTTTTTAGCCGGAAAAAAAGCAAGTCTGCGACTGTACTGGTTCAGAGTACACAAGGCACGCGCGTGCCTATAAAGGGTACGGGCGTGCCTTGCGGTCATGACCGCCTTATGTTCACTACATGCGTGCCCCGGGCGTTATGTCGTATGACTTTCAAGCTATAAGTCGGATGAGAAGGTTGGATTAATATGTCATATGAGAAAGTCGGATCAATAATCAGGCACGGGCGTGCCCCTGTCTTTTCCAGTTCTCTAGCATTAGTTTCAGCATATGTTTAATACGTTATTGATATTATACCTGTAGAAACTAGCTGGGGACATATACATGAAACTTTTTCATCTGTGGATTAGATTATTATACTTTAGCTTACAAGGTGAGTCTTTTAGACTATCTTTCATATGTGCATCATGTGTGTTATTACAATGAGTACTTGTATGTATTCTTCATATGTGTTATATAGCATCTTTGTGCAATAGTGGGCTCAGAAATAGCACAGTTCTGTGGCTTAGTTTGCTGATCTGAGTCTAGAACCAGTGGTTGGTAGTTTTCATGATGTGATTATATTCATGTCTTTATATGAATTGCAGTCTAGTTTACTCACTAAGCTCTCGTAGCTTATCAGATATTATTTATGTGTTTTTGTAGGGCACAGTAAAGGCAAGGGTAAAGCTCCGGTTTGACTGCATTTGTAAAACTTTACAAATAAACTGAACGCTTGGTTGTATAGATCAAGTTTTTGATTTTAAACTTGTAGTATTTTCATATGTGTGTAGTTTTTGATAAATAGTTTTGAAACAAGTACGCTTCCGCCTAGGGTTGTTAAAAAAACCGAAAAACTGACCTGCCCCGCATAAGCCGAAACCGAAAAAACCGATACCCGTAAAACTCGTAACCCGAAAAACCCGAAAACTAGGGTACCTGCTAAACACGGGGCGGGTTCGGTTATTAGAATTCTATATCCGCGGGTACCTGCCCCGCCCCGTATGATTTTAACTTATAATATATATATATATATATATATGTTAATATGAAATAATAAAACCATTAGAAAACTTAAATTCCTCAAAACTACCTAACTTAACTCTAGTAGCCCCTACCGTCTCCCCCAATTCTTTTTTTTATCTTCGATATCGAGAGTTTGCAAGCCTGTAACGATCGAGAATTCAACATGGAGACACCGAAATCGATTAACAATGTCAACTTTAATCATATCGGTTTTTTGTTTCTACGAGGCATTCATTGAAGATCTGTTTGATTTCTACTAGTGATTTATTCATTATTATTGATATTAACTTGTTTCTACTATTGTTTGTTCTTTTACTATGAACCTAAACTTGTTGAAAACAACAAAAATGAAAAACAGTTCAATTTTAGGGTACCCGTAACCCGAACTGTCGATACCCGCCTCCCTTCGGGTACCCGCACAACGGGTACTCGCTGTTTGCGGTTCGGTTTTGGTTTCTAAAACTAGATACCCGCCCCGCAGTGGTTGTTTACAAAAAATCAACTACCCGCCTCGCCCAGTGAACACCCGTACTTCCGCCTTTAGTGCAAATTTCAGAATGTAAATTGTTATGTGAGTTTTTATCAAAATGATCAATTTTATGATTTGGGGCGTTACAACTTGGTATCAGAGCCACGGTTTGAGGGATCTGGATGTGTGCTATGCACAGTCTGGACTTGAACCATGGTTTTGAAAATTGTCAAACTGGAGGCCTGCAGCTTGGTGAGTATAACTAGAAATATATTGATTATATGTGAGAATCATATGCGAGAACATAATATGTTTAGAATTAATATGATATATGTGCGCAACTGATTAAAGTTGGTTTTATATGTGAATTCTTATATATTTGATTTGTTATATGAATAGATGAGAAGTGGTAAGGGGGGCCATACTACTACAATTACATGGCATATGCTAAAACTTGACAGAATTATGGTTGTAACTTATGGATCAGGTATGTGGTAGCTTGTTAGAATAGGAAGCTAATAGTGTTGATTAAGCTTCCCTTATGATAGAAAGTGTATGTGATTGATTATAAATAAATATTTTTATTTTATCTCAACATGGTTAATACAAGAGGTTTAAGAGCAACTAATAATATTAATGGTGGTCCCAGTCACAGACCCAAAGGGGTAGAGACCAGTGTGACAGATGAGCATGTTCCTATTGAGATACAACATGATGGGGGTAGAGGAGCCCCAGATTTAAATCAAGGAATTCCAGAACCTGCAATTGGAGAAATTGTGGTGAGGGAAATTAGTAAAGCTTTGGAACAAAGTATCCCTATATTATAAAACAAGTTGCAGACTAGATAAGGGATTAGAATAGGGAAGTGATTGGATAGGAAATTGCAGCCAGGTTAGCTACTGAGGTTGCTGGGGTTAATCCTCAACCTCAAGTCATTATACATGAAGCACCGAAAAGCTGTACATTTAGAGACTTTACGGCTTGTCAACCGCCATTGTTTTATGGGGAAACTGATCCAGTCGCCAGGTGGATCTCCAAAATTGAAGGTGCATTTCACACATGTTCGTGTGCACTTGAGAACAAGGTAAGATATGCAACCAATCAGCTGAGGAGTGCAATCAAGGATTGGTGGGATATGGAGGTAAAACAAAGAAGTTACGCTCAGATTGAAGTTATGACATGGGAGGAATTCAAAGAAATTGCTTTAGAGCAATTTGTACCACAAGCAGAAATTGATAGAATTGTGGATGAGTTCCATAAAATGAAACAGACAAAGGAGACCGTACCACAAATTAATGCAAGATTTGTGGAGAAAGCTCATTTTTGCCCAGATTATGTGGCAAATGAAAAGATGAAGATGTATAGGTATATGATGGTGCTTAAGCCTAGTATCCAAGATTTTATTGACGCTAGTAAGCATCAAATGGTGAAATCCATGATGGATGCTACAAGGGCCAGAGAGTTAGAATTTGAAAGACAGGAGACAAAAAGAAAGCCAGTGGAGAAAGTGATGCTAGTGTATAAGAAACCGAGGGTTGAGACTCCAGAAAAGACAATGGTGTAGAAGACATACCGGGTTTGCCCGACATGTAAGAAACACCATATGGGAGAATGCAGGTTTGGTTCTCCGACATGTTTTAAGTATGGGAAACCAGGTCACCTAAGCAAAGACTGTAAGAATCCGATTAAGGTGTGCTTCAATTTCTATCAGTGAGGTCATCAAAGGTCTGAATATCCTAATCCAACAACAACAAAAACAGTACCTACTGGTTCCAAGTCTACTCCAACTTTACTATCTACACGTATTCCTGAGATGAAGAAGGAGAATGTGTCTAAGACAAAGGGGAGAGCTTTCCAGCTCATAGCTAAGGAAGCTAAAACAAAGCCAGATGTGTTCACAGGTACATATCTTATCAATAACATGTCTGCTCTCGTTCTGTTTGATTCGGGTGCAAGTAAATGTTCATATCTGTTTCTTTTTGTAAAAATTTCAATCATATGTGTGAAAAGCTAGATTCTCCCTTTGAAGTGGAAATAGCAGATGATAAAAGTGTGATTGTATTAGATGTGTTTAAGCATAATGTGTTAAGAATTGATACTATTAGATTCCCTATTGAATTGATACCTATGACTATGAGGGAATTTCAAGTAGTAGTGGGAATGGACTGGTTAGCAGGCTATGATATTATGTGAACAAAAAGTGATACGGATTTGTACCCCAAGTGGGGAAGAACTGGTTATATGTGGTGATACTATAAGGGGAAAATCATGTATGTGTTCTGTTTCCAAAGCTAGGAAGTATCTTCAGCATGGTTACACATTCTTCTTAGCTTACGTTATAGATACTAAAATGGAAAAGAGACATATGAGTTTAGAAGATGTGAAAGTGGTATGTGAGTATCCCGACGTGTTTCCCGAGGATTTACCGGGAATACGCGGGACAGACAGGTTAAGTTCAAAGTAGACTTAGTGTCGGGAACTTTGCCTGTTGCAAGAGCTCCGTACAGACTTGCTCCTCCAGAGATGCAAGAATTGATGAAGCAACTCTAGGAACTGCTAGACAAGGGATTTATTAGAACCAATAGTTCCCCGTGGGGTGCTGCTACTTTATTCGTAAAAAATAAAGATGGTACTTTCTGTATGTGCATTGATTACCGTGAACTTAATAAAGTGACCATCAAGAATAAATATCCTTTGCCAAGGATAGATGATTTACTTGATTTGTTACAAGGGGCAACGTGGTCTTCAAAAATCGATTTGAGGGCGGGTTATCACCAACTTAAAATCAGAACAGAAGATATTTCCAAAACCGCGTTCAGAACTCGTTACTGGCATTTTGAGTTTGTTGTGATGCCTTTTGGTCTTACCAATGCACCAGCAGCATTCATGGATTTGATGAATAGAGTGTGTAGACCCATCTGTGATTGTGTTCATAGATGATATCCTTGTTTATTCTAGGAGTTCAGCTGATCATGAAAAACATCTTCGAGAAGTTCTAGAAACTTTAAGAAGAGAACAATTATATGCTAAGTTTTCTAAATGTGAATTTTGGATTCTAGAAGTGCAATTCCTAGGTCATTTGATTAACAAGGATGGGATCAAAGTGGATCCTATGAAAGGAGAGGTAGTAATGAAGTGGGAGTCTCCAAAGAACCCGACAGAGGTCAGAAGCTTTATAGAGTTGGCAAGTTATTACAGGAGGTTTATTCAGGATTTCTCAAAGATTGCTATTCCTTTAAACCAACTGACAAAGAAGAATGTTGAATTTAAGTGGAGAAGTGATCAATAGGTCGCTTTCTCAACCCTTAAACAAAAATTATGTAAAGCGCCAGTCCTTGCGCTACCTGAAGGAATTGAAAATATGGTAATATTTTGTGATGCTTCATACAGTGGACTGAGTTGTGTTTTGATACATAAGGTTAGGGTTATTGCTTATGCTTCTAGACAATTGAAACCCCATGAAAGTAATTACCGGACTCACGATTTAGAACTAGCAGCAGCGGTTTTTGCGCTTAAAATATGGAGACACTATTTATATGGTGTAAGGTTTACCATTTATACAGACAATCAGAGTTTGAAATATTTTATGGATCAAAAGAATCTTAATATGAGGTAGAGATGATGGTTGGAATTGCTAAAGGATTATGACTATGAAATTTTATATCATCCTAGCAAGGCTAACGTGGTAGCCGATGCTTTGAGCAGAAAGTCAAGAACAATACTTATAAAGAATCAATCCTTAAAGATGACAGTTACGACACCTTTGATTGATGTGATAAGAATAGCTCATTCAGAAGAAACTAAAAGTGAAAATCATAATAAAGAGCGTATTAAGGGGCAAGTAACTAATCTATTAAAGATAGTCATGATGTTCTGACTAAATATGGTTATATATGGGTACCAAGTTATGGGGAGACACGGCAAACACTCCTGAGTGAAGCCTACAAATCAAGATTTTCTATCCATCTGGGTGCTACCAAAATGTATAAAGACCTGACGGTAGATTATTGGTGGCCGGGTATGAAACGTGATGTAGCTCGATATGTGGAGAAATGTTTTACATGCTTGCAAGTGAAAGCTGAACATCAGAAACCCCATGATATATTGCAGCCCTTGGAGATACCGATCTAGAAATGGGAAAACATTGCAATGAACCTGATTACTAAGTTACCCAAAACCCCGCGAGGTTATGATGCAATATGGGTGGTTGTAGACAGGTTAACAAAAAGTGCACATTTTATTCCCATTAGAGAAACTTATCCCTTAGAAAGATTAGCAGATGTTTATATGAAAGAGATTGTAGCTCGTCATGGCGTGCTAGTATCTATTGTGTCAGATAGGGATACGAGATTCACTTCCTGATTTTGGAATAAATTTCATGAAGAATTGGGAACTAAGCTTCATCTTAGTACCGCTTATCACCCTCAGACCGATGGTCAGAGTGAAAGGACTATACAGACACTAGAAGATATGCTTCGTGCATGTGTTATCGATTTTGGTGGAAATTGGGATTCGTATCTTCCTCTAGCAGAATTTTCGTACAATAACAATTATCATTCTAGCATTGGGATGCCACCATATGAAATGTTATATGGAAGAAAATGCCGAACTCCAGTGATTTAAGGTGAGGTAGGTTAGAAAAAGCTAGGTAGTACAGATGTGGTACAGCAGACAACAGAACAGATTCAGCAGATATGAGGTAGATTGTTAACTGCCCAGAGTAGACAGAAGAGTTATGCAGATAAACACGGATCATCACTTGAGTTCCAGGTGAGGGATTATGTATTAAAAGTGTCGTCATGGAAAGGCCTAATTAGATTCAGAAAGAGAGGAAAGCTTGACCGAGATTTATTGGACCATTCAATATCATCGCACGTGTGGGAAAGGTTGCTTACCGATTAGAATTACCAGAAGAGTTGTCTCAGATTCATAACACCTTCCATGTGTCTCATCTCACAAAGTGTCTAGCAGACGAATCTGCATTCATACCATTGGAAGATGTTAGTATTGATGAAAAACTTAATTATGTGGAACAGCCTATGGAGATATTGGAAAGAAAAGTTAAGACTCTACGCAATAAACAAATTGGGATAGTTAAAGACCAATGGAAGCCCATAAAAGGATTAGATTTCACGTGGGAACCTGAACAAGATATGATGAGGAATTATCCAAAACTCTTAGACAGATGATTTCGGGGACGAAATCTTTTCAAGTGGGGAAGAGTTGTAACATCCAGAAAATAAATGTGTAAAATATAAGTGTTATATGTGTTATAAGTGATTGTAAGTATTAATGTGTGGATGTTAACTAGAGGGGCTAAAGTTGTTAAATTAAAAATAGAATAGTTAAGGGGCTATTATGTCAATATGGAAACTCATGTATATATAATTTTATAATTGACTTTTTAAGTCAATTACTTCTCATTTGCAAGTTTATAGTAAACTTTTCCTCTCAACCAAATTTCATTTATGCAATTTCTAGAGTTTTGCACAAGAGAAACTAAGGTGTTAAGTCATCATCATCATCTCCATCTTGATAATACTTAAGGTATAATTGGTTTGTTGGTTTTTAAGTTCAAATGGGTTAGTATGATTCAAATGGGTAAATAAGAATCAAAGCATGTTGTTTATGCGATTTGAGTGTTTTAGACTGTTAGGAATGTTGGAAAACACCCCCAAGATGTCAAATAACTGTTTAGAATGAGTTTTATGGGCTTTTAGCCGGAAAAAAGCAATTCAGAAACTGTATTGGTTCAAAGTACGTGAGGCACGGGCGTGCCTTGGGCGTGCCTTGCAGTCATGACCGCCTTATGTTCATAAAGTGTGGGTGTGCTACATGCGTGCCTCTTATGTCGTATGACTTTCAAGCTATAAGTCGGATGAGAAGGTCGGATCAATAAGTCGGATCAATAGTCAGGCACGGGCGTGGCCCTATATTTTCCAGGGGACATATACGTGTGTAACACCGTAAAACTTAAGCCATTTTTTTTAAACGCTGCGGAAGCAATCTCTAATTTCATTTAATATAAACATTCACAAGTACAAAGTACTTATACAAATCACAACATCCGTTTGTGTTACAAAAGATTATAAAACGTGGCTCGTCTCTTCTCAAAATACAATATCAGAGTATTGGTCAAATTCCCCTTTCCACAAACAAAGCTAAACAGCTACTTACATAAACCTGCAAAAAGCAATCAACCGTGGGGGATTAGCACAAAGCTAAGTGAATGGAAGCTACAGACAAGCACATAACAATCACTGTTCCCAACGGAACCTCTGAACATCAATCCTCAAGCAATCCGTCAATTCAACAATCTCTTTCATCCCGAGGACCGGCGGTTCTGCCGAACCTACAACCAAAGCTGGCCAAAGCAAAGGTTTACCGATAGCTCCCTGCCGATTGGCACAGTAAACTCCCCTCTGAGCAACAAATGCAACATAGGAGCTACTACTGTTCAACCAACCGCAAGCGAGCCCAGCTCTTGCATCAACAGCTGACCCTAACCAGCCCTTACACAGAAGCTGATCTCTTCCGACCCGTAACACAGAAGTCGGTTCTCAAACAATCCAAATACTCCTCCAGTCACAAACACAATCAAAACTCTTTCACATATAACATATATGAACATGTAATTCTCATTTAGCATATTGCAGACTTAACAGTCTATCATGGTATGACAAACAATCTATCTTCGCATAACGAACCTATCAGTCAAATATCTCATATTCAAATCAACAAACAATATTTGCAATCAAACAATCTTTCAATAAATCAATTCATATTGTTACCACTAGAACCACCCGTGAGTAAACTTCCACTCACCTCAGTCCTCGAATCATGCGTGCTCAGTTGTCTAATATCACTGAGTCTGTGGTTTGCCTGAAAACACAGCAACAACCGAATCAGTCTCAAATATATAAATATATCTTTCAACATATATTTATATCTCATAATCATGTAAATAACTTGATTTAATCATATAATTAACAATACAACTTTTCCCAAACGAAACACAAACAAAACGAACAACATTTTAGAAATAGGCCCCGTCGCGCCGCGACACACCCTTGTGTTGCACCGTGACACTGTCGGATTTCGAATCCAGATTTCAAGTCTCGGATTTGAGTAGCGGATTTCGTTCCCGGATTTTGGTTGTAGGATTTGGATTCGGATTTCATGAACTCGGATTTCAAGTATCGGATTCTAGGGTTTAGGATTTAGAAACTCTCGGTTTCCTCCACAAACCGACTCAATCTGTCGGATTTCATGAAGGTCGCGCCGCGACCTTCAAGGTAGCGCTGCGACATGTGCTCATCTGCATATCAAATTTTCTTAAATTCGATTTCCAGCCAACTTAACTTCTTGTAAACATTTCCAACATAATATTTCTTCAATCTAAACTCATATATAACATATATGATGCATATAAAACATCATAAACATCTTTTAATCCATCAAAACAACAAAATTATCAAAACCCATTTCAACTTTATGAACCAACTATGTGGTTCTTCTTTAAACACATGAAAACACAATCATAAACATAACCAAGTAATCAGTAACATGTAATAATCATAAGCTCACCTTCTATTTGAATTATAAACCACAAAACTTCAATTCCAAGAATTTAAGTTTCTTTTCTCCTTCTTGTTCTTCTTTCCTTCCAGAGAACACACATGCACACACACACACACATTCACTTTTCTTTTTCTTTCTTTCTTTCAAGATACACATATACACACACACACACGTGTACTCCTCAAATATTACGTGTCATCACTTTACACCAACTCACATACACACATACATACATGATATCATACATACATAAATACTCTTCTAGCATATACCTCATGCCAATTAATCATCAATTAATTATTCAAATATCATAATACCATTTATTATATCTAATTACTTTCAAATAGATAACCTTGCTCAATCAATTACCTTAACATACTTTCGAGGTATTTTCTATAACTCTCGTACCACACTCAATCTTATTTAATCATAAACACATACGACTTCACATACTCGTTTAATCACATAACAAATCTTTAAATATGCATACCAACACATTTCAATTTACCATTTGCCCGCTTATTACTAGGCCGGGTTTTCGGATGTTACAACGTGAATCTTTTTCATCTGTGGATTAGATTATTATACTTCAGCTTACAAGGTGAGTCTTCTAAACTATCTTTCATATGTGCATCATGTGTGTTATTACCATGAGTACTTTTATGTATTCATCATATGTGTTATATAGCATGCTGCTTTGTGTAGTTGTGGGCTCAGAAATAGCAATGTACTGTGGCTCAGTTTGCTGCCCTGGGTTTAGAACCAGTGGTTGGTAGTTTTCATGGTGTAATTATATTAATTTGTTTATATGAATTGCAGTCTAGTTTAATCACTAAGCTCTCGTAGCTTATCAGTTATTATTTATGTGTTTTTGCTGGGTATAGTAAAGGAAAGGGCAAAGCTCTGGGTTGACTGCATTTGCAAACTTTAAAAAGAAACCGAACGCCTGGTTGTATAGAACAAGTTTTCGATGTTAAACTTGTAGTATTTTCATATGTGAGTAGTTTTTGAGAAATAGTTTTGAAACAAGTATGCTTCTGCCTTTTGTGCAAATTTCAGAATGTAAATTATTATGTGAGTTTTTATCAAAATCATCAGTTTTATGATTTGGGGCATTACAAGGCCTTGTGTAATTTTGTTATTTATATATTTTTATTAAACTAGTCTAGTTTGATGTAATGGGCTTAGCCCTCTTCCTATGTAATAGTTAGACCAGTTAGTTAAGCCCATGTGGCTTTGGGGCCCATGTGCCTTGTGTATCAATAGTCTATCAAACCTAGTTTTCTAGACAACGTTTTCAATATTCCAAGTAATAGAAACATACGCGTCTGTTGTAATACCCGCAATTTTAAAAACGTATGAACGTAATTATTGGGATATTATAATGATTTGTAGCCTTATGTTGTGAAATGAGAAATTTATTTAAGTCGTTGAGCTTGTATATTTATGTATAATTACATATCAATCCAATAAGAGTTTTTAGTGGTAAGTTGGACTTGGGATGTTGGGCTTAGGCCCACAAGATGTGTTATATGAGGGTATAAATAGAAGTTTAGGGCACAGCCCCCAACATTCTCCATCAAATCACTATTCCATTGAAAGAAAGAAAGTGTGTGTGTTGACTGTTATTCTCGTTGAACAGAGGAAGGAGGAAGCCAAGGTTCTTTGTTGGAACAAGGAGTTTGTCAAGAAAATCATCAGGTAATGTTCCTCAATTCTTTAGAATCATATAGACACCAATTCTTGCTATGTTAAGGTGGTGATTGAATGCTTCAAATTTGGGTTTTGGATTTTGAATACTTGAGAAAAACCCAGAAGAAATATTTAACCAAGAACACCTTATAAATTGATAAAATATAGATTTGGGTTAGAAGGAAAGTTTTAAATGAATGGAGAAATGTTTTGCAACAAGAATGAGTTGAATTGATTGAGTTTTGAGAAAACTTGTCTTGGTTATGGAGTCTGGGTTTTTTTCAGATTATGAGCTGACAGGGAAGGAGATACACCATGCGACAGTCACATGGACACATGAGTGGGTCCATGCAACAATCACATGAGTGCATGTGCATACCATGCGACTTTCAAATGTATATATATATATATATATAAGTTCATGCGACTTTTAGTAGTATAATGCATACCATGCGACTTTCAGTTAGCAATTGTGAACATCCATGCGACTTTCAGTAGATATGTACATATATCCATGCGACCTTTAGTAACTATGAATACATCATGCAACCTTTATCATGTCCATGCGACTTTTAATAAGCCCATGTGACTTCCAGTATGTAGCCATGCGACTTTCAGCTAGTGAAACCGTGTCATGCGACTTTCGGATAGTGCATGTACAATTTCATGCGGCTTTTGAAATAGCCATGCGACTTTTGATATAGCCATGCGACTTTTGATATGGTCATGCGACTTTCAGTAGCCAGTTGTGTGTTCACGCGACTTTCAGTAAGTCCATGTGACTTTTAGTTAGCATTCGCGTTCGTGCGATTTTCAGTAGTGTGTACCCAACCAACTCTAGAGAGTTGTGTAAGTAAGTAAGGTTAGTACCTGGCATTAACCATATTCAAACTTGGATCAGGTGACAGTCAATTAAAGAGCAAACAAGTAGAGTCTTACAGTAAAAACTGAGTAACCAGGACCGTTGACAGTTGAGTATTCTCACTTATGATCTAAATAGATTCCAAATGTTATTATATGCATGTGAATACGTGAATATCTATGAGTTTTGACTGAATGTGATTAGACCGTTTACTTCGGTAACGAGTATGATTAGACCGTTTACTTCGGTGACGGGTATGATTAGACCGTTTACTTCGGTAACAGGTATGATTAGACCGTTCACTCCGGTGACGGGTATGTGCAGACTGTACACTTCGGTGTCAGGTATGAGACCAACACTTCATTGTCGGGTATGTTAGACCGTTGTGATGACAACGGGTGAGACGAGACCGTCCTAGTGACGGGTATGATGAGAACACTTACTACGTTAGTAGGTATGAGCTTTGAGTAGTTACGTGAACTATTTGGTTTGTAAGTAGCATACTCGCTAAGACTTGGGCTTACAGTTGTTGTTTTAACACTTTCCAGGTGATGACCACGGCGGGGCTCCAGCTCGGCATTGATAGCTCATTATCCAAGCTTCCGCAACCTATCAATTTAGTTTCAACAGTAATAGTTTTAATGATGAAATGATGACAGATGTAACTCGAGGAAAATTGTGTACTTTCTTTAATTACTGATTGTTATGCAACTACATTATTAATTGTCTATCAACATCTTCTATGATCGAATTAAAAATTTTTTTTGGGACGTTACAACTTGGTATCAGAGCCTCGGTTTAAGGGATCTAGATGCGTTTCAGCGCGTTTAGACTTAAACCTTGGTTCTTAAAGAAATTTCCAAAAAAGGTTCACAACTTGCTATTGACAAAACTTTTAATGACCTATCAGCTGGAGCTAGTCTGAGTGGTCACACACGAGGTACAAGGTACTTACAGTATTATATTATATGCTAGTTTATGTGACTTATGATAGTAAGCTATTCTAGAAGGGTAGAAAATAGGTAGTACAACCTTTACATGATTTCTATACGTGAGAACCAAATACTTTATAAAGTGATGATACATGGCCCAAGCTAGTGAATCAGGATTTACAAGGGTAATGCTAGGATCCAGTATGTGTAGTGTGTTGGTAATAATAGGGCCCATATTATTAGTTGCACACGATACTTACCGGAACCTACCAGCATCCAAGGGAATCTTGTGAATCCGGTGAGGGATACTTATAGGAGTAAGATGCTTGTAGCTAGGGTGCCTTAGAATGTCTATGGTTGCTTGCTAGCTAGGTTTTGACGTGCAGTACGTGATCTATGCTTTAGTATTTCAGTGAGGACTGTATGGCAATGTCACCTATTGATTAGTGCACTGTCTATACATCCAGTATGGTGAACACGAGAAATAGAAGAGTAATACCAGCAGAAAGGGTTTTCGAAAACCCACCAGACGGGGAAAATGCTAGTGTAATAGGGGAAAGTGACCCCGTATATAGCCAGTTGTAAACCAGCCACTCCCTGAGAATGTGACTCCGGAGAACATGGTACCGGAGAATGTAGCAAGTGAGGAGTTTGGGGAGACGAACATGACAGAGCTGGTAACCGTAGCGGTAACAGATGCGTTGAAAGAACTTCTACCTAAGGTAGTGGAAGACCTGAAGCAGGATATGAGCACCATAATAGATCAGAAGCTGGGTGCTCTGTGGGCCGCAAAGGAAGCAACTGTGACAGCGGCAAACACCCAGCTAGTAACGCCAGCTACTAACCAGGTAACTCTAGGAGGTACCTTTCGAGACTTCTCGACATGTCAGCTACCGACTTTTGAGGGTCTGCCTGACCCCGTGCTAAGTACTAGATGGATCGCAACAGTGGGGGAGCGTTCTTCACCTGCAAGTGTGCCGATGATGCAAAAGTTTGGTTCGCATCTAACTTCTTGAGGGGTGCAACTAAGGACTGGTGGAACTTGCTGCGAAAGATGAAGGGCGAGGCAATTGCTAGGATGAAGTGGGAAGAGTTTACAGAATTGTTTTATGCCGAGTATGCACCAAAACTAGAGGTGGATAGGGTCATGGATGAGTTCATGAAACTAGATCAGACCACAGAGACGGTCAACCAGATCACTGCGATATTCAAGGAGAAGCTGCTTTACTGTCCAGCTTATGCCAACGATGAGGGGTTACAGACCGGTACAACCAGATGTTAAGAGAGGACATTCGTGAGTTTGTGGCAAATAGTCAGTATTCTACCCTTGATCAACTGATTGAAGGGGACCGAAAGAGAGAGTCATATTTGATAGAGAGGAACAAGAAATGTACTGCAGAGCGGGCTGCCCTCGGCAACGACCAAGGGAAGAAACTTGTCAAGAAACCGAATGTAGGGACCAGATGTGTGCGATGTGGGAAAACGCATATTGGGAATTGTCGATAAGGAGTGGACATGTGTTACAGATGTGGGAGAGGTGGGCACCATGGGAAAGATTGCAAGGATTACCTCAATGCGTGTTTTAAATGCAGTAAGCCTGGGCACTGGATAACAAAATGCCCTGAAGCGAGTGGGAAGGCAAAGTGGCAGCCGCCACTCAGAATCACCGACGGAGAGAAAGAGAAGAGGCCGGAAGCACCTAAACCAAGGGGTCGCACCTTCTAGATGACTGTGGAAGAAGCCAAGAAAGAACCGGATGTGATCGCAGGTACTTTCATCGTTAACTTCTTACCTGCACTTGTACTTTTTGATTCCGGGGCTAGCAAGTCCTTTGTATCGTTGTCAGTTTGTAAAAGTTTCGTTGTAGAACCTGTGAAACTAGAAACGCCTCTAGAGGTATAAATAGCCGATGTTAAGGCTTTGAGTGTAACTACCATCTATAGGAATAATGTAATAGTGATAGACAATGTAAAGTTTTCTATAGACTTGCTACCGACTCTGATGAGGGAATTCCAAGTGCTTGTGGGTATGGAGTGGCTGGGGCGTCACCAGGCCAGTATCTTGTGCAAGCAAGGCATCATACGGATCCAGAATCCGAGTAGGGGAGAAATCGCCATCTATGGCCAGAAACAGAAGGGAGCGATAGCGTGATGCACCGTAACCAAAGCTGCAAAGTATTTACGCAAAGGGTGCGCTGCCTTTATCGCGCACGTTATTGACTCGAGGAAAGAAAAGAGATAGTTGGAGGTGTCCGAAGTACCCGTGGTATGCGAATACCCCGAGGTATTTCCAGAGGATCTACCAGGGATACTGCCGGACCGACAAGTGGAGTTCCGTATAGATTTGATACAAGGAGCAGCACCTATCGCGAAAGCGCCATACTATTTGGCACCGCCGGAAATACAGAAGTTAATGGCACAACTGCAAGAATTACTTGACAAGGGTTTCATCCGACCTAGTAGCTCACCTTAGGGAGCCGCGATTTTGTTTGTAAAGAAAAAGGATGGAACGTTCAGAATGTGCATCGACTACCGAGAGCTCAACAAGGTAACAGTAAAGAATAGATACCCATTACCTCGAATCGACGACCTATTTGACCAGTTGCAAGGTGCGTCCTATTTTTCCAAGATAGACTTGCGGTCGGGTTATCATCAACTCAAGGTCCGAGAGGAAGATGTAGCAAAGATGGCCTTTCGAACGAGATATGGGCACTTCGAGTTCGTGGTGATGCCATACGGCCTCACAAACGCACCAGCAGCTTTCATGGACCTAATGAACCGGGTTTGCAGACCAATGCTAGATAAGTCAGTGATTTTGTTCATCGATGACATTCTAGTCTACTCTAAGACCGAGGCGGAGCATGAGAAACACATTCGAGAGGTGCTAGAAACGTTAAAAAGGGAGAAATTGTACGCGAAATTTTCGAAATGTGAATTTTGGCTAAAGGAGGTGAAATTCCTTGGGCACTTGGTAAACCGCGAAGGAATCAAAGTAGACCCTGCAAAGATAGAGGCCGTGATGAGATGGGAAATGCCGAGGAGTCCAATGGAAATCCGGAGTTTCTTAGGGTTAGCCGGTTATTACAGACGATTCATCAAGGATTTCTCGAAGCTGGCAGTGCCACTAACTAAGTTGACAAAGAAGAATATCTCTTTTAGTTGGGGAGCTGACCAACAGAAAGCATTCGAAACCCTTCGGGGAAAACTATGTGAAGCACTGATACTAACCTTACCCGAAGGAATGGAGGACTTGGTGGTTTATTGTGATGCCTCCCACGTGGGGCTTGGGTGTGTACTTATGCAGAGGGGGAAAGTTATCGCTTACACTTCGAGACAGCTAAAACCTCACGAGTGTAATTATCCGACTCACGATCTAGAATTGGCAGCCATTGTGTTCCCGCTCAAGATTTGGCGACACTACTTATACGGAGTCAAGTGCACCATTTACACAGATCACAAGAGCTTGAAGTACTTCGCCGATCAGAAGAATTTGAACATGCGTCAGCAGAGATGGCTAGATTTAGTCAAAGATTATGATTGCGAAATCTTGTGTTAGTCCCATGTTTAGAATAGTTAGATTTGATGAAACAAACCATAGCTATGTATAGATGATAGGTTAAGAGTTAGGAATTATGTAAGTCTGTTATAGACTGACTAGTCAGCTTAGGCTGAGTAGTCAGCGTATAAACAGATATAGAGTTTTCTATGTAAGTACTAGATAGCTCAGTGACTTCTAAGCTGAGATAGGTTTCTGGAATGAAGACTTGAAGATTTGAAGAATCAAGAAGTCAAGAACTCAGCTTGATAACGTCAAGACTTAGTGAGTCAGCTCAGCGTCTGAAGTCAGTTCAAGAATTTAAGTAAGTTCTAAATTCTGTTAGAAACTCTCCATATCTACGACATTTAAATTAGGATATCTGAACCTAATTTAAACTATTTATTAGTTGGATAGAGATCTCAAACGGAATTAATTAGATATGTTCCAATTAAGGAGTTTGTTACGGTTTTAAAGAAAAGATAAGTTTTATCTTTAAACTGTGATTTGTTCGTAGATATATCAAGTATGAGTATAAACCTTCCTATGGGTTTCAAATTAAAAAGAACACAAAATACTGAATAGGAGACGACTGCATAAGTTGCAAAACGTACGTGTATCGTCGTACTTGATACGCGTGTGTTGCGATAACTTTGTGAGTTCAAAGTTCAAGAGAGTTTTCAAGAGTTCTTGTTAATCGGTTTTAACAAGAAGTTGGATCATCAATTAGTTTGTGATACAAGAGTGTCTAGAGAGAGTTGAGTTTATAATCAGTGTAAAGATCAAATCATCCTGTTGATTTGATTAGAAAGTGATAATTGTAATCATTCTGTTTGATCATTGAATATACATTTGATTAATTTTATTGATTGTTTTAGAGTGTATTCAACCCCCCTTCTACACTATATCGGTTGCTTGTTTATCCTTTGTGGGACCAACAGCTGGTATCAGAGCAAGTTTCTTCATTAACAGAAGATCAAGATCCTCTGTCAAGAGGTCAAGATGTCTATCAACAAGCAATCAAATCATATTCCAACAATGGAGGCAAAAGGGTGTCCTATATTTGTTGGCAATGACTATCCTATGTGGAAGTTCAAAGCCATGCTGTATCTGAAGTCAGTGGATCACAGGATGAGTACCGTGATTCAAGATGGCCCAATCATACCCATGATCCATATTACTGCCACTGACAAAACTGTTCCTTCTAGAGAAACTCCCAAGCCTGAAGCATCTTGAACTGAGGAAGATCGTAAACTATACAATCTTGATGATAAGGCACAAAGCATTATAGCAAATGCTTTGACAAACCCTCTTCTGCATACTGTGGCTGGGTGCCAATGCAAAAGAGATGTGGGATACTCTCAGTGTCACGTATGAAGGCACTGACCTGGTCAAGCAACATAAGAAGACAAATCTGAGTCGTTCTTATGGGACTTTCTTCGCCAAAAAGAATGAAACTCTAGCTGATCTGTTTACCAGATTTCAATGCTTGATTAATGATCTGCTCTTGGTAGGTGTCAAGAAAGATGAAAATGAGTTGGTACTCAAGTTCTTGGATGTGTTACCAGAACAATTCAATGAGATTACCATTGCACTTCATGCTGGAGGAACCTTAGGAAAATATGATCTCAGATCTATCTATGGTTTTCTTCTAAATCATCAACAGATAATGGAACAGAAGAAAGTGGCCCAACAACAACTAAAAGAATCTATCAATAATGCTGGATCTACATTAATTGCAGAAAAGAAGAAGAAGGGATCTAAAAAGTCTCAAGCTGAGACTGACTCTGAATCTGAATATGAGGAGGTAAGTCCTAACTCAGATTCAGATGATGAAGAGATGGATGCTCTTACAGAACAAATGGCAATGTTAGCAAGGAATTTTAGAAAGTTCAGAAGAGGAAGGGGTCAATTTGAAAAAAGCAAAAGTGGTAAGTCTACTTTTGATCCTACGAAAGCTAAGTGCTACAACTGTCAGATGATAGGACACATAGCTGCTGAGTGCAGAGTTAAGAAGGGAGAATCAGCTTCAGTGGCTGACAAGAATGCATACAGATCTGATAAATATAAAAAGAAATATCAGAGACTCAAAGCCAAGCCAGATGAAAACACCAAATGTCTTCTTACTGAGACTTGGGATACTGAATCATCTACCTCAGATGATGATGAGCCAAATAGGTGTTTGATGGCCATTGAGGATGAAGAGGAACAAATTGACTATGAGTTAGAAGATAGTTCCTTTGATGAGGATCTAGTAGAAGCGGCTAAGCTAAGTAAGCAAACCAATAACTGGGATCCTGCCTCAATGTATAAGATAAATAACTTTAGCTCTTACACTGATGAACAAAAATGTTTAATGTTCAATTATTTGTTGAATGACTTCAAAACCTCTCTCACAGTTCAATCTAATTTGATAACTGAAATTTCAAAATTAAAAGATGAACTTAAACACTCTGAAACTCTCATAAATGCTAGTAAAAAGACTCAAAGTGATTATGAATGTCAGCTTCACATAAACAAACTTCTAAGTGAAGAATTACAAGAATCAAAAGAACAAGCTGACAATCTAAGAAAGATCTGTGAATCTTGGTATAAGTCATCAAGGGAAGTAGAAAAATGTATCAACCAGCAGATACCAAATCAAGTAAAAGCAGTGCTAGGGGGAGATTATAGTGCTGCTGCTGATGAAATCATCAAAGAACAAGTCAGTCTTGAAGACAAAAATGTGAAATCAGATGATATATTTCCAAAGACATTTTTAAGGAATAAGGATGGAAAACAGGTCAAAACCAATAAGTTTGTGAGACCAACCCAAAGCCCCCAGGTTATTCATACAAACCATCAAGCTGAATGTTCCAGATCCAACAGAAACTGTAAGTCAGTTTTCAAAAGATTGGATTACAATCCTGTGAGAACAGCTGTCTTTGATAGAATAGCTCACATCAACTCAAAAAGACATAACTCTCAAGCCAAATATGAAAGGATGCCTAAGAACAATAAGTTGTCCGTAAGTCAGACTTCACAAATAAAGGTAACCATAAAGCTTACAAAGGTAAGTGTAAAGTCAGTGAAAATCAAGTAGACAAACTGTCTAAAAGGATTGAAAGGTTATCCACATCTTATGACCCTATAACTAAATCCAAATTTAATGTTGGAAAACTCAAAGAAGTCACCCAAACACCCATCTTTAGAAGAAAATGCTATAAGTGTGGTGACAGAGGTCATGAAGCCAAAGATTGTGTAAGTACCAATCTTAGGCCTGAAAAAGTAAAGCATGATCAGTCTAAAACAGACTCATAATCTGTTCAAGCTGATCAATCAGCCTCTAAAGAATTAGCTAAGTGCTCATCCTCAGAACCCACCAAATAGTGGGTTCCAAAAAGAAACTAATGTGTTTAGTTGATCATGTGCAGGGCTCCTACAAGTGGTACCTAGACAGTGGATGCTCAAGGCACATGACAGGAAGCAAAGGGATTCTAAGTGAATTCCAAAGCAATGAAGGACCCAAGGTGCCATTTGGGGATAATTCTCAAGGAAGGACTAAAGGTTATGGAAAGATAACTGCTAGAACAGTCACTTTCAAGAAGGTAGCATATGTTGAAGGCCTTAAACACAATCGGATAAGTATTAGTCAATTGTGTGATGAGGATTATGAAGTCACCTTCAGAAAGCATGCAGGAACAATTTATGATAAGAAGAGAAAGCCAATACTAATGGCAAAAAGAGAGAGATATATCTATTTGTTCGATCTCAGCTCCGCAGATCCTTCAACTGAAACCTGTTTGTATTCTGACTCAACTCCCAAGCTGAGTTGGTTGTGGCACAAAAGACTGTCACACCTAAATTTCAAATATATTAACAAACTGTCTAGCAAAGAGTTAGTCTCTGGTCTGCATAAGATTACATTTGCTAAAGACAAACTCTGCTCAGCTTGTGAAATGGGAAAACATCACAAGGGATCCTTCAAGTCCAAACAGAAATTTTCAATTACAGAACCATTGCATATGTTGCATTTAGACTTATTTGGACCTATAAGCACCCCAAGCCTAAGTGGTAAAAAGTATACTCTAGTGATTGTTGATGAGTTCACAAGATTCACTTGGGTGGTCTTCTTAAAATCTAAAAGTGAAGTTGCACATGAGTTAATCAGCTTCATAAAACAAGAAGAGTTGCAAAAGTGCAAGTCTATTAAGCAGCTTAGAAGTGATCATGGAACTGAGTTTAGGAACTCAACCCTTGAAGGCTTTTGTGAAGAGAAGGGAATTATCCATAATTTCTCATCTGTAAGAACTCCACAACAAAATGGAGTTGCTGAAAGAAGAAATAGAACCCTAATTGAAGCTGCCAGAACCATGCTATGTGAAGCAAAGTTCAAGCTAAACTTTTAGGCAGAAGCTGTAAGTACAACTTGCTACACACAGAACAGATCAATGATAGTTAAAAGACATGGTAAAGCACCTTATGAGATGTATCATGGCAGAAAACCTAATATTGGATACTTCCATATCTTTGGTTCAACATGCTATGTGCTAAACCAACGAGATCAGCTCCATAAGTTGGAACCTAAAGCTGATCAAGGTCTATTTGTTGGATATTCTTCAATCTCCAAAGCTTACAAAGTCTTTAATCTTAAAAGAAAGGTAATTGAAGAGTCATTACATGTTACGTTTGATGAGACAAGTATTGACAAATCTGACAAAGCTCAAGCTGACCCAGTTAGTCTGAGTCAGCTTGAAAGGAGCAAAGAAGATCTCACATCAAATCCCATGTATGTTATGGATGATTCTGATGATGAGGATGGTGGTAAATCTGACAAATGTGCATCATCAAAAGAAACTATCAATGTTGAAGTTACTCAGCCTGAGAATATAGGCGAATCATCAGGTACAAGTCAGATTGAAAATCTAAGTGATCTCTCAATCCCTACTCAGACTGAAGAATTAATTCCTATTCAGCCTGAGAGACACTGCTCAGATTTAGACCCAGAACCACAGTCTCCCACTACAACCTTCAAAGTATTAAAAGATCATCCCCTTGATGATATTATTGGTAACATTGAAGATGGTGTGTTAACTAGATATAAGGCAAATGCAAACTATGTTGCCTACTCTAGTTTTCTATCTCAAATGAAACCAAAGAAGAGTGAAGAGGCTCTAAAGGATGAAGATTGGATTGAAGCTATGCAAGAGGAGCTGACAGAATTGTAAAGAAATAAGGTCTGGAACCTTGTCCCTTCTCCCAAAGGAAAAACTATTACAGGCACTAAGTGGGTCTATAGAAACAAAATGGACAAGGATGGAGTAGTGATCAGAAATAAAGCAAGGCTAGTAGCTCAGGAGTACCGACAAGAATAAGGTATTGACTATGATGAGACCTTTGCCCATGTTACAAGGATTGAAGCTATAAGGTTGTTTCTAGCCTATGCAGCCTTCAAAAATTTTAAAGTGTATCAAATGGATGTTAAAAGTGCTTTTCTAAATGGATCACTACAGGAGGAAGTCTATGTGAAACAACCCCCTGGTTTTGTTGACCCTAAACATCCAGATTATGTCTATAAGTTAGACAAGGCTCTGTATGGACTCAAGCAAGCTCCAAGAGCATGGTATGATACACTGTTCACCTAACTGCTTTCAAATGATTTTATTAGAGGAAGTATTGACAAAACTCTATTTATAAGAAAGAGTAGAGGACATGTCATTCTGGTTCAAATCTATATGGATGACATTATCTTTGGTTCAACAAACCAAGGTCTATGTGATTGGTTTTCTAAGATAATGTCTAATCAATACAGAATGAGCATGATGGGTGAGATGACTTACTTTTTGGGACTTCAAATCAACCAGAAAGAAGATGGTATTTTTATTAATCAGAGCAAGTATGTTTTTGATCTGATTGAGAAATATGGATTAGACTCAAGCCATCCTGTAAAGTCTCCAATGTTACACAATGTCAAGTTACACAAGGACATTGATGGAAAATCTATATGTCAGACTATATATAGAGGAATGATAGGTTCATTACTCTATTTGACAGCAAGCAGACCTGATATAATGTTTGCTACATGTGTTTGTGCATGATATCAGGCTGATCCAAAGGAATCACACTTGCTAGTTGTTAAAAGAATACTCAACTATCTGAAGGGAACACCAAATTTAGGTTTTGTGGTATCCCAAAGGATGAGGATTTGAGCTGGTAGGGTACTCAGATTCAGACTTCGCAGGTTGTGGTCTAGATAGAAAGAGTACTACGGAGGATGTCAATTTTTGGGTGGAAAATTAGTTAGCTGGACAAGCAAGAAACAAAACTCAGTGGCAATTTCCACAGCTGAAGCTGAGTATGTAGCTGCAGGGAGCTGTTGTGCTCAAATACTGTGGATGCAACATCAACTTAAGGACTTTTACTTACATTATTCAAAGACTCCCATATTCTGTGACAATCAAAGTGCTATTGCCATCACACACAACCCAGTGTTTCACTAAGAACCAAGCACATTGAGATAAGACATCACTTCATCAGAGACATTGAGAAAAGGGAAAGATAGAGTTAGTCTTCATTGAGACTGAAGATCAACTTGCAGATATCTTCACTAAACCAATTGAAGACACAAGATTTACAACTCTAGTTGGCAAGCTTGGTATGCTTAACCCTTAATTTGGTATGTTCCATTCTTTATCTCCGTTAAATATATGCTAAGTGCTAACCTCGACTAAGTGTCAATCTGAGCTAAGTGCTAAATCTGAACTGAGTGCTCAATCTGAGCTGAGTTATTAGCTATAATGTGTGGTCAGTTCCACAGGTCTAGGTTAGCCCTAACAAACGGTCAGTCCAACCTTATAGTATCAAATATGTAAGGTGTGTCCTGTTTAACATAAACGTAAGTCATTTTCAAATTAATTATTTAAGAGAATCTTGGTGATAATTTAGTTCATCTTGAAAGAATTCAGATCAATGTAATAGTGTAAGTCTACTTAAGTTACATTAAATATAGCCATTATAACAAACTGTGTAGCCGGTTGTTACTGTAACGGTCATATTTATTATTGTCCGACAACGGTAACTTTTCTCTCACATTGAAAAGGTATAAATAAGAGAGACTCCTCATCATATTTTGTTTACTCTTCCAAATCTTATCCGTTCTTCTCTGAAACCCTAACCTCACTTTGTGTAGAATCAATTGCTCAGTGCTAAACCCTACTACTGCTAAGTGCAATATAATACTATAAGTTTGATTTCAATAGAGGGTTACACTCTAAACCTGACTGATCAAATGATCCTTGGAGGTAATTTCAAGAACAATGCGCTCCGTATTTACAAGAAAAACAATGTCGTAGCTTGCATCGATATACCAAAGTCCAAGATTGGCAGGGGCTATGAGGACTGGGTCTCATACATTCGAAAGGGACCCCTGGCACATGCTTTTATTCGTGGTCCTGTTGTGATCATCCCACAACTCCTCATCGAGTATTGGTACACTTGCAAACTAGATGCGAATCAACAAGTCATACATGGTACAGTCCTAAGTGGACAAGTAGCGATTGACATAGATGCAAACTGTCTCAGATGAATTCTTCATCTCCCTGTTCACAATCAATACGAGGCCACGGTTTCTAGGGAAACCTCAAGGAGCGTATTACCTTTAATGAGTCATCCTCAAGTCGTGGGGGTGATAAGGAAATCCATTTTCCAGACAGCATGGGGATTCATGGTGTCCACAGTGGTCCGTTCATTTGGATACAAGGTGGGTGGCTTGGATAATGTTAATGACTTCGAAATGCAACTTCTATATAACATCTTCTATGATCGAAGATTGGACTACGTTGAGTTAATCTTTGAAGCACTCAAGTCGTTGGTGATCAAGAATATGAGGGATACCATCACGCCCTTTGTAAGATTCTTATCAATGGTGATAGAGGACAGGTTGGGTAAAAGATATGTTGCCCAATATGAGTCCACTCCTACTCCTGTTCTCAGCTCAAGGATGTTTGCTCATGATATTTTCCCTGAGCACCCCACCATGAGTACTCAGATGAGGGTGTATGCACAGCTTCCGACTTCAGAGTCAAGTGAAGCTGAGGAAAGTGCAAATGATGAGGAGGAAGCTGAAGGCATCAATAATTCTGAGGCTGAGTCCTCTAAAGTTGTGCCTCTAAGGATTTCCTCCACCTCAAGCTCTGAGCAAGAGAGTATGTTCCCTAGCTCAGAGTCCCCACTGATTGGCGCAGGTACAACTTCTCTTCCTTCATCTCCTTCCTTCTCACGCATTTCTCCATCTCCTATACAGGGAGATAAGACTGAGTCAAGCCCATCTCAGTCTAACCCCTCTCCCCCACCACACACATCTCCATCTATTCTCCACTCTACAACCAACCTTGGTCATCCCACTGCTACCAAGGATATATCCTACACGTATACACGCAAATCTGCCAAGGGTGGTCCTTCACCTCAAAAAGACCTTGGAGCTGATGTCATACTGACACCTCCACCGGCAGGAGCTGAGGGGGAGACACCTTCTCTTAAGGTGCCAACCTCAAGGCTTATTGTATCCAGTCAGCCTAAGCTGGGTATGGTGTCTACTCAGCCCATACCTATCCTAGCCATGGGAGAACCTGTTTCTGTGCCTTCACACACCCATGAAGGTTACATAGAACAAACGACCTCTCCCCAGGGTCAACTACCCCTCTCCTCACCACTCAGCCCAGCCTACCATACCACCAAAGTTCACGACATTGGTCATTATTCTTCTCTTCCTTTCTTACACACTCTAGCACGACCTGTCAATGAACCTTCCATACACCAGGGAGGTTTACAAGGTCCCCATTCTGGCCCCCTTGATTCCTTAGGTCAGCACCAACCTTTGGATATGGGACCCACATTCTCACCTCATGAGGTACACTCAACAGCCACTCCTACGGTGGAAATTCATTCCTTCACTGGTCAGGAGGACTTTGAGGTAATGCGGAGACAAGAGGAGCCCAAGCTGAAGGAAAATGATGCCCAAGCCATTATAGAGTATTTGCAAACTCAGTTTGAGCTCCTGCACAAGAGGCGAAAAAGTGATAAAGCCAAGTTGATGCGCAAGCTGAATTATCTATCAAACTCTGTGGCCAACTTGGCGAATATAGTGCTTCGATCAAGACCCTCCCGTACTGATGATGACAAAAAGGGGGAGGAAGAATCAAAGAAAGATGATGATATAGTTGAGGGGGAGCATACTGAGGAAATACATATTGAAGAAGAAACTCATGATCAGTTTATGAGTACTAAAGATCAACCCTCTCAACAAAAGCAACAAGCTCCACCAGTTCAAATACTCATAGCTCCGGTGGTCCAATCAGCTCAACCAGAAACTCCACATAAAGAAACACTTCAGATTGTGCCTACAAGTTTCCCTCAAGCTGAATTGCCAAAGTGTGTTGAAGCTGAGTCTGTTCCAACTTCACAAATAGATAAAGCGAAAAGCAAGGTGTTTGAGACGGTAAAAAGAAAGAAAAGAACAAGTGCTATGTCTTTAGCAAAGAGAAGAAAAGTCATCATTGCTGAGCCTAAGCCAGAGCAACAAGGTAAGTCTCAACTAGTTGCATATGAATCTGACTCGAGTGATGAAGCTGATGCAGCACAGAAAGCCAGTGACATGCTTGCTAAGCAAATGTTACAAGAAATGGCTAAAGAACTGGGCATGACAGTGGAGGAAACAAAAGAGCAGCAACGACAAGCTGAGCTACAAAGAGAAAAGGCTAAAGCTAAAGCCGATTACTCTGGACCAAGAGCTGAACCAATTCGATACACTGATGATGATCTAAGATACTGCTACAAAAGAAAATATCTTGGTCATGAGATTGAAAGTTTAACTTTAAGTAGAAAAGGGGAGCTGGTAATAATCAACTTTGTGTTGAAAAACAAAGCTGAAGTGGGACTGGATATGAGAAGATTATATAAGTTAGGATTCTCTGAATGGAAGACAGTAGCCTTGAATGTTAAAAGAATGAAACAAAGCCAGATTAAACAAGAGGTCATTCAAGAGCTTAAAATAATTTTTCTTAGGATTGATCAGCTTGGAGATATTCCAACAGCTGAATTTGATGTCTTCTTAAATCGTAACAAAGCTACAAGAGAAAGAGCAGCTAGGCAAAAGAAGAATAGAGTCCTCAGCCTACAAGTTCCCAAGGGTGTTGAATTCAAGGAGAATACATATATTGATCAACCCTTATCAGGCTTTATGTACTTAGACATTGAAGGAAATCAATGTTTCTTAGAGGAAGCCAGTATGCACTTGGCTAGCTTAGAGCAAATTCTGTATTTAAGAATTCTATGTGATGACTCAAGTCAGAATTCACCATTCAGATATCAAATAAATAGAGCAATCAGATCAAGAAGAGATGAAATAAAAGAATATCAAGATGGTGAAGAAACTCTTATCAGTGCAATCAAAGAAGCAGCCATCTGGGAGCTTAAATATTATGATATGTGGTTAGAAGCTGGAGATCCTATTAATGAAATAGATTAGTTCTATAATTTTGTAAGCACTAAGTGTGCATAAGCTGATCAAAATGATCAAACTAAATGTAAATGATATTTTCATTAATGAAAAGTTAAGTTTGATATGTTCAACTGTTTGATGTGTTCGAATAAACAGCTTTGTAAGTTTAAGCAGACTATTGATATGTTCAAGTACAAACTGATAAGTTCAATAATATAAGTTTTGTAAGTTCAGAACTTAAAATCAATTCTGATAAGTTCAGTATCTAAGTATTGGTATGTTTAAATGCTTAGAATACAAGTCTTAGAACAGATTTGTAACCTAAAATCTTGTAAATTCAAGAAATGATGAATAGGTATAGATTAGTTCAATACTTATTTCAAGAACTAACTTTGGTCAGTTCCAGAATTATTCAATATAATTCTGTTAACCTATACTTACTATGATTTAATATTTTGTCATCATCAAATATGGGGGAGATTGTTAGTCCCATGTTTAGAATAGTTAGATTTGATGAGACAAACCATAGCTATGTATAGATGATAGGTTAAGAGTTAGGAATTATGCAAGTCTGTTATAGACTGACTAGTCAGCTTATGTAACATCCGCAAACCTGGGCTAGTTGATTAGCGGGCTTGCGGCAGGTGGTTTCATATTTAAATTGCGTAAATTGATTATGTGGTTACTAGAGTTATTAATTTAAATTGAAAAGTATAAATATATATGTATATTTACAATTGTGTTTGCTGGAAGTGAAAATAAAGAAAGAATAAGAAATTGATTTAGGACACCTCCTGCTTGGAAGTGAGTCTTTTAGTGTATACATGTATACATCTGCTCATTTGATTCTGAAAGTGTGAAGTGTGTGTTTTGGAGAGAAAACCTTCAAAGAGAAGAAAGCTTGCTAACTTGAATTTGCTAAGTCAAAGATCTTGTGCCCTATAATTCAAGAAGAAGGTTAGATTGTGTTTGTATTATGCTACAGATTGTTTTGATGTGTTAATATACTGGAATCCATGACTATAGGTGAAATCATCATTGTTGAAGCTTAGGTATAAACTTGATAAGTGGGTTTTACATGTTTTGGTGTTTTAATGAGTTTTAAAGTGTGTATGATGTTTGTGTACATGTTATAGAACATTTATTCATGTTTTGGTAAGGATTACATGTGAAAATGGAGATTTGAAAGTTTAAGTCGGCTGGGGAAATTGAAGAAGATGATGCAGGTACGTCGCGACGCGACGTGTTGTATTCTTGGACGCGACGCGTTCTTGGTTTTATCGGATTCTTTGTTAATCCGAAGCCCAAATCCGATGGTTTGAATTCCGAGACCCGGAATCCGATTCTTGAATCCGACAAGTGAAATCCGAGACTCTGAAATCCGATACTTAGAATCCGGGATTTGAAATCCGACGGATTCTTGAAATCCGATACTTGGGGCGACGCAACGCGTCGTAGCACTGGACGCGACGCGTCTGGGCAATTTTCAGAAATTGACGTTTTTTAAACTAGTTCGATTGTGTAGCTTGTTGTATGTGTATTATGTGTAATCTTAACATATTGAATGATATAAGTATATGTGGATATATATTTATGAATGGAGATTGATTTTGGTTTGTTGTGTTCTCAGGATTTGCAAAGACTCAGTAATATTAGACAACTGAGCAGACGGGAACATGGAATGAGGTGAGTGGAAGTGTACTCACGAGTGGTGACGGTGGTAACATTTGTGGTTACATGAATTGAGATATTGTTATGATTTGTATTTGCCATGATAGACTGTTTAGTCTAAGTTGATATGATAGACTGTTTAGTCTAAGTTGACATGATAGACTGTTTAGTTTGAGTTGCCTTGCTAGTCTGTTTAGTCTGAGATGCTTTGATAGACTGTTTAGTCTAAGATGCCATGCTAGACTGAATAAATCCAAGATGCCATGATGAACTATTTAAGTTGAATTGCCAGTATGGAATGTGTTATTTGGTATGTGTTGACAGATTGTGTGATGGTTATTCGTTGATAGTTGATTGTTGCTTGTTGATTGGGATTGTTTGGATTGTTGCGTGGCCAGTGCACATGGTTAATTATATGTGCACGTGGCGAGACCTGTACGTATGGTTAATTATATGCGTACATGGTTGGGGGTCAGCTATCACATGTTTTGGGCTGAGCTATCTGCTATTGGTTGCACAGTTCTAGACTTTTTATGCATTTGTTGCAGTAGAAGGGGCTTTAACTGTACCAAGTAGCAAATAGCTAACGGTAAACCTTTGCTTTGGCCCGCATCGGTTGCAGGTTCTGCAGAACCGCCGTTCCTCTAGAGATTGGATTGGTTTGTGATTGATTGTTTGATATGTTGAGATCGGTTTGCTTGTGCAATTGGTGATTGCGTGTGCTTGTTGTTTGAGGATGCTTGTTTGTAGCTTCCATTCACTTAGATTTGTGCTAATTCCCCTCAGTTGATTGCTTTTTGCAGGTCTGGCTGTTTAGCTTTGTTTGGGGAAGGAAAATTTGACCAACGCTCTGATATTATGTTTTGAGAAGAGACTAGCCACGTTTGTAAATATTTTGTAACACAACTTGACGTGATGTTTGTAAATAGTACTTTGTACTTTGTATTTGATTAAATGAAATCAGTTAACGCTTCCGCAGCGGGTTTAAAAAAAATGGCTTGAGAATTTACGGTGTTACAGCTTAGGCTGAGTAGTCAGCGTATAAACAGATATAGAGTTTTCTATGTAAGTACTAGATACCTCAATGACTTCTAAGCTGAGATAGGTTTCTGGAATGAAGACTTGAAGATTTGAAGAATCAAGAAGTCAAGAACTCAGCTTGATAACGTCAAGACTGAGTGAGTCAGCTCAGCGTCAGAAGTCAGTTCAAGAATTTAAGTAAGTTCTAAATTCTGTTATAAACTCTCCGTATCTACGACATTTAAATTAGGATATCTGAACCTAATTTAAACTATCTATTAGTTGGATAGAGATCTCAAACGGAATTAATTAGATATGTTCTAATTAAGGAGTTTGTTACGGTTTTAAAGAAAATATAAGTTCTATCTTTAAACTGCGATTTGTTCGTAGATATATCAAGTATGAGTATAAACCTTCCTATGGGTTTCAATATAAAAAGAACACAGAATACCGAATAGGAGACGACTGCATAAGTTGCAAAACGTACGTGTGTTCATCATACTTGATACGTGTGTGTTGCGATAACTTTGTGAGATCAAAGTTCAAGATAGTTTTCAAGAGTTCTTGTTAATCAGTTTTAACAAGAAACTTGTAACGCCGGTCTTTTCATATATCAGAGTATATTTTTTTTTATTTTAAACACGTACGGAAGCTAATATTTAATTCACATTATACAACTTATATATATAAGTTGTAATATAAAAGTGTTGTTTAAACAATCATTCCAAACGTTACCAACTAGTTCGACCATTACACTAATTATTACATATCATTGTCTTTACACTGTGTTCCCCAAAACCTAACATGTCATCCCTGCAGGTACCCGTACTCACTTTCAATCATTTACCTGCATATGGAATGAACATGACAGGGTTAGCTATAAAGGGCTAGTGAATAAGAATCAAAGCGGGAGCAGTATATTAACAGTATCAAAACACATTTCATGAATCACATAACTTCATTCAAGTCTATCCTAACACATGGTGAAGCACTGGTTGTCAGCAGGCATCACGTCTTGCAGGGTTATAAGCCCGGCTCAATGATCCTCACTAGGAAAACCGCTACTTTCTCCACGCTGGTGGAGAAGCGGGTAGCGGTCCACCATTGCGTTATCGGGATCATATCCCATTTGGGATCAGTGGGTAAACTGAGAGCCCCGAGTTAGTATTGAGGGCGGCGGTTTAGCTAGAACCAAGATTCGTGATCATCGAATCCCCCCACCACAATCTCTACAAGGTAGTACCGGCACTCAAACAATGGCCTACTCTGGCCTTATCACAAACACAATGGCCTACTCCGACCCTTTACATATCAAGATTGACCTATACAGGCCTTTCATATATCAATAATGACCTACAAGGTCTTTCACATGCATACATATCATTTGGTTCTCATAATTGGTTCATAAACCTCTAAACATGCATATCTACAATTTCATGGATTGTAACATACAAAACATCTTCTAATACTATTAATATCATGCTCGAGTTAACTGTTACTCACCTGTTGAGCTATAACATGTTAGAACTATGTCACAGGTGATCCTTGATCAATTGGTACACCTAAACAAATCAATAAATACCATTTAACACTTAAAACAGAATATGCTAGAAGCAGGGTACGGCCGTACCTTGCCAAGGCACGCCCGTGCCTGGCGAGGCACGCCCCGGACTTGGGCAAGCACGCCCCATACCTGATACTCAGGTACGCCCCGTGGTTAGAAACACTCCCCCGGTCCTTCTAGGGTTAGGCACGCCCGTGCCTCCCCGGGTACGCCCAAGGTCACGGTCTGTTCTTGAGAGGCACGCTGTGCCTTTCCATTTGCAGTAGCAGGTTCGACCAGAACCTGCTGTTTCCCGGCCAAAACATCACTAAAAATTACCAATTTACTTTTCAGTCATTTTCTATCTTTCACATATGAACAAACACATGAAAACAAGACTAAAGACACCATTTTTACATCATATAACAACAAATTCAGTCCTTAAGACCAATTCCTCCATCTTGACCCATTTGGTCTTTAATTCACAAAATCAATCAAAATGGAACCTTTAATTATCAAAACTAACTTCTGTGATCCTAATATCAACATAGAAATCAATTGGTAACATTAATTTCACTTATTGGCATCATTTGGTGATTTTCACCCAAAAACCCAAAACTAGAAAACTTGTGTAAGAGGAAGAACAAGAACTTACAACAAGAATTTGGATTAGAAGGAAGACAATAGCAGATTGAAGCTTGGATTACAACAAGAATTTCAGCAGATTGGAGCTTGTAAGATCACCTCTTGAATCCTTCTTCTTCTAAACTTGTCAAGAACACACACACAAACATAAAAGTCAAAGTCTGTGTTTATGAACGTGAGGGATAGAGAAGGTGCCTACTTGTGGGTTATTATTATCCACAAGTGGGTATCTTGTTCCCCTTTTCAACTTACAACTTAACGCACGAATACCCGTTTTAACTAACGGGGAGATTTTCGGAAACATTGTTCTAAACCATTTAATATTCTTTTATATTTTTATCAATATTATATATTTACTCATTTAATAACTAATTTATTTATTTTCTTTTAATACCTTTAAATATATATATTTTCTTCAATTTATCTAATTTATTATACGTACCACGTCAGCATGCGTCTAGGCCCTTTCTGAGGATGTTACAAATCTACCCCCTTAAGAAGATTCCGTCCTCGGAATCTGCTCAGCAGTGAACAAATGCGGGTAGCGTGCTTTCATCTCATCCTCAGTCTCCCATGTCAAGTTAGGACCCAAATTATGCTTCCATTTGACAAGACTAACTTGATCCTCTTTTTACGCAGCTTCTTGATTTTGGATTCCAAATTCTCAACAGGTTCCTCCACAAGGCGTTTAGCTGAATCTACTTTTAGCCTCCGTTTTGGATCCGCGTACATCTTGTGCCTGTCTCGTGCAGATTTTAGCTTTTCACGTGCCATCTTGACTTTATCAGTTGTTATCTGCACAATGTCAGGACCTGCGTATTGCTTTTCACCAGGTTCTAACCAACATGTAGGTGTACGACATCGCCTACCGTACAACATCTCATATGGTGGCATGCCTATACTCGAATGATAGGAGTTTTTATAGGCAAATTCAATTAAGGGAAGATGTGAATCCCAAGAACCACCAAATTCCAAAATACAAGCTCTCAGCATATCTTCAAGAGTTTGAATAGTCCTTTCGGACTGTCCGTCTGTCTGAGGATGGTATGATGTGCTAAGATTCACGCGTGTACCAAGTTCACGTTGAAGACTATGCCAAAAGTTTGATGTGAACCGTGAATCACGATCAGAAACAATAGATAGAGGTATGCCATGTCGTGACACCACCTCATTAATGTACAATTGAGCCAAACGATTCATAGGTGTAGACTCATTAGTTGCAAGAAAATGTGCACTCTTCGTGAGGCGATCAACTACAACCCAGATCATATCATGCCCCTTTGCAGTTCGTGGTAGCTTAGTGACAAAGTCCATGGTAATATGATCCCATTTCCACTCTGGGATGTCTAGTTGTTGTAGACTACCATAGGGCTTTTGATGTTCAGTTTTAACTTGTGCGCAGACTTGGCATTTTTCTACATATGAAGCTATGTCAAGCTTCAATGTAGGCCACCAATACAAAGACTTCAAGTCTTGGTACATTTTCGTGCTTCTGGGATGAATAGACAATCTAGATTTGTGTGCCTCGTGTAAGATTGTCTCCCGATGGCCACCAAGACTCGGTACCCAGATTCAGGATTGAAATGTCTTCAGACCCTGACTATCTTCTCCCAATTGCTTAGATATCTTAATCATTGTCTCAGCTTTCAAGTTGTTTTCTTGCAAAGCTTCTTGTTGTGCTACTTTCAACTGAGCAATGATATCAGATTCAACAGTCATCTTCATGAATTTAGCCGTTGCAGGAGAGTTCTTTCGACTCAGTGCATAAGCTACTACGTTTTCCTTGCCCGGATGATACTTGATTTCACAGTCATAAGCCTTGATCAGCTCCAACCAACGTCTCTGTCTCATGTTTAGCTCTTTTTGCGTGAACACATACTGCAGACTCTTATGATCTGTGCATACAATACATTTTGTGCCATACAGATAATGACGCCATATCTTCAAAGCAAATACCACAGCTGCAAGCTCCAGATCATGTGTAGGATAATTCTTCTCGTGTGTCTTCAATTGACAAGAAGCATATGCAATCACCTTGTCTCGTTGCATCAAAACACAACCTAGACATACATATGAAGCATCACAATAGACAATAAAGTCTTCAGACCCATTAGGCAATGTTAGAATTGGTGCCTGACATAAAAATTGCTTCAGAGTCTGAAATGCTTTCTCCTGATCTTCACTCCACACATACGCCACATCTTTGCAGGTCAATTTGGTCAATGGACCAGGAAGTTTAGAAAAATTCTGGATAAAACGTCTATAGTATCCAGCAAGACCTAAGAAACTCTTTATCTCAGTAGGATTCTGAGGAGTTCCCCAGTTCATAACGGCCTCAATCTTCACAGGATCAACCTTAACACCTTCCTTGCTTATAACATGGCCCAAGAAATGGACCTCCTTAAGCCAGAACTCACATTTAGATAGTTTTGCGTAGAGTTGTTCTCGCGTAAGTGTCTCCAGAATAATACGAAGGTGTTGCTCGTGTTCTGCCTCGGACTTAGAATAGATAAGAATATCATCAATGAACACAATCACAAATTTATCAAGAAAAGGGCGACATACACGATTCATCATATCCATTAAAGATAGCAGGAGCATTGGTTAAGCCGAATGGCATAACCAAGAATTTGTAGTGCCCATATCGTGTTCTGAATGCAGTCTTTGTGATATCATCTTCCCGAACTCGGACTTGATGATAGCCAGAACGTAAATTAATCTTTGAAAAGCACGTGGCACCTTGCAATTGATCAAACAGATCATCTATGCGAGGTAGCGGATATTTGTTATTTACAGTTCGCTTGTTAAGCTCCCTGTAATCAATACATATTCTGAGGGTCCCATCCTTCTTCTTAACAAACAGAACAGGAGCTCCCCATGGTGAAGCACTTGGGCGAATAAAGCCCTTATCAAGTAGTTCCTGGATTTGGGACATCATCTCCCGAATTTCAGATGGAGCGAGACGATAGGGAGATTTTGCTACAGGTGTAGCTCCAGGAACAAGATCAATCCGGTATTCCACATCCCTGACAGGAGGTAAACCCGGTAAGTCTTCAGGAAAGACATCAGGGTATTCAGAGACAACCCTGATATCATCAATAGTCATTGCTCCTATCTCAGCATTAATCACATATGCAAAGTAGGAGATACAATCTTTTGAAATTAATTTCTGAGCTTTAATCACAGAAATCACAGGAATGGCAGAGTCCCTCTTCTCCCCTCGAGCTATAGCAAATGAACCGTCAGATAAAGGGAATTTGATTAGCTTTTTGTAACACAAGATCTTAGCATCTCGACTACTGAGTCAATCCATACCAATAACAGCATCGAAACCCGCTATCGGCATCACAAGAAAGGAAATAGTGAAACTATTCCCGTCAACATACATAATTGCTGTTGGAACTTTTTCGGTAACATGTACTACCTTACCATCAGCTACTTCAACTTTAATAGAATCAGATAACAGAGAAACAGGAAATTGAAGCTTTTCATGATAAGACTTAGAGATAAAGGAGTATGTAGCTCCCGAATCAAACAAAATGCATGCAGGAATGTTATTAATAAGATAAGTGTCTGTAATCACATAACCTGCATCCTTGGCTTCCTCAACCGTCATTTGGAAAGCTCACCCTGGTACACAAGGAGCGCCTCCCTGGTTCGATGCCGTAGCTGCCGAAGAACCCCCAACACCCGTGGCTGGCCATGTAGGGCATAGTGCAATTCGGTGCCCAGGTTTATGACACATGTAACACACACTTTCCTTGTACATGCATTCTTTATATTAATGCCCCTTCTTCCCACATTTAGTACACCTCGGATCCCAGTCTTCAGATTGCTGTTGAGATCTAGCCCTCCGTGTATAATCATCGTCAGTAGTTCTAGCATTATCAAATGCTTCATCCAAAGTTGCTACAGATCTCACAGCGAATCGATATTCTAACGGTAGAGTATTGGCAAAGTGTGCGATCTTTGCCTTTTCATTTGGCAAAAGATGAGTAATAAACCTCATCTTATCAGTGAATTTGGAGATTAGATCCTCCAACGGCTTGTCACTCTTTTCAAGTGCCCTGAATTCATTGTCGATCCTCAGCATATCGTAGTCAGAGCAATACTTCCCTCGAATCTTCTCCTTAAACCCCTCCCAGGTCATAGCCTCCAGTGTGGTTGATGGTGTGACAGCAATAACCGTATCCCACCAAGCCAATGCACGACCTCTGAACATCCTTTTGGCAAAATTTACCTTCTTGTCTTCGTCGCATTCGCTAGACTCAAAGGCATTTTGCATATCTCTAATCCATGTCTCAACTGCTGACGGATCATTGGTTGGACCATGGAAAACAGGAGGCTGGCAGTTTAGGAAAGTCTTGAATTTAGTGGGCTTATGAGTTTCCTTGCCCAATCTAGTAAAGTCACGATCGTTGGCTTGTTTAAGCTGAGCCTCTAACTTAAGGATATACGCATCCTTCTCTCCAGAATGTCCTTCCATAATGAATCAAACTTCTATACACATTCAAAATAAAACCTTCAGTATACTTCATATTGATGGTCAGAAGATGAGATTAAAGATGAGTAATCTGATGATTCTTGTGTATAAGATATGAAGAACAATGTATGAACTCAAGAAGAACACTTTGCTTGAGAGAAAACACAGATGTGTTTGTTTCTATTAATCTGAGAAATGCAAAGGTTACCTTGCAAACTAGGTTTGCAAGGGTTTAAATACAAGTAGGCACATGGGCCTCAAGTCTCATTGGCTTTCATAATGGATTTCACTAATCTAACCATTTGGGCTAGTCTATTACATACTAATGGACTAGACAATTAATATTAAATGGGCTAAGCCCTTACACAAGATGAACTAAACTAACAAAGCAATAATAGCAAGATAATTAAGATAGTTGCATAAGGCCTACAAACACAAATAAGTCCTAACAATCTCCCCCTTTTGTGCCTTGTGTGTGTTCATCTGCCTCTTTGGCTTTTGTTGAATCTCTCCCATTTTGATAATGCAGATATTCTTTTTCTTTGTGCATTCTTGTGAAGCTTTATGGGAATAAAATTTGATGACTTTGGAATGTCTTCTCATCTTGAAGTCTTGACTCTTCAATTTCTTGATGAGAACCTTGATCTTAAAGCATGCAATGACATCCTTTTTCTTCTGTCTTCCATCTCGCACCAGTAACCTAAGGTAAAACACCTTTTGTTGTTTGAACAATTTTGCATTTAGTGTTTTTCAGCATTATTTTTACAAGAGTATATCAGAAATTTATGACAATTAACACGTCCTTTGTAGCACTGGGATTACATAGATTTCCCGTTAACATGTTAGTAAAAATTAACTGAGTGACCTACGTTCAATGTTGGCTTGATGTTAGCACTGGTAGGATTTCCATCTATCACCGTAAATATCAAATGATATTACTCGAGATGTTTCGGCACTGTCATAGACAGGCAATTGATTCAATACGTGTCCTAGAAGAAAATAATATTACAATTGGTTCTAGACACAATAAGTGTATGAAAGAAGACGGGGACCGGAGCTGCATGTCCTCCTTGTTTCAATATCAACAATCTCTAAATGAGATGTCAATAGAAATGTGCAATTTCTCTGTGAAAAGTTGAAACAATTATCTTTTAAGAGATAATTGAGTAGCTGGGTGGGGTAAGTGCATTGCATCACTGGGTCCATGATGTCTATTTCAATACCAGTATAAAACTAGTAGTAGATGTGGCTACCCAGATTGACACTATTTAGTGAGGATCTTTCTTTTCTTTTGATCCTGTCTCACCCTCAACTCTCTTCTTATTTTTCAACTTCTCCCTCGATCTCTCTTTCCATAATGAAATATTTGTATCTCTGTTTGGATATACTAGGACACTTGTTCTTTGATGGTATGAGAAATTATAATGAATGCTTTTCAACAAGAATGATTTTCAAGAAAGAATCTGTTGAAAGTGATTGACAAGAAAGATTTGTACAATCAAAGTATACGAACAATCATGGATTTGTGAAGATAGATTTTCTCATGAAAGCTCAAGTCATTTGTTGATCATGTGCACCCCCATCTCCTGTTCCATCCCTCTCTATTTCAATTTACCTCTGCACACCAATCAGTTCCCGTGATAACTGATTCTGCTCACCTATTTGACATATAAACCCTGACGATCTCGTCTAAAGTATGGTGAGCTCCTGGGGCAGGTCCTTCCGGTTCTGGATTGACCATAGGAGTATAAAATGCCTACACTCCCTCACTCATAGTGCCATTTTGATCATTTGTACTTTGACAACTATCACAGTGACACACGAATGAATGTTTATGTGGAAGGAAAACACAATGCTATATGAGATGCAAAGAGAAAGGATCTTGCAAAAGATCAACAAGGAACAAGTAAGGTATAGGATTTGATCAATGAGTGTATACCTTCTTGAGACAAAAATAAACTTTGAAAAGGAAAATATTTTTAGGTTTTTGAAATATTTGAATGTTTTTAAATTTTCTGATTTCTCCCCCTATATGAATGCATATTAATGTATTCGTGTACACTTGCGAACTGACAAAATTACAACAAACTCCCCCTCAAATCATGCATGTTTCATTGAAGCGGGCGAAGCAGAGAGTTGTTGAATTTTCTCCCCCTACACGAATGCATGTAAATGTATTCGTGTAGTTTTATGACAATGACACTCCCCCTAGAACCAAGTGTCTTTATTCCTATTTTTTTATTTTTCATGAAGCGCATCCGTCAGAGAAGTCTTGTTCCCGGTCATATGTTGGGGACAACTGAAGTCCAAGTACCACCTGTTACATACCTGCACATGGAATATAACAACATTTTAGGTACCCAGTTTGAGCCGGTTCCTTTCACGTTAGTGCATTTATCAACGGAATTTGATTTTGTTTTACGTAATGGTTCCGTTGATTTGGTGATTGGAACCCATATGCATTTCGGAGACGGTCTTTGGGTGGTTGATGGAGATGCCTGCACTTTTGATTTATCTGTTATGGTCGCATCTCTTTCGTTATCGATCACAACGCGGTTGAAACCCTTCGGAAGTGACACATCATCCTGGATGAATTGAAATCTGGTTGGTTTCTCTTCCGCTTTTCCATTCCCCGGTTGGTGAATCATACGATTGTTTATGTGTACAGTTGGTGTTGAACTAGACTGTGGGACTCTGGGTTTCGAGTGATTGATCGATTAGTACTGCCGTTGTAGAATCTGAGCTTGCTTAGGTTTAGCTCTTTGATTGGTTTGATGATGATGATTCCCCACGGCATCTTCATTGGCGTGATTCCAATTGTTGTGGTATCGACGGTTTGGAGTCCAATTATTTATAAAAAATTTATTTGATTTTTGTTTATTGGAAAACCGTGATTGTGAGTTACTCAATTTTGACAAAGGCGTGTCAATTGATTGGAATCTTGCTCTGCTTGAGCGTCTCTTACGCCAATAGGTTATTTTGTAGCCTTTTCGATTTATGAAGGAAGCTTGTTCATGAAGTGATTCGAACGGTCTATATGATGGATCCGGTTTAATCCCACGATTCTTACGATCTTGGTCATACGCACAATGAAAGGAGCAATGTCCTTCGATACAACCATCGCTCATGCAAAACATTTCAGGTTTAACCGAACTAACAGGAGTTTTAACACGATTAACGTATAAAACAGTCGAATCTTTAGAGAACAGTAAATTTTTTTGTTTAGAAAAATTAGCAGAGTAAATTAGACTGTCTTTTTGGCTTCCTTTGGCATCCTTCTCTTGATGCTTCTTCCTCCATCCCAGCACTTGCTTCTTTGACCCATTCATGCTGGTACCTAGATGCACATGTAAGTTAGATGTAGAACTTCCTAACTTATCATCGTTGGTAGTTTGTTTGCGAGGGTTTGTTGTGTGTTGTTTGGTACGTTGAGCCCATGACTGGGAAGATGTGGAGGTGCTGGATTTATAGGATGAACGTGGCTCAATGAGTTTAGCCTTTCCTTTTAGTGTGGTTGACTCAGGTGTATGTGACTTGGAAAAATCATTTTCAAAAGAATTGAGCTTTAATTGGAGTTCCAAGAGTTTGGTTTCAAGATTGATACATTCTCCTCTATATTCATTGCATCTTTCCTCTGAGTTGGCTAATTTTGACTTTACTTCATCATTCAGTCCTATTAGCAGTTTAATTCTCTCATTTGCCCCTACTAGTTTCGAATTGGTTAGGGACAGTTCATCTGTGATAGTGATGGTACTGGAATCGGTAAATGAAAAACACTTATCTGTCTCCACGTGGAAGGTATGAGTATCAGATGTGCCTGGAGCAGCGGAATTATGTATGCGAGTGTTTTCATTTACAAGTTGATTAATCACATTATGAAGAATTGCAGTCTCATACTCAAAAACGATGGATCTATAGACAAGTTCGTGTTTAACCAATTCAAGATGTCATTGTAGGTCCATATGGGGAATGTAGATGTGAGGCTCAGGTGGAGGATTTAGAATTGATCGTAAAGATTCCATTTCTGGTTGAGAATAACTGTGAAAGTAGTCATCAGAGATCGTGGGTTCAAATGTATCGGTTATGTACGACTGATTTAGACTTTCGTAGTCATATGGGGTTGAAGCTCTTTTAGAGATGCGTCTCTTGTGTTCCTCTTCAGCGAATTCGTCAACTTGTCCAACGAATACCATTTTCTTTGTTAACCCTAGATTCATGATATCGAAATCGTACAGTTGTCTAGCACTAATCTTGTCACTCATGTGGGGATTAACAAAACCTAAACCATCATATGTCCACTTTGAAAATTTAACATCCTTAGGTTTGTTCAAGAAAATGGTTTGTGCGGTTTGGTCTCATTTGATGAGCAAATCTTCAAGACTTTTGATTTTGGAGTAGAGTTGACATCTCTCTTTTAGATTATGAATTATTACCTCGTTTTCATTTCTTAAGGTGATTAATTCAGTTTCTTTAGCAGTTAATATCTGTTGAAGTTCATTTAAATTTGAGGAACTCATCTTTAAAATTGGATCTTTCTTTGAAATGAATTAGTTTTCTGGAAACTTGATCGTGTGAAAAATAGAGTTGTAAGAATGACCGATTCTGTTAATTGTGATTTTCAGTTAACACTTGAAAATCGGTTGGCAGACTTTAGTTGACCGAATTAGAGTGAAAAATGATTTTAAGATCAAGAATTCTAATTCGGAACAACGGGGGTCCGGGGGCAGCGCCCCTGGTAGCGGGGTCCAAGGGGTGGCAACCCCTGGCGGGGTCCAAGGGGCTGAGCCCCTGGCTGGGGTCGAATTTTTTTTTATTTTGGTTAAAATTGCTATATCAGAAAATGCACGAAAATTCAAATTTTGAATTTTTTAACCAAATTTTGAGCCATTTAAAATGAAAGTCGGATGGCTTATGCGACTGTCGGATGGCTTATGCGACTGTCGGATGTCTTATGCGACTGTCGGATGGCTTATGCGACTGTCGGATGGCTTATGCGACTGTCGGATGTCTTATACGATTGTCGGATGACTTATGTGACTGTCAAATGACGATGCGACTGTCGGATGATGTTATGCGACTATCGGATGAACTTTTGATCAGAAAGTCGGATGGGCTTATCATGTGATCCGAAAGTCGGATGAAGTTTTGTGGTCCGAGAGTTGGATGACTTCAGGTGACTATCGGATGGTTTTAGTAGAAATTGGATGGACTAAAAGTCGGATGAACTACTCTATCCGACTTTCAGATGAAATAAAAGTCAAATGTGAAGAACAGCTTCTTCTTCGCTCGTACACCTGTGTTCGAACCAGAAATCAAAAACCTTCAAAACTTGATGAAATCTGAAATTTCTTGTTCCTAAAGCTTTCTCCACCCTCGAAATACTTTTCCAAATCAACTCTTAGCACAAACAACAACAACAACAACAGATCCAGATTTTTGCAAGAACTGTGAAGAACACCAAAAACTTGAAAAACTGAAAAATTAGAAAACAGCTCACTACTGTTGTTTGTTTCTGAAAATGGAGATACCCAGATGATTTCTCCACCTCAAATGCTTCTAAAACAACCAACAAACTTTGAAAAATAAGAAGATTTGAAGAAAACGATTTTTTGACCCAAATGGGTTTTCACGATGAAGAACACAGGTTTTTTTTTGTTTTGTTTTGTTTTTTTTTCAAAACTTGATTTTTCATACTTTGATGTTTGTTTCCAGGTTATCTTGAACCAATCCAGTAAGGATTTGGCTCTAATACCACTTGATGGTCAGAAGATGAGATTAAAGATGAGTAATCTGATGATTATTGTGTATAAGATATGAAGAACAATGTATGAACACAAGAAGAACACTTTGCTTGAGAGAAAACACAGATGTGTTTGTTTCTATTAATCTGAGAAATGCAAAGGTAAGCTTGCAAACTAGGTTTGCAAGGGTTTAAATACAAGTTGGCACATGGGAGTCAAGCCTGATGGGCTTTCATGATGGATTTCACTAATCTAACATTTGGGCTAGTCTATTACATACTAATGGACTAGACAATTAATATTAAATGGGCTAAGCCCTTACACAAGATGAACTAAACTAACAAAGCAATAATAGCAAGATAATTAAGATAGTTGCACAAGGCCTACAAACACAAATAAGTCCTAACACATATATATAACTCTTATCTTATATTTTACTTATCACATAGCATGAAACAAATAAATCACTCTTCACACCCCAATACCACCATTTGGGAACACTTAGTAATGGTCGAGTATGAACCCGAGTTTGAGACAGAATACTATATATAGTACTCACTTCACTCAAACTAAGGCTCTGATACCAACTTGTAACGCCGGTCTTTTCATATATATCAGAGTATATTTTTTTTATTTTAAACACGTGTGGAAGCTAATATTTAATTCACATTATACAACTTATATATATATATAAGTTGTAATATAAAACTGTTGTTTAAACCAACATTCCAAACGTTACCAACTAGTTCGACCATTACACTAATTATTACATATCATTGTCTTTACACAGTGTTCCCCAAAACCTAACATGTCATCCCTGCAGGTACCCGTACTCACTTTCAATCATTTACCTGCATGTGGAAAGAACATGAGAGGGTTAGCTATAAATAGCTAGTGAATAACAATCAAAGCGGGAGCAGTATATTAACAGTATCAAAACACAATTCATGAATCATATAACTTAATTCAAGTCTATCCTAACACATGGTGAAGCACCAGTTGCCAGCAGGCATCACTTCTTGCAGGGTTATAACCCTGGCTCAATAATCCTCACTGGGGAAACCGTTACTTCCTCCGCGCCGGTGGAGAAGCGGGTAGCGGTCCACCATTGCGTTATCGAAATCATATCCCATTTGGGATCAGTGGGAAAACTGAGAGCCCCGAGTTAGTATTGAGGGCGGCGGTTTAGATAGAACCAAGATTCGTGATCATCGAATCCCCGCACCACAATCTCTACAAGGTAGTACCGGCACTCAAACAATGGCCTACTCTGGCCTTATCACAAACACAATGGCCTACTCCGGCCCTTTACATATCAAGATTGACCTATACAGGCATTTCATATATCAATAATGACCTAGAAGGTCTTTCACATGCATACATATCATTTGGTTCTCATAATTGGTTCATAAACCTCTAAACATGCATATCTACAATTTCATGGATTGTAACATACAAAACATCTTCTAATACTATTAATATCATGCTCGAGTTAACTGTTACTCACCTGTTGAGCTATAACAGGTTAGCACTATGTCACAGGTGATCCTTGATCAACTGGTACACCTAAACAAATCAATACATACCATTTAACACTTAAAACAGAATCTGCCAGAAGCAGGGTACGGCCGTACCTTGCCAAGGCACGCTCGTGCCTGGCGAGGCACGCCCCGGACTTGGGCAAGCACGCCCCGTACCTGATACTCAGGTATGCCCCGTGGCTAGAAACACTCCCCCGGACCTTCTAGGGTTAGGCACGCCCGTACATTTTGGAGGTACGCCCGTGCCTCCCCGGGTAAGCCCAAGGTCACAGTCTGTTCTTGAGAAGCACGCCCATGCCTTTCCATTTGACCAGAACCTGCTGTTTCCCAGCCAAAACATCACGAAAAATTACCAATTTACTTTTCAGTCATTTTCTATCTTTCACATATGAACAAACACATGAAAACAAGACTAAAGACAACATTTTTACATCATATAACAACAAATTCAGTCCTTAAGACCAATTTCTCCATCTTAACCCATTTGGTATTTAATTCACAAAATCAATCAAAATGGAACCTTTAATTATCAAAACTAACTTCTGTGATCCTAATATCAACATAGAAATCATTTGGTAACATTAATTTCACTTATTGGCATCATTTGGTGATTTTCACCCAAAAACCCAAAACTAGAAAACTTGTATAAGAGGAAGAACAAGAACTTACAGCAAGAATTTGGAATAGAAGGAAGACAACAGCAGATTGAAGCTTGGATTACAACAAGAATTTCAGCAGATTGGAGCTTGTAAGATCTCCTCTTGAATCCTTCTTCTTCTAAACTTGTCAAGAACACACACACACACACACACACATAAAAGTCAAAGTCTGTGTTTATGAACGTGAGGGATAGAGAAGGTGCCTACTTGTGGGTTATTATTATCCACAAGTGGGTATCTTGTTCCCCTTTTCAACTTACAACTTAACCCAAGAATACCCGTTTTAACTAACGGGGAGATTTTTGGAAACCTTGTTCTAAGCGATTTAATATTCTTTTATATTTTTATCAATATTATATATTTACTCATTTAATAACTAATTTAGTTATTTTCTTTTAATACCTTTAAATATATATATTTTATTCAATTTATCTAATTTATTACACGTACCACGTCAGCATGTGTCTAGGCCCTTTCTGTGGATGTTGCAAAGTTCGATCATCAATTAGTTGGTGATACAAGAGTGTCTAGAGAGAGTTGAGTTTATAATCAGTGTAAACATCAAATCATCCTGTTGATTTGATTAGAAAGTGATAATTGTAATCATTATGTTTGATCATTGAATATACATTTGATTAATTTGATTGATTGTTTTAGAGTGTATTTAACCCCCCTTCTACACTATATCGGTTGCTTGTTTACCCTTTGTGGGACCAACATCTTGTATCACCCGGGAAAGGCCGATGTGGTGGCATACGCGTTAAGTCATAAGACGAGCCAGTTGCTGTTTAGCGTAAAATGCCTAAGAATGACGGTCATAACCTCGCTCTTTGAGATGATTTTGGCGGATCAAGCTGAGGCAGCGAAGGAAGAAAATCAGAAAGCGGAGCGGATTAAGGGTCAATTGGCCTTCATGGCTAAGGACAGTCGTGGATTATGGACCCGTTATGGGAGGATTTTGGGTGCCAAAAGTTACAGAGGTGCAAAGTGTGATCCTAGATGAAGCTCACAAGTCAAAATTTTCTATACACCCGGGGGCCACTAAGATGTACAGGGACTTAAAAATGGATTACTGGTGGCCTGGAATGAAGAGGGATGTCGCAAGTTATGTAGAAAAGTGTTTAACGTGTCTACGAGTAAAAGTCGAGCACCAGAGACCACATGGTAAGTTGCAACCCTTAGAGATACCAGTGTGGAAGTGGGAACACGTAACCATGGATTTGATAATGAAACTGCCTAAGACACCAAGGAACTTCGACGCCATTTGGGTGGTGGTGGATAGGTTGACCAAAAGCGCGCATTTCATGCCCATCCAAGAACCTAGTTCGGCAGAGAAATTGACAGATATTTATGTGAAGGAGATAATCTTGAGGCACGGAGTGCCGGTTACTATCATTTCGGACCGGGATGTGCGGTTTACGTCCAGATTCTGGAACAAATTTCACTAGGATTTTGGCACAAGGATAAATCTCAGTACAACATATCACCCGTAAACTGACGGGCAGAGCGAGAGAACAATACAGACCCTAGAGGATATGCTAAGAGCTTGCGTGATCGACTTTGAGGGAAGTTGGGACTTGTAATTACCCCTCGCCGAGTTCTCATACAACAACAGTTACCACGCCAGCATCGGGATGCCGCCTTATGAGATGTTGTATAGAAGGAAGTATAGAACCCCGATCTGTTGGGGGGAAGTGGGTCAGAAAGAGCTTGGTAACACAGAGATAGTTCAGAAAATTTCGGTGTACGTGCAACAAGTTCGTGAACGATTGAAAGCGGCTCAGAGCCGACAGAAAAGCTATGCGGATAAGCGAAGATCGTTACTAGAATTCCAAGAGGGTGACCCGATTCATAAAACGCGGGAAGTTGAACCCTAGGTTCATCGAACCGTTTAAGGTCACGGCGAGAGTCGGCAAGGTGGCCTATTGTTTAGAGCTACCAGAAGAGTTATCGAGAATACACAACACCTTTCATATTTCACACTTGAGGAAGTGCTTGGCCGATGAATCGACATTTGTGCCATTGGAGGATATTACCGTGGATGAAAAGTTGAATTATGTTGAGAAGCCGGTTGTGATCATTGAAAGAAGAATCAAACAATTACGCAACAAGCAAGTGGGGATGGTTAAAGTATAGTGGGAGCACCGCAAGGGATCAGAATGGACATGGGAGTCCGAAGATGAGATGAAAAGAAACTACCCATCGTTGTTTGATTAAAGATTTCAAGGACAAAATCGTGTATAAGTGGGGGAAAGTTGTAATACCCGCAATTTTAAAAACGTATGAACGTAATTATTGGGATATTATAATGAGTTGTTGCCTTATGTTGTGAAATGAGAAATTTATTTAAGTTGTTGGGCTTGTATATTTATGTATAATTACATATCAATCCAATAAGAGTTTTTAGTGGTAAGTTGGACTTGGGATGTTGGGCTTAGGCCCACAAGATGTGTTGTATGAGGGTATAAATAGAAGTTTAGGGCATAGCCCCCAACATTCTCCATCAAATCACTGTTTCGTTGAAAGAGAGAAAGTGTGTGTCTTAAGTGTTATTCTCGTTGAACAGAGGAAGGAGGAAGCCAAGGTTCTTTGTTGGAACAAGGAGTTTGTCAAGAAAATCATCAGGTAATGTTCCTCATTTCTTTAAAATCATATACACACTAATTCTTGCTATGTTAAGGTGGTGATTGAATGCTTAAAATCTGGGTTTTCGGTTTTGAATACTTGAGAGTTAAAGTCATGATTTTGATTGAATTCGGAAATTAAAGTTTAAATGGGTCAAAAGAGTGATTTTGATCCCAAAACCTGAATTGGTTGTTAAATGGTATAAAAAGTGTGTTTCTAGTTTGGTTTTAATGTGTTATTTTACATATGAATGAAAGAAATCGACTGGAAATGTTTTGGTATGGTTTTGGTTGAAAAACAACAGGTTCTGGTCGAACCTGCTGCTGCAAATGGAAAGGCACGGGCGTGCCTTCAAGAACAGTCCGTACCTCAGGGCGTACCCTGGGAGGCACGGCCATACCTCCAAAAGGTATGGGCGTGCCTAACCCTAGAAGGTCCGGGGGAGTACCCTGCAGGCACGAGGGTACCTGATAGTAGGGTATGGGCATGCCTTGCTTAGGTCCGACCATGCCTTAGCAAGGCACGACCGTACCCTGTCATTTGGCAGTTTCTGTTTAGTGTGTGCTGATATATGTAAACCCTGTTTAGGTGAACCAGTTGATCCAGAAACATGAGTACCTTAGTTCTTACTTGTTATAACTTAACAGGTGAGTATCAGTTACCTAAGTATGATATCGATGGTGTTATATAGATGTCTGTATGTTACAAACTAAAGATTTGATAACTATGCATGTTTAAGGCTTTTATAAGCCAACTGAGTTGTTAAATACTTATGTATGCATGTTAATGGCTTTTATAGGCATAAGTTGATATGTTATGGCTTTTGTAGGCCAATTTGATATGTTATGGCTTTTGTAGGCCAACTGTGTTATGCTATGGCTTATGTAGGCTAATGTGTGTTGTACCGGTACTTTGTTGGATGTTTGGGGCTAGCTTGTCTGGATCTAGTTGGGGCTTTGTGCCATCAGCTATGATGTGCGGCGATTCGATGATCACGAATCTTGGTTCCTGCAGAACCTCCGTCCTTCAACACTATTATGGGATCTCAGTTCCCGTTGATCCCAAGTGGGGTAAGTTCCCCGATAACGCAATGGTGGACCGCTACCCGCTTCTCACCCGGTGCGGAGGAAGTATCGGTTTCCCTAGTTACGATCACTGAGTCGGGCTCATTACCTTGCAAGACGTGGTTCCTGCTCACTAACCGTTGCTTCACAATGTGCTAGGATAGACTTGATTATATGTTATGCATGTAATATGTATATGATAGTATTGATATGATGCTTCTGCTTAGCTGTTATTCACTAGCTATTTATAGCTAACCCTCTCGTGTTCATTCCTTGTGCAGGTAACTAGTTTGTTGGTGAGGACGGGTACCTGCTGGTAATGACATGTTATGTTTGGGAACACATTATGCATACTTTGTTTATATGTTAAATTGTGTAATGGTCGAACGAATTTGGTAAAGCCTTGGTAGTACTTTTGTGATGCAACTTATATATATATATATATATATAGGTTGTGAATTATTAAATTAGTATATAAAGCTTCCGCTGTTTTATATAAAAAAATGACTCCTCAAATTTAGGCGGCGTTACATGACACACTTCCATTGACTACTCTACGTAGATCTGTTAGAGCTCACCATGAGCCAGAGAGATATGGGTTTCTCATATATAAGGGCAATGAGCTATTGGTGGATCATGATAACCCACCAACTACCAAGAAGTGATAGTGGGCGCAGATACAATGAAGTGGAGAGAAGCATACTTCACTTTTAACTCGTTCTCACAATTACAGGCATCTAATGAAGTGGCTGGTAATCGAATCCCACCAGGCCATGGCATCTCCCTTTAACATCTTTGATGCATACTTTACTTTTAACTCGTTCTTGCAATTACAGGCATCTAATGCCTTCACCATCTCACTTAGCCAGTTTAGGGTGATATTGGAATCAGAACTTCCTCTGTACTCTGAAGGCTTGCAATCTAGAAATTGCTTGTATGTGCACGGTTGTTTGTATCCTGGAAACGCAAACGGATAAGCTCATGGTTGAGGATACGGATAATAAAACGGTTGTTGCATCATCTGTGTCATCGGTGGTAGGGGTGCTGTTATTGGTGTTGTTGTCGCGTGTGTCGAAATTGCAGTTGGTATTGGGGTTGGTTCAGGTTGGTTTAATCTCTGCTCCATGTTATGAACCTTATTTCTAAGATCCAACAGTTCATTCTCCAATTTAAAAATGTATTCGCTTTGATTCTCCTCTTGATCTTGGCCAGACGTTCCGGCTTGATTCACATTATCCAATTCTTCTATTACCGGTGCCTCTGCTGCAGTTTGGGTCACAGGAGGAAGGATGGGAGTCTCTCTGTCAGCCATAATCTGTTACAATCACATCACCTCACAGCTTATTAGTATAAACCGTTAGTATCCAAAATACTAACTACTACAAACAACTCTAACTCACCCTAATTCCCCCGAAGGAAAGCTTGACACGTCACGAGCCAAGATTTGGGAATGCAACACTCTAGCCGTGCATGCATCGCCAAACCTAGGCTCTGATACCAAACTGTAACACCGAAAAACCACAAGCCATTTTTTTTAATTGCACTGCGGAAGCTATATTAAACAAACTCTTTACATTCAAACCAATATTAACAAATTTACAACATTGTTCATAAACAAAAATAACATCAGTCTTGGTGTTACAAAATTAACTAGCTCGTCTCTTTTTAAACAAAGTATCAGAGTGAGGTTAACTCTTCCTTTTACAACCACAAACACGAACCTGCAAAAAAATATCAACTAAGGGGAATTAGCACAAAGCTAAGTGAGTAGAGGCTAAACACCAAAAGCAAACATTCACAGTCAATATCAAAACATGTAATCACATATCCAAGAAGACCAGCGGTTCGGCGCAGAACCTACAACCAATGCCGGCCAAAACAAAGGTTTACCAATAGCTCTCCACTGAATTGGCATAGTGAAAATCCCCATCTGATGCAACAAATGCACCAGTAAGGCTAACACTGTTCAACCAACCAGTGAACGAGCCCAGCCCAATTCCACGTATAGCTGACTTCTTAAATGAAACTCAAAATCATCCTAAGAGCGCGTATCGACCAAATAGTCATGCAGCAGATATCAACAATCAATAATCACAATCAACAGTTCAATCAATCCAATCTCAATCTCATCATGCATCACATCAATAACATTAACCGAAATCTTTACCATCCGCGATTAACGTCCACTCACCTTAAAATCAGCACGAGCTCAGAGGTCTAATATTACTGAGTCTTAGGATTGCCTGAAAACACAGCAATAACTAAATCAGTCTCAATCTCATAAATATATCTGACCACATATATTTAGAATACATTCATGAAATACAACAAACAATAAACAAATGCAAGTCCAAAACACAAAGTGTCGGATTTCACAAACTGTCAGATTTCACAAACTGTCGGATTCTCCGACCATCGGATTTCTAGGAATCTGCAACTACAAGTGTCGGATTCTTCATTCCTGGATTTCAAGTGTATCGGATTTCATCCTTGGATTGGGGTCTTGGATTTGGGTGTCCCGGATATCACATGTATCAGTTTATAATGTACCGGATTTCAAAGTGTCGGGATTGGCTTTGTCGGATTATAGTTGTCGGTTTCTCAAGTATAGGATTTTAACTTGTAGGATTTCATATAATCAATAATCGGATTTGGGGTTCCGGATTCAATCAATCGGATTTATGAGTGTCGGTTTTACAAACAATCGGTTTTCACCTTCTTCCTCATAAAATCCGCCAACTTCATAACATTATAACTGAAACCCTGAATTTATAACATTCATCAAAACACACCAGGAACATGTTTAACATATTTAAACACATATTCATACATCTTAACATCTTATAAACATATAAATCATAAGAACACACAAAACCCACCAAAATCATTTTTCTTTCAAAACTGATTATAGTGTTCTTCATAAATTCATGTTATTCAATCATCAATCCTACCAAACTAACATTTAATCATGTCATGAATGTAAATCTAACCTTTTACTTGAATTAAAACACACCAACTTGGAAATCCGATTCTTCTTGTTCTTTCTTCTTCTTCTTCGGTCGAGAGCAATACACACAACACACACTTACACTTTCTTAATTTTAGGTGATGATGAATTATTAACCAAGTCTAAACACGTATACATGCAAATAGTAGGAGGTGGAAATCCACCTCTTGTACATACACACATACGTACACGTGCATAAGTACTTACATACATACACATAATAACATGCATACACACAATCTTAATTCAATTAACTAATTAATTTACTAGTTAACCAATTAAATGTATTTAAAACAGATAAACACATACCACAAACCCACTAATCTCCTAGCCCAGGTTTGCGGGTGTTACATGATGTGCGGCGATTCCATGATCACGAATCTTGGTTCCTGCAGAACCTCCGTCCCTCAACACTATTATGGGCTCTCAGTTCCCGTTGATCCCGAGTGGGGTAAGTTCCCTGATAACTCAATGGTGGACTGCTACCCGCTTCTCCAATGGCGCGGAGGAAGTATCGGTTTCCCCAGTTAGGATCACTGAGCCGGGCTCATTACCCTGCAAGACGTGGTTCATGCTGACTAACCGTTGCTTCACAATGGTCTAAGGTAGACTTGATTGTTGATATGTTATGCATGTCATATGTATATGATAGTATTGATATGATGCTTCCGCTTAGCTTTTATTTACTAGCTATTTATAGCTAACCTTCTCGTGTTCATTCCTTGTGCAGGTAAATAGTTTCTTGGTGAGGACGGGTACCTACTGGGAATGACATGTTATGTTTTGGGAACACATTATGGATACTTTGTTTATATGCTAAATTGTGTAATGGTCGAACGAATTTGGTAAAGCCTTGGTAGTAATTTTGTGATGCAACTTATATATATATATATATATATATATATAGGTTGTAAATTATTAAATTGGTATATAAAGCTTCCGCTTTTTTATATAAAAAATGACTCCTCAATTTAGGCGGCGTTACAAGTTAATATTAGTGCCTTGGTTTGAGGGAATTGGATACTTTAAATAGTATTTAGTCTCAAACCCAGGCTTGACCATTACTATGTGTTCCCTGGGTGGTATTGGGGTGTGATGAGTGACTTATGTGATTTCTTATGTGTTAGGAAGGTATAAGTATTGATGAGGTAGAAAGTTATATATGGTATATACTAAAGATTCTACTTTGATATATATATATATAGAAAGCTAACTCGACATGGCTGGTTCTTCTGGAGACGGTGATAAGGATGCTTACATCCTAAAGTTAGAAGCTTAGCTGAAGCAAGCAAATGAGCATGAGACAACATGGTTGGAAAAGGAAACTCATAAGCCTACGACCTTCAAAACTTTCTTAAGCTGTCAGCTTCCTACTTTTGCTGGCACAACCAATGATCCTTTTACAGTAGAAACCTGGATCAGAGAGATGCAGAATACTTTTGAAAATAAGAAGGTAAATTATGCTAAACGAATGTTCAGGGGGCGTGCTTTAGCTTGGTGGGATACAGTAATTGCTATTACACCACCAGCAACCTTGGAAGCAATGACGTGGGAGGGTTTAAAGGAGAAGATCAGAGGTAAGTATTGCTCTGATTATGATATGTTGAGGATTGATAATGAATTCAGGGCACTACAGAAGGGAGACAAACCGTTGGATGATCTTATAACCAAATTTCCTGATAAGATGAGGTTTATTCCCATCTTCTACCGAATGAAAAGACAAAGATCACTTACTTTGCCAATTCCTTGCCCTTGGAGTACCGATCAGCTGTGAGATCTACAACAACTTTGGATGCAGCTTTTGATAATGCTAGATCTACTGAGGATGATTATAAGCAGAGGGCGAGATCTCAGCAACAGTAATCTAGTGGAGGAAAGAGAAAGTTTGAGCAATAATCTACTTATAAGGGAGGTGATAGTGGGACTAGTAGTAAGCAGCGTGTTGTTACATCCCAGAAATCGGAAGGTTGGGATTTGTTGAAATGTGGTAGATGTGGAAAGAAAGAGCACCAAACCCATGATTGCAGGTACAAGGAGAACGTTTGTTACAAGTGCCATAAACCCGGGCATCGCATCTCAGTATGCCCATTGTGGCAAGGTTCAGGTGTTGGGGGTTCATCAGCAGCCACGGGTCCGAAACAGGGAGGCGATCCTCGTGCACAAGGGAGGGCTTTCCAGATGACGGCTGATGAAGCCAAGGATACAGGTGATGTGATCACTAGCACTTTTCTGATTAACTATACTCCCGCATGTGTTTTATTTGAATTAGGAGCTACTTATTCTTTTGTCTGTATCTTATCGTAAAAAGTTGCAATTGCCTGTTTCTTCATTATCTGAACCAATTAAAGTAGAGATAGTTGATGGTAAAGTAGTCTATGTTACAGAGAAAGTTCCGATAGCTGTTGTTTATATCGATGGGAATAGTTTTCCTATTTCCTTTCTTATTAAGCCTATCGCGAGATTTGATGTTGTGATTGGTATGGATTGGCTCAGTAGTCGAGATGCTGAGATTTTGTGTTCTAAAAAGATAATCAGATTCCCTTTATCCGATGGGTCTTATGCTATAGCTCGAGGAGAGAAAAGGGAGTCTGACATTTCGGTTATTTCTGTAATTAAAGCTCAAATTTTTTTTGCAAAGGGTTGTATCTCCTACTTTGCATATGTGATTAATGTTCAGATAGGAAAAAAGAATGTTAATGATATCAGGGTTGTTTCTGAATACCCTGATGTCTTTCCTGAAGATTTACCGGGTTTACCTCCTTTCAGGGATGTAGAATACCGGATTGATCTTATTCCTGGTGCTACACCTATAGAAAAATCTCCCTATCGTCTTGCTCCATCTGAAATTCGGGAGATGATGACCCAAATCCAGGAATTGCTTGACAAGGGCTTTATACGCCCGAGGTTTTCACCATGGGGTGCTCCTGTTTTATTCGTTAAGAAGAAGGACAGGACTCTCCGTATGTGTATCGATTACAGGGATCTTAACAAGCGAACTGTAAAGAACAAATATCCATTACCTCACATACATGATTTGTTTGATCAATTGCAAGGTGCCACATGCTTTTCCAAGATTGATCTACGTTCTGGCTATCATCAGGTCCGTGTTCGAGAAGATGATATCTCTAAAACTGATTTAGAACTCGATATGGGCACTATAAATTCTTGGTTATGCCATTCGGCTTAACCAATGCTCCGGCTATTTTCATGGATATGACGAATCGTGTATGTCGCCCTTTTCTTGATAAATTTGTGATCGTGTTCATCGATGATATGCTCATTTATTCCAAAACAGAAGCGGAACACGAGAAACATCTCCGCCTAATTTTGGAAACTCTTAAGCGAGAACAACTCTACACGAAGCTTTCTAAATGTGAGTTATCGCTTAATGAGGTGCATTTCTTGGGCCATGTTATCTGTAATGAAGGTGTTAAAGTTGATTCCGTGAAGATTGAAGCTGTTATGAACTGGGAAAATCCTCAGAATCCTTCAGAGATAAAGAGTTTCTTAGGTCTTGTAGTTGTGGTATTTGCTTTAAAGCTATGGCGTCATTACTTGTATGGCACCAAATGTATTGTATGCACATATCACAAGAGTCTTCAATATGTCTTCACGCAGAAAGAGCTTAGTATGAGACAACGGCGTTGGTTGGAGCTAATAAAAGACTATGATTGTGAGATCAAGTATCATCCTGGCAAGGGGAATGTGGTAGCTGATGCATTGAGTCGAAAGAACTCTACGGGAATAGCTAAATTCATGAGACTCACTAAAGCATCTGACATAATTGCTCAGCTTCAAGTAGCACAACAAGAAGCATTGCAAGAAAACAATTTGAAAGCTGAGACCATAACTAAGTTGTCAAAGCAGTTGGGAGAAGACAGTCGGGGTCTGAAGACATTTCAATCCCGAATCTGGGTACCAAAGTCTTGGTGGTAATCGGAAGATAATCTTACATGAAGCACACAAATCTAGATTGTCTGTTCATCCTGGAAGCACAAAAATGTACCAAGATTTGAAATCATTGTATTGGTGGCCTACATTGAAGCGTGACATAGCTTCATTTGTAGAAAAATGCCAAGTCTGCGCGCAAGTTAAAACCGAACACCAAAAGCCCTATGGTAATCTGCAATAGTTGGATATCCCGGAGTGGAAATGGGATTATATTACCGTGGATTTCGTTACCAAATTACCCCGAACTGCAAAGGGGCATGATATGATATGGGTTGTAGTTGATCGCCTTACTAAAAGTGCTCATTTTCTCGCGACTAACGAATCTGCACCTATGAATCGTGTAGCTCAATTGTATATTAATGAGGTTGTATCACGACATGGTATACCTCTATATATTGTCTCGGATCGAGATGCACAGTTCACATCTAATTTCTGGCATAGTCTTCAACGCGAACTTGGTACATGAGTTAATCTTAGCACAGCATACCATCCTCAAACTGACGGACAGTCCGAAAGGACTATTCAAACTCTCGAAGATATGCTGAGAGCTTGTATTCTTGAATTTGGTGGTTCTTGGGATTCACTTCTTCCCTTGATTGAATTTTCCTATAACAACTCCTATCATTCAAGTATAGGCATGCCACCATATGAAATGTTGTACGGTAGGCGATGTCGTACACCTACATGCTAGTTAGAACCTAGAGAAAAGCAATATGCAGGTCCTGACATAGTACAAATGACGACTGATAAGGGGAAGATGGCACGTAAAAAGCTGAAAGCTGCGCGAGACAGGCAAAAGATGTACGCAGATCCAAAACGGTGACCCGTTACTTTTGAAGTGGGTGTCCGGATGTTCTTTAAGGTTTCACCCTGGAAACGGGTGATTCGATTTGGTCGTAAGGGTAAGCTATGTCCGAGATATATTGGTCCATTCAGAATTCTGCAACGAGTCAATGATCAGACTGTATCACTTGAACTTCCTCCTAAGCTATCTGGTATTCATAACACATTCAATGTGTGCTATCTGAGGAAGTGCAAGTTTGATGATGATCAAATCCTACTTCTACAAGAGTTGAAAGTTGATTCAGCTAAACGCCTTGTGGAGGAACCTGTTGGGATTTTGAATTCCAAAATCAAAAAGCTGTGTAAGAAGATGATCAAGTTAGTACTCGTCAAATGGAAGCACAATTTGGGTCCTAACGTGACATGGGAGGCCGAGGATGAGATAAAAGCACGCTACCCTCACTTGTTCACTGCTGAGTAGATTTCGAGGATAGAATCTTCTTAAGGAGGGTAGATTTGTAACATCCTTAGAAAGGGCCTAAACGCACGCGTACGTGGTATGTTAAATAAATTCAATAAATTGAATTAAATATATATATTTATTAGATATTGATATAAATGACTAAAATAGTTATTAAATGATTTGGTAAAAATATTAATCAAAATAGATAAAATGATAGAATATTAAATGGTTTAAGATAAGGATTCCAAAAATATCTCCGTTAGTTAAAACGGGTACTCGTACATTGAGTTGTAAATTGAAAAGGGAAACAAAATATAACATCCACAAATCGGACCTATTCGTGCGCTCCAAATGGTATGTGAATATATTTAAATGAATTAAATATGAATATATTTATAAGTATTAATAGAAAATATGTTATTGGTCAGTTAAATGTGAATTTAAGAATATTAATGAAAAAGATAAGAATGATAAAATATTAACTGGTTTCAAACGAGGTTTTCAAAATATCCTCGTTAGTTGAAATGGTTATTCGGGTGTTGTGTTGTATGTTGAAAAGGGGAACAAAATACCCCTTGTGGATAACTCAAAAACCATAGACGGTTCTTAAGTCACCACATCAAACAAAACACACACACACACACCCACTAATACACAGACACACAGCTCTCACTCTCTTCATTCTTTCATCTTGTTCTTGAAGGAGATAACACAATTAAAGATCATCAAGGCTGGAATTAATCACAAGCTTAGGATTATAATCTGCTCCAGACTTCATCATCTTCTTCTTCTTCCTTATTCCTTCTAAGCATCCATCTTTGTTCTTCATTTTCAAGCTTTAGGTAAAAAACGGGTCAATTAGAAATTGACCACAAAGCTTAAATCTTTTGGTTCTAATCTGCTATAAGATCATCTATAGGTTGTTTGGGACTAATTTTATGAATTATAGAAGCTAATTTGATTGAATTTCACGAATTTGACCAAATGGGTCTTTAATGGTGATTTGATGATTCAAACATGAATCTGATGTTAAAGCATGATATGTTTATGAACTCCAAATGATGCCCCAAACTTAGTACATAACGTGGAAATAATTAAGAAAGCCTTGAAATTGGGTTTGGATGGAAAACACAGCAAACAGACCTGATGGATGCAGTTCACGGCGTGAACTTCACTATGTTCACGGCGTGAACTTCTAGGCAACTTGCTGTCATGTTGTCGTTCGATGGTTTGGGTACATGGGTTATGGTTTGATCGTTTTTAGAACTTTAAGGGATGTTTGGGGGTTAAAACTAGAATAATAGTACATGTACATGTTGTGTGGTAATCTAAATGAACTTCTATATATGCAATAGGTAATTAAGCAATCAAGGAGAGCCGAGTCCATATTTGTGTTGTTTTTAAGCACCAAGGTGAGTACCGGCTTCTATGAGTGCTATAAAGGAAGATTTGAATGCTAAATGAGTTACATGAACATTGTATGATATTTATTGCACATAGACTTGTATGTTTATGCATATAAGATGAGAAAACAAATTTTGACATGATAAATGATATGGTGGACATGTATTTAAGTACATGTACATATAATGTGATAATTTGATGAATACAAGTGTTATGAAAACGCATGCATGCAATTGTCCCTGCAAAGGGTTAATGATGAACTATATGTGTGTCCGGACAATTTTTTATTGAAGGTGAGCATCGGCTGGGTCCTATGAGGCCTTCGGGCGACAGTTCGGGATCAACGGTACTCGAGTGCCATTCCTTTCAGCATATGAGGTGATTGCCTTAATTGGCTAAGCCTAATGAGCCTATGGCTCCATAACGAGTAGGTAGAGTCACTTATGTGATGAAACCAGCACGGTTGGCAGTGTTTGATTCCCCCGGTGGTTGTTATTGAGCTAGACTAGCTATCTGGCAAGATATAGCTCTGCTGGACATGTTAGCATTACCGCTATGTGTTAGGATAGCATTGTCTGCTCATTCTTGAATCATGACTTGCTTTATTGTATTCATACCTGTTTGTATTCACTAGCTATTTTAAATAGCTAATGTTGTTGATGTTTCCCTTTTTACAGACAAAGAATAGGCAGGCCTGGTGAGTGGGGAACACTTGTAGCTGTTGTACAGGCTTTTGATGGAACACTCTTTTGGTATTGATATACACAATGGTCGGTTTAGATTAATGTAACACCGGTTGGCATGTTTGGCAGGTTTTTGTAGTGTATATTTGTATATACGCCAAACATGTGTTTTTAAACTGTAATAGTTAATAGGCTTGGGTTTGTTTATGCTTTAAAATTTCGCTGCATAGTGTTTGAAATTCGGTTAAGTTAACAAACAGGTAAACATTCAATTTACAAACGGACCCATGTAGTTTGAAAACTCAAATTTTATCTGATTTTAAGGTTTCAAAGGCGGTGTTACACAAAATACCCACTTGTGGATAATATTGATCCACAAGTAGGTTAGTCATTTTCCTTACTCACGTGTACATACACAGACAACTCATTCTTCTCTTCTTGTGTTTTCTTGACAAACTTTGAAGGATAATTAAGAAGAAATCAGTAGAAGAGCAAGGAATCATCAAGGTTCTATAGCAATTCAAGTTTCAGTCCATCCATCTTCATCATCTTTGTTTGCTCTTGTAAGCTTCTCTTTCTTGTTCTTCATTTCTTCAAGTTTGGGTATTTTGGTTTTAGATTAGCAATTGATGTCAAGAATTGAATTAGATGTTTCCAATTAGTTTCTATATTGATTCTAAGTGTATAGCAATCAGTTTTGAGAATTAAAGTCATGATTTTAATTGAATTTGGAAATTAAAGTTTAAATGGGTCAAAAGAGTGATTTTGATCCCCAAAACCTGAATTGGTTGTTAAATGGTATAAAAAGTGTGTTTCTAGTTTGGTTTTACTGTGTTATTTTACATATGAATGAAAGAAATCGACTGAAAATGTTTTGGTATGGTTTTGTCTGGAAAACAGCAGGTTCTGGTCAAACCTGCTGCTGTAAATGGAAAAGCATGGGCGTGTCCTTCAAGAACAGGCCGTACCTCAGGGCGTACCCTGGGAGGCACGGCCGTACCTCCAAAAGGTACGGGCATGCCTAACCCTAGAAGGTCCGGGGGAGTACCCTGCAGTCACGGAGGAACCTGATAGTAGGGTACGGGCATGCCTTGCTCAGGTCTGACCATGCCTTAGCCAGGCACGGTCGTACCCTGTCATTTGGCGATTTCTGTTTAGTGTGTGCTGATATATGTAAACCCTGTTTAGGTGAACCAGTTGATCCAAAAACATCAGTACCTTAGTTCTTACTTGTTATAACTCAACAGGTGAGTATCAGTTACCTAAGCATGATATCGATGGTGTTATATAGATGTTTGTATGTTACTGACTAAAGATTTGATAACTATGCATGCTTAAGGCTTTTATAAGCCAACTGAGTTGTTAAATAGTTATGTATGCATGTTAATGGCTTTTGTAGGCCTACATTGATATGTTATGGCTTTTGTAGGCCAATTTGCTATGTTATGGCTTTTGTAAGCCAACTGTGTTATGCTATGGCTTATGTAGGCCAATGTGTGTTGTACCGTTACTTTGTTGGATGTTTGGGGCCAGCTTGTCTGGATCTAGTTGGGGCCTTATGCCATCAGCTATGATGTGCGGAGATTCGATGATCACGAATCTTGGTTCCTGTAGAACCTCCGTCCCTCAACACTATTATGGGCTCTCAGTTCCCGCTGATCCCGAGTGGGGTACGTTCCCCGATAACGCAATGGTGGACCTCTACCCGCTTCTCCACCGGCGCGGAGGAAGTATCGGTTTCCCTAGCTAGGATCACTGAGTCGGGCTCATTACCCTACAAGACGTGGTTCCTGCTCACTAACCGTTGTTTCACAGTGTGCTAGGGTAGACTTGATTGTAGATATGTTATGCATGTGATATGTATATGATATTATTGATATGATGCTTCCGCTTAGCTGTTATTCACTAGCTATTTATAGCTAACCCTCTCGTGTTCATTCCTTGTGCAGGTAAATAGTTTGTTGGTGAGGACGGGTACCTGCTGGGAATGACATGTTATGTTTGGGAACACATTATGGATACTTTGTTTATATGTTAAATTGTGTAATGGTCGAATGAATTTGGTAACGCCTTGGTAGTACTTTTGTGATGCAACTTTTATATATATATATATAGGTTGTAAATCATTAAATTAGTATATAAAGCTTCCGCTGTTTTATATAAAAAAATGACTCCTTAAATTTAGGCGGTGTTACATGACACACTTCCATTGACTACTCTACGTAGATCTGTTAAAGCTCAGCATGAGCCAGAGAGATATGGGTTTCTCATATATAAGGGCAATGAGCTATTGGTGGATCATGATAACCCACCAACTACCAAGAAGTGATAGTGGACGCAGACATAATGAAGTGGAGAGAAGCTATGGAAAGAGAGATGGAATCCATGTCGGATAACCAAGTTTGGAAACTGGTTGATCCAACACCCGGGTTGTGACCTGTAGGGTGTAAATGGGTCTTCAAGAAGAAGACTAGCATGGATAAGACCTTGGATACCTTCAAATCCCGACTTGTAGATAAGGGTTTCACACAGACAGTGGGAGTTGACTATGATGAAACCTTTTCCCCTATGGCCATTTTGAAGTCCATTAAGATACTCCATGCCATTGCTGCCTTTTATGATTATGAAATCTGCCAGATGGATGTAAAAATCACCGTCTTTAACGGGAAGCTTTTAAAGAAGTGTATATGACGCGGCCGGAAGGTTTTGTACATTCGGAGTATCCTAACAAGGTTTGCAAGCTTAAGAAGTCCATATATGGACTTAAGCAAGCGTCTCGTAGTTGGAATCCTTGCTTTGATGAAAAGATCAAAGAGTTTGGATTTTTGAAAAGAAAAGGTGAAACATGTGTATATTTCAGGGCTAGTGGAAGCGCTGTAGTTTTTCTTATCCTATATGTAGATGACATTCTACTAATTGGGAACCATGTCCAACCTTGCGAAGTATTAAGGCTTGGCATGGGAATTGATTTTTTATGAAAGATTTAGGAAATGCGGCATGCATTCTGGGAATCAAGATCTACAGGGATAAATTTAGAAGGCTCCTTAGGTTAAGCCAAAACGCATATGCAGACAAAGTCATTAGACGATTCAAGATGGAGGACTCGAAGAAAGGGAATCACCCCATGATGCATGGGTTAGCATTGAGCAAGACTCAATGTCCTAGCTTCTAAAAAGAGTTTGACATAATAAGGCGAGCTCCATTCGCTCTGGCCATGCGATCGATCATGTATGCCCTACTATGTACTCAACCTGATGTGTCATTCACTTTAAGCATGACAAGTAGATATCAGGCAAACCCAGGAGAGGCTCACTGAAGGGCAGTAAGAACATTCTTAAGTACCTTAGGCGTACGAAAGAGATGTTCTTAGTATTTGGTGGTGAGGGAGAGCTAAGAGTAAAGGGTTACTCTGATATTATCTTCCAAACTGATAGGGATGATTGTTGATATCAGTTGGGGTTTGTGTTCGTATTAAACAGTGGTGCAATCAACTGGAGGAGCTCAAAGCAATACACAGTAGTTGATTCAACCACTAAGTCGGAGTACATTGCAGCAAGTGAAGCTGCTAAAGAAGCTGTGTGGATGAGGAAATTCATCCAGGATCTTGGAGCGGTTCCAAGCATCGCCGAACCAATTGAGATATTTTATGACAATGAGGGTGTGGTGGATTTAGAAATGGAACCAAGAGCTCACAAGAGGACAAGACACATTCTACGCAAGTATCACTTCATTAGAGATGTGATTGAGAATGGAGACATTAACATTAGCAGAGTACCTACGGATGGGAACCTTGCGGATCCATTCACTTAGTCCCTTATCACAAGCGGCTCATGATTCTCACACTAGAGCGATAGGTGTTAGATTTGTTGGAATATGCCCGCTGACACAAACGAGTTAATAGCACTGCTGATGAAGTATAGACCTATCGGGTCACACACCAAGTATTGATTCCGGCAACACGATCAAGCAAAAGAGAGGAAAAGGCCAAAATGGGTTTTGGCAGGATGGTACACGGGCCGTGTTCCTGAACACGGGCCGTGTCCGGTCCAACATACACGAGGTGTATTAGCCCAGTTCAAGGTCGTGTAGTTTGGGCCTACACGGGCCGTGTAGATGAACAAGGGCCGTGTAGTGCTTGATAGACACGGGCCGTCTTAGCCCAATTTAGGCCATGGGCTTTGGGCCTACACGGCCGTGTTGACCAACACGGGCTGTGTACAGGCTCTGTAACAGCAGAATAAACAGCTTTAATCACTCATTTTAATGGGGTTAATGTGAGTGAATGTGAAGCCACGGTTCATATGTCTCTGGAACAAACTTTTGGGAGCTCTGGAGTCTTATGCTAGAGTTCATACTCTCTCTTATGGTTCTTCTTCTTTGTGATCAAGTTTGGTGCACAAGAGGAAGGTAATATACACTTTGTGATCAAGCTTTGATGCACAAAGGTGTTGCTTGTTCTTGTATCGTGTTGTTTTGGTGGCTACATCAACCTACTAGCATTGGGGAATCAATTGTGCTTGGGGTGGACTACTCTAGAGGAATTCTTCCTTGAATTCTACACACTTTGACAAAGAAGAAAGCTTTGGTGATCTTGCATTATGGTATAACCTTTCTTCTTTATTGTTTATTACATTCTAGTTGCAACTTCATGTTTAGATGTTGGTCCATGGCATGTGTGTTTGTTTGGCTAGTTTAGTTTTTGTATTGTATCTTGCTTCCGTTGCTACTCGTTTATGCCAAACAAATACCTTCAGTGGTATCAGAGCCATATCTAACATGGCTTTGCACTAACGAGTTTAGAAAAACCATATGAATATTTTATACAAAAAAATTGTTTTCTTGAAAGTTTTTCGTGTAGATTTTTGTTAGGCTAAAATTGATATATTTGTAGCCTACATAATAATCATATAAATATTTTTATATTAGAAAATTGTTTTCTAGAAATGGTTTTTCATGTAGATTCATGTTAGGCTAAAATTGGTATATTTGTAGCCTACCTAAGATGTTAGTTTTTACATCAAGTCTCAAAAACCATATAAGTATATTTATATAAGAAAATTGTTTTCTTAAAATTGGTTTTTCCATTGAGGCTCTTGTTGTGCTAGAATAGATTTATTCGTATACGTGTTAATATATTTTAGTTTTTATATTTATATATTTGTTGTAACTTGGCATGAAGTGTACACAAATATATACTTATAAATATATATATATGAATGCGTGTCTCAAAAATGGTTTGGTACACTAATGCATTTGTACAAGGATTGTCATTTTGGTGCATTTGATGTTGTTGACAATCTTGACTAAAATATAGATATATATTTATATCATGGTTATGTGTGGTACACCATGTTTCTCTTATGTTGCGTTTGGTTAATTCGGAAACACGACATGCCCTTAGACCTATGTGTTGTGGTGGTTGATTGATTCGGTTTTTGGTGGCCTGCATGCCATATTGATGTAAATATTTATTTATATATTTGTTGGTGCGGCTTGCACGCTGTTTATTTTATTCCGTGTATTTGTATAAATAGTGTAGGAATGCGACCTGCGTGTCGTTTATATATATATATATATATATATATATATATATATATATATATATATTCTATGTATTTGTAAATAGTATAGAATTAGAACCGGAGAAGTCGACGGGAGTCATGGTGATGACGTCTTGACGAGAAGGAATCAACACGCTATTGGAGGTGTTGGATTCAACGGGAGCTCACCCAACGAGACTTTACCTTGTCCTTAGGTTTTGGCCTCGTTTTCCCCGTTGTGGCTCACGGGGAAAACGCATAGGAATTTTGGGCATGTTACCAAATTATACATATATATATATATATATATGCGTGGTTGTGTTTTATTTTTCTATGCATGGATTAGGATTCGCATTCTAGACAATTTTTTTATAAAATTAAATAAAATACAACGTTTGTTAAAATGGTTAACAATCTCGCGCGAATAGAATTGACAAAGAAAATATAAACTTGGTATTATATTTAAAAGTGCTTAAAAATCGTTTTGACACTTACTTTGTTAATTCACAAAAAGGTTTTTTTTATAAACCGGAAACAAAATCCCGTTTTTAAAAATGTAAATCACGCACCATCCGTAAGATGACACCACCCGAATCTAACGAAACAAGGATGATTGTCGAGCTAAGCACGAGTCATTCCTTGCGTAGCTGTGTGGAAGGTGAGTGGGGTAACTCGCATGATTGGTTGTCGAGCTAAGCACGAGCCAATTGATGGTCGGGAGTGCCACCCGTGTGTCTTGTCGGACGGTTTACAGTTTTAGTATATAATTCTTGATTAGTTGTCGAGCTAAGCACGAGCTAAACAAAAATTATATATTAAGATTGGTGTAAGAAAGGGATCAAACATGCCAACCGACATAATGGATGTCAACGGATCCCGCAAGTGTCTAAAAGTTGTAATAGAGATTACAATTGGTAAAATGGTTGCCGGCCTAAATAGCTTTGCCACGTGATCCGCGGCAAACCCGTCACGGTGCGAGGTGAAATAAGGTTCTTAGCCCTTGTTACGAATAATTGTTTTATCTAAAACTTTGGGGTAATTATTTTTAACAAGGTCTATCTAAACTAACCAAAACTCGTATTATTGTTATTTATAGATGTCAAATCATAACAATACCACGTCAAACATTTCACTTCGAGTGTTCCTAGAAAGGGAGAAACTCACGGAGGTGAACTTTATTGCATGGCTTAGGCAATTGAGGATTGTCCTTCGCCATGAGTCAAAGTTGCACATCCTTGAGGAACCCCTTCCGGAGCCACCTGCTACCAACGCGACTTGGGCTGTCCGATACGGGTATGAAAAACGTGTTGAGGACACGCACGATGTTGCCTGCCTCATGTTGTCAACTATGACCTCGGAGTTGCGAAAGCAGCTCGAGAACATGAGTGTGTACGATATGTTAAACAAGCTCAAGGACATGTTCCGACAGCAAGTTAGGCAGGAACACTATGAGTGTGTTAAAAGCCTAGTCGGTTGTAGGCTGCAGGAAGGCGGGAATGTTGGTCTTCACGTCCTTAAGATGAAGGCGAACGTGGACCAAATGGAGAGGTTAGGATTTCCTATTGGGAGAGAGCTCACTGTGGATATTGTACTCCAGTCTCTGCCCGCATCATATGAACAGTTTGTCACAAACTATCATATGCAAGGATTAGAGAAGTCCTTAAGCGAATTGCATGACATGTTGAAGTCTGCGGAATCTGACATGGCCAAGCATAATTCCACCTCAACCACTCCCGCATTAGGCTTAAAGAAACAAAATAAAAGGAAGAAGAAACCGACCCTAAGAGGAAAGGTTGGAGTTTCCAAGCCTATCCTTAATATTGAGTCGAAGGACATAGAGAATGTGCCTCAAGAAGAGACTCAAGAAAAGGTGGTTTGCTACTTCTGTGGAAGATTTGGAAATTGGGGCCGTCACGCCTGCCCTACGTGCCGAGAGGATATAAAACTTCTCAGGAAAGAGAGAGTTAACTTTCCATCTTCAGGTACGTTCATGATTCATTGCTATTCTTTTATAAGCTGGGTTGTTGACCCGAGCGGATTGACTCACGTTTGTCACAAATTTGTTTGTTACAAAGTGTAGGTCCTTTGTTGAAAGAAAAGCATGAAGAACCGGATCTTGAACGAGGAAACCATGGTGTTTGTCCTCCAAGAGAAGATACGGAGACTTGATCTCGCTTTTGTCACCGGTTTATTTATTACTTTGTATTATTGCCCTGCGTGGCAAGTAACATCTCTTTGTATGCTCGCTTTAATTACGGTGAACAAAAATTTTGAAGTTTTAAGAATTGATGTTGAACCTTTTTAAACGTTATTTATTCAAGGTTTTATGTCATAGCTCATGTGTTGTTTTGCCCTGCATGGCATACAACTTTACATGTGGTGACGATGGGTTATTCTTAAAATACGAAATTTATTATGAAAATCTATTGTGAAATATTTTTGTTCAAAATTTCCCATGTCATGGCATACACAAAGATTTGTTACAAGTAATAGAATATTCATGAATAATTGATTCTGAATCCAAAATAGTTTGGATGAGTTATCTTTGTGTGATAATCAACTTAATCACATAAACAAGAAATATATCGCCTAGATCCATATGGTTAGGACCTTGGAATAGTTTAGTCTCGGGCTAAACGCTTTGATGTTGATCTTGTTTATTAGGTTAAGATGATTATGAGATCCTTCGCCGGAGTTTATGAGAGGATTATAAGCTTGTTGGATATTGATCACATTTTATGGATAATCCGTTCAAGCATACTACAAAGAATAACGAAAGAGAAACCTCTTCATCACTACCTTGATGGTAGTAATTGCGAGACGTTTATTAGTTTAGGCATATGTCTGAAACCTTGTTGGTGTGCAGAATTAGCCAAAACAACTTTAAGAATCAATAGGGCATATAGATCAAGGTACTTAGATCAAGTTAAGATGCTAAGATATCTATTATCTATATAATGGATGACCATATAGTGAATTGTGGAATTGTTTCACAATTCATATCCTACTAAGACGCATTGGTACATGGTGTCACGGAGTAGGGAACCAGGTGTTATTGATCCGGTTTATGACGGGTCGATAATGTGTGTCCGGTTTGTTGGGATATTCATTTGCCATTGTGACTAAGTCCCCAAATCCAAATTCAATAGATAGTCTATTTAGCATTTATTAAGATACGACTAGAAAGGTTCTTTGCTTGTCTATCTTAATAGTTCGGAGTTATCCATTCTACATTCAGTGGGAGAAGGATAAACTTGAAATCGAGAAGTGCTAATACATTTGAGGAGTTCTTCTAAGTTTTAGTTATTTAACCTTTTGAGAACAATGTTTGTTGCTTAAAAGGGGAAGAAGAAAGAAACTAAATTTAAGGCATTCCAGTGGAAGAACGTGGAACTTAAATGAAGACTTGATGATGGTACTAGCATATAATCTGATATCTTTGATAGATGATCAGCATGGTTATGCTGGTATGCCTGACTAAGAATCATTACTTCTTACTTCTTTTAATTCTGATTAGAGTCATATAAAGCCAAAGAGATATGGGTTTCTCATATCTAAGTAGTAATGACTTAATGGTGAGTCTTGTTGAGTTCGCCACCTATCGGAAGACGTAGTGGATCCAGAATTCGCTAAAAATAAAAGAAGTAAATGATAAAGAGATGCAATCCATTTGGAATGTCCAAGTGCTTGACTTGACTTGGTCCCATACCTAGGTGTATACCAAGGTGGTAGTGATAGGATTTAAATGGATGGGATTGTAGACAACTTCAAATACCGACTAGTGGTAAAGTTTTTCTTGGTGGTTATGGAGAAACTTGTCCTAGTGGCTATGTTGAAGAATGTTTCATACTCGTGGATATTAATGACCGCGTTTCGTCATGAAACAATACGATGAGGAAGTGCTTATAACACTATCCGAGGGTCTTAATATACGTCCGTAGTATCCGAATTATGTCTACAAAAGTGGATAAGACCACTTCGGGCTTATTCTTGCATCTTGAAGGAAAGATATCTTTGCTTACTATTAGAAGATCATAGTGATGAGTTTTCTAAAAGCATAGATAAAACCTTTTACGTATGTCAGGCTAGTGGAAGCTTTGTTGTATTCCTAGTGTTAAATGTCTATGGAAGATAATGTCCCGATATTAGGTTATCTGCAAACCTAATTCAGGAATTACTGCTTCATAGGGGCATTTAAGAGATACAAAATTGGATAGTATTTAGTTCAAGAAATATAGAGATATGTTCTTGATGTTTGACGACTTGAATAGGCTTGGAGTAAGTAGTTACTCTAATGCGTGTTTCTGCTAGGATAACGGTTGATCTTTGATCAAAGTTGATGATCCTAACTTGTGGTGTTGATTGTTGGTTCTTAAGTATCACTAACCGTATTGTGGGCTTTTGAGACAATGAGGGAGTGATTACTTTACTTTAACCTCTTGAAAAGTAAGATCTCTTTGATGCATACTTTTGAAGTAGTCTTGTCAAAAGAGAATATAATTGAATAACAAAAGAACTTGTGGATGTTGTGGGACAAATCCACTAGTTAAGCCGTTGTTATGGACTAGTAGTGGTTGTCATACTAGGTCCATTAGCATGTCTAATGCGTATAACTTGGCTTGAATATGTTTTGGTTTATGATTGATTTGTACTTATATTTTGGGGACATTAAGCAATATTGCAATTCATACCATATCGATTATTAAATAATGATTTAATAATACGCCGAGGGCGGGTATTTTATGAATCCTTATTGTGTTCCATCTTAGCATGTTTAAACACTTCCGAGAATGTTTATCATTCTAAAATCTCCATAATCGGTTATACTTTATGGGAAGGAAGTATAAATTAAGATTGAGGTAAAGAGTTGGTTTTGTTAAACGTGATCCTTGCCTATACTTGAAAGGGGTTTCAAGTGATTGGAGGACCCATACCCGAGTTCGCTTCATGGTTCTAGTCATAAGAAACTCGGGATGATGATGACGTTTCATCCTTAAACTAGAGATGCATGTGATTCCAAAGCATAGGTCTACTTTGCTTTGATCGTTTTCTAACGCGGTCCGTAACTGGTCGTTATAAGGGAGATGATTGGGTAGAGTATTATCTATGTGGCGGGACTATGTAGTCAAAAGGAATTTGTTCCTCTATGTATAGAGAAGATATCCATGGGCCCCTCGATGATTGAGTGCTGACGTTCATATGCATGGCCGTGCTCAAGTTATATTGATGATGGATCAATGTTAACTTGGTTTGTTAGTCACCACTAATCTACAATCGAGAAACATAATCGTGAAGGATCTGAAGGTTGACTTTATTCCATGCCTTGTGTTCCCATAGGATATCGCGAACAAAGGGATGTATATGTTCATTTATCTTTAGGACAATCATTTTATGATTGGGATCTTGTCAAGAGTGGCATACCCTATACTAACTTGGGAGCATAGAAGTCTGTCTAGAGGCCGCTCTATGTTTGTGTTGTTTTTCGTAGTCATGCCACGTGCAAGTGGGAGTCTGTTGGAATATGCCCGCTGACACGAACGAGTTAATAGCACTGCTGATGAAGTATAGACCTATTGGGTCACACACCAATTATTGATTCCGGCAACACGATCAAGCAAAAGAGAGGAAAAGACCAAAATGGGTTTTGGCAGGATGGTACACGGGCCGTGTTCCTGAACACGGGCTGTGTCCAGTCCAACATACACAAGGCGTATTAGCCCAGTTCAAGGTCATGTAGTTTGGACCTACACGGGCTGTGTAGATGAACACGGGTCGTGTAGTGCTTGATAGACACGGGCCGTCTTAGCCCAATTGAGGCCGTGGGCTTTGGGCCTACACGGCCGTGTTGACCAACACGGGCCGTGTACAGGCTCTGTAACAGCAGAATAAACAACTTTAATCACTCATTTTAATGGGGTTAATGTGAGTGAATGTGAAGTCACGGTTCATATGTCTCTGGAACAGACTTTTGGGAGCTCTAGAGTCTTATGCTAGAGTTCATACTCTCTCCTATGGTTCTTCTTTTTTGTGATCAAGTTTGGTGTACAAGAGGAAGGTAATATACACTTTGTGATCAAGCTTTGATGCACAAAGGTGTTGCTTGTTCTTGTATCGTGTTGTTTTGGTGGCTACATCAACCTACTAGCATTGGGGAATCAAGTGTGCTTGGGGTGGACTACTCTAGAGGAATTCTTCCTTGAATTCTACACACTTTGACAAAGAAGAAAGCTTTGGTGATCTTGCATTATGGTATAACCTTTCTTCTTTATTGTTTATTACATTCTAGTTGCAACTTCATGTTTAGATGTTGGTCCATGGCATGTGTGTTTGTTTGGCTAGTTTAGTTTTTGTATTGTATCTTGCTTCCGTTGCTACTCGTTTATGCCAAACAAATACCTTCAAGATTTGCTAGTGATTTGGCTTGAGATATGTATTTAGTATGTTTGATATGTATTTATCCTTTTGGGAACATTAAAGTAATATTGTATCTTATGCTTGTTTTGATATATAATGGATATTTATATATACGCGTGTTGCAGTTACATTCATTTAGTCTTTATTGTGTTCCATTTTAGCATGTTTAACCACTTCCTTGAATGTAAATACATTCTAAAACTTACACAGTCAGTCATTCTTCAAAGGAAGTAAGATTGAAATAAGACTGAGGTAAGTATTTGATCCAGTATTCACGTTGGTTTGAACAAGGATGTGATACTTACCTATGCTTGAAAAGAGTATCAAGTGATCGGAAGACCCACACCTGAGTTCACTTCATGGATTATAGTCACAAGTGACTCGGGATGATAATATCATTTCATGCTTAGACTGGAGATGCATGAGTAACCGGATCATGAATATGCTTTACAAGGGAATTGTTAGGTCAAGTATGGAAAATGTGATAGGAGTATGTAGTCAAAAGGATTTGTTCCTCTGTTTAGAGAGATATCCATGGCCTCTTGATGATTGGGAGCTGACACTAAATATGCATGGTCGTGCTCGAGCTGTATTGATTATAGATCAGTTGCATCTCATTTATTTGGTCACCACCAATCTAGAATCGAGAAATATAATCGTGAATGATTTGGAGATTGACAATCATCCATGTCTCGTGTTCACATGGATATCGCGAACAAAAGGATGCTCATGATCACTTAAATGTAGGACCTTATTAGCCTTTCATGGCTATCGGGTTTTTGTCGAGGATGGCAACTCGTGCCGACTTGGTATCAAAGATGCTTTGCTACAGCCGCTCTTTGCCTGTGGTGGGTATGACACTGTTGTTACAGCACACTAATGGGACAAGCACGCAACAGAAGCGAATATATAACAAAAACAACATGCAAAGAACAAACCGCATTGTGCTCCAATGGTGGATAACTTGCATATAAGACATGCAACAAGAAAACAAGAACAAGGCAAGAAGATATACCCTCTTTCAGCTTCTGAAACTCGGCTGTAGCAAATGATGGGTTGATTAATTGTAGACAACCGGTCTCCAACTCCTTTTGCAAGTCCATCTCAAGATGAGAACAACCCCCTTGATTAGTTGTATACCCTCCCTAGATTCGATTTCACCTTTTTCAAGTTAATCAATTTCAAATAATACGTGCAATGGACAATTTAATATCATATACCAATTTCTAATGTGATTAGACTATGTCAGATTATCTTACCCTATAATCATGCCATTTATCAACCCTATGGTCAAGAGATTAATTAAAAAGCATAACTAGTCTATTCAGTTCGAATCAAGAAAGACCTAACCTTTATTGATTGTTTTTATCATTTAATCAATAAACTAACACATAAAGATCATTATATGCAATAGCACACACATTAAAGTTTGTATCTTTGGTAGTTCAACCCTATGATTGGTCAACACTAGTCAAAATTACCCACTGGTCCTAGATAGTCATGATTCAAGTTACATAAATAGACTGGTCTTCTAATTTATGAAAACTCAGATTGCAAACACCAAAAAACAGAATATTTAACACATATGGATCATTGGTTATGCTTTACAAGAAAAATATAAGACATTAGACATCCTACTTCATTGAAATCAAACAACTTTAACAAGGTTCATTTCTTCTAGGGAGGAAAACAGAAAGATCAACTCATAATCAGCATATTATTCATATCAAAATCGCTTAAAAGCATAATCATAAGACTAGAAAGAAAAACTTGGATAAAAGCTATAATTAAAGTCTTGATCTTCACTCCAGAAGCCTCGATCTTCAAGTCCAAGCTTCAAATTTTCCTTGAGTCATCTCAAGGGTGTTCTTAGAAGTATAATGTGTTTAAAATTCGAGTGAAGACCTTTCCAATCGATGTAGAAGTTTGTTTAAATATATAGGGATAACTATGACGGACGCGTCACGTCGGGTGCGCAAATGAGTCACGTCGCGTAGAGTCCCCGTGTAATCATGCTTCTTTTAAATTTGAATCTGGTGTCTAATCTTCATGGACGCATTGTGTCTAATGTACAGACGCATCACGTTGGTGATGGATGCAAACTTATTCCATGTACGATTGTAGCCCTTCGAGTCTAGTTTCCGTGACCTTTCGAATCACCCCAATCCGAGTTTGTATGAGTGAGATATGATCAAAACAGTGAAGATGTGTCGGAATAGACAGTTTTTCTCATTTTCTTCAGTTTCTTCGGTTTGAAGGTATTAAGTATTTTTTTGATTTATTTACGAGCAATACCATGCTAAAATAAAATAGATATCACTTAAAATATATATCTAAATATGACGATATCATTAACCTAATTAACTAAGCCCTTAATCGCTCCCATAATCCCATAATCCCTTAAGTTACCCTCTTTGTCACATTTGGTCCTTAGGCTTAGTATTCTTAAATATTTATATAGGTTAGATCACTAATAATGTTAAACTAAACCAACGAACAAATAATGACAATCAAAGCGAACAAACGAACCATTAACTGCTTAAAAATTAATTAACAATAAAGATTACAATATTCTTAAATAATAATATTATCCGAAATTTGGGTGGATACCGATGGTTATAACCGAAGACACATTCAAAAGGGGTGGGGAATCGAAGGGGGGAGAGAGATAGAAGGAATGGGAGTTGGCCAACCGGAGATGGTGGTGGTGGTAGGTTCATAGAGAGAGGACGAAGGAAAAGAATTATTGTGACGGGAAACAAATGTGAAGGGGTATATATTTTTTATTTTTTTAATATAAATTATTACGTAGAATTAAGAAAATAGGTGTAAATACATTTTTGTCTTTTTAAATACATTAAGGACCAACATTAAAATAAAAGATTAACCATATGAATCAATATTTTAATACTTAAAGCATAAAGATCTAATATGTGATTTTGAGTAAACTACAAATACCAAATGTGTAATTAACTATAATTATTTATACTACTATATAAACCATTTAATATTCTTTCTCCTTCTTAATTTTAAGAGTTTTTAAAATTCATCTATACTACTATATAAATTATATAATATTCTCTCTCCTCTTTAATTTTAAGAGTTTTTAATATTCAATCAAGATAAAATTCTGACCTTTCATTCTATCTAAATTAATCTTATTCACTTAATTTTTAGCTATTTCACATTTTCTTATAATTTACTTTAACTTTTTATTCATTTAAAATATACCCCCTACACTAAGACACTCTCTCACACAAATACAATTATCTATCACATCAACATAATTTCTAAAATCCTATTAACTTCTCTCTCCTTATTTTATAAATATAAATTTTTTTCTTATTTTAATATCTTTTAAAATTTACTTAAAAAATTAATAAAATAATTGATGCAAATAAAAAATAATTTGAAAAAAACTGGCATGTGATAGAAAACTTTTTTATAACATTAAATCACACGAATAACACATCGTTACATTCTATGTCTAGCATTTAACTACCATTATATGTAATGCACTTTTCTATAATTTCCATGTATACAACTTGCATATAATGGGAGGATTATAAAAGTTGATTGTATTATTTAAAAAAAATAAAGTTAATTATATACAATGATAATTAAAATAAAGTTCATTGTATACTCGTACTAAATCAAGAAATACGTCAAAACCAAAGTAAGAGATAAAAAGCGGAAATTAGTAAATTACATTATTATATTTCGAGTAGCAAGATAAAGTAGAATAAATTAAGAAAAAAAAAACAATTTTAAGAATAAAATATAAAATAGAACCGGAGGGAATACATTTGCCGTTTCAAATTATGTTGTAGTGTTTTGTAGGACAAATAGGAGACTATAAATACAGTCGGGCGACATCATATTTGGCAGCCATATGGACTCCCTTCGCAGCCTTGTATTCCGCTCTCTTCAACTTTTATTCCACGCACACCCACAAAATTAAAATCAAAACCCTAAAAGATTCACAAATATCACCAGTATAACAGCCTAAATTACCGGTTTTTAATCCGATACTTTGCAGTTTCGTTGATTTTTCCCTAAGTTTCCTCTATTTTTTCTCTGATCGTTATTTTTGGATGTCAACCGGTGGCGCCACTACTCAACCCACCGCCGGCAGCCCAAGAATCGGGAGACAGTCAACCCACCGCCGCCGTGTACCGGAATTAATGTCTGACGTCGTTGCAACAGATTCATCGTTAGAAAACCCAAATGGAAGTCACTGCAATGTTTACTTAGATTATGTATCTGAAACGACGGTTAATTGTTTAGGGTGTTGTTCCGCCACCTGCCACCACCATCACCACCATAACAACTACTTTTTCTTAAGAAAAGGGTCGCCTGAGAAACGGGTTTTTCAGTCATTGAGACTAGGGAAGAATTTAGGGCGTACCCTGTTTTGGTTTCTTATTGTTTTGGTGGTTTATACGGTTTTCTTCAAGCTTGCATTCATGATGGGGAGTCGTGTAGGTGTGGCGGAGGCGGAGTTACACGGTGGTTATAACGCCGGAATGTTCATCTTGAGAGACTATAAACGTGATTCCATCAAGGCTCAGAGAGTTTTATCAGACATTGATTCTTCCATGCCCATGAGACTACTCGAAAAATACTCTCATCATCCTGTAATCATCTCTTTTTCTTTACTTTTAATTTCAAAATATAGCAAAATTCTAATCATTTTGTGTAGAAAACCTCAATTATGGTTTTAAATCTTCGTTCAAATTTACTGAAAAGATCGAATCTTTAAATTCGATAAATTCGTGGTTTCAAACTTTAAATTCTTCATTGAAAAATCATATTGTTTGAGATATTTTATTAAATTTTTTCATACTTTGAATTAATTTTTTTATTGGGTTATAATCAGCACATATCAAATTGAATTATTTATTTATATGTATATATTTTATGTTGTTTGATCAAGAACAAGGAGTGGGCAGCCACAATGAAATGCAGAGTCTTCCTAGAATATTGACTTTTGACAATTTGACCAAAATAATCAACCTTTTGAGAATTTTGGCTTCCTCCCATTATCCAACCTTTGTGACCTTTCACTATATTTTACTGCAATTACCTTTTCACCCTCCTATTTCTCATAGTTGATGCCAAAAATATGATTACCTTAATTTGTATATGTAATTTTGATGTAAGCTGTGATTGTTTGTTTGTTTCCCACAGGTTCAAGATATTTGGATGAAACCAAACAGCAATGATTATCATCAGTGCATTGTTAGACCACGGAATCGAATAAGTTAGTCGAATTAGTTCTTGTTTTTGTCACATAATTAACCATCAATATCACATCATTACTTGATGTTTTCCATTTTTGTTATATTTTATTTATAGAGACAAACTCGGCGACAAATGGGTATATTCTTGTTCATGCTAATGGTGGATTGAATCAAATGCGAACCGGGGTGAGTTGTCCAAAAGAATCATGTAAAGACTACCTTTTTATGCAGTCTGTCTTTTTTATAAATGTGTAACTCAATTATTATAATGCAGATATGTGACATGGTTGCCATTGCCAAGATCATGAATGCCACCCTTGTTCTTCCTTCACTTGATCATCAATCCTTTTGGACGGATCCAAGGTTTGAATGACTCGCCTTTTAGTTTCTTATTTTGTCAGGTTTTACCTTCTTGCCCATTTATAGTTGACAAAAAGGGTAGAAAATTACAAGTTGTTACTCTAATTTCTCTGAAAATGAACATATTGGTAGCACAATAGCATCATAGTAAGTAATGTCCTCTTTTCCGCAGTGATTTTAAGGACATTTTTGACTGGAGGCATTTCATGGATGTTCTACGAGACGATATTGAGATTGTAGAGTCCTTACCGCCAGAATTCGCCAATAGAAAGCCACATCTCAAGGCTCCTATTTCATGGTCAAAGGTATGTATGTAGAATTTTTAACTTTGAAGGGAGAAATAGAACTTTGATGTTTGACTTTGGTCATTTTATGGAATGCAGGCTAGTTACTATAGAGGGGAGATGTCTTTATTGTTGAAGAAACACAAAGTAATTCAGTTTACACATACTGATTCAAGACTTGTGAACAATGGACTTGCCTCCTCTTTTCAAAAGCTTAGGTGTCGAGCAAATTATGAGGCCCTTCGTTACTCTAAGGAGATCGAGGAGCTCGGGAAAAAGTTGGTTGATAGACTTAGGAGTAAAGGCGAACCTTATATCGCTCTTCATTTGAGGTAATATTATCTTCTCAAATCTAAATGCATTCATCACTCTTCAACTCAAACTTATCACTTTCCAACCACAGGATTACATACATGATATTTACTGCAAAATCTATTATCAACATTAGTAAATTTGTGATTCTGCAGAAAGTTCAATTACACTATCATATCTCTTTGTAAAAGTTTTAGATTCATGCAAAGATTGAAACTTTCACTGTTTAAACGCGTTAGTCGATATCTTGAGATAGATCATATGCAATGCATTTTTCTGCATATCCATTTTTCCGAAAAGAGAGAGTTCGACTTCTAGAGTCGAACCATGTACCTCACTCATGTGGTTTTATGAGATCTGTCAAAGAATAAGACGAAAAGGTCCGAACATTATTCGATATATTCCTTTGTTATAAATTCACACTTGATGCCAAATCTCTCTAAAGGGTATGAGTTTGATATCTACTAGGAAGAGGAAAACTGGTTCAGTTGACTTTTAAGGTGAACACTGATTGTTGGTTGACTTGCAGATATGAGAAAGACATGCTTGCATTCACAGGGTGCAGCCACAATTTGACAGTAGATGAAGCAGAGGAACTAAGAGCAATGAGATATGGTGTGAAGCATTGGAAAGAAAAGGAAATAAACAGCAAAGAAAGGAGACAACAAGGGGGATGCCCTATGTCCCCTAGAGAAGCTGGTTTCTTCCTTAAAGCCATGGGGTACCCTCCTAACACCCAAATTTACATAGTTGCTGGTGAAATATATGGAAATACAAGCATGGAACCGTTTCAGAACGATTACTCAAATGTGTTTTCTCATACCTCGCTTATGACTCAAGAGGAGTTAGACACGTTTAAACAGTATCAGAATCGTCTTGCTGCAGTTGATCACATAGTTGCCCTCGACAGTGATGTTTTTGTTTATACGTACGATGGAAACATGGCAAAGGTGGTCCAAGGGCATCGGAAGTTTGAAGGGTTCCGTAAGACCATCAGCCCTGATAGGTACAGTACATTTATTCGATCTACTCACTCACCTGAAAAGCCGAATGTCTTTTAGAAAGCAGTCTCTCTACCTAAAAGTAGAAATATGCAGTGTTGTCTTTTGACTTTTGTTTTGAATGATATTTACTTTTGTTTTGATTTTTCAGGCAACAATTTGTTAAGTTGATAGACCGGTTGGACAACGGAGTTATATCATGGGACACGTTTAGTTCTCTAGTCAAGACCATTCATAAAGATCGGCTAGGTGCACCACTCAAGAGGAAGACAGGTGAGTCTCCTCGAGTAGAAGAGAATTTCTATGCGAACCCGTTTCCAGGATGCATTTGCACTGGGTCAAGTGACAATTCTAGTAGTCCGCGGCTCGACCGAAGACCGAACCCACGAGTCTCATCTTCGTCACGAAAATAGGCATTTTTGAACCGTTGTATAGCACACATACACAGTCTTGGTTGTCCTCAAGACAACGCAACACAACACGGAAGGTTTTATTATTATTATTGGCAAAAATATTGAAATGAATGAGTTAATTGTCATAGTTTTTTTTTTATTTTATTTTTTTCAATTTTTATACATGCATATATACGATTATATTTCACATGATATGAAAAATGATGTTTTCATATTGGGTGTTTCTCACGTGCCAACCATGTGCGTTTAAATCTTGTATTATTTTTAATTTTTTTTTACTTTTTAAGAAAAAATAGACAAGAAAGATATAACATGAACATAAAATTTGTTAATAAAGATAATATGTAATATTTGTAATGAAAAAAAAAAATAAATTTTAATTTATGCTATAAAAATATTGTAACAAATCTTACCTAAAAATAGATCGTAATTTTCAATTTTTTATTGAAAATGGTATGATGACGTGAAAAGTATCAAGATATATTTTCCTTTTTTATACAAATATTTACAATCCTTGGTCAAAAACATTATTACATGTTATATTTATTAGCAAATATTATATTTCTCAATAATTTATTTTTTTGCTTTGGTTTAGCAAAATGTATTCAACTTGTCACGTTTTGTTATTATGTAAATCGAATTTCAAAAGTTTCTATTGTATGTATCCAACTTAAAATTTGTTATTATTGTATGTATTTTGGTTACATAAAAAAGTAAAAAATATATAAGTTTAGTACATACAATGAAAACTTTAATACATACAATAGCGACAAATTAAATGTTCGATACACACAATACAAAATTTTAAAGTCTTATACACACAATAGTAAAACGTGACAAATTAGATACATTTTAATTAACTAAACCCTTATTTTTTTAGTAAAGCAAACAAATGATCAATATTTGGTTTAATGTGGTTTGTTAGTTTTGGTATTATTTTCCCTTAGAAACATGTGCATATTTGGTTAAGAGTAGAATTAGGTGTTGATTTGGATGGATGGAGGGGTGTGTGTTGGGCTAAATTTGGTTTTAGTGAACATTTTTAACATGATAAAAGGAGGTTTAATGTTACTAGAATTCTGGTAATTGTTATGTCTTTTTGTGGTATAACTTTTTAATATGAAGAGGGGTGTCACTCCCTTCTATCCTTCCCTACTCTCTTCCCCTTTAACATGTATTCAAGTTGTCATGTTTTGTTTACTAAAATGTATTCAAATTGTCACGTTTTGTTATTGTGTGTATCGAACTTTAAAAGTTTTTATTGTATGTATAAAACTTTTGATTTCTTGCTATTGGATGTATTTTGGATACATAAAAAAGCAAAATAATTACAAGTTTAGTACACACAATAGAAAGTTTAATACACACAATAGCGACAAATTAAAAGTTCGCTACACACAATAGAAATTTTTTAAGTCAGATACATACAATAACAAAACATGACAACTTGAATAAATTTTGATGAACTAAATCTTATTTTAAATTTAATAAATCTAAAAAAACACAATTTATTTATACATCGAATATGAGAAAATGATACCTAATGTTAACATCACTTAAATGTAGTTTTTGGCCCAATCGAACCTAAATCGTTACGTTTGGTTTAACAATTTTCAAATCTAATGATTTCGTGTTCATTACGTTCGATTAAAAACGAAGCCATTACTTTTTACGAATTTTAAAACCAAACTGTCGATTTTGATTTGGGTTCGGTTTTATCGATTTTGTCATTTGGGTTCTATTTTTGTGCTCATACTAGCTTCCGACCTTTGGGCACGTGTTTCATATGTGGTGTGTTGACTCACTTGTAAAACTCTAACCGATCCTAACAATATGTTTGATGAAACATATTTAATGAGTGGAAAAAGTTTAAAGAAGAACTGTATTTCGTACGAGAATTGCGAGAACCAATCTTAGCCGTCAAATTCCCCCTCCTTCAATTAGATTGTCCACCCATGAATTCTTTACATGCACCCCGCCACACTCAATCCCCTCACACTCTTCATCCATGAATTCCATTATCCAAAATGAACGACCAATATTGGTTCTTACAGTTCTCGTTTGAACTCTTCCATATATATATATATATATATATATATATATATATATATATATATTGAACGACCTAGAAAAGTGCTTTGACATAACCATCACAATCTCTCTGGCGCAACATATTTAACATATAGTTAGAAACTTGTCATTGGTCTTTTAACACATGCTTGTTGTAAATGTCCAACTATTTCCTCACAGTGGAACAAAAAAGTGTGCTAATTTCTTTCTTATTCTTGCAACAAATATGGACATTTATGACCAAGGCATTGAATTAGAACACTTCTATTTATAAATTACATGAAAATATAGTTAAATTTTTCTTAGTTATTATTGTATATAATAAATTTTTAATTTTAAAAAATAATACAATAAACTTTCATAATTCTCCATCGTATATAAGTTGTCATATACAATGAGAATTATGACAAAGTTCATTGTATACAATGGTAATGAAAACCTAGACACAAAAAAACGTTATTTGCATATAATAAAAGAATTATTAAAGTTGATTGTATTGTCTTTAAAAAAAAGGTTGGTAATAAACAATGTAGCGGTGTCATTCGGTTATTTTTTCGGTTGTCGGTTAATTCGGGTCGGGTCATTTGGTAGTTTTAATTATATGATATTAACCACTAACTGAAACGTATTTAATATTCAGGTATCGGTTATGGGTAGATTAGGGTACGGTTCGGTTATAACGGGTATCATGTATAACCAAAAATACAAACTTTAATCTATTTTATGCTTTTGATGATTTATTTTTAATAGCAAATAAATTACTTTTATCATCACAAAAAAGAAACCAAGCTAAATAAAAGGAGTAAACAAACCAAGCTAAACTAACTAACATATATAAATCTTTTTCAATCTTTTTTAATGTATATAATTCTTCTTATACAAAGTAAACAAAACCAAATAACTAAATTCTCACTTTTATTCTACAAATTAAATCAAGTTAAACAAAACAATTTTTTTACAAAATTGAAGATTTTACAATTAGATTATATAGGGATGATTTCTTAAATTTTTAGATGATTATTGTTATTAAGTTATTTATCTAGACATATATGAGAGTTTACAACTTTTAAAAATATACTGATGTAATTTAAAAGTTTGAAAGAATATGTATGTTATTAACAAAGTTTGTATGGAAATAGATTAAATTTCTTCTTTTTTTTTTGGGTAATTTGGGTATACCTGAATGCATAACAATTTAACTAATAACCGAACCATAATTAAAATGGTAACCCGAACTAACTGATCGATCAAGCCTACTCAATAACCGATTTACCAAACATTCACCGGGTCAGTTAGTTATTTCGATAATCATTTTTTTTCTTATTTAGACGCCTTATTAACTGGTTAGTGGAGTGTGTTTTTAGGCCCCCAAGTAAATAACACTAAGGCGCCTAAATAAGAAAAAAAAATTGTAACTATTACCCATTAGCCCAAAGGTGATTGCAGTCTTCCATCGTCTTTCTTTCTCGTTCCGTTAATTGAAATTTATTTTTTGATTTAGGTGTGTCGTAAAAAAGAAGATATTTGTTTGTCTCGTTTGTTTATTAAGAGGTTTTGAGTCTAAATATTAAGAGGTGATTATGACATCTGAATGTTTATTAAATTTTTTTTCAATTTGGTTTTCCAAATATATGAATGGTTTTAATTATTTATTTTATAATATTTTATATTCAACCATTACATTTAAAATTTTCTAATTATAAAGTAAAATATTTTAATAGCAAATACTAAACCATAATAATATAGAGAATTAAAATCAAAATATATAGAAGAGAGATGTGTGGCGGCGTGCGGCGGCCGGCGGTAACCGTGAAAGGTGTCCATGTATGTAGAGTGGTGGAGTAGATATTGACGTGAATTAGTGAATAAAGTAGTCTTATTGTTATAGGATAATGAAACATATATTCTATTAAAATGTTATAAAAGGTAATTTTATCTATGATTCATTAACGGTTTTAATAGGTTTTCAGATATTAATGAAAAGGAAAAACAAACAACCCTTACATCTTTATACCTCTTATTGGTTCAGATTAAGATGTATTAAGATCTTTTTCAAAAAAACAAATGACCGCTAAGTTTCGAATGAAGATGCAACAAAACGTTTCTAAAAGATGAGTACGCGTAGAGGACAAATGTAGAATGTAATTTCTTTGTTTACTGAATTCAATGAAATCTACTTTTTTAGTTAATTTTTAACATATTATTGGTTATATCTCATTGTTTTTGTTTTTTGGACTAGCTAGAAAGTAGTCCCCCAACATTACCAATTCAAGGATCGTCACTGATTGTAACAATAAAATTTTACACTAATAAATTAAAACTAAAATTACTTTTAACTTATCATACAAGTAAACAATTTTAGTTATACATTCAACACACGGGAGGGTTCTGTTGAGAATCGTTTTTATTGCGAGAACCAATATAAGCCGTTCATTTTGGATAATGGAATTCATGGATGAAGAGCGTGGAGGGTTTGCGTATGGCAAGGTGCATGTAAAGAATTTATGGTGGGCAATCCAATTGAAGGAGGAGGAATTAGACGTCTAAAATTAGTTCTCGCAATAAAAACGGTTCTCAAATTAACTTTTCACTAACACGTATATAGAACAAATATATATAACAACAAACCACGCAATTATAAATACAAATAAACGAGATAAATAAAACTTGATCCGTTTAAAATTATTTTCTTGTTACCTCCTAATTAATCCACAACAAGAAAATATATAAAGACACTAAGGGGGTGTTTGGTAGGGGGAATGGGAAAGAGAAATGGGGTGTTTCTCACGTTTGGGAGAAATGGATACTTGGATGGGGGCGGAGAAACCGTTTCTCTTTCTCAACTTCCTTTGATATATAATTTCTCTGTGATCTAAGAAGAAATGGGGAGAAATGGGGCGGAGAAACTCAAGTAACCGTCGGCGATGTCGTCGTCGTCTGTGTTGTTGTGATGGAACCCTAATCGTCGGCGATATCGTCGTCGTCGTATGTCTTGTTGCGATGGAACCCTAATCGTCGGCGATGTCGTCGCCGTCGTTGCGATTGAACCCTAATCGTCGGTGATGTCTCTGTGGCGACACTATTACGGCGAGGTGGCGTTGGCCGCAACCGTCGTCTTTTGTCGCGATGTCGTCGCCGTCGTTGCGATTGAACCCTAATCGTCGGCGATGTCTATGTGGCGACTTGTTTACGGCGAGGCGGCGTTGGCCGCAGCCGTCGTCGTCGTTGCGATTGAACCCTAGTCGTTGCGATGTCGGTGTTGTTGCGATGGAACCCTAATCGTCCTCTGTTGCGATGTCTGTCGTTGTCGTCGCCCTCTGTTGCGAAACAAATCGTCGTCGATGGAACCCTAACACTATTGCGATGGACCATAAGGCGATGATGATTGTCCGGCGTCGGCATGGCGGCGTCACCGCCGCCACCGACGAGCTTCCGGCGACCTAAGCCTAGCTTTTCTCGTTTTCATTTCTTAATGGTACCAAACAAGAACATTTTTTACTCATTTCCTTTTCTCACTATTTCTATTTCTCCCCCATTTCCATTTTCATTTTCAATTCTCTCCTTTTCTTTTCTCTGTACTAAACACCCCCTAATTGTCCAGATTTAGCCACAAAAAAAAAAAGAAAAATCTATGAAACATGCGAAAACACGATTTAATTTTAAAATCACACTAGTATTTCATAATATTTTAGTTTTAAAGGAAAAGCAACACAATTTTGGTGAAAACTAAGACCAAAAATTATATATAATATTATCCATTTTTAAATTGCATGTTAGTTTTGTTGGGTTTTAACAATAATCCTATGGAAACGAACCGGTTCACACGAGTTTTTATAAAAACTAATGTTTATGGTAAAAATAGAAACTTTATTATTAGAAAAATAACGGAAACGGTTTTTAAATTAATAAAGATAAATACTTTAAAACCTGTATACAATATCTATATTAAATCGTAAAACTTTAATCACATAAACTTAACTAACAAGAAAGTTATAAAAATTATCTTGGATTCTCAAGCTTGATCTACCCGTGATGATGCCAAGCAAGCACCTTTTAGCGTGTACTAGCAAATTCAAACAAACTCAAAGTAGTAACTTTCAAAGCCAATGTCAAATTACTTTCGGCAAGTGATAAAAAAGTGGAAAAAATAGGAAATATGCAACGTACAAGGTTTCGAATAAGAGAGGTAGCCAACCTCTTAATGCAATTTCTTGGAGATTGGTAGCGAAAATCAACGCAGGATGAAGGCTCCAACACATAAGATAACTGATCTCCTAAAAAACAAAAAAATTAAAGAATTTATCTGCTAGTGGGACTTCTAAGGATTCAAAATATCTAGGAAAAAGTTCACGCACGTATAATCCATGCATCTTAGAAATTGTTATATGCTCTCATACCGAGTTAATCTATTGTGAATTCTTTCTTAATCAAATTCACAACATTCAAATATGTTGCTAAGCCCAACCTAACATTGGGTACATAATATATAAACTATCATTGTAACAGTGCAATGCGGCAGCGATAATAATAGTTTGTGCTCGATAATATGTTTGATTTCAAGAATGTACCGCATGGTATGTATGGAATGTGGTGTTAGTCAACATATCCATGTTCTTTCTCCTTTTTCTATTTATATTTTTACAATCAACCATTTAATTAGTTGTTAAAATAGTTTTTGAAAAATATTATAAAAAATATTATTATTAAATAATTAGACAAAAAGACACTCCAGTCTTAAAATTGTATTGAGGTTAGTAATTAAACCAAAATTAGATAAATTAAAGTTGTGATGTTTAATGATTTATTATAGTAATCGTTGACTCAAATTAGTTGAGATAATTAAAGGAATGGTTAGTTCGACTATTGCTCTAAGTGTTTGTATCTTAAACATACAAACATGTACTACTTAAAATTAAGTAGTTTTAAAAATTTTAAAACAGAGAATGTTAAATACTTTATAATGTAGTATAGATACTTAATTGCTAATTATTTCGTAATCAGCAAAACAGCAATGTAGTTATCCCTTCATTAAGAACCTATTTTATGAAATGTATTTAGTAATTGATGTCACTTTTAATGGCATTTGAATCTTATGTAATCCCTGAAATTGTGAATTTTACAAAGGAAGATGATATTTTTATTTGTAAAGTTGATTCAACTATGGTAAACCTATGCTTCACTAACTTATAACATAGCTTTAAATATGTTATACCTTCGGTGAATGAATCAAATTTATAAGTGAAAGAATCAACTCCCTTTTACAAAGCTAAGGCACATTTCTTGAGTAGTCATTCATAAGTGCATACTCTATATTATGATACTTTTAAAAGTAGTTAGCATGAAAGGGCTTAATACTAACTAGGACTTGTCCTGGTTGTATGAAGGCTTTTACATACCTTACTGTGAGGTCTCGAGTTCGAGCTTCATTGTTAGAGTTTCCGGAAACAATTATAAAGATCAAAGATCAAATTCCATAAAAACTAATAGTCATTAAGTGCTGCTTATAGAAATAAGTATTCAATCCAAAATATAAACCATAAGAGCCATTTCAGAGCTTTAGCTAAGTCTAAAGTATAGTTTGACATTTTAATTCACATAAAACTGTATTATACAATAAGTGAGCCATTATATACTCTATACCTTTAGTCAAAGTTTTATTTTTTCCCTAATGCATTGCACTTAAGATAAGAACTATTTACCTCTATAATTCCCACTGGATTTCTTGAGAGGACACTACCAAATTTCTTTGACTTGTTGATTGTGAGGCCAATACATAAACAATCCATGCATAAAATGATAACCAATTGTAGTTTAGGTTAGCAAGAGCATAAGGGAACTTACAACTATCCTATCAAACTATATAATTACATTCAATCTTTTTATCTTAAAAATGTCTAAGTTAGAACAAATCAGGGTTTAGTAAAACTTATTGTATCCCTGTGAAACGAAACCTGATACGCATAGAGTGTTGGAGGAAAGGGTTTGAAACAGGGTAAAGAATAACAATAATATCTTGGATAATTTCGTGGATCGTGTTCAATACACTTTCCGTAATCTTTAATTCAACCCTTTTGCCTGGGGTATCACGAATTCATATATAAGATAATCCAAGAAACTTGATTTGAATTACAGGCATAATTCAAATCCAAACACTGAATATCTTTGCTTTGTTTTCCGTTTATCAGAGACTATTTTGACAGAATATCGATTTGTGAAAAATCGTATTCTCCTTCTATTGTATTTTGTTTGTTGTTCCTAAAAAACACAAAGCCGGAGATGCCTATATATAGGCGAGAAGCCACGGCGGTTGGGCGGCGGTTCTCATATATATATATATATATATATATATATATATATATAGAGAGAGAGAGAGAGAGAGAGAGAGGTTGGTTCATTCGAGAAGTAGTTTTTTTGCGAGAAGTGCGAGAAGCCTTTTAGACCATAGGATTAACTAATTGATGGTTAGGATTGATTGTGGTAATTTGGTAAATAACTCAATATTAAAGGACACTAATTAAATTGATAAAAGGGTAAAAGAGACATTTTATTAATTTAATAAAAGAATAAAATACTTTCCTTATTAATGCACACTCTATCTCCAAATTCCTAATTTAAACCCTAAAACACCTACTCTAACACCCCATCGTCTCCCTTGTTCTCCCAAAACCCCTGCCGCCGACCCAACCCCAAACACCTCATGTCGCCGACCCTAACCCCAAATGCATCCCATCGCCGACCATCACTGCTTCAAAAAACACCTCCGTAATCGTATGGTCACCACTGATTCTTCTACACATCTCCTTGCCGACGCCAACCCCAAACGCCGCCGCCCTTACTCGTTGACCACAACCGCCGACGACAACTGTTGGGGTGTTTCACGGATTTCTATGTGGTTTACGGGGACGTCTTGCTCATCTCCTTTTAAAAGGCAGCTTCACCTCACGAGATCTAAACTTCTCCATCTCCATCTTCTATCTCTAGGTTTCTGGTTATCTTCTACCTTTAGGTTTCAACCACTGCATAAATGTTCAAGGTCAATATCCGTCGGAGTGAGCCATCTTTGACAACCGACTGACGAGAAGATCTTCACCATCGACAACCCCAACAAGAAGATCCACTCCATCGCGGACGCTCACGTGTAAATCGGTGGTAATTTTGGAAGGCTACATGCATGAGCTGTTAATTTTTTAATTTATAATGAATTTTTCTTTTTTTTTTTGTTTTTTTGTCATTAACTTACATATGAGCTGCTAATATTTTTTTTGTTTTATAATTTATGAATGAACACGTTGTTTTTTATTTTTCTATGATTTGTTCATTACTGTCTGGAAGGATTGTTTTTGTTCATTCATTAATGAATAGTAAGAGTTTATATTGATTATATGGGTTTTTCTTTTTGTTAATCAGTGAATAGTAATTATTTGTGATGACTAACTATAAAATTTTGTAGATTATAAATAGTTCTCTATGATCTATTATGAAGAAAAGGAAAAATAAGGAGAAAATCTTTTAGATTATGATTCATTGAAAATAACTATAGAATTTTAATAGTTATTTGTAGGGCGAACAAACTTAAATTCATTAGTGAACAAGCACAAAATAATGGACTAAAAATAGTAATGATGGAAAATTATATTAAAAGGCGTAAACTTTTGCCTGTATTCATTATTGAATATTGTAAAATTATCTTAGAAATCGTATATTATTAGTAGTGTTCATTATTGAACACAGTAAACTTGTAAATATTTTAGGTGTGTTCACGGATTTATTTCGAAAATTTAATAATTTAATAGTGAATTATATTTAATTTAGTTTCTTTTTTATTTAAAATTTAGGAGTGAGAAATAGGAGAGAGAAATAGATTGGAGAGGGAAAAGTTATGGTTTACCATTATATCCTTTTAAATAAAAGTAAATAAAAAAACATGATTAATCTAGACCAATAGATCAAATTTAAATAAGTGGCTGAGATTGCTTCTCGCACTTCTTGCAAAAAAACTACTTTTCGCATGAACCTTCTAGAGCCCCTGCGGACCCCGCCAAAGGGCGATGCCCCTTGGAACCCACCAAGGGCCAGCCCCCGGACCCCGTAATCCCGATACCAACTTAGTTTATTCGAGTGTGCACTCCGCACATTCAAACCCGAATTATAACTAAGTCTAGAATCGGCTAGTCTCATGTCAATCCCGATTATACTAAATGACTTGATGACACTAAGATCACCAGCATAGAGAAACTTATAAGTACACACATAGAATCAAACAATTGGAATCTTGTAAAAGCTTAGATTAACCTTTGGGTATTTTCTTCAGCTAATTTTTTTTATAGATTTTATGAGTTTGACCTTATATGAGTAACTACCTACGTTTTTAATTAAATTGGTCCCTCCCCCAGTTTTGGCTAATAAAATTACCCAGACAACATGAAAAAATTGAAGAACAATGTGTACTACAGGTCTAAAATCAAGAGCATGAGATTAATGATGAGCATGACACATAAATGATCAACATCTTATTGTGTTTGACTAGTGTATCTCATATGCAAATTATATATCCATACATTTATAAGGAAAAAAATCATTTCCTAATAAATAATATGAATTCAAAGATTTCACACAAAATTGTTTTGTCCGAGTGGTAAAGGTGCCTCATTCCTAAGCTTTGGTCGCAGGTTCAACTCGATAGAGTTTCACTACATTCATTTTCCTTTTTTGATTTTGTGACCCCTTCCATTTTGCTTTTTTTTATTTATATTTCTTGAATCCCCTGTTTCTATTTTATTTTTATTCTAACCTCCTTTTTATTTCTCTCTTTTCTTCTCTTTTTGTTAAATTTTTTATTTTATTTACATTATTATATATATATATATATATATATATATATATATATATATAAAACATTTTGTAGAAGTTATAAACAGGAACTCCGTTGTCTTTTTCTGCATCTATTATAATATATATTAACATGTCCAAATATGAAGGACTGCATCTATTATAATATATATTAACATGTCCAAATATGAGAACAAATTACTGATGGACGGATTGGTAAGCTGGTCAGTTGAGATTGAAAAGAATATAGTGAGTATAGGTTCAAACTTCAAACCTTTGCACATACATTTTGCTTTCTTTACCTTTTGAAAAACAATCATTATACATTGACTTAATAATTTTCACTCCTTCCTTTGTTTTTTGGTTTGTTTATTTTTCTATTCTTTTACATTTGTTTTAATTTATTTTTTAGAATAATTCTTTGGATTTATTTTTATTTATGTCTTTACGTTATTTAATTTTATAGTTTTTTCATTTATTTAGTATTTTATTATTCGGGATGGTCTCATTTTTATCTACATACAATGTAAATTTTATTGTGATACAATATCTATCTAAAACATATAATATTTCGGTAAATGTTTCATTCACCATAGTACGAAAAACTTAACCTACAATTCATTTGATTTCAAACCAAATGATATGAACATATTACAAATTCTTTTTGAGTTTTATCTATTTTAATTCAACTTTAATGTTTGGACTTTAGTTTTTATATTATTAACAATGTGTATGTATATGATGTTATTAAAATACGCTATAAAACCTAAAATGTTTTCAATTCAAACTAGATGGTGGAATGTACAAGTGAATACGGAAACAAACTTTCATCACATTTTCAATCCTAATTGATTGAATTTTTTCACTTTATTTAAAATTTTTGTAACTAAAGTAAATAATATAAATTACGAGCAAGTGATTTTATCCCGCTGCGAAGCACGGGTACAAAAAACCTCGTTATTGACATATTAGCTAATTTAATACATATACACTCACTTCCTAAGTTCATTGTGTTTGACAGGTTCATCTCACACGTAAATGGTGTTTAAAAATACTAATTCAATAAGTTTGCACCCGGTTAATATTCTGTAAATGTAACTGTGGGAAAATATTTTCTGATTAACAATCTACAATTAAAATATATATTAAATGTTCTCTATAGATACGAGCAAACGAACTTTAACAAATATATGAAACTAGTAACAATTCGTTTGTTCGTACACCAATAAACAATAATAAAGCAATAATAAACCCAATTTTATTATTATAGTTACCAAGTTTTGTGTGATCAAAACAGTATAAGAAATGTAGAATGAGAGTTTCCCGTTAGCGGACTATTTAAAACAATACAGAAATCGTAAACACAAACCTGAAGCTGTTGAATCACAATCAAACAAGGTTGAAAACCGCACGAATGATACTCCTGTCCTTAAAGGTGTTTACATCACCTATATTGCTGTAAGCCTCAAACATAACGACTCATGATTTAATGCAGTCTCTGAAACGAGTTCAACAATAATGAACTCGTTTTTGTGGAAGATTGATGGCAGAAAACCGAGTGCAAAAAACGTATAGAGAAGGAGAGAGCTTTTAGTTTTTCGTGGTGGTTTTGAGGAGACTGCATGGGGCAATATATATAGCCACACCAGCCCTTTCAGTTGAGAAAATCGATGAGGTGGTTTCGAAAATCGGGGGCAGCTCCACACCTAAAGTGCGACTACACGCGCCACTCACGGACACACGGCTCACGGCTAGGCACGTGTTTCGGGGAACCCCTACTTGACCCCCACCATTTGGTTTGAATGATAAGGGTGAGAAATCCCTTATAAACCCACCAAAACTCCGTTCTCTCTTCCAATGTGGGACAAGGAAACTTGACAATATTCAAGTTTGTATTCACTATAAATTCCAACACTAACATCATGTTTTTATAAAACCAAATTTCATAGTAATCCTCATAATTTAAATAAAATATCGTGCAACCAAATCCCTTTTACAAATTGATACAGCGGAAGCAGTGATACAAATCATTTATTACACAAACACATAAACAAGTTACATCATTTGAAAATATTAAATAACAAAAGTATTTAATCTGAAACATATTTATTTAAAATTCGGGCTACAACTCGCATAACTGAAACTTATTACGAAAGGTTGTACCATTCGAGTTCATCCACCGGACCATCATCTCCACAATTTGAGATACCTGAAAAGGGTATAAATGCATCTAATGAGCTATGAAGCTTATGAGTAACTCAAACTTTGAAACTTGCACAGTATAAAATAAATAAATCACATATTCTTCATTGAAACTACCAAAGATATAAAACACTTGCTCCTTATGAATTATCATAAACTTTTAGTAAAATATCCAAACATTCTACATTAAACACTTATTTAATAATTCTCGTTAAATTGGTGCAATATATAAGCACGTTTTAATTACTATATTTCTCTTAACTACCTCACTACTTCTCAAATGATTCATTATAATACATACATCTCATTGATCTATTCTTAAATTACTTTAAAATTCATTATCAACTAAATGATTAGTAAATCGGTTGCTTGAAAAGTATTTGCATGCATTCTTTACTCATAATAATTGAGTTCATACTTCCATACAATACTCAAAAAAATAAAGATATTCTTGACTTTCTCCATATTTCTCAACTTTGAATTCTTGTTTATTCAAACCTTTACTTAATTTGATATCGCATATGTTTATATTAAACGATTAATTATTCATCTTCTATACAAATACAAACTTTTAGATCTTTATTAGTTTGTTAGCCTTGTGTTTTTTTGTAATATGTAATTCATTAATACTAAACTAGTACTTATAATGGGCTTAGCCCACTTTAATATTGTTATTCTAGTTTAGTCATGTTTGGGGCCCATGTGGCTTTGAGTTTAAATACCTTGCAAGGTAACCATTGCCTGTAGTTTGCCATATTGTAAACTCACATCTTGTAATACGTTTAGTGCAATATCAAAGAATATTCAAGCTTGCATGCAAAGTGTTCATACTTGTTGTTGTTAAAGTTCTTCATCTTTTATTCAAGTATTTTAAGATTACTCATCTGTTATCACAAACAAAGGACTTCAAATTGGTATCAGAGCCAACTCCTTGCTGGATTGGTTTAACATTACCTGGAAGTAACATCTTTGTGTGAGAAACAAAAACCCAGAAGAATACTCTGTGTTTGGTCATGATAGTCAAAAATCAATTTTCTCAAATCTTCTTGTTTTTCAAGTTCTTTGTTGTCATTTAGAAGTATTTGAGTAAGATAAAACCTTTAGTAGTGTTTTTATCATAAACAAACAACATCTGGGTCTTCATTTTGAATTTTTCTTGTTCTTCAAGTTCTTGAAGTTCTTCACTGTTTCATCGATTTCTTTAAAGAATTTGTTGTTGTTTTGGGTTAAAATTGGTTTAGGAAAGTGTTTTTATGGGACAGAAAGATTAAAACAAAAGTCAGTTGAGTTTTTAGTGTATTTTGGGAAATTACAGAAGTCTGATCGTAAAACAGAGAACAGACCTGCAAGTTTTTGGCTTATTGTCATCCGACTTTCAGGCCATCCGACGTTCTCATCCGACTTTTGTACAAACAAGTCATCCGACATTCGGGTAAATCAAGTCATCCAATCTTCCCAAGTTTAAGCTTATACGACTTTCGGATAAAGTCATCCAACTTTCTAAGTCAACCGGTTTTCTCAGAGTTTAAGCCTATCCGATATTCGGATTAAAAAGCTATCTGAAGTTCACATCACTGATCCGAAAGTCGCATAAAACAAGTCATCCGAATTTCATGCAAACTAATTCATCCGACTTTCAGACCACCAAAGTCATCCGACTTTTGGACCACCAAGAGTCATCCGACCTTCAGACCACCTATCTGACTTACAAGACCATCTGACTTTTATAACATCCGTCCGACATTCAACTAGACACTTATTCATCCGACCTTTAACTCACAAAAGTTAAAGTTTCTCACAAAAGTTAAACTTTCAGTAACTGACTAATTCATTTAAGGGAGACATATCCAATCTTAACAGAATGAGTTCGAGCAATGAAATTCTTGTCATTGGTACCGACACTAAACCTCCTGTACTTTTTAGAAATGAATACCATTTGTGGAAAGGAAGGTTTATGGATATCATCGAACATAACGAGAAGTATGGAGAGTTGATGAAAGATAGCATTCTAAATGGTGATGCCATATTTGAGAAGATTATCGAGGTTGTTCCTGATAGCAATCCACCTATAGCCGTTGAAAGGAGACGCAAACTACCATAAGAACTGACTGCAGAAGAGAGAGACCGAGCACGAGCCGACAAAGATACAAAATATTACCTGAAACAAGGGCTGTGTGCTGAAATCTAATCGAAAATAGACAGTTTGACTTCTGCCAAAGAAATTTGGGATGAAGTGAAACAACAAATGCAGGGTACCGAACAAGGGTCGTTCATCAGAGAAACTCATAGCTTGTAATACGTTTAGTGCAATATCAGAGAATATTCAAGCTTGCATGCAAAGTGTTCATACTTGTTCTTGATAAAGTTCTTCATCTTCTGATCAAGTATTCTAAGATTACTCATCTGTTATCACAAACAAAGGAATTTCACAATTTAATACTTTTATCCACTGTTCATATTTGATACAAATAGTTATTTCATCATTCCATGAAGTATTTATACCTTTTATATACTTCAATTTAATTCTACCATTCACTCAATATAATTTAATAATTTGTGATAACTATTTTATATATGATACTTTCTCCATACTATTATATCTGATATCATCATTCGGCTTAAGGAAGCGCAGCAAAAAGCTTTGATAGAAGCTAATTTGAAAGTAGAGACCATGGCTAAACTGAAATATCAGCTGGAGGACGACAACCGTGGGTTGAAGACATTTAGGTCTAGAATCTGGGTACCTGGCATTGGAGAAAATCGTGATTTGATCTTGAGGGAGGCACATAATTCAAGACTATCTATTCATCCGAAGTGTACTAAAATGTACCATGATCTTAAGGCACTTTACTGATGGCCTACATTGAAGCGTGATATAGCTTCATATGTTGGAAAGTATCAGATATATGCACATGTTAAAACTGATCACCAAAGGCCTTACAATAATTTGCAACAATTACTGATTCCAGAATGGAAATGGGACAACATTACCATGGATTTTGTTACTAAATTGCCCGAAACTTCAAAAGGGCATGATATGATCTGGGTAATTGTTGACCATCTCACCAAGAGTTCCCATTTTCTTGCAGTTAATGAATCTTCCTCAATGATTTGTCTTGCTCAGTTGTATATCAGTGAAATTGTATCCCGACATGGTGTTCCTTTGTCTATTGTCTCTGATCGGGCTACTCGCTTTGTTTCACACTTTTGGAACAGTCTTCAACAGGAGCTTGGTACTCGTGTTCATTTAAGTACTGCATACCATCCCCATGCAGATGGACAGTCCGAAAGGACTATCTAAACTCTTGAAGACATGCTACGCGCGTGTGTTCTCGAATACGGTGGTTCGTGGGATTCTCATTTGCTTCTGATTGAGTTTGCTTATAACAACTCATATCATTCCAATATTGGTATGCCACCATATGAGATGCTTTATGGTAGGCAATGTCGTACCCCTACCTGTTGGCTTGAGTTAGGAGAGAAGCAGTACACAGGACCTGATTTGGTCCAAATTACGGCTGATAAAGTCAAGTTCGCACGTAAAAAGTTAAAGGCAGCCCGAGACAGGTAAAAGATGTATGCTGACCCAAAGCAACGACCCGTTACCTTTGAAATAGGTGATCGGGTATTCTTGAAGGTTTCCCCATTGAAGGGAGTGATCAGATTTGGCAGAAAGGGCAAGTTGAGCCCACAATACATTGGACCTTTCAAAATCATTCAGAAGGTCAACAAGTGGACAGTATCTTTGGAGTTATCTCCAGAATTATCAGTTATACACAACACTTTCAATGTTTGTTATATGCCTAAGTGCAAGATGGAGGAAGATCAGATTCTACCTCTACGTGATCTGAAAGTAGATTCTGCTACACGACTAGTGGAAGAACCGGTTGAAATCCTGAACATGAAGGTCAAACGGCTGAGGAAGAAAACAATTCAGTTGGTCTTAGTTAAGTGGAAGCATAACCTCAGGTCAAACCTGACATGGGAGACCGAGGAAGACATGAAGGCCCGTTATCCTCAACTGTTTGTAGAAGAGCAGATTCAGAGGATGGAATCCTCTTAAGGAGGGTAGATTTGTAACATCCTCGCATTGGGCCTAAACGTGTGCGAACGTGGTACGTAAAATATTTAAATAAATAAATAAATAATGAAAATAATTTATATTTAAAATTATTGATATAAATTATGGAAAAATAATTAGAAATGAAGTTATAAAAATAATAATAAAAATAGATAAACTTTATAAAATATTAGACAGTTTATGATAAGGATTCCAAGAACATCCCCGTTAGTTGAAATGGTAATCGAGGGTTGAGTAGTAAGTTGAGAAGGGGAACAAGATACCCACTTGTGGACAATTAAACCCACAAGTCAGTCTCCTCCCTTACCCACGTACACAGACACATGTATTCACACACTCATCATCTTCTTTGTTCTTGAAGATTTTGAAGTAGAAAACCAAAGAGATCATCAAGCCTTCAATTTCCAGCAACATACAATGATTCTAATTTGTGATTTAAATCCTCTTCTCCATCTTCCTTGTAAGTGAGTTTCACCCTTGTTCTTCATTCTTGGATATTTTAGGTCCAAATGGTTCAAAGCTTAAAATTGACATCAAGAAATAAAATTGATGACACAAATCAGTTGCTACATAATTTCTAAGTGCTTAGGAAACAATTTCATGGATTAAAGTGGTGTTCTTGATTGAGTTTTGAAATTTGGCTCAAATGGGTCAAAATGGTCAAAAACGGGTCAAACTCCAATTGACCATCAAGAACTGATTTTTATTGCTTTAATTGTTCATACAACTCATGTGGATTAATTAGAACCAAAATATTGGATTACAAGTGATGATTTTGTTCAATTTAATAAATTTCTCAAAAATAGCAAGAAACTGGAAAATGCTATCAAACATTAACTTTAATTGATTCCATCAGTTCCAATGGCTTCTATAAGTCATATTAAGTAGGAATGATGCACTAGAAGTGTTGGAATTGATGTATTCAAGAATAGGCCAAAATGGACATTTCTTTGTTAATTTAAGTTGTATTTTTGTATGAATTAATTGGATAAGTGTTTTGGATGTTAGAAAGCTTCTACATATGCCAAATGATGTTAGGAATCACTGAAAAATGACCAAAGTTTAATTGGTAAAGAATTGGGTCGAATTGGTACTGCTGTGCACAAAGAGGTAATCTTCCTATGCACGCGTCGTGGCACAACACCTTGGGGTCGCGGCGTGATAGTGTTTGGACTATTGTTACAAGTTAGTAAATAGATTAATAACACCATTAGAACATTGTTTTAAGTTGTACTTGGTATATTGATGTCTAAATGTAGGAAATGATGTTATAGGTGAAACCGACGATCTGGAAGAGCCGGAGCATTACATCTGCTTGTTGTAGCTCGTAAGGTGAGTGTTGGATAACATAAGAATTAATATACCTATATCATATATTAAAAAACGAATGAAATATGTAAACAAAAGGTAGAATACCTTATTTCATGCACGAGAACTTGTTGCTATGATATATTATGCACTTGATTAAGTGTAGATTATGAATCATGATGATGTTATGTGTAACTTGTTGATATAGTATGATATGCACTTGATTAAGTGTATGTTATGAATCATGATGATGATATGTGATTATTTGCACGCAATGAAGATCCGATTGGATTAGATATGTGTTTGTGACCGTATCCGAACTTGGGGACTGATTAGTCCATTATATGGGCCAGCGATGGACTGGGAATGCCTTGAGGCCTACGGGTCATTGATAGCGTCAGCGGTACCTTGATAGGTATTTAGGGCCTTGCAAGCCCAATGCTCCTCGAACGGTTGGGGATTAGGGGTACCTTGATAGGGACCGGCTTCCCGATGTACCTAGAGGAATCGATTGATTCCAAAACGCAATGGTGGACCGCTTTACGGCTCACCCACTGGCGCGGTTGATGTGTCTGGTACCCCAGTTTGGTGCATTGAGCCGGGATACCTACCCAGCAAGTTATGTTACCTTCTGACTACGCTAGCTCATCGTGAGATGCTAGGATAGCACTGTTTGATCATTGTTGATGATATGTGTTGTGCTTATATTGATTATTATGATATCATGTATTCACTAGCCGTAAAAAGCTACAGATACTCTCCCCATGATTGAAGGTCACCCTAAGACTTGAGAGCTCGGGTGCTTGCCAGTTTATATTTGTATTTGAAGGAACACTTAGGATGCTATTTATATTTGTAATAATACTCTGATATGTGGTCGGCCGTTAGACAACAGTAACACCGGTTTAGTTTGTAATCTATGGCAAGTTTTGATTTGTATATAAAATTAGCCACCGTTTTCTTCCGCTGTTTGTTTTAATTTGAAACCAGATTTATAAGCTTTGTTTTCAAACAGACCCACGCGGTTTGAAAACATAAAGTATTAGTTTTTTAAAAAAATCTGGTTCTTAAAATGGTGGCGTTACAGATGCCATAACTAGTCTCAAATCCAACCCTTTGCCATTCCAGTGTATTTTATGTTCAATAGTAAATATATTAATAACCAAACATAAAAATTTATTCAAGAACAGACTTGAGCAATATGAACACACAAACCGCTGACCATACAAATTTGATACACTTCTCACACCGACAAGAGAATTTATACATATTGGTAAAATGATCCAAGCCTTCTATTATAATGGCACATGTAATTATCTAAATGAAAGCAAGAAAGATATACTAAGTTTCTACTATTGCAACCAATAGAAAGGTTGGATCAAGAACTGCTGGCTTCACACGATCTATCAGTGATAGTGACAACATTGACGTCATTATCCGTAGAGGGGACCATTGTTTGCTGAATACATACTTAGGTTTAGCAAAGTTCTTTAGATTGTCGGTAGGGTCCTCTTCAGTCATCTACATCTGATGACGATCTTTCAACGGCTTATTGTAATGAATGAGTTTCTTTAGATGACTTATTCGAAGTACATCTTCGTTGATGGAATGTAAACAAATCTAAGACTAACCATTTTCAATCCCCATAAAATCAATCCCTCCTCTCAAGCCATTAGGGTTTTCTCATCCCCTGCGATGCTAATTGATGGTTTTTACATCGGTGACAAGTGTTTAGGGTTTTCAATATGGAGGCCATTAGGGCGTAATTGGTGGTTGCTGGTAGCAAAAATGATTGTAGTTAGGGTTAGATTTAGGGTGTATTGTTATTGAATGGTGAAGATGGAACAAAGGTGGTGGTAGCCGATAGAAATGGTGGTGAGACAATGGTTTCCAGATTTCATTGCTAATTTGGGTTGTATTGTTATTGATGGTGGTGATTGTGGTCCCTGTGTTGATTCTTTATTCTTATTTTGATTTATGTCCAATGTTCTAGATTTTGTTAGTGGTTTTAGACGGTGGTAAGTGGTAATTCTTGGTGTTCTTGATTAGGCAAATGATTGTGAGTAGTGATTTCTTTTATCGGCGGCAAATCGAGGCGGTTTATTGTTGCCAACATTGCCATCCTATAACCAAAACCCTTCCCCTAAAATCTATGAGAATGAGTCTTGAACAATTGTCATCCACTTCCATCAAAGATGAAGATTCATCTTCATAATCATCATCAATTAAATCAAAAACCTACATGATTGGTTTATTGTTGCCAACATTGTTAGACTACAATACTGTTCTGACCGAATAAGTGACAATAATCAAGTCGGTCATATAAAAATAACATAGCTAGTGTTCTTGGCTCTTTAATCCAGTTTGATTCATGTCGAAGGGTTTAAGCCCAAAACCTCTAAAAACGCTTTCCAGTACAAAATCCCATGTCATGTTAATATTTTCTTGAAGATTGATGCGTATGAAACCATGAAATCTGTGATTTTACAAATATGGGTGGTGTTTCTTGTCTATTGACTGAAAATGGTACTTTGTTCAATACTTCTAAAGCCATAGTTGTTGTAACATCCTCAAATTGGGCCTAATCGTGCGCGAATTTGGTACATAGATATTTAAATAAATTAATACAAATATATATATATATATATATAGGCAAAAGTTCAAACGAGAACTGTTTTCGTACGAGAACCGCGAGAACCAATCTTAGCCGTCCAATTCCCCCTCCTTCAATTGGATTGCTCACCCATGAATTCCTTACATGCACCCTGCCACACTCAATCCCCCCACGCTCTTCATCCATGAACTCCATTATCCAAAATGAACGGCCAAGATTGGTTCTCGCAGTTCTCGTACGAAAAACAGTTCTCGTTTGAACCCTCCCGTATATATATATATATATGCGCTAGTTATTAATATATATTATGAAAATATAGTTATGAACTGAAGTCATAAAAATAATAATGAAAATTAATAAAATAGTAAACGGTTTTAGATAATGATACCGAAAATATCTCCGTTAGTTAAAAAGGGTAAACGAGTGTTGAGTTGTAAGTTGAATGTAACACCAAAATTTCAACCCTTATTTTTTTTAAATTGTTGCGGAAGCGATAGGTTAATATATATATATACATATATGTTTACAAAACCAATACATAAAACCAGGGTTAATTGTTTTCAAAACAACATCAACAGAGTAGTGTTACATAAACCAATGGCTCATCAAAACAAAATCAGAGTAGCGGTCAATTATTCCCCAAGCACGCCACTCCTCAGCTGAACCACCAACTTACCAAAAACTGTAAAATTGGATTGAGAGGTGGGGGATTAGCACAAAGCTATGTGAGTGAAAGTTAAACCAACAAATAGCAACAATGCAACCGAAAGATACAACAATAAACAAGCAATTGAGAAGACCGGCGGTTCTACAGGAACCTACAACCAATGCCGGCCAAAGAAAGGTTTAACGATAGTTCATTTGCTATTCTCACACAGTATTACCCTTAAGTTGCAACGAATGCATCAAAAGATCCAAATACTGATTAGCCGATAGCAAACAAACCCAACCCATATGCCTAGCCAAAACTGACTTCTCACCGAATCATGTGCACATATTAGTGATTAATTAACAGAAAACCAGTTAATCAAACACCAGACAATAAGTCTATCCAAGCATCAATCAAAATAGTTGTAACCAACCATTACGACTAAACCATAAGTGCGTTAAACATCCACTCACCTTAGATCTCCGAATCACCAACTCAGTAATCTAATTTCACTGAGTCTTGTCTTCTCCTAAGAACACAGGATAACCAGAATTAGTAATCAATTCATAATTATCTCAAAATATCAAGTTTAGCACCAAATGGGTCAAAACCAACCCGTTGCATTTCACATGTGAAAACCAACATTTAGAACATGTCTAAATTGCATACAATCCATATTCATGATACTAAACATGTTACAAGCTTCAAAACATGTACAAAAGTGCATATAAATACCAATTTACTTGCAAACGGGTCAAAACCAACCCGTTATGCCTACCATGTAAAACTAACTTGAAATACATCTCCGATAATATAAGATCACTATATATATGCTAGAAAACATGTAGGAAGCAAGAAAGCATGTACCAAATACACCAATTTCTCATTTCATAAATTCAAGTAGGCATATGTACCAATTAATGTTCCAATATGATAACCATCAAGAAACTAACTTAGGTATAACATAAGAATCATATTAGAACTAAATATAAACAATAAAAACATACACAATTAGATTGAAGCAGAAAAAGAAGTAAAATTGTTGGGGAGATAATCACTTCACCCTAATAATTAACTCTGCCTATCCTAAAAGATAGAATTTGATGATAACCAAACCCTACATTCAGTATGACTTAGAAAGAATTCAAACATGTGTTGTTTGAATCAGATTCTGGAAAATATGCTAAGTATGGAACCATCGGCTGACCATCAGCTGAGTATCAGATCCTACTCAAAGTATCAGCCAAGGGATATCAGCTAAGGAGCATCAGATGAAGAAAAAAAGTGAAGAAGACCATCAGCTGAGGAAAGTGACCTATTAGCTGAGTGAAGAAATTTGATCTGCTGAGTGCCTACACCATCAGCTGAGCAAGGACTTTGCTCAGCTACACTATCAGCTGAGTGAACATTGGATAAGCTGAGGCCCAGAGCATTAGCTAAGTAAGTCTTTTCTAACACAAGTCATCTCTCCACATAAACTAATGTATTTAAATGATCAGCTGAGCATTCTTGATCAACTGATCATATCAATACATGAGCTTATGTCCTCCTAAGATAACTATTGATCAACTGAGCATCCATATGATCAGTTGAGCAATATGTATCAACTGAGTCCTAGCAAAAATTGATTAACTGATATATCTTGTCAACTGAGTAGTGAAATTTAAAGTTCCTAGTACTTTCTGTTAGCTTAGTTGAGCAAAATGTCATCAGATTGTAAAAGTCATATGTAAATGGCAGAACATGTGTTGTTCTTTTATGCCTTAGATATTTGTTTGTAAAAGTAAAAAACACTTTTTGGATCAAGTATGAGACAAAAAGATTTGATCTTATCCTCTGAACAAGGAGAAAGATACCTCAAACAGACGAAGATCTTGAAGATTTGTTTCAACAACTAAGTATGGTTGGCAATCCTATACTTGGTAAAGTCAAATCAAACAGAAGCATGACTGTTGTTTAAAGTAAAAGCATGGAAAGGGAAAAAAAGTTCTACATGATAGAAGATGTGGGTTTTAATATTTTATATTGTGAGTGGGTTGCACTTTTTCATAAAAGTACAATTACTTTTATCAAACAGTTGATTAAAATAACTTTACTTTTCACCCGCTACCTTTACAATTAAAAGATTATATTTCCACATACTCTTTGTCTCCTTCCTTCATACAACCGGATACGCCAAGACTTCTATAAATATACATGCATGGTGGACATGTAAAAGTGTGAAGCTTCTACACAACACAAAACAATCTCATTAGTTGAGATAAATTCGTAGAGTTTAAGCATTGTGTAGAACCAAAGTTGTTCATGTGTTGAACACTCTTTATACATTAGTTGTTTTAGAGTTAGCTTGTCTATGTGTTAAACAAATTGATTGCCACCTTTTATTGTACTTAGAATTTCCGCTTTTAGTACATGTAATTCTTGATTCAAAATCAATAAGAATTATATAAAAGTATAATGGTGTGTCTTTGATTTTTAAAAGCTAAAGTTTGTATTCAACCCCCCCTTCTACAAACATTTGTTGTTGCGTACTCAATCTGGGACTAACAACTGTTATCAGAGCAGGTTAGATAATCAATATCTAGATCTGTTTTGCTTACTCGACAACTGCTTCTACCCCTCTGAAAATGGCCTCATCCTCAAACAACATGAACATCTCAAACACTGGGTCTTTAACAAGATGTCCCATATTTGATGTAGAAAATTTCTCCATGTGGAAAAGTAGAGTACATCTTTTCTTATCCGCCTTTGATATCCAAATGCTTGAAATAGTTACTGAGGGTCCTTATGTTCCAACATCCGTATTATCCATTCCATCAGAATCTGAAGGTCAAATCTCCACAACAAAAAGAATCATTACCAAACCCATACATCTGTGGACAAATGAAGATAAGAGGTTGGTTAGCCTAGATGTTAAGGCTAGATCAGCTCTTGTATCTGCACTACCCAATAAGGTCTATCATCAAGTGCTTAACTGTACTTCTGCTAAAGGGATGTTAGATACACTCACAGTTGCATATGAAGGGACTGAGGAGGTGAAGGAGAACAAGAAGCTCCTCCTCAACAGAGAGTATGAATTCTTCATTACTCAGAAAGGTGAGAGTCTTACACAGACATACACCAGGTTTAACTGCCTAGTAAATGATTTGAAAAGGGCAGACATATCCATGAGCAACTTTGTCTTGGTGAACAAGTTTCTAGACTCCCTCCCTGAAACATGGGATCACTTTGTCACTGTACTAAGACATAGTGAAAAGATCAAGAGAATGTCTCTTGTTGCTCTCTATGGTAACTTACTCAACCATGAGCAATCAGTTAAGCAAAGGAAGTTGTCATCGAAGGAGATGAAAGAGGTTGTGAAAGCTGCACCAACTTCCCTTGTATCAAGAGATACAAAGATGAGAAGCTTTGCAGCTATTGATTCTGGTTCTGATGAAGAAGGAGATGAAGAGGAGAGTGCTGGAGAAAGTGATGAGGAGAATGGTTGTGAGGAGAATAGTTTGGAGGAGCTAGTTGAAGGAGTAGCCATGCTGGTTAAGAAGTTCAAACCTTTCAAGAAGGGAAAGGGTGTCAAGAGGTTCAGCAAGAGGACATCAAAATTTGTCAAGTCCAAATCTACTTTTGATGCCTCCACAGCAGAGTGTTATAAATGTGGCAAGATTGGCCACATAGCCAGTGACTGTAAGTCTAAAAATAACACTGGTTCTTCATCTGTGCCAAAACAGGAGGGCAAAATTGATTATGAAGCCAAGTATAAGAACCTCCTTGCTGCTGTCCTTGACAAGAAAAAGAAGAAAGCCTAGGGCCAAGTTCTTGTAGCTGAAGAAGAAGACTGGGCAGAAGAAAATCTTTCCTCAGATGAAGATGAGGTGATCTCTGCTCAGTTCTGCATGATGGCCAACAACAATGATGGTAGTTCCTTTGATGAAGATATGAAGAAGGCTGCAAAAGCTTGTTCAAATACCAACTGGGATCCTTATTCAATGTATCAGGTTGGAAAGTTTATTAAGAATGATGATAATGAAAAGAATGCTATGTTTGATTACTTGTGTATTAATTTCCAGTCTGCTATTCAAAGAGAGAAGAAGCTAAAACTAGAAGTAGAATCACTCAAGGAAAAATTAATTCTTAAAGATGAGGAACTTAAGTAGATAACAATTTTAAATGATGAGCTAGCAAATCAAAAGATACTTAATGAGATCTTAGTAAAAGAAACTAGTGAAGCAACCAAAAAGTTCAATGACCTCCAAAAAGTAGTAAAGTCTTGGTGTGTATCTGCTGAAAATACCACTCAGTGTGTCAAGGAGAAAATATCCAAACAAGTTCAAGCTATTATTGGTGGAAATTACTTTAAGGCTGCTAACTATGTTGATTCTAATAAGAACATTAATATCTTAGACAATGTTGATTCCTTCAGTTGAATCATCCTCTTGTAAGATTTCAGAATGTAAAAATACTAAGAACACAAAGTCAAAGGATGTTAGTAAAGGAAAGGAATCATTAGTTGAGACCATAGAGACATTATGTTGTCAAACCTTGAAAACAAATGACTTAAATCTTAGTATTTCACAAACTGAAGAATCATTAGCTAATACTACTTTATCAACTGATATGTTAGTAGATGATAAATGCTCAGCTGATGGCCTGTCAGCTGATCATAGCTCATCTTCAAAACAACCAGTTGATCCAGAAGTAATCAACTCTCTTTCAATAGAACAAACTATGAGTAAAAAGAATGATGTTCACATTGTTCCTATTTCTGCCACTCCAAAGATTGGTCAAAAACTTTCTAAATCTAAAGATCCATCCAAGGTGCCTGTAAATAAAGACCTAAGAAATTTACAGGATAAGCTTCATAAGCTGAATGGTCAAGTTAGTCAAATGATAGGTGATAATTGTCATAGGACTAATAAGAAAACTCATAGGCATTCAAATAATGTTGTTCAATGCTCCAAGGCCACAAAATATCAAAAATGTTATAAGTGTGGAAGTAAAGAGCATAAGGCATTTGAATGTTCTTTAGAAGGAAATTCAAGATAACGGACTTGTAATGATAACATAGTCATTCCTTTTATACATGAGAAACCTGAAATGAAGTGGAAAGCTAGGTGCATTCCACAGGGATCCACTAAATAGTGGATTCCTACTTTGCTTACTAACTCTTCTTTCATTCAATCTGTGCAGGGTGTTGGTTCATGGTTTCTTGACAGTGGATGCTCAAGAACTATGACAGGCAACAAGGTTTTGCTCAGTAACTATAAGAAAGAGAAAGGTCCAAGGGTGACTTTTGGTGACAACAATCATGGGCAAACAAAAGGCTATGGTGAACTTCATAATGGGAAACTTAAAGTGTCCAAAGTATCATATGTCAAAGGGCTGAAATACAATCTCATAACCATAAGTCAATTGTGTGATGGAGATAATGAAGTCCATTTCACAAAGACAGGAGGCTCCATAATAAATAAGGAAGGTAATACAGTATTAAGTGCCAAGAGAACCAAGGATGTGTATACTCTTGACATGTCCTCTGGTGACCCTTCAAAGGAAACATGTTTGTACTCCAAAAATAATGAGGATACAAATTGGCTATGGCACAAGAGGCTTTCTCACCTTAATTTCAAAAATATGAACAAGTTGTGCAAGGGTGAACTAGTGTCAGGATTACCTTCTCTGATTTATCTTAAGCCTAAAACTTGCACTGCTTGTGAGAAGGGAAAGCAGCATAAGACATCATTTCCATCCAAACAGGCCTTCTCTATTACAGAACCTTTCTATATGTTGCACATGTATCTCTTTGGTCCTGTTGCAACTGCTAGTATTGGTGGAAGTAAATATGCTCTTGTATTAGTTGATGAATTCTCAAGATACACTTGGGTTTTCTTTCTTAAAGCAAATAGTAAGGCTTCTGAAGAAATCATATGCTTTATAAAAAAGATGGAAGTCTTGAATGACAATTTGGTGAGGAGTCTTAGAATTGATCATGGAATTGAATTCAGAAATCAAATTTTGGAATCTTTCTGTGATGAGAAAGGGATATCTCAAAACTTCTTTGCTCCTTGAACCCCACAACAGAATGGTGTAGCTGAAAGAAGAAATAGAACATAGGTCGAAGCTGCTAGAATCATGTTGTGTGAAAGTGGGTTACCTTTTAATTTCTAGGCTGAGACTTTAAGTTGTGCATGTTTCACACAGAACAGATCCATTATTATCAAGAGGCACAACAAAACTCCATATGAAGTGCTCAAGGGAAGGAAGCCAAGCATCAGCTTTCTGCACATTTTTGGATGTCAATGCTTCATCCTCAATCAAAAGGATCAATTGCAGAAGTTTGCTCCAAAATCTGATGAAGGAGTGTTTGTATGTTACTCAGTGATTTCCAAAGCATACAGAGTATACAACCTCAGAACCAAAGTCATAGAAGAATCCATCAATGTAAGTTTTAATGAAAATGACTTTGTTGCTTCATGTTCCTCTAATCATGTTTCAGGTGAAGAATTCAATGATCTCATGCAAACTGGAGAAGCCACTCTAGAGCAAGTTGATCCCTCTCCACCTACTGTTCATGATATAGATGAACTTGTCTCTATTCAAATCTTTAATTATGTGCAACCAACCTCATCCAATCCTATACCTCTACTGAATCATGTGGAAAATGACTCAACACCATTGGATTCTAATTCCATATCACACATTCTATCTTCAGTAGAGACACCCACAGATTGTGACAATGAAGTTATATCAGCCACCCAAAATGAACTCATCTCTACTACTGATGTCAACACATAACTTCTTCTCCCAAAATCCAAATGAATCCTAATTCGTAAGAAATCCAAAAAGCCTTCAAAGACCACAAGTATCATATTCATAGTTTTATTATTTTCAAAAAGATTTTCTAGCATGCGAAGATCCTACAACTATGCAAGAAAATAAATAAATAAAACTACACAACCACGCATACAAAACCGATTTGAGCCAACCTAAGTGTTCCCCGGTGAGCCAACCGAGGAACTAAGTCTACTAAGGACAAACAATCCAAGACTTGGTGGCGTGCTCCCACTCGATCCCGCGTCTTTGGATCCGAGGTAGCCGAGACGTCTCCTAGACTCCCGTTGGTGCCTCCGGTCTTCTCTTCTTCATAACATACATAATTCAAAGAGAAATGGCATGCAAGCCACACAATCTATTCTAAGCTAATATACAAATTACAAAGAATAAATACTTTGGCGTGCAAGCCACAAATAAATAAATTATTACAAACCGCATTAAATAAATTATTACAAACCGCGTTAAATAAATTATTACAAACCACCAAATGAATGAACAACAAATAAAGCAATCAAACAACCACACAAAGGTCTAGGCTCAAATCGGTGCTCACAACAACGAAACAACCACAAAGCATGGTGTGCCACACCAAACCATGCACAAATCAATATCCCAATCAAGTTTATTCAAAAACTAAAGGCACAAGAATAAACCTTGTACATATGCATTAGGATTCCAAAGACTTTGAAATCCATATTCTTATATACACAATATACATGTGTGCATGTGTGCATTTTATGCCAAAACCACCCAATACATACATATACAAGAATTAGGATATTATGGGGGTTAATCTACAAGGCTAAAAAGCCTAAAATGATTCTGGAAACACCAAAACCAAGTGCTAAAATCCATATCAAGTTTTCTTTTTCAAAAACAGCCTGTTCACGACGCCTTCACGAGCTACTGCTCTTCACGGGCCCTCACAGGCCGTGAAGCCAGTACGCTCCACGACTCGTGAAACAGTTAAAAAACCTTTCACGACCAACACCCCACGAGACTGATCGTGTGGCCTTCATGACCGGTGAAGCAAGCTCCACGACCCGTGAAGACCTTCTGGACAGAATGTCCAAAATCGAAAATATGGATTTTTAAGCCACAAAGGTGCATGTATCTTACAAGTATGGCTCTGATACCAATGTTGGGATTCCATGGGGATCAAAGCACGCAACGGAAGCAACAAAAAACACACAAACGATCCCATGAAGTCCCAATGGTGGTGAAAACTTGTAAGATCAAACATGCAACCAAAACAAGAACAATGAGAAGAAGGAAATCAAATCATACCCTTGAAGACTTTGATTATAAGCTGGAACAATTCGGATTTGGGATGAGCTCTTGAAACAAAAGGCTCCAAGCACCAAAGAAGTCCACGCCAAGTTTAGCTTCTTTCTCCTTGTACTAGCAAGCCACCAAACCACCAACACTTGATGATGAGATTCTGGAACAGCCTTGAAAACCAATGTGTACAAACCACCAACACTTGTTCTTGCTCTCTCTCACAATCGTGAGGGTTCGTGCCTTCACGGCCTCCTTCACGGGCTGTGTAGGGTCGTGAAGCCCTAGGGTTTCACGAACCATGCGGCCATGACAGGACATGTGTACACGAGCTGCTTCATGACCCGTGAAGCATCCTTCATGGTCGTGAAGCTTAGGTCAGATTGAATTTGACCATTTTGACTCTTTCCTCTTATAGCAAGTTGTCGAGATTGAAACTTGGCGTGTGACCCAATAGGCCCGCGCTTCAGCGGCAGTGATACCGGCCTACGTGTGTCAGTGGGCAGATTCCAACAATAATCACTTCACCCTAATAATTAACTCTGCCTATCCTAAAACATAGAATTTGATGATAACCAAACCCTACATTCAGTATGACTTAGAAAGAATTCAAACATGTGATGTTTGGATCAGATTCTGGAAAATATGCGAAGTATGGAACCATCAGCTGAGTATCAGATCCTACTCGAAGTATCGGCCAAGGGATATCAGCTAAAGAGCATCAGATGAAGAAAACAAGTGAAGAAGACCATCAGCTGAGGAAAGTGACCTATCAGCTGAGTGAAGAAATTCGATCAGCTAAGTGCCTACACCATCAGCTGAGCAAGGACTTTGCTTAGCTACACTATCAGCTGAGTGAACATTGGATAAGCTGAGGTCCAGAGCATTAGCTAAGTAAGTCTTTTCTAACACAAGTCATCTCTCCACATAAACTAATGTATTTAAATGATCAGCTGAGCATTCTTGATCAACTGATCATATCAATACATGAGCTTATGTCCTCCTAAGATAACTATTGATCAACTGAGCATCCATATGATCAGTTGAGCAATATGTATCAACTGAGTCCTAGAAAAAATTGATCAACTGATATATCTTGTCAACTGAGTAGTGAAATTTAAAGTTCCTAGTACTTTCTGTTAGCTTAGTTGAGCAAAATGTCAAATCTGCTCCGTCTTTCAGATTGTAAAAGTCATATGTAAAAGGCAGAACATGTGTTGTTCTTTTATGCCTTATATCTTTGTTTGTAAAAGTAAAAAGCACTTTTTTGGATCAAGTATGCACAAAAAGGTTTGATCTTATCCTCTGGAAAAGGAAAAAGATACCTCAAACAGACGAAGATCTTGAAGATTTGTTTCAACAACTAAGTATGGCTGGCAATCCCATACTTGGTAAAGTCAAATCAAATAGAAGCATGGTTGTTGTTTAAATTACAAGCATGGAAATGGAAAGAACACAAAGCAATTAAAATATTATATTTCCACATACTCTTTGTCTCCTTCCTTCATACAACTGGATACGCCAAGACTTCTATAAATATACATGCATGGTAGACATGCAAAAGTGTGAAGCTTCTACACAACACAAAGCAATCTCATTAGTTGAGATAAATTCGTAGAGTTTAAGCATACATAACATACATAACATGGATTACAACAACAAGAACACATTAACATCATCAAATCCACAAAACCTAATTCATCTTCAACCTCCAACTTCTAAAATGGAGTTCTAAGCTTTCAACCATAAAAGCACAGAATTTATACATGATTTCAGTTCTAAATCATCATGTAACTACTACTAATCATCAAACCAAACTAATTCCATCAATTAGTCAAATACCCAATTATCAAAAACCCTAAATAAAAAAAGAAGAGCATAGCCATGGCAAGAACAATTCAAGGAAGTAATACATACCTTTAATTAGTGGTTAATCCAACACAAAATGCAAGAATTCAAAGATCAAAAGGCTGCCTTCTTAGTGTTCTTCAAAGCCAAACACACACACACACTTGAAAGGATAAGTTCAAAGAAAGAATGAAGGAGGTGGTGTCAAGGCTTCCTAACGACTCATGTAAACACACACACACAGTGCACTTATCTATCTTCTAACTCCCAGTTAATTAATTAAGCGTTCCTACTCAATTAATTGTTAACCAACGAGGTATTATTCGTGACCCTTATCTAAAAACAAATCCAATTAATCAATTAAACATATAAAATATAAAATATATTTTCCCTTTTTAACCTCGTGGCTTTAAATTTAATTTAATAAATTTTCTAAATAAAGCAAATAAACAATTAGCACACATACCACAACACGTCCTACTAGGCCGGTGACTAGGGTGTACATTGAATAGGGGAACAAAATACCCACTTGTGAATATATTTGAACCATAAGTCGGTTCCCTCATTTCCACATACACAGACACTCATACAACACACATACACTCCTATTTCTTTAGTTCTTGACTCTTTTGAAGAAGAAATCAAAGAGATATCAATCAAGCTTCAATTCCATCAACAAATCCAAGTTTTTAATCAGTACCTAATCCATCTTCATCATCTATTCTCCTTGTAAGTGTTCATGTTCTTCCTTGTTCTTAGTTTGGGTGTTTAGGTAAAAAAAACGGGTCAAACCCAAATTGACCATGTGTAACGTCCCAAATTTTTTTTGTCATACACAACAAATTTCAAATCATAAATTTCATAATCGAAACGTAGTACAACGTATATTAATTACATCCCAGTCTCGAATCTAATACTATTTGAAACACAAAACAATAACGGTGACAAAGGAATTTAGTTTGTTAAATCTTATGGAAGCATTGCTGATGATGAGTTATCACAAACGTGCTGGAGCCCCGCCATGGTCATCTCTTGTAAAACAGGTTAAACAACAACTGTAAGCACAAAGCTTAGCGAGTACTCTACTTACAATCCAAACCGTTCATATAACACGTTTCTTGTACCCACTACCGTAGTAAGTGGTCTCAACATACCCGCCTGCTAGACGGTCTCATCCGTTACACATAACTCATACCCACTACCGTAGTAAGGGGTCTCAACATACCTGCCTGTTAGACGGTCTCATCGGTTACACATAACTCATACCCACTACCGTAGTTAGTGGTCTCAACATACTCGCCTGTTAGACGGTCTCATCGAACCTGTTGTCATCACAACGGTCTAATATACCCGACACCGAAGTGTTGGTCTCATTCCCGACACCAAAGTGTTGGTCTCATACCCGTTACCGAAGTAAGCGGTCTATAACATACTAAACATATAATCATCACATACCACATACATAACATGTCACACATACTACTATCATGTACAAGTCAAGGTATTCACATATCCCATAACTTATCACCTACTTTCACATCATCGGCCATGTACGAAGTCTAATTAAAACATACCCGACACCGGAGTGTTGGTCTCATACCCGACACCAAAGTGTTGGTCTACACATAACATTCACGTAGCCCATAAGTACTAATCACTTCCTTGGATGCTACCAAACGTAATTGAAGTCTATTTATGTAACACCGCTTTCATAAAATAGCGAATTTAGTAAAAAATTTCATCTTTAATATGTGTGGGTCCTTTTAAAATCAAATACTATGAGATCATGCAGCGGAAATTCAATTCAAAAGTTAGACAACAAATATTTACAATCCAAAATCCTGAAACAACTTATTTGGTGTTACTCTAGACAATGACAAACCATAAACAACACAACACAGCATAATTAAAGTGTTCCTTCCCGAAATATGTACAACCATCAGTAGGCAACCCATCTCACTATGTCACCTAATCTTTACCTGTAAAAAGAATCAACGAAGCAACATTAGCTATATAAAATGGCTAGAGAGTACTAACTTATCACAAGCATCAATAAAGCGAGTCACATAACACAGGAATAAGCAATCAATGATATCCAATCACATTGCGGTGTGCTGACAAGATCAGTAAGAGTCATATTTTGCAAGATAGCCAGTCAAGCTCAATAACATAAACCGGGGGATCAGACACAACCATCCGCGCTGGTGGGGGAGCATACATCAGTCCACCAAGCATCGTTATGGAGCCATAGGCTCCTTCGGTAATCCAGCTACAACCGGCTGATTACCCCTCACGTTAAGGAACGGAGGTCCTGCAAAACCTACGACTCAGAATTACACCCTTGAGTCACCGTTAATCCTGAAGTATGACCGAAGTCCCCTAGGATCCAGCCACGTCGGCTGACCTTAACCATGCCACAAGAAGTCCGCAGACAATTCACATACACATACCTGATCCAATCAGGATCAATCAACAAGCATGCATATTCAAAATTTCAACGAGGCGGATCCAATCTGGATCCTATAGCATGCATATCAACAAATTCAACTAGATGGATCCAATCTGGATCCCATAGCATGTACATCAACAACTTCAACTAGGCGGATCCAATCTAGATCCGCAGGCATGCATACAATTTATGATCAACAAATATTAAGCATGGCATATCATATCAAAACAACGTGGTAAGGCTTAAACCTTCATCCTTAAGCAATTCTAAAACAGAAACTACAACATATATCATACTACATAATTCAATTGAGTAGGTTAGGTAACTAGTAGGCAATTCCCCCTATATTGAGACTTATAAAAGCCGGTACTCACCTGTAGAGTTTATAACAAACAAATATTTTGCTCTGGCTCTTCTAACGCAATAGGTTCACCTAAAATATCGTTACTTGGGTTAAGCGTTTGCCCACACAAGGCATTGTTATTACAATACAAACAGGAACCCCTAAAGGCGCCTTAAGTCCACTTACAAGGTCACATCGACCTTGTTAAACGTTACAACATAGCAACAAAGCAAATTGTGCTCTGTTACTGTAAAACACTCCCTTGTGGCCGCAAGCATTGAGGCTTATGCCCGTAAGGGCCTTTGCTTGCGCCCGTAAGCACCATTCGAAGTCACTTCGAACCATCCATTCGAAGTCACTTCGAACTACCAATTCAAAGCCTCACTTACGGCTGCAAAGATCGGTCTTTGCATCCGCAAACATAATTCGAAGCCAACTCAAAGCCACCCTTCAAACCATTAATGGGAAGCAACACTTACGGCCGCAAGGACAGTCCCTTGCACCCGCAACCATACTTCGAACCGGCCATTCGAAGCCCCCTTGCGGCTGCAAGGATAGCCCCTTGCACCCGCAAGTAGACCTATTTCAAAACAGGTCGAGCTACAGCCCCCTATTTCGACTTTTTTCTTTCTAAACATCATCAAACAATTTTCTAAATGATTTCCAGTGTTCATACTTCATACGGAACATCCATGTGAGTCTAAAAACAATCATTTCATCATTTATAACAACTTATTGAAGATTTAGGATCAAACTTAGTCATTTGACCCATTTGAATCAATTTCTATGAACTTTATCAAAATCATTATTTTAAGCTTGGTTTGATGTTCCAATCCATTCAAATGAATTGTAGGAACAATCTAAAATACTAATTTCAGTTCATTGAGTTAATTTAAGCTTAACCCAATTTTGACCTCAACATACAAACATGGAGGAGAAGAACTTTGAACTTACAAGAAAGGAAGAAGATGAAGAAGAGCTTATAAGTGCTAGAAATCCTCACTTAGTTTCTGAAATCAAAGCTTGTACAATATTTTCTTCAAAAGCTCAAGAACACAAGAAGACCTTCAATTCAAGTTATTTGTGTTTGTGTTTGTGTTTGAGCCTGAAACATGGGTATACACAAAGTCAAGGACCAACTTTGTTTTCAAGTATATCCACAAGGGGTATCTTGTTCCCCTTTTCAACTTACAACTTGACCCTCGTTTACCCATTTCAACTAACGGAGATATTTTCGTAATCCTTACTTAAAATCTTTCACTAATTTATTTATTTTATTCACATACTATTAACTTTATATTTTCATTTACTTTACTACTAATTTTATAATTTCACATAACAACTAAAACATGCATATTTTATTATTAATTTACTTAATTTACACACACGTGTCGATCATATATAACTAGGCCCAATTCGAGGATGTTACAATTTAAAACTGTAAGTAAGAATATTCACCTGTTTGCAGTCCAGTCACACAGTTCTTAATTAGAAATTGACTTGTGGTTACTCTTCGATTGGGAGTCACCTACAATAGGTCTATCTAGGTTAATATCGGGTATAAGTCCCTTACTCATTTTGTGCAAGTACTATGGTCCCAAATCGAACCCTGCCAGGGTCATAAGTCGGACCACATGCTAAAGTGTAAGTTGGTTCTTACATCATCTAATTACCTGTAAGTCGGACCCACTATTAGTCATCATAAGTCGGACCATCCAAGTCCTTAAGTCGGACCACACAAGCATACATATGAAAGTCGGATCAAGTGAAGCATATGAAAGTCGGATCAAGTCAAGCATATCAAAGTCGGATCATGTAAAACATGTGAAGGTCTGATCAAGTAAATTAGGTGAAAGTCGGATCAAGTAAGTCAGGTGAAAGTCGGATCAAGTAAATCAGGTGAAAGTCGGATCAAGTAAGTCGGGTGAAAGTCGGATCAAGTAAGTCAGGTGAAGGTCGGATCAACTAAATCAGGTGAAAGTCGGATCAAGTAAATCAGGTGAAAGTCGGATCAAGTAAATCAGGTGAAAGTCGGATCAAGTAAATTAGGTGAAAGTCGGATCAAGTAAGTCAGGTGAAAGTAAGATCAAGTAAGTCAGGTCATCCCTGTCAGTTTTATTTTTCATTTCACAGACTCATGGCCAAAATCAAACTCTCTAAAAACTTAATCATTTCATTTCATTTTTGTTGCAAACCATTTCTCCATTCATTTTAACAATTCCTTTAAAACAGATCTGTGTTTCATCAAGTATTAATTACTCTTGCTTCAACCTTTTTCATGGTTTTTCTCGTATACACCAAAACCTCAAAACCCCATACTTCAAATATCCATATATCACCTTAACAAAGTAAGATTTTGTGTCTACATGATCCTAATGAAGTAAGGAACATTACCTGATGATTTTCCTTGCTATTCCTTGAATGAAAGGTGACGATTCTACCTTCCTTCCTGGCGAGAGCACACATCACACACTAGCACTCTCTCAATAGAACAGTATTTGATTTTTAGTGTTGGGGGTTGTGCCCTAAACTTCTATTTATACCTTCTTTGAAAAGGTCTAAGCCCACTCATTTTAATTAGTTAAGCCTAATTGATTCCATCAAGCCCATTCATTAGCTCCCTTAACTTGTTACCACTTTTCTTTAATACCCAATAAGCCCAAAAGGTGTACTTAGTCCACCATTTAATTGCAACTTAAAATCACCATAATAATATCACGTAAAAATTTAGTTGTTGCCAATAAAATATTCTTTTATTACATTCGGAAGTTCGGATATTACACCATCAAGAACTGATTTTTATTGCTTCAATCAGTTCCAATAGCATGTATAAGTAGTTATGGATCAAATTCATGGATTGGAAGTGTTGGTTTTGTTGAATTTCAAGAAATTGCTCAAATGGATATTTTTTGGTAAACTTAAGTTTGAATTTTGTTTTGGTTGATTGGATGAGTGAAATGGATGTTAGATAGCTTCTACTAGTGTTAAACGATGTTAGTAAACACTGAAAATGGCTAGAAACGAATTGGTGTTGAATTGGATTGAAATGGAGCTGCTATGCAGAACCTTGCTTTGGCTCTTTACGCGCGTCGCGGAGCGATTATGCTAACAGAAGAATGTTTTGTGTTTTTCTTTGTATTGATGTATAGGTTGTTATAAGCTAATAGTTGAATTAAGGGCATCATTAGGGGATTAATACCAATATTTTGGTTGTTGTACTTTGTGTGTTAAATATCTAAAATGTAAGTAATGATATTATAGGTGTACCCGACGACCAAGAAGAACAGGAACACTATATATGCCTGTTATAACTATACAGGTGAGTACTGGTTAACCTTAACATCATAATAAGAATATTATATAGCTAAAATGGATATTAAAACTAATGTTTGAGTTATTGTTCATGTGTTGTTAAAATGAATTGAGTTGTGATTTGATATGCATGCTATGGGCTAAAGTAGACCGTTTTGTTAGGTTATGGCTTGAGTAGGCCAACTTTGTTATGTTATGGCTTGAGTAGGCCAACTTTGTTGTGTTATGGCTTGAGTAGGCCAACTTTATTATGTGATGGCTTATGTAGGACAAATGTGTTAGTGTTGGCACTTTGTTAAAGTTATTTGGGGCTAGCTTTGTCTGGATCTGGTTGGGGCCTTGTGCCGTCAGCTATGATGAATGGTGATTCGTCGATCACGAATCTTTGGTTCTGCAAAACCTCCGTCCCTCAACTTGATGATGATGGGCTCTCAGTTCCCGCTGATCCCGAAGGGGTGAGCTCCCCGTTAACGCAATGGTGGACCGCTATCCGCTTATCCACCGACGCGGTAGAGGTATTCGGTTTCCCCAGTCAAGATCATTGTTATTCACTAGCTATTTATAGCTAACCCTCTCCATGTACCCTTCCTATGTGCAGGTAATTAGTTTGTGCTGGTGAGGACGGGTGCTAACTATGTGTAACACCGCAAATCTCAAGCTATTTTTTTTAAAATACGCCGCGGAAGCTTTTAATCAAGATTAAACATAAAACATTGTATTTACAATCAACAACCAACACTTGTTCACAAAACAAATCATCAAACAACTTGGTGTTACAAAATACACATGGCTCGTTTCCTTTTTAAAATACATATCAGAGCAGGGTCAACTTTTCCTTCCACGAGCACCACCAAAACACAAACCTTCAAAAACCAACAACTGAGGGGAATTAGCACAAAGCCAAGTGAGAGGATACTACGACACATCAGCAAATAGCACGATCAATGAACAGTCACAAAAACACAAGCCAAACAGTCCAGTGAACTCTAGAGGACCGGCGGTTCTAACGATCCTACAACCAATGCGGGCCAAAGCAAAGGTTTACCGATAACCCATCGTCAATTAGCACAGTTAGATCCCCTCCAATACAACGCATGCATGAGAGGGTCTGCAACTGCTCAACCAATGGCGATCAGGACCAGCCGAACTACTCGCTTAGCTTACCTCTACCAGCCGTACTACTCGCTTAGCTGGTCTCAAATACAGTCTCTACCAGCCGAACTACTCGCTTAGCTGATCTTAAATCACAACCGAAAGCTCAACAATCAAATAAACATGAATAATCTATCAATCATATAGTACTTCAATAATAATCCATTTCCAGTTAAACAATCAATCAACGTAGTAACAAACATCATATCAATCACAATCATAACTTTTACCATCCGTGAGTTCACATCCACTCACCTTTCATTCTCAATCGCGGCACTCAGAAATCTAATGTTACTGAGTCTGTGTGTTTCCTGAAAACACAATAACAGTGCAATCAATTTCAGATTCATAAATATATCTATCTGCATATATTTATATCTCTTTTGCTAATAAATACTAAACTTATTTCTCATATAAGTACACATACAATAATCAATATTAATGAATCAATCAACAAACAAAAATTTCCTCAAAAATACCCCAATGCGTCGCGTCCAACAGGACGACGCGTCGCGTCCATCACGAGTACCGAATTTCGAACCCATCGGATTTGAGTATCGGATTTCTAGTTCTCGGATTTAGAGTGTCGGAATTCAGTTGTCGGATTTTCAAGGATCGGACTTTGGGCCTCGGATTTGGACTGTTGGATTTCACCATTGTTGGTTTTAACTTTTGTCGGATTTTTGGAATGCGCCGCGTCCCTTACTTGGACGCGTCGCGTCGCGACGAACCTGCAACTTCCTCTTCTTCTTCTTCAAGATCCAGCCGACTTAAACATATTTCTTTTCTCATATTCAAGCCTGAAATCAAACCAAAACATTGCTAAAACATGAATAAATCCCATATAGCATATATACAAACATCATAGGCTACTCAAATCCAAATAAAACTTCAAATCACATAAAACCCATTTGTCAAGTCTTGAGCTTCAAGCTCCATTAATGGTGGTTCATGCTTAAACTCAGTAAACACATCAAGAAAACACATCAAATTACACCATAACATACTAGGATTACAAACTAACCTTCACTTTGATTTATGAATCACCAATCTTTCACTTTTGAAATTCAAGTTTGTAACTTTCTTCAAGCTTCCTTCAACAGAGGTTTTACACACCAACACACACTACACCTTTTCTCTTTTTGACAAAATGACCAGATGACAAACACGCGCACACATACATAATTATCTCAAAGAAAAGCAGGAGGTGGATTCTCTTAATTTGCATGCTCACATACACGTTTACAAACACACATACATAATATACATAGTCATGTTTAACATACATACATGCATATTCCCCTTTTTATTCTTCCAGTACTCACATAATTATATATACATTTATATTTAATTAAATCTACACCAATTAATTTAATTAACCTCAAAATCAATGTAATTGCAAATGAGTACGAACCGCTAACTCGCTAATCAACTAGCCCGGGTTTGCGGGTGTTACAAATCTTCCCTCCTTAAAAGGATTCCGTCCTCGGAATCCTATGACACATATCAGACGGAAGTCCCAACTCTCCATATTCATTTCTTGATATCGAGACATTTATAACTCATATGTATTTTCCATCATCAAACCGAAATCCATTTTCTACACATCTTTGTCATCTACAATCGTTATAGATCAACAACTCTTCTTTTCAATATTTTCTTGAACTTAACATATAACTCATAGGTTTGATAAATCTGTGTGTTAGTCATTCTCTTTTACACTTATACATTTAAATAGTAACATAGCATATCTCGAATACTTGTTCACCTTGACTTGTGTATCTCAATTAACGAATTCCACATATTGCTTCACTCTTGTTTTCAACTACTCATGTCAAATATTTGTCAAAAACATTATCATGATATTTCACATAACAATTCTCAACTGATACTTTAACATCCATCCGATAGAAATCTTGTGAGGTTTATCTAATCAATTTGATTATGAATTCCACGAATCATCAAAATCCAACACATATAGACGCAATTCATTCTCAAATATTCGTATAATTCATTCTACTCATATTATCTAATAGAAATTCAGTCGTTGCTCATCTCACGTTTCAATTCTTGTAATTAACCCATCCAGAAGCTTAGTCAATTCTTTCAATTCTTATCAGAAATTTCTTATAAAATTATTATGTCTTTGATCCATCTCATCAATATTCAATCCCATCCAAACAACGTTGTACCACTGATGGCAAGATACTGGTATTTCCTACTGAACAATCATCAATCACTGGTAATATATCCAGATTTCTTCATATAATTTAAATTCAGATATAACTCCATCGTAACTTGTCACTATAACCACTCTGGCATCTCTAATCATCTTCATAATTCATAATCTCTGGTATTCTACTCTGATTCATACACCATCATATCATATTTCCACAATATATATATATATATATATATATATATATATATATATATATATCCTGCCTACTTTCTTGTTACGTCATCACTTCTCTACTTTGTATGGCATTTTACAATTTTAGCCCTTCCAAATGCACTGGCAATTACGATTCGTAAGTCTTTGTCAAAATAAGTCTCCAATTCAAGTATAGGCACAAAGTTCTATCAGTCTTCAATCCACATGTTTTGGCAATTAATTCCTTTTTATTATTTCTCATTTGATAATCTCAATCATTGATCCACTAATTTCCAGTAAAGGCAACTTCAATTCTATTTAGCAAATCAAGTTTTCAATTCGCATAATTCCAATGTTATCATTATTAGCTCCCTCGCATTTCAACTTTTCTGACAACAATTTGTTTCTCCAATGTAATGTTAAATCTTTTGTTCACAATCCTTGATTTATTCTAATCATTGTCTCTGCCACCTACTCCACTCAGTTGTATATAAACATCCACTACTCTCTTAATAATTAGATCTATTTCACATACTTTTCTTTATATTCGATACTTTCATATTATCCATACAAACACATTTGCTGTAGCCTCCGAGTCATGGGTTGAATTATTTCTCTCAGGAATCTTTAATTATCACAGGACAAAAACCACTCTTCCGATTTCATAGCATACATCATATATTAATCCATCAAATACATTATCTTAACATATAATAAATCTCTTCAAATTTATAAATCAATAGCATAAATAATCTTTACTCTTTAGGTTTACCAATAACTCGTAATTTAAGTCAATTTTGACTTTATCTGTCAATTTCAAAATCCAACTTTGACCTTATCTAGAAAAACGAGTGTGTGACATGCTATATAAAGTCAGGTTACCTAATTTGACACATTATTATAAACTTTCTTATCTACTTAGACAATAAAAAAATTAATTACTAAACTTTATTATTCAACTTTTCCTTTTCTTTGATGGATGTTAATGCACCACATTCACCTATCTATGATTCTTTATATTCTCCACCTTTGCCATCATCAAGATACATTTTAACGTATCAATATATTGTAGATATCAATAATAAAATGAATATGTTTGTTTATCAAGTATCAAGTATATTTAATAAAATTTATTAATTACATTGAACATGCATATTCAATAATCATGTAAATCCACTTTAGATAACGATTCGAGTCAATCATAAAACATAAAACCTGAACCGATCCAAATGACTCGAAACTAATCAACCTAGTATATTGTTAAGTACTAAAAACAAACTAACGTCTTAATAACACTTGACACAAGTAGTCCGTTGGAACAAAAAATAATATTTCATTAAAGCGCGCGTATAGCCCTTCCCGAAGGTCTTCGGGCTAATTTGGGTTGGGTGGGTTCCTTCGGGAACACCACTACACCCATTTCGGGTCCCCCTCCTTTCTTTTTCGTTTCCGTCCACTCGAGCAACCTGAAGCTTTCTTTTTTTTTGGTTTTGTAGATAGAGTAGAAGAGAGAAAATGTTTGAGTTGATTTGGGATGAGTGCTACTTGGGTTTTGAGTTAATTTGAGTTGGGAAGGAAAAAGAAAGAAAAGTTGATGTGACATTTAGGTTAATTTAGGTTGGGTGTAAGCCATACTCATAGCCTTACATTCTCCATCTAGTATGTTTGACAAGTTTTTCAAAACATTTTAAAGTTAAATCTTTGAGGATGTTAATATAAGGTCCAATCTCTAGCCTTAAATAAACAAAATCTTATTTTTCACTCCGATATGAAAAAAAAATAGAATGAGTGGATCACACAGGTAAAATGACAAAGTAGAAAAATTTAATAAAAATATATCATTTATTTTAAAGGAAATATCTCTATAAAATCAAGGAAAAATTACATATATATTCTTATAAATTTTCTTAATACGTATATATTTTTACAAAAATCAACACACATATATATATCCTCCTAAACTCTATATACTCTCATATATGTGTTTAAACTTAAATTTAATGGTAATTGAATCATTTGATAAAAAAATTAATTAATATATTTGAACATGGAAAAACATAACCCCTACTTAATTTACAAGTAAAATACCCTAAATACTTTTTCTTCCATCTTTACCCTTCTTCATTATTCACTATATTGTGTTCTAGAGTTTTACTTTGGAGAAAAAGAAAGGATTTAAAAGGAAGAGGAGAAATTTTAAAAATTTGTGTTGTGAGTTTTTTTAAGAGAAATGATTTAGAATAATTTTTTTTTTAACTTTCTCCCCTGAACTTTCCTTTCAAAAGTAAGAAGATTTTATGATTTTATGAATTTTCATTAGTAACTAAATTACCCGAACGTAACTTTGAAAATAAGGGTATTATTATATATATAACTCGTTTTTCCCTTTTCTTTGACTCGGAAACAAAAAATAATTTTTTTTTCAAACTTGAACACAAAAAACTTAACTATATAATTTATCTTCTCCTCTTTTCTCTCTCAATTTTCTTTTCTGCTCTCTTCCTTCTTATCAATACAACGCTCGTCCCCTATTTTCTTCATCCTTCATCAAAAACCGTTTTCACGAGTCCAAGTTTCATCTTCATTTGTATAATACGTGATTGGAATATTAAGAATTAAAATTCTTATATAATGAGCTCACGTACTTCTTGTAGATATTAAGGATTACAATTCTTACATAAAAAAGACAATGAATTGACGTACTGAGCAGTTGGAGAAAACTTCAAATTTGTGGCTTGTGAAAGAAAATAATGGAAGGTAATTGTAACAAGTAGTGAAGATTGCTAAATAGAAAGTAAAGGTTTACTTATTATGCATAGGTTGCATAGGTGTTTTAACTTAACATTTAGGTCAAAACCCTCCATTTGAAGAAATGGGTAACAATCCCGTATCAATCCTCAGAAACATAGGGCTTGGCCCTGAATTCCTTGCCCTCCATAAATTAACCATGTTTGCTTTATTGCCTCTTTGCCTCTCTCTCTCTTTCTCTCTCCCTCCCTCCCTCCCTCTCTCTCGACCCCAACTCGGTCAAGTACTCCCCAAGTACTCGTGACAAGGTTGGTGACGTTGTCGAGTTGAGGTGAATCCAAGTACTGCAAAACTAGACCCCAACTCGGTCAAACTTAGGATAATTCGGTCCTAAATTTTTTTATAAATACTTAGTCATCTTGATTCCCATAATTAAAGCCATTAATATATAACCGATTTTCTTCTATCATGAGTAGGGGTGAGCATAAACCGGTCCTGACCGCCCAACCCGGTTAGACCTACCAGAACCGGTCCGAGACCGGCCCGGATATGGCATATCAGTCCGGTCTTCGGGTTATGATTTTGTGAAATTCAGTCCCTCGGTCCGGTCCGAGCCGAACGAATGAAAGACCGGTGCAAATTGAGACAGGAGCGGTAATTTACAATTTTAATTTTTAAAGCCCTCATTAGTAGTTACCATGGATTTTATGGGCTTTTAGATATACAAATCTTCAATCCCAAGTGCTTCGCTGCTTTTTAAATGACAATGTTTTTATTGAAAATGAAAGCTAAGCCATAACATTGGGTTTGTAGTTCATATAACCCGATTAAGAAATAACTTTTGTAACATGTGTTGAGATTTGTAATTAAGTAAAACTTCAAAATGTTTTCAGTTATTTATTTTGTATTCATAGTTATATGTTAATTAAAATAAGCTTTTGAGATATATATTTTTTACAAAGACATGTATAAATTAAAAAATTAAATATAAAAAATATTTCTTGGACATATATATCTGGTCCGGTCCTGTTAAACCCGGTTAGACCGACCGGAACCGGTCCAAGACCAACCGTTTTCATCTGGTCCAGACCTTGGTCTGATTTTTTGCCATAATCGGGTCCAGTCCGGTCCCAACCGGTTCGGTCCGGTTTTTTGCCCGCGAACAGCCCTAATCATGAGTAGACAACTTGTTTGAGTATTTATTTTGTAATTCTTAGTTCCATGAATGTGTCATACCCTATAATTTTTAAATTTATATATAAAAGTTTCAATCCGGATACTCCTCGAATACTTCCCGCCTACCAATTACTCACTACACCCCAGTTCGCTGCTCGAGTACCGCTTAGCGAGTTTTACAACCTTGCTACTTAGACATACATTTAGACACATATATTAGAACTATAAGTTATATTTCTTATTGATGTTTAAAAAGAAGCCTATTGCTACCACTAAACCATCATAATCCTGACATGCATAATATAACACTGATATAATACATATTCTTTGGCCATAAAATTTACTCTTTTAGAAGTTGATAACTTCAATGATGATATGATAGTAGCAGTAAATTAGCTATTTGAGCCCAAAATAAAGTCATTTCTTTAATATCTAATGTCGTAAATAAAAATGCTAAAGGATTTGGTATAGTTAGCCGTCATAGTGTAATGATTCTATCCTTCCCCGTTTTCTACCCCAAAAGAAAAAGTGTTAACTAATTACTAGTTACTAGAGTAAAACATACAATTTTTTTGACAAAATGTATTGCTGAGATAGGATTCGAACTCGTGACCTCAAGGTTATGAGCCTTGCGAGCTACCAAACTGCTCTACCCCGCGCTGAAGAGAACTGAAAATGGGAAAAATAATGATTTTTAATCATGCAAATCTATTAGAAAAAAAAATACAGAAACCTGCAGATTAGCGTTAATTGTGCTACATCGAATGGAGTTCCTAAGAGGGTTCGAAGGCCATTCAGTCTTCGTATATTGACCTCAACATCGAGTCCAAGCAACAGCAACGAGTTCTCCTGTGTTCGGCAAGTTATCTTCTGCAAACAGTTTAGTTGATTTTGTGAGGCAACTACAACCAATGTTTTGAAAACAGGACCGGACATTGAATCGTCACCCTACTGGTTTATTGGTCGGACCGGTCCAATCGGTTGAACCGGAAGGAAAAACCGGATAATGTCATAATAATTTAAATAAAAAAATATACTGATTTTTAAAAATATACTCTCATAAAACACATAAAATAATAAAATAATTCTTGAAAGATAAGAATTATTGTTTGTAGCCACTCATATGTTACTAGCTATAGGTTGTAATAGTTGAAACATCAGAATTATAGTTATAGAACATTCAAACCTTTTCTACTTCATTTAAAGGAGCCTTACAATAGAAAAACAATAGGATTTCAAGCAAATTTCCGGTTCGACGGTTCACCGGTCCGGTCCGGTTCGCTGGTTCTTTGATAACTGGCCGGTTTTTTTAAGAACGGTTTTTCAGTCTATTTTGACCGTATGCATGTTTGGTTCCCGGTTGGACCAGTCCGACCGACCGGTCCGGTTCTGAAAACACCGACTACAACAACTAACAAGTACTCAAATAACAAAATTTAATGATTATGCCAATGGGGTACTAACAAGCTGCCACCGTGTTGTTTCTTCGACTTTTTAATCCGGTTATTAGCTTTCAAAGATAATGAATCTTTGTCAAAAGACGAATTGTCATTATCCGGTTCATGTCCTCTCCTCTTCTTCAAATTACTGCAGGCAAGTACAGTGAAGAAAATTAATTTTGTAAAAATTTCTATAAACACGTCTTTTTTTAATTCAGAATAGGGGTGAGATCGGTTTAAAAACCGGACCAGACCAGTCGGTGTTGTTTTATACACTGTACCAAACTAAAGCGGACATGACCAAAACTCGAAATCTAAAAAAACAAGGACCGAAGATTGGACTGACAGGGCCAGGTCCAGACCGGTCGCGAAATCAAAAACCTCTCAACATCAGCCTCCTCTGCATGTTTAACCAACCAGCTAACACTTCCTGTGTGAGGTGGAAGCAATGATCCTGATATATGGAGTATTCATCAAAACTGCAATTAATTATCATTTGCCAAACAGATTAACTTCGATTTCGTAATATGCATTCTATATAATCCAAATTACCACAAGAATAAGAGAATCCCATCAAAACAATAGAGAGGCCTTCAAATTTGAGGTGAAAGTAATAAAAAGAACATATAGATGTGTTTGTGTGCATCAAACAATGCATGGATCTGCTACTCTGCTAGCATATATTTCAAACAAGGGTGAAAGGTTTCTTTAAACTTTGACCTGCTTTCCATCGTGACGGAAAATCATAGCGTAATTTTAATTCTACCCTTAAAGGTTTTACCTCTTTTGATATTAAGATAGTATTCAACCCGGTAAACAGAACAGATAGACACCAACAAAATAAATCAATAGTATCTCACAATCAGTGTTCTAAAAGACGCGTCATGGCACCGCCAAGGTGTGGCTCCGCCAACAAGGAATGGTCCTAGGCACAAGTGTTAGGTGTTTGCCCATTAAATAGCTCGTTTTTGAAGGCGTTGCACAAAATCACTCTTTTGTGAAAAATTAAACTTTTTTTGTAACAGATTTGCGATCGTGCATATTGAACATCCATACATTTGTATTTTGTAATTAGTATATGTTACTTTGTTCTCCATTTGCAAAACTATATGTAATTTGTATATAAATAATTATAAATTGCATATATATATAATTATAAAATTTATATAAATTTGTCGCCTTAAGTCACGCCTTAAAAAAACGTCATGACTCCTAAGGCTTAAGACTTGACCATGCTGCCACGACACGCCTGACATTATTTAAAATCATGCTCATAATGCATCATATCTATATGGGAATACAACACACAAAGTCAAAAAGACATTGCTTTGGATAATAAGAATCATGAAGAGTATACCTCTTGACTACAAAACGTATAATGGTTCCAATTTCCATCTTATGGCGCTTATTAAGTGTGCTAGCATATGTTTCCTTTCCATGTTTCTGGAACAAGAAAGATTTTGCTGCCATTAGTTTCGGAATGCCAACCCAGTGTGTTCGTGTTTGTGTGTGTGTGGATAGATGGAGAAAAGTTACGAATTTTGTAAAACTTACTCATGTACTTACAACTTTGTAACTGAATTCTTCACAAACGTCTTCTTCGATTATAGTTGCTGACGAAAAACCAAGAACAATAATGTGTATGGAATGCTCTCCAAGTTTGGCCACCTTTCCTTCTGCAAGTAGTTATTAGTAGAAAGTTTAAGATATAAAATACATCACAACATAAAATTGATGGATCAATTCAAACATTGATAAGTAAAGCAAGATTTCAGATATACAAGTCTAACATTTACATGCAATGCTACATATCATGAGAACAATAAGAGCAATACCTAAAAGCATGTCTGGTTTAGGATAAAAAAGTAATAGTCGCGCTTGTAGTCTCGCACCAAAATAAGGATTTAGGCCTGGAAGAATCCTTGCCAACTCCTGTTCAGTAGAAGCGCTGTAAGCCAGCAGAACACCATCGAATGTTTCATTGAACCTGCAAAAGTAATTCAAGTACGAGATATGATAAGAAGAAACATTAATTCAAAATACTCATGGTACTACATTCATACCAACAGATATAGCCACGAAAAATTACTACTTCTCCTCAACATATAACATATTTTAGTTTGACCATTATTCTTACTAACTTGATAGTACAGGTACAAAGTTTGTTAATATACCAGCTACTATGGATTACAGACACCTGCAACACTAACTACAGAATGTTACTAGTTGTTGATCATGTAAATAAGTGTATAAGAGACCTTAAACACCAAACCAATAAGAACTAGCTAGCAAATCATCTATGAAGAAGGATGCATCAAAGAATATATAGAATGTTGACTATTATAATCATCATTCTTGGCACTTGTTTTCAAAGTAACAATACAGCTCTCGAATTTCCATAAAAACATAGTAACTGAAAAAGGCGCACGTTCTGCACAAGGTTTATAAAGTTTCCCATTTTGAGTTTTTGACCACTAGAGAAAAGAAATGATTTTTTGTAATATTGTACTTATCACGAACACGATGCGCCTAATTTTGAAAAAAATTACTTCTAAACTAATTTTATACCTTGTAAGTACTTATATATCAAAAATTCTCCAATCAATACTAAAAGTAGTTTAATAGTAGTTCATAAATGTTGAATAACATAATAGACAACTACACTTAGGAAAATCAAAACAACCAAAACACAAATTATCAAAACAGCCAAAACACAAACTGTAAATTAAACAAAATGTATAAATATATATCAGTGGCCTGAAATCAGAAACATAATGTATATATATATAAACATATAGGTTTTAGAAAAACAATCAGCATAGAGAAGAATTAATGAAACAGTAGACTGTTGTTAAAAAAACAGTACCAAGTATAAATATAAATATAACTCCAAATCAGTATCAAGTAGAAGGTAGCAAAATCGACTTTTGTTAAAATAAAAAAAAACAGAAGCGTGACTCGACTCGTGAGCTAAATGGCCTTTTAAGCCCATTAAGTTAGCCCAACACAGTTTTCTTTTAAACCCATAACAGTTGCCAACTAGCCAAATAAGGCTCAAAACACCCAAAAAACGCAACGGAACACATCACGCATTACTCGATCGCATCAGAGTGCTTCCTGTACCCCCAGCGCATCAGACCCCTTGATGCGTTCCACTCATCGTATCGGGCGCATCACGCAGCGCGCTTTTTTAAACCAGGTATCCTTGGTTTCACAATAATCGACATAACAGATTTAATACTTGAATTTGCATTCTTTATCAAAAAGATCGTAATGTCTGCATGTCTGGCTTGATATGAAACCAAGTGCCAAGTAAAATAGTTATAATGATCCACCATTCTTTCCAAGGAGGGAATAAGTGAGCTGTGTTTGGCATGTACAGTGATGTTAAGCGCCAAGTTACATGGGTAGTTGGGTACAAAAAACAAGCATTCAGAATACCAATGACTAAGGTGGTGTTTGTTTTCGAAAACATAAATGTCTTATGTCTTATTTCATGTCTTCAGGAGAAGATGTTGTTTGGAAGGTCTTAAGATTAAGAAGATCTGCGAAAAAAAACTATAGATTTTAGCTTCTTAAAATAAGCAAAAATAAGACAGAATAAGGTCTCGAATCCATCCCTTTGCCATTCCAGTGTATCTCGAGTTTAGATTGTATATATATTTACTACTTAACATAAAATACACTGGAATGGCAAAGGGATGGATTCGAGACAAGTTATGGCATTCACGTCTGTAGACCCGAAACCCAAACCCGTCTCGCTCGAATACAATTAACAATTGAAAAATAGTTAACATTCTGCTTCAAACGATTTTGGAGAGTATAATTGCCATATATACTTAACATTTACCATTTGAAAACAATTAACATTGTGCCTAATCATGTGTGCAAACAATTAATATTCTCTTGAAAGCTTGAACCATAAAAGAAACTAAAGCTTTAACAGAAATGATAAGAAACCTTAGTTATAGCTTTGATACTATGGTAGAAATTAAGGCTTTGAAACGTATAAGAAACACATACCGGTAGGGTCGGTCTAATAATTTTTGGGGCCCGGGACAAAATTTTAAGAAGGTCCTACAATAAAAAGATATTATAGCCGTGTAAGTAAAATTCGCACATGTATGTATAATAAATGAAGAACAAAAAGAACTTACAATTAGGCAAAAAGCAACATCTAAATAGAACCCTTACGCACTGGTTTCGAGTTTTTTTTAAGAAAAGAAAGGATTATAGAAGGTGTTCCCGAAGAAAAGCTTAGACTTATTTTTTATCTTAAATCTATACTCCTAAAACTGAAAGATTCCTTCCCTTTCCTCCCTTTATAGTACACTATTACCGGGCTACATATACTCGAAGTCTTTAAACACTAGTATTCACAAACAAAAGGGCTACAATTATAGCATATTAGTTCTACACATGTAAAGACTTGCTTGTGCAAATACCTGTTGAGAACAGAGCTCAGTTTATTCTAAATTTATATATTAACATGACACTACTACTCTTGTTATGTAAAAAGAAACATTTTTATCAATTTTGATTTTGAGTATACCCATTTGACCTTCAATAGTAAAATATGGGAAGTTACACTGAAAACAAAAATTTGGCTTCACATTTTTTAAATAGAACAAGCATTAAACAAACTTCAAGTTAATCAGCATTAGCTACTACAGTCTACATATAACAAAATACCCTTATCATAATATAATGAATCTACATATAACAAAATACCCTTATCATAATATAATGAATCAGAAGCCTAACTCATTTGAATCAAATTTTTAGATGACAAATTAGAAATAGTTTTCAACCTATTGAATGAATAGCTCAGGAAACAAAACAACTGATTCCCACAAAAAAAATGAGAACAACTCTGATAACTAAAAAAGTGATTTTGATATAAAAAAAGAAAATAGAAAGTGATTTGTGGAATCAAAGTTCAGAACGATAAACTATTTAATATCTAAACTTACTTAACTCCTTAAGAAATGATTCAATGAAGCAGAAGTAGGGCTGTTAAAAAAACCGAACCGGCTTACCCGACTCGACCCGAACCCGAATAAGAGAAATAGGGTCAGGTTTATTCGGGTCTAAACTCTAAATCGGGTTTATTCGGGTCAACCCGACTAACCCGATATATTAATAGGGTCGGGTTTCGGGTTTTTTGTATGTGTTTTTTCGGGTTCAGATCAACCCGATTTAGAGCTTATTATAAAATGCCTATAAGATATTTACCCCATAAAAAGCCCATGTGTGTAAGTAAATAAACATTTACAGCCCAATGTTGTTTCCTTAGACATTTACCCAAATTAGGTTTAGCCCGGTTCTTGGCTTCCTGTTCTTTGACTGCGTAGTGCGCTGCGCACCTTCGACCCTTCGAGGCTTCGACAAATAGCGATTGAGCGAAAGAGGAAGCGACGCCAACGGTTCTAATTTTCTAGGCACTAAGAAACAATTTTCAAGACATTCATCTTTGATTCTCGGCCGAAAATGAAAGGGTTTATTCTGTTGAAGCCTATTTCGATTCTCTATGAACTGAATATCAACACCGAAGAGTACTACAAGTTTTGCTTCTGGATTTCATAGATTATAAGGTTAGAAATTCGAAACTCACAATACCCATCTCTGGACTCTATTCTCGCGTCGATCGAAGGATCGATTACTGATTAGTGAGGTAAGGTACTCCATTTTGTTCTATGCTTATACGTAATGACTTGATATAATTATATGTTTCTGTATCTGACTCATTGTAACTCGAGAATTCTGATTCTCAATTCTAGGTCTTATCAAATGCATCCTTGTATTGCATACAACCCTATGATTCTGTATTTGATTCTAATTTTTAGTTTAATAGCTTTATGATTCTGTATCTTATTCTAATTTTTAGTTTAACGACTAATTATATGTCTCTGTTCTCTCATCGATAACACCTAATTATCTGAATTTCAATGTATATCATGATTAAGTTGTTGGCAGATGTCGGAATCAATTGGCCTTGATGATGAAACAAACGTAGATGTCGAAGAAAATAATATTAATGATGAAGTCCAAGAGGAAAGGACTTCTGAAAAACAACCAAGGGCTTCTAAAAAACGATCAAAAGTTTGGATAGAGTTTTATGTGGAAGAGCTACAAGCGGGGATGTCAATTGAAGATGAAAAAGCTAGATGCTTACATTGCGGTACAGAATACTTTTGTCATTCAAAAAGGTATGGCACTACAAATCTCAAAACTTATCTAGAAAAGTGCAAACCTTACTTGGCAAAAAAAAGTTCGGGTCAAACTCAAATTGCTTTTGAACATGGTGATACAACCAAAATGATGGCATGGAAGTTTGATCAAAAAGAAAGCAAACAAGCTTTAGCACACATGATTATAGTAGATGAACTTCCAGTTAGTTTTGTCTCGGGTGAAGGATTTAGGCACTATAATAGAATTAATCAACCGTTCTTTCAGATTCCAAGTAGAGGAACAATAACAAAAGAATGTTTCAAATTGTATTTTGAAGAGAAAAACAAACTCCGTGACTTGCTTCAAAGAAATTCGGTAGGATATGTTTGACTACTGATACTCGGTAGGATATGTTAAATCGTTGATCGTATACTCGTTCTATCGTATATTTACTAAACTTATTATGCCTAATTGCTTATTTCCTTTATGATATGTTGCAATATTAGACAACTAGGTGTCATTTATGTGATGCAATGAATAAGTATTCAAAACCTATAATTTCTAGTTCACTCGTGCTTTTACTAAGAGCAAACTTCATAAGAACCATATAATTCAAATAAGTAGTTGTATAATCAAAGATCACTACAACAAATACTATAAAAAAATGCAATTAACCTGATTAACCCGAAATACCCGACCCTACTAGCCCGAAACCCGATCCTTAATAGGGCCGGTTTCCGGGTGAATTTTCTTTAACGAAAAACCCGAAAAACCCAAAACCCGAACGGGCTGACCCGATTAACAGCTCTAAGCAGAAGAATCAATAAAGAAGCAAGGAACATCAAACTTGCGAATTGGGAATTAGCAATGAAGCATACAAGTTATAAGAGACGGTGAACAGAGGAATCTGAAATTCAAATTTTTAGTCATATATTTCTATGGCGGGTCCAGGTTTAAGCGTCATGGGGGCACCGACTAATCTAGGTGGTAATTGGATGACGGTTACCCCGGTTCAGTCATAGTTTGTCGTCCATTTCTGGACAGGTTCGTGATAGTCTTTATTGATGACATCTTGATCTTTTCAAAAACTGAAGCTGAACATGAATCACACCTTCGTCAAGTTCTCGATACTCTCAGACGAGAACAACTTTATGCTAAACTTTCTAAATGTGAGTTTTGGCTTTGGGAGGTGCACTTTCTTGGCCATGTTATCTGCAGGGATGGTGTTAAAGTAGACCCTGCTAAAGTAGAGGCAGTGATGAATTGGGAGGTTCCCAAAACTCCTACAGAGATCAAGAGTTTTCTTTGTCTAGCTGGCTATGATCGGCGGTTTATCCGTGTTTTTTTTAAAACTCGCTGGTCCTCTTACTAAACTAATGTGGAAGGATGTTGCTTATGTGTGGTCTGATGCACAGGAGCAATCCTTTCAATCCTTGAAGCGGCTATTATGTGAAGCTCCGATTCTTACATTGCCTAACGGGTCGGAGGATTTTATTGTCTATTGTGATGCATCTTATTCTGGATTGGGTTGTGTTCTAATGCAACGCGATAATGTGATTGCCTATGCTTCAAGGAAATTAAAACCACATGAAAAGAACTACCCAACACATGATCTTGAACTTGCAGTAGTAGTATTTGCATTGAAGCTATGAAGACATTACTTATATGGCACAAAATGTGTTATATGCACGGATCACAAAAGCTTACAATATGTCTTTTCTCAAAAAGAACTCAATATGAGGCAACGACGCTGGATTGAGTTAATCAAAGACTATGGTTGTGAGATCCGTTATCATCCAGGCAAAGCTAATGTAGTAGCTGATGCCTTGAGCAGAAAAGGGGTTTCAACTGAAGCCAAATTCATGAAGCCAACTGTGGTTCCTGATATTATTACAAAATTGAAAGAATCACAGCAATTGGCTCTACTAGAGGAAAATCTGAAAGTTGAGACTATGAGGAAGATAAAGGATCAGCTAGTTGAAGATAGTCGGGGTTTGAAGACTATTCAATCCCGAATCTGGGTACCATTAATTGGAGGCAACCGTGAATTGATACTAGAAGAAGCTCATAACTCCAGGTTGTCTATTCATCCAGGTATTACAAAGATGTATTATGATCTCAAGAAGCTGTATTGGTGGCCTACTCTTAAAAGAGACATTGCTTCATTAGTGGAGAAGTGTCAAATATGTGCACAGGTCAAAACCGAGCATCAAAGGCCTTATGGCAATCTGCAACAGCTTGACATTCTAGAATGGAAGTAGGATCATATTACAATGGATTTTGTCACAAAGCTACCTAAGACATTGAAGGGGCATAATATGATTTGGGTCATTGTTGACCGTTTGACCAAAAGTGCCCATTTTCTTGCTACAAACGAATCTGCATCATTGACACGCCTAGCTCAACTCTATATCAACGAGATAGTCACTCGTCACGGTTTACCTTGTTCTATTGTCTTTGACCATGACTCTCGTTTCGTGTCTAATTTCTGGCAAAGCTTGCAACGTGAGCTTGACACACGGGTTCATCTAAGTACTGCTTATCATCCACAAACGGATGGTCAGTCTGAAAGAACAATTCAGACTCTTGAAGACATGCTTAGGGCATGTGTACTTGAATATGGTGGTTCTTGGGATTCTCATCTCCCTTTGATAGAGTTTGCTTATAACAACTCTTATCATTCTAGCATTGGGATGCCACCATATGAGATGTTATACGGGAGGCGTTGTCGCACTCCCACTTGTTGGCTTGAAACCGGGTGAGAAGCAGTATGCCGGACCCAAAATTGTGCAGATCACTTCTGATAAAGTCAAGATAGCTCTAGAGAAACTAAAAGCGGCTCGTGATCGTCAAAAGATATATGCAGACCCAAAGCGCCTACCTGTTGAATTCAGTGAAGGCGATAGGGTATTCTTGAAGGTATCCCCTTGGAAGGGTGTAATTCGGTTTGGACGCAAAGGCAAGCTGAGTCCACGTTATATTGGTCCATTTAGGATTACCCGAAAAGTCAACGAGCAGACTGTATCTCTTGAATTACCTCCTAAGTTATCTAGTATTCACAACACTTTCAATGTATGCTATTTGAGAAAGTGTAAAGTTGAGGAAAACCAAGTTCTACCTCTGCAAGAGTTGAAGGTTGATTTAGCTAAACGCCTTGTACAGGAGCCAGTTGAAATTCTTAACGCAAAGACAAAGAAGCTGCGTAAGAAGATGATTAGACTGGTTCTTGTCAAGTGGAAGCACAACCTAGGTCCCAACCTCACATGGGAAACCGAGGATGACATGAAGGCACGATACCCTCACTTATTCCTAGATGAACAGATTCCGAGGACGGAATCTTCTTAAGGGGGTAGAGTTGTAACATCCTCAAATCGGGCCTATTCGTGCGCTCCATTTGGTATGTCGATTTATTTAAACGAATTAAATATAAAAATATTTGTAAGAATTAATAGAAATTAGTTATTGGTCAGTTAAACGTGGAATTAAAAATAGTAATAAAAATAGAAAAGAATTGTAAAATAATAACTGGTTTCAAACGAGGTTTCCAAAAATATCCTCGTTAGTTGAAACGGTTATTCGGGTGTCGTGTTGTATGTTGAAAAGGGGAACAAAATACCCCTTGTGGATAACTTAAAAACCAAAGTCGCTTTTTAAGTCACCAACACAAATCTGATTACACACACTCACACCATTAGAAACACACACACACCTCACGTATTCCTTCTCTTGTGTTCTTGAAGGAGAATCAAAGCAAAAATCAAACAAGGAGCTGGATTGAAGCTGAAATTTTGTCTCTAATCTGTCCATAATCCTCTCATCATCATCATCTTGCTACTAGTAAGCTTCCTCTTCCCTTGTTCTTGATTTTAGGTTTTAGGTCAAAAATGGGTAAAACGAATTTAGCCAATAAAGCTTAGATTTTTGGATTATAATCTGTTCTAGGACCATTTGTAAGTTGATTGGAACTGATTTTAGTAATTAAAGTTGCTATCTTTGTTGTAATTCTTGAAATTGACCAAATGGGTCCTAAATGGAGAATTCATGGATTAATCTTGAATTTGTTGTTATAGTAGGGTATGTTAATGTTTTTAGACTTCAAATGATGCCCCAAAACTAGTACAAAACCAGGAATCAATTAAGAATGTGTTAAACTTGAGTTTTGGATGGGAATCACTGCTGTGCAGAAAGCTGTTCGTGGCTCTGGTTGAATGTCGCGGCGCGACCCTAAGGGGTGTCGCGGCACGACCATAGCAACAGCAAACAGAATGTTGTTTTTTGTTATACATGGTATAAGGACTATAGTTGTATCACTTTTGACCATTTTAGAGGTATTTAGTATGGTTTAAACATTTTTACTCAAATAAACACATAAGTAGGAATATAACACTAGTTTTAGTATATGTGTATATATGGTGATCTAAATGGAATTATATGTAAACAATAGGTAATTAAGCACCAAGGAAGGACAAATACATATTTGAGTTATATTTGAGTACCAAGGTGAGTACCGACTTGTATGAATCCAATAAAGGAGGTTTTTGAATGCTAATTGTTTAAATGAACACGGTATGCTATTTTTATGCAAATAGACTTGTATATTTATATATATAAGCTTAGAAACAAGTTATTGACATGAAGTATGATATATTTGGCATGTATTTAAATACATGCATATTTATTGAGATATCTGGATATATATGATTTCATATGTGAAAGCATGCGTGCTATGATCTCTTTTATGAGATAATGATGAGCTATGTGAAAAGTCCGGACATATGTGCATGAAAGGTCAGCTTCGGCTGGGTCTCAGGGGCCTTCGGGCAATTGTTCGGGACTAATGGTACTCGAGTGCCATTCCTTTAACTTATGGGGTGATTGCCTTAACTGGCTGAGCCTAATGAGCCTTTGGCTCCGTAACGAGCAGGTGGAGTCACTTAAGTGATGAAACCAACACGGTTGGTAGTGTTTGATTCCCCCGGTGGTTGTTATTGAGCCGGACTAGCTATCTGGCAAGATATAGCACTGCTGGACATGTCAGCATTACCGCTAAATGTTAGGATAGCATTGTATGCTCATATTTGATTCATGACTTGCTATTATTGCACTAATACCTGTCTGTATTCACTAGCTATTTTAAATAGCTAATCCTGTTGTTGTTTCTCTTTTATAGACAAAGTATAGGCAGGCCTGGTGAGACGGGAACCCTTATGCATTTGTGCGGGCTTTTTGTGGAACACTGCTTTTGGTATATAATATATATACAATGGTCGGTTTAGTTTAAAGTAACACCGGTTGTCGTGTTTGACAAGTTTTGTTTTGTATATTTGTATATACGCCAAACACGTGTTAAAACTGTAATAGTTTGATAGGCTTGGGTTTGTTTATTGTTTTTGAAAATTCCGCTGCTTTGCTTTTGAAATTCGGTTAGGATAACTAACAGGTAAACATTCAATTTACAAACGGACCCATGCAGTTTAAAAACTCGAATTTTAACTGATTTTTAATGTTTCAAACGCGGTGTTACATCGTATTTGTCACCTTTATTTATAAATATATCATATTTATAGTTTATGACATTTCAAAACTTCATATTTAACTAAATACTTAGTTTTATCATTTTATAAATAATTTATAATAAATTTAAATTCATTTTAGTTATAACCAATAAATACTTAATCTTATTACTTCTAATTATAACAATAATGATCAATACCTTGTAAAAGAAATACAATCACTTCTCTTAATCTCATAATACATTTCGGTCATCACGTCTGCCCTCTCATTCGCATCCACACTTCCAACATGGCCTGATTATTTACGTATCTTATCACCATCTTTTTAATTTCTTATTTATTTCCTACTTTATAATTTTTTAATAATCTTTTATTATTATTTAATATTTATTATTTTTTAAACAACTCGCTTATCATACGAATATTTAATCTTAAAATTATATAAATTAATGTTATGACTTGTATTAATTAATCTTACAAAAGTTTCTAGAAAATAAAACCTAAAATACAAAGTCACTTATCTTTGAAAATATAAGGTAGCTAGACTTGCTTTCATTAGATTCATTTCTTAAATAAAAATAAAAAAAGTTATTGATTAACTTAATTAAAGTGTTTAGTTGCAAAGGGTTCAACACAACATAGGCCATGTTATGCCCCCATGTGCAGGCTCCTTTTTAATCCTGAACATTTTGTACCATAGGCACGTGACATTTGATACCAATCATTATTGTATACATATTAAATTTATAACCGACTTATTATGTTTATTAATAATTTTTATAAAAATATTTTATTATATTTATTTTTTAAATTTTTATATACAAAACCTTTATAAACATTAATAGGAATAAACATTATGGAGAAGTAGGTATATATACTTATAAATAAAATTAAAAGTACTTAGGCTTGTGTTTAACAGTAGAAAAAATTTCTGTTTTTCTGTGAAAAATGATGAGTTTTCATTTTCTGAAAAAATAGAAAACATATTTAGATGAAGGGTGGAGTTTTCCTTTTTCAGAAAAAAAAATGAAAAACATATTTCGTTGAAGTGTTTTCTTGAAAATATTGTTTGAAAAAGTATGAAATTTGAAAAAGTTGAAGAGTTTGGTAAAGTGAATGAGTTTTCTGTTTTTTAGAAAAATGTGTAAGTAAACATATTTTCTAATTTTTAATTTTCTTAAAAAAAATTCTGAAAAAATAAATAATTTTTCTAGAAGTAAATATTTTATTACAACTTTTAAACCCTCCTCTACAATATAAAAGAACACTTAATTAAATAAAACTCAATATATATTTCGATTTACATAGATTTTCGTAAATTAACACAATATTTCTTCTTAACATATGACATCGATCTCATCTCATGGGAATTAATGAAAAATGCCTAGTTCATTAGTGTGGAGAGATTATTTCACATCTATCACGATAATCCTGAACGATTACTCATCACATCAACAAAAAGTAAAGTAAAAGAAACCATCACATTATCAATGTGATTCTCCCCCACACTAGAAGATGAGATGTAAAATCATTTTAGAGGTGGAAAAATTAATAATATACACAAAATTTTAAGAGGTTGTAAAAGTTACCTACTAGATTGGCTCAAGTATAGTAGTATCGTGTCACCTCCTTTTGGTCACACCATGTAAAAATAGAAGTAGTTATTCCTAAATAATAAAATTGTTTAATACTTATTGTTTATAGACAAATTTGTTTTGTAAAAATAAGCTCGCTATAAATAGAGCAACATAAAGTGAAAACTAGTTGAGCTTTGAAGATTATTCAATCGGTTTTCACACAACTAAACGGTCCCAAAAACTAATCATATATTCTTTACTTTTTTTAAAGCAAAGCAACCATATACATACATACATACATACATACATACATACATATATATATATATATATATATATGGGACAGTTCAAACGTAAACTGTTTTTCGTACGAGAACTGCTAGAACTAATCATAGTCGTTCATCAAAAAGATGGATGGTCAAGATTAAAGAGTTGTTAATGGATAACCTTAAACTAATCAAACTTATCCTTAATTAATTAAAGGTAATTTGGACATTTTTACATTAACCTCACCTTTTTCAAACTAATATATCTCTCAAATAAAAAGGTGTTAAATTATGAAAATTATACCAAATTAACGAGAAAATTATGCTCTTTAATTTGAGACCGATCTAGCTATATTGTTTTCGAAATATTTTTTTTAATATGTGTTGGGTTTTTTTAATACAGTCGATATTTGCACATGTGTAAATTTGCATATGTGCAAATATATGCACTTGTGTAAATGCACAGATTCAATTAGTTTTTTCAGCACAGATGTAGATATGCACATGTGCAAATTTTGCACAAGTGCATATATCGAGAGCTGTGTAAAAAGAAAACCCAACAAACAGAATTTTTTCTTTCGAAAAAATATAGCAAGATCGGTCTTAAATTAAAGAACACAATTTTCTCGTTAATTTGGTATAATTTTCGTAATTTAACACCTTTCCATTTAAGAGATATATTAGTTTTAGAAAATAGGGGTAATGTAAAAATTTCCATACTACCCTTTCCCATTTAAAATAACTAAAACGACAGGAAATTAAATGATTGGCTAGAAATGGTTCTCGCAGTTCTCGTACGAAAAACAGTTCTCGTTTGAACCGCTCCCTATACATACATACATACATATATATATATATAGGATCAAATAAGAACGCCTTCTAATTTGAGAACGTGAAGAACAGTTTATGTCCCTTGAATGATCATTATTTAATGGCTGATATTAATCTTGGTTAATTAAGGTATGCTGAATTTTATTGATTTGATTTAATTAAGGTAGGTTGATTTTAAATTTCTTATTTACTTAATTAAATGATTGGCCTACAAGTGTTCTTACCGTTCTCCATTTAATAGTGTTCTCACCGAATCTCTCCTCTCTCTCTCTCTCTCTCTCTATATATATATATATATGTGTGTGTGTGTGGAAAAGTTCAAACGAAAACTGTTTTTCGCATGAGAACTGTGAGAACCAATCTTAGCCGTCCAATTCCTCCTCCTTCGATTGGATTGCCTACCCATTAATTTCTCACATACACCTTGCCACACTCAATCCCTTCACGCTCTTCATCCATGAATTCCACTTACCACTTGAATGGCCAAGATTGGTTCTCGCAGTTCTCGTTTGAACCCTCCTCTCTCTCTCTCTCTCTATATATATATATATATATATATATATAGGAGGATGATCAAATAAGAGGGGATTTAGTGTAAGAGGTGTAAGAAGTAACAAGAGGTTGACATGTGGCATCATTAGCTAAAGCGTAATTTAGCTTTTTATAAAAATATCTCAATCTTTCCCTTAATTATTGTTCATTCAGCACCTCAAATATTCAATTCACCTTTCTCCTTCCATAACCCTAAAACAATGTGCCGTCAATGAAATAACCGGCTACTACCGCTCCATCATCCAATGGTGATTATTATGGATTTTCGAGGGTTTGATTGTCATTTGCCTCTAGCCGTAAAGTCGGCGATAAATATTGGTCCATCAACCTCTGTTCACCGCGCCAACATCCACATGTCTATCGTCAACAGAGCGGTCTGTAAGGCTTCCTAGGTTCTCCACCATGCCATTTGTAATAGCAGCCACCGTATCTAGTTCGAAGATCGATTGCAGCCCCTCTTTCAATCCCAAAATTGTTGTCGCCACCTTCGAACCTTACGCCGAATCTCTCAACGAGTTCTCAACTTGCCATTTCAATCTCCGGGGCAATGGTTCGATATGTTCAAAACCATTGTTGACATTTGTTGTACACTTATTTTTCTGTATTTTATGGTTGTAGTTTATCAATGTGATTCAATTTTTTTTTTAATTTTAATGAATTTGTATACTAGTTCTAGTTTATGTATGTGGTTCTTGCTCGTCATCAAAATTTTACAATATCTTTCTGTACGAAATCCATGCCCGCCAACACCCGTACGCAGTGGAAGCAACGACATCAAAACAGGGGTTTTCGGGTATCAAAACCGACATGCATGTATTCCCCAAGTGGGGATCGTGACTACAAACGAATATAGCAACAGAAACTAAAAGAGTGGGAGGAGAAATATACCATCACGAGATCTGGAACGACGCAACGAGAAGGAAGATCTTGAGAACTCGAACCCAAGCTCCTCTATTGATAGTCCACACCAAGTGTCCGAGATTCCGTTTTGCTAACGACCTGAGACACGAGCCACACTAAGTCCTCGTGCTTCTGGAGTAGCAACAACACTAAGAGGCTTGCCTTCACGAGATTACACATTTACTGAACTCACTAGTAGTTCATGTACCATATTATGTGTGTGTATGTTCAAATTGGCAAGAGAGCAAATGAGAGAGGGTTGAATGCCTTTTATAGAGGCTGTAAGAAGCTCTAAGGCCACCAGCTTCGGCCAACTAAGCTTCCTCCCATTAGACCAACACAAAGGTCCAATAAAAAACAAGGTGACACTTTGACTTCTGCCTTCACGGGCTCTCACGGGCCGTGAAGCACTCGTGAAGGCCTCAAAGGCCGGGTTCCACCGCACACTCTCATTGGGCCAACGAGAGGTCCAATAAAAGCATGGTGCCTGCCTTCACGGGCTCTCACGGGCCGTGAAGCCCTCATGAAGGCAGTGCCCCATGACTATCTGTCCTGGTTGTGAAGCCTTGTGAAGGGTTTCTCTTCACGACCGCTTCACGGCCCGTGAAGGTCGCGAGAAACCCTAATTCAATATACTCTCATGTTTGTGTTGTGTTGTCGGAATCTACCCTTGGCGTGTGACCCAATAGGCCCGTACCTCATCAGTAGTGGTGCTAGTACACGTGTATTAGTGAGCATATACCAACAGACTCCCACTTGCACATGATACAACGTTGCTAACATCACAGACAAGCAGCGGCTCTAGCAAAGCATACTTTCCCCCAAGTCGGTACGAGTTACGTCATCCTCGACAAATCCTGGTAGCCTAAAAGGGCTAAAAGGTCCTATAGATAAGTGACCATAAACATCCCTTTGTTCGTGATATCTGTGTGAACTCGAGACATGGAAAAATGTCAATCTCCAGATTGTTTACAATTTTGTTTCTTGATTCTAGACTGGTGGTGACCAATATAACAAGTTTGCAACTGAGCTAAAATCATTGCAGCTTGAGCACGACCATGCATATTTGGTGTCAGTGCCCAATCATCGAGGGGCCTAGGGATATCTCTCTAACCAGAGGAACAAATCCTTTTGACTACACAACCCCTCCACATGCTTCATACTTAATTTGAAAACTCCCTTTATAGTGGCCAGTTACGAACCACGTTTGAAAGCAAACAAAATAAAGCAGACTCATGCTTTGGATACACATGTATCTCCGGTCTAAGGATGAAATGATATTATCATCCCAAGTCACTTGTGACCATAATCCATGAAGTGAACTCATGTGTGGGTCTTCCAATCACTTGAAACTCATTCCAAGCACATGTTAGTTTTGCGTCACTTGCATTCAATCCTTGATTAATGCATGACCAAACCCTAACCTCAGTCTTAGCTCAAATTTCCTTCCCATGAAGAATGATTGACTGTGGCAATCTGTAATGCATAAGCACTCAGGGAAGTGGTTAAACATGCTAAGATGGAACACAGTAAAGACTAATGAAAGTAACCGCATCTGCGTATATATAGTCCCAACTATATATCAAAAACAATCAAAAGTTCCGATACTGCTTATAGTTCCCAAAATTAACAATCAACTACTAAAACTATATTTAGGCCAAATCAAATGCATAATAAATGCTACATGACCTAGTATGACAAACATCACTAGTCATTATGATAAAGGCTTATCTATTGGATTTGCCATGCAACATCCATTTGTATTCTTGTTATCTTCACAACTATCTTTTGACCAGACTACTATTCAAAGTATCCGTCAAAGAGATCATATAACAAAGTGCTAAAGTACTCATATCCTCATTGCCACAAAAGTTCACAATAGGATCAGTGATACTTAAGAACTTCTCTAATCAATAATCAACACCACAAAGTAGGATCATAGACTTCGATCAAAGATCGACACTTATCCTATTAGAAATTAGTATTAGAGTATAAACCTACTCCAAGGCTTATTTCTTGTTGTCAAACATCAAGAACATATACAAGTATTTCTTGTAATTCAAAATTTCAAAATTTGTATCTCCTAAGTATTATCATGAAACAATAATTCTCTATTACAGGTTCATAGAACGCTTTACAATGGGACATTATCTTCAATTGATACATACTTCTAGGTATACAAAAAAAGCTCCCACTAGCCCTGACATATGTAAAAGTCTTATCTATGCTTCTAGAAAACTCATGACTTTGATCTTCTCACGAAAGCAAAGATCTTAATTTTACGATGTTAGCATAAGTCCAAAGGACTTATCCACACTTGTAGGCTTAATTTGGATACTACAGATATCTAAGACCCTCGGAGAGTATGGTAAGCACTTCCTCGATACATAGTTCCATGAAGGAACACGGTCTTGTATATCCGTGTACTATCTTTTATTGCCATGAGAAGGCAACAATAGTAACGAGTATCAAATGACCTTCAACATGACCACTAGAAAAAATTTCCATAATAACCATCATGAAACCTTTACCTTTAGTCGATATTTGAAGTAGTCTACAATACAATCCATGTTAATTCCACTTATACCATCTTTGTTTGCAACTTGGTATGGTTTTAAGCAAAGTATTCACATACTTAAAATAGACAAGACTCACCATCAAGTCATCGCCACTTAGAAGTAAGGAACCCATATCTCTTTGGCTACATGACTTCTATCAGCCTTGAAAGTAATTACTCATGGTCAGGATAACCGGCATTCTTATGCCGATACTTGATCATATGCTAGCGCCAGCATCAAGTATTTCATTTAAGTTGCACGTTCTTCCACTGGAATGTTTTAGTTATTATCTTCCATTATAGCAACAAAACATTGTTCTCACAAGGTTAAATATCTAAAACCTATAAGAGCTCCTTAAATGTATTAGCACTTGGTTGAGTTCATCAATCTCCCACTAGATGTAGATTGAGAAACTTCACACTTTGATATATACAAGCAAAGAACGCTTTCAAGATATATCTAATAAGGTGCTAAATAGACTTTCAAGTTGGATTAAGATTAAGGACTTGGGTCATCACATTTAATGTGTATATCAACAAGTTGAATACACGTATTTGACCCATTATGTACCAGATCATATTCATTAATATCCGATTTCCTTTAGCGTGACACCATGTATGAATGTGTCTATGTAAGGAATGAATTGTGAGACAATCCCGCAATTCATAATGTGGTCATAGATATAGAACTAGGGTGTCTTAGTGTTGGGGAGATAATCACTTCACCTTAATAATCAACTCTGCCTATCCTAAAACATAGGATTTGATGATAACCAAACCCTACATTCAGTATGACTTAGAAAGAATTCAAACATGTGTTGTTTGAATCAGTTTATGTAAAAATATGCTAAGTATGGAACCATCAGCTGAGGAAAATAAGCCATCAGCTGAGCATCAGATCCTACTCAAAGTATCAGCCAAAGGATATCAGCCAAGGAGCATCAGATGAAGAAAACAAGTAAAGAAGGCCATCAACTGAGGAAAACAGTCTATCAGCTGAGCAAAATTGTTGATCAGCTGATGAAAATATTCCATCAGCTGAGTAAACAGTTTGATCAGCTGAGTGAAGAAAGTGATCATCTGAGTGAAGAATTTGATCAGCTGAGTGCCTACTCTATCAGCTGAGTGAACAATTGGATCAGCTGAGGCCCAGAGCATTAGCTAAGTAAGTCTTTCTTCACACAAGTCATCTCCCCTTATAAACTGATGTATTTGATTGATCAGCTGAGCATTCTTGATCAACTTATCATACAAATACATGAGCATTATGTCCTCCTAAGCTTACTATTGATCAGCTGAGCATCTATATGACCAGCTGAGCTATATGTGTCAACTGAGTCCTAGCAAAAAGTGATCAACTGATATATTTTGTCAACTGAGTAGTGAATATCAGAGTTCCTTGTACAATCTGTTAGCTGAGTCGTGAAAAATGTCAAATCTACTCTATCTTTTCAGATTGTAAGTCATATGTAAAAGGCAGAACATGTGTTGTTCTATTATGCCTTAGATCTTTGTTTGTAAAAGTGAAATGCAGTTTCCGGATCAAGTATGAGACAAAAAGGTTTGATCTTATCCTCTGGAAAGGGATAATGATACCTCAAACAGACGAAGATCTTGAAGATTTGTTCAAACAACTAAGTATGGCTGGCAATCCCATACTTGGTAAAGTCAAATAAATCAGAAGCATGGTGTTGATTAAAGTACAATCATGGAAAGGGAAAGATACTTCTACACGACAGTAGATGTGGACTTTAATATTTTATATTGTGAATGGGTTGCACTTTTGCAGAAAAGTATAATTACTCTTATCATACATTTGATTAAAGTAACTTTACTTTTCACCCACTACCTTTACAATTAAAATATTATATTTCCACATCCTCTTGGTCTCTTACCTTCATGCAACCGGATCCACCAAGACTTCTATATATACTCATGCATGGTGGACTTGCAAATAGAGAATACTACACAACACAAAAAAAAGTGAAGTCTCTACTACACTAAAAGAAAATCTCATCAGTTGAGAAATTTCGTAGAGTATAAGCATTGTGTAGAATCAAACTTGTTCATGTGTTTTACACTCTAAATACATTAGTTGTTTTAGAGTTAGCTTGTCTATGTGTTAGACAAATTGATTGCCACCTTTTATTGTACTTAGAATTTCCGCTTCTAGTACATGTAATTCTTGATTTATATCAATAAGCATTATATAAAAGTATATAAGTGTGTCTTTAATTTTTAAAAGCTAAAGTTTGTATTCAACCCCCCCTTCTACAAACATTTGTTGTTGCGTACTCAATCTGGGACTAACAACTGGTATCAGAGCAGGTTAGATAATCAATATCTACATCTGTTTTGCTTACTCTACAACTGCTTCTACCCCTCTCAATATGGCCTCATCCGCAAACAATATGAATATCTCAAACACTGGGTCCTTAACAAGATGTCCCATGTTTGACGCTAAAAATTTCTCCATGTGGAAAAGTAGAGCACATCTTTTGCTATCCACCCTTGATATCCAAATGCTTGAAATAGTCACTGATGGTCCTTATGTTCCAACATCAGTGTTATCTATCCCATCAGAATCTGAAGGTCAAACCTCTACAACTGAAAGAATCATAACCAAACCCATGCATCTGTGGACAGATGAGGATAAGAGGTTGGTTAGCCTAGATGTTAAGGCTAGATCAGCTCTTGTCTCTGCACTACCCAATGAAATCTATCATCAAGTGCTTAACTGTTCTTCTGCAAAAGAGATGTTAGATACACTCACAGTTGCATATGAAGGGACTGAAGAGGTGAAGGAGATCAAGAAGCTCCTCCTCAACAGAGAGTATGAATTCTTCTTTGCTCAGAAAGGTGAGAGTCTTACACAGACATACACCAGGTTCAACTGCCTAGTTAATGACTTGAAAATGGCAGACATAACCAAGAGAAACTTTGTCTTCGTGAACAAGTTTCTAGACTCCCTCCCTGAAACATGGGATCATTTTGTCACTATTCTAAGACATAGTGAGAAAATTAAGGGAATGCCTCTGGTTGCTCTCTATGGTAACTTACTCAACCATGAGCAATCAGTCAAGCAAAGGAAGTTGTCATCCAAGGAGATGAAGGAGGTAGTGAAAGCTGCACCAACTGCCCTTGTATCAAGAGATACAAAGATGAGAAGCTTTACACCAATTGATTCTGGTTCTGATAAAGAAGGAGATGGAGAGGAGAGTGCTGGAGAAAGTGATGAGGAGAAGGATTGTGAGGAAAGTAATCTGGAGGAGTTGGTTGAAGGTGTAGCTATGCTGGTTAAGAAGTTCAGACCTTTCAAGAAGGGAAAGGGTGTCAAGAGGTTCAGCAAGAGGTCATCAAAGTTTGTCAAGCCCAAATCCACTTTTGATGCCTCCACAGCAGAGTGTTATAAGTGTGGCAAGATTGGCCACATAGCCAGTGACTGTAAGTCCAAATATAAATCTGGTTCTTCATCTGTGCAAAAGCAAGAGGGCAAGATTGATTATGAAGCCAAGTATAAGAAACTCCTTGCTGCTGTCCTTGACAAGAAGAAGAAAGCCCAGGGCCAAGTTCTGGTTGCTGAAGAAGAAGATTGGGCAGAAGAAGATCTCTCCTCAGATGAAGATGAGGTGATCTCTGCTCAGTTCTGCATGATGGCCAACAACAATGATGGTAGTTCCTTTGATAAAGACATGAAAAAGGCTGCTAAAGCTTGTTCAACTACCAACTGGGATCCTTCTTCTATGTATCAGAGTGTTGGTTCTTGGTTTCTTGACAGTGGATGTTCAAGAACCATGACAGGTAACAAGGATTTGCTCAGTAACTACAAGAAAGAGAAAGGTCCAAGGGTGACTTTTGGTGACAACAACCATGGGCAAACTAAAGGCTATGGTGAGCTTCATAATGGGAACCTCAAGCAGTCAAAAGTTTCATATGTCAAAGGGCAGAAATATAATCTCATAAGCATAAGCCAATTGTGTGATGGAGATAATGAAGTCCATTTCACAAAGAAAGGAGGCTCCATCATAAATAAAGAAGGTAATACAGTGTTCAGTACCAAGAGAACCAAGGATGTGTATACACTTGACATGTCCTTTGGTGACCCTTCAAAGGAAACATGTTTGTACTCCAAGAATAATGAGGATACAAACTGGCTATGGCACAAGAGGCTTTCCCACCTTAATTTTAAAAACATCAACAAGTTGAGCAAGGGTGAACTAGTGTCAGGACTACCTTCACTGACTTATCTTAAGCCTAAACCTTGCACTGCTTGTGAGAAGGGAAAGCAGCATAAGACATCATTTCCATCCAAGCATGCCTTCTCAATTATATAACCTTTCTATATGTTGCACATGGATCTCTTTGGTGCTGTTGCAACTGCTAGTATTGGTGGAAGTAAGTATGCTCTTGTATTGGTTGATGAATTCTCAAGATATACTTGGGTTTTCTTTCTTAAAGCAAAGAGTGAGGCTGCTGAAGAGATTATCTGTTTTATCAAGAAAATGGAAGTGTTGAATGGCAATCTGGTAAGGAGTCTTAGAAATGATCATGGAACCGAATTCAGAAACCAAACTCTGGAATCTTTCTGTGATGAGAAAGGGATATCTCAAAACTTTTCTGCTCCAAGAACCCCACAACAAAATGGTGTAGCTGAAAGAAGAAACAGAACATTGATTGAAGCTGCCAGAACCATGTTGTGTGAAAGTGGGTTACTCTTTAATTTCTGGGCTGAGGCTGTAAGTTGTGCATGTTTCACACAGAACAGGTCCCTTATTATCAAGAGGCACAACAAAACTCCATATGAAGTGCTCAAGGGAAGGAAGCCAAGCATCAGCTTTCTGCATATCTTTGGTTGTCAATGTTTCATACTCAATCAAAAAGATCAATTGCAGAAGTTTGCTCCTAAAGCTGATAAAGGAGTGTTTGTAGGTTACTCAGTGATTTTTAAAGCATACAGAGTATACAACCTCAGAACCAAAGTCATAGACGAATCCATCAATGTAAGTTTTAATGAAAATGACTTTGTTGCTTCTTGTTCTTCTAATCATGTTTCAGGTGAAGAATTTAATGATCTTATGCAAACTGGAGAAGTTCCTTCAGAGCGAGTAGATCCCTCTCCACCAGCTGCTCATGATATAGATGAATCTGTTCCTATCCAAGTTTTTAACCATGTACAACCATCCTCATCCAATCCTATACCTCTACTGAATCATGTGGAAAATGACTCAACATCATTGGATTACAATTCCATATCACTCATTCCCTCTTCAGTAGAGATACCCACAGATTGCAATAATGAAGTTATATCAGCCACTCAAAATGAACTCATTTCTACTGCTGATAGTCAACATGTAACTTCTTCTCCCCAAATCCAAATGAATCCCAATTCCCAAGAAATCCAAAAAGCCTTCAAAGACCTCAAGCACCATCCTCATAATTTGGTGATAGGCAACATAGATGATCCAGTTAGAACAAGATCAAAAGCTTGCAACATCTATTTGTATTCTGGATTTGACTCAATGATTGAACAGAAGAAGGTTGATGAAGCTCTCAATGATCCCCACTAGGTGTCTGCCATGCAATAGGAACTGGCAGAATTCAAAAGAAATAATGTATGGACTTTGGTACCCAAACCAAAGGATAAATCCATCATTGGAACAAAGTGGGTGTTCAGAAATAAGCTAGATGAAAATGGGCAAATCATCATAAACAAAGAAAGGCTAGTGGCACAGGGGTACTGTTATGAAGAAGGTATTGATTTTGATGAAACCTTTGCCCCTGTTGCAAGATTGGAAGCGATCAGACTATTCCTAGCCTATGCTGCCTTCAAAAGCTTCAAAGTGTTCCAAATGGATGTGAAGTGTGCATTTCTGAATGGAGATTTGAAAGAAGAGGTGTATGTCAAACAACCTCCTGGTTTTGAGGAGTCAAACTTACCTGATCATGTTTACTTTCTAAACAAAGCTTTATATGGTCTTAAGCAAGCTCCAAGAGCCTGGTATGATACCCTCTCTTCATTTCTCATTAATAAAGGTTTTACAAGAGGATGCATAGATAGCACTTTATTTATTAGGAAGTACAAAGGTGATGTGATACTTGTGCAAATATATGTAGATGATATAATATTTGGGTCTACTAATTTGGAACTATGCAAAAAGTTTTCTAAACTCATGTCTGATAATTATCAAATGAGCATGATGGGTGAGTTAAACTATTTTCTTGGTTTGCAAATTAAACAAGAGGTTGATGGTATTTTCATTCATAAAAAAAAGTATGTTAAAGATTTACTCAAGAAGTTTGATTTTGAAAACTGTTCTTTAATGAAAACACCTATGTCTACTTCTATTAAGTTAGGAAAGGACACTGATGGCAAATCAGTGAACATTACTATCTATAGAGGAATGATTGGGTCACTTTTATACCTCACTACAAGTAGACCAGATATAATGTTTTCAACATGTCTCTGTGCAAGATATCAAGCAGATCCTAAAGAATCACATCTTGCTGCTGTTAAGAGAATATTCAGATATCTCAAAGGAACTCCTAATCTTGGTCTTTGGTATCCCAAAGACTCAGATTTTGAGTTAGTTGGATATTCTGATTCTGATTTTGCAGGATGCACATTAGACAGAAAAAGTACTTCAGGTGTTTGTCAACTTCTAGGAGGAAGATTGATTAGTTGGTCTAGTAAGAAACAAAATTCAGTGTCAACATCTGCTGCAGAGGCAGAATACATTGCTGCAGGAAGCTGTTGTGCTCAAATTTTGTGGTTACAAAATCAACTACTTGATTATGATATGAAGTTTAAAGACACCCCAATTCTTTGTGACAATACAAGTGCAATCTCCATCTCGAATAATCCAGTCATGCATTCAAAAACAAAGCATATTGAAATCAGACATCATTTTCTTAGAGATAATGTGCAAAAGAAGAAGGTAAATTTGCACTACATTAACACTGATTTACAACTTACAGATTTATTCACAAAGCCATTAGATGAAGCAAGGTTCAACTTCCTAATATCCAAACTGGGTATGCTAAATTTTTAGTTTAAAATAATGGTAATTTAGTTTGTGTCAATTTATAAGTGTTGAAAATTATAAGATACTTATCTAAGCATATCTAAGTCTTACTTGATTTGTGTAAACTGAGTAACTATGCTTAGCTGATGCCTATCAGCTGATCAAATTTACTCAGCTGATCACTTTAAGATAAGGAAGACATGCTCAGCTAAGTACTTTACTCAGCTGATACCCAAATTCTCACTATCAGCTGATAGTTTTCCATCAGCTGATAGCCTTCAACTAATAGTTTTTCATCAGCTGATACTCTCCTTGATCAGCCGATGATTCTACACTTAGTAAATTTTCACTTTTTACTCTCATTTAATGCTTTTTAACCCTAGTTATTTACTCCGTTTGTCAGTTTTCATTTAATTGCTAGTTACTTTGTTTTCCGTTAGAACTTTTGGCAGTATCTAACGATCTCTGTTAACTAATCTTCATAAATATCCCAATTTCTCTCTCATTCACCTTTACCTGTTCAAACTTTCCAAATTCCTCTCTCTCTCTACAAACAACTTCCCTACCTTCTGTCTCGATACTCAATGTTCATCATCCCTACCAAATGGCCACCTATATTCCAGACCCGGCTGTTAACCCTGGTGAGAATGTTGCACCCAATCAACCGATGAATATAACTCCCAACAACATTCTACTCTGCACCACCATCCATGCCTCACGAGAAAACCAAGGTTATGAACCAATGGTTCAGTTCCTTCAAGCCCATCCCCTGTTTGAAAGTCTCACCGCTGATCCACACTACATTTACCCTACCATTATCGGTGAACTATGGTACTCCGCAACCTATAACCTAAACACCAACACCATCCACTGCACCCTAGCACAAGGAAACTATCATCTCCAGATCACCACCGAAACCCTTCGTGAAGCCTCTGCTATTCCTAACTTCCCACCGTACACCGCTTTTCCCTCCAGAGCAGAAGTTCAAACCGTTTTAGACACCATCGGCTACAATGAACCTATAGTGCATGGTCAAGTCAAGGTCTCTGCTCTCGCTCATCCATGGAAGTATTTGGCCAACGTGTTCATACGTTGCTTTGGTCCTAAATCTGGAAGCCATCATCTCATCAACCAAACCGAGCTTCTGGTGCTCTATGCCCTAGTCTTCGGGGTAAATATCGACTTTTCTCAAGTGATATTTTCGGACCTTATTGATAAAATCACCCAGAGCACCAAAAAGAAATCATCAAGGTCGCAGGTGCCCTACATTAGACTATTGAGCCCGATAGCTATGAGGGAGATTGGAGAGGATGATTATGTGGGCTTAACAGAACATCTTGAGCATATACCTGTCCCTGCCATGGGTGAAAAGATATTCCATTTCTTAAAGGCAAAAAGAGGTCCTCCAATCACTGCCCAAATGCAAGAGCTGATAGATGCTGCAAACGACAATGCAGATGATAATGATGGTGATGAAAATGATGATGATAATGATGGTGATGAAAATGATGATGATAATGATGGTGATGATGATGCTGATGAAATCCACACTGGCTCTAAGGATGATGATGATGCTGCAGGTGATTTTGCTCCTCCCAGTCCAATGGAACTTAGTCCTCTTGGTGTTGATGATGATGCCCAAGAACAAGAGATCTCTGAGCAAATTCTGGAGCTCATTGATAGAAGTAGGCACATCATGCCCCAAGGTATGGATAGTATTGATTCCACCTCTGAGGATATTCAAATGGTCGTCCCAACCTTTGATAGCCCATCCTCATCTGCAGTCCAAACACCACTCCAATAGCCAAGCTCTAGTGAACCTCCTGTGGTCACTAGTTCTACTTCTATCCGTAGCTCCATATATACAAGGTCACCAGAAGTGACTCATTATGAGCACTTTGAGGGAGTGCAATCCACACCTATGACCTCAACTCCAATTACCCTTCCTCATGTTGAGGGGGAGCAATTGGATGTTGCAACCTTTCAGCCAGTGGATGTATCCTCACAACAGGATACATGTATAAAATGGGACTTAAACCGTTAGCTGAGACAACCTCCCAAAAGGTTGATCTCATTGAAAGACAGACCTCAAGCCAAGGTCACACTGTGTTTATCCCACAATTGAGTCAGCCTATACCATCTACATTCTCCTAACAGAATGTGGATCCAATAAGGGATTCCTTGTTATTGAGTGCATCCCATACTCAGTCCACTTACCTTGCACCTATTATTAATTCAATTCTTACACTTGCACAGCCTGCTAATGCTAGTGGTACAAACCAACCACTTGCACAAGGCTCAACTCTCTTTCCCAATGAATTTGAGCTTATACACCAAGGCTCAAATGAGGGGACACAAACCTTACTCAAGTTCTTTGAACCTCTATCTACTCCTTCCACCTCTACCACATCCATATCTACCCAAACCACAAACCTTACCCTTATCCAAACCATAAACCAGAACATTGATCACCTAACCTAAACCTTCCAAGCCTTCCAAACCCAAACCTCTACTCAACTGTCTAGACTTGCAAAAGACATTGAGCTCCTCAAGACCCCACCCCAACCCTCCCCTGCACCCATTGATCTTACACCCCTCCTAACCAAAATAGACCATCTTTCTACCCTTCTTCCCGATCAACCACAAATTCCCGCCTACCTCAATCTACCATATCTACCCTAAACCAAACCATATCCAACCTCCTATCCCAACTCCAAACCCTATGCCCAATCAACGCAAACATTTCTGTACCTATTCCTGAACAACTCCTTCCCATGCCTTCCTTTCTCAAAGGCATCCTTGATGACATAGAAACCTTAACAGAACAATCCAGAATGAGTCATCTCTCATTGTGGAAAGCTATCAAAGATCTCAAGGATGACCTCTCCCTTCAGCTCTCTAAAATTACCTCTACTCCTTCCTCCACCCATACCCCTACCCCTGCCCCTACCCCATCCCATAAGCCTGCAGTAGGTGACTCCCCTCCTCCTTTTGATGATGCAAAAAAGGGGGAGAAATTCTCAAGTTCTTCCAGGGAGGATGATCCTGACTCAGAGGATATTGATGCTGCCTATGCTGAAACAGCCACCAAAATCATGCAGCAGGAAGCACCCAAAGCAACAGCTCCCTCACCCATTAAAAAGAAAAGCATCTTCTGAGGGGGAGCAAAGGTTTCCCAAAAGGCTGAAAAGGATGGCAAACAGGCCAAAGCCTAAAAGAAAAGTTGCTGAGGGTTGCTCTCCACAAATCAACATAGAGTCTGATTCTGATGATGAGGATGATACTCCACTTTCTGACATCCTCAGAAGAAGAAGACAAAGCCCTAAGCCATCTGCTCCACCAGTCCAATCAACCCCATCAGTCCAAAAGGCTTCAACCTCTGCTCCTAAGGATAAAGGCAAATAAAAGATGACAGATGAGCAAGTTGAAGTAGATGATCAAATGAAAAGGGAGCTTGCTCTTAAAGAAAAGGAAGAAAGGGAGAATGCTCAAATGGCTCAAGCATTGGGTGTTTCAGTTAAGGAAATCTACCAAGCCAAAGAGCTAGCATATCAGCAAGAGCAAGAACAAAGTCAAAATCAAGCTGCTGCTCAACACACATTGGCAAGGGAAAAATCTCAGGCTGAACTACTCAAAGCTAGATCCCATGCTGATGCCATCAAAACCCTCTTCAACCTTGATTTATCTGCTCCCATCAACCTAAGTCAACAAAGACTTCAAAGCTTCAGAGAAAGAATCAATATTCTGAGAAACAGAACATAACCAACTCCAATAACAAGAGCCACTGTCCATAAAGGTGATGGTGAACCCTACCTCAAAGCAATAAGACAGAACAACTTCAACAGCTGTGAAGTTGTATCCTATGAGAGGTGTCACATATATGGGTTCACAGAGTTAGTTGAGATCCTGTACCTTCTCTTCAAATCCAAGTCAAAGCTCAAAGTTCAATTCATTCAGAAAATTCAGAATTGGATAGCTCTAGCTGTGTCACAAAGGGCCTTCACTCCAGATGACTATTACAGGCATGTGCACACAGTTGATAATCTTCATAAGAAAGGCTCCAAGCCCTTCAAACCAATTGAGCTAAGAGAGGTACAACCCCAACATGAATTCCTATCAGATTTTGAGGGTCTCAACACATCTCTTCCACTAAACATCACTCCTGAGCTGTACAAGTTTATAATTATGCCTATTGAAGGTATATTCTTTTTGGACAGAGCTGGCACATGGAGGTTCTTTAGACAGTCTGAAATCCTTAAAGCTAGCAAGAAGTTTCTATTTGGGCTAAGGATATCTACAAGAGGCAGAACTGGAAATGAAAACTTTGAAGCCCTTGTTCAAGCCCAATGTGAAGTCTTAGCTGAAGCTGATCCCCATGCCAAAGATTTTGAAGTTAAAGAAGAACCATGGTGGGATGATTGAAGACTGATTCTAACTCTGAAGATTTTGTTGTTATTTAGTTGATTGTACATTATAGAATAGTTAGTTAGTAGTTAATCAATGTAATCACTTATGTACATTTCTTTATTCTGTTATTTCAAGTGATGTTTATGTATATCAGAAAATCAAAAGCATATAAAAATGGAAAAATGAAAAGATACCACAAAAACAGACAAAATGGTACAACACAGAAAAAAATTCCACAAAAATAGAACAAAATGGAACATTAGAAAAGAAACCAAAAACAGAACAAGGTTCAAATAAAAAGAGCTACCAAAAATAGATATCTAGGTAGCCATATGTACTTAAAAGTTTAAATATTTTGTAATTCGAAGTCAAACTGATTCTTCAAAAAGAAAAAGGTTTTGTCATCATCAAATAGGGGGGGATTGTTGGGGAGATAATCACTTCACCTTAATAATCAACTCAGCCTATCCTAAAACATAGGATTTGATGATAACCAAACCCTACATTCAGTATGACTTAGAAAGAATTCAAACATGTTTTGTTTGAATCAGTTTATGTAAAAATATGCTAAGTATGGAACCATCAGCTGAGGAAAATAAGCCATCAGCTGAGCATCAGATCCTACTCAAAGTATCAACCAAAGGATATCAGCCAAGGAGCATCAGATGAAGAAAACAAGTAAAGAAGACCATCAGCTGAGGAAAACAGTCTATCAGCTGAGCAAAATTGTTGATCAGCTGAGAAAATATTCCATCAGCTGAGTAAACAGTTTGATCAGCCGAGTGAAGAAAGTGATCAGCTGAGTGAACAAATTGATCAGCTGAGTGCCTACTCCATCAGCTGTGTGAACAAATGGATCAACTGAGGCACAGAGCATCAGCTAAGTAAGTCTTCCTTTGCACAAGTCATCTCCCCTCATAAACTGATGTATTTGAATGATCAGCTGAGCATTCTTGATCAACGATCAAACAAATACATGAGGTTATGCCCTCCTAAGCTTAATATTGATCAGCTGAGCATCTATATGATCAGTTGAGCAATATGTATCAACTGAGTCCTAGAAAAAAGTGATCAACTGATATGTTTTGTCAACTCAGTAGTGAATATCAGAGTTCCTAGTACAATCTGTTAGCTGAGTCGTGGAAAATGTCAAATCTGCACTATCTTTTTAGATTGTAAGTCATATGTAAAAGGTAAAACATGTGTTGTTCTATTATGCCTTAGATCTTTGTTTGTAAAAGTAAAAATGCAGTTTTTGGATCAAGTATGAGACAAAAAGGTTTTGATCTTATCCTCTGGAAAAGGATAATGATACCTCAAACAGACGAAGATCTTGAAGATTTGTTCAAACAACTAAGTATGGCTGGCAATTCCATACCTGGTAAAGTCAAATCAATCAGAAGCATGGTGTTGATTAAAGTACAATCATGGAAAGGGAAAGATACTTCTACACGATAGTAGATGTGGACTTTAATATTTTATATTGTGAATGGGTTGCACTTTTGCAGAAAAGTACAATTACTTTTATCATACATTTGATTAAAGTAACTTTACTTTTCACCCACTACCTTTACAATTAAAATATTATATTTCCACATCCTCTTGGTCTCTTACCTTCATGCAACCGGATCCACCAAGACTTCTATATATACTCATGCATGGTGGACATGCAAATAGAGAATACTACACAACACAAAAAAGAGTGAAGTCTCTACTACACTAAAAGAAAATCTCATTGGTTGAGAAATTTCGTAGAGTATAAGCATTGTGTAGAATCAAACTTGTTCATGTGTTGAGCACTCTAAATACATTAGTTGTTTTAGAGTTAGCTTGTCTATGTGTTAGACAAATGGATTGCCACCTTTTATTGTACTTAGAATTTCCGCTTCTAGTACATGTAATTCTTGATTTATATCAATAAGAATTATATAAATGTATATAAGTGTGTCTTTAATTTTTAAAAGCTAAAGATTGTATTCAACCCCCCCCCCCCTTCTACAAACATTTGTTGTTGCGTACTCAATCTAGGACTAACACTTAGCATCTCAACTAGATCTAAATATCCTATCTATATGTCCCAATGGATTCTTTAATTAGTTTCTCTTAATTATGTTCTTGTACGGATTATCCACCAAGTGTGATCAATATCTTACAAGCAAGCATCCCTCTCACATATACCGTGAATGGTTTCATAATCATCTTAGCCTAATAGATAAGACTAGCATCAAATGTTTAACCTGAGGTTAAACTATTCCAAGATCCGAACCACATGGATCTAGGCGATACGCGTCTTATTTATATGATTAAGTTGATTATGTCGTAGAGACAACTAGTCCAAACTACTTTAGACTTAGAATCAATTATTCATGATTTTTATTACTTGTAACATGTATGTAGTGACATGGATAATTTTGATTTTTATCAATCAACAAAAATTTTTCAAAAACAAGATTCAAATTTCAAGTATGAATTCATCATCATCAAATGTAGAATGATGCGCCTGGAAGGCCAAAATAAAATATAAGCTATAACATGAATAAACTTCGAAATTGAATAAGTAATGCGAAAAATCTTTAACTACATAAACCCAAAATTCAAAATTTCATCCATCGTCTTCATAAGCATACAAATGAACACAACTTGCCTCGCAGGGCATTAAAACAAAGTAATAAATAAACCGGTAACAATAGGCGAGATCTCAACTCCCAATTCTCTTTTAGAGGTCAATCTATCAAGTTTCCTCTTTTAGAGATCTGGTTCTTCATGCTTTTCTTTCTTCTTTTAAATAGTACCTACACATTGTAACAAAAATAAATTTGTGACAAACGTGAGTCAATTAGCTCGGGTATACAACCCAGCGAAATAGAAGAATTAGCAATGAAACATGAATGTACCTTAAGAGGGGAAATTAACTCTCTCTTTCCTTAGAAGTTTAATATCCTCTCGGCATGATGGGCATACGTGATGGCCCCGATCTCCAAATCTTCCGCAGAAGTAGCAAACCACTCCTTGAATCTCTTCATGAGGCACATAACATATGTCCTGAGATTCAACGTTGAAGATAGGCTTGGACACTCCAACCTTTCCTGTTTGTGTCGGTTTCTTCTTCCTTTTCTCTTGTTCCCTTGAACTTGTGGTAGGAATGGAAGAGGTGGATTCATGCTTGGCCATGTCAGACTCGGCAATCTTCAACATGCCATGTAATTCACCTAAGGTTTTCTCCATATTATGCATGTGATAGTTCATGACAAATTGATCATATGATGAGGGCAGGGACTGGAGTTCTATATCCACAGCAAGCTCTCTCCCAATGGGAAAACCTAATCTCTCTATTTGGTCCACGTACGCCTTCATCTTAAGGATGTGGGCACTCACACTCCTACCTTCCTGTATTCTACAACCGACTAGGTTTTTAACACACTCATAGTGTTCCTCCCTAACTTGTTGTTGGAACATGTCCTTCAACTTGTTCATCATATCGTACACACTCATGTGCTCAAAGTGCTTTTGCAACTCCGAGCTCATAGTCGACAACATGAGGCAGGCAACATCGTGTGTGTCCTCAACACACTTTTCATACGTATATCGGACGGACCAAGTCGCGTCGGTAGCAGGTGGCTCCGGAAGAGGTTCCTCAAGGATGTGCAACTTTGACTTGTAGCGAGGGACAATTCTCAATTACCTAAGCCAGTCTACGAAGTTCACTCCCGTGAGTCTCTCTCTATGTAGGAACATACGAAGCGAATAGTTTGACTTGGTGTTATTATGGTTTGACATCTATAAATAACAAGAGTAAACGTTTTAGTTAGTTCGATATATTCCTCGTTAAAATAATTACCCATAAAGTTTTAGAAAAACAATTTATCTTAACAAGGGCTAAGAACCATATTTTACTCCACTACATGATGGGTTTACCGCGGATCACTTTATGAAGCTATTTAGGCCGGTAACCATTTTACCGATTAAATTGCAACTCTTAGACACTTGCGGGATCCAATGACACTATCGGTCGGTTTGCATGTCTGATCCCTACTTACACTAATCCCAAATTAAAATTCTTGGTTGACTCGTGCTTAGCTCGACAATCACACAAGGATTTTAGTTTGCAATTGTAAATCATCCAACAAGATACGCGGTAGCACACTTGACAATCATTGGCTCGTGCTAAGCTCGACAACCAATAACCCCAAGTTGCCACTCTCACCTTCCACACAGATCCACATGGAATGACTCGTGCTTAGCTCGACAGTCATCCCATGCTTCACTAGAATCGGGTGGTGTCATCTTATGGATGGTGCGTGATTTACGTTTTTAGGAAACGGGCTTTTGTTTCTTGATTAAAACCTAGTTTTAATATTTGATTAACAAAGTAAGTGACAAAACCGATTTTCACTTTTAAATATAACACCAAGTTTATATTCTCTTGTTAATTGTGTTTGCGCAAGAGTTTGTTAACCAATTTAAAAACTCTTGTGATTTTATTAACTTAGAAAAGTTATCAAGCATGCAAAGAAAAATAAACAAACATGCAAGAAATATAAATCACATCACACGCATACAAAGGGGGTGGTAACCATGCCAAAACCCTATGTGTCCTACCTGCGAGCCAAGCCGGGAGGACTAGGTCTACTAAGGACACAAACCTAGACCATGGAGTGCTCCCACTGAATCCGCTACCTCCACCGGGACTAACCGGATCCAAGGTCTTCAAGACGTCTCCTCTTGACTCTTGATTGTGGTCTTCAAAACACAAGTACAGAAAAGAAAGGAAATGGCATGCAAGCCACGCGGTTCCTATCAATCTAGTACAAGTACATATAGATGAATGAAATGGCATGCAAGCCGCGATAATTAATTACAAACCAAATGAATAAATAATTAATTACAACACATGTGACACCTAGGTCACCAAATAAATCCAAACGAACACAAACCACAAGGCACAACCACAAGGTCAAGGGCAATGGTTACCAAACAAAAGCAACAAACAACAACCACAAAGCACGGTGTGCCAAAACCGTGACTAAAGGAATATTTCGGTAAGAAAACACTCAAGGCACAACAAGGAAATTCTTGTACATGTGCATTAGGGCACAAAACCAAATTGTATATACATATTCATATATACACAACATATGTGTATGCATGTATGCATCTCATGCCAAGACCATACCTTACATACCCATATTTGTACCAGAATATTACAAGGGGTTTCCAAACAGAATCTGCGAGAAAACAGAAACTCCTCTACGACCCGAAAAACCAGAAAATTTCTTTTAAGGACAAAAACTGCCTAGAAGCACCATCACGACCCCTCACGGCTCGTGAAGCCCAAGGGCCTCACGACCGATCACTGGTCAAAAGGGCTCGTGAGCCTAAAAAACCAAGTTTCACGACTATACTGTTCACGAGGGTCTTCACGGCCCCTCACGGCTCGTGACGCCCAGGAGCTTCACGGCCTGTTACGGGCCAGAAGGACTCGTGAAGTCTGAAAACACTTCCCACAACCAGACCCCTCATGAACACTGGTCGTGTGGCCTTCACGACTAATGAAGAACTCTTCACGACCCATGAAGGCCTACTTGACAGAAAAACAAATCTTCCAAAATGGTTTTTCGAGCCATTTTCGTGCTATATCTTTGTAGCCTAGGTTTTGATACCACTGTAGGAAATCCATGCCCGCCAACACCCGTACGCAGCAGAAGCAACGACATAAAAACCGACATGCATCTATTCCCCAAGTGGGGATCGTGACTACAAACGAATATAGCAACAGAAACTAAAAGAGACGGATGAGAAATATACCATCACGAGATCTGAACAAGGCAACGAGAAGGAAGATCTCGAGAACTCGAACCCGAGATCCTCTATTGATAGTCCACACCAAGTGCCCGAGATTTCGTCTTGCTAACGACCCGAGACACGAGCCACACTAAGTCCTCGTGCTTCTGGAGCAGCAACAACACTAAGAGGCTTGCCTTCACGAGATTACACATTTACTCAACTCACTAGTAGTTCAAGTACCATATTATGTGTGTGTATGTTCAAATTGGCGAGAGAGCAAATGAGAGAGAGTTAAATGCCTTTTATAGAGGCTGTAAGAAGCTCTAAGGCCACCAGCTTCGGCCAACTAAGTTGCCTCCCATTGGACCAACACAAAGATCCAATAAAAAACAAGGTGACACTTTGACTTATACCTTCACGGGCTCTTAGGGGCCGTGAAGCACTTGTGAAGGCCTCAAAGGCCGGGTTCCACCGCACACTCTCATTGGGCCAGTGAGTGGTCCAATAAAAGCATGCTGCCTGCCTTCACGGGCTCTCACGGGCCGTGAAGCCCTCGTGAAGGCAGTGCCCCACGACTATCTGTTCGGGTTGTGAAGCCTTGTGAAGGGTTTCTCTTCACGACCGCTTCACGGCTCGTGAAGGTCGCCAGAAATCCTAATTCAATATACTCTCATGTTTGTGTTGTGCTGCCGGAATCTACCCTTGGCGTGTGACCCAATAGGCCCGTACCTCATCAGCAGTGATGCTAGTACACGTGTATCAGTGGGCATATACCAACACTTTCATCAAAGTTTGAGAATCTATTTAAATGTTAATTTTTTGTTCATCATGATTTTTCTTCATCGATATAGTTTTTCTTTTTCGGTATCTATTTCTTAAGAATTGTTCATTTTTTATGTTTATCAAATTTAGTCCAATAATGATTGAATTCATTAATGATTCAGATTTTATATTGTGCTTTAATATTTGGGTTGAATAATTATTATGTGATATTATATTATCTAGCTAGTCATCAAATTTAGTTTATGAAAAGTATTTGTTCATCAATATTTTTTGATGAATGTAGGTGTTCATCAATGTTTTTTTCGAGGAATTTGGTTGGTAATCAAATGTTGAATTAATTCATCGGAACGTTAATTTATAACTGCATTTAATAATTGGTCTATAATGCCCTTAATTGCCTTTTTTAGTAATTACATTTTAAGAAAGAAAACTCTTTCTTTAAATTATTGATTGGTGAAAATAGATGGTCCAGATTGCCTCTTATCCATTTTACAATGATTTTACTTTTATAATAACCTCACCCTATATATATATAATATATATATATATATATATAGGATGGTTAATTTGAAAACCAATCTTGGTCCTTGATTAAAATAAATCAATGGCCAATAAAAATGACAGCTCATTAATAACGCTTTAATAAGGGGTATTTTGGGAAAACTAAAGCTCGATCTTCAATGACAACTCACTCGGACACAATTCACGGTTGGAAGATTATGTAAAAGACCAAAATACCTCTACTAATAAGTATTAATTGCGGTTACAAATGATACTCGTAGTACTCGCAATAAAAAATGGTTCTCAAATGATCTTTTCACTATATATATTTATATATATATAGATATATATAGATTAAGAGAGAGAGAGAGAGAAAGATTCAATTGAGAATCCGGCTAATTGCAAGTACCATTAGAATCAATCTTGACACTTAATTAAATTAGATCAATTGCTATAATGTTAATGACTTATTAATGGTTCATTAATGAGTGATATTCTTTAAAAATTAAATCAATTAAATAATGACCTTATCCACCCGGACATAATTCACCGTTGGCTAAATGTATAAATAATAAAATATCCCTATTAATAAGTATTAATGGTTGTTACAAATGGTACTTGCAGTACTCACAAGAAGAATAATTCTCAAATGAATTATATATATGAAAAAGTTTAAATGAGAACTGTTTTTCATATGAAAAACCGTGATAACTGTTTGTAATTTCATGAATATGAGTATTTTGATATTTATATATTTAACCAACCTTGAATTGCGTCAGGTGAGCCGTCATTAATTAATGAAGCTTGATTTTCCCAATATATCTCTCATTAATATGTCATTAATGAGCAATTTGAGTAATTAGTGAGCCGTTACCATTAACCGTCATTGATTTATTTTGATTAAGATATATATACATATATATATATATATATATATATGTGTGTGTGTGTGTGTGTGTGTGTCTGTCTGTCTGAGGGTTTATTTGAGAACCATCCTTTTTACGAGTACAGCGATAACGAATCTTGACCTTTGATTAAAATAAATCAACAACCAATAAAAACAACAGCTCATTAATAACGCATTAATGTTGGATATTTTGGAAAAATCAAGTATCGCTCTTTAATGGCGATACATCTGGACGCAATTAACGGTTATAAAATATACAAAATACCCCTGTTAACGAGTATTAAGAATGATTCTTGAATAAACTTTTCTCTATATATGTGTATATCCGATCATAATTTCAATCATTAATCTAAAGGTTAAGATTAAATCTTTAGATTCTGTATATAAGGTTAATCATGTGGTATTGAACCTTACCCATATATTAAAACACCTTACCTAATTATATGATTACATATTTATCAATTATTGACCCTTAAAAGTGAGCATTACTTTTCTAATTGGTGACTATTATCATTTACTTATTAACAGTATTTTAAAGTCAAAACAACATTACACGTAAGAAATGTAATTAAGCATAACATTTTAATTAGATAAAATGTAACCAATTTAATTAATAATTCGACAAAATAAATAAAAACGAATCGTACAAAGATAACCATGTTGCATGTGCATATAGTTTCTTTCTTTCTTTTTACCATGTTTGCTTCTATTATAAGCACGTGAAGGTGGGCTATAGATTGGAAAAATTCATTTTTTTTCTTTCTAAAATAGTTATTTGATTTTATGTAAAAATTGAAAATCTTGCTTGCTCCTTATATATATTGTGATTATTAGTACCAAAATTACTAAAACATATTGTATGAAATTGGCAAGATAGTTTTCCCATAGATGGAGATAATTTAGTAGGAAGGTTTAATTAACAAATATATGAATGTTCAATCATATATCGCTATATAAAATTGCGATCTCATCAACTAAATATGTAGAGAATCATACTGAGTGTCATAAGATTATATGTAAGATCTAGAATTGCTATATGATCTTACAGATCTAGATATGATAGTGTAGTGTATGTAATGTACAATCTAATGCTTAGTAAAAGAAAAGAAAAAAGGGAAAAAGTGATTCTAGCTCAAATGGTGGAATTTGAAACATTGAATATTGATGAGATTTGTTTGGATGAGTAGATTATGAAGGATGGATCCAAACATTTAAATACAAATGAGAAATGGAGTAATGTTTTTTATTGTGCGACATTGTTTTAAGACCCTGATGTTTTTTTTATTATTATTATTTTACTATATTTTTAACATTTTTATGATATGGTCAACTTTGTTCTAAGACGATAATTGACCGTTTTCTACTTTACACTCATGCCATATGTTTTATTTTCTTTCATTATAGGAGATAGAGGTTTACAAGAAGAAGATTTTGTTATGGATGAAGGAACTACATGATGCACTATATGTGCATTATATTTATTCACTTTGTTTAAAAGGTCATGTATATTTCGCTTTGTTATGATAAGTGAACGAACATTATGGCGCAATTTTATTGTATGCTTTTAAAATTTACAATTTGGACCGTCGGATGTATATATTTATTAATTTGAAGTTTAAATCTTTTATTAAAATGTTATATAATTTGTTTATGATAAAAGTTCCAACTCAAAATATAAAAAAATCTAGTGAGTTGTAGTAGCATCTTACGATCCCGATCTTTCAAAGACGAAAACAATCATATGTAAAATTCCAATCTTGATAACTTTGTATTCAACAATGTCAAGATTAAAAACTTTTAACAACAATTTAAGTTAAAAATTCTAAGTAATAATTATAAGAACAAAAAATATACACAAGGTTTTATGCTTGGGTCATAAAATGTTGGAGACTCCCAAATAAAATTGCATTTTTTAGGATAAATTATTGGGTAACCAAGATGAAAATATAATAAATCTCATACAAACTGTAATTGTATATAACGACTTCTTAAAACTATGTGTTATTTTATGAGTTTAGCTCACCAAAATATATCCAAGTTATTCGTGGATTAACATGCATAAAATGGCACTTGATATTTTCTCATAATTAGGGCATTAAATTTTAGGGTTTAGTTCAGTAAAATGTATCCAAGTTATTATGTTATGTTATTGTGTGTATTGAACTTTAAAAGTTTCTATTGTGTATCAAACTCTTAATTTGTTGCTATTGTATATATTTTGGTTATATAAAAAAGTAAAAAACTTAAAAGTTTAGTACATACAATAGAATATTTAATAAACACAATAGCGACAAATTAAAAGTTCGATACATACAATAGAAATTTTTTAAGTCCAATACATAAAATAGCAAAACATAAGAACTTGGATACATTTTGGTGAACTAAACTCTAAATTTTATTCTTTAATTCAAATAGTTTAGTTCATCAAAAAGTATCCAACTTGTCACATTTTACTATTGTGTGTATCGAATTTTAAAAGTTTTTATAGTGTGTATCAAACTTAAAATTTGTTACTATTGTATGTATTTTGGTTACATAAAAAAGTAAAAAGTATATAAGTTTAGTACAAACAATAGAAACTTGTTGGGGAGATAATCACTTCACCCTAATAATCAACTCTGCCTATCCTAAAACATATAATTTGATGATAACCAAACCCTACATTCAGTATGACTTAGAAAGAATTCAAACATGTGTTGTTTGAATCAGTTTATGTAAAAATATGCTAAGTATGGAACCATCAGCTGAGCATTAGATCCTACTCAATGTATCAGCCAAGGGATATCAGCCAAGGAGCATCAGATAAAGAAAACAAGTAAAGAAGACCATTAGCTGAGGAAAACAAACCATCAGCTGAGTAAAGAAAGTTGATCAGCTGAGGAAAATAAACCATTAGTTGAGTGAACAGGTTGATCAGCTGAGGAAAATACTCCATCAGCTGAGTGAACAAATTGATCAGCTGAGTGCCTACTCCATCAGCTGTGTGAACAAATGGATCAACTGAGGCACAGAGCATCAACTAAGTAAATCTTCCTTTGCACAAGTCATCTCCCCTCATAAACTGATGTATTTGAATGATCAGTTGAGCATTCTTGATCAACGATCAAACAAATACATGAGGTTATGCCCTCCTAAGCTTACTATTGATCAGCTGAGCAATATGTATCAACTGAGTCCTAGAAAAAAGTGATCAACTGATATGTTTTGTCAACTGAGTAGTGAATATCAGAGTTCCTAGTACAATCTGTTAGCTGAGTCGTGAAAAATGTCAAATCTGCACTATCTTTTTAGATTGTAAGTCATATGTAAAAGGTAAAACATGTGTTGTTCTATGATGCCTTAGATCTTTGTTTGTAAAAGTAAAAATGCAGTTTTTGGATCAAGTATGAGACAAAAAGGTTTTGATCTTATCCTCTGGAAAAGGATAATGATACCTCAAACAGACGAAGATCTTGAAGATTTGTTCAAACAACTAAGTATGGCTGGCAATCCCATACTTGGTAAAGTCAAATCAAACAGAAGCATGGTGTTGATTAAAGTACAAGCATGGAAAGGGAAAGAAACTTCTACACGACAGTAGATGTGGGTTTTAATATTTTATATTGTGAATGAGTTGCACTTTTGCAGAAAAGTACAATTACTTTTTATCAAACAGTTGATTAAATAACTTTACTTTCCACCCACTACCTTTACAATTAAAATATTATATTTTCACATCCTCTTTGTCTCCTACCTTCATGCAACCGGATTCACCTAAGATTTATATATATACTTATGCATGGTGGACATGCAAAAACAACAACACAGTGAAGTTAAAGTTGTTCATGTGTTTAAGCATTTGTTGTTGTGAAATTCGTAGAGTTTAAGCATTGTGTAGAATCAAACTTGTTCATGTGTTGAACACTCTATATACATTAGTTGTTTTAGAGTTAGCTTGTCCGTGTGTTAGACAAATAGATTGCCACCTTTTATTGTACTTAGAATTTCCGCTTCTAGTACATGTAATTCTTGATTCAATATCAATAAGAATTATATAAAAGTATATCAGCGTGTCTTTAAATTTTAAAAGCTAAAGTTTGTATTCAACCTCCCTTTCTACAAACATTTGTTGTTGTGTACTCAATCTGGGACTAACAACTAGTATCAGAGCAGGTTAGATAATCAATATCTAGATCTGTTTTGCCTACTCTACAACTGCTTCTACTCCTCTCAATATGGCCTCATCAGCAATCAACATGAATATCTCAAACACCGGGTCCTTAACAATATGTCCCATGTTTGATGAAGAAAATTTCTCCATGTGGAAAAGTAGAGCACATCTTTTCTTATCCACCCTTGATATCCAAATGATTGAAATAGTCACTTATGGTCCTTATGTTCCAACATCAGTGTTATCCATTCCATCAGAATCTGAAGGTCAAACCTCTACAACTGAAAGAATCATAACCAAACCCATGCATCTGTGGACAGATGAAGATAAGAGGTTGGTTAGCCAAGATGTTAAGGCTAGATCAGCTCTTGTCTCTGCACTACCTAATGAGATCTATCATCAAGTGCTTAACTGTTCTTCTGCTAAAGAGATGTTAGATACACTTACAGTTGCATATGAAGGGACTGAAGAGGTGAAGGAGAACAAGAAGCTCCTCCTCAACAAAGAGTATGAATTCTTCTTTGCTCAGAAAGGTGAGAGTGTTACACAGACATACACTAGGTTCAACTGTCTAGTTAATGACTTGAAAATGGCAGACATAACCAAGAGCAACTTTGTTTTTAGTGAACAAGTTTCTAGACTCCCTCCCTGAAACATGGGATCACTTTGTCACTATTCTAAGACATAGTGAGAAGATAAAGGGAATGTCTCTGGTTGCTCTCTATGGTAACTTACTCAACCATGAGCAATCAGTCAAGCAAAGGAAGTTGTCATTCAAGGAGATGAAGGAGGTAGTGAAAGCTGCACCAACTGCCCTTGTATCAAGAGATACAAAGATGAGAAGCTTTGCAGCTATTGATTCTGGTTCTGATGAAGAAGGAGATGGAGAGAAGAGTGTTGGAGAAAGTGATAAGGAGAAGGATTGTGAGGAAAGTAATCTGGAGGAGTTGGTTGAAGGTGTAGCTATGCTGGTTAAGAAGTTCAGACCTTTCAAGAAGGGAAAGGGTGTCAAGAGGTTCAGCAAGAGGTCATCAAAGTTTGTCAAGCCCAAATCCACTTTTGATGCCTCCACAGCAGAGTGTTATAAGTGTGGCAAGATTGGCCACATAGCCAGTGACTGTAAGTCCAAATATAAAATTGGTTCTTCATCTGTGTAAAAGCAAGAGGGCAAGATTGATTATGAAGCCAAGTATAAGAAACTCCTTGCTGCTGTCCTTGACAAGAAGAAGAAAGCCCAGGGCCAAGTTCTTGTTGCTGAAGAAGAAGATTGGGCAGAAGAAGATCTCTCCTCAGATGAAGATGAGGTGATCTTTGCTCAATTCTGCATGATGGCCAACAACAATGATGGTAGTTCCTTTGATAAAGACATGAAAAAGGCTGCTAAAGCTTGTTCAACTACCAAATGGGATCCTTCTTCTATGTATCAGGGTGTTGGTTCTTGGTTTCTTGACAGTGGATGTTCAAGAACCATGACAGGTAACAAGGATTTGCTCAGTAACTACAAGAAAGAGAAAGGTCCAAGGGTGACTTTTGGTGACAACAACCATGGGCAAACTAAAGGCTATGGTGAGCCTCATAATGGGAACCTCAAGCTGTCTAAAGTTTCATATGTCAAAGGGCTGAAATATAATCTCATAAGCATAAGTCAATTGTGTGATGGAGATAATAAAGTCCACTTCACAAAGGAAGTTATCATCCAAGGAGATAAAGGAGGTCGTGAAAGCTGCACCAACTGCCCTTGTATCAAGAGATACAAAGATGAGAAGCTTTTCAGCTATTGATTTTGGTTTTGATGAAGAAGGAGATGAAGTGGAGAGTGCTGGAGAAAGTGATGAGGAGAATGATTGTGAGGAGAGTAACCTGGAGGAGTTGGTTGAAGGTGTAGCAATGCTGGTTAAGAAGTTCAGACCTTTCAAGAAGGGAAAGGGTGTCAAGAGGTTCAGCAAGAGGTCATCAAAGTTTGTCAAGCCCAAATCTACATTTGATGCCTCTACAGCAGAGTGTTATAAGTGTGGCAAGATTGGCCACATATCCAGTGACTGTAAGTCCAAATATAACACTGGTTCTTCATCTGTGCAAAAGCAGGAGGGAAAATTTGATTATGAAGCCAAGTATAAGAAACTCCTTGCTGCTGTCCTTGACAAGAAGAAGAAGAAGAAAGCCCAGGGCCAAGTTCTTGTTGCTGACGAAGAGGATTGGGTAGAAGAAAATCTCTCCTCAGATGAAGATGAGGTGATCTCTGCTCAGTTGTGCATGATGGCCAACAACAATGATGGTAGTTCCTTTGATGAAGACATGAAAAAGGCTGCAAAAGCTTGTTCAACTACCAACTGGGATCCTTCTTCTATGTATCAGGTTGGAAAATTTATTAAATATGATGATAATGAGAAGAATGTTGTGTTTGATTACTTGTGTATTGATTTCCAATCTGCTATTCAAAGAGAGAGGAAGCTAAAACAAGAAGTAGAATCACTAAAGGAAAGTTAATTCTTAAGGATGAGGAACTTAAGTAGATAACAATCTTAAATGAGGAACTAGCTAATCAAAAGATACTTAATGAGATCTTAGTAAAAGAAACTAGTGAAGCAACCAAAAAGTTTAATGACCTCCAAAAAGTTGTAAAGTCTTGGTGTGTATCTGCAGAAAAGACCACTCAGTGTGTCAAGGAGCAGATACCCAAACAAGTTCAAGCTATTATTGATGGAAATTACTCTAAGGCTGCTGACTATGTTGATTCTAATAAGAACCTTAATATCTTAAACAAAGCTGACATTTTGCCACAGACTTTTCACAAAACTGTTAAAGGCAAAAGTGTGTTCACAAATAAGTTTGTTAGAAGCAAGAGTTCCCACTCAAAAGAATCAATTATTACTTCTGTTGAATCATCCTCTAGTAAGATTTCAGAATGTAAAAATACTAATAATATAAAGTCAAAGGATGTGAGTAAAGGAAAGGAATCATTAGTTGAAACCTCAGAGACATTATGTAGTCAAACCTTGAAAATAGATGACTTAAATCTTAGCATTTCACAAACTGAAGTATCATTAGCTAATACTACTCCATCAACTGATAGGTTAGTAGATGATAAATGCTCAGCTGATAACCTGTCAGCTGATCATAGCTCATCTTCTAAACAATCAGTTGATCTAGAAATAATCAACTCTCTTTCAATAGAAGAAACTATGAGTAAAAAGAATGATGTTCATATTGTTCCCATTTCTGCCACTCCAAAGATTGGTCAAAAACTTTCTAAAAACAAAGATCAATCTAAGGTGCCTGTAAATAAAGATCTAAGAAATTTACAAGATAAGCTTCAAAAGCTGAATGGTCAAGTTAGTCAAATGATGACTGATAAGAAATCTCATAGGCATTCAAACTATGTTGTTCAATGCTCCAAGGCCACAAAATCTCAAAAATGTTATAAATGTGGAAGCAAAAAGCATAAGGCATTTGAATGTTCTCTAGAAGGGAATTCAAGACAGCGGACTTGTAATGATAACACAGTCATTCCTCTCATACATAAGAAACCTGAGTTGAAGTGGAAAGCTAGGTGCATTCCACAGGGATCCACTAAGTAGTGGATTCCTACTTGTGTCACTAACTCTTCTTTCATTCATCTGTGCAGGGTGTTGGTTCTTGGTTTCTTGAGAGTGGATGTTCAAGAACCATGACAGGTAACAAGGCTTTGCTCAGTAACTTCAAGAAAGAGAAAGGTCCAAGGGTGACCTTTGGTGACAACAACCATGGGCAAACAAAAGGCTATGGTGAACTTCATAATAGGAACCTCAAACTGTCCAAAGTTTCATATGTCAAAGGGCTGAAATATAATCTCATAAGCATAAGTCAATTGTGTGATGGAGATAATGAAGTCCACTTCACAAAGACATGAGGCTCCATCATAAATAAAGAAGGCAATACAGTGTTTAGTGCCAAGAGAACCAAGGATATGTATACACTTGACATGTCCTCTGGTGACCCTTCAAAGGAAATATGTTTGTACTCCAAGAATAATGAGGATACAAATTGGCTATGGCACAAGAGGCTTTCCCACCTTAACTTCAAAAATATCAACAGGTTGGGCAAGGGTGAACTAGTGTCAGGACTACCTTCTTTGACTTATCTTAAGCCTAAACCTTGCACAGCTTGTGAGAAGGGAAATCAGCATAAGACATCCTTTCCATCCAAGCAGGCTTTCTCAATTACAGAACCTTTCTATATGTTGCACATGGATCTCTTTGGTCCTGTTGCAACTGCTAGTATTGGTGGAAGTAAGTATGCTCTTGTATTGGTTGATGAATTCTCAAGATACACTTGGGTTTTCTTTCTTAAAGCAAAGAGTGAGGCTGCTGAAGAAATTGTATGTTTTATCAAGAAGGTGGAAGTGTTGAATGGCAATTTGGTGAGGAGTCTTAGAAGTGATCATGGAACTAAATTCAGAAATCAAAATCTAGAATCCTTCTGTGATGAGAAAGGGATATCTCAAAACTTTTCTACTCCAAGAACCCCATAACAAAATGGTATAGTAGAAAGAAGAAATAGAACATTGATTGAAGCTGCCAGAACCATGTTGTGTGAAAGTGGGTTACTCTTTCATTTCTGGGCTGAAGCTGTAAGTTGTGCATGTTTCACACAGAACAGGTCCCTTGTTATCAAGAGGCACAACAAAACTCTATATGAAGTGCTCAAGGGAAGGAAGCCAAGCATCAACTTTCTGCATATTTTTGGTTGTCAATGTTTCATACTCAATCAAACAGATCAATTGCAAAAGTTTGCTCCTAAAGCTGATGAAGGAGTGTTTGTTGGCTACTCAGTGATTCCTAAAGCATACAGACTATACAACCTCAGAACCAAAGTCATAGAGGAATCCATCAGTGTAAGTTTCAATGAAAATGACTTTGTTGCTTCTTGTTCTTCTAATCATGTTTCAAGTGAAGAATTTAATGATCTTATGCATACTGGAGAAGACCCTCCAGAGCAAGTAGATCCCTCTCCACCAGCTGCTCATGATGTAGATGAATCATGTGGAAAATGACCTCTACTGAATCATGTGGAAAATGACTCAACATCATTGGATTCCAATTCCATATCAATCATTCCCTCTTCAGTAGAGATACCCACAGATTGCAACAATGAAGTTATATCAGCCACTCAAAATGAACTCATTTCTACTGCTGATAGCCAAGATATAACTTCTTCTCCCCAAATCCAAATGAATCCCAATTCCCAAGCAATCCAAAAAGCCTTCAAAGAACTCAAGCACCATCCTCATAATTTGGTGATAGGCAACATAGATGATCCATTTAGAACAAGATCAAGAGCTTGTAACATCTGCTTGTATTCTAGATTTGTCTCAATGATTGAACCAAAGAAGGTTGATGAAGCTCTCAATGATCCCCACTGGGTGTCTGCCATGCAAGAGGAACTGGCAGAATTCAAAAGAAATAATGTATGGACTTTGGTACCCAAACCAAAGGATAAATCCATCATTGGAACAAAGTGGGTGTTCAGAAATAAGCAAGATGAAAATGGGCAAATCATAAGAAACAAAGCAAAGCTAGTGGCATAGGGGTATTGTTAAGAAGAAGGTATTGATTTTGATGAAACCTTTGCCCCTGTTGCAAGATTAGAAGCTATCAGACTATTCCTAGTCTATGCTGCATTCAAAAACTTCAAAGTGTTCCAAATGAATGTAAAGAGTGCATTTCTAAATGGTGATCTGAAAGAAGAGGTGTATGTAAAACAACCTCTTGGTTTTGAGGAATCAAGCTTACCTAATCATGTTTACTTTCTAAACAAAGCTTTATATGGTCTTAAGCAAGCTCCAAGAGCCTGGTATGATACCCTCTCTTCTTTTCTCATTAACAAAGGTTTTACAAGAGGATGCATTGATAGCACTTTATTTATTAGGAAGTACAAAGGTGATGTGATACTTGTGCAGATATATGTAGATGATATAATATTTGGGTCTACTAATTTAGAACTATTCAAAAAGTTTTCTAAACTCATGTCTGATAATTATTAGATGAGCATGATGGGTGAGTTAAACTATTTTCTTAGTTTGCAAATTAAATAAGAGGTTGATGGTATTTTCATTCATCAAACAAAGTATGTCAAAGATTTACTCAAGAAGTTTGATTTTGAAAACTGTTCTTCAATGAAAACACCTATGTCTACTTCTATCAAGTTAGGAAAGGACACTGATGGCAAATCAGTGAACATTACTACTTATAGAGGAATGATTGGGTCACTTTTATACCTCACTTCAAGTAGACCAGATATAATGTTTTCAACTTGTCTTTGTGCAAGATATCAAGCAGATCCTAAGGAATCACATCTTGCTGCTGTTAAGAGAATATTCAGATATCTCAAAGGAACTCCTAATCTTGGTCTTTGGTACCCCAAAGACTCAGATTTTGAGTTAGTTGGATATTCTGATTCTGATTTTGCAGGGTGTACATTAGACAAAAAAAGTACTTCAGGTGGTTGTCAACTTTTAGGAGTAAGATTGATTAGTTGGTCTAGTAAGAAACATAATTCAGTGTCAACATCCACTGCAGAGGTAGAATACATTGCTACAGGAAGCTGTTGTGCTCAAATTTTGTGGTTACAAAATCAACTGCTTGACTATGATGTGAAGTTTGAAGACACCCCAATTCTATGTGACAATACAAGTGCAATCTCCATCTTAAATAATCCAGTCATGCATTCAAAGACAAAGCATATTTAAATCAGACATCATTTTCTCAGAGATAATGTGCAAAAGAAGAAGGTAACTTTGCACTACATCAACACTGATTTACAACTTGCAGATTTATTCACAAAGCCATTAGATAAAGCAAGGTTCAATTTCCTAATATCCAATCTAGGTATGCTTAATTTTTAGTTTAGAATAGTGGTAATTCAGTTTGTGTTAATTTATATGTGTTGAAAATCATAAGTTACTTATTTAAGCATATCTAAGTCTTACTTAATTTGTGTAAAGTGAGTAACTATTCTCAGCTTATACCTGTCAACTGATCAAACTTACTCAGCTGATCACCCTAAGATAAGAAGGAAATGCTCAGCTAAGTACTTTCCTCAGCTGATACTCCAAATGTTCACTATCAGCTGATAGTTTTTCATCAACTGATACATTTCTATGATTAGCTGATGGTTCTGCACTTAGTAAATTTTCACTTTTTACGTTCATTTAATGATTTTTAACCCTAGTTATTTACTCCGTTTGTCAGATTTCATTTAATAGCTAATTAATTTGTTTTCCGTTAGAATTTTTGTTAGTATCTAACAATCTCTGTTAACTAACCTTCATAAATATCCCACTTTCTCTCTCATTCACCTTTACCTGTTCAAACTTTCTAAATTCCCTCTCTCTCTACAAAGAACTACCCTACCTTCTCTCTCGTTACTCACTGTTCATCATCCCTACCAAATGGCCACCTATTTTCCAGACCCTGCTGTCAACCCTGGTGAGAATGTTGTACCCAACCAACCAATGAACATAACTCCAAACAACATTCTACTCTGCACCACCATCCCTGCCTCGCGAGAAAACCAAGGTTATGAGCCAATGGTTCAGTTTCTTCAGGCTCATGCTTTGTTCGATAGTCTCACTACTGATCCGCACTACATATACCCTACAATTATTGGTGAGTTATGGTACTCCGCAACCTACAACCTAAACAACAACACCATCCACTGCACTCTAGCCCAAGGAAACTACCATCTCCAAATCACCACAAAAACACTTCGCGAAGCCACTAGTATTCCTCACTTCCCACCTTACACAGCTTTTCCCTCTAGAGTAGAAGCTCAAACAGTTCTGCAAACCATCGGCTACAATGAACCTGTAGTGCATGGTCAAGTAAAAGTCTCTGCTCTTTCTCATCCGTGAAAATATTTGGCCAACGTGGTCATACGTTGTTTCGGTCCAAAATCTGGAAGCCACCATCTCATCAATCAAACCGAGCTTCTGGTGCTCTATGCCCTAGTCTTTGGGGTTAACATCGACTTTGCTCAAGTTATATTTTCTGATCTTATTGATAAAATCACTTAGAGCACAAACAAGAAATCATCAAGGTCTCAGGTGCCCTACATTTGATTCTTAAGCCTGATAGCTATGAGGGAGATTGGAGAAAATGATTATGTGGGCTTAATTGAACATCAAGAGCATATTCCTGTCCTTGCCATGGGTGAAAAGATATTCCACTTTCTAAAGGCAAAAAGAGGTCCTCCAATTACTGCCCAAATGCAAGAGTTAATAGATGCTGCAAACGACAATGGTAATGCTGGTGATGATGATGCTGATGAAAGTCACACTGGCACTAATAATGATGATGATGATGCTGGTGATGGTGATGCTGGTGAATTTACTCCTATCATTCCAATGGTATTAAGTCCTCTTGGTGGTGATGGTGATGCCCAAGAACAAGAAATCTCTGAGCAACTTTTGGAGCTCATTGACAGGAGCAGGCACATCATGTCCCAAGGTAAGGACAGTTCTGATTCCACCTCGGAGGATATTCAAATGGTAGTCCCAACCTTTGATAGTCCATCCTCCTCTCCAGTCCATACACCAATCCAACAGCCAAGCTCTAGTGAACCTCATGTGGTTACTAGTTCTACTCCAATTCGTAGCCCCATATATACAAGGTCACCAGAAGTGACTCATTATGAGCACTTTGAGGGAGTGCAATCCACACCATTGATCTCAAATCCAATTACCATTCCTCATGTTCAGGGGGAGCAATTGGATGTTGCAACCTTTAAGCTGGTGGATGTATCCTCACAACAGGATACATCTGTAAAAATGGGATCTAAGCCGCTAGCTGAGACAACCTCCTAACAGGTTGATCTCATTGAAAGACAGACCTCAACCCAAGGTCATACTGTGTCTCTCCCACTATTGAGTCAGCCTATACCATTCACATTCTCACAACAGAATGTGGATCCAATAAGGGATTGCCTATTATTGAGTGCATCCCACACTCAGTCCACTTATCTTGCACCTCTTATCAATTAAATTCTTACACAAGCATAGTCTAAAAATGCTAGTGGTACAAACCAACCACTTGTACAGGACTCAAAAATCCTTCCCAATGAGTTTGAGCTTATACACCAAGGCTCAAATGAGGGGACACAAACCTTACCAAATTTCTTTGAACCTATCTCCACTACTTACACTTCTCAATCATCTACTTTGTTAGTCTCATGTTTAGAATAGTCAGATTTGATGAGACAAACTATCGATATGTATAGATAATAGGTTAAGAGTTAGGAATTATGTAAGTCTGTTATAGACTGACAAGTCAGCTTCAGCGTATAAACATATATAGAGTTTTCTATGTAAGTACTAGATAACTCAGTGACTTCTAAGCTGAGATAGGACTTAAGAATGAAGACTTGAACAGATGAAGACTTGAAGATTCAAGAATCCAAGATTCAAGAAGTCAGCTTGACAAGGTCAAGACTGAGTATGTCAGCTCAGCGTCAGAAGTCAGTTCGGAATTTAAGTAAGTTCTATATTTCTGTTATAAACTCTCTATATCTACGACATTTAAATTAGGATATCTAAACCTAATTTAAACTATCTATTAGTTAGATAGAAATCTTAAACGAAAATTAATTAGATATGTTCTAATTAAGGAGTTTGTTATGGTTTTAAAGAAAAGATAAGTTCTATCTTTAAACTGCGATTTACTCGTAGATATATCAAGTATAAGTATAAACCTTCTCATGGGTTTTACATAGATGTTCTTACGTGTGTACAAGAACAGATACGCGATACACAATGACGACTGCATAAGTTGCAAGACTACATAAGTTGCAAAACGTACGTGTGATCGTGATACTTGATACGCGTGTGTTGCGATAACTTTGTAAGTTCAAAGTTCGAGAGAGTTTTAAAGAGTTCTTGTTAATCAGTTTTAACAAGAAATTCGATCATCAATTAGTTTGTGATTCAAGAGTGTTTAGAGAGAGTTGAGGTTATAATCATTGTAATATCAAATCATCATGTTGATTTGATTAGAGAGTGATAAAAGTTATTGTACTGATTGATAATTGAATATACATTTGATTAATTTGTTTGATTGTTTAAAGTGTATTCAACCCCCCTTCTACACTGTATCGGTTGCTTGTTCACCCTCTTTGGGACCAACCACTTGTATCAGAGCGATTTTCTTCATAAGTTGAAGATCAAGATCCGCTGTCAAGAGGTTAAGATGTCTACTAGCAAGCAATCAAGTCACATACCAACAATGGCAGCAAAAGGGTGTCCTATCTTTGATGGCACTGACTATCCTATGTGGAAGTGTAGAGCCATGCTATATCTGAAGTCTGTGGATCACAGGATGAGTACCATGATTCAAGATGGCCCAATCATACCAATGATCCATATTACTATCACTAACAAAACTGTTCCCTCTGGAGAAACTCCCAAGCCTGAAGCATCCTGTATTGAGGAAGATCGTAAACTATTTAATCTCGATGACAAGGCACAAAGAATTATAGCAAATGCTTTAACAAACCCTTTTCTACATACTGTGGCTGGGTGCCAAACTGCAAAAGAGATGCGGGATACTCTCAGTGTCACGTATGAAGGCACTGACCTGGTCAAGCAACATTAGAAGACAAATCTGAGTCGTTCTTATGAAACTTTCTTTGCTAAAAAGAATGAAACTTTGGCAGATTTGTTTACCAGATTTCAATGCTTGATAAATGATCTGATCTTGGTAGGTGTCAAGAAAGATGAGAATGAGTTGGTACTCAAGTTCTTGGATGTGTTACGAGAACAATTCAATGAGATCACCATTACACTTCATGCTGGAGGAACCTTAGGAAAATATGATCTCAGATCTATCTATGGTTTCCTTCTAAATCATCAACAGATCATGGAACAGAAGAAAGTGGCCCAGCAACAACTAAAAGAATCTATAAACGATGTTGGATCTACATTAATTGTAGAAAAGAAAAAGAAGGTATCTAAGAAGTCTCAAGCTGAGACTGACTCTGAATCTGAATCTGAGGAAGCACGTCTTAACTCTGGTTCAGATGATGAAGAGATGGATGCTCTTACTGAACAAATGGCAATGTTAGCAAGAAACTTTAGAAAGTTCAGAAGAGGAAGGGGTCAATCTGACAGAAGCAAAAGTGGTAAGTCTACTTTTGATCCTAAGAAAGCTAAGTGCTATAACTGTCAGAGGATAGGACACATAGCTGCTGAGTGCAGAGTAAAGAAGGGAGAATCAGCTTCAGTAGCTGACAAGAATGCCTACAGAGCTGATAAATATAAAAAGAAATATAAAAGACTCAAAGGCAAGCCAGATGAAAACACCAAAGGCCTCCTTGCTGAAACTTGGGATACTGAATCATCTACTTCAGATGATGATGAGCAAGATAGGTGTTTGATGGCCATTGAGGATGAAGAGGAACAAGTTGACTATGAGTTAGAAGACAGTTCCTTTGATGAGGATCTAGCAGAAGCGGCTAAGCTGAGTAAGCAAACCAGTAACTGGGATACTGCCTCAATGTATAAGGTAAATAACTTTAGCTCTTACACTTCGAAACCTCTCTCACAGTTCAATCTAGTTTGAAAACTGAAATTTCAAAACTAAAAGATGAACTTAAACACTCTGAAACTCTCTTAAATGCTGGTAAAAAGATCCAAAGTGATTATGAATGTCAGCTTCATATAAACAAACTTCTAAGTCAAGAACTGCAAGAATCAAAAGAACAAGCTGACAATCTAAGAAAAATCTGTGAATCTTGGTGTAAGTCATCAAGAGAAGCAGAAAAGTGCATTAACCAGCAGATACCAAATCAAGTAAAAGCAGTGCTAGGGGGAGATTATAGTGCTGCTGCTGATGAAATCATCGAAGATCAAGTCAGTCTTGAAGACAAAACGATGAAATCAGATGACATACTCCCAAGAACATTCCTAAGGAACAAAGAAGGGAAACAGGTCAAAACCAATAAGTTTGTGAGACCAACCCAAAGTCCTCAAGTTATTCACTCAAATCATCAAGCTGAATGTTCCAGATCCAACAGAAACTGTAAGTCAGTTTTCAAAAGATTGGATTACAATCCGGTGAGAACAACTATTTTTGATAGAATATCTCATGTTAACTCAAAAAGACATAATTCTCAAGTCATATATGAAAGGATGTCTAAAAACAGGAAGTTGTCTATAAGTCAGACCTCACCAAATAAAGGTAACCATAAAGCTGACAAAGGTAAGTCCAAAGTCAGTGAAAATCAAGTAGACAAACCGTCAAAGAGGATTGAAAGGTTATCCACATCATATGACCCTAAATCTGAATCCAAATTTAATGCTGGAAAATTGAAAGAAATCACCCAAACACCCATCTTTAGAAGAAAATGCTATAAGTGTGGTGATAGAGGTCATGAGGCCAAAGATTGTGTAAGTACCAATCTTAGACCTGAAAACGAAAAGGATGATCAGTCCAAAACAGACCCAGAATCTGTTTGAGCTGATAAATCAAACTCCAAAGGATCAGCTAAGTGCTTATCCTCAGGACCCACCATACAGTGGGTTCCAAAAAGAAACTAATACATTTAGTTGATCATGTGCAGGGCTCCTACAAGTGGTATCTCGATAGTGGATGCTCAAGGCACATGACAGGAAGCAAGTGGATTCTAAGTGAATTCCAAAACAATGAAGGACCCAATGTGACATTTGGGGATAATTCTTAAGGAAGGACTAAAGGTTATGGAAAGATAACTGCTGGAAAAGTCACTTTCAAAAAGGTAGCATATGTTGAAGGCCTTAAACACAATCTGATAAGTATCAGTCAACTGTGTGATGAGGATTATGAAGTCACCTTCAGAAAGCATGCAGGGACAATTTATGATAAAAAGGGAAAACCAATATTAATGGCAAAAAGAGAGAGAGAGATATCTATTTGTTAGATCTCAGCTCCGCAGATCCTTTAACTGAAACCTGCTTGTATTCTGACTTAACTCCCAAGCTAAGCTGGTTATGGCACAAAAAAACTGTCTCATTTAAACTTTAAATATATTAACAAGTTGTCTAGCAAAGAGTTAGTCTCTGGTCTGCCTAAGATCACATTCGCTAAAGACAAACTCTGCTCAGCCTGTGAAATGGGAAAACATCATAAGGGATCCTTCAAGTCCAAACAGAATTTCTCAATCACAGAACCATTGCATATGTTGCATTTGGACCTATCAGCACCCCAAGCCTAAGTGGCAAAAAGTATACTCTAGTAATTGTTGATGAGTTCACAAGATTTACTTGGGTAATCTTCTTAAAAGCCAAAAGTGAAGTTGCACATGAGTTAATCAGCTTCATAAGACAAGAAGAGTTGCAAAAGGGTAAGTCTCTTAAACAACTCAAAAGTGATCATGGGACTGAGTTCAGAAACTCAACGCTTGAAGGCTTTTGTGATGAGAAAGGAATTATCCAGAATTTCTCATTTGTAAGAACTCCACAACAAAATGGAGTTGCTGAAAGGAGAAACAGGACCTTAATCGAAGCTGCAAGAACCATGCTATGTGAGGCAAAGCTCAAGCTGAGCTTCTGGGTAGAAGCTGTATGTACAGCCTGCTATACTCAGATTAGATCAATTATAGTGAAAAGACATGGTAAAACATCTTACGAGACGTATCATGGCAGAAAACCCAACATTGGATATTTCCATATTTTTGGTTCAACATGCTATGTGATAAACCAAAGAGATCAGCTCCATAAGTTGGAACCCAAAGCTGATCAAGGGACATTTGTTGGATATTCTTCAATCTCCAAAGCTTACAGAGTCTTTAATCTTAAAAGAAAGGTAATTGAAGAGTCAGTACATGTCACGTTTGATGAGACAAGTATTGATGAATCCAACAGAGCTCAAGCTGACTCGGTTAGTCTGAGTGAGCTTGAGAGGAGTAAAGAAGATCTCACATCAAATCCCATGTATGTTATGGATGATTTTGATGATGATGATGATAGTAAATCTAACAAACGTGCATCACTGAAAGAAATTGTCAATATTGAAGATAATCAGCATGAGAATCTCGGTGAATCATCAGGTATATGTTAGATTGAAGATCTAAGTGATCATCAAATTCCTACTCAGACTGAAGAAGTAAGTCCTATTCAGCCTGAGAGACACTGCTCTGACTCAGACCTAGAACCTCAGTCTCCTACTACAACCTTCAGAGTATTAAAAGATCATCCTCTTGATGATGTCATTGGGAACGTTGAAGATAGTGTGTTAACTAGATCTAAGGCAAATGCAAACTATGCTGCCTACGCTAGTTTTCTATCTCAAATGAAACCAAAGAAGACTGAAGAGGCTCTGAAAGATGAAGATTGGATTGAAGCTATGCAAGAGGAACTGACAGAATTTCAAAGAAACAAGGTCTGGACCCTTGTCCCTGCTCCCAAAGGAAAAACAATTATAGGCACTAAGTGGGTCTATAGAAATAAAATGGACAAGGATGGAGTAGTGATCAGAAACAAGGCAAGGCTAGTAGCTTAGAGGTATCGACAAGAAGAAGGTATTGATTATGATGAGACCTTTGCCCCTGTTGCAAGGATTGAAGCTATAAGGTTGTTCCTAGCCTATGCAGCCTTCAAAAACTTTAAAGTGTATCAAATGGATGTTAAAAGTGCATTTTTAAATGGAGCACTACAGGAGGAGGTCTATGTGAAACAACCCCCTTGTTTTATTGATGCTAAACATCCAGATTATGTCTATAAGTTGGACAAGGCTTTGTATGGACTCAAGCAAGCTCCAAGAGCCCAGTATGATACACTATCCACCTATCTGCTCTCATATGATTTTGTCAAAGGAAGTATTGACAAAACTCTTTTCATAAGAAAGAGCAGAGGACATATCATTCTGGTTCAAATCTATGTGGATGACATTATCTTTGGATCAACAAACCAAGATCTGTGTGATTGGTTCTCCAAGATAATGTCTAATCAATACAGAATGAGCATGATGGGTGAGATGACATATTTTTTGGGACTTCAAATTTATCAGAAAGAAGATGGTATATTCATTAATCAGAGCAACTATGTCTTTGATCTAATTAAGAAATATGGATTAGACTTAAGCCATCCCGCAAAGTCTCCAATGTTACACAATGTCAAGCTTCACAAGGACATTGATGGAAAGTCTATATGTCAGACTACATACAGAGGAATGATAGGTTCATTACTCTATTTAACAACAAGTAGACCTGATATAATGTTTGCTACATGTGTTTGTGCACGATATCAGGCTGATCCAAAAGAATCTTACTTGCTAGCTGTAGAAAGAATACTCAAATATCTGAAGGGAACACCAAACTTAGGTTTGTGGTATCCCAAAGGATCAGGATTTGAGCTGATAGGGTACTCCGATTCAGACTTCGCAGGATGTGGTCTTGATAGAAAGAGTACTACTGGAGGATGTCAACTTTTGGGTGGAAAATTAGTTAGCTGGACGAGCAAGAAACAAAACTCAGTGGCAATTTCAGCAGCTGAAGCTGAATATGTAGCTGCAGGGAGCTGTTGTGCTCAAATACTGTGGATGCAACATCAGCTGAAGGACTTTGATCTGCATTATTCAAAGACTCCCATATTTTGTGACAATCAAAGTGCTATTTCCATTACACACAACCCAGTGTTTCACTCAAGAACCAAACACATTGAAATAAGACATCACTTCATCAGAGATATTGTAGAAAAGGGAAAGATAGAGTTAGTCTTCATTAAAACTGAAGATCAGCTTGCGGATATTTTCACGAAACCAATTGAAGGCAAAAGATTTACAACTCTACTCGGCAAGCTTGGAATGCTCAACCCTTAATTGGTATGTTCCATTCTTTATCTCTGTTTAAGTTTTGCTAAGTGCTACATTTGACTAAGTGTCAAAATCTCAGCTGAGTGCTCAAACTGAGCTGAGTGATATCTGAGCTAGGTGCTCAAGCTGAAGCTGAGTGCTTCACATAAGCTGAACGTTCAGTATCAGCTGAGTGCTTCATACAAGCTGAACGTTCAGGATCAGCTGAATACTCCATATACGCTGACCTTTCAGGATCAGCTGAGTAATTAGTTCCAAAGTGTGATAAGTTCCACAAGTCTAGGTTAGTCCTATCACAATGGTAAGTCTAATAATATGGTAAGTCCAATATATTTACGGTGTGTCCGGTAAATAAACGTCAGTCGTTTAGAAATTTTTTATGATAATTTTTTTTCAATATAACAGTGTGAGTTTGGGTAACTAACAATAAATTTAGCCGTTGTAACAAACTGCGTAGAAGTTTTTACGGTAACGGTCACATTTATTACCCTCAAATAACGGTAACTTTTCTCTCCCATTGAAAAGGTATAAATAAGAGAGATTGTTCATCATATTTCGTTTAAACTTCCATAATATTCTTCTCTCTTAAACCCTAAAGTTGTTGTGTGCAGAATTCATTGCTAAGTGCTTACTACTGCTAAGTGCAATTCATTTCTATAAGTTCGATTTCAATGGAGGGGTATACTCTACATCTAACTGAACAATTGATCCGTGGAGGAAATTTCAAGAACAACGCACTCCCCATCTACAAACAAAACAACGTTATCGCCTGTACCGATATTCCAAAGTCCAAAATTGGCAGGGGATATGAGGAGTGGGTTTCCTACATTCGTAAGGGACCTTTGGCACATGCATTGCTTTGTGGACCTGCTGTGCTCATCCCTCAACTTCTTATGGAATTCTGGTATACATGTAAACTGGATGCAACTCAACCGGTTATACGGGGCACAGTCCTAAGTGGACAAGTGGCAATAGAAGTCGATGCAAACTGTCTCCGCCAAATTCTTCATCTCCCAATTCACAATCAATATGAAGCGACGGTTTCTAGGGATACATCACGAAGTGTGTTACCCTTAATGGGTCATCCTCAAGTGATTGGCGTCATACGGAAATCTGTTTTCCAGACGGCATGGGGATTTATGGTATCCACTGTGGTTCGTTCCCTTGGATACAAGGTGGGAGGCTTGGATAATGTAAATGACTTTGAAATGCAGTTATTATACAACTTATTTTTATGACCGACAAGTGGGTTACGCTGAGATGATCTTTGAAGCACTCAAGTCATTGGTGACCAAGAACGTAAGGGACACCATTGTACCCTTTGCAAGATTCATATCAATGGTCATCAAGGACAGGTTGGCTGGAAGATATAATGCTCAATATGAGTCAATCCCTACTCCTGTTCTCAGCTACAAGATGTTCGCCCATGACATTTTCCCTGGGCACCCTACATTGGGTGCTCAGATGAGGGCGTATGTACAGTTTCAGACTCCTGAGTCAAGTGAAGCTGAGACAGAGAAGGAAGCTGCGGAAGAAGTGGGTGACGATGTAGGTTCTGAGGCTGAGTCTTCTCAAACTGATAAATCTAGGACTCAGTTCAGACCTCGTATTCAAATAATTTCATCTTCCACTTCGAGTTCTGAGCAAAGGAGTTGTTTCCTAGCTCTGAGTCTCCACTGCTAGGTGCAGAAGGTATGATTTCTCAACCCTTATCTCCTTTTCTCTCTTTTACTTCTCCATCTCCAAACTTAGGAGATAGGACTGAGTCAAGCCAAACTCAGTCTAACCCCTCTCCTCCACTTCAAACATCTCCATCTATTTTACAATCTACAGCCAACCTTGGTCAGCCCACTTCTACCAAGGATATTTCCTACACCTATACAAGGAAAACTGCCAAAGGTGGTCCTTCACCTCAAAAGGACACTAGAGTTGATATCACATTGATACCTCCACCGGCAGGAGCTGAGGGGGAGACACCTTCTCTTAAGGTGCCAACCTCTAGGCTCAGTTCAACCCTTAAGCCTATACCGGGTATGGTGTCTACTCAGCCCATACTTACTTGTGCCATGGGAGAGCCTACTTCTGTGCCTTCACAACCCCATGAAGGTAACATTGAAATACTGACCAATCCCCAGGGTCAATTACCCCCCTCCTCACCAATAAGCCTAGCTCACCCCAATATCATACCTCACGAACTTGGTCATTCTTCTCTTCTATCCTCACACACTCTCGCACGACCTGTCAATGAACCTTTCATACACCAGGAAGGTTTACAGGGTCTCCATTCTTGCCCCCTTGATTCCATAGGTCTTCACCAACCTTTGGATATGGTACCCACATCCTTACCGATTGAGGAACACTCAACAGCCACTCCTACGGTGGAAATACACTCTTCTACTGGACAGGAGGACGTTAAAGTAAGAAGAAGACCTGCAGAGCCCACACTGATGACTACCGATGCTAAAGTCATTATGGACTATCTACACTCCCAGTTTGAGCTCCTGCATAAACAAAGGAAAGCTGACAAAGCCAAGTTGATGCGCAAACTTAATGATTTGTCAACTTCAGTTGCCAACTTGGAAAGCTTCATGTTCAAACTCAGACTCTCCCCTATTGATGATGACAAAAGGGGGAGGAAGAATCAAAGAAGCATGATGATAAGGTTGAGGGGGAGCATATAGAGGAAGTACAATTTGAACAAGCTCATGATCAGTTCATGAGTACTGTAGATCAGCCTTCTTAACAACAACAGGCTCCAACAGTCCAAATAACCACAACTTCACAAGCTCAACCAGAAACTCCACTTGAAGAAACATCTCAAGTTGTTCACACCAACCTTCCTTAAGCCAATTTGCCAAGATTTGGTGAAGATGAGTCCGTTCCAACTCCACAAATAAATAAAGGGAAGAGTAAGGTGTTTGAGATGGTAAAAAGAAAGAAAAGAAGTGTTATGCCTTTAGCAAAGAAAAGAAAGGTCATCATTGCTGAGCCTGAGCCAGAGCAACATGGTAAGTCTCAATTAGTTGCACATGAATCTGACTCAAGTGATGAAGCTGATGCAGCACAAAAAGCCAGTGACCTACTTGCTAAGCAAATGTTACAAGAGATGGCTAAAGAACTAGGCGTAACAGTGGAGGAAATAAAAGAGCAGCAACGAAAAGCTGAAGTTCAACGAGAAAAGGCTAAAGCTAAGGCTGCCAGAGCTGAAGCTAAAGCTGATTATTCTGGTCCTAGAGCTGCCCCAATTCCCTACTCAGATGTGGATCTAAGGCATTGTTATACAAGAACACATTTTAATAACAAGATTGAATCAATTACACTGAGTAGAAAAGGGGAATTGGTAATCATCAACTTTGTAGTAGACAACAAACAAGAAATTGGTCTAGATATGAGATGTCTATACAAGTTGGGATTCTCAAAGTTGAAGATAGTAGCCACAACTATCAAGCAGATGAAAAAAAGTCAAATTAGACAAGAGATAGTTGATGTGCTTAAGACAATCTTCAAAAGAATCGATCAGCTAGGTGAGATTCCTGCTGATGAAATTGATACCTTTCTTAATCGAGGCAAAACTACAAGAGTTAGAGCAGCAAGCCAGCGAGCTAAAAGAGACATCATTTTACAAGTTCCAGAGGAAGTTGAATTCAGAGAGAACACTTATATCGCTCAACCTTTGGAAGGATTCTTGTATCTTGATGTGGAAGGTAATCAATGTTTCTTGAAAGTAACATATCTTCATTTGGCAAATCTAGAATTAATTCTGTACTTGAGAATTCTATGTGATTACTCAATTCAGAACTCGGTATTCAGATATGATCTCAACAAAGAAATTAGATCAAGAAAAGCTGAGATGAAAGAGATGCTAGAAGGTGAAGAAATTATGGTTGATGCTATCAAGAAAGCTACAATTTGGGAACTTAAATGTTCTGATATGTGGTTAGAAGTTGAAGATTACGTTGAGTAAATAGATTAGTTCTATGTTTTTGTTAGCACTAAGTGTGCAAAAGCTAATCATAAAGATTAAGCTAAAATGTTTGATATGTTCAACTGTTTTATTATTTGATATGTTCAAAAATTATGTTTAATATGTTCAAACAGACAGATTTGTAAGTTTAAGCTGATGATTGATATGATCAATTGTAAACCGATAGGTTCAGTAATATAAGTTTTGTAAGTTCAGAACTTAAATTTCTTCTGATAAGTTCAGAATCTAAGTACTTGTATATTCAAATACTTAGAATACAAGTCTTACAATAGATTTGTAACATAAATATCTTGTAAGTTCAAGATATGTGAATAAGTATGGATCAGTTCAATACTTATGTCAAGAACTAACTTTGGTCAGTTCCAGAGTGGTTCAACATAATTCTATTAACCTATAACTTATTTGATTCAATGTTTTGTCATCATCAAATAGGGGGAGATTGTTAGTCTCATGTTTAGAATAGTCAGATTTGATGAGACAAACTATCGATATGTATAGATAATAGGTTAAGAGTTAGAAATTATGTAAGCCTGTTATAGACTGACTAGTCAGCTTCAGCTGAGTAGTCAATGTATAAACAAATATAGAGTTTTCTATGTAAGTACTAGATAACTCAGTGACTTATAAGCTGAGATAATTAAGAATGAAGACTTGAAAAGTTGAAGACTTGAAGATTCAAGAATCCAAGATTCAAGAAGTCAGCTTGACAAGGTCAAGACTGAGTATGTCAGCTCAGCGTCAGAAGTCAGTTCAGAATTTAAGTAAGTTCTAAATTCTATTATAAACTCTCTATATCTACGACATTTAAATTAGTATATCTAAACCTAATTTAAACTATCTATTAGTTGGATAGAAATCTTAAACGAAAATTAATTAGATATGTTCTAATTAAAGAGTTTGTTACGGTTTTAAAGAAAAGATAGTTCTATCTTTAAACTGCGATTTACTCGTAGATATATCAAGTATAAGTATAAACATTCTCATGCGTTTTACATAGATGTTCTTACGTGTGTACGAGAACAGATACGCGATACACAACAACGACTGCATAAGTTCTTGTTAATCAGTTTTAACAAGAAATTTGATCATCAATTAGTTTGTGATTCAAGAGTGTTTAGAGAGAGTTGAGGTTATAATCATTGTAATATCAAATCATCCTGTTGATTTGATTAGAGAGTGATAAAAGTTATTGTACTGATTGATAATTGAATATACATTTGATTAATTTGTTTGATTGTTTAAAGTGTATTCAACCCCCCTTTCTACACTTTATCGGTTGCTTGTTCACCCTCTTTGGGACTAACATACTTCTACCCAAACACCAAACCTTACCCTTGTCTAAACCATAAACCAAAACCTTGATAACCTCATCCAAACCTTCCAAGCCTTCCAAACCCAAACCTCTATTCAACTGTCTAGACTTGCAAAAGACATTGAGTCCTTCGAGACCCCACCCCAACCCTCCCCTGCACCTACTGCCTCTTTCATTGATCTTACCCCCATCCTAACAAAAATAGACCATCTCCAACCTACTATCCCAACTCCAAACCCTACGCCCAATAACCCTAAATATTTCTTTCCCTATCCCAGAACAACTCCTACCCATGCCTTCCTACCTTAAAGGCATCCTTGATGACATTGAAGCCTTAACTGAACAATCCAGAATGAGTCATCTCTCATTGTGGAAAGCCCTAAAAGATCTCAAGGATGACCTCTCCCTTCAACTTTCTAAACTTACCTCTACCCCAACTTATACCCCTTCCTCAACCCCTGCCTCTACCCACTTCCCAAAACCAACAGCAGGTGACTCCTCTCCTCCTTTTGATGATGCCAAAAAGGGAGAGAAATTATCAAGTTCTTCCACGGAGGATGATCCTGACTAAGAGGAGATTGATGTTGCATACACCGAAACTGCCACTAAAACTCTGCAGCAGGAAGCACCCAAAGCAATAGCTCCTCCTCCTCTCAAAAGAAAAGCACCTTATGAGGGGGAGCAAAGGTTTCCAAAGAGACTAAAAATAATGGCTAACAGGCTAAAGCTAAGAAGGAAAGTTGCTGAGGGCTGCTCTCCCCCAATAGCCATTGAGTCTGATTCTGATGATGAGGATGATACTCCACTCTCTGACATCCTCAGAAGAAGAAGACAGAGCCCAAAACCATCTGCTTCACCAGTCCAATCAACTCCATCAGTCCAAAAGGCTTCAATCTCTGCTCCTAAGGACAAAGGCAAACAGAAAATGACATCTGAGCAAGTTGATGCAGATGAACAAATGAAAAGGGAGCTTGCACTTAAAGAGCAAGAAGAAAGGGAAAATGCCCAAATGGCTCAAGCATTGGGTGTTTCAGTTGAAGAGATCTACCAAGCCAAGGAGCTAGCATATCAGCAAGAACAAGAACAAGTTCAAATCAAGCTGCTCTCATCACAAATTGGCAAGGGAGAAATCTCAGTCTGAACTGCTCAAAGCTAGATCTCATGCGGATGCCATCAAAACCCTCTTCAACCTTGATCTATCTGCCCCCTTCAACCAAGCTTAAAGTTCAATTCATTCAGAAAATTCAAAATTGGATAGCTCTAGCTGTGTCACAAAGGGCCTTCACCCCAGATGACTATTAAAGACATGTGCACACAGTTGATAATCTTCACAAGAAAGGCTCCAAGCCCTTTAAACCATTTGAGCTAAGAGAGGTACTACCCCAGCATGAATACTTATCTAACTTTGAGGGCCTCAACACATCTCTGCCATTGAACATCACCCCTGAGCTGTACAAGTTTATAGTTATGCCCTGTTGAAGGTATATTCTTTCTGGACAGACTTGGCACTTGGAGGTTCTTTAGACAGTCTGAAATCTTCAAAGCTAGCAAGAAGTTTCTCTTTGGGCTAAGGATATCTACAAGAGGCAGAATTGGAAATGAACATTTTGAAGCCCTTGTACAAGCCCAATGTGAAGTCTTAGCTGAAGCAGATCCCCATGCCAAAGATTTTGAAGTAAAAGAAGAACCATGGTGGGATGATTGAATACTGATTCTTACTCTGAAGATCTGTTGATATCTAGTTGATTGTATATTATAGACTAGTTAGTTAGTAGTTAATGTCTGTAAATACTTATGTACATTTCTTTATTCTGTTATTTCAAGTGATGTTTATGTATATCAGAAAATCATAAAATATAAAAATGGAAAAATGAAAAGATACCACAAAAACAGGACAAAATGGTACAACACAGAAAAGGATTACACAAAAATAGAACAAAATGGAAAACTAGAAAAGAAACCAAAAACAGAACAAGGTTCAAAATAAAAATAGCTACCAAAAACAGATAGCTAGGTAGCCAAATGTACTTAAAAGTTCAAATCTTTTGTATTCGAAGTCAAACTGATTCTTCAAAAAGAAAAAGGTTTTGTCATCATCAAATAGGGGGAGATTGTTGGGGAGATAATCACTTCAACCTAATAATCAACTCTGCTTATCCTAAAACATATAATTTGATGATAACCAAACCCTACATTCAGTATGACTTAGAAATAATTCAAACATATGTTGTTTGAATCAGTTTATGTAAAAATATGCTAAGTATGGAACCATCAGCTGACCATCAGATCCTACTCAATGTATCAGCCAAGGGATATCAGCCAAGAAGCATCAAATGAAGAAAACAAGTAAAGAAGACCATCAGCTGAGGAAAACAAACCATCAGCCGAGTGAAGAAAGTTGATCAGCTGAGGAAAATAAACCATCAGCTGAGTGAACAGGTTGATCAGCTGAGGAAAATACTCCATCAGCTGAGTGAACAAATTGATCAACTGAGTGCCTACTCCATCAGCTGTGTGAACAAATGGATCAGGTGAGGCACAGAGCATCAGCTAAGTAAGTCTTCCTTTGCACAAGTCATCTCCCCTCATAAACTGATGTATTTAAATGATCGGCTGAGCATTCTTGATCAACTGATCAAACAAATACATGAGGTTATGCCCTCCTAAGCTTACTATTGATCAGCTGAGCATCTATATGATCAGTTGAGCAATATGTATTAACTGAGTCCTAGCAAAAAGTGATCAACTGATATGTTTTGTCAACTGAGTAGTGAATATCAGAGTTCCTAGTACAATCTGTTAGTTGAGTCGTGCAAAATGTCAAATCCGCACTATCTTTTCAGATTGTAAGTCATACGTAAAAGGAAGAACATGTGTTGTTCTATTATGCCTTAGATCTTTGTTTGTAAAAGTAAAAATGCACTTTTTGGATCAAGTATGAGACAAAAAGGTTTTGATCTTATCCTATGGAAAAGGATAATGATACCTCAAACAGATGAAGATCTTGAAGATTTGTTCAAACAACTAAATATGGCTGGGAATCCCATACTTGGTAAAGTCAAATCAAACAGAAGCTTGGTGTTGATTAAAGTGCAAGCATGGAAAGGGAAAGAACTTCTACACGACAGTAGATGTGGGTTTTAATATTTTATATTGTGAATGGGTTGCACATTTGCAGAAAATTACAATTACTTTTTATCAAACAGTTGATTAAAGTAACTTTACTTTTCACCCACTACCTTTACAATTAAAATATTATATTTCCACATCCTCTTTGTCTCCTACCTTCATGCAACCGGATTCACCAAAGATTTCTATATATACTTATGCATGGTGGACATGCAAAAACAACACAGTGAAGTCTCTACTCCACAGAAAGAAAATCTCATCAGTTGAGAAATCCGTAGAGTTTAAGCATTGTGTAGAATCAAACTTGTTCATGTGTTGAACACTCTATATACATTAGTTGTTTTAGAGTTAGCTTGTCTATGTGTTAGACAAATAGATTGCCACCTTTTATTGTACTTAGAATTTCTGCTTCTAGTGCATGTAATTCTTGATTCAATATCAATAAGAGTTATATAAAAGTATATCAGTGTGTCTTTAAATTTTAAAAGCTAAATTTTGTATTCAACCCCCCCTTCTACAAACATTTGTTATTGTGTACTCAATCTGGGGCTAACAAAACTTTAATACACAATAACGACAAATTAAATGTTCGATACACACAATAAAAAATTTTAAAGTACGATACACAAAATAACAAAACGTGACAAGAGAAATAAACCCTAATTTAAAAAGGATTGTTTTGATTCAAACGTTCAATATGAAGTAACCAGAAGTTTAGAGACTGTATTTATGGCATTTTTGTTCTTGTCTGGGCCAGAAAAACATGAATATATTGGTTCGGGATGAACTAGAAATATCTAATGTAATGCATTTCATATTTAGGTTGTAGAATTTATAGTGAGATGACTGTATGAAGAATGATCGGTTAAGCACCTTTTAACTTCAAAAACATTGCTGGCATAAATTAAGAGAAAAGCGAAGTACCTTATGACAAATTTCAAAAAGGGTTAAATTTTTATATATACGCTTATTAAACCAAAAAGATCGTAATTGTCTGAATGAATTTAGAAATATCGTATATACTCTTTCTAACCTATAAGAATATCATATTTACTCAAATGACCATTTTTTTATTAATCTTTAATAATTTTAAATTATCTTTAATTATATATATATATAATTCTAATATATAATGCATTGACATATTATCCCGGGCAAATTAGGTTTTTCGTTAATAAAAAATAAAAATTTTTGAAATCCAATAATTGCCCCTACCGCCTTGTGAATGGTTCGATGCTGATTCATTCATATTTAATCTAAATTTGTTAATGTTCTAATCGAAGTTATGACCATTCGAAGACTAGTCAATGACCTAGGGTTTAAATAAATCTTGAGATGGTTAATAGTTCTGGGAATTGAAATTACTTCTTAGGGGTTTACCTAAATGATGCTAGTATTATTTTAAACAAAAATGAAATGAGATGAGACGATGAAGTTTTGGCTTGAATCGATTATGGATGGGTTGACTGGGTGTTTAGGAATCGCAATTGTTCTTGATTTGGCCTCAATTGTAAATCAGTGTATGGGTAAGGCATGAATCAAAAACGATTAAGGGTAATACAATCGCAAATTAGGACTACAATGTGATGAATCGTAAATCACAAATATATATATATATATATACATGTGTGAATGTTTAATCGTTAATTTAATGCAAGCCATGGATCAAAAATCTGATGAGTTGAGTCTCCTTGTGAGACTCCTCAATCGCAAATCAAAGTTTGATGAATCGTAAATTGTGTAACGCCCCAATTTTCAAAATTTAAACTAACGCTTGAAACAAAAGGTATTTGTCTAAAAAAAATTGATAAACTGTTGGAAACCAATCAAGTATTTTTGAACCCTCTGGTTCGTAAAAATAATAATGCAACCACATGTCAAAAAGAGTTTCCAATAAGCTTACCGTCAGCGGAAGCCAATAAAACATTTCGTTTAAACCCTCGGGTTTGAATAAAAAGAAATATGCGCGCATTTAAATCAATAGTACTTTCCGTTACACAAATGGGAGCGTTATTGTTTCAAATCACGTTTTAAGCAACGAACCATCAACAGTCAAACCGGGGCCTTGCCTTGGTGCTAACCCAATCTGCAAAACAACATTAAGCAGTATCATCTAAGCTACAAGAGCTTAGTGAGAAAGATAAATTGTACATCATATAAGCATGCGCATATACATATACGAATGTTGTAACAGTTCTTATAGACACAGTACTACACCATCTTAGCATCCGCCCAGAAGACTAAAATGTTGTCTGTAGCAACTACTGCACAAAGCAGCATGCTACAGCTCTCTCTCTCTCTCTCTCTAATCCTCTAATTAATAATATACCACATTGCAATGTAACACTGTAACACTCTCAAACCTAGGCTAAGAATAGCAAGGTTTGTGGTAAGTGCTTAATTGTTTATTATGATTATTTAAAATAATTCTATTTAAATGTTTAATTACATGCTAATTGATTTAAATAAGATAATTATATTAATGTGTTTAATTGTAAGTATGTATGTATGTATGTATGTATGGAGCCGTATGTATGCATGTATATTTTATATTGTGTACGTGGGTGGTTTAGAGGAAGTAATGCCACCTCATGTTTTTGCTAGTATACGTGGGGGTTAGTGAAATTATGCATGTATTATCTCAATTCAAGAAAGTGAAAGTGTGTGTTTGTGTATTGTTCTCTGCCAAAGAAGAAAAACCGAAGAAGGAGAAGAAAGAACCATCGGATTTTCAGAAATTGTGTGTTTTAATTCAAGATAAAGGTTAGATGCATATTTAATGTGTTTACATGCTAGTTTGTTTAGCTTGATGATTAAAATTAACATGAATATATGAAGAACCTAAGAAATTGTTTTAATGAAATATGGGTTTTGTTGGGTTTTGTGTGTTCATAAGGTTATATGCTAAAATGGTGTTTTGATACATGAATTATGTGTTTTATGATGTTAGAATATGTTTCTAATATGTTTGGATGAAGTTTTGAAAGTTATGGTTGATGATTTGAAGCTGGCGGAAATGATTATGAACTTGTCGGATTTTGGTTGGGGGAGAAGTCTAAAACCGACACTTGATATCCTAATATAGGAAAACCGATAGTTTGGAAAACCGGAAGTTGAAATCCGGAACCCTAAAACCGACACCTGTTGAACAAAAGCTCAAATCCGATACCTTTGAAAACCGGAACTCCAAATCCGATGGAACCGAATCCTATACTAGGTAATCCGAGTATCATGAAAACCGACACCCAAAATCCGATTCATTATAAATCCGAAACCTTGAATCCGAGACATGATGTAATCTGATACAAGTGAATAACCAAGACTTAATCCGATAGATTGAATGCGGTACTTGAAATCCGATTAAAGGAGAATCCGATAGTTGAGAATCCGAGACTTATGGGTGGCGGATTTCAAGAAATCTGCTAGTCTTGAAATTCCGATACTTTGTGAATGTTTATTGTTTATTATTTGATGAATGATTTATAAATATATGGATAGATATATTTATGGGATTGAGACTGATTTGGTTATTGCTGTGTTTTCAGGCAATCTAAAAGCTTAGTAAAATTAGATATCCGAGTTCAAGCCGAAACTGAGGTGAGTGGACGTTAAACACGGATGGTAAAGATTGCAGTTAATTTTATTGATGTGAAGCATGATTGTGGATTGAGATTGGATTGATTGAACTGCTGATTGTGATAATGATTATTGATAACTGCTGCATGACTATTTGGTCAATACGCGCTCTTAGGATGATTTTGAGTTGCGTTGAGAAGTTAGCTATACGTGGACTTGAGTTGGGCTTGTCTAACTGGTTGGTTGAACAGTAGTAGCCTTTCTGTTGCATTTGTTGCTCAGAGGGGAGTTTACTGTGCCAATCTAGTGGAAAGCTATCAGTAAACCTTTGCTTTGGCTGGCATTGGTTGTAGGTTCTGCGCCGAACCACCGGTCTTCTCTGGATATGTGATTACATGATTGATGATTGATTGTGAATGTTTGCATTTGATGTTTTAGCCTCTACTCACTTAGCTTTGTGTTAATCCCCCTCAGTTAATGTTTTACAGGTTCGTGTTAGAATTGAAGAAGGAGGAGTTGACCACACTCTGATACTTATTTTGAAAAAGAGACGAGCCAGTTATTTTGTAACACCAAACATTTGATTATGATGTTGTTGTCTTTTGAACAAATGATTGTATATTTGTAAATGTTGGTTATATGTAATCAAATTGGTTTTAATTAGCTTCCGCGGTGCATTTAAAAAAAATTGCTTGTGATTTTACGGTGTTACAGTTTGGTATCAGAGCCTAGGTTTGGCGATGCATGCACGGCTAGAGTGTTGCATTCCCAAATCTTGGCTCGTGACGGGTCAAGCTTTCCTTCGGGGGAATTATGGTGAGTTAGAGTTGTAAGTAGTAGTTAGTATTTTGATACTAACGGTTTATGCTAATGAGCTATGAGGTGATGTGATTGTAACAGATTATGGCTGATAGAGAGACTCCCATCCTACCTCCTGTGACCCAATCTACAGAGGCACCAGTTACTGAAGATGTGAATCAAGCAGGAAAATCTGGTCAAGAACAAGAGGAAGATTAGAGTGAATATATCTTTAAACTGGAGAACGAATTGATGGATCTCAGGAATAAAGTCCTTAACTTGGAACAGAAATTGAGCCAACCTGAACCAACTCCTATACCAATTGCGATAACCACTCAAGCAACAGTACCACTAGTGTCAGTACATATACCACCAATGACTCAGATGATGCAACAACCCTTCTTCTATCCGTATCCACAACCTTACCAGTTTACGTTTCCAGGATTTAAACAACCGTGTACTTATAAGCAGTTCCTTGACTGTAGGCCATCTGAATATCGGGGAAGTTCTGACCCCAGTATCACGTTGAACTGGCTTAGAGAAATGACGAAGACATTAGATGCTTGCAATTGTGAAAACGAGCTGAAAGTAAAATACGCATCGAGGATGTTAAAAGGAGATGCTATGGTCTGGTGGGATTCAATTACCGGCCACTTTACAGAGCAACAGTAGGAGAGCATCACCTGGAGTCAATTCCAGGAAAATTTATGCGAACAATATTGTGGTACTTTTGAGATTGCTAAAATAAAAAGGGAATTTATGGAGTTACAGATGACCGGTAATATGACTGTGGACCAACTCATCAACCAATTCAATGAGAAGATGAGATTTGCCAAACACTAGGTGCCTGATGAAGAATCGAAGATTGCCCATTTTGTGGGGGCACTGCATCCAGATCTTCGTAGCGCCACTAGGTGGGCTACCACTTTATCCCAAGCCTTCACGTTAGCCAAGTCGGCTGAAGGAGATTTAATTGCAAGAAATAAGTTGAGTGGGGAAAGAATTTCCCAGCAGAAATCGAAGTTTGAACATTACAATACTCAACAGAGGCAAGGAGGGCAGGGCAGTGGTACCCGTCATGGTGGTTAGAATAGGACATTTACAGCAGGAGGGTCTGCTCAGAGGGCACCTTGGTGCAACATGTGCAAGTGTTATCATCATGGGCAGTGTACGCCCTAATCCATGAGATGTGTAAAGTGTGGCAAGTTTGGCCATGATCTAAAGAATTACAGACTGGTGAGGAGCGTCTGTTGGAATTGTCAAAAGGAGGGGCATCGGGTTGGTGACTGCCCACTGAGTAAGAAAGTCGGGTCAGGAGGGGGAGGTGCTGGGGGATCATCTACAGCTGGGTAGAAAAGAAAGAACCCACCCACGGCTGAGGGTCGGGCATTCAGGATGACTGTGGATGATGCCACTACCACAGACGATGTTATAACTGGTATGTTTCTGATAAACTCTACTCCTGCTAGAGTGTTATTTGATTTAGGGGCAAATCGCTCCTTTGTATCTGTAGAATTCTGTGGTAGGTTGAATATGCCTTTAACTGAACTAGCTACTGCTTTAGAAATAGAAGTAGCTGATGGTATGATGGTTCCGGTCACGACTGCTGTGGCTGGAGCTAAGATAGATATAGACGGTATTTGTTTTCCTGTTTATTTCCTTGTAATGCCGTTATCTAGGTTCGAGGTGGTGCTCGGGATGGATTGGCTGAGTCTGAATCAGGCCAGTATCAAGTGTCACAAGAAGTTGATTTCATTCCCGTTGGCTGATGGCACAAGAGTGGTAACAAAGGGTGAGAAGGCTGGGTCTGTAATCCCGATTATCTCATGTTTGAAGGCTAGGAAGGCGTTGGATAGAGGTTGTGAATCCTACCTGGCATATGTAATAGATGGAAAGAAAAAGAAGCAGACTAGACATCCGGGTGGTAATGGAATACCCGAAGGTGTTTCCAGAAGAATTACCAGGGCTACCTCCAGTTCATGAGGTAGAGTTCAAGATAAACTTGATTCCTGGTTCCCGACTAGTAGCAAAGGCACCGTACAGGTTGGCACCATCAGAGATCTGGGAGATGATGACTCAGATACATGATTTGCTTGATAAAGGGTTTATATGTCCAAGTTCATCTCCATGGGGAGCACCGGTTCTGTTTGTGAAGAAGAAAGACGGTACGTTGCATATGTGTATTGACTACCGTGAGCTAAATAAAAGGACGGTAAAGAACAAGTATCCGTTGCCAAGAATTAATGATTTGTTTGATCAACTACAGGGAGCTTCGTTCTTTTCTAAGATAGATTTCAGATCAGGGTATCATCAGGTGCGAGTTTCAGAGGAAGATGTATCAAAGACGGCTTTTTGTACGCGCTACGGGCACTACGAGTTTTTGGTTATGCCGTTCGGCTTAACCAATGCACCTGCAATTTTCATGGATTTAATGAACAGGGTCTGTCGACCATTTCTCGATGATTTTGTGATAGTTTTCATAGATGACATCCTGGTGTATTCAAAGACTGAGGTGGAGCATGAACAGCATTTGAGACAAATTCTGGAGACTTTGAAGAGAGAGCATCTGTTTGCTATGTTCTCAAAAGGCAAATTCTGGTTGAGAGAGGTTCAATTTTTGGGGCATGTGATCTGTGACGAGGGAGTGAAAGTGGATCCTTCAAAGGTAGAGGCAGTTATGAATTGGAACGCTCCAAAGACACCGTCTGAGATCAAGAGTTTTCTGGGGTTAGCTGGATACTATAGCAGTTTTATAAAAGACTTCTCAAGGATTGCGGGTCCGTTGACTAAGTTGACTCGAAAAGACGTGAAGTTTGTTTGGGGAATTGAACAAGACAAAGCCTTCCAAATGTTGAAACAATTATTATGTCAGGCCAAGTGTCTTTGAATATGCTTAAAGACAGTTGAAAACCCATGAGAAGAATTACCCGACACATGATCTAGAACTAGCAGCCGTTGTATTTGCCCTGAAACTGTGGAGACACTATCTGTACAGCACCAGGTGTGTGATTTGTTCCTACCATAAGAGCCTGCAGTACGTATTTAAACAGAAAGAGTTGAACATCAGACAGAGACGATCGTTGGAATTGATTAAAGACTATGATTGCGAAATCAGATATCACCCAGGAAAAGCAAACGTGGTAGCAGATGCCTTAAGCCGCAAGGGAGCGGGAAGTTCTATCCAGTTTATGCGTATGGAAATAGTATCGGATCTAGTCGATAGACTAAAGTCTGCACAGTTGGAAGCTCTGAAGGAAGAAAACTTGAAGAATGAAATGATGAAGAAACGTAAGGACGAACTCACTGAGGATTCTCGTGGACTGAAAGTATACAAGACTCGTGTGTGGGTGTAAGCTTGGAGATTTGAGGAAACTAATTTTGACAGAAGCACACAAGTCAAGATTTTCAGTACACCCAGGGAGCACTAAAATGTACAACGACCTGAAAGTGCTCTACTGGTGGCCTACTATGAAAGCAGATGTGGCACAGTTTGTGGAATCATGCCATATCTGTGCAAAGGTGAAGGCCGAGCATCAGAAGCCCTATGGTTCTTTAAATCAATTGGAGATTCCTGAGTGGAAGTGGGAACATATAACGATGGATTTCGTGACTCAACTTCCGCGAACACATAAGAATAATGATATGATTTGGGTGATCGTGGATCGGCTGACAAAGAGCGCTCACTTTCTGGCTACATGTGAGACGGCTTCGCTGAGTAAGTTGGCTCAACTTTATGTTAATGAGATTGTTGCGAGGCATGGCATGCCATTTTCAATAGTATCTGACAGAGACTCCAGATTCGTTTCTAACTTCTTGAGGAGTTTACAGAGAGAATTGGGGACGAGGATTAATCTGAGTACTGCTTATCATCCCCAGACAGACGGTCAGACTGCACGAACCATACAGACACTTGAAGATATGTTGCGTGCTTGTGTGATTGAGTATGGTGGATCTTGGGATTCGCACCTGCCGTTAATTGAGTTTGCGTACAATAACTCTTACCACTCCAGTATTGGGATGCCTCCGTACGAAATGTTATACGGCCGTCGTTGCCGTACTCCGACGTGTTGGTTAGAAGCGGGTGAGAAACAATTTGCAGGGCCTGAGATAGTTCAGATGACAGCTGATAAGGTTGCTATTGCTAGAGATAAGTTGAAAGCAGCCAGAGATAGGCAGAAAATGTACGCAGATCCACGTCGTCGTCCAGTAAAGTTTGAGGTAGGAGAATTAGTGTACTTGAAGGTTTCCCCGTGGAAGGGTGTTATTCGATTTGGTAAACGCGGGAAGTTAGGTCCCCGTTACATTGGTCCCTTCCGCATACGTCAGATTGTGAATGACCAGACGGTTACACTAGATCTTCCAGCAGAGCTTGCAGGAATTCACGATACATTTAACGTCTGTTATCTGAGAAAGTGCAAAGTTGATGATGAAAGCCAGATTCTCCCGGTACATGAACTGAAAGTTGATTCTAAAAAGAGATTGATAGAACCTGTAGAATTGCTGGATTGAAAAGTGATCAAGCTCCGAAAGAATCAGATACCGATGGTTTTGGTCAAGTGGAAGCACAGTCTAGGTTCTGATTTGACTTGGGAGACTGAATCAGAGATGAAAGAAAGATATCCCCACTTGTTTGAGCAAGAAAGGATTCCGAGGACGGAATCCTCTTAAGGGGGAGAGAATTGTAACACCCTTAAACCTGGGCTAGGAGAATAGCAGGGTTTGTTGTAAGTGCTTAATTGTTTATTATGATTATTTAAAATAATTCTATTTAAATGTTTAATTACATGCTAATTGGTTAAAATAAGATAATTATATTAATGTGTTTAATTGTAAGTATGTATGTATGTATGGAGCCATATGTAAGCATGTATATTTTATATTGTGTACGTGGGTGGTTTAGAGGAAGTAATGCCACCTCATGTTTTTGCTAGTATACGTGGGGGTTAGTGAAATTATGCATGCATTATCTCAATTCAAGAAAGTGAAAGTGTGTGTTTGTGTATTGTTCTCTGCTAAAGAAGAAAAACCGAAGAAGGAGAAGAAAGAACCATCGGATTTTTAGAAATTGTGTGTTTTAATTCAAGATAAAGGTTAGTGTTGGGTTTTAGCATGGCACGCAACGGAAGCAAAAGAACAAGAATCAAACAAAACAAGTGGTTCAAAGAACCAAGATGCCATTAAAACCCACCATATGGACCAAGCTCTACATGCAAGTAATGCAACAAGAAAAACAAAGGAAAAAAAGTTATACCATTCACGAATTGGAGCTGGAGAAACCGAACTTGATGGATGAACTAGAAAGCTAAACCAAGTCTTCCTCTATCAATATTCCACACCGAGTTTGCTCAATCTCCTTGTACTAGCAAGCCTTCAATGGTCTTCAAAGACTTGAAACAATTTCTAGAACAACAACTATAATAGCTCCTTGCAAGATCCTCTCAAGAACACACTTAGAACACTCTTTCTCTTCCCACAATGTAGCCTTAGTGTGTATGTGTGTTAGAATCATCAAGAGAGGGTTAGGAGCTGATACATGGTCCTTATAAAGACCTTAAGATGTCCCTCCAGTCTCCAAAGACCGGCCAAAGATCCATCATGAGGTTAGACATGCATTGGTGGAGGTGGGAGGCAACATGCAAAAAGCTGCATGCTGTCTGACACATGTTCACGGCGTGAACTCCATCTGGCCGAATATTTGATGAAACTCAACACAATTGATTCCTTTTAGCCCCTCCGCTTTGTTTGTTTTCGAGATCAATCCTTGGTGTGTGACCCAATAGGCCTATGCATCATCGGTAGTGATATTAGCGTAAGTGTGTCAGTGGGCATACTCCAACAGACTCCCACTTGGACATGACACACCGTACCCATAATGCCACATACAAAGAGCGGCCTCTAGCAAGGCATCTTTGCTTCCCAAGTCAGCATAGGTTTTGTCATCCTGGACAAATGCCAAATCTAAAACATAAGTATGAAATGGCCCTATAGATAAGTGATCAAATTATCCCTTTGTTCGCGATATCCGTGTGAACACGAGACATGGTTAAATGTCATCTCCAGATCGTTCACGATTATGTTTCTCGATCAAGATTGATGGTGACCAAAAATCTAGTTGCAATCGATCTAACATCATTGCAACGTTAGCACGGCCATGCATTTTAACGTCAGCGCTCAATCATCGAGGGGCCCATGGATATCTCTCTAAACTAGAGGAACAAATTCTTTTGACTACATTGTTCCGCCACATATACCATACTTTACCCAAAAGCTCCCTTTATAATAGCCAATTACGAACTACGTTTGAAAGCAATCAAAGCAAAGCAGGCACATGCTTTGACACACATGTATCTCCGGTCTAAGGATGAAATGATATTATCATCCTGAGTTACTTGCGATAGAAACCATGAAGTAACTTCAGGTGTGGGTCGTCCAATCACTTGAAGAATTCAAGCACAGGCGAAGTGTTGCGTCCCTTGTATCCAATCCATTATTGGATACGCAACCAACCCCTTCCCTCAGTCTTAATTCAAACTTCCTTCCCATGAAGAATGACTGACTGTGGACATTTAGAATGATAAAGCATTCTAGGAAGTGGTTAAACATGCTAAGATGGAACACAGTAAGGATTCATGAAAATACCCGCCCTCGGCGTATTATTAAATCTCCATTTAATAATCGATATAGTATGAAATACAATACTGCTTAATGTTCCCCAAATAGATAAATACTAATCAATCATAAACCAAAAACAACATTTAAGACAAGTTATATGCATTTAGAAATGTCAGCTGACCTAGTATGATAAACATCACTAGTCAATAATAACGGCTTAACTAGTGGGTTTGTATCACAACACCCACATGTACTTTTGTTATTCACTTATATCTCTACTGACCAGACCTATCTCAAAGTGTCCGTCAAAGATATCATAATATAAATTGCTAAAGTGATCACACCCTCATTGTCTCAAAAGTTCACAATAGGGTAGGTGATACTTATGAACCAACAATTAACACCACAAGGTAGGATCATAAAATTCGATCAAGATCGACAGTTATCCTTATAGAAACATGCACTAGAGTAATTACTTACTCCAGACCTTTTCTAGTCGTCAAACATCAAGAACATATCTCGGTATTTCTTGAACTCAAAAAATTCTATTTTGTATCTCCTAAGTGTCCTAATGAAGCAATAATTCCTGAATTAGGTCCATAGACAACTTAATATCGAGACATTATCTTCAATAGACACATATACTTAGGAATGCAACAAAGCTCCCACTAGCCCTGACGTATGTAAAAGTCTCATCCATGCTTCTAGAAAATCGTCAGTATATTTCCTCAATAAAAGCAAAGATCTTACCTTTTAGATGCTAGGATAAATCCACAATTGATTTATCTATGTTTGTAGACTTAATTTTGATATTATGGATACATAAGACCTTCGGAGAGTGTTGTGAGTACTTCCTCGTAATGATGTTCCACGACGGAACGCGGTCTTGTATATCCGTGTGCTATTTCTTATTGCCACAGAAGGCAATAATAGCCACTAGTATCAAATATTCTTCAACAAAACCACTAGGAAAAGTTTCCTTAAAATCATCATGAAACCTTTTCACATAGCCAGTATTTGAAGTTGTCTACAACTCCATTCATATTAATCCCACTTGTACCTTCTTGGTTTTCACCTAGGTATGGGATCAAGCCAAGTCAAATACTTGGATATTCGAATGGATTGCATTTCTTGATCAATTACTTCTTTTAACTTAGTGAATCCGGGTTCGCTATGTCTTTTAATTAATGGTGACCTCAACATGACTCACCATCAAGTCATCGTTGCTTAGATATGAGAGACCCATATCTTTTTGCCTTCATATGACTGTTATCAGACATAAAAGTAATGATACGTAGTCAGGTATACCAGCATATCAATGATGGTTCTTAATCAATCAAGATTGATTATTTACTAGTGTCAATCACTAGGTCTTTCATTTAAATTCCACGTTCTTCCACTTGAATGCTTTAGTTATTTTCTCCTTTTAGAGTAACAAAACAACGTTCTCAAAAGATTAAATATCTAAAACTTAGAAGAACTTCTTAAATGTATAATCACCTCTCAAGTTCATCCATCTCCCACTGAATGTAGATGTGATAACTTTAAACTATGAGATAGACAAGCAAAGATATCTTTCTAGTCATATCTTATTTAGTGCTAATTAGACCATCGATTGGTTCTAGATGTGAGGTCTTAGTCCGCCATGTTAAGTGAGTGTATCAATAAGCGGGATACACCTTTATGACTCATCATAAACAAAATCATATTCAATAATATCCGGTTCCCCACAACATGACACCATTTACGAATGTGTCTTAGTAGGAAGTGAATTATGTGGAAAAACCACAATTCATTATATGGTCATTTATTATACATTCAAGATATCTTAGCATCTAAACTAGATCTAAATATCTTGATCTATATGCCCTATAGAATCCATAAGAAATTTTGGTTAATCCTGAACATCAACGAGGTTTCAGACATTTACCCAAACTAGAAAACTTTCCGCAATTGCTACTAGAAGGTAGCGATGAAGAAGTTTCCCTTTAGTTATTCTTTGTGTTGTGCTTGAACGGATTATCCACAAAAGTGAGATCAATATCCAACAAGCTTTTATCCTTCTCACACATGACAATGAAGGGTTTCATAATCATCCTAGCCTAATAAACAAGACTAGCGTCTAATGTCTAATCCGAGGTTAAACTATCCCGAGATCCTAACCACACGGATCTAGGTGATACTTTTCTTGTTTACGTGGTTAAGTTGATTATTATACAAAGAAAACTTCTCCAAACTATTTTGGATCCAGAATCATATATTCATGAATATTTATTACTTGCAACAAAAAAACTTGTGTATGTCGTGACATGGATAATTTTTTAATCCAACAATATTTTTCATAACAACTTTCAAGAAAAGGATTCATAGTCATCAAAAGTAAAGTTGTGTGTCAAGCAGGACAAAACAACACATAAACTTTGACATGAATAAATTTTGAACAAACAATATGAAAAAGTTTTACATTAAATCTCAAAACTTTAAAGATTATATCCATCGTCTTTAAAACGAACATACAAAGAAACATGACTTGCCACGCAGGGCAACAAAATACAAGTAACAAATAAACCGGTGATTAAGATGAGATCAAATATCCCAATCTTCTCTTAGAGGACAAGCATCCATGTTTCCTCTTAATGAGATCCGGTTTCTTCATGCTTTTCTTTCTATCATCATGGACCTACACTTTGTAACAAAAATACATTTGTAGCAAACGTGAGTCAATTAGCTCGGGTCAACAATCCCAACTTTTAGAAGAATAGCAATGAATCATGAATGTACCTTTAGAGGGAAATGTAACTTTCTCTTTCCTTAGAAGTTTTATATCCCTTTGGCACGTAGGACAAGCATGACGACCCCAATCTCCAAATCATCCACAGAAGTAGCAAACCACCATTTGAGTCTCTTCTTGAGGCACATTATCTATGTCCTTGGACTCAATGTTAGGGATAGGCTTGGATACTCCAACCTTTCCTTTTGGGGTCGATTTCTTCTTCCTTTTTGAACCCAAGATGGGAATGGATGAGGTGGAATTATGCTTGGCCATGTTTGACTCCGCAGTCTTTAACATGCCATGTAATTCACTTAAGGATTTATCTATCCCTTGCATATGATAGTTCATGACAAACTGTTCATATGATGTGGGCAGGGACCGCAATATGATATCCACAGCGAGCACCCTCTTAATGGGAAATCCTAGCCTCTCCATTTGGTCCACGTACGCCTTCATCTTAAGGACGTAGACACTTACATTCCCGCCTTCCTGCATCCTACAACCGATTAGGCTTTTAACACACTCATAGTGTTCCCACCTAACTTGCTTTTGGAACATGTCCTTAAGCTTGTTGACCATGTCGTACACACTCATGTGCTCGAATTGCTTTTGCATCTCTGAGCTCATAGTTGACAACATGAGGCAGGCAACATCGTGTGTGTCCTCAACACGTTTTTCATATGCGTATCGGACTGCCCAAGTCGCGTTGGTAGCAGGTGGTTCCAGAAGGGGTTCCTCAAGGATGTGCAACTTTGATTCATGGCGAAGGATAATTCTCAATTGCCTAAGCCAATCAATGAAGTTCACTTCCATGAGTTTCTCCCTTTCTAGGAACATACGAAGTGAAATGTTTGACATGGTGTTATGGTTTGACATCTATAAATAACAAGAGTACGAGTTTTGGTTAGTTTGATATAATCCTTGTTAAAATAATTACCCCATAAGTTTTAAGAAAAACAATTATCTTAACAAGGGCTAAGAACCATATTTCACATTACACCATGACGGGTTTTCCGCGGATCACGTGGTAAAGCTATTTAGGCCGGTAACCATCTTACCAATTGTAATCCATTATTACAACTCTTAGTTCCTTGCGGGATCCAAATTGACAACCATAGTGTCGTATTGGCATGTTTGATCCCTCCACACCAACTTCAAACTAAAATTTTGAATAATCTCGGCTAGAGCTCGACAACCAATCTTGTGAGTTGCCACCATCACCTTCCATGCAGCTCACGTAAGGTTTGACTCGGCTAAAGCTCGACAATCATTCCTTACGTGACTAGATTCGGGTGGTGTCATCTTATGGGCGGCGTGAGATTTATATTTAGAAAACGGGATTTGTTTTCCGGTTAAAAAACCATTTTGATTTGATTAACAAATTTAGTGACAAAAACAATTTTCACTTTTGAATATAAACCAATTTTATATCCTCTTTGTTAATCTTATGCGGGCGCGAGTTTGTAAACCATATTTAAAACTCTTGTGTTTTTATTACTTTTATAAAAAGTTATCTAGCATAATATCCATGCATAAATAATAAAACACATCACACGCATACAAAATATTGGTAACCATGCCCCTAAGCCTATGCGTTTTCCCGTGAGCCAAAACGGGAAAACAAAGTCAACTAAGGAAAAACTTCCAATGACTTCGGATGTGCTCCCACTAAACCCGCCACCTCCATTGGGACTCCCGGATTCGTGATCGCCAAGACGTCATAGCCATGACTCCCGATGGTTGCCTCCAAGTAACAAATACATAGAAAAGATAGAAATGGCATGCAAGCCACAAAAACCTATCTTCTAGTACTTTACAAATATATGGAATTTAAATGGCATGCAAGCCACAAAATTATACATTTACATACCAAATAAATAAACAAATAAATTTATTACAACCCATGTGACTAGAAGTCACCAAAAGAATGAATAAATGCAACAAGCAACCAAACATCACAATCAAAGGTCTAGGGCAAAATGGTTACCAAAACATGCTATCTAAACAACAAAAGAAAGCATACAAGCATGGTGTGCCACAAAAACATGCAACTATTTTTATCTTGGTTAAGATTATTTTAAAAAACTCAAGGCACATAAAAATAATCCCATGTACATATGCATTAGTAACCCCAAACCATTGTTAGTGAAACATATTCATATATACATAATATAAGTACATGCAATTATACATTTCATGCCAAAATCATAATCCACATGTAAATATACAAACCAAGATAAAAGGCAACAAGATCATCACATTATATCTATCAACTGGAAAAATCCAGAAACAAACAACAATGGCCAAAAACCAAAGAACCACAACAGATTGAAATTTGAAAAACTAAAAAATCTAAATTCTGTATAAACTTCACGGTGTAAAGTAGTTCTGCCAGATTTCAAAAATTTGATTTTTCGGTTTTTAGGCCACCAAGTGCAAAACTGATGTAGAGGTGGCTCTGATACCACTGTTGGGTTTTAGCATGGCACACAACGGAAGCAAAAGAACAAGAATAAAAAAACAAGTGGTTCAAAAAACCAAGATGCCATTAAAACCCACCAAATGGACCAAGCTCTACATGCAAGTAATGCAACAAGAAAAACAAAGGAAAAAAAGTTATACCATTCACGAATTGGAGCTGGAGAAACCGAACTTGATGGATGAACTAGAAAGCTAAACCAAGCCTTCCTCTATCGATAGTCCACACCGAGTTTGCTCAATCTTCTTGTACTAGCAAGCCTTCAATGGTGTTCAAAGACTTGAAACCATTTCTGGAACAACAACTATAATAGCTCCTTGCAAGATCCTCTAAAGAACACTATTTCTCTTCCCACAATGTAGCCTTAGTGTGTATGTGTGTTAGAATCATCAAGAGAGGGTTAGGAGCTGATACATGGTCCTTATAAAGACCTCAAGATGTCCCTCCAGTCTCCAAAGACCGGCCAAAGACCCATCATGAGGTTAGACATGCATTGGTGGAGATGGGAGGCAACATGCAAAAAGCTGCATGCTGTCTGACACATGTTCACGGCGTGAACTCCTTCTGGCCGAATATTTGATGGAACTCAAACACAACTGATACCTTTTAGCCCCTCCGCTTTGTTTGTTGTCGAGATCAATCCTTAGTGTGTGACCCAATAGGCCTATGCATCATCGGTAGTGATATTAGCGTTAGTGTGTCAGTGGGCATACTCCAACAGTTAGATGTATATTTAATGTGTTTACATGCTAGTTTGTTTAGCTTGATGATTAAAATTAACATGAATATATGAAGAACCTAAGAATCGGTTTTAATGAAATATGGGTTTTGTTGGGTTTTGTGTGTTCATATGGTTATATGCTAAAATGGTGTTTTGATACATGAATTATGTGTTTTATGTTGTTAGAATATGTTTCTAATATGTTTAGATGAAGTTTTGAAAGTTATGGTTGATGATTTGAAGCTAGCGGAATTGATTATGAACTTGTCGGATTTTGGTTGGGGAAGAAGACTAAAACCGACACTTGATATCCTAATATAGGAAAATCGATAGTTTGGAAAAACCGGAAGTTGAAATCCGGAACCCTAAAACCGACACTTGTTGAACAAAAGCTCAAATCGGATACCTTTGAAAACCTGAACTCCAAATCCGATGGAACCAAATCCTATACTAGGTAATTCGAGTATCATGAAAACCGACACCCAAAATCCGATTCATTATAAATCCGAAACCTTGAATCCGAGACATGATGTAATCTGAGACAAGTGAATAACCAAGACTTAATCTGATAGATTGAATCCGGTACTTGAAATCCGATTAAAGGAGAATCCGATAGTTGAGAATCCGAGACTTATGGGTGGCGGATTTCAAGAAATCCGCTAGTCTTGAAATTCCGATACTTTGTGAATGTTTATTGTTTATTATTTGATGAACGATTTATAAATATATGAATAGATATATTTATGGGATTGAGACTGCTTTGGTTATTGTTGTGTTTTCAGGCAATCCAAAAGCTCAGTAAAATTAGATATCTGAGTTCAAGCTGAAACTGAGGTGAGTGGACGTTAAACATGGATGGTAAAGATTGTAGTTAATTTTATTGATGTGAAGCATGATTTTGGATTGAGATTGGATTGATTGAACTTCTAATTGTGATAATGATTATTGATAACTAAGAACAATAACAAGAACAAGCTAAAACCATGATTCACCATTGAATCATCTAAAACCCATAAGAACTTCAAGAAAAGATACAAAATCTTACCTCAAGTTATCCAAACTTGTTATGATCAGTTGTAAACACCTTGCTCTATTGATCTTGATCAAAGATTCCAAAGAAAACTTTCTGCCCTATCACTTACGTGAAGTTTTTGAAGAAATATGAGAGGTTTGACTCTCAATAGTCAAAGCTAGCTATATATAATTAAATCTTTGAGATTTGGCAAAAATGGTCCCTCAACTTTTCTTGTTTCATCTTAACAACTTTAACCCCTCATGTTTCTAAACACCACCTAATCTTAATTAGGCAATCCACTAAAACTATAATACTCGTTTAATTATTAAACCACAAAATTCGAACTTCGGGTGTTACAACTCTCTCCCACTTGAAATAGATTTCGTCCTCGAAATCAACTGTTGGTGTTCTGGATAACTACATGTTATCTCTTTCTCAGGTTTCTTAGAACCACCCTTGAATTTCCACTGGACCTAACTAGTCCAATCCATTACTACCAATACTCATATTTCCAATGATATAAACATATATGCAGACTCGTCTGCTCATCACTCTCTGAGATATAACTCGTGACAAATACTCTAGTGACTCTCATAGTCTACACGTGACCTTTCCCGTAAGCTATAACTCTAAATGGTCCAATCAACATCGGACCTAATTTCCACCTCATTTTGAATCTATTATTGCTCTTTTATAGTGATATATTAATATATCATAGTTTTTCTCACTTGTCACTCATCAACCATATACAATTATTTGTATAATTTTTTTATAAATTTGGGCTATTAACAATATTCTTCTCATTTAATAAATTGTTCTATTATTCACTGTACTACCTCATTGTTACTCATTTCTTTCTGATCCTGAGGTTTGACCTCTCTCACCACATAATATGTCGTACGGCGACAACCCGATACTAAAATAATAATTTGTATAATATATAAAAATTTGGTTATCACAAATTAAAAATGTCAGTTTCTTTCAAATTCACAACATACGTACACCACTTACTTTCAATCGATTGAATTGCTTTCTCACTTTACGCATATAATAACACATGTTTCTCATCTCTTCATAAAATCCTTTTCAAAATTTTGGACTAGATCGGTTTTCTGACATAACGAAAACAAAATAGAGACACGTAACCAAAAATAATTTCTTTATATAAACCTCAATGAAGGTTAGAGAAATAAAATTTTCTTGATGGAACTGAAATGTATATTTTTAAAATAGTTTGATTACAACCACTCATATCATTTTATAATCCAACCAGGTTGGAACTCCTCTTCTATTTTGATATACATCCTTTATTTCAAACTTTGCATTTGCCACATACTTGGCTACCTCATCTCTAGCCATTAATATTTCACTTTTAACTCTTTATACCTCTTACTCGTTTCAGCTAAATCAAAAATTTAATTTTGTATTCTCTGATCAAAAAGATTTATCTAGCTTTTCACCACTAGGTGCTTGTATTCAATTATAATAATTTAATAATTCATAATCATTTCCATTAGGGTTAATTGCATGTTACTTGATCCGCTTTTTCCATGGTTTTCATCTTTACTGTTTCAATTGTTTATTTCATATTTTAATAGTTAAGGATAAAATTTTGATCCTCCTCAAGGATTCATTTCTTTAATTCAACTCTGTTGAGTAGAAATTTCATTTTCAAGAATAATTATTCTTTAACCATTCCCGCTCTTCCTCGAGCAATAATTTTACTCTCATGATAATAATCGATAAAACAATTATCGTGCTGAATTATCTGTTAGGTCAACACCCGACCTTTTGTTCAAATTTACACTTTCCATCTCATACATAGGCCAAGGCCCTCAAAATTTTAAAACTTTCATATCACGTCTATCATGTTCTCTTTTGGTGTTATTGTTGAATTATTTCTGATAATCAACATATACATGACTCATCATTATACTTTACTTCAATTATTATGATTAATTAATCAACATTTTATCTACTACTCACTCACATTTTCCCTGTAATAATATAAGTCACTGCCACATCTTTTATTTCATCAGAGACAGTAATCTCTTTCATTTACTCTTTACTCATTTTACCAATCATTTCATATTACATATTGTGGCTTTAATTTCTTTTCCAACTCAATGTTATGCAATTTCTTTGTTTAATTCTATAACTTTTATCAATATTCCTTTCTACTACGATTATGGTGGTCAATATGAATTATTTTAATATAATTGATTATTACAAATCTTTTCATACCACTCTCCCACTTGGAGTCAACTCATAATATAAATATAATATACTCATCACCCGTACTTCAACCATTAACATAAAATCTTCCTAAATTTTTGCCTTCTTCATTACTTTATTATCTAAGAAAATACATACCAGTTCTACGTAATTTACATACATATTTAAAAGAAACCTTACACTGTATCTACTTATTTATTTAACCTCTCGACTAACAGACTTACTAGTTAGGACATTTTGAGGACTCATGCCCGTACTGAGCACAGTCTTACCACAAGTTTCGCATCCTGTTCTTCTACGGGATCCCTCAGCTTTAACCTCTATTTTATCCTCTTTCATCTCGTTAATCATTTCATCCTTCAGTATATGAAATTCTTCTCGAACTACATTTCTTATCTCATTCTTCATTTCTGTCATAATAGAAGGCATAACTGTCTTAATACATTTTCCAAACTCATCCGCAACGACACCCCTAAGGTGTTTTGTAGGTATGGCTCCACGCCTTTCCCCATAAAGGGAAATATAATCTTCAACCTCTCCTATGGTAATCATGTCAGGGTTTTCTTCATTTCTTACTTCATTTTCTATTCTAGGATTCGCATTAGGATCCATTACACTGTAACAAAACAATTCTTGGTTAATCATAATATCAATCACATCTCGCATCATCAAACTTGTCCTTGTTTCACAAACACTCTACTCTTTTACCGTCTTTGAATAATATTGTAGATTATACCAACACATACCTCCTTCCACTTTCTGTTAATTTACTTCTCATAGTTCTCATATAACTTCATGTACATGACATCTGTATATTTTGCTTTATTACCACTCTTATCAATACATCATATATTACATTATCTCTTGAAACATAGAGTTTCAGTAATTATTATACTTTCACAATTGTACTATTCATTTTCGTCTTTTAAAATGGCACACATTATTACTTGCATTTAGCCAATCCATTGAGACTGGTATATCATATTATACACGTCCACATTCTCACGTTTTTATATTCATTTCAATATCATTCACCTTCCTCATTATACATAATATTCTCGATATTATATTACTCATCTTGTAACCCATTTCATCTTTATTTCATAACCATCGTCCAACTCGTTCATATTTATAGGATTAAACCACTTACTCTTTTTTTAAAGAGTTTTTATTAAATCATAATCATTTTATTCTCATTTGCATTTTAGAGCATAACCTCTTTCTCAATTAACATACTTTATGTTTTCTCGTTAAATATCTTCTTGCTGGTATTAATTTAGTTTTGACTATCGCAGTCATTATACTATTCTTATTCATCGTTACCTTTTCTTATAATCAATCAATTACTACAATTAAGTAGTATAATATTTATTACTAATTCACACTTTGTTCATTCGTCCGTATACTTTCCTCATAATCATAAATTCTTATTCTCTTCATATAATACTTTCTCACAGTAATATATTTTATAACACCACATAGTTTATAGTATCTCGTACTATTTTATTCATACTCAAATCTAGGCTTAGTCAAGCCCTGTATCATTTTTCCCTCTTATTAAGGTATATCATACCATCTCATTTATATTATCAACTTTTATTAACATGTATTTCTGACCTCAACTCATTATCTGATTCAATATTTGCCTTACTTGGATAAGTTATACTTTTATTGGTGTTTTCTCACCAGTCTCACTAGGTTCTATTCTTCTATTCTTTCTGGGACCATCCTTTAAAATATTACTTACTAAAAAATCTCTTATATTTATCATACTAGAATTCATGTCAAACATGACTCCTACAACAAGAGACTTCTTAGGTTTCCTTCCAACTCATTCTTGTTTCTCTTTATATTCACTACTCTGGAAGTATAGATAAAGCATTAAAACATAAGGTAGCCTTACCACACTATCCTCTATATCAAACAGTTGTACTCAATTAACATATCCGTACACCTATTCTCAAATCTGAAGTAGTCATGTTCATACTAAGGCACTCCTATATTACAGGTGTACTATCTTTACAAGTACCCCTCACCCGATTCACAAGATTCCCCATGATTTCATCAAGTTCCAACATATATTGTGTGTCAATAATAATATGGGCCCTTATATTACTCCGAACACACTATATACATTCGATCTTAACTTTACCACCATAAGTCCCGATTCACAGGCTTAGGCCATGTATCACATTATTAATTACAATCTAACCTATAACCAACACCTCTTTTAACAGTTTAATATCACGCATTGCCTATAAGCATTCAGCACTAGCCACATAAATCATAGGATAATATCCCCTATCGAATCTTATATATCAACTCAATGCATAATATTTACTCACATACCATGTCATAGCACTTAAAAGTGTATCAATCAACAATATCTCAGGTATTACAATACCAATCATAACAATATGCATAGTTAGCACAATCTATGCAGAATACATAATATACTCGCCAAGCTGCAATCCTCCAGTTTGACAAAAATCCGCAGAACCATGGTTTAAGTCCAGACGATGCATAACACACCTCCAGATCCCTCAAACCGTGGCTCTGATACCAAGTTGTAACGCCCCAATTTTCAAAATTTAAACTAAAGCTTGAAACAAAAGGTGTTTGTCTAAAACAGAAATTGATAAACTGTTGGAAACCAACCAAGTATTTTTGAACCCTCTGGTTCGTAAAAATAATCATACAACCACATGTCAAAAACAGTTTCCAATAAGCTTACCATCAGCGGAAGCCAATAAAACATTTCCTTTAAACCCTCGGGTTTGTATAAAAAGAAATATGCGCGCATTTAAATCAATAGTACTTTCCGTTACACAAATGGGAGCGTTATTGTTTCAAATCACGTTTTAAGCAACGAACCATCAACAGTCAAACCGGGGCCTTGCCTTTGTGCTAACCCAATCTGCAAAACAACATCAAGCAGTATCTTCTAAGCTACAAGAGCTTAGTGAGAAAGCTAAACTGTAAATCATATAAGCATGGCATACACATATACGAATGTTGTAACAGTTCTTATGGACACAGTACTGCACCATCTTAGCATCCGCCCAGAAGGCTAAAATATTATCCGTAGCAACTACTGCACAAAGCAGCATGTTACAGCTCTCTCTCTCTCTCTCTCTCTAATCCACTGATCAATAATACACCACATTGCAATGTAACACACATATATCACATATATGAATCAGAGTTTAGGAAACTCACCTCAGCAATTAATACCACACAGAGTTATGCCAGATATACTTAGAATACTTCAAACAGTAATTCCTACATGTATACATATAATCATGGTATTAATCACGTACTCAAACTCAGCATAAAACAAACTGAATAGGGCACCTACACGGGTCGTGTATCTCTACACGGGCCGTGTCCCCCTTCAGCCTACACCACCTGACCTGGCTACAAGGCCAGTGTTGACACGTCACCTACACGGGCCGTGTACCACAAATCCTACACAACCATGTATACCAACATGGCCCTCTGACCGCCTTCCACTCTACACGGCCGTGTACCTCTACACGGGCCGTGTAGCCTACAGGTCCAGCTGACTGTTCTTCCTTTCAGTCGCTATTTTGGCTACAAATCCAGCAAAAACTCAATAAAAACACTACTAGGGTGTTTCCCTACACCCCAAACACCAGATAAACTAAGAACAATAACAAGAACAAGCTAAAACCATTATTCACCATTGAATCATCTAAAACCCATAAGAACTTCAAGAAAAGATACAAAATCTTACCTCAAGCTCTCCAAACTTGTTATGATCAGTTGTAAACACCTTGCTCTATTGATCTTGATCAAAGATTCCAGAGAAAACTTTCCGCCCTATCACTTACGTGAAGTTTTTGAAGAAATATGAGAGGTTTGACTCTCAATAGTCAAAGCTAGCTATATATAATTAAATCTTTGAGATTTTGCAAAAATGGTCCCTCAACTTTTCTTGTTTCATTTTAACAACTTTAACCCCTCAAGTTTCTAAACACCTCCTAATCTTAATTAGGCAATCCACTAAAACTATAATACTCGTTTGATTATTAAACCACGAAATTCAAACTTCGGGTGTTACAAATTGGGTCTTGTGCATAATCGCAAATTGGGTCTTTTGCATAATCACAAATTGGGTTTAGGTTGGATCACGATCGTGAAACAGCATGTGTGAGTGGGATGTGAATTGTAATTTAAAGACTAGTGTGTCATGTAGGATCGCAAATTAGAATGTGGTTTAATCACAAATCAGAAAGTTAAATATAAATCACATTAAGGGAATCGCAAATTATGTTGTAAGTAGAAATCGTGAATCGTGCCTAGGACATAGGTTGAATCGCATATCTAGAATTAATAGTGTAATAAGATGGGTAACCCTATGTTCACTGTTTAATTTAGTGGAACCGTATTTGTAGGTTCTTGTGGATATATGTGTTTAACTCTTGAAGTATATTGTTGTCTATTGTGGTTACTTACACTACTGATTAGGTGAGTTTTCACTAACTTACTTATTATACTATGATGATTTTTCATGTGTGATCATGTATGGTATTATGTCTGTGTGACATTTATGCTCAACTAGGCGCTAGTTATTGCAGCTTTGGCAATTTATGTGCAGAAGAGCACTTAACCGCGTGTGTGGTGTTACTTGATGATGATGATGTGTACTTGTTTCCCGAATACGTACTATCTAGTATAATGTGCAAATAGCGTGTTAACTCACTAATATTTATGTTTACGCGTGTTTGTTAAATGTTTTCACGACCAACGTGCGTGGACAAAGGCAAAGCACTGACGTAACAGCTAATGTTTCTGCAAAACATTTTACTTTGATTTTATTTAAACAGTGAAACATTTACTTGTGTCGTAAGTCCCGTGTGTAAGGCAGGTGAATATTGTTTGAAAATATTATTGAATATTTTTATATATGTTATATAAAAAAATTTTGAGCGTTCCAAATGGTATGTTAATTTCAAGAAGAAAAACACGATCCTCCTCTCTAACTAATATAAAAGTAAAAACACATTTCAAAATCACAAGTTGTCATTACATTAAATGTAGGTATCCTTTCTTCCTATGTACAGAATTTGCTCCTTCTTGTTCCATCTATACATCCGATGCAATCCTAAATGTATTTGAAAAAAATAAGTGGTAATAATATAATATCACATTTTCTCATTACAAAGGTAAAAAAGAACATAATATTGTATATCAAGAAATATGGCATATGTCTTTTATCATTCATCATTTGTAGTGGTATGAATCGAAAGGTTTAATCTTTCAACTTTATAATTTCACATGCTAGACATTGTAACCTTTGTCTCTATCTGTTATCACCTCTAGAACTTCATGAATACTCTACTAATAGTCTCCCCTGATCGTTGAAAATGGTCCCCAACATCCCTATTCGATACCTACAACGCAAGAGTATATATAAACAACCCCAACTTCTCTAAAATCGACATTCTATCACTAGACTTTAAACCATATTTTGATTCTATTTCACCACATAATTTTCTGAATATATCTGGATGTATTCTAAATGCATTAACACATCGAATAGGATTATCTAACACATGACGTTCGAAAATTTCCTAAATTATAAATTAATCAAGTGTTATGTTTTAGTGGGTTGCCTATTTAAGGTTAAAAGGTGTTTAGAAACTTGAGGGGTTAAAGTTATCAAAAAAAGATTAAAAAGTTGAGGGACCATTTGTGTCATTAATCCAAAGTTATATATATATATATATATATATATATACATACACACCCACCAACTTTGACTTAGAGTTAGTCAAACCAAGTATCAAACACACACATACTCGCGTCCTTACATAGCTGCCAATTTCCTTCTTCATTTGCTGATTAAAAACAATAGGATTCAAGTGGCCAATCTGTTCCTAGCAACCCTACAATCAAAGGTATGAACTTGTTAGCCATTTTCTTCAGTTCAATGAGTTTTAAAGATGATTCAATGGTGAATCAAGATTAGAGTATGTTATTGTTGTTATTAATTAGTTAGAGGTTGTTTGGAGTGTAGGAAAACACCCCTATAGTGTTAGAATTAATTAAAAGTGAGTGTTTTGGTGTTTTAGCCGGAGAAAACAGCAGACAGTCAGCGAACTGTTGCTGAAACCAGAAAGGCACGGGCGTGCCTTTGGGGGTACGGTCGTGTATAAGAGACCGTGACAGCCTTTGTTCATGAGGTCTGGGCATGTCAGGGCACGGGCGTACCTTGGTAAGCTACGGGTGTGTTCGGCCAAGTACGCCCATATTTAGATGAGCCATGCTTTGGGCCTGGACTGTGGGGCACGGGCATGCCTCTAGGAAGCATGGGCGTGCTTCGCCCCTGTACAGTTTACTAATTGCCAGATTTAATTATGTGTTTAATACCATAACTATATATACTTGTAGGACTTACTCTTTGACGTGTAATATGATTATATCTGACATACCACTGTGTGATACTAATTGCTGAGGTGAGTTTTCTAAGCTCTGATTCATATATATGATACGTGTGACACATTTCAATGTATATTATTATTGATGTGTGGATCAACGTGAGGGTAGTATACTGCTTTGTGCAGTAGGGGCGACAAGCAGCATTTAGCCTTATGAGCGGTGCTAAGATGGTGTAGTACTATATCTATAAGAACTGTTGTGACATTCGTATATGTTTATGCCTATGATTATATGATTTACAGTTTAGCTTTCTGACTAAGCTCTTGTAGCTTATTGGATACTGTTTGCTGCTTTTGCAAGCCTTGATAGCACCAAGGGCAAAGCCCCAGTTTAACGGTTGTTTGTCGAAACACTTTTGGATCCATAACGCTCTTTTTGTAACTAAAACACTTTTGCTGTACACACGTAATACCACTTTTGTACGAACCTGGGGGGTTCTAACATACTCTTCATCTTCTGCTAGCTTGTTAAATACATGCTTTGGTTCAAATTACTTTATAATTAAGTTTTCACTCGTATTCTGAAAATTTGTGGCGTTACAGATTGTCACTCAAAATCTCATGTATCCACATCTTATGTTTGAACCGACGTCACGGACAGCTCCATGTACATATATGTATAATAGTAGTAGGCAACTATAACACTTTTAACACGTGACGCTATTAACGAATGTAGACAATACATCTTCTTTCTCTTCTTTTTTTCAATATTCATAGTCATCTTTTTCACCTATAACAGAGCATAAATAATTGAAATATAAAATCATCAATTAACATTCCAAAAAATTTTAAATACAAAAACAAACGATTGAATCCAACAATACATAATCCAAAAAAGAAAATGGCATATTTACTCAAATAAAGCAAAGTTTGTTCATGTTGATTGATCATTGGTATTAAAAATAGGGCAAATTGCATGAAAAACAATAAACTTTGCCTTAGTTACAATTGTATACAACAAATTTAAAATTTTTAAAAATAATACAATTAATTTTCATAATATTCTCATTGTATGCAAACAATTTTTTATGTGTCTGTTGTTTAGTTACTATTGTATACAATAAACTTTGCCATAACTTTCATAGTATATGACAAGTTGCATACAATGTGAGGATTATGAAAGTTGGTTGTATTATATTTAAGAAAATAAAGTTGATTGTATATAATAGTAACTAGATAAAGTTTATTGTGTTATAATGCAATTTGTCCTTAAAAATAAAACTCTAGTTTGCGTGCTATTGCTTAAACTCCATCCAAGCCAATCTACCACCATCATCTCCCAAATAGAAACACTTCTCTTGCTATGGTGTCATCAATCAAAGTCATTGCAAAGCACCATAAGTGATCACCTTCTATCATTTGTCCTCCATCCACCATACCATTAATCACATTTATAGCCACAGTAAGACGTTTAGTACCAACTTCATTGGTATTAGGAGTACTCTAATATCTTTAGACAACATTCTTGAGCATCATCTTGTCGACTCACATATTGTTAGCATTGAAGCTCCTAATGATTATTATCCTTTACGTTTCATCTTGACTGGTTTAGGTTTTGTATTCATTTTCACAGGATTGTGATTTTATTTAGACCCACCTATTGGGTTCACTTCAAGGCCGTCTTCAATTTGCACCGCATTCATGAAACCTCGAAAGCAACCTTTCTCACCGGTTTCTAGGTTTTCCAAATGAGAAGAATATTGGGTATATACATCGTAAGCATCTACATCGCCACCACCTATATCCTAATCATCAAGATTGATATGATGCGCCTCCTTTAACGTACTTGAATCTATAGAGGGATTTACACATTCTGTGAAAATGGCAACTATAGCCTCAAACAATTTGTCCCATGCCTCTTGCACATCCATAGAAGGCTGCTTTCTCAGATTTTTTAACATTAAGGTTTTCCTATACGATATGATATAATATTGGTTAATTTCAAAATAATAATATAATATTATGCTTCAAAAGTTGAATGAGTTAAAAAAATATTACCTTGATTTTTTATCCCATTAGTCATACTGACCATTGAGTTTTCTTGTAGATTCATTCTAACCTAATCCAGTATCTCCATTTTCAATGACTTCCACGGATTATAGTCTTTTCTTATTTCCTCATATTTGTTTTTTTTAGAACTTTGTCACTATTAATTCGTAGTTAACAAGTTTTTCAAATTCTGGTTAGAGTTCACTCCATCTAAAAGAGGTGTTTCAACCTATATTTCTAAAGTAGTTTAAAAATTGACATAAAATCACCATGCATCATTGTTAGTTAGGTCTATCTATAAAGATCATTATAATTTAATACATACATATGACAACGAAAGAAAAGCACGAATGTGGAAATGTTATAAAGCAATGCCTATGAGAAGATCAAAAAAATCAAGCATGAGATGCCAATACAAAAGGATTATAAAACTACCAAACATAAAATGGAATTAAGGAATATACCATTTGTGTGTTTATATATATATATACATATATATATATATATATATTAGCATCATACCTGCGCAATGCTACAGCGACAAATAATTTATGTTTTATATGTCGCTTTCAAGAATATAATGATATGTTATTTGCGCGATTTAATGTCACAAAAATGTTTTGTACATCAGCATCTCTGTTTCTTCAAATTTTCTTTTATTTGCATCAACTATTTTGTAAATTTTAAAAATAAATTCTAAAAACGTTAAAATAAGAAAAAAAAATTATATTTATGAAGTACGGAGAGAATACTTGATAATACTTTGAAAATTATAATGATGTGAGTGGATAATTGTGTTTGTATGATAAAGTTTGTTAGTGTGGAAAAGTATATTTTAAATGAATAAAAACTTAAAGTAAATTAGGAGAGAGGGTAAAATGATTAAAGATTAGTGAATGAGATTAACTTAGATAGAATGAAAGGTCAAGATTTTGGCTTGATTGAATTTTAAGAAATCTTAAAATTAAAGATAAGAGAGAATGATAGATGTTTTATATAGAAGTATAGATATAGATATATATCTTTTAATAATATAAATAAAAGATTAACCTTCATTAATTTTATTGCAAATAATTATTCAAATTCAATTTTAATATAAGATAATGTAAGGTAAATAAAGTATTACTTAAATTCAAAACAATAACTTCATTAAATTTAAATCCGAATAATTATACGTAGGAACATATCTATCTATATCTCTTATAACTTAATAACCTTTCTATCCTATGTGGCATCCTTCATTGATCTCTATTTTTTGAATCTAAGTTAATTAGGATGGGTGAGTGAATGATGTGTCACCAAATTAGAAGTTTGGGCTTAAAGTCTTACCAAGATGAATTTGTGAGGTAAGGTTATGTAAATAATGTGTAGTCTTTAGTTATTCCATCGGTTATACAATTTTTATTTAATGTGTATTAAGTTATATTTTCGGTTATGACTTAGAATTTATGAGGAGAAGTAAATAAAAATAGTACTACATTTGAGCTCCACCCAAAGGTTTATAAATTCGAAAGCTTCATTCTTTCTTTCTTCGCTTTTTGTTCAAACATAATGACGATGTTAGTGAGATAGTTTGTTTAGTTGGAATGAAGTTCACTATTTGTGTTAAATTTTTTATTCTTTACATATGAAAATTGATCTTTATGCTTTGTTGGTGAACAAAGTAAATGAGAATAGTACTATATTTGAACTCCAACCAAAGGTTTATAAATTCAAAAGCTTCCTTCTTTCTACGCATTTTGTTCAAAGATAATGACGATATTAGTGAGGTAGTTTGTTTAGTTGGAATGAAGTTTACTATTTGTGCTAAATATTTTATTCTTTACCTATGAAAATTGACCTTTATGCTTTGTAGGTGAAGAAAGTTTTCATATTGTTGTTTTCGTTTGAGCTCCAACAGAAAGTTTTCTAATTCGAATGCTTCCTTCTTTCTTCGCTTTTTGTTCAAAGATAATGACGATATTAGTGAGGCGGTTTGTTTAGTTGGAATGAAGTTTAATATTTTTTCTAAATCTTTTATTTTTTTTACCTATGAAAATTAACCTTTATGCTTTGTAGATGAAATGTTATCATTGTTGTTTTCGGTGTTGTTAATGTAAGTGATGAACCCGAGATACTTGCAAACTTTCCTATGGAGGTTGAATTATTGAAGGTATTCTATGTCTTTAACCATGGTTATTTAACAAGGATAAGTACATAAAGAGTACAAAAAATTACGAAGCTTACTTTACTTTTTCCTAATTTTAATATAGGATGACGATACAAACAATAAAGTTGCGATTGATAGTGATGATTATGAAATTGTGACTCCTAAGGTTGGGTTGAAAAAATATGGCGGGTCCATCCGGAAAATGTCGCAAAATTGGATGACAAAGATGAGATGTAGAAGGATCTGCTCTTGTGAATATGAAGTTTGTGTTTGTGAAGAATGGAAAAAGTTTGAAGGATTTTGAGATGGTTACCGTTAAGATTAATGTCTTTTGTTTTTTACTTTTATCAAATAAGTAGGTTAATTATCTTTGGTAGTATTTCTCAAACACTAATCCATTTCACCATATGATAATTAGGTCATTTGGAAATAATATACTTTGATTTGAGTTTTAAAATATAAGTTTTCATGTTTAGAATTATTAAGCTCTTTGGTTTGAGTTTTAAAATATAAGGTTTTGTGTTTGAAATTACTAAGTTCTTTGTGTTGTGTGTTAGTATATATGTGTATATTGTTCAATTAATCTCTACACATAATATGTTTGTATTTCTGCTTTTTATACAATGATTTCCTATTTTTAGTGTAATATGACGATACAAACAACAAAGTTGTGATTGATAGTGATGATTATGAAATTGTGACCCCTAAGGTTGACTCAAAAATATTTGGACTTTTATCAAATAAGTAGCATAATTATCTTTGGTTGTATTTCCCAAAACACTAATCCATTTTACCATATGATAATTAGGTTATCTAAAAATAATATACTTTTTAATGAGTTTTAAAATAAAAGTTTTCATGTTTGGAATTATTAACTGAGCTTGATAATGATTTACGTCATCTCTATTGAAAATGTTGTAACTTATATGTTAGTATAGTAATATAACAATACTCATAAGACAGTCCAAATTTATTACACAATAATATTAATTATTACACTTAAATATTAACCTATAACTATAAAATTCAATTTATATTTTTACCTATGTTCATAATTGTTATATATTTTTGATAAATTATTTGTAACTTATATGTTACTAAAATATCCTAAGACCATATATTAAACTACACAAATTTAATAGCAATAATGATAATTATTATTATGAAATAGCAATTATTATTTATCATTAAAATATCAATTAATGTAGGTTAACAATACTAATGAAAGTATCAAAATTTATTACTTATTAATATTAATTATTACTCATAAATTGTAATTATGATTTATCATTACTTTATATTAATCTATTTACAATTTCATATGCACAAGATTGTATATGAAGATTTCTAAAAAATCCAACAATACCATAATACAATGAGGGAGAATTCAAGTATTTCTCATTTACAACAATATAAGTCTTTATCATAAAATGCACTATTTATTGTTTTACCTAGTTTAATATTGCTATATGTTTATTGATTCTTCTAATTTTTAAAATTGTTAATGCCAAATATATTTACAATCTAACAAAGCCAAAAGAATGATTCTCAAAATATCAAATATTATAGATTAACAATACTTATGTAATTATTAAAATATATTACTCATTAATATTAAATATTAATCTTAAATTGAATTAAGATTTATCATTATATATTATACTCTATTACAATTTCTCATCCCAAATCTATTTACAACTTCATTGCACAAGATTGTATCATAAGATTCCTAATTATGACTTATTACCTAAAAAATTCTCCCACAAAAACTACTTTAGAGACTACAAACCATGTTTATAACATCCGATTCACAAAAATTAATCAAATTAGAATGCATGGGATGGATTGGTATCAATATATTAAAGATTATGCAATTACTCCCAAAGCAATACTATTTTTCCAAATAACTAATTCATTCAAACTTAATAAGGTTGAATATCATATGAAAGACGAACAATCACACACACACAGATATATATATATATATATATAATACATGACAACAATACCTTGAGACACCAAAATACTTCACCACAACATATCAGGTATGTACAAATTATAGCCTTATTCTACGTTCAAGAAATATATTGTGATTTCACAAAAGATAACATGTCAACAACCTCAAATGTAGGACTTAAGCAATTCATTTCTACAATCAATCAACTTTGACACCACCACAAACATTCAATATATATTTACTTACGAGTGTATGAGGTTGATGTGGCGTTTGATGAAGCTCTACCAGTTGATTTATGTGGACCAACATGGCAACAATTATGTAAAGATCTTAAAATCACTCCAGGACAGTATCTCATGTTTGATCATATAATAGAAGGAATTATAAGCCTTACACACTTTGACATATCCGACAAAGAAATTATCCTTAAATATGAAGAGGTCAATAAGGCTACAGAATAAGATATTAAAATAATGAATGATGGAAAAACTGATGGAGGGATTTCATAAAACCTTTAAAGTTAAGACAGCGTACTAAGTTGCTTTTTACAATTGATGTGAATGCCTTACAAAACAATCATCAAGTGGTGTTTACGGTTATAGTACCTTGTCGCTGCTAGCATACTTAAAGTAACTATTATTGTTTTGGGTGCCCTACTTTAAAAAAAATACAAATAAACAGTTTTAAGGTAGCACAATAATAATCATATATACCAAACATTGCATAATTTATAATATATTCTGGTAGTATAACTACTTTGTAAATTAAAGAAATAAGATATTTGTATGATAGTGCATTATACTTTGAGAAACACTTTCTTCTATTTTTCATATACTAATGAATGGATATGAGTTTATTTAGAGCAAAATAACAAACTAAAAAAAGAATATCAAAACAAAGCAATACAATTTAACAATTTGTGTTGAATGAAATGTATGGTCGGTAACTTAATTTAAAAAAATATTAATATTAAACAAAATTAACAAATATATTATAACCTGTCCCGTGTTTACACGGGATTGTGATCTAGTATCTCTTATAACTTAGTAACCATTCCATCCTATGTGGCATCCATGATTGATCCTGAATTTGTGAATCTAAGTTAATTAGAATTGGTGGGTAAATGATGTGTCAACAAATTAGAGGTTTGAGCTTAAAGTCAATGTAAACGGGATTGCTAACTAGAAGTTTGGGTTTTAACTTATTCTTTAAATGTGTCTTAATTAGAAGTTAATTAGAAGTTTGGGTTTCAACTTCTTTCTTAAATGTGTCTTAACTATTAATTTCGGTTACCACATAATGTGAATTAAGTTATATTTTCGGATACCAAGATGAATTTGTGAGCTAAAGTAAATGAGAGTAGTACTACATTTGAGCTCCAACCAAATGAGATTGTTCTTCTTTAATCCCTAACCGTCGGTTTCAACTTCTTCCTTAAATACATCTTAACTTTTAACTTTGGTTACCATTATAATGTGTATTAAGTTATAATTTCGGTTACCAAAATGAATTTGTGAGGAAAAGTAAATGAGAGTAATACTACATTTGAGGTCTAACCAAAGGTTTATAAATTCGAAAGCTTCCGTCTTTCTTCGCTTTAGTTTAAGCATATTGTACTCTAAACACATTTGGTTATTTGATAGAAGATAATGGCATCCAAATATCATTTGTTAAGCGAGATAAACCCTCATGCCCATGGCTGGAAAATTCAGGTCCGTGTCGTCCAGTTGTGGGAACATCGTGTCTATATGAAACCTTCGGAAGCATATTGTATCGAAATGGTGGTGATTGGTTGGATAAACCTTTGCTTGATTTTTTATGTATGTATTATTGTTCATTAACATTATATGGAATACGTCATATTACATAATTTTTCTTATTATTTGTTGTGTTGGTATGTAGATATTGTCGCTGTATTAGATGGATACACGGATCTCATTGATACATCCATTGATGGGCGCTCTACCCGGAGAGTTTGTTTTCAATTATTAAGTGAAAAGTATGTGTAATGTGTATTTGTTTTAATTCCTACTAGCCTCTTTATTTCTGAATTTATTAATGTATTTTTCCCTAATGTTTTATGAATCAATTCATTAGACGGGTTTTGGCGTTGATTATAGGTAAGGATTCCAAATTATAAATAACTATGATTTCATTGGTATGGTACACATACCGATTGCAAGACATAAATCGTAATATTTATCGTAGGTATAAGTTACAAATCCGTGTTAAAGACACGTCAGGTACAAATCCGTTGGTAATGTAAATGATGAACCTGAGTTACTTGCAAACTTTCCTATGGAGGTTGAATTATTGAAGGTATTCTATGTCTTTAACCATGTTTATTTAATAATGAAAAGTACATAAAGAGTAAAATGAATTACAAAGCTTACTTTATTTATTTCATAATTTTAATGTAGGATCAGATACAAGCAAGAAAGTTGTGATTGATACTGATAATTGTGAAATTTTGACTCCTAAGGTTGGCGCGAAAACATATACCACAGGTTCATCCGAAAAACATCGCAATATTGATGACAAAGAGAGAGATTTAGAAGGAACTATTGCTGTGAAGAAGGAGCTTGTGTTTGTGAAGAAAAGGAAAAGTTTGAAGTGTTTGAGATGGTTACAGTTTAGATTAATGTCTTTTGTTTTTGAATTTTATCATTAACATTATATGGAATACGCCATATTACATGTTTTTTTTATTATTTATTGTGTTGGTTTGTAGATATTGTCGATGTGTTAGGTGGATACACGGATCTCATTGATACATCCAATGATGAAGCTCTACCGGGAGAGTTTGTTTTCATTTATTAAGTGAGAAATATGTGTAATGTGTATTTGTTTTAATTCCTACTAGCCTCTTTGTTTCTGAATTTATTAAATGTATTTTTCCCTAATATTTTATAAATCTATTCATTGGACGGGTTTTGGCTTTGAGTGTAGGTAAGGATTTCAAATTATAAATAACTATGATTTTATTGGTATTGTACACATACTGACTGCAAGACATAACACATAATATTTACCGTGGGTATAAGTTACAAATCCGTGTTAAAGACACGTTGGGTACAAATCCGTTGGTAATGTAAGTGATAAACCTGAGGTACTTGCAAACTTTCCTATAAAGGTTGAATTATTGAAGGTATTCTATGTCTTTAACCATGTTTATTTAATAATGAAAAGTACATAAAGAGTTAAATGAATTATGAAGCTTACTTTATTTATTTTCTAATTTTAATGTAGGATGGCGATACAAGTAACAAAGTTGTGATTGATAGTGATGATTGTGAATTTGTGACTCCTAAGGTTGGCTCGAAAACAAATGCCGCGGGTTCATTCTGAAAACGTCGCAACATTGATGACAAAGATGGGAAGTAGAAGGATCTATTGCTATGAAGAAGAAGCTCTTGTTTGTGAAAAAGAAAAAGTTTCAAGGATTTGAGATGACTACCGTTTGAATTAATGTTTTTTGTTTTTTACTTTTAACAAATAAGTTACTTAATTATCTTTCGTAGTATTTCCCTAACACTAATCCTTCTCACCATCTGATAATTAGGTCATTTGGAAATAATATATACTTTGGTTTGAGTTTTAAAATATAAGTTTTCATTTGGAGTTATTAACCTCTTCATGCTGTGTGTTAGTATATATGTGTATATTGTTCAATTACTCTCTACACATAATATGTGTGTAATCGGCTTCATTATACAATGATTGATGTAAGTAGTTTTTAAGCAATTAGATGAGCTTGATATTGTTTTACGCAATTTTTATTGAAAATGTTTTTGTAACTTATACGTTACTGTTGTAACATAACAATACTCATAAAACAATTCAAATTTATTACACATTAATGTTAATTATTACACTTAAATAGCAACCTATAATTATAAAATTCAATTTATATTATCTACCCCAGAATTGTTATATATTTTTGAAAAATTATTTGTAACTTTTATGTTACTAGAATAACCTAAGACAATATATTAAACTACACAAATTTATTAGACATTAATGATATTTATTACTATTAAATTTATCATTATTTTATACTCTCTTACGATTTCTTCAATATTAGAAATTATTAATATGCTAAATATATTTACAACCTATCAAAACCAAAAGAATGATTATCATAATATCAATTATTGTAGGTTAGTTGCAAATGTTATAATGCATTTACGTTTCAACAACATGGATGGTTCCTTGAACAAATCTATATATATATATATATATATATATATATTAAAAGAAAACCATTATTGGGAAAGCTTCCTAAATTAAAATTCAATTAACCAATAGGAATCCTTCATTTTTTCAATTTTGACCAAAATTGTAATTTTGACTACCCCTTTTAGTAATATCCAAGCATGTTTTGTACGTGGGTATTTTAACCCGAATTTCAGAAACACGCAGGTCATATTGACCCGGTTTCTTTCCGCGATACTACCCTCCGACTTTTCGTTTTCTCTTTGTCGCACACATTTCACACAAACCCTAATTTCTTCTCGGCGATTTCGTTCGAATCCGTCGTTCTTGACTGCAGATTCCAAAGGTTTTCGCAGGTAATCTTCTTCGAACATTGTAATTAATCATCCTGTTCTTTTTATCTTTGTGTTCTTTCTTTATTAAACTTGGTATGCAATCGTTTTAGACTTGAAGGGCGATTCCGAAGGTTTTTGCAGGTAATGTTCTTCAACCATTGTAAATTATCATCCTTTAAGCTTCGTTTCATTACCCCTTCCCATATACCTTTTCTCTTCAGACGCTAGCTTACAAGAACCCTAATTCATCTCTGTGCTTTCCCAAGCTACCTTCATTGTTCACGAAATCAGTAAGTTATTCTTTATAAATTGATTACATAAATCATCTACTTTGTTATTAATCATTTGAGTTTATCTTCAAACGCTGATACATCAACTTGAAACTAATTTGGGTAATTATGTAGATCTGAAGGGTTTTTTTTTTGCTGTTTGTTTTGAAATATTAATGATTTAGGGTTTAAATATTGTAATACTGATTTAGGGTTTAATGTTTTACATGATTTATGGTTTGAAATTTTAATGTTTTACATGATTCAGTGATTGGCTTTTAGTTTTGAAATATTTTTGAGTGGCTGTTTGATTTGAAATATTAATATTTTACATGATTTATGGTTTACAGAATGTTTTGACAATCAAATATTATTTATTTTCAAACACTGATACTTGTGCTATAGATTGACTTTTAAGGGTAAAAGAAGTTTTGTATTCTTATTAACTTGAAAGTTGAAGATGTGCGAAACATAAACTTAATAATAATACAATTAATGTAGTATATATTTGTGACAGCTATAAATATTCTAATTTCATGTTTTAATAGTTATTTAGGGTTTAATGTTCTTCATCCTCCAAATTTACATGAAGTAATATTAATGATTCCTGTATTTTGGTATGTATATTGTCTAATAGTATATGAAGTTGTGAAATATGAAAACATTAACAAATATTTGTTAATTCATCACCGTATTCGTTGTGATTGTATTTTTACCTTCATTTGGTTCATGTTCTGTTTTTCTTGATATCATCAATTAGTTTACTCATGAATATGTGATCTTTATGTTTGTTGTAATACATCAATTTTTAATTACATATAGATTTCGTTTGAATGTTAAACTAATATTTTTTTAGGTATTAAACTGTTTTTATTAATCTTATGATTTGGGTTATCTTTTGTTAATTTATAATTTTTTATGTCTTAAACTGTTTGAAGCTTCCAACATGCTTTAAGGTTTATTATATACTTGTGCTATCTACTTTCTTAAAATGAAAATGTTAGACAAATGTTAGACTGTTTAAAGACATAAACAATTAATTCCCCAATCTGTTAGTTAGACAATTGTTAGACTGTTTTTCAATAATTATTTTACTCATGAATGTGTGATCTTTATTTTTGTTGTAATACATCAATTTTGTTTTATATATAGATTTGGCTGTTTGAATAAATATAAGTTATTAAATTTAGGTATTAAATTGTTTTAATGGTCTTCATCCTCCAAATTTACATGAAGTATTATTAATGATTCCTGTTTTTTGGTACGTATATTGTCTTTTATTAATTTATAATTTTTTATGTCTTAAACTATTTGAAGCTTCCAACATGCTTTTTGGTTTATATTGTACTTGTGCTAACTACTTCTTCTTTTACAATAACATGGACTTCATATTATATAGTTCATGTTCCGTTTTTCTAGATAGCATCGGATATTTTACTCATGAATGTGTGATCTTTATTTTTGTTGTAATACATCAATTTTGTTTTACATATAGTTTTGGTTGTTTGAATAACTATAAGTTACCATATTTAGGTATTAAACTGTTTTATGTTTCTTATGATTTGTGTTATCTTTTGTTAATTTATAATTGTTTATGTCCTAAACTGTTTGAAGCTTCCAACATGCTTTTGGATTTATATTGTACTTGTGCTAACTACTTTTTACTTTTACAGTAACATGGACTTTATTATCAGAATCAAGGAAATATCTGTTATATTTCTTGTAACTTCCTGAAAACACTATTTTCATATTATATAGATTCTAACACTTATTTGTATTAATGTATTTAATTTCGTTCTACTGTAGGATCTACCGTATATTGTCAAGCATGATTTTGGAGCTAATATCCTGACTGGGATTGTTGTTCAGGTTGATACAGAAAGGTACCTTATGGACATAATGATGTTCTTAAAATTGGTGGGGAGAAAATGAAGGAGTTGATGTAGAGTCGTAATGTCATGCCTGGGTATATTTTGCATTTCACTATAAATCCAAATGATCCTATATATCTTTAAGTTTATGACAAATCTGGTCTTTGCAATACCAATCTTTATCCAAAAATACGCCGAGGTGATCGCATCAGATATGGTGTTACTGTTCAAGACCCAACAGCTGGTTTTATTGTAAGTTATATATATAAATATATATATATATATACATATATACATAGACAAATTTATACATTTATAGATCTACTTAAATAGTACATAATATATATATATATATATATATATATATATTTATTGTTCATGTTTAGTGCTTCAATTTATCAAATACTTGGTTTTGTATCTAACCCTAGATTTTACTTTATTTACTTATTTTATATTTACCAGTTCATTCAGACAGTTTGGTTCCAACAATTCGTTCAGATTTTTACAAAAAAAAGTTGTCATTTGGATCGCTAACTCTAGATTTGATGCTGAGTTGTTGATTCATGATGAATTGCCATGTGGTTTTGTCGGTAAAAGTCTTGTCAAATTGTTCAGTAGGTTTGGAGTTAAAAGAGACAGTTTTATTGTGTTTGAGAACTATTCTGGGTTGTTTAAGTTTAAGTTGAAAATGTTTGATTTGTATGGATGTGAGTATACAACTGATAGCGGTGTTTTCCTTCCAAATGCTGATGTCAAATTCTGCAAGGATATTGGTAAGTTTTTTTTATATTTTAAGATTGAACCATATAAAACAACACTTAGGTTTTAATATATTGAATTTCTCTTACCATTTAAAATCTCTAAATTATAGTTCCCTGCCATTTTGGACCATTCTCACATCAACAGTTTTATAACCTTGGTAATATGTTCTAATCTGTTTTAATTTTCATAATTCAAACAGATTATAGAAATTTCATTCTTCTTTTTAGTAATATATGTACTAAATGTTATTATGTAGCACACAATGTTGCTTCTACAAGCAACTCAGTTCACCCCAAATATCAGTATCTCCAGTTTTTTAGAAAGCTTATGGTTGATATTCTTTCACAAAATGCATTGGTAATCTTATTTTTTTTAATATTTTAATGTTACGTTTATATTAGCTTATAATTAAATTTATTGTCTTATTTTCAGCACATTCCGGCTTGGTTTGTTAAGAAGTATAAGCTTAATGATGTGTCTGCTCCGGTCACTGTACGATGTGGAGATTACCAGATTCCGGCTTGGTTTATTGTCTTAATGAGGTTGGGGGATGCTGCGCCACAATATCATGTGGTAATGAAGGGTGCTTGGAAGGAATTTCAACAACACACCAGCTACCGTGGGAGTAAAAGTTTGAAGTTTGTGTTGGAAGTGGACACTCTTGAGGAAAGTGGGTATGTGCTATTTACTGTTTATTGACATTGTGGTAAGTCCGGTAACATGTCCCGGTATGTTTGTGTTAGATATAAATTTGTGTTTAAGTCTAGTCACAATTTAATGTTTTTCTGTTTTAATTTGTACTTAGTAAATATAGTAGTGTTGTCTTTCTTCCTTGTAACCTTGAATATTATATTGAATAGAAAACACACACATTAAGGTGTTTCCATACTTTTCTCTCTACTTGAATCACTTGTGTATTCATTGAATTGCTCTAAAATTGGTATCAGAGCCAAATCTTTGCGAAGATAAGGCTCTTGATTGAAGATTTCAAGAGATTACAGCAACAATCCGAAGGAATTTGTCTGTTTTTGAGGTATTTTGGTCGACTTTGAGTATAATCTGATTTCTATCGAATTGTGTATGAAAATGGAGGATTAGAAGTTTATTGGATTCGCAATAATCATTAGAATTAATCTGTGTGAGTCCACGATCAATCACTGCAACAGTTTGTGTCGAATTTGAGATTTTGTATTTTTCGGTTTTTGAGAAAAATTGATCTAAAATGTATTCTAGAGGTTGAATTTTGTTGTATATTTGATTCTGAATTGTAATTCGTGTGTATATAAACCTCTGGAAGAAAAAATTCGCGAATTTGATCTAAATTCGGAAGGATTTGAAGTTTGAAAGTTGGCGGCTACAACAGTTACAAGAACTTTCGGATTTGATATCAAGAACAATCGGATTCTGCAAAATCCGAAGATTTCAATCGGATTCCGATACTTTTCTATTGGATTCTGTGTTGCGGATTTTGGTAATACAAGGATTGAGTCGGATTTGATCAACGGATTTGATTGATCGGATTTACAAAGTTGGAATTATCTCAAATTTCAAATCATCGGATTTGAATCTTTCGGATTTTGAATCATTCGGTTTTCCAATCTCTCGGAATTTGAAACATCCGGATTTCAAAACATTATCGGATTTCACTTCAATCGGATTTTCACTATCGGATTTTGACTAGGATTTCAAATTCATTCGGTTTTCTAAGTCTCGGATTTTGAAGTTTTGATAGGAATCGGATTTTAAGACTTGGAGTTTAGACAAGTGAGTTTCGGATTTCAGTGAGTATCCGATTTCAGATTACAAAAGAATTCTTCAATCAATTATCTTACAAAGAAAAGATCCTCAAAGCAAGAATGAGTACATACAGTGAAACACTTTCATTCGGTTCAGACACGAAGTCACCAGTGTTGTACAGAGGAGAATATCATGTATGGAAAGGTCGGTTTATGGATTTTATAGACAACAATGAGCAATATGGTGAGGAAATGAAGAAAAGAATATTGGAAGGAAATGGTATTTTTAGGATAGATCAAGAAGCAGATTCTCATCATAATCTGCCTTTGGATGAAATCCACCGAGAAAAACTTCCATCTGAGTATACTGCTGAAGAAAAACATAGATCCACTGCTGATCGGAAAGCAAAGTACTACCTAAAACATGGCCTTTCTTCAGAATTTTACATCAAGGTGAATGGTCTCAACACTGCAAAAGAGATATGGGACGCAATTAAGAGTCAGATGGAAGGCACAGAGTCAGGGGTATGGATCAAGGAGATTACACTGGTTAACTCCTTTGATCATTTCAAAGCCAAAGAAGGGGAAGCACTGATTGAAACTTACAATCGCTACTATAAACTACTCAATGACCTCAGAAACCAAAAACTTGATGATTACTCGAATCTAACGAAGAATACTAGGTTTCTAAACTCTTTAGGGTCTGAATGGAGATCCCAAGTGGCGATCTATAGACAAATGAATCAAAAGCACCTCAACAAGGTTACCCATCATATGATCATCTTTGAGGAACTAAATCAATATCAGGATGATGTTGGTTTAGGTACACAAAAAGACACTATAGATCCACTGGCTCTGGTGGTAAATGAGAAAAGAGGTAAGAGTTCAACGAAGTATGTTAAACGGAAACAAGTTATAGAAACAGAAACTTCAGATTCAGAGGAAGAAAATGTGGTAGACAATGAAAAGATCATGGAGGCAATGGCTTATTTGACCAACATGATGCAGAATAAGTTTCTGAAGAACAAGACAAACAACAGACAGAGGTTCACGTCTGGCTCAAGAAGGAGAGATGACCAATTCCCAAAGAAGGATGGTTAGAGATTAGAAAGGAGATATGAAAGAAAAGTAGAAACTGCCCAGGAGCGCAAATGTTATAACTGTGGCGGAACTGGACATTTCATCAAGGATTGCAAAAAGCCCAAGGTGAAGGACTCAGAATATTACAAGACAAAACTCAACCTCATCAAACAAAGAAATAGTGGGAGGGCATTACTTGCAGAAGAGGATCAATTCTTGTCTGACACTGATAACAGTGATGAGGATCCCAATGTCCATGCCCAATTTGTTCTAATGGCTGAGGTTGAGGAATGCCAGTTTGAGTAAACCGATGGGGAGAGCGAAGATGAAATCGTGGGAAATGACTCTGGTTTTATGGCTAGATTTGATGAGTCAGACATGGGGAGTGAATATGAGGAAGAGGAAGAGATTGAACCAGAGGTTGCTACTGAAGGCACCAATCCATCGTTGCTAAGAATGAAGAGAAGGTATTAACAGAAGACTCTGAATTTCCTACTGAGTATATACTAACTCTTACGCAACCGGTGAAGATCTTAACTTCCAAGAATCAATCTCTCATGAACAAGAACCAGAAGTTGAATGAAAAGAATATAAATCTAAAAATGGAACTGGCAACGAAAAGTGAAGTTGAACTAAAAACTCAATTCTCAAAAATAGAACAACTTCAACAAGAAATAAAAGACAAAGAAAATGCACTCAACATATTCCAAAAAGAATCGGAGTTAAAAGTGCATGACTTGAATGCAGCCAAACTGTTTGCAGAGATAAACTTAAATTTAATAATGAAGGAGAAAAGGAATCTTGATGAGAAAGTTCAACATCTTGAAGATATAGTTAAAAAGCAAGTAACTACACGTCATAGTATTTTCAAACACCTTGAAACAAATGTCAAGAATAGATATAAAGGGTTAGGGTATGATGAAAATAACTTCTTCTCAAAGATCAATTGCACTCAACTGTATCAATTAGAACGAATGAATCAAGGTTGGACTTCAAAAATGGTGTTTGTGGCAGAGGAAGAAATTAAGCATGAAGAAGAACTCAAAAGAAAAACAACAAAGAAAATGCAAAGCACAATTAATTATGATGAACTGAACGCGTCGTACGCGGACACTGAGAAGAGTGGTGGTTGTGCGTTAGAAGAATGCTTCATTCCTATTCCACCTGCAGTAAAGAAAGCTGTTGCATAAGCAAATGATGGAAATGCTCGAGTGTATATTCCACACATGGAATTACAAAGCAGGCAGGAATTGCTTGAAGTTGCATGCATCGATCAGAAAATTAAATTTTATGTGGAAAATTGTGTTTTGAAAGAAACAATCTTTAATCTTAACAAGAAAATCAATTTCGCTGCTTCTTAGATAAAGATTGAAATATCTGATGAAAAAGATAAAAATTCTGATATTGCACAATTTCTTATTCCACAATTTATTTCCAATGGAATCGAACGGAGGATGCTTGAAGAAAAGGTGGAAAGATTGCTAACCGAATTGGACAGGTATCTGGATATTGTGTATCCACGGTGTCCGAAGGCTTGCAGAGACTTCTTGTCACATAAATGCAATCAGTTTTGTGATTCAAACAGTATTACAGAAAAAGGATCATCTTCAAACACAAAGCAGATTCCTGAAATGTCAAAAATCAAAAAGACATCAAATGTGCATGCTTTAAAATCTATTAATTCACTTCACATGTCTAACAAAAATTCCTTGTCTAAATCAAAATCAGCTCAATCAAAAAGGAAAGAAGGTTCAAGCAACAGCATGAAGAAGTCAAACATCAAACATGTGAAGAAAAGAGAGACAAAAAAATCAATGAAGTGGATTGCAAAGGAAGATCTGAAAGAGATAGAGAAGAAGAAAGCACATGTAGTCAATACTGATTCCAAGAAAAAAGTGAAACCATTTTGTAAGATCCATAAATCCTACTGTAATAAAAATTGTGAGTTACTTTTTTCAAGGAAAGTCAAAACAAAGAGCTCAAAATCAAAAATAGTTGATAACAAAATGTGTTGTGTTGGAAACGGCTGTCCTGAAGGACAATGTAAGTTCAAATGTGAAAATCATCAAAATAAACTGAAAAGTGAATTAAAATCCAACAAAAACTGGAAGAATTCAAATGATAATAAAATTTTGTTTTGGTTCATCAATAAGAATGGATTCATTATTCACCAATGGATTCACAAACATCAAAAAGCAGGGCTATTAAAAAGGTATGGCAACCGAAAAATACCAGTCCGTCCAGGACAGTGGAGAGAACATATGAACATAATGAACAACAATCAAACACATTCTCCAACTCCAGTAGTTCATAACAAATTCACATCCTTTACCCAATCTCAACAGAGAGCTGTTTTCAATTCATCATATCAATCATATTCAACAAAGAATCGAAAACATATGATGAATACACCTGTGTCATATCAACCCATAACAAAAAGCGTGTATGTTGTCAAAAACAAGCATTTCTCACCTGTGATCAAATCAACTGAGAAATCAACAGGGAAATGGATTGTAAAGAAAATGCTTAACAAAGAAAGTTTGAATGTTGTCAAAAACACCTGAAACATCTAACACAACAAATCAAACGAGTTTCTTTTCCATGTGCAAAAAGATCATCTATGGTACATGGACTCGGATTGCACTAAACATATGACGGGGAATAAAGGTCTTCTCAAACACTTTGTGAGCAAGTATACTGGGAATGTAAAGTTTGGGAATGACCAAGTCTCACCGATCTTAGGCCACGGGGTAATAGAAATAGGAAATTTGAAGATAGAAAAAGTATCCTATGTGGAAGGCTTAGGCCACAATCTTTTTAGCATAGGACAATTCTGTGATAAGGGTATGGAAGTAGTTTTCAAGAAAAGCTCCTGTTCACTAAGAACTGAAGATAGAGCAGAAATTTTGGGTGGCAACAGAAAGTCAAACTTGTATACAATTGACTTGTCTGAGAAAGGTTCCGGCACACCAGTATGCCTGCTGTCTAAAACATCATCAGACCTAAACTGGTCATGGCATCGCAAGTTGTCACACTAGAATTTCAAAAACATAAACAAGCTGGTGAATGGTAACTTGGTCAGAGGTCTACCCAAGCTTAAATTTGGAAAAGATCATCTATGTAAGGACTGCGAAGCGAGCAAAATGAAGAGAGTTCCACACAAAGTAAGTCAGATATCTTCAACTACCGCGCCTTTATAGTTGATACACATGGATCTCTGCGGACCAATGAAAGTCCAGTCAAGAAATACAAAGAGATATATCTTGGTGATAGTGGATGATTATTCCCAGTACACTTGGGTCCGGTTCGTGAGTCATAAGAGTGAGGTACCACAACAAGTAATTCTATTTCTAAAGAAACACAAGACTCAGAACGGACAACCGGTGAAGAGTGTTCGAACAGACAATGGGACAGAGTTCAAAAATAGAACTTTAGATTCTTACTTAGATTCTGAGGGAATTAATCATCAGTTCTCGGCAGCATATACTCCGGAGCAGAATGGAGTAGTTGAGAGGAAAAATAGAACTTTGGTTGAAGCTGCCAGAACAATGTTGCAATACTCAAAGCTACCACCATCCTACTGGGCTGAAGCCGTGAATACTGCATGCTACACCCAGAACAGATCACTAATTCATCGTCGCTTTAACAAAACTCCATACGAATTATGTAATGGAGTAGTACCTAATATCAAATACTTTCATGTATTTGGTAATAGGTGCTTTGTGCTAAATGAGTCGAACAAACTATCAAAGTTTGATTCGAAAGCCGATGAAGGAGTCTTTTTAGGTTACTCAATGGATAAAAAGGCTTTTAGAATTCTAAATCGGAGAACTAACATGATTGTCGAAAGCATAAATGTTACGTTTGATGATTTAGTCAATTTAAATTCCTTAACGAGTAAACCTAACTCATCCAAACATTCAATTTTTACAAATAACAAAACATATGAGTCATCCGCACATTCAGAAGATATAAGCTTGGATTTTATTTTTGATTTCTTTAAAAAGAATGACAATACATCTACTGTCTTGCAGGATATTCAGCAGGAGTCTGTGTCAATAACTGAGCCACCAAGTGTATCTACAGTTCAACAGACTACAAATTCTGCTAATTCAGAGTTTGAAGCTACAAATATTCCTGCAAATGACCAAAGTCCAAGATATGATCAAGCGGCAGAAGACGTTAATTCAACTGATCTTCAAAATCTTAACGACTTCATTTAGGTTCAATCCCCCGAACCTGTTTGGTTGAAGAGTCATCTAGAGACTCAAATCATAGGAAGTTTAGACTCCGGTGTTCAAACTCGATCTGCCACAGCTAACATATGTCAACACTCTATTTTTCTAAGCATGGTCGAACCCACACGAGTGTCGGAAGCTCTAGCTGATCCTGATTGGATTATTTCTATGCAAGAAGAGCTAAATCAGTTTGACCGACTCAAAGTCTGGAGACTAGTTCCATGACCTGAAGGCAAATCTATTGTTGGAACGAAGTGGGTATTTAAGAATAAGAAGGATTCTGATGGTGTGGTGGTTAGGAATAAAGCTAGGCTAGTGGCTAAGGGGTATAATCAACAGGAAGGGATAGATTATGATGGGACCTTCGCCCCTGTAGCTAGAATAGAAGCAATTCGACTGTTTCTAGCCTATGCTTCCTACAGAAACTTCACTGTATATCAAATGGATGTGAAGACTTCCTTCCTCAATGGCAAATTGAAAGAGGAAGTGTATGTCAGTCAACCTGAAGGTTTCGTAGATCCTAACAGACCCAATGACGTTTATATTCTGGACAAAGCTATATATGGTTTAAAACAAGCCCCGAGAGCTTGGTACGATGAGCTGTTAGAACACCTGCTTAACAAAGGATACGTCAAAGGGAAAACTAACACCACATTGTTCAAAAAGGAGATTGGAAACGATTATGTGTTGGTACAAATATATGTCGAATGACATAATATTTGGTTCTACAAATCCTAAATAGGCAATAAATTTTCAAATACAATGAAAAAGCGCTTTGAAATGAGCATGATGGGGGAAGTTAATTTTTTTCTCGGATTGCAAATTAAACAATTTAGCCATGGAATTTTTATAAATCAAGCTAAGTATATCAAAGATCTGTTAAAGAGATTTGATATGACTGACTGTTCATCAATCTCAACACCCATGGCTTCTAGAACAAAACTATTTGCTGATCCGGAAGGAAAAGCAGTAGATTTGAAAACTTATAAAGGAATGATAGGTTCATTGCTATATTTAACTACTAGTAGGCCGGATATTATGTATTCTACATGTCTTTATGCCTGATTCCAAGCAAATCCTAAAGAATCTCATCTTCTGGCGGTAAAACGCATATTTAGATATCTTAAGGGTACTCCAGATCTAGGTTTGTGGGTATCCTAGGGATTCTGGGTTTGAACTAATTTCCTATTCTGATGCAGATTATGCCGGTTGCATGCTAGACAGAAAGAGCACATCTGGGAGTGCACATTTTTTAGGAGACAGACTGGTTTGCTGGGGATCCAAGAAGCAGAACTGTGTTTCCTCATCAATAGCTGAAGCAGAGTACATTGCTGCTGCTAGCTGCTATTCTCAATGTCTTTGGATTCGGACTCAGCTTTCCGACTTTGGTCTGGTATATAACAAAATCCCTCTAATGTGTGATTCTCAAAGTGCCATTGCAATTACATGCAATCCGGTACATCATTCTAAAACGAAATATATTGACATCAGATATCATTTTATAAAAGACTATGCTGAAAAAGGTTTAATTGAATTAAAATATGTTCAAAGAGATAATCAACTTGCTGATATTTTCACCAAAGCGTTAGACGAATCTCGTTTTAATGCTCTAGTGTCAAGATTAGGAATGTTGAATTTGACAGTTTAACATAACATTCTGAATCAACAGATCTTATACGGTATATGTTAGTTGTGTAGGACAAATTTAGTCAATGGACAGACAAAGCTAATACAAGTTATGAATCACTGAGAGTTCATACTTGTAGGGGGAGAAAATATATCAGGTTTTATATATATTAAATGAAAAATCAAAAACATGTACAAAACACACAAAACTCAAAAACATTTTTTTTCTTCATCTCAAATTGTTGTACATTTGTGCATAATTTGAGGGGGAGTTTTATTTTTTTTGTTTTTGAATTAAAATTGACAAATTTTTGAAAAAAGTTCATCTTCTTATCCAAAAAATTATTTTTAAAGATGAAATATAATGTTTAGGGGGAGTGGAATGAGTTGAAAAGTCAAATTTTTAATTGAGGTGTTGAAAATCCGATAAAAGTTGTCGGATTCCGATACTTTTATCGGATTCCGATACTTGAATCAGATTTTGACCAAAACCGAATGTTTTATCGGTTTTGTGGGTTCCGGATTTCTTATGGATCGGATTTTACCCATTCGGATTTCGTGGGTCGGTTTTCCTATAAAAACAAAAATCCGATTTCATTATCGGTTTTCCAAACCTTTTCAAGAATCCGAGAGTTCAAAGAATCCGAAAATTTTGAAGTGTTTTGTTGAGCAAACAAACAACAGATCCAAGGTCGCATTACCTTTCTGATTCCAAAGGTATACTTTGTTTTCATTTTCATCAATGTTTAAGTGGCTTTTAATCAATTCTTTTAACTAAAAAACCCTCGAAACACTTCATGTTCAAATCTTCAAATCATATGTGTTTGTTAACATGATTGGACTTGGTTTTAGTTGTACTTTAATGGGTTGTATGTCGATTTCAAGATACTTGATCTTTGAGTTGGTTTTTGAATGATTTTGAATCTGTCGGTTTTGTTCGAGTTTAATCGGAAATGTTGGTTCAAACGAGGAAGGATTTTAGTTGTTATTTGTGTTGTTTGATCCAAAAGGATTTCTTAGTTTAGGATTAATTGCAAAAATATGTTGATTTTTAAGTGATAAATGACCGAAGTGAAGATTTTTGGAAGAATCGGATTGTCGAACTACTTGCTCTGTTCATTGAACATGAACTGTCGGATTTCATGGAAATCCGATAGTTAATCGGATTTCATGTTCAATCGGATTTTGACAAATCCGAATGTTCACATTGACAAGTATCGGATTTAATAAACAAACAAAACAAAGGATTTCAACATTATCGGATTTTATATAAATCCGAATGGTTGTCGGATTTTATATAAATCCGAATGTTTGTCGGATTTCATATAAATCCGAGTGGTTGTCGGATTTTAACAAAATCGGATTTCATATAAATCCGAATGGTTGTCGGATTTTAACACAACCGGATTTTCAAATATCATCGGATTTTGAAAGTGTCGGTTTTTCATACTTAACGGATTTCAAGTTCAAAAGACTCGGATTTTTTTAAATAAACCAGTGTCGGTTTTTCAAAGTCATCGGATTTTGAATAACATTGACTATCGGATTTTAACATGTATCGGATTTTCAAAGAACTCAATCGGATTTTAACATGTGTCGGATTTTGAAACAAAAAGGGTGTCGGATTTCATCTTATTGGATTTCTAAGTGTCGGTTTTTGCCAACACTTAGGAATTTTCAAAAATTTTGAAAATTTTTGAGATTTGTACTAATTGTTTTATTTCAGAGATGGCTCAAATTCCATCCAATACCCTTTTCCCTCAAACCAATTACTTACCAAACCAACTGAACAACGCCTACTTTGTACCAGACATTACCAAAATCGAATACCCAATAATCACTAAACTTATAACATCTCACCCATTGAACCACATATTCACTTTTAACCCTACTGAAGCCTTCCCTCATGTCCCGGAGGTGTACGTACAACAACTCTGGAGTTCATTATCGTTAACTGAAAGTGCTGAAGGTCTTCCTGTACTTGTTGGCCAAATAGAGCAAGTTGAATTTGAGATGGGTATCGAAAGCATACGCAGAATACTAAGATTACCCAAATCCACCTCTTATCCACCAAAACCTGACTTTGATCCAATCCCTACAGACAAACAAATTCTAACTCATGTGATGGATCTTGGATGGAGAGGAGATGAATTAACTGGTGTATCAAAGTTCAAACTTTCAGGATTGGTTCCTCAATGGCAAACTCTATATGCTATTATCATGCGGTGTTTGACAAGTGTAACCAAAGGGATAGATGGGGCCAATATCTTTGCATTGAAAGTACTGGTTGGGATGGCTAAGCATTTTCATTTTGATTATGCAGAATTATTGTTCATTGAAATAGCCAAGGTGGCCAGGGAGAAAGTGATACATGGTAAAAGACGTAACTTCTTACCGTTTCCACGGTTTTTATCTATGATTATTCAACGGGTGATGGCCAGAGATACTGATATCTCAAGGCGTGATGGTGAACCAGCAGTGCAGATTCAAATGATGATCAAATTATACAAAATTCCGGCGATGCCTGATATTCAACCATTTGTGATGCCTGCTGAGTTAGTGCATTTATTGGATCTGGAAAGCGAGGTGGTCCAGGAGTATGTGAGAGAAAATAACATTGTTCTTATGGGTTGAAAAGAGCCTATTGATCCTACCCCAAGAACGTTAGGATCCCCGAGTGCTAGTGATATTAGGAGTCAGTCTTCTACGGGAGAAGCTGACAGGGGAGAGTTAAGAGAAAAAATAATCGAGAAGGGTGGAGAAGAAAGTGAAGGTGTTGGTGGGTTTAGAGAGGGAGTTGCTTCTGACACATCTGAAAGTGACACTGATTCATTCCAAAAGCATATTGAGAAAATGTTTCCAGATCAGATAGAGGAGGAGTTAGGTCTTGATGGTCAAAGAGTACATACTAGTTTACCTGATTATGACCAAATGATGGATTTTTCTGATATTGATACGCAAATGATGTATGATGATATTACTGCGCTTAATGTAGATGAAGATGCTGAGAGGCAAAAATAAAGTGAGGGAGTGAGTGCAGTAAGAAAAGAATATGTGAGTGTTGAGATTCCTCCAGCCATTTTTAACCTGGAAATCTCATCTACTGTCAGGTTTATACCTGGCATTGAAAAAGACTCTGGCTTCCCACCAGAGCATGCACAAACCCCTCCAAGCCACTCAGTATCCTCTCAACAGGATATTGTTTCATCACACGGAGATAAAGCACAAAATCTAACGGTTCCACATTTGGAGGAAACTGTTATTGAAACAAGTGGCACTCCTTTCCATGCCACACCTGTCATTTTTGCGCACATCGATAACTATCAATAGATTGTTGATTTTCTTTCTAAACACAGGGAAACACTTGAAGCAATAACTGGTCTATTCAGTGATAGACCAGCTGGAACTACTATAGGTGAAGCCTTCACAGGCCATATCCGAGGATTAGTAGGAAATCCCACCACAGCCAACGTCAATCCAGCTGTGAAAGTGGGTGGTCCTTCATTTACAGAGTTTGTTTCTAGAGATGCTGGAACCTCAACGGGTAATCTAAGTGATCCCGGTGTTACAACTTCTGAATCTGAATCGGCTAAGGAATTCGTTTCCAAGGCTGATTTTGATGCTGCTCTTGAACATTTGCACGTCAGAATTGATGATATTTAAAGATTACAACTTGACAGACTCACCAGAATCGAAATGAAATTGGATGATTTAGTCGAACAGAAAGAAATGGACGTAAAAGATAAAGTTACAGATGCCTTGTCAGTTGATGAATTAAAAAGCTTGTTAATGGTTAAACTGATTGGCAAGGGTGATAGCAGTTCTGAGGATTTAGATATCTTATCATTGTTGAGAATTGAGGTGGAGTCTACGTGTAAAGTTGCTGCCGGGTCATCAAAACGACCTAGGCATGACGATGATTATTCAGACACCGATCGTCCTGAGGGGGAGAAACATTTGAAAACTTATTTTGATACCCCGGCTGCTCAGCAAATCGGTGCAGTTGCTGCCAGATTGGAGGAAACATCGTTTAAACAAAAATATAAGGGCAAGCAGACTGTGGTGGAGTTTGAAGAGTCAAATGTGCCTGAGGTTGAGGCAGAGGATGAGGATATGAAGCTAGCCTTATAGCTGAGCAAGCAAGAGGTTGAAAAGCCTTCTTCCAAGATAGTTGATGAATCTGGGCTTGAAAGTTATAATTTGGATAATGTGTTAAAAGTACATAAAGAAGTAACAGAACAATTTCCGCCATCTCCCAAGCAATTCAGAGTCACTCCTTCAGACATCAGAAAACAACAATTGAAAGAAAGTCAAATCAGAGAAATATCTAAAAAGTCAGAATGGAATATTCCTAAAACTGCTCAAATAGATCCGGTTCACACTGGGTCTTTACCAAATGTAAAGAAAAGTTATGTGCTAACTAGGGAGGCCCTAAAGAAAACCGTCAGAAACTGGAGATACCAAGATATACCAGTGTCCTTTCTAGAAGAAAATTTTGTTGACATCTACGCAGAGGAAATAGAAGAAATGTTAGATGTGAATATGATGGGTGCCAAAGATGTAGAAGATGTTAAAGCAAAGATGATACTCAATATGCATACTGCAAAGAAAGAGGAAGTCATATCAAAATATCAGATCATAAAGCTCAATTTTGTTGGAGTTCAGAGAGTTGTTTACAAAGAAATGATCAGTTATTTAGTCACAAGGTCGGATATGAAGAGCTATACAATCGGGCATGTGGACCTAAAATTCTTAAACCTTAGTGATGTTAACTTTCTGCTAGAGGAGCTTGAAATGAAACTAGAAAAGAATGCTGAAGATTCAGGTGGTTATAAGAAGCTCAGGGAGTTCATCAGGCACCGATGTTAGATTGCAGAGTATACAGATCTTCAGTTGGGAGCCAAATCTGATAAAGCCAAAATCAATCTGCTAAAGCCAAACACAAAACATTCAAAACCAACTGAAGATGTTTCAAGTGGTCTGGAGTGATGATGAAGAGTTCGAGGGAGATGAAGGAATTGTCTTGTTTAATAGCAAAAGAGAAAAGTTTTTCTTAAGGTTCAAAGAAATTAATGCTTACTCAGATGGATCTTTGAAGATTTGGACCTTAGAAGTTATGGATTATAGCATGAGCCTAAAGGATGAAGTAGACCAAGCGCCAAGAGTCAGATTAACAGAAGTCATAAAGCTTTTCGATGCCAAACGAGATGAACGAAAGATGATCAGACATTGGCAGAGAAAGATGGGTCAAAGAAACATGAGCTAGACTTAAATAAGGGGGAGATTGTTAGAGTTAAATTTGTGTTTAAGTCTAGTCACAATTTAATGTTTTTCTGTTTTACTTTGTACTTAGTATATATAGTAGTGTTGTCTTTCTTCCTTGTAACCTTGAATATTATATTGAATAGAAAACACACACATTAAGGTGTTTCCATACTTTTCTCTCTACTTGAATCACTTGTGTATTCATTGAATTGCTCTACAGTTTGTCTGGAAACTTAGGGGTTTGCTTGTGGTTTGACATGCTATTTTTTGAAGGCTGATACTATGCACCATCAACAGGATAGAATTATCTGGATACTTATATGATACACCTATAGGTTATTTTTTGTGATAACATGATCTAACTGATTATTATATATATTTTGGTTGACTCGTCATGGATTTTTAGGATGCATGTATATATGTTACTATTAGTATTAAACCATATCATATGTTTTAATTGGTTTGTTAGTGGCAAGTGTTTGTATTTTACATTGTTGTTTGTTTTCAACCCACGAAATCATTCATTGCAAATATGAAATAATGGATAGAGTAGTATTGTTTGTTAGTTTTTCTAAGTAAGGTAGTTTAGTCAGCACAAACACAGGTTCATGCATATTAATTTGAAGTGGTACTTATTAGATTTTTGCAAATGTTAGACTGTATTGCTATGATTAGTAAGCTTATGAAAATCGCTGAATTTTGTATTTTTTCGTAATTCTGATACTGAATCTACACACATTCTGTGAATGTAAATGAAAATTATAAATGCATGGTTTTAGAAAATGAGAATTAATTGATAATAGAACCTACCAAATTTGTTTCTTTTTTTTCTTCTCACCTAAATTATAAAATGTATGTAATACTTTTTTAAATATTACAAAAATCGTCAACTTTGGCGATTTAAAAAAATAAATATAGAATGTCAACATAATATTTTGTACATTTTAAATGTTTTTTATTTGTCATTTGATTTAGTGGAAAATCTTTTTTTATTTTTTTCTTTATATATTGATTACATATTTATCAAAAATGTAATTGTTCGTTAGTTTTGAATTTTTTTTATTATCTTGATAACTTACTAATAATACATTATGTTTATGTACACAGATTTCAATTAGTATTGGTAGTTTCAAAGGAAATATATTTAATACTTTTTGAAATATAAAACTAATAAAAGAAATTCTGGTACATATTTTTGGAAGTATAGATTTTCGATTAGTATTGGTAGTTTCAAAGGAAATATATTTAATTATTTTTGAAATATAAATTTAATACAGGAAATTGTGGATATATTTTTGGAAGTCTAGATTATTGCATACTTGGAATATATATTTAAATTAAATTCGGTGGTTCAAAATAAATAAGAGTCAATAGATTTCTTACATTACAAACGTATTTGTGTTTTAGCTTAATATTTACTCCATATTTTTTTAAAATTATGCATACTATTATTTTGATTTAATTTTAGTATTGATTTCATTCCTTTACCTTATGTAATAAATACATATTCTTAAAATCGACTCTCCCATATATATATTAAATATAATTCACTAAAAGTTTCGTTTCTTTTGGAGAAAGAAAAATGTCAATGTCTTGAGATATTATACCAAATAAAGATGTCACTCTGCTCAAGTTCATTGACGGCACATCTGACGTGTTTCGTATCAAAGTTAAAATTATTTTGAAGTGGAAGGCATGTTACGCAAATAATCCATAAAAACAGGCAAGTCTTGACATGATTTTGGAAGATGAAAAGGTAAAATCGACACAATTGCATATTTTCCATTTACATCTTTACTTACGCTTAGTTATTTGTAATAATTTTTTATACATATACTCCTACAATAGCTAATTATAATTTTTCTTTCATTCTTTTAGGGTGATAGAATTTTTGCAAGAGTCAAAACTGTTGTTATAGCTCACTTTGAAAATCAATTAAAAGAAGGTGAAACCTTTTTTATCTCTAATTTTGTAGTTGCATACAATCCAAAGTTTAAAGTGGTTGATCATGTTGCAAAGCTTAACTTTTACAAGTTCACTATTGTGACACCAACATCTGATTTTAAATCAGTATTAGCTACTGATTTTCGTTTTGTTGATTTCGTTGATGTTAACCAACGAAGACTTGCTAATGGTGTTGCGTTTGGTAAGATAATTATTAAAACTAATATATCATTATTTACAGTTTACTTAACATATTAAATTTATTAAACACTCTTAATAGATTGTGTAAAATCACATATTATACTTTTTTCAGATGTTATAGGTCGTGTGATTTCTTCGAATGATTTAAAGGTTAGGAAGGTTTCGGGGCACTACAAAAGTTTACTGAATTGTGAATTGCAAGATTTGAGGTAATCATCATACAAATTATGTTAATGTCAGTTGCACGAACTCCATTTAATTTGATGTATGCATAATTTATCGAAACCAATTATATGAGTTCATTAATAACATTATACTAAATTATAATTTAAATGTCAGTGGTGAAAAAATAAGTTGTGCTTTGTGGGATGAACACGCGTTGAAGCTTCAAAAGTTCATCCAAGGACACAACAATGACAACAATCCTGTTGTAATTATCTTACAACTTGTAAAGTTCCAATATTGGAGTGGTAATGTTATTAATTTAATAAAAGTATATGTTTCATTTACTTTATACGTATTATTATTTAAATTGTGCTATATTTTTAAGTACAGGTATTCCTCAAGTCTCCAATTCCCTTAACGGATCAAAGTTGTTTATTAATGAGTACATACAACCCATTAATGAGTTTATGCAAAGGTTAGCTTCTGTACATATATTTTTTTTTGTAATTTATGTTTAATATTTGCAATACTATTCAAACATATTGACAGGAATGAAAACAATGAGAAAGAAACATCCTCCTTGGATATGTTTGTGCAACTGTTCAGCAACACAGTTATTACAAGTTAAGAAGATTATTTCAAAGCTTTCGAGGTTAAGCATGTTGATGAAATGTTTGAGATAGACACGGTAAATTATTAACCTCACGCTATTAATTATAATTGGTTAAACAATATCATGTTTATAACCTATATTGTTGTTTTTGTCAATTTCTTTTGTATTTTAGGCGATGTAGTGCAACCTGGTGGCAAAGGTTATAAAGATTGAACATGAACAAGGATAGTACTATTTGGCATGCCACAAATGCAATAGTGGTGTTAAAAACAATGATGGTAATCCATATGTTTATTTTCATGATATATTTCTTTTATTAACATTCTACATATACTTTCCTTATTTCTATTAAATTATTTATAACAGGAGAAGGCATTCATCCATATAAATGCAATACGTGCGGTGTTGTTTCAAATGTTTATAATAGGTAGATTACTGATGACTATATTATAAGTTGGACATAATTATATTATAATACTTTCTCAAATATTTTAATAGTATTAACTTTTTCAATGAATCATTTCATTAAATTTATTAATATAGAATGAAGGTTTTTATACGTGTTCAAGATTGTACTGGAACTGTTTCTCTCACATTGTTTGAGACAATAATTACTAGGTTATTGAACAAAACCACAGCTACTTTAATGAAAAGTATGAAGAAAGTATGTCGCATACAAAGCCTATTTATTAAACACTCGGATAATTTTACTTACACATTCACTAACTATTTATTTTAATCAAAATTATATATAGCAATCCCGGTTTTCTCCATATCCAAACGAGTTTAACCAATTGTTGAACAAGAGGTTTATGTTCAAGATTAAGATTTCTAACTATAACATCGAGCATAAGTACTACAGCTTCACACTTAGCAAATTGACTAATGATGAAGATGTTATTAGAAATTTGTTACAAGGAAAACCAAATTTGGAGGTAATTAATATTTACTCATATGCATAGTTTATAAAAACTATGTATTAACAATATTCTTTTCTGTTAATTTATTTTTATTTATGTTTGTAGGATTTAATTGCTGAATTTGATTCTCCGTCGTCTATGATCGGAGTGTCACAAGGTTGTATCGATTCAAAGGTAGAGAAATTTTAAAATTTTTGCATATAATTCATGCTCGTGTTTTGATATTACAAACGTTTATATCTAAAATTTGGTACAACTTTTCTTTATGTATATTTAGGAAGCAATCTTTGGGACGGCAGAAAATAATTCTCCACTTATTATATTGGCAAGCACTGCAACAACTCATGACCCAAAAAAACATTTTGAAGAGATTGATCATGACATTCATATTCAATCTTCAAGTTTAAAGACATTACAATTTAACCAAATGCTCAAGAAACCAAAAATAGAGCCAATGTGATAGATTTCATCATCGTTACATTTGAGTTTTTAAAGACTATTATTATATGTTGTTTTTCATTCGTACAATTTCGGTTTAAATTTTTCTGCAGTTTATGCCTTCAAGTTTTGTTACATATTTGTTGGTTGGAATGGTTTTCATTTTATGCATAAATTTATAAGTTTTGTTACATATTTGTTGGCTGGAATGGTTTATAAGTTTTGTTACATATTTGTTGGCTGAAATGGTTTTCATTTTATGCATAAATTTATATGTATTGTTACATAGTACAATGAACGCATTCTATTTAATATATAAATATTGTTTTACATAAAATTTCAACCTCAAAATTACAATTCAAATCTATAATTAAAACCATACAAAAATTTCAACAATGATTTTGTGATGTCTCATTCACCAAAATTTAATTTCGTGTCTAAGGATTTAAAAACTTACATATACGTATATGTACATGTACGAAAAAGAAGTAGTTATATTAATGGAAATTATATGTAGAATTTATTTACAGAACAAATTTTAATAATTATATCAATAAATGTATTTCCATTTCGAGATATTTGAAAACATTCTATATAAAAAATAGCAATAAATACAAATAATTACATTCAATTTTTTTCTTAATTAGATGTTTACAGGAAATTGAGTATAAATAAAATCTTTTTCTTCTTTTGCATTCATAACCAATGTTTTAGTCTTATGAGTCAAACATGGATAGAAGAACATCATCAAAGAAAAGAACAACAATATCCTAGAGTTCTAACGGAATTCATTTATCTCATTCAGATGTTGAGCATGGAAAAAATATAAGAATTGTTTTACAAGATATCTCTAATGGTATGTTATTATTTAATTTTTTATATTATGTGTGTACATTTTTTTCTACAATGTTTGATGCAACATACATCACAACAATACTTATTCATTCGATATGTGTTACTATTTAAAAACTTTATGTTATATTTTTAAAAACTAATGTAAAATCATTTTAATGATTTACCCCAACAAAAAACTCATCAAATTCAATGACTGAAAATTAAATAAATATCCTATCACGCTAAGAAAATTTGTGAATAATTTAAACGGTTGTTTTGTAGACAATTAGTAATCGTATGACTTTATTCAATATAATTGCATTTTGGATTTTCATTTCGTTCATATATAAGTTTTATTTGTTAACCACTTTTAATGTTCATTTGCTATGTATTTTTCTCATTCTCATTATCAATATAGTGATATCCAGTGATTCTAACAAGCTACATGAAGTGCCTATATTAAATTGCGAGAATTACGAAGCACTAAGGCTTCAGGATGATTTTTTTCATTCATCAAGTTGTTAGTAACAATGTAATAATTCCAGGTATAATTTTCTTATAATAGTCTTTAAATTTTTATGTTATTCATAAATAAGGTATCTTAAGAATACATATTTATTTATCAGGTGTTTCTTCTTTTACTCAAATTTCAAGTGTGTTACAAAATGAATCACCTTCTACAATCCAAAAACAATATCCATCTAGTTTGGAAAACAACAAAAGAACAAGTAAGTTTTTTTCCATCTTGATCGATTAAATTATAGTGTGGTTTGAATTATTTTCAATTAATGTGTTTAAGAAAAATTGTGTATTATGTGTCTTATCAATGAATATACTTGATTTCAATACTTTTAGGTTATATAAATTCATTACCAAGAAGTTCTAATTATCAAAATTGCACCCCTACATCACACCACCAAAAGTATCATGTTGTTACTCCAACAACGGTTATTTTACCGGGTATGTTTCATAAATTTCTGCTTACCCATTTGGGGATGTTTAGTGTATACTATAACACCGTAAAATCTAAGCCATTTTTTTAACTTGCGCTGCGGAAGCTTTGATTAACTTTAAACATTCATTCCAATTAAAGTAATTACACATATATATAAACAAAATATCTGTTCTTAAAATCCAACAAACTTAAGTATGTGTTACAAAATAAACTGGCTCGTTTCATTTTAAATCTAGTCATCAGAGTCAAGTCAACTTTTCCTTCCACGAGCACTCACAAACACAAACCTGCAAAAAGCAACAACTGTGGGGAATTAGCACAAAGCTAAGTGAGTAGAGGCTAAACCCAAAAGCAAACATCAAGCCAATACTAATCATGTAATCACAACTCTAAGAAGACCGGCGGTTCGGCGCAGAACCTACAACCAATGCCGGCCAAAGCAAAGGTTTACCGATAGCCCTCTACTGAATTGGCACAGTGAAATCCCACTCTGAAGCAGCATATGCAACAGTAAGGCTACCACTGTTCAACCAACCAGTAAACGTGCCCAGCCCAATTCCACGTATAACTGACTTCTAAAACGCAACTCAAAATCATACTAAGAGTGCTTATCGAACAAATAATCACGCATCAGTCATCAATAGTATTCACCATCAGCATTTCCAATATCAAACCATCACATACAATCATGCCTCACATCAGTAATATTAAACACAATCTTTACCATTCGCATCCAACATCCACTCACCTTTCTAGTTCAGACGAAGTACTCAGAATTCTAATGTTAATGAGCCTTTGGATTGCGTGAAATAAAATAATAACCAATCAGTCTCAAATCTTATAAATATATCTGACATATAATTATAATTCATTCATAATATCAACAATCAATAAATAAATGCAATTGAAACTCAAAAGTATCGGATTCTTAAAACTATCGGATCTTCTCTCGGATTCTTGAAAATCCGCAACCAAGGTATCGGATTTCCCAAAATCCGCAACTATCTATAAGGATTTCACAACTGTCGGATTTAGGAATCCGATGGGTTCCAATCTATCTGATGTCTTAATCGGATTTCAAATTTCCAAAATCATAAGTATCGGATTTCACTAAGTCCCGGATTTCAAGTTCCGGATTAGGGTATCGGATTTCATGTGTTTCGGATTCAATCAATCGGATTTCAATGTCTCGGTTTTCATGTTTCCTCTTTATATATTTCAATCGGATTTGGAGTTCCCATAATTCAAGTTTCGGTTTTCAATACTTCCGGATTTAAGGATTCGGATTTCTACCTTCGGATTTCATAAGAATCGGTTTTAGTCACAATCGGTTTTCCTATTTTCCACAGTCCGAGAACATCATAGTTTCACCAAGAACTCATAAACCCAGATTTCATAATACACATCAATTCATATCAGATCATAATTTTAACATTTTAAAACACATTTTCATGCAAAGGATCATCATATAACATATAAATTAAACACACAAAATCATCAAACCACATTCTATCAAAAACCGATTATAATGTTCTTAACATGCAATCTTTAAACTAAACATAAATCATGTTTTAAATCAAGTATATTATCTTAAGAAGAAATATATTATGATAATTTAAGCACACCAACCTTAATCTTTGATCACACACAATGAAAATGGAATTCCGATTCCTTTCCTTCTTCTTCGGTTTTCTTGACAGAGAACAAAGCACATACACACACTTTCTAAATTTTGGGATAATGAAACAATAACACACACACTCACTAGTGTACATGCAAGTTAGGTGGCATCTAAATTCCATATACACCCCCACGTGTAAAAACCCCACTAAACATGCATGCATACACACACCTACGGTCATACATGCATGTATAAATATACATACTTATAAAAATTTTAATTTATTAATTAAATTAATTCACTTAGATAATCTCCTAATTAAATTAAAACAATTAGATCACAACAAACACATACCGTAAACCCGCTAATCTACTAGCCCTGGTTTGCGGGTGTTACAAATCTCCCCTTCTTAAGAGGATTCCGTCCTCGGAATCCTTTCCGGCTCAAATAACTGGGGATAACTTTCTTTCATTTCTACTTCAGTCTCCCAGGTTAGATCAAAACCTAGGCTGTGTTTCCATTTGACCAATACCATAGGTATCTGCTTCTTTCGAAGTTTGGTCACCTTTCGATCTAGCAGTTCAATCGGTTCCTCCATCAGTCTCTTCTTGGAATCAACTTTCAATTCATGTACTGGAAGAATCTGACTTTCATCATCAATCTTACACTTCCTTAGATAATAGACATTGAATGTATCGTGAATTCCAGCAAGCTCTGTAGGAAGATCTAAGGTAACTGCTTGATCATTCAGAACCTGACGGATACGGAAAGGACCGATGAAACGGGGAGCCAACTTCCCACGTTTGCCGAAGCGAATTACACCTTTCCACAGAGAAACTTTCAAGTATACCAATTTCCCCACATCAAACTTTACTGGACGTCATTTCGGATCAGCATACATTCCCTGTCTATCTCTGACTGCTTTCAACTTATCTCTGGCTATAGCAACCTTGTCAGCAGTCAACTGTACTATCTCGGGACCTGCAAACTGTTTCTCACCTGCCTCTAACCAACAAGTCGGAGTACGGCAGCGACGTCCGTACAACATTTCATACGGAGGCATTCCAATACTGGAGTAATGAGAGTTATTATACGCAAATTCTACTAATGGCAGGTGTGAATCCCAAGATCCACCATACTCTAGTACACAAGCTCGTAACATATCCTCGAGTGTCTGTATGGTTCGTTCAGTCTGACCGTCTGTCTGAGGATGATAGGCGGTACTCAAATTAACTCTGGTTCCCAATTCTCTTTGCAAACTCCTCCAGAAATTGGATACAAACCTTGAATCTCTGTCAGACACAATTGACAACGGTATACCATGCCTCGCAACGATTTCATCTATGTATAGTTGTGCCAGTTTACTCAACGAAGCTGTCTCACACGTGGCTAGAAAATGAGCACTTTTTGTCAAACGATCCAGTATCACCCATATCATATCATGATTCCTCTGAGTTCGTGGTAGTTTTGTTACAAAATCCATTGTGATGTGCTCCCATTTCCACTCAGGAATTTCTAACTTCTTCAAAGACCCATAAGGCCTCTGAAGTTCTGCCTTCACTTGTTCACAAATATGGCACGATTCCACAAAATGTGCCACATCTGATTTCATCGTAGGCCACCAGTAAAGCACTTTTAGATCGTTATACATTTTAGTGCTTCCTGGGTGTACGGACAATCTCGCCTTGTGTGCTTCTGTCAAAATTAATTGTCTCAATTCTCCAAGCTTAGGCACCCACACACGAGCTTTGAATATTTTTAATCCACGAGAATCGTCATTTAATTCATCTTTTCTCTTTTTCATTAACTCAGTCCTTAAATTTTCTTCTTTAAGGGCTTCCAACTGAGCAGACTTCAGTCTATCTATCAGATCAGATACTGTCTCAATTCGCATAAACTGAATAAAGCTTCCATTCCCTTTTCGACTCACGGCATCTGCCACAACATTCGCTTTTCCCGGGTGATATCTGATCTCGCAGTCATAATCTTTTATCAATTCTACCCCGCGTCTCTGTCTCATATTCAATTCTTTCTGGGTAAACACATACTGCAGGCTCTTATGATCTGTACAAATCACGCATTTGGTGCTGTACAAGTAATTTCTCCCCAATTTGAGCGCAAATACTACTGCTGCTAGCTCCAAGTCATGAGTCGGTAGTTCTTTTCATGTGGTTTCAACTGTCTGGAAGCATAAGCAATTACCCGATCTCTCTACATTAATACACACCCTAAACCAGCCAATGATGCATCATAATATACTGTAAAATCTTCATATCCACTTGGCAAAGCAAGGATTGGAGCTTGACACAATAGTTCTTTTAATATTTGGAAGGCCTTGTCTTGTTCGTTACCCCACATAAACTTTACATCCTTCCGAGTTAACTTGGTAACTGACCCGCAATCTTAGAAAAATCTTTGATGAATCTGTGGTAGTATCCAGCCAATCCCATAAAACTCTTTATCTCAGATGGTGTTCTTAGAGCATTCCAACTCATCACTGCCTCTACCTTTGAAGGATCCACCTTTACCCCTTCCTTACAAATTATATGCCCCAAAAACTAAACTTCTCTTAACCAGAACTCACATTTCGAGAACTTTGCATACAACTGTTCTTTCTTCAGAATTTCCAAAATTTGTCTCAAATGTTGCTCATGCTCTACCTCAGTCTTTGAATAAATCAAAATGTCATCAATGAAGAAAATAACAAACTTATCAAGAAATGGTCGACAAACTCTGTTCATGAGATCCATAAATATTGTCGATGCGTTGGTTTTACCGGGTATGTTTCATAAATTTCTGCTTACCCATTTGGGGATGTTTAGTGTATACTATAACACCGTAAAATCTAAGCCACTTTTTTTAAAATTGCACTGCGGAAGCTTTGATTAACTTTAAACATTCATTCCAATTAAAGTAATTACAAATATACATAAACAAAATATCTATTCTTAAAATCCAACAAACATAAGTCTGTGTTACAAAATAAATTGGCTCGTTTCATTTTAAATCTAGTCATCATAGTCAAGTCAACTTTTCCTTCCACGAGTACTCACAAACACAAACCTGCAAAAAGCAACAACTGTGGGGAATTAGCACAAAGCTAAGTGAGTAGAGGCTAAACCCAAAAGCAAACATCAAGCCAATACTAATCATGTAATCACAACTCTAAGAAGACCGGCGGTTCGGCGCAGAACCTACAACCAATGCCGGCCAAAGCAAAGGTTTACCGATAGCCCTCTACTGAATTGGCACAGTGAAATCCCACTCTGAAGCAGCATATGCAACAGTAAGGCTACCACTGTTCAACCAACCAGTAAACGAGCCCAGCCCAATTCCACGTATAACTGACTTCTAAAACGCAACTCAAAATCATACTAAGAGTGCTTATCGAACAAATAATCACGCATCAGTCATCAATAGTATTCACCATCAGCATTTCCAATATCAAACCATCACATACAATCATGCCTCACATCAGTAATATTAAACACAATCTTTACCATTCGCATCCAACATCCACTCACCTTTCTAGTTCAGACGAAGTAATTAGAAGTCTAATGCTACTGAGCCTTTGGATTGCCTGAAATAAAATAATAACCAATCAGTCTCAAATCTTATAAATATATCTGACATATATTTATAATTCATTCATAATATCAACAATCAATAAATAAATGCAATTGAAACTCAAAAGTATCGGATTCTTAAAACTATCGGATCTTCTCTCGGATTCTTGAAAATCCGCAACCAAGGTATCGGATTTCCCAAAATCCGCAACTATCTATAAGGATTTCACAACTGTCGGATTTAGGAATCCGATGGGTTCCAATCTATCTGATGTCTTAATCGGATTTCAAATTTCCAAAATCATAAGTATCGGATTTCACTAAGTCCCGGATTTCAAGTTCCGGATTAGGGTATCGGATTTCATGTGTTTCGGATTCAATCAATCGGATTTGGAGTTCCCATAATTCAAGTTTCGGTTTTCAATACTTCCGGATTTAAGGATTCAGATTTCATAAGAATCGGTTTTAGTCACAATCGGTTGTCCTATTTTCCACAATCCGAGAACATCATAGTTTCACCAAGAACTCATAAACCCAAATTTCATAATACACATCAATTCATATCAGATCATAATTTTAACATTTTAAAACACATTTTCATGCAAAGGATCATCATATAACATATATATTAAACACACAAAATCATCAAACCACATTCTATCAAAAATCGATTATAATGTTCTTAACATGCAATCTTTAAACTAAACATAAATCATGTTTTAAATCAAGTATTAAGCACACCAACCTTAATCGTTGATCACACACAATGAAAATGGAATTCCGATTCCTTTCCTTCTTCTTCGGTTTTCTTGATAGAGAACAAAGCACACACACAGACACACTTTCTAAATTTTGGGATAATGAAACAATAACACACACACACTCACTAGTGTACATGCAAGTTAGGTGGCATCTAAATTCAATATACACTCCCACGTGTAAAAACCCCACTAAACATGCATGCATACACACACCTACGGTCATACATGCATGTATAAATATACATACTTATAATAATTTCAATTTATTAATTAAATTAATTCACTTAGATAATCTCCTAATTAAATTAAAACAATTAGATCGCAACAAACACATACCGTAAACCCGCTAATCTACTAACCCTGGTTTGCGGGTGTTACATATACAATTGAAAAAGTTTGCACCTTTGTCCTATTATATGATACCGGTATATATATTATGTTCATTAATCTTATTTGAACAAATTTATTTATAATTATATTAGCATCTACTACTCCATCATCATATATGCAAGAACGTTTGGGTTTTACTCCTATCCGCATTCCTTATACAGGTATGTTTGACAAATCTATTATTTTAAGTTATTTTCTTTAATTTAAATATTTTATATCAATAGGTTTAACCTAATTACAATTTGCTAATAATATATATAGATTTTCAAGAATATACAGCAGTTGAATTAGCTTAATTTTTTACAGGATTTATGGGAAGTGCGTCAACAGTAACTACACATAATGGATTCACGAGTTGTCAAATCCCTGTTTCATCAACAATAAATCAATGTAAAAGGAAAACACCATTCACACACGGGAAGCAAATTTCAACTCAGAAATTACCTTCTTCTAGGTTGAACTTTGATGAAGAAGCTTATGTACGTCCTCAACGTTCGGAATTCATAGGAATATCAGTATGTATATATTACGATCACTTCACTTATGTGGATTTGATTTTGTAATTGATTTAGAAAATATTTTCTTCATAAATTGCATATCTAATTTATAAATTTTCCTATTTTTAGACTATTTTAATATGGGCGATCTTGATTTCACATGTGTGTCATTTAAAGCTAAGTTATGACTTGCTGAAGCTGCCAGAGGTAACAGAGATATGAAGAATGAGAAGTATTCACTTTGTTGTATGAAAGGAAAGATGTTGCTTCCACATCTTAAAGAACCTCCTTCCATGTTGAACAACCTTTTTTATGGTAAAGACGAAAGAAGCAAACATTTTTTAAAAAATATTAGAAAATATAACAGTATGTTCAGTTTCACATCTATTGGTGGTAAGATTGATAACACATACAATAGTGGAGGTGGACCATATTGTTTTATAATGCATGGAGAGAATTATCATTCTTTGGTAGTTTGCTTCCAGAATCAGGTCAAATTCCACGGTTTTCACAGCTGTATATATATGATACAGATCATGAGACATCAAACAGATTCAATGCGTATAGGTATTATTAAATTCTATCATTTTTAATACAAGTTATTATTAAATGCGTTATTAAATTATATTATATTTTTGTCTTTGCAGTTCATCACATGATAATGCTAATTCAGATCCGACTTCAATTGAATTCTCAACGGTTAATCTACTACAAGATATTCTAAATGAATGTAATCCATATGTCGAACAGTTCAGAATAGTAAGAGATAGATTTGCTACCCAACCAGAAGATCGGGTACAACTAAAGCTTATCGGAAGAAGAGACAAAGATGGAAGAACATACAATCTTCCAACAACAAACGAGGTTGCGGCTTTGATAATAGGAGATATTGATGGTTCCGGTGATAACAGAGATATTGTTTTAGAGACATGCTCTGGTTATCTAAAGCGAATAAATAAATTACACCCTTCTAACCTTCCCTTTCAGTATCCTTTGGTTTTTGCTTATGGCGAGGATGGATACACAGTTGATATTTTTCTCAAAGATGTAAACAGTAAAGATCAACGTGGCAGGACAAACTTGTCAATGAGAGAGGTTTTTGCATACAGGATGCAACAAAGAGATGATGAGGTGTCCCTTTTGCTAAAGAGTGGAAAGCTTTTTCAGCAATTTTTGGTTGATGCATTTACAATGGTTGAAAATCAAATGCTTCATTATATTAAAAATCATCAGAAAAACCTGAGGATGTCTACAGTTAGCAACTTGTCAAGAGCAATTGGTAATGGTCAAGCAAACTCTTCATTAATTGGTAATCGTGTTATCCTTCTATCCTCATTCACCGGTGGAGCAAGGTTTATGAAGCAAAATTTCCCGGATGCCATGGCTCTATACAAGTGGTATGGTTATCCCGATCTTTTTTTACTATTACTTGCAATCCAAAATGGCTAGAGATTTCTAGGATTTTGTATGATCTTCATGTTGATCCTTCCGATAGGCCAGATCTTCTAACAAGAATATTTAAGTTGAAGTTGGATAATTTGATTCATGCAATAAAAGACGACCACATCCTCGGCCGGGTGAATGGAGGTACAATATATATGCTTTACTTATAACCTATTAGTAATATGAATAATGTGAACATGTCTTCGCAGTAATTAAATGTATCATTCCTTACTATTTATTTTTTGCTGTTATTTATACGGTTGAATTTCAAAAGAGAGGTCTCCCGCATGCCCACATTTGTATCTTCCTTCATAAGGAAGACAAGTTACCAAATCCTAAAGATATTGATCGAATAATATCTGTTGAATTGCCTTCTAAAGATGATGATCCTGAATTATAAAAACTTGTGTCCGAGTTTATGATTCGCGGTCCATGTGGTGAAGATAATCCAAGGTGTTCGTGTACAAAAAACAGGAAGTGTACAAAGAAATTTCCTAAGCCGTTCAATAATCATACTTACATTGATAGTTATGGATATGTTGTTTACCGACGTCGTGATACAGGAGTTATAATCGAGAAAAATGGTGTACCATTACACAACGGGTATGTTTTTATCATTAACATATTATTTTAATACAAACAACTTTATACATAAATTTTTATATCTACCAATAATTATGTATATATATACAACTACACATGTGTATTTATTGTTGTTTTGTATGTAGATTCTTAATTTTGTTATTATTAAATTATTTGTGCTATTTTTGTAAAAACTAATTATTTAATATTATTTCCATAGATATGTTGTTGGATACAACTCTGACTTGCTTAGAAGATATCAGTCACATATCAACATTGAATGGTGTAACTAGCTTGGATTCATAAAATATCTATTCAAGTATATAAACAAAGGTAAGGTCCTGATAGAATTACAGTTGGTTTTTCTCACATAAATAAACATTCATCTACTTCAGAAAATGAGAACCAAACTGAGCAAGATGAAGTAAGGAACTACTTTAATTGTATATATGTGTCCACGTGCAAAGCTTCATGGAGGCTTTTTGGTTACGAAATTCATTATCAAAACCTCATGTTGAGAGGCTCTCATTTCATCTTGAAGGTCAACAACCTGTATGTTATGATCCTGCAAATAATGTCGATGACATTTTGACAAAATCTTTAGTTGGAAGAACACAATTCACAGAATGGATGGAGTGTAATAAAGTTAACGAACGTGCACGAGAGTTAACGTATGTAGATTTTCCTGCACATTTTGTGTGGAATCAAAAATCTAGGAAATGGACCGAGAGAACGAAGGGAAATGCTGTCGGCAGATTAAATTATGCTCCTCCCAAATCTGGTGAGTCATTTTATCTAAGAATATTACTTAACAAAGTTAAAGGTCCTACATCATACGAAGATATCAAGACTGTTAACACGGTTAAATATGATACGTTTAGAGACGCTCGCTATGCTCTTAGTCTTCTTGATGATGACAATGAATATATAGAGTGTGTTAAGGAAACATCAAACTGGTCAACGGGTTCGTATTGTAGGTCTTTATTTGTTATGTTAATTTCTTCGGATACTTTGTCAAGGCCTGAACATGTTTGGGAAAACACATGGCAATATCTTTGTGATGATATACTTCATATTCGTCGTAAGGAACTTGAAGTTCTAGGTAACATACAAAATTCCTTTATACGTTAATATAATTGGTTTTTTTATATTTTAAAGACAACTGTCTACATATCTTATTAATTATTGTTCTTAATTATTTTTTTTAGATTTAGAGTTGGACGAAGAAGCCATCAAAAATATTGCTTTGTCCAAGATTGAAGTTTTGTTGAAAGGTTTTTCAATGACTCTAAAAAATATACCTAATATGCCGTATCCTGATTACAATTACATTGAAGAATCATGCAACATGTTGCTTCAAGAAGAGCTATCATATGACAGAGATATGTTGAAAGAAGAATATAAAAATCTCTTCTCATTAATGACAGATGAACAAAAGAGTATCTATGATACAATTAGTAGTGTTGTTATTAATGGTGAAGGTGGGGTATTCTTTGTATACGGATACGGTGGTACTTGTAAGACTTTTCTATGGAAAACCTTATCTACAGGACTTCGATCAGAAGGTCGCATAGTACTGAATGTTGCTTCAAGTGGTATTGCATCTTTATTGCTTACAGGAGGTAGAACTGCACATTCAAGGTTTGCTATTCTAATAAACGTGAACGAAAATTCTTTTTGCAGCATTTCTTCTAATAGTGATTTGGCAGCTTTGTTAAGAAGGGCTGATCTAATCATTTGGGATGAGGCTCCAATGATGCATAGACATTGTTTTGAAGCATTTGATAGAACTTTAAGAGACAAAGTTGATCCTAAATTTAGTTCAACCCCATTTGGTGGAAAGGTTATTGTGTTTGGCGGTGACTTTCAGCAAATACTGCCAGTTATTCAGAAAGGACGAAGAGAAGATATTGTTAATGATTCATTGAATTCATCATTCTTATGGAAATATTGTTCCGTTCTTAAGTTGACTGTTAACATGCGCCTACGGACAAGTTCAAATATACAAGATATACAAAGTACAAAAAAATTTGCTGATTGGATTTTGGACATTGGAGAAGGAAATGTTGGTGGTCCAAATGACGGAGAAGCTAAAATACAAATTCCTTAAGATCTGTTGATAAAATCCAATGGTGATCATGTTCATTCACTAATGGAGTCGATTTATCCATTAATTAATGACCGTATTTACGATCATAACTATTTTAAGGATAGAGCAATTTTGGTCCCAACAAACAATGAAGTTAATCATATAAACGAGTACATGCTTTCAAAGATAAATGGTGAAGAAATAACTTACTTTAGTTCTGATACTGTTTGTTCTGATGAAATGTCAAGTACTTTTAAAGAATCGTTATACTCTTCTGAGATCCTCAATTCATTCAAAGTCGGGTATTCCAAACCACAAGTTATCTTTAAAGGTTGGTGTACCTGTTATGTTAATCCGTAACATTAACCAGTCGAGAAGGTTATGCAATGGGACAAGACTTCAAGTTATCAGACTTGGTTCACATGTTATTGAGGTCAAAATCATTTCAGGTAAAAATGTTCGTGTTACAGAATATATTCCTAGAATGAAGATGATCCCCTTAGACTTTAAAATTCCAGTAAAATTCCAAAGAAGACAATTTCCCATCATGGTTTGTTTTGCAATGACCATTAACAAGAGTCAGGGCCGGTCTTTGTCTACTGTCGAATTATTTCTCAGGCGACCTGTATTTACTCATGGGTAATTATATGTCGCACTTTCATGTGTTAACTGTAGGACCGGATTAAAAATCCTTATATGTGATGATAACGACAATCCGACGGACAAAACAACCAACATAGTGTACAAAGAAGTTTTACAACCTATTTGATGAAATTTTAATTTTTTTAATTTTTTTTAACCGTTTGTAATTGTTTGTTATTTTCTCTTTGTTATAAGAAGTTATTAATTCTTACTGCATGCCTACGACCTAATCCTTTCAATACATTTTTTATTATTATTTTATTTAACAAATTATCTACCAACATTTTCATTTAAAAAAACTCGGGCATGCACGGGTGCCTAAATTTAGTACATAACTAAACAGTTAACAAAAGTGTATTCTTAACAACAAAAATTTAAAAACTCAACCGATTATTGCAGATGAAAAACAAGCATCATATTTATGAGTTTCTCGTGCACTTGCCAGAGTCATACTTTGTTGTTTTCAAATGCGTTGTTTGTAACTTAGTTTAATAAAAACATAAATATTTAACAACTTGTAACAAGCACATTATAAACGCCCGTGTTTACACGGGTTTAAGACCTAGTAATTCATTTAACTCTTTCTTCCTTTTTTTTCTAAATATCAAGCTACACAAATTTACATATACTTTTGTTGAGACCATCTCTTCTCTTATTTATTTTCAAATTTTGCTAATTATACATCTTTTATTTATTTTATGACACAGTCTCTTCTCTTATAATCTTTTAATAAAAATAAAAGGGCCAACTTTTATTAATTTAATTAAACATTTCTAAATTTCCTTTACTCAAAATTAAATCTTAACTATTCTTTTTTTTAATTGAAAACGTAATTTTAACTTTAAATGTTCAAATTGAAAACTCAATCTTTGACTTTAAATCTATTAATTTGCTTTAAACTATATTTGTAATTTAGATTTCTTATCCTCTACATTATTAAAATTTAGTGATTTATCATAAAATTACTTAATGATTATCTAAATTTAGTTTAAAATTAGTAATTTTAATGAACTCTCATGAAACTAATTCATTATTATAAAATTCTAAATTCGTTGAAATTTAATAATATTTTAATTAATAAATTTAAGGGTTAAAGTTACTGTAGAAAAAGAACATTTATCCAATGTTCTAATAAAGTAGGTTAAAATTATCATTACACATTTTACTATAACTTAAAACTTTCAATCTTAAACAGGATCTAATATAAACTTCTGTGTATAATAAAGTAGGTTAATAATCTTTTTTAATATTATACATAATGCATATTTTTGTTTCAAACAAATTAAAATGACTGAGTTTACAATTAATTTTATTTAATATTTTTACTTAAGAATAATATTATAGGCATAACACATAATTTAGACAATAAAATATAACTACATGTGAAAAACACGTGCTATAAACTAATATATAAATATGGAAAATTTTATTTGAAAACCGTGCTTAATTCGAGAATCACGAGAATTATTTCTAACCATCAATAATGACTCATTAATAAGAGTATTTTAATCATTAACATATTTACCCAACCATAAATTATGTTCGGATGAATGAATAATTATTTTATGAATCTGGATTTCTAAAATACTCCAATTAATGAGTAACAAATGATTTTAAAATAGCAATAGGGCCATTTGACGACACAACCAGCTAAGTCTTTTTTGAAACGCTAATTTCATCAGCGGTTTTTTCAGAGCTTTTGAGAGCTAAATTTTTTAATAAGAAGGCTCCATCTTTATTATTCAAACATATCTATAATTTAAGAGGGACTTTTAAAAAAATCAAAAACTTTGTCCCCTAAAAAAGGCTCTTAAAAACCCCTCCCAAACACACCTAATAAATATCGTCTCATGTGGTTCTTAAACATTAACAAATTTTTTTCATATTTTATACTCTTACTTATTAAAAGATGACATATATAATTTATTATTTCTTTTTTCTCATCTCTTGTATTGATTATTTACGGAAATATAGAACCTCTTTTTTCTTGATGACTCCTGTTCTAAATGGATATTAAATCGTGAATTATATGTCTTGTTTCTTAAAACAAATTCTTAAATAAGAAATGTGAAAGATTGGATCTCTAGTCAATGCGGTAGACAAGACAAATACTATACCATGTTTAATAAAGAAACTCTACAAATGTTTAATGAATATTTCCATAAATATCGCTAATATTATGTTTCAATTTAGGGTTATTACTCTAAAATGGTAAAATGTATTCAACTTATTACGTTTTTCTATTGTGTGTATCGGACTTTTAAGATTTCTTTTATGTGTATCGAACATTTAATTTGTCGCTATTGTGTGTATTAAACTTTTTATGTAACCAAAATACATACAATAGCAATAAATTAAAAGTTCGATACATACAATATGACAATAAAACTTTTAAAATTTGATACACATAAAAGTAAAACGCGACAAATTAGATACATTTTAATGAATTAAACCCTTCATTTTATATTGATATAACAAAATAACGAAACTTATAATACCGAAATTATAAACCAAAAAATATATAAATGTATTTTAATTAAGGACGCTAATTTATACACAATAGAATTTGACTGAACAAATACAAGCATTTAATAACATATATTAAAAATTGATAATGCATAAAATTATTATGTATGAACAAATTTTTTTCACACAAAATAAAAACCCCTTAATTAAGAATAATGATAACTACAACTGTAACTACCAAGATAAAAGTAAATATCTTTTTAAATTAATTTTTCATAAAAGGCAATATTGACCTTAATTATTATCCATAAACCTCATACGCGTATGCTTTTTATTGATATTTTTTATACTTTTTTTTCAAAGTTTGTTTTAAATTTTTTTTTCCTTCTCTTAATATTTTTTTTTGTTTTTATTTATTCTTTTTAAACTATATTTTATTATATCCTTTCACATGCTATAGTTTTATATTCATAATTTCTTTCATTTTTTAGTTTTATATATTTATTTCTTTTACTTTTTTATGTTTTTATTTGAGACAAGCTAGCATTGTGGCATTCATTCATAAAATTTTATAGTTGTTTTAGAAACTATGTAAATATAACGGGTAAAGGGCACCAAAATGTAATGAACTATCTACAGTTTAATATTGTATGTAATAAACTAAACTTTCTTCACTAAAATACATTAAACTACCTAAAATTTACGTCTAATGCAATATGGCCTTCTACTACAAGTTTACCGGTCACCCTCATTTTTTTTCTATTTTTTATTGTTTTATTATCATTTGTTAATAATAATAATAATAATAATAATAATAATAATAATAATAATAATAATAATATTATTATTATTATTATTATTATCATTTATTGTTGTTATTAATTAATATTTTTTTATTATTTTATTATCATTCACCTTCAACCACCACCATCACCACCTCTTTAACCACTCCCACCACCACCACCACCACTACCACCATCTCCTTCATCTTCAACCGCAACCATCAACCACCACCACCACCTCCATCTTCAATTACCACCATCTCCTTCATCTTCAACCATCACCATTTGCACCTTCATAAAAACCCATACCCAAATCTGTGTGTATTGGGTTAATCCATAAATAAATTAGAAATTAAGATGTAAACAACATAATCAAACACACACAACCAACACCCAAATGTTCTTGAAATGACAAAGAACAAATGAAAAATACAATCAAACACACAAATCAACCAAAACTCAGATCTAAAAGTCTGGAACACAAATCGAAAGACCTCCATCTTCAATTACCACCACTGTCACCATCTCCTTCATCTTCAACCACCATCATCTGCACCTCCATATAAACCTAATTCTGTAATTAAAAATATGAACATAAACCCAAATCTATGTGTATTAGGTTAATCCATAAATAAATCAGAAATTAAGATGTAAACAACATAATCAATCACACACAATCAACACCCAAATGTTCTTGAAATGTTAAAGAACAAATGAAAAACACAATCAAACACACAAATCAAACCGAAACTCAGATCTGAAAATCTGGAACACAAATCGATATCAAGATCATAAATTGAAACTTTTGAAACTCATATCTTAAACCTATAATCGAACTTAAAAACGTTCAAAAATCTAGAACTCTAATCTTGAATCCTTTGAAACTCGGATCTTGGAACCTTTGAAAATCTGGAACCCAAAAACCTTCAAAGGAAATTGTGGTTATGGTGGAATCCGTGACCAGTGGTGGCGATTGTTATGGTGGAAGTCGTGGTTGAAGGCGAAGGAGGTGATGGTGGTGGTTATGGTGGAGGTCTGTGGTGGTTGAAAAGTTGATCAATAGATAAAAAGAGAGTTTGAGGGAGAGAGGATTGAGAAACTTATAAATGCGTTTTCTTGTAAATGATTTTGATTTTAATGTTTTATTCATGGTTGAATCTAAGGTCTAGGGGCAAATGAAATCTTTTAGTTTGAACATGATGAACTCATTGTTGTTTTTGGAAGATGACGATGAGGATGAGTTTACTAGGAGATAGAAAATACAAATAAAAATAAATAAATAAATAAATAATAATAATAATAGTAATAATAATAAATGACAACAAAATAAGAAAATATAAAAAAAAATTAGGGTGACCTGAAAACCTTTAATAGAAGGTCATATTGCATTAAACGTAAATTTCGGGTAGTTTAATGCATTTTAGCGAAAAAAAATTTAATTTGTTACATACAATATTAAATTAGGGATAGTTCATTACATTTCGGTGCACTTAACTCAAATATGAAAATGAATACTTTTATTGTATTTTACTCACTTATTATCAATTATTTCTAGATAATTATGTCAAAAATAAAATAACTTATGTATATTTTATGTTTCTTTTTATAATACTTTTGTTACATTATTTTTTATAAATATTAACTTAACCTTATTTTCATTTATTACATTTCTTAAATTGATTTTTATAATAACAAAAATATGAGCTTTAATTCGAAGAATAATAAAGTGTTATTTGAAAACCCATTACAACGTACAAGATTGCTTCCTTTGATTGTAAGCTAGATATTTTAGTAGCAATTTTGATTTCAAAGATTAATTAATTTCATAATTCTTTTGATTTGAATGATTTATTTCATAACTTAAGATAAAATTATCAAATGATCAAACATTTGTTTAAGATCAGAGTTAGTTTTTATAAAATAAAAGTGTAAACGTCAAACTACTTAAAAGAAGTTTATGGGGTATACTAAAATCAACTTGAACTTTAAGAATTTAAATAATAAAAAAAACTTTAATGGTTAAATCGTAACGTCGTAGTTTTGAAAATTCATAACTTATTTTTTTAAAGCATCGCAACGGAAAATTTATAAACTTCATTAAATGCAGAACAGTAAAACCCGTTAAGCAACCATCATCATAAATAAAACCACTACCTACGGTACCCCGTAGTCAAACTGTCTTTTCAAAAATTTATAATTGTTCATAAAAGTTAACCACAAATTGGCATAAAGTTAAACTACTAAAACAACTCTACTTAGCAGTACCCACGCTCACCAAGCCACAAACATGCCTACGCCATTTGCATGAGTACATGACATTATTTCAAAGAAGCAAATGTCAGCCTACGCCTCGTGAGTCAGCTATAGTTACAAAATAATCACATATTAAAACAAGCGTTAAACAGTTCAGGTTTATATAACTAAGTCCCAACCTATAACTTGACCCACTCACATAACATCGTAAATAATCCCTGCATGGTTAAGTGTCATCATAAAGGTATCATCATATAAAGATCATCTACTTCGTATTACATCATAAACATTGTGAAACATCATTTACTTCTTCTAACATTTTATCATCCATAGTCATTTTCAGTCTACATCGTTTTCATTGTACTTAAGTGGGGTCTATCGTAATTCATTGTATATCATCGTTACTTCAAGGTACCACATGCGTGTCGGGAAACTGCTAGAGTTTCAAGGTCTGTCCGCACTGACATTGGTTTGCTAGGCATGCTCGACAGGTTTGGTATCAAGTGGGGTGCGACTCCTACTCGTACTTAAACTCCCATGGTCCCTCCGCTTTCGCTACTCCAACATAAGCCGTTGAGGTTGAAGTATAACCGTGCCCCATCGTCAGGCCCTCCTTCTGCCCTCGTGGTGTTATGAGCGTTGACCCAATCATCGTTAGTCGAACACCACTCTGGCATAGGAGTAATCAAGGCACTCGTACACCACGTGTCACCAAGGTTGTCTAGAAAACTTAGTAACTAAACATCGTTATACTAGCAAAGTCCTAGAAGACAAAGACTACCTACTAGGTATCATCAATACATCTTAATTAGGAGTAAGTCTACCCCCACCCCATGTCATCGTATCATCGTAATTGTATACATCATGTTAAATATTTCACATAATAATCATCATATGATAAAGCACATTGCATCGTTAACCAAGACCCAAATCGAAAACCTTGGAATCAAAAACCATAAAAAGGGAACTCAAGCCTAATAGTGAATAAACCTAAATCGTAAATCCCAGTTTGCGATTCATGCTTATGAATCAAAATATCTAAAAAACAACTATAACCATTCTTGAATCATCAATCAACTTAAAAACTTATTTTCAACTTAGACCCGTCGTCCTCATAGTCGACGGTTTCCAATCCAAAATCCAACTAGATCATCAACAAAACAAAAATTCACATACTAGTAGGATTAGGAACTTACTTGTGATCGATTTGCTGCAAAACCATGAAGAGTCCTTCACAAGAAATCGATCTCTCTCGGCGGTTCAAATGCACACACAAAACACACACACAATTAGCAAATGTAAAATTGTAACTCCCTACTAACCATAATTAACCTTTAATAAAATTTGATCATTAGTCCTTAAGTTTACTCCTCGATCTTTACAAAATCACCACAAACTTCTCAATCCTTACAAGAAGGTTATAAAGTGAAGATAACTTCTTGCATAAATAAATAATTACTCTCAAACATCTCTTATCAAATATTACATTATTACAAATCGTAAATGTAATTTTCTTTCAAAATAAATACTCGAATTCTTGAATCGTTACATAGATTAAAATAGGCTTAAATTTGAAAATTAAACAATCTAAAAATATATTGTGGGTTTTAAAATTAAAGTCAACATAAATATAAACCTATACCAAAAGTCAATATTTTATTTATGAGATTTGGTATATATTTTTTTTGTTTTTTTTTTGTTATTATTGTCACTTTTAGGCAAATGATTTTATTATTATTATTATCATTATTTTTATTATTATTATTGTTGTTGTTATTCTTCTTGTTATTAAACTTATACATCCAATTTGTGAGAAAATCGGTAGTAACGCGCGGGGTTTTGATTGGCAAAATTCTAACGCAACCTAAACATTTAAGTTTATAAAGCCTACTGTAATGCACAAGTGCCAAAACTATAGTTCACTATAAATTATGATCTCTCAATACTTGCTTTTATAAAAAAAGTAATTTAAAAAAGTATCTGCTACTAGCTATCACTGTCATTTAATTAAGTGTTAATTTTATTTTTGGACCCTGTTGTTTTGATGATTTTTACGGTTTTAGTCTACTACTTTTTATTTTTACGATTTTGGTCCTAAACGACAAACCTGGTATAAACTTGGTCCATGACCAAACTTGAATGACTAATTTACCCCTGGCTTCATCTTCAATTTCTTAATTTTATTTCATTTTAAAATTTATCAAAAATAAAATACATACACCCCTACCCTCTTTCTCATTTGAGAAAAGGAGACACAAAAAAGACTCCACCAGCCACTGGAACCAAAAATATAATTAACTCTTAATTAATTTCTAGAGTTAATTACATTGATGGTAATTTAAAATATACCTAAATCACAATTTCGACCCTTTATTTGAAAACAGTTCTTAATTTTCAAAAGTTGAACACGGATAGTCTTTTAGATGTTAAAAAATGTTTAGAAACTTAAATGCTCATTTGACCCTTTACACAATCAGTACTTATTCATTTTTATTTAAATTTAAAATTATTTAAGAATTTATTTTATTGTTAAAATAAAAATAAGTTAGAATTTTTAAGACATATTAGCTCTTGACCCCTCATTCTCACTCTCACTCATACTCCTCTCTCCCTTCTTCTCTTTCTTTTTTAAATAGATTGTAAGTGTGTGTGTGTGAGTGTGTGTTTATGTACGTACTTAGATCTACTATGTGATATGTTTTCGATCTAGGTGATTGTGTATGTGTTTAGCTATCAAAATCAGATTCTCTTTCTTTTTTAAATAGATTGTAAGTGTGTGTGTGTGTGTGTGAGTGTGTGTTTATGTACGTACTTAGATCTACTATGTGATATGTTTTCGATCTAGGTGTTTGTGTATGTGTTTAGCTATCAAAATCAGATTTTGTACTATCATGTTAGCCACTGTCTACAACTTCCAGATAACCAAGAAATCTACTATTCAGATCTGAACGCCTAATCGCAAATCTGGACAACAAAAAGAAACCCTAAATCCTTTAAGCACACATGAAATCTATAGATTTGGGGAAAAATCAAACACAAAGAGAAAGTAGGTGGAGAGAGAGAGAGAGAGCAAGAGTAGAGATGTAGATTTCTTAATGTAACACCAGAAAATCACAAGCCATTTTTTTTAATACGCCGCTGAAGCTAATTAAAACCAACTTGAATACATAACCAGCATTTACAAATATACAATCATTTGTTCAAAAGACAACAACATCATTAACAAATGTTTGGTGTTACAAAATAACTGGCTCGTCTCTTTTTCAAAATAAGTATCAGAGTATGGTCAACTCTTCCTTCTTCAAATCTAACACGAACCTGCAAAACATCAACTGAGGGGAATTAGCACAAAGCTAAGTGAGTAGAGGCTAAAACAACAAATGCAAACATTCACAATCAACACAAAATCATCATTTAAAAACATTCGCAAACATATTTAGGTTAAGGCTTTAAATCCCAAAGCGTAACTTGACCCACCCGCATAGCATCGTAAATCCCCACCTAGTCAAGTATCATCATAAAACATCATATGACATCTTTTAAATCATCATGATTATCTTTTAACTTCATTAACATCTTAAGCATCACAAATCATCCTATTGGGGTCTATCAAGGCTATCATTAACATCGCTACCCTAAACATCGCATGCATGCCTTGCAACTGCTAAGGTTCCAGGATCCGTCCGCAAAGATACCATATACGTGCCTAGCAACTACTAAGTCCAAGGTCCGTCCGCATTGGCACAAGTTCAGTAAGCGTGTCCAGCAAGTATGGTACAAGGAAGGGCGCGACTCCCACTTGTACACACACTCCCGTAATTCGTCCGCTATAGTTACTCCGACACAAGTCGTTCAGGCGAAAGTACAAACGGTGCCCCCAACCACTGGGCCCTCCTCTCACCCACGTGACGTTTGCACATGACCCTATCTCTGTGGTTAATACATCACTCCAGTGTATAAATACACCAAGTGTTGCCAAAGTTATCTAGAAACCCGGCAACCAAACATCTCATTGCTAGCATATCCTAGAAGGCACACTTTTCCTACTAGGCATCAATATTTCATCTTTGAGTATAACTACCCCTTCCCAAATCGTCGTGTCCATCATAAACATCATATCATATATCTATGAGCATATATGCATGCGTCATATTAATCGCATAAATCAATCGTATATCATCATTTAATAAACGATCATGCATTAGGAAAATCAGTAATCTACCATAAACATTCATACAGATATATCATCTTAAAACCCGTTAATAATATCAAAACAGATTTTGTCTATGTGCTCGGTTTTGTAAAACAACTGAACTCACCTTAGTCTGGACAATGAAACGTACGATCTCAAAACGACAAACAACGCTCACGAATCAACCAGACCGCGAACAACCTACGAAGGTTACTACATCAGAAACACGATCTCATAATCCTAAACAAGTCGGATTTTGCCCAAAACACCACAACACGGCAACGAATAAACCCCGACTAAAGATTTACGTGTCACGAGCTCAGAAACTTCATAAAAACGCACATAAACGACATGCATGCGGTCCAAAACGCCAAATAACCGAAATAGAATCATAATATTAGAGAAATGTACCTCTCGGGTTCACCCACACGAAACTATGGTTAAAACAACGTCCGAAATCGAATCTCCGATCTTCCCGAACCTTAGATACGAGCCCCAAACGAATCCTGACACTCCTATACGACCACACACTCGGGTTTTCTCTAAAAATTGGCCGAGTAATGACTTGGTTGAGAGTTTTGTGAGAAAATCGGCTGAAATGAACTTGTATTTATAGACACTTGAGCCTGGCCGACGCGTCGCGTCGCGACGTACTGACACATGCAACCTGTCTACCATACGCCATCGCCTGACACACGCCATCGCCTGACACATACCATCGCCCGACACACGTCACCGACACGTGTCTTGCCGCCCAGACGCGTCGCGCCGCGACCTCAACCTTTTCAGAATTTTCTTTTTTTCTTTTATTTTATTTTCTCTTCTTTTCTATTACTTTTCTTTTCTTTTCTTTTAATTAATAATATTCCTTTATTATTATTACCAAGTTGAACTTCGAAAATAATATTCATTTCTCGATAAATATTATTACAATATTCGGGTCGTTACAGACAATGGCATGCCATGCCTTGCAACAATCTCGGTAACATAAAGTTGAGCCAACTTATTCAGAGAAGCCGTCTCACATGTAGCTAGAAAGTGAGCGCTCTTGGTCAGCCGATCCACAATCACCCAAATCATATCATTATTTCTCTGAGTTCGTGGAAGTTTAGTCACGAAATCCATCATTATATGCTCCCACTTCCACTCAGGAATTTCCAATTGCTTTAAGGATCCGTAAGGCTTCTGTTGCTCCGCCTTCACCTGTGCACAGATTTGGCATGATTCCACAAACTGTGCCACATCTGTTTTCATAGTAGGCCACCGGTAAAACACTTTCAGGTTGTTATACATTTTAGTGCTTCCTGGGTGTACTGACAATCTGGACTTGTGTGCTTCTGTCAAAATCAACTTCCTCAAATCTCCGAGCATCGGCACCCATACACGAGTCTTATATACTTTTAATCCACGAGAGTAATCAGCAAGTTCGTCCTTACGTTTCTTTATTAGTTCATTCTTCAAATTTTCTTCCTTCAGAGCCTCCAACTGTGCAGACTTTAGTCTATCCACTAGATCAGATACAATCTCAATACGCATAAATTGGATAGAACTTCCCGCTGTAACGTCCCAAAATTATTTTTTTAACTGCATAATTCATTCATAATAGGTATACATAATCATTAATATCGTATCTACACTTCAAATTGTTCGCGGGATAAACTCCCATAATCCATTGAATTACAATCATTCTCATTGTTTATCATTAAAACTATTTCTGTTGAAAACTATGTCAAAGATTGCGGAAGCTTGAGTTGAGCTATCGTTCACTGAGCTGGAGCCCTGCCATGGTCCTCACCTGAAAAGATATGAAACAACAACTGTAAGCCAAAGGCTTAGCGAGTATACTACTTACAACCGAAATAGTTCACATACTATTCAACTCATACCCACTACCGTAGTAAGTGGTCTCATCATAACCGTCACTAGGACGGTCTCGTCTCACTCGTTGTCGTCATAACGGTCTAACATACCCGGCACCGGAGTGCTGGTCTCATACCCGACACCGAAGTGTACGGTCTAACATACCCGACACCGAAGTGTACGGTCTAACATACCCGTCACCGGAGTGAACGGTCTAAACATACCCGTCACCGGAGTGAACGGTCTAAACATACCTGACACCGAAGTGTGCAGTCTAAACATATCCGACACCGAAGTGTACGGTCTAACATACCCGTTACCGAAGTAAACGGTCTAAGTACAATCAACTATAACTCGTATATTCATACATATCTGGTATTCTCATACATACATAGCATCTGGAATCTATTCAAGTTATAAGTGAGAATACTCACCTGTCAGCTGTCTTAGCTACCGGTTCTTACTGAAGGACTCTCCTTGCTTAGCTCGGTGCTGACTGCTACCTGACCAAGTCTAAACATTGGTTACTACTGTATTTAACTGTTACTCACTGAAAGTCACATGCCACGCATGCATGGCCTGAAAGTCGCATGAACTGACACTTATGCACATGAAAGTCGCATGGAACACATACTGGGACTGAAAGTCGCATGAACTACTATACTTCATATGAAAGTCGCATGACGTGATACTGAAAGTCGCATGAACTACTACACTTCACATGAAAGTCGCATGAACTACTATACTTCACATGAAACTCGCATGAACTACTATACTTCACATGAAAGTCGCATGAACTACTATACTTCACATGAAAGTCGCATGAAGTGATTCCGAAAGTCGCATGAACTACTACACTTCACATGAAAGTCGCATGAAATACTATACTTCACATGAAAGTCGCATGAACTACTATACTTCACATGAAAGTCGCATGAACTACTATAGTTCACATGAAAGTCGCATGAACTACTACACTTCACATGAAAGTTGCATGAACTACTATACTTCACATGAAAGTCGCATGAACTACTATACTTCACATGAAAGTCGCATGAACTACTATACTTCACATGAAAGACGCATGAACTACTATACTTCACATGAAAGTCGCATGAACTACTATACTTCACATGAAAGTCGCATGAACTACTATACTTCACATGAAAGTCGCATGAACTACTATACTTCACATGAAAGTCGCATGAACTACTATACTTCACATGAAAGTCGCATGAATGCCCATGCAGCTCAACTGAAAGTCGCATGGCACCTACACACAGGCCATGCAACTGTCGCATGATGGAACTTCATCCCTAAAGGTTCAACGTCTGAAAACCCAGACTCCATAACCATTTTTCAAGCTTTCTAAAAACTCAACCAATTAAACTCAAACTTATTGCAAAACATTTCTCCATTCATATAAAACTCTCCTTTAAACTTAAAACTATATTATATTAACTTTCAAGGTGTTCTTGGTTAAACTTTCTCCTAGGTTTTTCTTAAACCTTCAACAACCCAAAAACCCATATCTTGAAACATTCAATCATCACTCAAACATGGCAAGAAATGATGTCTATATGATTCTAAAGAATAGAGAAACATTACTCGATGATTTCTCTGCTAAAAATCTCAAGTCTCCACAAGATGAAGCAACTCCTTCTTCCTCTCGTAGCTTTCAACAGGGCTCTCCATACACACACACACAACTAGAATGGATAGAACAGTGGTTGATAGAGAATGTGTGGGAGGCTGTGCCCTAATCCTTATTTATACTCATTTTCAAATCTCTTGTGGGCCTAAGCCCAACTTAAAATTCCAAGTCCAAATACAACCAAAGTTCTTATTGGGTTACTACATATGTAAGCCTAATCTTACTAAATGAGTTTCTATCCACAACATACACACATATATATAAGACATAAGTCCATCACTTAAATAATTCCCGATCACCATATGCATAAATCACCCAAAAATATACATTAAAATATTCTTGTACATTTTAAAATGTGGGTATTACAACTCTCCCCCACTTAAACACGATTTCGTCCTCGAAATCCTTATTTGAATAATGTCGGGTAATTCTTCTTCATCTCGTCTTCGGACTCCCAGGTCCACTCTGATCCTTTCCGGTGCTCCCACTGCACCTTAACCATCCCCACTTGTTTGTTGTGTAGTTGCTTGACTCTTCTTTCAATGACCGCTGCTGGTTTCTCCACATAATTCAACTTTTCATCCATGGTGATGTCTTCCAAAGGCACAAATGCCGACTCATCGGCTAAGCATTTCCTCAAGTGTGAAACATGGAAGGTGTTGTGTATTTTCGATAACTCCTCTGGTAGCTCTAAACGATAGGCCACCTTGCCAACTCTCGCAATGACCTTAAACGGTCCTATGAATCTAGGGTTCAACTTCCCGCGCTTTCTGAAACGAATCACCCCCTTCCATGGGGATACCTTGAGTAACACATGATCACCCACTTGAAATTCTAATAAGGACCTTCGCTTATCCGCGTAGCTTTTCTGCCGGCTCTGAGCCGCTTTCAATCGTTCGCGAACTTGTTGTACGTACTCCGACGTTTTCTGAACTATCTCTGTGTTACCAAGCTCTTTCTGTCCCACTTCCCCCCAACAGATTGGGGTCCTACACCTCCTCCCATACAGCATCTCATAGGGCGGCATCCCGATGCTGGCGTGGTAACTGTTTTTATAGGAAAATTCTTCGAGAGGTAAATACAAATCCCAACTTCCCCCGAATCGATCACGTAAGATCTTAAGATATCTTCAAGAGTCTGTATGGTTCTCTCACTCTGCCCATCGGTTTGCGGGTGGTAAACTGTGCTGAGGTTTATCCTCGTGCCCAGATCCTCGTGAAACTTGTTCCAAAACCTGGATGTGAACCGCACATCCCGATCTGAAATGATAGTAACTGGCACTCCGTGCCTCGAGATTATCTCCTTCACGTAAATATCTGCTAATCTCTCTGCCGAGCTAGCTTCTCGGATGGGTATGAAATGCGCGCTCTTGGTCAATCTATCCACCACAACCCAAATGGCGTCAAAATTTCTTGGTGTCTTGGGCAGCTTTGTTATCAAATCCATGGTTACGTGCTCCCATTTCCACACCGGTATCTCTAACGGTTGCAGCTTACCGTGTGGTATCTGGTGTTCCGCTTTCACCCGTAGACACGTTAGACACTTTTCTATGTAGCTCTCCACGTCTCTCTTCATCCCTAGCCACCAATAATCCATTTTTAAGTCTCGATACATCTTTGTAGCCCCCGGGTGTATAGAAAATTTCGATTTATGGGCTTCATCTAGGATTACACTTCGAATCTATGTGGCTTTTGGCACCCAAATCCTCCAGTAACGGGTCCACAATCCCCGACTGTCCTTGGCCATGAAGGCCAACTGACCCTTAATCTGTTCCGCTTTCTGATTTCTTCCTTTGTTGCTTCAACCTGAGCTGTCAAAATCATCTCGAAGAGTGAGGTTGTAACCGTCATCCTTAGACATTTCACGCTAAGCTGTAACTGGCTCGTCTTACGACTTAATGCGTCTGCCACCACGTTGGCCTTTCCTGGGTGACAAAAGATTTCACAGTCATAATCCTTGACGAGGTCTAGCCACCTCCGCTGTCGCATGTTTAAATTCTTCTAGTCGGCGAAATACTTCAAGCTTTTATGATCTGTGTAGATGGTGCATTTAACTCCGTATAAGTAGTGTCGCCAAATCTTGAGCGCGAACACAACTGTTGCCAACTCCAGGTCATGAGTTGGATAATTACACTCGTGAGGTTTCAGCTGTCTTGAAGCATAAGCGATAACTTTCCCTCTCTGCATAAGAACACATCCGAGCCCCACATGAGAGGCATCACAATACACCACTAAGTCTTCCATTCCCTCGGGTAAGGTCAGAATCGGAGCTTCGCATAGCTTGCCCCGAAGGATCTCGAATGCTTTCTGTTGATCGGCTCCCCAACTAAAAGGGGTATTCTTCTTCGTCAGTTTTGTCAGTGGCACTACCAGCTTCGAGAAATCCCTGATGAATCGTCTGTAGTAACCGGCTAAGCCCAAAAAGCTCCGGATCTCAGTCAGACTCTTCGGCGTTTCCCATCTCATTACGGCCTCTATCTTTGTTGGGTCCACTTTGATTCCCTCGCGGTTCACCAGGTGCCCGAGAAATTGCACCTCCTTTAACCAGAACTCGCATTTTGAAAACTTCGCGTACAACTTTTCCCTTCTCAATGTTTCTAGCACCTCTCGAAGGTGCTTCTCATGTTCCGCCTCGGTCTTGGAGTAAACTAGGATGTCATCGATGAACACAATCACTAACTTGTCAAGCATCGGTCGGCAAACCCGATTCATTAGATCCATGAAAGCTGCGGGCGCGTTAGTGAGGCCGAATGGCATCACCACGAACTCGAAGTACCCGTATCTCGTTCGAAATGCTGTCTTTGCTACATCTTCTTCTTGGACCTTGAGATGATGATAACCCGACCGCAAGTCTATCTTTGAAAAGCAGGACGCACCTTGAAACTGATCGAACAGGTCGTCTATTCGAGGTAGTGGATACCTATTCTTCCCTGTTACCTTGTTGAGTTCTCGGTAATCGATGCACATTCTGAACGTTCCGTCCTTTTTCTTAACAAACAAAATCGGGGCTCCCCAAGGTGAGCTACTAGGTCGGATGAAACCCTTGCCAAGCAATTCTTGTAGCTGCGTCATTAATTCCTGCATCTCTGGCGGTGCTAAACGGTACGGCGCTTTCGCGATAGGCGCTGCTCCTTATACCAAATCGATACAGAATTCTACTTGTCGGTCCGGCGGTACCCCTGGCAGATCCTCCGGGAATACCTCGGGGTATTCACACACCACTGGTACGTCGGATACCTCCAACTGTTTCTTTTCCTTCCTCGAGTCTATGACGTGTGCGATAAACGCAGCGCACCCTTTGCGTAAATACCTTGCAGCTTTGGTTACGGTGCAGCATGCTATCGTTCCTTTCTGTTTCTGGCCGTAGATGGAGATTTCTCCCCCACTCAGATTCTGGATCCGTATGATGCCCTGCTTGCACAAGATACTGGCCTGGCCAGTCCATTCCCACAATCACTTGAAATTCCCGCATCGGGGTCGGCAGTAAGTCTATAGGAAACCTTACATCGTCTATTACTATTACATTGTCCCTATAGATGGTAGATACACTTAAAGCCTTATCATCGGCTATTTCTACCTCTAGTGGCATTTCTAGCTTCACTGGTTCTACAACAAAACTTTTACAAAACGACAAAGATACAAAGGACTTGCTAGCCCCGGAATCAAAAAGTACAAGCGCAGGTAAAGAGTTAACGATGAAAGTACCTGCTATCACATCCGGTTCTTTCCTGGCTTCCTCCACTGTCATCTGGAAAGCATGACCTCGCGGCTTAGGTGCTCCAGGCCTCTTCCCTTTCTCTCCATCAATGATTCTGAGCAGCGGCTGCCAAGTTGTCTTTCCACTACTTCCCGTCGACTCGGGACAATCCGCCATTCGGTGTCCCGGCTTGTTGCACTTGAAGCATACATTGAGGTGGGCCTTGCAATCTTTCCCATGGTGCCCACCCCTTCCACATCTGTAACACCGGTCTATCCCCTGCCGACAATTTCCAACATGTGTTTTACCGCATCATCCACACCTTGACCCTACATTCGGTTTCTTTACTGGCTGCTTCCGCTGGTGACTGCCGAGAGCGGCCCGCTCTGCAGTACGCTTCCTGTTCCTTTCTGTCAGATAGAGCTCTCTCTTACGGGCTCCTTCAATTAGCTGCTCGAGGGTGGAATACTGACCATTGGCCACAAACTCGCGGATATCCTCCCTCAGCATCTGGGTGTACCTGTGCATCTGCAAACCCTCGTCACCGGCATAGGCCGGGCAATACAGCAACTTTTCCTTGAACACTGCAGTAATCAATAGGCGACACCGAAGTGTACGGTCTAACATACCCGACACCGAAGTGTACGGTCTAACATACCCGTCACCGGAGTGAACGGTCTAAACATACCCGTCACCGGAGTGAACGGTCTAAACATACCTGACACCGAAGTGTGCAGTCTAAACATATCCGACACCGAAGTGTACGGTCTAACATACCCGTTACCGAGTAAACGGTCTAAGTACAATCAACTATAACTCGTATATTCATATATATATGGTATTCTCATACATACATAGCATCTGGAATCTATTCAAGTTATAAGTGATAATACTCACCTGTCAGCTGTCTTAGCTACCGGTTCTTACTGAAGGACTCTCCTTGCTTAGCTCGGTGCTGACTGCTACCTGACCAACTCTAAACATTGGTATTATTGTATTTAACTGTTACTCACTGAAAGTCAGATGCCACGCATGCATGGCCTGAAATTCGCATGAACTGACACTTATGCACATGAAAGTCACATGGCACACATACTAGGACTGAAAGTCGCATGAACTACTATACTTCACATGAAAGTCACATGAAGTGATACTGAAAGTCACATGAACTACTACACTTCACATGAAAGTCGCATGAACTACTATACTTCACATGAAAGTCGCATGAACTACTATACTTCACATGAAAGTTGCATGAAGTGATTCTGAAAGTCGCATGAACTACTACACTTCACATGAAAGTGGCATGAACTACTATACTTCACATGAAAGTCGCATGAACTACTATACTTCACATGAAAGTCGCATGAACTACTATACTTCACATGAAAGTCGCATGAACTACTATACTTCACATGAAAGTCGCATGAATGCACATGCAGCTCAACTGAAAGTCGCATGGCACCTACACACAGGCCATGCGACTGTCGCATGATGGAACTTCATCCCTAAAGGTTCAACGTCTGAAAACCTAGACTTCATAACCATTTTTCAAGCTTTCTAAAAACTCAACCAATTAAACTCAAACTTATTGCAAAACATTTCTCCATTCATATAAAACTCTCCTTTAAACTTAAAACCATATTATATCAACTTTCAAGGTGTTCTTGGTTAAACTTTCTCCTGGGTTTTTCTTAAACCTTCAACAACCCAAAAACCCATATCTTGAAACATTCAATCATCACTCAAACATGGCAAGAAATGATGTCTATACGATTCTAAAGAATAGAGAAACATTAGCTGATGATTTCTCTGCTAAAATCTCAAGTCTCCACAAGATGAAGCAACTCCTTCTTCCTCTCGTAGCTTTCAACAGGGCTCTCCACACACACACACAACTAGAATGGATGGAACAGTGGTTGATAGATAATGTGTGGGAGGTTGTGCCCTAATCCTTATTTATACTCATTTTCAAATCTCTTGTGGGCCTAAGCCCAACTTAAAATTCCAAGTCCAAATACAATCAAAGTTCTTATTGGGTTACTACATATGTAAGCCCAATCTTACTAAATGAGTTTCTATCCACAACATACACATATATATATAAGACATAAGTCCATCACTTAAATAATTCCCAATCACCATATGCATAAATCACCCAAAAATATACATTAAAATATTCTTGTACATTTTAAAATGTGGGTATTACACCCGCTCCCTTGCGGCTTAAGGCATCTGCTACCACGTTTGCTTTCCCTGGGTGATATCTGATTTCGCAATCATAATCTTTAATCAATTCCACCCAGCGTCTCTGTCTCATATTCAATTCTTTCTGAGTAAACACATACTGCAGGCTCTTATGATCTGTACATATTACGCATTTGGTGCCATATAAGTAATGTCTCCACAGTTTCAGGGCAAATACAACTGCTGCCAGCTCCAAGTCATGTGTCGGGTAATTCTTCTCATGAGGTTTCAACTGTCTTGAAGCATACGCAATCACCCGATCCCTCTGCATAAGTACACAACCCAATCTAGCAAACGGTGCATCGTAATAAACTATAAAATCCTCTGAACCACTTGGCAATGCGAGAATAGGGGCCTGACATAATAACTGTTTCAACATCTGGAAGGCTTTGTCTTGTTCACTACCCCAAACAAACCTCACATCCTTTCGAGTCAACTTTGTCAACAGACCCGCAATCTTGGAGAAATCTTTTATAAACCTGCGGTAGTATCCAGCTAACCCCAGAAAACTCTTGATCTCATACGGTGTCTTTGGAGCGTTCCAATTCATAACTGCTTCTACCTTTGAAGGATCCACTTTTACTCCCTCGTCACAGATTACATGCCCCAAGAACTGTAATTCTCTCAACCAGAATTCGCATTTTGAGAACTTAGCAAACAGATGCTCTTTCTTTAGTGTCTCCAAAATCTGTCTCAAATGTTGCTCGTGCTTTACCTCAGTCTTTGAATATACCAGGATATCATCAATGAAAACTATTACAAAATTATCAAGGAATGGTCGACAAACTCTGTTCATTAAATCCATGAAAATTGTAGGTGCATTGGTTAAGCCAAATGGCATAACCAAAAATTCGTAGTGCCCGTAGCGCGTATGAAAAGCCGTCTTTGATACATCTTCCTCTGAAACACGCAGCAGGTGATACCCTGATCTCAAATCTATTTTAGAAAAGAATGAAGCTCCCTGTAGTTGATCAAACAAATCATCTATTCTTGGCAGTGAGTACTTGTTCTTTATGGTTCTCTTATTCAACTCACGATAGTCGATACACATTCGCAATGTACCGTCTTTCTTCTTTACAAACAACACTGGTGCACCCCACGGAGATGAACTTGGACGAATAAAACCCTTGTCTAACAGATCTTCTATCTGAGTCATCATCTCCCAGATCTTGAACTCTACCTCATGAATTGGAGGTAGCCCTGGTAACTCCTCTGTAAACACCTCCGGGTATTCCGTTACCACCCGCATGTCGTTCACTGTCTGCTTCTCTTTCTTTCCATCAATAACATAGGCCAGATACGATTCACAACCTTTATCCAATGCCTTTCTAGCCTTCAAACATGAGATAATCAGGATTACAGACCCAACCTTCTCACCCGTTGCTACTACCCGTGTGCCATCAGCTAATGAAAAGGAAATAAACTTCTTGTGACACTTGATACTGGCCTGATTTAGATTCAGCCAATCCATCCCGAGCACCACCTCGAACCCAGATAACGGCATTACAAGGAAATAAACAGGAAAACAAATACCGTCTATATCTATCTTAGCTCCAGCCACAGCAGTCGTGACCGGAACCATCATACCATCAGCTACTTCTATTTCGAAAGCAGTAGCTAGTTTAGTTAAAGGCACATTCAACCTACCACAGAATTCTACAGATACAAAGGAGCGATTTGCCCCTGAATCAAATAACACTCTAGCAGGAGTAGAGTTTATCAGAAACATACCAGTTATAACATCGTATGTGGTAGTGGCATCATCCACTGTCATCCTAAATGCCCGACCCTCAACAGTGGGTGGGTTCTTCCGTTTCTGCCCAGCTGTAGATGACCCCCCAGCTCCTCCCCCTCTAGACCTAGACCCTGTCTTCTTGCTTAATGGGCAGTCACCAACCTGGTGCCCCTCCTTTTGACAATTTCAACAGACGCTCCTCGGCAGTCTGCAATTTTTCAAGTCATGGGCAAACTGGCCACATTTCACACACCTTATTGATTGGGGCGTACACTGCCCATGATGATAAGACTTGCACCTGTTGCACCAAGGTGCCCTCTGAGCAGACCCACCTGCAGAAGATGTCTTATTCTGGTTACCCTGTCGATTTCCACTACCCTGTCCTCCTTGCCTCTGTTGAGTGTTGTAATGTTCAAACCTCGATTTCTGCTAGGAAATTCTTTCCCCGCTCAACTTATTCCTTGCAATTAAATCCCCTTCAGCCGACTTGGATAACGTGAAGGCTTGGGATAAAGTGGTAGCCCACCTAGTGGCGCTACGAAGATCTGGATGCAGTGCCCCCACAAAATGGGCAATCTTCGATTCTTCATCAGGCACCCAGTGTTTGGCAAATCTCATCTTCTCGTTGAATTGACTGATGAGTTGGTCCATAGTCATATTACCGGTCATTTGCAACTCCATAAATTCCCTTTTTATCTTTGCAATCTCAAAAGTACCACAGTACTGCTCGCATAGTTTCTCCTGGAATTGACTTCAAGTGATGCTATCCTGTTGTTGTTCCATGAAATGTCCGGTAATCGAATCCCACCAGACCATGGCATCCCATTTTAACATTCTCGAGGCATATTTTACTTTCAGTTCATTCTATCAATTGCAGGCGTCCAAGGTCTTTGCCATTTCCCTAAGCCAGTTCAAGGTGATACTAGGGTCAGAACTCCCCCGGTATTTAGATGGTTTACAGTCAAGGAACTGCTTATAAGTACATGGTTGTTTAAATCCTGGAAACGCAAACGGATAACCTCCGGGTTATGGATACGGATAAAAGAAGGGTTGTTGCATCATCTGAGTCATTGGCGGTAGAGGAACTGACACTGGTGGTACTGTTGCTTGTGTGGATATCGCAGTTGGTACAGGGGTTGGTTCAGGTTGATTCAATCTCTGTTCCATGTTAAGGACTTTATTTCGAAGATCCATCAATTCATTCTCTAGTTTAAAGATATATTCACTCTGATCTTCCTCTTGTTCTTGACTAGATGTTCCTGCTTGATTAACATCTTCAATAACCGGTGCCTCTGTAGATTGGGTCACAGGAGGTAGGATGGAAGTCTCTCTATCAGCCATAATCTGTTACAATCACATCACCTCATATTTCATTAGCATAAACCGTTCGTATCCAAAATACTAACTACTACAGACAACTCTAACTCACCCTAATTCCCCCGAAGGAAAGCTTGACCCGTCAAGAGCCAAGATTTGGGAATGCAACACTCTAGCCGTGCATGCATCGCCAAACCTAGGCTCTGATACCAAACTGTAACACCGGAAAATCACAAGCCATTTTTTTAATACGCCGCGGAAGCTAATTAAAACCAACTTGAATACATAACCAACATTTACAAATATACAATCATTTGTTCAAAAGACAACAACATCATTAACAAATGTTTGGTGTTACAAAATAACTGGCTCGTCTCTTTTTCAAAATAAGTATCAGAGTGTGGTCAACCCTTCCTTCTTCAAATCTAACACGAACCTGCAAAACATCAACCGAGGGAAATTAGCACAAAGCTAAGTGAGTAGAGGCTAAAACAACAAATGCAAACATTCACAATCAATCATCAATCATGTAATCACATATCCAGAGAAGACCGGCGATTCGGCGCAGAACCTACAACCAATGCCGGCCAAAGCAAAGGTTTACCAATAGCTTTCCACTAGATTGGCACAGTAAACTCCCCTATGAGCAACAAATGCAACAGAAAGGCTACTACTGTTCAACCAACCAGTTAGACAAGCCCAACCCAAGTCCACGTATAGCTGACTTCTCAATGCAACTCAAAATCATCCTAAGAGCGCGTATCGACAAAATATTCATGCAGCAGTTAACAACATTCAATATCACAATCAACAGTTCAATCAATTCAATCTCAAACCACAATCATGCTTCACATCAATAAAGTTAACTGCAATCTTTACCATCCGTGTTTAACGTCCACTCACCTCCATTTCAGCTTGAACTCAATTATCTAATTTTACTGAGCTTTAGGATTGCCTGAAAACACAGCAATAACCAAATCAGTCTCAATCTCATATATATATATATATATATATATATATATATATATATATATATATCCATATATTTATAGAACAATATCAAACAATAAACATTCACAAGTTTGACACAAAGTATCGGACTCTTAGAAATCCGCTACTCGTAGGTTCCGGATTCTCAAACTGTCGGATTCTTGCAAAAGTGTCGGATTTCCCTCAGTCTCGGATTTTACTTCTCGGATTTGGGTATAGGTTTTGGGTATCGGATTCTATCATTCGGATTTCACTAAGTACTGGTTTTAGGCTATCGGATATCAAGTCTCAGTTTTCACATGAATCGGATTTAACAAGTGAACTTTGGAGTACAGGATTCTAGTATCGGTTTTCAACACTCCCGAAAATTTTCCAAACTTTCGGTTTTATCCACATTCGGAATTCACCTTCTTCCTCAATCTCCAAAAACCGATAGTTCACTAGTTCATC